>CATIUR010000006.1:8325000-9596250 GCA_949592205.1 Helichrysum umbraculigerum | reverse complement strand
CGCAGCCTCATCACTACCCGCAACACTACTTTTATCAGTAGCTGGAACCGAAACCATCTTTGCAGGCGGCCTATTGTTATTACTACTGCCACCATTAGCAGTCGTGACGGCATTTAAATTACAAAAAGGCGATTGAGATCTTTTACTAGGAGATATACTTATCCGCCTTTCTTTACTGCCACCACCACCAACGGTAGCCGTCACCGTATTTGAATTACGGAACGGCGATTGGGATCTTCTACTAGGAGATATACTTATCCTCCTTTCTTTACTACTAGACCTACTGTTTCGTCTCGAAACCGGAGACGAAACCCTATCTTCACGGTGCCGGTGTTGTAATCCATCAATTTCATCATTATCATTATCATTCTCATTATCGTAATCATTTGCGTGTTTTAAACGATTACCTAAATCAGAATCAAAACTTCGTTTGGAACGAGAATACCTTCGTCGTCTTGGAAGGTTAGGGTTTTGAGCTCCGGCGGAATTACTCCGGCTAAGTCTGCCACATTGTAACAGAATCGCATCAACTTCATCTTTACTAGAACTGGAAGTTCTGGTTCTAGCTCCGGCGAGTTTAGGGCTAGGGTTTTGGTGGTGGTTGTCTTGGTTAGAGTGCCGGTCCATTTCATGACTAATTCGGTGTTTAATGACGAAAACTTCCTTCTTCAAAACGTGTTGTGGAGGGTCCGATTTGAAGTCGGGTTTGAATTCGGGTTGTGGGGGAAAAGGTGTAGTGTTGCTGGTGGTGGTGTTGTTCTTGCTGAAACACCCACCCATAGATGATGATGATGTATGTGGATTTGGGAGAGAGAGAGATACAGAAGAAAAATGAGGGATTAGGTTTTGTTTTTAAATTTTGAATTTCTCCCGAGGTGCAAATGTGCAAAAAGTTAAAATATATTATTTTATTTATTTAATAAAAAATAATTTTTGTGACAATTTCTATGGTAAAGTTTTTGGTAATGTTTATCTTTATTGATCGCAAGATCTACACAACTACGGAGTATTTAAGAGCCGGTTTATTTATTTCCTTAATAAGTGGGGGATATATGATGTAGTAGATAAATAATTATTTTATTATTTATTTTATATGTTAGATAAATTATTATTATTTGTTTTATAGGGTAAGGTTCAAATAATAACACTTATTATGGTAGGAACGGTAGAAACGGACATTTTTACTTTAAACTTTAAGATTAAATTATGTTTTTGATGAAAAATATATATCAAAATTCTTAGAATTGTGTGTTCTTTACTATGAGAATTTTTTTTTTTTTTAAATGTGATACACATCATAATTTTTTTTGTGTATCACAATATCACATATAAAAGGCTGTGATACACAACTTTAATTTGTGTATCATATATTTTCTTTTATTTTTTTAATTAATCTAATATTAAAGAGGATAAAATTTTAATAATTTTAGCATAATTTTTTTTGCAAAACATATACGTACATTGAATTTAAAAGTGAAAAAAGTCGTTCCTACGGTTCCTACGATAATAAGTGATCTTAGAATAACCTTTCCCTTGTTTTATATCTTGAATAAATCGTTTGAATAACTAGAATTACTAAATTAACTCTGTATGCGATCGATAGTAAACTTTGAAAATGTAATGACCTAATATGAAAAATTACATACATTATAATTTTATTTTATTTTTCCATTAAGACACGTCTTAAGTTAAAAACAAACATTCTTATATGACTCACTCTATTAAGTTCCAAATCATTAAGTTCATTAAGTCGAAAACAAACAGGCCCAAAATGAAACTGTCAAACTTGCCCTTTATATTTTAAGGGTTTATAGTTTGGTAATGTATCAAACTTTATAACTTTTACTATAGTATGCATCCAACTTCGAGACCTCCTATTTTATGTATTCAAATTTTAAAACTCTCTATTGATGTTTTTCGCAAGTTTTTGACTACATAAATTGATATGTTTTTTTGTATGTTCTATACATAGAATAGTAAGTTAAATGTATATACAAGATGTTTTTAAAGCTTTATAAAGTTGTATATTGTAACACCCCCAAATTTGTCGGTTTTGATTAGCGGAAGCGATTTGTTTAAGCTGGGGATGCCACATTTACATTGTACATGCATACGTATCAGAGCTTATGATTACAACCAAACATATATTAAGATGCCAAAAATATTAGTTACAAAGTTTACGATTCATCGAATCGTACAAATGTAAAAGTATGTAAGTTACAAAAGTAGATTTCGTAAATATGACTAAACAGTTTTAGTTATACAAAAGAAATCCAGTTGTCAAAAGTTGGCATCCTAAAGCTTCACGGGTGGCCTAAATTCCATGTGTGCAGGCGGTTCTTACATGCGCAGCTAATTCCCTGAAAAACATAGTAAAAAGTCAACAACGAGGTTGAGTAAATTCACAGGTTTTTATGTTTGCAATCGTTGAATCAAGTTTGTAAGCACCGTTGTTAAACCAAATACGTTCACAAATAGTTATTGCCATAACAGTCAAGTAATGTTTTGTGGAATGTTATCCAAAGTATGAGTTTAGTGGGTTGTTCGCCCCAAAGCTTCGGTTTACGTGGGATGTTACCCAAAATACAGTTACGTGGGATGTTACCCAAAGCACAGTTTAAAAACACGTTGCTGGTCGTTCCCCAGCGTTTACAAACAGTACCGGTCGTTCTCCGGCCAAATACGCACGGGTCGTTCTCCCGTCCAATAAAAACAGTTTACCGGTCGTTCTCCGGTCTAGTTACGTACGGGTCGTTCTCCCGTCTAATAAAACAGTTTAATACGCACAGGTCGTTCTCCCGTCCAAACACGGCTGGTCGTTCTCCAGCGAAACACAGTACCGGTCGTTCTCCAGTCAAAGACGCATGGGTCGTTCTCCCATCCAAAACGCACGGGTCGTCCTCCCGTCCAGTGGCCAGTCGTTCTCTGGCACTAAAATACGTTGCTGGTCGTTCTCCAGCGTTTTCATAAAAGTACCGTGTGACACCCGTCAAATTAGGACTAGTAATTAGTGCCTAATCGAGTTTTAATACATGTAATTAGTTCTGTGCTAGGCTAATTAATGTATCAATATATATGTTGATAAATATATATACAAGAATACGATTTAATTAAATCGTACAAGTTTCAAACCGAACGTGTTTCGATCAATTAAATACGGACGTTGGTGAACAATTTAATTTAAATAGTACAATGTTATTTAAGTATACAATTAGATCTAAAAATGTTATTTTGTAATAATTCGTATGCAATTCACAACGTACAATCGATGATTACGTGATTAAAATGTAAACACGCATACAAACAAAACGAGATAACGTTATATTTTATAACACAACTATTAAGTATTTTATGAAATACTTCAATAAAAATGTCGAATAAATATTCGTATTTTTAAAACGTATAACTAAACGTTTAAAATAATCGTTTAACGTATAATCAATCGGGAAAACGAACGCCGCACGGAGCGCGACTACACGGAGCAAAATTTGGTGAAGCCCACACTTGGTGGACCCCACCCAAAACCGGCCCAAGGTGAGGGTCATCACCCCCTCACCTCCTTCCTCTTTCTCTCATTTTCACTTTCCCATTCTCTTACTTCTTTCTTTTTCTCTCAACTTTCACCACACCACCACCTCACTAAATCACCAATTACTACCACCAAACGAACTCAAATCGACAAAGTAATTAGAGAAAAGGAACCACCGCATCACGATCTACATTTCCATCTTTCCGGATTTTCGTTTCGGCACTTTGTAAGTTTTCGACAAAATCCCGAAACCTCTCGTTTTAGCTTATTTTTACATGTTTACGGGTTATTTGGGTTTCTATATGTCCATTACAAAGTGTAGAACACGATTTTATAGCTTAAAAACGAGTTTGAATTGGGTTTTGGCCGGAAAAATCTCGGCAGTTGAAACTTTCTGGGCTGGTGTTCTTCAATGCGACACAAGCCTTGTGTCGCATGATTGTGTCGTATAAAATCCTCTATGTCGTATTTTGTGTCGTACGAAGCCAGTTATGTCGTATCCTATGCGACACAATATTGTGTCGTACCTTATGTCGCAAATACCATGCGACACAACCTCTATGTCGCTGTTGAATCAGCATCTCGAATCTATGCGACACAACCCTTGTGTCGTATAGATATTGTGTCGCATTCATATGCGACACAACCCTTGTGTCGCATGACAAATTTTTGTGTCGTATATTGTGTCGCAAAACACAGAAAACTCAGATTTTTACTAAGTGTCGAGACTCGAAATTTATCACTTGATTTTACCCGAATTCAGATCCCAGATGCGTTTTTCACCAAAGCAATATAGTAAAAATAAAAAATTTTCGAGCTGACCTGGCATCTCGACCCCAGCCAGGGGCCAGCCCCTTGGACCCCGCCAGGGGCGCTGCCCCCGGACCCCCGTACTTAGATTCCGTAAGCACATTTCTCACAAAGTGTCAAACTTGCACAACTTCAAAACGCTTATACGATACAACTTTTCAAACATAATGGAATATACCTTTCAAGTATAACGCTTCGAAATCAAAGAGATAACATCAAAACTATTATTACAATTAATCACCAACGGGCCGTACACATTTTCAAACATACAATTCAATCAACCAAATCATAGTAATTTGGACAAGTCAATCAATCAAATCGGGTTAATTTGGACAAACAACTACAAAGGTAGTCTTTCGAGATGCCTAAACAATTAATAACCATCGCGTGTCATGGACACCTTCAGGTTACAAGTCTTCGGACCACACTTCAAGGCAAATCAATCCAAGTTATTAATTCAAACTTACAAGACTCAGGTGAGTCTCATGGCCCCTATTTTATTGCTTTTCAATCAGGGGTGTGATATTATTGCTCGTTTTGTTTTACAAGTTGAACGCAAGTACAAATCAAATCAAATACTACATGAGTTTCAAGCTAATCAATTTAAAGCCCTCCATTGCATAGTCTGGTAATACGTAGTAACGTGAATGTTAGTATATGATATCATATAGGATTGACAATCCTCATCCGGGTTAGCACGCACTAACAGGTCAAACGGATGTATTAGCATTTGGGAAGACGAGTGTGGATTAGACACTCGTAGGAGGCATTTCAAGTTAGGTTTCCTTAAGTGGGCCTGACAACTCAAGTTAAGCTCAGACTATGTGCTCATGGCTGTATAACTTTTATTTTGCTTAATTGCTTTATAAATTCAATTATAAATCTTGCGGTTCATACAAACACATGTGTTGACATACAAACCTGTGAGCTCACCAGCGTTTCGCTGACCAATTTTAGCATGTATCACAGGTGACCAACAGTAGGTTTGACTGCTCAAGTAAGAATCAATTAGCTCGAGTCATCATGCAAACAATCAGAGATTTAGCTGCATTATTATATTTTGTATAGATTAATTATGTACTTAAATCTCTCAATTTCAAGCTGAGCTAATGTAAACAATATTTTTGATGTAAACTTTTGTTTTATCAATACAAGTCCAAAACGACGCATGTAGTGGTCGTTCATTATATATCTTTGTGCTGTGATTATTGATTCGTAACACCCAAAACGTGCTTCCGCTAAACAATAAATTTGGGGGTGTTACATACCGGTCGTTCTCCGGCCAAAATATACGCACGGGTAGTTCTCGCGCCCAATAAAAACAGTTTACCAAATAGTTTACCACGTTTGTTTTAGATTACAGTATGAAAATGTTATTTCATAAACAATAATTCGCAAGCAGTTAAATAGTTCAAAGTACTCTGATCGTTCGAGTAAACAAGTATGATAAATAATCATGTAAGCAAAGTAGTTATGGCAATTAGTTAAACAGTTGACTATGTTTTCCACCCCGAAAGCAGTTAAAACAGTAAAAGTAGGGACCATGAACTCACCTGTTGAGTTAAGTAATAGTGCGAGAGCTAGCAAAGCCTAAAGCCCAAGGTACACCTAGTCGAATCTCCTAACGTCCTAAACGTATGAGATTTAATAAGTATGTGGATGTCTAAGCTAATCATCCATGCTAGTGTTCGTACAACCAAGTTATGTCCAAATGTTTGTTCTGTGTTTATGTTTAAAGTTTTGAAAGTGTATACGACTCGTTGGTAACTGTTTGTAATAATAATCTCTGAAAATATTATCATATTGTTTCGTTGTGTTTCATAAGGTACGAAATTGTGTACGGGGTGTAACATCCTCTCCTGCGGTCTGGTAATTTCTAAGTTTAAATTGTTTATTTGAATTATTTTAGAAATTACTTGATATTATTTGTTTTACTGTGAAACTTAGTTAAATAAGTTCCAGAACTTATTGTGGATAGTAAATTGTTGATTGTTTTAATTTATTATAGTTAACGGTACAATAAAATAAGTTTATCGCAAATGGTTTTTAAGTTCCAGACAATAGATTAAAAGGGGACTAGTTTTAAGTGAATACGGAGTCGGTAGGAATAGTGAGCCGACCTATTTAACTTTCCTTTTTGGGAAAGTTTCTTCATTTCCTCTTTTGGAAACTTATTATCTCACTAAGGAAATCATAAGCAAACCATCTGAATTAGAAGCTGTGAATTTGATTTCATATCATTACATCTTCATCATAATCTTCTTGGCATCTTAAATTGTAAGTTCTTTGATCATATCCAATTATAACTTGATTATTTGATAGAAATCATATGAGTTATGGTTATAAGATGATATATGATCATATATGATGATTGATTGATAATATGGCAGCTAGTAAATTGAATTGTAACAGCTTGAAAGTAAAATTGTTGAGTGTTCTTGAGTTTCATCATCAACACCATGATTAGGGTTAGGAAATGGTTAATTGATGATGGAACATGAAAGAATGATTGCTGGAGGTTATATCATATGTATAGAGGATTCTGTGGTGATAAAAAGTTCCTTTTAGTCGATTGGGTATGTGCAAGTTGTAGTTTTGAAGGTTTGGGTTCGTGCAGAGTTTTTGACCAGCAGCTGCTGCTGCTGCTCACGAAGAACAAGCCGGTGGCTCAAGAGATCTAGCCGGCGGGTACTGTGAAAACATGGGGGAACCGGCGGGTCGAAAGGCCAAGCCGGCGGTTTCTATAGACTTTAAAACGCGAAATACTTCTGTTACCACCAAATGTTAATTCACCCGGCGGATTCGGGTAGGACACGGCGGGTAAGGCCAGTACCCGGTGGGTACTTGGACAAACCGGCGGGTAGTGACCGTTTTGATGAATTTTTATTTTTAGTCTATTACAAGTTAAATGATAATGCATTTAAGTGCATATGCTTAATTGTGATTAGTAGTAGGAGATTAGAAACTTGTAATTGTAATGTTGATTATGTTAAGTTCCTATTGTTACAGATTGATATAAGTTAAGTATTTATGGTTCTAATTACTAACTTATATCTGATTGTGATTCTCAGATCCGCCAAAGACCAAGTAACTTCTGGATTCTGAGTTTGTGACTACAGAGGTATCGGTGAGTGGATTTAGAACTCACCTTTCGATTTAGTTGTAACCGTTTGGTTGCAACAAGTAAACGTAGATTGATTATAAGACTGTTTAATCTGTGTTATTGATTATGAATCTACGTGATATGTGATTCTATGTGTATCAGATTATTGAGGTCAACGTATAGTTGGACTTTTTGGTTATTATGTGAATTACACAGGTTTTGATTCATTTGTTGTGTTTGAGATCTGTGTATGAGTTTAATAACCAATAGTTATCGGTCTATTCTGTAATGGCCATACAGATTGACGTTAAGTGTTCTTGGAGAATCCCCGGGTATTATGATATCTCCAGAGCCACCGATCCTCATTGAAATTGAAACAGAAATGTGTTTACGTTCATTTGCTGTAAACAGATTGTTATGCTAAGTTGAATTGTGGGTGATAAATTCATTCACTTAGCTTCGTGCTAATTCCTCATTTTAACTTCCTGCAGATTATGTTTGTTATGTGGGTGATCAGGAAGTGGATGCTTTGCAGGGAAAGTTTGACAGCTTGTAAACTCTGATATGGTTTTGTTATAAACCTGGTTTTGTAATATATAATACCCCGTAGTATGTAGCCTTAAACAGTTTAAATTTGGTGTGTTTTGAACATGTAACTGTTTATGTACATTATCTTAATGTACAGTATATAAATATGTTTTAAATTTATACGCTTCCGAGGAAAAAGAAAATAATAGAATATTATTGTGTAAAAGAGGGGTGTTATAAGTTGGTATCAGAGCATAGTTTTGGGCTAATTGAGCATTGTAAAGTGTTCAATCCCAATTCTGAAGCGTGTTTTGCCAAACATTCCTGAGTATGGGATTTAACATTGGATATGAATTGTTAGTAGTTAGGTGCTAACGATTAACAATTTTTGAGTTATTGTGATGAAAACAGATATGGCAGATAACGAACAAACGACCGCTAACCCTAACAACGCCTCAAGAACCGATGCTCCTCCTCTGCATATTCAGAGTGAACCACCGGCTCATGATGGTACTTCGGCTCGTATTGGTGAAGAATCAAATCAGGATGAGTATATGCACGAAATGGAAGATGAATTGATTTCCCTTAGAGAATTCAAAAGACAAACTGAAGCTGCGTCATCTCAGCAACGGTTTCAACAACCTATATATCCATTTGGTACTATTCCCTCATCCCCGACTAATAAGACATGTTCTTTCAAGACTTTTATGGCCAGTAAACCTCCTGAATATTCTGGTAGTCCTAATCCGACTGTTACTTTAAATTGGTTGAGAAACATTGAAAGAAAGTTTGAAGTGACTTGTTGTGAGGAAAAGTTTAAAGTTCCATATGCAGTACAGTGTCTTAAGGATGATGCAATGGTCTGGTGGGATTCCATTACCGGCCATTTGACCCAGCAACAAAAGGAATCTATTCAGTGGTCTAAATTTCATCAAGCGGTTCGTAATCAGTGTTGTTCAGATTTTGAAATGGCTCGGATCAGACGGGAGTTTGTAAATCTTCAATTGACTGATAAGACGACAATGGATGAGCTAATAACCCAGTTTACTGAAAAGTTGAGATTTGTTAAGCAGTGGGTTCCTGATGAGAAAACAAAAATTGAACAGTTTGTTGATGCTTTACCTTCTAATTATCGTACCATTGTGAGATTAGCAGGTACTCTATCCTAAGCTTTTAACCTCGCTCGTTCAGTTGATAGTGATATGAGAGGTTCAGTTTTTCCAAGGATAGATCTGATCAGAAATCCCGAAGTGAATCTTCAGGAAAAGGGAAACAAAGGTGGTAGGGTAACCGACAGGGCCATAAAAGTGGTAGTAAAAGCGTTTCTTCTGGTAGTTCCAACTGGTGTAGTACTTGCAGGTCTAAGCATACTGGGCCGTGTACACCTCAGACAAATAAATGTGTTAAATGTGGTGAGCTTGGTCATGAGTTTAAGAATTGCAAGTTTCCTAATTATGTGTGCTGGCATTGCAAGAAAGAAGGGCATTGTGTCGGTCAGTGTCTAGAGGCGGGGAAACAGGGTTCGGTTTTGGTCGGGAGTTCATCATCTTCCGGGCAAAAGCGGAAGAATCCTCCGCCCGCTACTAGTAGGGCGTTTCAGATGACAGTCAATGAGGCTGTTCACACAGATGATGTGATTACTGGTACTTTTCTTGTAAACTCTGTACCAGCACGTGTTTTATTTGATTATGGAGCAAACTGCTCATTTATATCTGTGTGTTTCTGTGATAAGTTGAAACTGAATCCTACTGTGATAACTAAGCCCTTAGAAGTAGAGATTGTCAGTGGCAACTTAGTTCCTGTTACCACCTCGGTGACTGGAGCTAATATTGTAATAGATGGTCAGACTTTTCCAATTTCGTTTCTGTTAATGCCGATTCCAAGTTTTGATGTGATCATTGGCATGGATTGGTTGAGTCAGTTTAAAGCAAGTATAGATTGCCACCATAAGTTGATTAGAATCCCAATTTCTGAAGAGTCATATGTTGTGGCTCGAGGAGAAAGGGATGGCGAGTGTATACCTCTGATTTCTATGATGAAAGCTAGGAAGTCGTTGTCCAAAGGCTGTGAATCTTACCTGGCTTATGTGATTAATGTGAAATTAGAAAAGAAATCCATTTATGATGTTCCGGTTGTTTCTGAATATCCAGAAGTGTTTCCCGATGAACTGCCTGGTTTACCACCGGTTAGGGAAGTTGAATATCAAATTGATCTTGTTCCCGGCTCGTCGCCTGTAGCTAAAGCTCCCTATAGATTAGCTCCTTCTGAAATACGTGAAATGATGAATCAGATATAGGAGTTATTGGATAAAGGATTCATTAGACCTAGTTCTTCTCCTTGGGTTGCACCAGTTTTGTTTGTGAAAAAGAAAGATGGGTCTTTTAGAATGTGTATTGATTATAGGGAACTGAATAAAAGAACAGTGAAGAATAAATACCCTTTGCCTCGAATAGATGATTTGTTTGATCAGTTGCAGGGATCTTCATTCTATTCTAAAATTGATTTGAGGTCAGGTTATCATCAAGTTCGTGTTTGTGAACAGGATATTCCTAAAACTGCTTTTCGAACCAGGTATGGTCATTTTGAATTCCTGGTTATGCCTTTTGGTCTGACTAATGCTCCAGCAGTTTTTATGGATTTGATGAACCATGTTTGTCGGCCTTTTCTCGATAAATTTGTTATTGTGTTTATCGATGATATTCTGGTATATTCTAAATCTGAATCAGAACATGAAATGCATTTGAGAATAGTGTTGGAAACTTTGAAAAGAGAACACTTGTATGCCAAATTTTCTAAATGTGAGTTCTGGATTCGGGAAGTACAGTTTCTGGGTCATATTATCTGTAATGATGGTGTCAAAGTTGATCCTGCTAAAATTGAAGCTGTTATGGATTGGAATGTTCCAAAGAATCCTTCTGAAATCAAAAGTTTTCTTGGGCTAGCTGGATATTATCGAAAATTCATTAAAGACTTTTCAAAGATTGCTGGTCCGTTAACCAAATTGACAAGAAAAGATGTTAAGTTTCAGTGGGATGAGTCACAGGAGACAGCTTTTCGGACCTTAAAGCAGTTATTGTGTCAGGCACCTGTGTTAGCTTTACCAGATGGCTCAGATGATTTTACTGTTTATTGTGATGCATCTTATGCTGGTTTGGGTGGTGTTCTTATGCAGAAAGACGGAGTTATTGCTTATGCTTCTTGGCAATTGAAACAGCATGAAAGAAATTACCCTACCCATGATTTAGAACTGGCAGCTGTTGTATTTGCTTTGAAAATCTGGAGACATTATCTTTATGGTGTGAAATGTATTATATATTCTGATCACAAAAGTCTTCAGTATGCGTTTTCTCAGAAAGAATTGAATATGCGTCAGAGACGATGGTTAGAACTAATCAAAGATTATGATTGTAAAATTCGTTACCGTCCAGGAAAGGCGAACGTGGTTGCTGATGCGTTAAGCCGAAAAGGTACTTCTGATCGCAGTTACTATTTGAAAGTTGATGTTTCTTCTGACTTAGTGGATAAAATTAAAAATGCACAGTTAGAAGCTTTATTAGATCCTAACCTAAAGTCAGAAATCATGTTAAAAAGAAAAGATTTATTAGTTGATGATTCTAGAGGATTGAAGACTTTTCAGTCTCGTGTGTGGATTCCTCTGATTGTTGGAATTCGGGATATAATTTTGACTGAAGCACATAAGTCACGTTTATCTGTTCATCCTGGCAGTACCCGAATGTATAATGACTTGAAACCTTTGTATTGGTGGCCCACGATGAAAACCGATATTGCACAGTTTGTTAGTGCTTGTCATATTTGTGCTCAGGTCAAAACTGAACACCAGAAACCGTATGGGTCATTGAAATAGTTAGAAATTCCAGAGTGGAAGTGGGAACATATCACTATGGATTTTGTAACTAAACTTCCGCGTACGTCTCGAGGTAATAATATGATTTGGGTCATTGTTGATCGATTGACTAAAAGTGCTCATTTTCTGGCTACCAGTGAAACTGCATCTCTGAGTAAGCTTCCACAGTTGCATGTGAATGAAATTGTTTCGAGACATGGAATTCCTTTGTCGATTGTGTCAGATAGAGATTCTCGGTTTATTTCTCATTTTTGGCAGAGTTTGCAACAAGAATTAGATACACGTGTAAACCTTAGTACATCTTATCATCCTCAGACAGACGGTCAGTCAGAACGCACGATTCAGACACTTGAGGATATGTTAAGAGCTTGTGTTTTGGAGTATGGCGGTTCTTGGGATTCTCATTTACCGTTGGTTGAATTTGCATATAACAATTCTTATCATTCCATCATTGGTATGCCTCCTTATGAGATGCTATATGGTAGACGTTGCAGAACGCCTACGTGTTGGTTAGAGGTTGGTGAGAAATAGTTTGCTGGACCAGACATTGTTCAGATAACGGCTGAGAAAGTGTCAATTGCACGAGAAAAGTTAAAAGTTGCACGAGACAGACAGAAGCAGTATGCGGATCCCCGTAGACGACCAGTGACTTTCTCTGCAGGTGAGTTAGTTTATCTTAAAGTCTCGCCGTGGAAAGGTGTTATCAGATTTGGAAAACGAGGTAAATTAGCTCCACGATACATTGGACCGTTCAGAATCAGTCAAGTTGTTAATGATCAGTCGGTTATGCTTGATCTTCCTCCTGAACTTGCTGGTATTCATAGCACGTTCAATATCTGTTATTTGAGAAAATGCAATGTTGAAGATCAATCGCAGATTCTCCCTTTGAAAGACTTGAAAGTCGACCAGAACCAGAAATTAGTTGAAGAACCTATTGAAATCGTTGATCGAAAAGTTACTAAACTTAAGAAGAAACAAATTCCTATGGTTTTAGTGAAATGGAGACATAGTTTAGGTTCTAATTTGACCTGGGAGACCGAGGAATCTATGAGATCCAGATATCCTGGATTGTTTGATCGTGTTGAGATTTCGAGGACGAAATCTTCTTAAGGGGGGGAGATTTGTAACATCCTCTCCTGCGGTCCGGTAATTTCTAAGTTTAAATTGTTTATTTGAATTATTTTAGAAATTACTTGATATTATTTGTTTTACTGTGAAACTTAGTTAAATAAGTTCCAGAACTTATTGTGAATAGTAAATTGTTGATTGTTTTAATTTATTATAGTTAACGGTACAATAAAATAAGTTTATCGCAAATGGTTTTTAAGTTCAAGACAATAGATTAAAAGGGGACTAGTTTTAAGTGAATACGGAGTCGGTAGGAATAGTGAGCCGACCTATTTAACTTTCCTTTTTGGGAAAGTTTCTTCATTTCCTCTTTTGGAAACTTATTATCTCACTAAGGAAATCATAAGCAAACCATCTGAATTAGAAGCTGTGAATTTGATTTCATATCATTACATCTTCATCATAATCTTCTTGGCATCTTAAATTGTAAGTTCTTTGATCATATCCAATTATAACTTGATTATTTGATAGAAATCATATGAGTTATGGTTATGAGATGATATATGATCATATATGATGATTGATTGATAATATGGCAGCTAGTAAATTGAATTGTAACAGCTTGAAAGTAAAATTGTTGAGTGTTCTTGAGTTTCATCATCAACACCATGATTAGGGTTAGGAAAAGGTTAATTGATGATGGAACATGAAAGACTGATTGCTGGAGGTTATATCATATGTATAGAGGTTTCTGTGGTGATAAAAAGTTCCTTTTAGTCGATTGGGTATGTGCAAGTTGTAGTTTTGAAGGTTTGGGTTCGTGCAGAGTTTTGGACCAGCAGCTGCTGCTGCTGCTCACGAAGAACAAGCCGGCGTCTCAAGAGATCTAGCGTGCGGGTACTGTGAAAACATGGGGGAACCGACGGGTCGAAAGGCCAAGCCGGCGGCTTCTATAGACTTTAAAACGCGAAATACTTCTGTTACCACCAAATGTTAATTCACCCGGCGGATTCGGGTAGGACACGGCGGGTAAGGCCAGTACCCGGTGGGTACTTGGACAAACCGGCGGGTAGTGACCGTTTTGATGAATTTTTATTTTTAGTCTATTACAAGTTAAATGATAATGCATTTAAGTGCATATGCTTAATTGTGATTAGTAGTAGGAGATTAGAAACTTGTAATTGTAATGTTGATTATGTTAAGTTCCTATTGTTACAGATTGATATAAGTTAAGTATTTATGGTTCTAATTACTAACTTATATCTGATTGTGATTCTCAGATCCGCCAAAGACCAAGTAACTTCTGGATTCTGAGTTTGTGACTACAGAGGTATCGGTGAGTGGATTTAGAACTCACCTTTCGATTTAGTTGTAACCGTTTGGTTGCAACAAGTAAACGTAGATTGATTATAAGACTGTTTAATCTGTGTTATTGATTATGAATCTACGTGATATGTGATTCTATGTGTATCAGATTATTGAGGTCAACGTATAGTTGGACTTTTTGGTTATTATGTGAATTACACAGGTTTTGATTCATTTGTTGTGTTTGAGATCTGTGTATGAGTTTAATAACCAATAGTTATCGGTCTATTCTGTAATGGCCATACAGATTGACGTTAAGTGTTCTTGGAGAATCCCCGGGTATTATGATATTTCCAGAGCCACCGATCCTCATTGAAATTGAAACAGAAATGTGTTTACGTTCATTTGCTGTAAACAGATTGTTATGCTAAGTTGAATTGTGGGTGATAAATTCATTCACTTAGCTTCGTGCTAATTCCTCATTTTAACTTCCTGCCGATTATGTTTGTTATGTGGGTGATCAGGAAGTGGATGTTTTGCAGGGAAAGTTTGACAGCTTGTAAACTCTGATATGGTTTTGTTATAAACCTGGTTTTGTAATATATAATACCCCGTAGTATGTAGCCTTAAACAGTTTAAATTTGGTGTGTTTTGAACATGTAACTGTTTATGTACATTATCTTAATGTACGGTATATAAATATCTTTTAAATTTATACGCTTCCGAGGAAAAAAAAAAAAGAATATTATTGTGTAAAAGAGGGGTGTTATACGGGGGTCCGGGGGCAACGCCCCTGGTAGCGGGGTCCAAGGGATGGAAACCCCTGGTGGGGTCCAAGGGGCAAAGCCCCTGGTTGGGGTCGAGTTGCCAAGTCAGCTTGGAAAATTTTTATTTCTACTATATTGCTTAAGTAAAGCGCTTTCGAAATTTCGTTTCGGGGTAAAATCAAGTGGTAAAAGACTTGGTGAAATCATGCGTTTTTAAGGGTCTGAAACCTGCGACGTTAAGTGTGTTGTCGCTACCTGCGACGTTGTTTAGTACTGCGACATTGAGGCTGATGTCGCTATGTGCGACGTCAGGGTCTAGTGCGACGTAAGGGTCGACGTCGCTATGTGCGACTTCGCAATTTAATGCGACGTTAAAGGTGATGTCGCAGTATGCGACGTTGTGAGAGGTTCTGCGATGTTGTGACTGAAGTCGCATTTGGCCCAAGCCAGATGCGACGTCGGGGTCTGATCGGACTCCGGTGGCCGGAAACATGGCCGGACGACTTCATTTTGGCCTGAAACTTTTACACAACCCTTATTTGGACATTTCTTAGTTATATAAACACTAAACATGCATAAAAACCAAAATATAAGTAGTTTCGAGAAAAATGTCGGAAACTTACGCGTGTCGGTTTTAAAATCCGAAAAGGTAGAAAGGTAGATCGTGTCGTCGTTGTCACTTTATTCCAAAGGAGTATGGTGATTCAATGTGTTTTTGTTGTAGTTTTGGTTGATTTTGGGTGATTTTTGTTGAGTTCTAAAGAGAGGTGAAAGAAAAGGGAGGTGAAGAGAGAGAGGGTGATAAAGAGAAATGAGGTGGTGGGGGTGTGATGGTGCCGGTTTTGGTGCAAAAAATGGGAGGGAATTGTTCCACATTTTTGTGGTATTTAGTCCTTGTTCGTTTACCCGATCGTTAAATGTTTCAATATTTTAAATGGTAATATTTTAAATGCGTTTTTAATTACATTTTTGGTTGAGGTATTTTATGAAAATTATTTAGTTAAGTTTATAAAGTTTTAACTTTGTTTCTAAACTTTGTTTTATTTTAATTATACAAGTTAAACGTTATTTGTTACAAAATACTTGTAAATATTATCGACATAATATTTATTATACGTTTACGTTATTTAATAACTTTCGTTTTATTAAATAAATTCGTTCACCATCAGTCGTATATTTTTGTCGCGTTTGTTCAAATCGTTTCATATGTAATTACATCTAATTACAAATAAGTAATACTACGCATATTAACTAGTTGGGCTCTGCTAGACTTACGTCTAAAATATATTGTGAATTCACTCAAGGTAGGGAATTAGTCTAAAAATGCGTGCAATTAACGTTTATAATTTAGTTGAAAATGCAAGGTGTTACATATACTTAGAATAGTGAAGGTATAAAATCGAATATACTACAAAACTATCGACACGATTCTAAATGGTATTCGTTAATGTCTCTACGTGGATATATAACATATGATCTCAATTTTTTTTTTTTTATAAAAGTATTTATGTGAGGTAGTTGAACGGATAATTATGTGAAATGTTATAATAAAATATTTCAAAATTATGACTAATATGGAAAATCAACTTTATTTGGATTTTCTTTGTTAAGCATGTCTTTATAATTAAAGTTAATAAATAAACACCATGTAAAAACTTACCTTATTAAGTTTTAAAAGTTCATTAACTCATGAATGAACGGTCCTTAATAACAATTTGCATCACGTCTATATCATACTCATTCAGTCCCAAATAAATATTCACTACAAATTTGCACACGATTTTAGAAAAATATAATAATTATAGTGATGATGATTGATAAGAGTTTATCATTTTCCATTTTAAACACTTTATGACTTGATAAAATTGAAAATTGACTAGTATTTTGAAACATCTCAAAAGGAAAACATAGAATAATAAAATTGGAATGGAGGTGATATTAACTAATAAAAATAACAAAAATTTTAACATTATACTATTTGTTTATTAGGAATACTATACATGACTACTTATGCATACCTATAAATAGACCTAAATTTCTGATCAATTTTTATTTTCTCTCTTAATTTTCACACATTACTTTTTCAAATTAACCAATTAAATCTGTAAGTTTAGTTTTAGAATGAATTTATTACGCCATAGCTTATGTAAATAATAAATAAATTTAGGATATGTTTGGTAATAGATTTAGGCTGTAGCTGTAAATTGGAGCCGTAAGTTGTAGCTTTAAAATAAATTTAGGGTATTTTTGGTAAAGTAGTTGTAGGCTATAGCTGTAAATTGGAGTGGTAAGTTGTAGCTTTATTTGTATAAATTTGTTTCGTAACTAAATGGAGCTGTAATTTAGAAGTGTAAAATGACATCAATATATAAATAATGATTAAATGGCTAAACATAAGTTAATATATTACTCAATATATACATAAATTACTTTAACGATTGGATAGCATAATAGTCATTTATTCTATGTGCATTTCATATTAATGTAGCAATATCGTTACAGATCTATTTCATCTCATTAGATGCTACTTAGTACTTATGAAAAATCTGACAGTTGTATAGACACATACTATCAGGGGCGGATGTACTCATAGTGAAGGATATGCACTTGCATACCCTTGACTTCTAATTGTAGCGTTAAAATTTTTATTATTTTAATCATTTCTAGAATAGCTTCTAAGAGTGCACACCCAGAAAATATTTGGTGAATACCCTATTGTATGGTGGTCTGAATTCTCTCTCTAAACTCTATCTATCAAGAAGAATATGGTGGGTCTCACCACTAATAGACCACATAATTAAATTTTACATGAGTAACGTTGTTAGAAAGATACTAACTTTATTTAATCTGATTGTTATTGAATTCATTATTATAATTTAAGTCTTCAATACAAGTAAATAATTAAAATAGAAAGAGGGAACCCGTGACTAAATTAAACATTATTCTCATTATTTTCATGGCATTATTCTCATTATTTTCATGTCATATGAATTTGTGAATGTCCTTAGAACACTTCAAACTGATATTTTAACTTTATTAAGAATTTTAACACGTAAAAATGTAAAAGTATGTCATCTTTTGAGCTATGATTAATGATGTATTTATTGATCGATTAACAAGTACTTCGACTTAGATCTTGATATTGTATTTTGTGATCATTTATTAACTTGTTAACTATTGTTGGGTATGATATGCTTTTTGAGTACAATTCTTATTCAGAGTTGATAAACGAGTATAGAAACATAATTAATATTTAGAAGTTTGTATTATTAGCATTTATTATTATAATTCGTGGCGGAGGATCAAAGTAGCATGGCAATTTTACTTCATTTTTGGAATATATTTGTATTTGTAAAATGCAATTGTTTTAAAAATACACTTAAATTTATAGGTGTACAATAAAGTATGTTAAAGTGCAGCCTTTGATAAGGTGCAGTGAATCTGGACGACAAATTTGTGCTGCAGTAAATTAGGTTGCCCCTCATTTGAGGGCCGCCCCTCTAAACCTTACTCATATTTTGCCCCAAAAAAATTGGAACCAAAAACTATCATTATTATGCCTTATGCTCATTTTCAATAATTACTTCCAAATTAAACATATAATTTCACGAATAACCAAAATCCGGGAAACCCGACACGAATGAGCAAAAAAAAATATATTTTGTTTAGATTTTGCATATCCTAACTTGAATCTCTAGATCCACCACTGCATACTATACGGTTTATGTATATTAATTTAATATATTTAGAATATGAAACAACAACAATAAACTAAAATAAACGTTTGATATATATTACAGTATTTGCATATATTATTAGGGTATGAATATTAATATTTTACTGAAAGAACTACTAATAATTTAAAGAACCATTAAGATATATCAACGTCTAATTGTCTCATCTATAATCTATAATCTATAATACTTATAAGATTGAGGATCATAGGAGAAAGGGTTATTTGAGGAGAAGCAGAAGAAGATTTATCTGTGATCATTGGATGATCTTTTAGGTTGAATAAATGGTTATAAGGGATGACAATTTTATAATTACTTTAAAAAATATGGGTATTAGTTAACAAAAAAAAACATAACATTAAATTTCACCTCACACCCCTTGCACTATTTAGATTTTTACATTTTAACCCTTCCACTTTATTTTCTTCATCCTCCTACCTTCTTCTTCCCCTAACCCCACCTACCACCACCCCACCACCCCCACCACTTGGCTGCCGCTAGCCACCGCCGACCGTCGCCACCCGCCGGAAATTATTATATTTTTTTTCAAAAAAGTTTTTTTTTTCAAATAAAAAAAAAAAATTTCCAAAAATTTTTTTCCCATAAATTTTTATTATATATAGTATTCCTTTTCCCACTACATTTTGAATAAAACTATACGTTTTTTTTACTACATTTGAATAAAACTATAGGTTTTTTTCACTGCATTTGTATCTGATTGTTAATTAACTAAAAATTTTATATATTTTACCGCATATTTTATACCCGACATCAACAAAATACCGTACAAATGGATAATATATATAATATAAAATGCAGTAAAAAGAGAACAATATGTCCTAAATGAAATATATGCAAAAATGCAGTAAAAACAACAATATGTAGTATACTTTAATACAAAATGAAGTACAAATAGATAATATGTATAATATAAAATGCAGTACAAATAGATAATATGTATAATACAAAATACAGTGATTAACAAACAATATATAATAAACGAAATATATGAAAAATGTAGTAAAAATAACAAAATGCAGTACAAATAGATTATGTATAATATAAAATGCAATAAAGATAACAAAGTGCATTAAAAATAACAAAATGCAGTACAAATAGATTATGTATAATATAAACTGCAGTAAAAAGCGAACAATATGTACTAAATATATATATGCAAAATGCAGTAAAAACAGCAGTACGTATTGTACTTTCATACAAAATGCAGTAAAAATGGATCATATGTATAATATAAAATGCAGTAAAAAATAAACAATATGTAATACATGAAATATATGCAAAATGCAGTAATAATAATAAAATGCAGTGTAATTTTAACAAAATGAAGTATAAAATATATTATGTATAACTTAAAATGCAGTAGAAAATAAACAATATATATTAGATCGAGGTGTATAAATAAAATGCAGTAAAAACATCAAAAGAATAATGTGTAAAATACAAAAATGTAGTAAAAAACGAACAATATCTACTAAACATATATATACAAAATGCAATAAAAATAATAAAATGCAGTATAATTCTACTAAAATGCAGTACAAAGTGATAATGCGTAAAAAAAATTATGAATTTTTTTTTTAAATTAAAAAAAAAAATTTAAAAAAATTTTTGAAAAAAAAAAAATCTTGGTGGCGGCAGCAGGTGGCAACAGCTAATGGCAGCAACTAGTGGTGGGTGGTGGAGGGGAGGGGTGGGGAGGAAGAAAGTAGGAGGGAGTAGTGTACAATATTAAAAAGGTGAAGTGGGTAAAAATAAAACTTTGAAAAATTTTCTCCTCCTTCTCCTCAAATGGTACCGTCTCCTCTGAACCTCATCCAAAAGTAATGCATGTTGATATGTTTGAGTCTTAGAACTTAAAAAATAATTAAAATTACATTTATACCCTTTTTGAATAAATATGTTTCCAAAATTTACAACTTAACAAAATTATTTTAAGTCAACTTATATTTAAACTTCCATCTTTCACTGTATATACAATCAATTTTAAAAACTAGCTTTCTTTACAAGTATATTACTCTTGGATCACATTCGTCTCTAAATTTTAAATAATAGATATAATTATATATAACTAAAACATTTATACTTTAATAATCAATAGACATCTACATATTTTCTAATTTTTAATTTGAAAATGAAATAATAAATCTTCCGACTTCCGCTGCTATGCGTGGGCAAACATCAACGTCTAATAAATTAAATAACCATTAAGATATATCAACGTCTAATTGTTTCATTAGTATAAAAGATTTATATGTTTCTTTAATCGAAAAAACCCACGGGTCATATACTCGGGAAAATCACGAATTTGACGGATGGGGTTAGTGCGTGGGAATGTACCCAACTTGTATCCAATGTCTATTGTGTGTACCCAACTTACATGTGTTAGTTTTAATGCATCCAACTTTTCAAAAGGGGTTTTTAATGTATTTTTGTGACGTGTTACTCCTCTCCGTATGCCACGTGGCACGTTATAAGAACGACATGCCACAAAAATACATTAAAAACTTCTTTTTGAAAGTTGGATGCATTAAAACTAGCACACGTAAGTTGGGTACACACAATAGACATTGGGTGCGAGTTGGGTGCATTCTCACGCACTAACCCCAATATAACAAAATAATCCTTTGACCAACACTTTTCACAAAATAATTTGGCGCCCCCGACGCCCCACTTTTATTTAATCAGTTTTTAAACCTTAAAGTCAAAAAATTGATGGGCCCGGCGCCCCTCGGGTCACCATCGGCGCCCCAAACTCTCACACATGTCACCATCAGCGCCAACCCCCCTCACACATGTCACCATCGGCGCCCCACCCCCTCACACATGTCACATCGGCGCCCCACTTTCTCACACACGTCACCATCATTAGCGCCGGATCCATCAATTTTTTTGACTAAAAAGGATTAAATAAAGTGGGGCGCCGGGGGGCGCCATGTTTGGCGCCAGTCAATGGATTATTTTGTGAAAAGTGTTGGTCAAAGGATTATTTTGTTAAAGAGGGTATGGTCAATGGATCAAATCCGTGATTTTCCCTCATATACTCATATACATGTGTGCGTTGGTTTTAAAAATTACAAAACAATATTCGGATGAGAGAACACGACGTGGGTAAGAGAAAAAATAAAATAAGAGTGTAATATGCTAATATTTTGATAGATAAATGATAAAAGTATGTAACGAACTGCCCAGAATTGTTTCAAGTATGCAATGTACCTATTTTATTGTTCAAGTATGCAACAAACTGGATAAAAGCTTGTGGCATTTCTAAACACTATTTCTTAAAGCTTTTCAAATTGGAGCTTTTTATTTAAATTAAAAGTTACAGCTACCACATACCAAACAAGACTTTTATAATTTTTGGAGCTTTTCTTTTCAAAACTAAAGCTCCTAAAAACTTCCAAAAGCTCCTCACCAAACAAACCTTTAAGCTACACCCACAGGAAAAACTCAACTACCACTTTTGATGCTTTTTATTTAAAAAAAGAAATGAAGAACTATCAACATTATTTTTTAATTTACACAATTATTTGAACTCTCAAACTTTACTATAGTAAAATAAAGGGATTATAGTTTGGGAACATACGGAACTTTACACATTTTGCTATTATACACATTTATCTACGAACCTTTTATTATATGTATTCAATTTTTTAAACTGTATATTGTATGTTTTTGACTACATAAATCGACATTATCTTGTAAGTTACATCATACAATAGTAAATTATACGCATAATAAAGACGTTTTTAATATTGGAATACATACAATAAGAGAGTTCAAAGTTGTATGCATACAATGTATAAAGTATAAAGTATAAAGTTCGTTACACTCATAAACTATAAAACCTAATATAAAAGTGGAACATCATCTATACTAACCTATAAATCATTTCACACACTCTTTCTTAAAATTTAAGTCTGTAAATATGAGAATTGATTAATGCACCATCTCTCTTTCGATCTTTAGTTTTTTTCATGTATTTATTTATATATAATAAAATAAAAATTTATATGTATTATGTCATTAATAGGAAATCACTTCTTACTTTTTTTAACGGCAAATTATATAAAAAATGACTATCCGGTTGAAAAGAAATCAACCAGAAGCCAAAAAATAATTACAAAAATTGGAGAGGGTTTTGGATCCACTCATTCCAAAGAATCCTAGACTTATTAACTCTATTAGAATACCAAATAAACGAATAACTTACAATAGAATCAAAGAGCCAAATGTTGCGGTGCTTCTGAGACAAGAAAACTTCATCGTTACAAAACCTCCAAATAACCCACCAGGTACAAAAGATTATGCCCTCAATAATAGTCTTCTTCTTCAAAGTAATGCGCAATTCATCCACCTTGGACACCAAATCAAACGGCGCAAGAAAGTTGAGCATACCCACATCTAGCCATTTCGAAATAGAAGACCAAACCTTACTTGCAATCGGGCAATATGCAAACACATGAGACGAGGACTCAACCTCACCAGAACACATCAGACAAAGAATAGATGGAATATCCACCCCCTTAGTGGAAAGATTTACCCGTGTAGGAAGACGATCCAAAATTACCCTCCAAGCATGAATATTAACTTTTCTCGGCACCCAACTAATCCATCTAGTAGGGGACGTGCTTCGTGGGAGCAGTGCATCATCAATACACGACCGAACACCCTTGACCGAAAAACCGTCCATACTTTCCATAGACCACGTCCACTTATCTTCCCCAGACCCGAATGAATATAAGCTAAGAATCCTGGTAAGCTCAACAGCTTCCATAGCTGTAATACCATCCCTCAAAGGCCTGGACCAATCAGGCGTGAATACACCATTCTGCACTCGATCAGCAACAAAACAATGTTGATTACGTTCCAGCCTAAACAATCTAGGGAATCTCTCCGCCAACGAATTAGAACCGACCCACGCATCCAACCAAAACATCGTTTTCCGACCGTCCCCAACCTTCCTAAAAATAGACTGAAAAGGAAAAGGGTAAATGACAAAAGTCGGCAACGAACTGCCACAAAATACTCCAAGTATGCAACCTACCAAATAATTTGCTCAGGTATGCAACAAACCGGATAAATATGTACTTATGTGAGTAATATGGTAACCGGTTACCTGTTTGACCGGTCAACATGAATTTCATAACTTTCTTATTTTTTTTTATTAAACGTGACATGGAAAATGAATTGATTTTCTTTTTAAAAATGCAATTTAAGTAATAAAGAAAGATATTACTCCGTATAATTATAATCCTTGATACACGTTTCACCATTGCAGCGAAAAACCACCCACCTCCACCGCGAACATGAATTCCAGCACCACCCACCTCCACCGCCATCTCCGGCGAGAAACCACCACCAAAATCCGATTTAGAATCATTTTTAAAATCCAAACGATATTATCACCGATTAGGTCGTGTTTGAAAACAAATTTATCTATTGTACGGACCTCCGGTACCGGAAAATCAAGTTTCATCGCAGCGATGGCCAAGTTTCTATCGTACGATGTTTACGATATCTATTTAGCGAAAGTCGTTAAAGATTCTGATATGAAATCGATTATACTTCAAACCGCAAGTAAAACGTTGATCGTTATTGAAGATCTCGATCGATTCATCACATCGAATACGAATTCGGTGAGTATATCAGGAATATTGAATTTCAGGGACGGAATATTGAATTCATTTTGCGGTGATGCAGCATCAATAATAATAATAATAATAATAATAATAATAATAATAATAATAATAATAATAATAATAATAATAATAATAATAATAATAATAATAATAATATATTAATTAATTCAGTTTCTGCCAATTGATGATGAAACCCCAGCTGCTTCCAATGCATTAAACATCTTCTCCCAACCAACCCCAAACACTTGTCATCATCATTTAATAAACCCCAAGAACATCCATTAATTGAAGCTTTAATCCGATGCACTGTGTTTGTGATTAAGTTATTAAATGTTGCTAATGACTCTGGGCTCGTTTTAGCTTATGGTAAACTGCTAACTTGTATTTGAAACACGATTGTAACGAGTGACCCTGTCGGACCTTGATATTCATTTTTGTTACTAGTCGAAGCATCATTAGGATTGGGTATCTGTGATGTAATCTTGTGGTGGCCGTCTGTCGTGATGATGAAACCGGATGGAAGTAAAGGAAATGTAGGACGGATCTTCAACGTTCATCGCTATGTTTATGGCGGGCAAGTCGACTGGGCAGTAAACGACTAGTGAACCTGATGTGTATGTACAACTCTCTTGTAGTTTGCCACGTGTATTAGAGCTGACATGGATGCCACCTATATATATGACGTGGCAAAAAATATCATCATGGCAGGTGACGTTTAAACCTAATCAGCTTTAGAAAATTTAAAACGGTAATAATCAACTTTGCAAGATCCGAACACAAATTCTTCCGGTTTGTTGCATACCTGAGCAAATTATTTGGTAGGTTGCATACTTGGAGTATTTTGTGGCAGTTCATTGCCGACTTTTGTCATTTACCCAAAGGAAAAATACCAGAGCAATGAAGACTCCTGGCAACCCGAGAAATAGCGCCCCAAACCCCCGGTTTGGAAACAAGCTGATTAGTCTAGGAGGAGAAGGAATAAGGCTTATATATATTATTAATAACCTGCACCCATAGAGCATCCGGTGAATTAACATATCGCCATCTCCACTTATACAACAAACCCTGATTAAGAGCATCTAGTGACCTAATGCCGAGACCTCCCATCTCCTTAGCCGCAAGCACCTTATCCCATTTAATCCGTTGAATCTTAGAAGAGTCGAGACACCCACCCCAGAAAAAAGATGCACGAATTGATTCCAAACGCTTTCTAACTGTCACCGGCATAGGAAAAATAGACAAATAGTAGGAACCCAGCGATCCCAAAACCGATGAAACAAGAATAGACCTACCCCAATATATACAGTAATTTAAGATTAATGTAAAAATATATACAGTAATCTAGACTATTTGCATATTGAATTAAAGCTATTGTTAAAGTGTTTTCTACGTATTTAAATGAAGAAGATGACAATTTGTACATGTTCTAATACGGTTTGATCTCTCAATATTTTTGTAAAAACAATGTTATACGTGTTACTTTCTTTATGGTTTATGGTGCTTCATATTTGACTACCTACTTAATTTATTGTTATATTCCACATTGGATGGATGTATAAGCACCACATAAATTGGCCTAACAAGTCAATCGAACGGCTCATTGGTTGCTCATTTATTTACATTCTTTTAATTAATTTACAAAATATAATATCATGTTGGTTTTAATGTAAAAATGATGTTTAGATTAGTTTTGCTTCTGTAGTAGGTAAAAAAAAACATATGCTGGTGGTAGTCGAAGCACGCATGGAACCTAGAACACACTGTGATACCACTATTTGGCTGGCATGATCACATTTTGCTCTGTCCAAAGTGGTAAACTCCACACCGAGTTCCAGTACATTTGTATCTTCAGTTTCAGTGCGGTGTGGAGTCATCACTGCGAGGAATTTAAGGTTCGATATGGTTCTTAATACGAGCTACAATTTATGATAAATACAATCAATGCACTTTCTTGGTAGTTTTGTAATCACCTTTTATCTTGATATTGTTATAACAAACACCATAACAATGTAACAGATTTATTTGTACTAGAAATAAAACCATTAACAAAGAATGTGTTGATTCTCCATTTCCTCTGTTTATGATCCCTTTTCTTCTGATCACTTGCCTTTGTGTTTTGACATAAATATTATTAGTAATTGTAATTATTATTATTTTTTTTTATAAGAGAGTTATGTTCTTCATTTGGTTGTGACCGTTAGAGGATTTTGTTTAAGATCAAGCCGTAGAAAGTATGGTCTTGCAAGTGAACCAATGTACAGGTGCTCCCCGATCTTGAGTCCCGAGGTCGTGTATCTCCATGTTTCGTCGTAGTAGCCTCCAACTGGTTTTCCTTCCAGATCCAAATCAATAACTCCACCAAACTTTATAAGATTAGGGAATTTGTGTAAATGCTTAAGCGTAAACTCGAGAATCTTGCGCACAAAAGGGTATTTCATTGTCACTTGTGTTGAATACGAATTGTCCTGCATACACAAACAAAACTCGTTAGGGATCAAACTTTGTCACGCATTTTCGAATTGGTAGAAAGTCAGATTACCCATGGTATTGCCAACCAGTAATGCCCATCTCCATCGTATCGTAAGTTATCTGGAAAACCTGGTAAACCGTCTACAAAAACATCGATAGAACCCCTTTTGTCGCCTTGTAAGTAGTATCTAGAACATTTCATCCTGCAATATCAAATTGATCATAATACATTAATGAAAACGCAAAGTTCAGATAAAGGTAACTCAAGTTTAAAAAATAAAAATCGATGTAGCTACTGTAAGTCCATTCCGCTCAATCCTTTTGTATACAAAAGTGAACAACTTATAGTGCTTTTAACGTGTGGAACGAACTCGGCGTAACATACATCGAGTTTTTTTTAGAACTTTTATTAATTTAGTTCTTGAATTTACTCCTAAAAAGAAATGTTGACACGCTATTCAAATGAGATTTATATAATCTTACTGGAAGCTCTCACAGAAGATAAGAAAGTCTTGGTTCGGCGAGAGTTCGATCCCATTTGGAAAGTAAAGGTCTCTAGCAATCACTTGCGTTTGTTTCGTTGAAATATCATAGCTCAATAATCTTCCAAGAGGTCTACCATCCAAAAGGCATCGTATCGTTTCGTGATAGCCATACTTATATATACACCATACCATTCTTCGCAACAGTTACACCATCAGTAAATCCAAACTTTGCGCCCTCGGCCTCATTTGTTAATACCTCTAACTCACCATCTTTATTTACCTTAAGCAGCCCCTGCAACGAAACAATATAATATAGTTCTAAAGCATATAAGTCCTTATTATTTTTAAATTTAATCAAACGGCTCGAATTTGGAAAAGTAAGTTCATCTGAACATTAATAGGACAGTAAATTCAATTTTAGCTCATTAATTGAAGGGAAATCCAATTTATAAACTAAAAGGTAAGATAAAAACCGAAATAGAGTTGCCTAAGTCGAGTTTTTCATGTTATGGGTACCTTTTTATAAGCATAATTGAACTTACAGACGTTTTAGTTTTTACTCTGCGTATGAACTTACGTTACCAACATCAAACCTTTTTGGAACTTGCATTACATTTTTTTATGGAATTTTCAAGTTTCATACAATGGGGTAGTTTTGTTCCAACCAACCTTAAAAGCGTCAGCCACAAAAACATCACCAGAATCAGCAATCGCGATACCAAGAGGCCGACCTCCCGTGTGGACCCATTTCTCAACAACGGAGTCATTCAATGTGACTCTCTTGATCCACCCATCTCCACAGCCAGTGAACACAATACCGGACTTTGGATCATAGGCAATGTCCTCAGCTCCAATCAACTGACCCGACCCTATCTTTTCCAAACCAGGAAGACTAGATGCATTCTTCCTAGCAGTTACAACAATCGGTTTTTTAATATCAAGCGTTGGGTACGCCACAGTCTCAAATGTATCAAGTTGGACAACAAGCACCGATAAAGCAACAACAACGAACGCGAAGTACACAAGAGAAATGCCCCATGAACTAGTTTGCGTTCTGCTTGTATTTGCCATGAGTACTATACTGTGAATTTTTTGTGAATTGTTGTTATGTCTATATACTTTATGAGGTAGTGGCTCGAGTTTGACCTTGTGGTTTATGGTGCTACACATTTGACTATCTAGCTTATCTTTTTATTCAACGTAAGTTGTATCAGCAACCACATAGATCGGCCTCCATAAGTCAATCGAGGACTTGGTGGTTGCTCATTTATAACCTTTTATTTAACCCAGGCATAGAGCCTGGACCATGTCATGGCGCAAGTTTATGGCTGGCGTGGTCCGCCCAAAGTGGTAACACCAAGCTGAGTTCTAGTTTTTTTTGTACGGCGTATTCTTTTCAATCTGGAGTTATAATTAGTATGGTGTTAATGTGACACACTTTTGTAAGTGTGGCCGGTGTTACCACTGCGAGTGTTCTAAGAGTTGCCCACGAAAGGTTACCCATTTGTACTTATAGCTAGGTATATTTGAATACATTTTGATATTCACAAACATAAATACCACCAACTGAATTTCAAACATATCTAGAGGCAAACAAATGATAGACAAGTTCAATAGTACTAACATTTTACACTTTGGTACTTGTATAAATAAACTGTTGTAAACTATACCCGTAACAACGATTTAAGGATTCAAGAACGTGTCAACTCTGATATTAGTCGATCTTGAAAGAAACTTCATGCAAATAGGAGGATTAACACCAGCCAAAGCAAGTATTGAACTCGGTAAAGTCCAAATCCCATCACCACAAATCAAACCAGAAGCAACAGCAGGCCCAAATGCAGCTGCCTTCGCCTTATTAATCTTCGACCAAATGAATAGGATCAAACTTCCAACACACATGTCAATTGCGAAATAACCTCCTAAGTAAAAAGGAATCGCCATTGCCATTGGAATTGGAATAAATCTTGCTCGATTCTTACCCACAGCATCCCTAATCACATTCACAAAAATAGCAAAAGCAAAGAATATATAGCAAAGCATTAGGCACTTATCGGGTAATGCTGAAAAGCCTTCAACTCCCAAAATGGCAATGTTTCGGTAAATAAGAGCGTAGGGTGCAGGGTATTGAGAACCGGGGACTCCAAGATCATCAAACGCTTTGTAAAAAAAAAGCCAGAAAACGCAAGGTGAGATGAGACAGCCCATTGCGGTCCCAATCACTTGGCTAATAAACATGGACCTGGGTGAAGCTAACGTCATGTAACCGGTTTTAAAGTCCTGCATTAAGTCAGAAGCGGTTGAGGCTATATTCATCATGACCCCACAAGCGGCTAGCCCAGCTAGAACACCCCCGTTTGACCCACCGGCCCATGCTCCGATAATAAAGATTGCTAGCTTTCCATATGCTGATGCTAGGGACCAGTCAGTGAGCCCACACCCGTAAGCGTTACAAAAGGCTAAGGCAGGCGCAAAAACGTAAATTACAGCAATGTAGTACCACTTGAGTTGGTGGAAGATGTGTGGAAGAGTAGCAGCAGAGACGATAGCAATGGTTAGGTAACCAACAATTGCAATCCACGTAGGAATTTGATCCTTGAGAAACAGTCGAGTGCGCTTTTGATCATCATAAGATAGAGAAGGTAGATCGGGTGATGAATTACCGCTAACAGGAATATCCGCTTGGATTTTTTGCTGATTAAATTGGTGATATAAGCCAAATAAAGTGTGACCAAGGACTTTTATGAAGTTGTAGAGTCCATCACCCAAAATCATTGATATGCCAATGAATATCTGCAGTACAATACATGATAAATAAAAAACCAACATAGACAAAATTGTGAAGCGGTAAAAGGAAGTAGGCAGAAGCAAGAAAATTACCCTGTAACCTTGCAAGCCGTGAAGACTACTTGATTTGAGATCTGCAGGATACCAATCACCTTTCTTTTCGTTAATGAGTGGCCACATTATACCCCAAGAAAGGATTGCTCCCACGAGTAATGATACATTGATCAGATACGGGCAGATCATGCCGACACCAACATATGTTGCTGAAAAGTCGAAATAAAACCTGATTTCGACATAAAACAGTGCTAGTTGATGAGAAACGAGTGACACTATTGGTCAATTCATATATGAAATACAGAGAGTGTAAAAAGTACATCAAATTTAAAAATGTTTTATGGTGAAGTCCAAATTCCTTCCAGTGGGCTCAAATTTTCTAGATTTCTATAATTAATTTTTGTATCACTGTATATAAATAGAGACAGGAAATGCTGAAAATTTTTACATACTTGTTTTCATACGCCTTAAGGCCGAGCGTCGGGAAGCTTACAAATCCACAGTCATCTCCACTCGTAAAGAACCACTGAAAGAACCCCCATAAGAAACTGAAGGAGAAGAATTTTCCTAAAGCTCTCACTTGCTTCCTGCAGGAAGACATTGAGAAATCAATGAATGAAGTTGTAGAAGATATAATTGACTTAATAAAGAAGGTATTTGAATTACTTGGCTAACTTGGCACCCCGGGGAGTGTGAAAACTGTTTATCAGATGAGCAGTTGCAGTGCCGCTCGGATATATCAGTTTGAAGTCGATAACCATTATCTGCAACAAATATAATGGTTAAAACACAAAAACATAATAAAAGACACTGATTCAAGGACTCAACAAAATTGGGAATTGGATAACATATCCAACCTTTGATCAAGTTACTTCAATATGGGTTGTTTCGCCTTATAGTCTTATACATTATTCTCAATATGTCAGATGCATAAAACTTAAAAACCTTGGCCAAGTTTGATACAAATGAAAGGGATCCAAAGTAACTATAAGGTGTAATTGTGTGTAGGTGTTACCATGTAATAAGAAATGAAAACATGGAAAAGTACCTTGCGAAGAGGGACGACTGAAAAGAGTCCAAGAAAGCTAACAACAAAAAGAAATGCAATCATCCATCCTAGAGAAGGGTTCTTCGTGTTCATTGCGGAGTTCTGTTCGTTTGACTGTTTCGCGATCGATTCACTCATACCAAATAGGTAACTACCAAATCCTCCTGAAAAATGTACAAGATTGGTCTTATTTCATTGATAGCTTTATTGAAAATTAACTAAAACAATTCATGACATGCATGTTGGATATACCCAAAACTAGAACACATGAAGAACACCTTGGCTTTCACAAGTAATAAGTAATGCATTGTGCCTAGCAGTTGAGGAGTTCTAAGCTTAAGTCTTTCTAGGTGTTGTAGTGTTTCTGGGCCTATTTTATATTTCTTGTGTGATCTGAATGTTCGTAATTTCGGGTCATTTTATTTGAGACGAAGATTTTTTGGTGCGTTTTTGCAGTCGGGTCTTTTAGTGTGTATGATAAACTGCACGGATAATCATAACAACTAACTCCAGGGATACACGTGCAAAAAGATACAAATGAGGGAACACTTAAATATATATATATATATATATATATATATATATATATATATATATATATATATATATATATATCATGAAATTCAAGAAAGGGACGCATATATAAAGATAGACACGATAACAATGGTCAACCACTATTCAACAATTTTAAACTAAATGTTATTTAGTTACAAGTGATACTAGCTAGCTACTAGTTTTATTTTGTTTCTTTTCTTCAAATTGTGTATAAGGCCAAAATGCACTATACTACCCTGAACTTGACTAACCGAGTCTCTTAGTACCATGAATTATTAAAGGTACGCTATGGTACCCTTAAATTGTAAAAATGGTTAGTTTTAGGATTGACGGTCAAATGAGCTTCACTTCCATTTTGAGATTTGACAGTGCGATACAACATCCAGTTAGTGAGTTAGATAAATAATCCTTCGATATTTGTTGATATGTAATTGACGTTCGAGTATCACAAAGCATAAAGCAATAATTATTTTGATTACAGAGGTATATGTTTAATTGCTTTGAATTTTCAAAGTAAAACATCCTCTTTTCTATGGTATTTGTTATATACGCCAACTCAGAATGCTAATTTAAATAGATGATGGTGGATTAATCCTACTGCAGTGCAGATCGGCAGTCCTGGTGTTTCGAACATTCAAATACTAATACTAATTTTAGGGAAATCCGAATAAATATAAACATCCACTTCCGATTAAAAAAGAAAAAAAAAAAAAAAAGGAATATCAATTTCTTTATCTTAAATTGTGGCGGAATCTCAATCGACGAGGTGCTGGTCTTATGATTCTATTTAGTCAAACTAGCTTGTTAAATTTTTCCGGTAAATCACTTGACGGAAGATAGCACGTGTATCACGTGACCGAGTTAAAGGTGACTCAGTCCTAAACTTTAACCATTTTCACAAGTTCAGAGTGTACCTGCATTTTAGCCACTAAGCTAAATTAAAAAAAGGTTATTTTTATTTATTTATTAATTGATGATAATCAACATTTTTAAAAGTTTCTTGGACGTGTTTAACGTAAGACTTGTACAAAAGATATTTTGAGTGGAATACTATTTTCCAGACAGTGACAACACGACTTTTATGCATGTTTCAAGTAAGCGGAATAGTGCATCTTCCAATATTTTGAAAACCGGTTGAACCAGACCGGTTCAACCGGTCGGACCGGATCGGGACAAACAACCGTTTTGATTCATATAGCACAAAATGGGCGGTTCGACCGAACATCAAACCGGTTAAACCGGATTGAACCGGATCCGGACAGAAATCCGATTCACTAAAAAACCGATTTTTAAAACATTGGCACCTTCAAATATTCCAATTGCCAGCTCAGCGATGCGGTTTATATAATAAGTCATAAAATATAATAATTAAGCCACTATGCGTGAATCTTTAGTTGATCTTTTTTATTTTTATGATTGTGAGTAGTAACGGGATTCGCACAATACCCAACTTGGGGACTGGATCCGTAATATAGGGAAAACCACAGGGACTAGCAACGTAATCTACTCAAAAATTAAAAACATTTGTATTTAGAATTGTGTTACACAAAAGATAATAACAATCCTTATTTACTTATATTAAATCAGGTTTCTTTAACAAAGCACTAATATTTTTTAGAATGGTAACCTTACAGTCTAGTTAACATAGTAGTATAAACACAAATCACATACATATACACGTGTATGTCACATGACTCGAACTCATAACCTTCTAAATATTCATCACTATGTTTATAACTTCCCAAAACATTTGAAAAATAAAAATAAAATAGTGGTTCATAATATGTGGATATAATAACTGCAACTTTTATTTTTAAAAGATAAAGGCAACATCATGAAGTAAATCCAATAATAATTAATAAGGAATATATATATATATATATATATATATATATATATATATATATATATATATATATATATATATAATATTAGAAAATGATAAAGCGTGGAATTTAGACCACATGACCAATATCCTCCTTCGACGCCTATTTTGGTACCACACACACAATTCCAATATACGAGGATGCTTCCAATTTCCAAAGACTTTTTAGACAGAGTTATGAAAATATCATTCGATATAAGATTAGGGAGGTGATAAATATAACATACAGTTTGATTCAAATACTAAAGTCTAGCTATAATATACTCTCTATGTCCCAATTTTATTGTCCCCAAATAAAAAACATGCAGTTTAAAAAAAACATCACCATCTCTCTTACTTTTTGGTAAGAAGACTGTTTTACCCTTTACTTTTTAACTACCTTTTTGTCTTACATATATAAATTAGGGGCAAAAATGAACTTTATCTTATTATTTTTATCTATTTATGGAAGTGGACAATTAAATTGGGACATCCCAAAAAGGAATACTGGACAATAGATACGGGACGGAGGGAGTACACTATAACAAATATATCATCTATCCGTACTTTTTTTTCACACTATTGAAAAATGTGTAGAATTATGTTAAATTATTAACACTTATAATTGTGTAGAAAATTGTTACATCAATAAGTGTGGATATCACCATAATCTTCACATATATAAGTGTGGGGAAAAAAATTACACTTAAAAGTGTGAAGAAATTACAACTTGTCAACACTTAAAAGTGTGGAAAAAAAAATTGTAATACCGAATTAATCCACTTTCTCTTGTGTGGGAAAATCATGTGTTACTTATTTTTTTTCCACTTTTAAGTATTGAAAAGTTGTAATTTCTCCACACTTATAAGTGTGACATTTTCTTTCCTACATATATAAGTGTGGAAAATATTATCTTTTTAAAAAGTTTTACACATTTTCTTAAAGCGTGGAGAAAAAAGTGTGGTAAAATAATATTTTTTATAGTGATACTTGTACTATGAGCTTTAACTCTTGTATAGTTTGGTGTATAAACAATTTTGATGTTGTAACTATTAGAGCACACGGAGTGGGCTCGTTTTTTTTCACCATTCCGACTTGAGAACGCCGAGAAACGGCGTTTTGCCACACCGCCTCGCCGTTCCCGACGGCGTTCCCGTCGGCGTCCGACCTTCGGTGTTCGATTTCGAACGGCGAATCCAAACAATGTCTTCCTTTTTTTTCTTCCTTTTTCGTTTTTAATTTTTTTTATTTTGAGGATTAATATATTTGTCTCTGTGTGTTTTTAATGTGTGTGTTGAGTTTGTGTGTTGTGTAACTTGTGTGTGTGTATGACTGGAAGAAGAAGAAGAAGAAGATACAGTCTCACAAGTGGGAAAGAAAAAGGGTGGTGGGTTCACACTTTTATAATAATAATAATAATAATAAGTTTAACTGGAAAATATTAAATTAAATGTTTTGTAATTTTATTTATTTGGGTTTAATAAATTTAATGTTGGTTTTTTTAACTTATTTGTTTTTAAATATTAATTTATACAATTATTTATATTAAACAAACAATTAAAACAAATAATAAAAAACTCAAGAACAATGTCCAGAACACTGTGAATTCAGTTATACCACACCACAGAATCCTCACTTTCAACATTCTCCAAAACACTGTCCAGAACACTATTTACCACACCCTTTGCTCTTACCTCCCATATGATTACTACGGCTATAGCTTAAGACTTAAGATTGTGTTATTTTCCATCTTTTGTCTATCATCAATTATGAATTAGCCTAAAAATGATATAGATTCGTGTAATATATAAAGTCGGTCGTGCATTAAAGTATCAAAATGTATTGAATTATGTACTGACTTCTATTATATATAACAAGAGTAAGGTTTAAATGAGTACATCAATTTTGAGTGAGAATGAGGGAACCAACAGATTTCTGCCATGTGTCATTTTATTCTCTCTCCTCCACACTTTATTCTCTCTCCTCCACATTTTTAAAAATTAAATATCTCACAAACGGTAAGTCGAAAAATCATGAAAATTGCACCATAAAATTCAGCGTTTTCTCCTCTTCGATTTGCCGTCCCTCAAGGCATACTTTTGACAACTTTTTTATTTTCTCATTTTTTGGTGGGTTTCACAAATTAGTAACACATGTGTTAGTGATTAGTTGTACATTTAATTTGTGGTTAGAGTTAGGGTTTAGGGTTAGGTTTAGGGTTTAGTAGGGTTTATGGTTTAGGGTTTATAAGGGTTTAGGGTTTAGAAGGGGTTCAAGGTTTAGGGTTTAGAAAGATTTAGGGTTTAGCGTTTTGTAAAGCGTTTAGGGTTTAGGGTTTGGGGTTTAGGGGTTAGGGTTTAGGGTTTGAGGTTTGGGGTTTCTCCCCGAAACCCCAAACCTCAAACCCTAAACCCTAAACCCTAACCCCTAAACCCCAAACCCTAAACCCTAAACGCAACACTTTAACACATGTGTTAGTAAATGTGAAACCCAATAAAAAAATGAAAAAAAAAACTTTTCGAAAGTATGTCTTGAGGGACGGCAAATCGAAGAGGAGAAAACGACGAATTTAATGGTGTAATTTTCATAATTTTTCGATTTGTCGTTTGTGAGATAATTGATGTTGGGGGTAAATGGGTTTTGTACATATGGAACATTCTCTTTGTACACATGGCTTGATATCATTGGTTCCCTCATTCTCACACAAATTCCTATTCTCATTTGAACCCTACCCTATATAACAAACTAAAACGATATTATTTGATGACTTAGCTCATCAACCATCTATCTGTATTTTTGCCGATGTGGTAACCAGCTAAATACATTGACACGCCATCACATCATTAAAACCGGAACTATATACCTTATCGGTTTACAAGATATAGGATGTCAAGTGCATACAATTAGTAATAACTGAAAATTTATTACACACAATAAAAATAGTAAAATAGTTACATACAATATAAGTAAAAGTATAGTTTAATCTATCTTTTTGCACTTAGCCGTGTAATAAACACTAATGATTTATACCCCCTCCGTCCCAATTTAATTGTCCGCAGACAGGAAACACGTAGTTTAAGATAAACACAATAATTACTATTTACTTTTTGCACAGTGACATTCTTACCCCTGACCAATTAATTTGAACTTCCTTTCACTTTTGTAATTTATTTTTGAAATAGGGGCAATATAGTAAATGGAATCATATTTCCTTTCTATATTTGGTAATGGATAATCAATTTGGGACAACTCAAAATGGAATACTGGACTATTAAATCGGGACGAAGGGAGTATTAGTTAACTAAATCGATGATAAGTACCATAAGCAAGGTAAGTAGCAAAGTGCCAAAGTGTACCTATATTTGATTCGTATTACTATACACAATTGAATGGATGTTAATTTTAGACGACTTTTTGACAAGTCTAGCTAATTAATGAAATTTGGTGGATTATAACCAGATAACAATGACGTTTGACTAGCAAATTTAAACCATTAGATTGAATTTACATAATTGAGGCATTTATTGTACAATGAAGAAAATTCATGTTACGACAATTTATTAAGAAAGTCACGAATTGGTTAGAAAGTGATCCACTTATTATGTGTGAAAGATGGGGTGTAGAAGTCTTCGTATTAATAAGTTGGCATATGATGGAGGATTCATGTGATTATTTTAATTTATGATTTATTTAAAGCAAATTTAATAATTATTCAATGACCCACAAACTTATCAAATCATAAAAAGAAAAAGGAAGGAATGAAATTAGTCGTCTAGTTTTGATTATTTTAAGATTTATTTACACTCTGTAGCACAAAAGTAAGTTGTGTATCATATGTTATTTGTTATTTGTTAGGAGTATTATATTATTATGAGGTACACATATTAATTATGTGATGATATTGCTAGTTTCCTATCCCTAATCACCAACTTTTATTCGATTTCTCATTGCTACTATATGTACGTTATCCATCACCATACACTAGCACCGTCTCTTACAATGACGAATTTATAAATTCATCGCATGACGGACTAGTTCGAGTTGGAAAAAATTGAGGGACCTAATACATCACCTCCCATTTTCACTATACTAGATACAATCGCATTCCACATGTACTTTACAAGTCACAATCACAATCATAATCAAGAGTTGTCTTCACATATATCTTGTCTAGTTTGGTGTCCCTCTTTTGGTCTAGTTTATTTACCGATATTGTTTTTGGTAATTAAATAAGCTAACGATTCTTTATTAGTTTACTTTATAAATTTTAGGCCAAGTGGATTTAGAATCAAACCATTATATAGTTATTTGTTTTCAAAAAAAAAAAAAATGAAAATAAAATATACCTCCATCTCAAAATAAGTATTCAAATTTTCATTTTAATTTATCCCAACGTAGATGTCCACTTCAAAAAAATAGTTAATCTAACTTTATTTTTTTTAACTTTGATTACATTTTTTTACAAATTATGTGTCTAATGTAAATGGTAAAAGTGACTTTACCAAAAATTTGTATATCGGTCACCAAATGAACACTTTTTTATTTTATTTCGGGACGTAGGACAAGAATTCGACGATATATATATAGTCAAAGGTTGCAAATTTAGAGAATCCATGTCAAACATAACCGATAAAGCCAACGTATATTTTGACAGATTATTCTAGTAATTAATTAATTATTCTTCCTAAATTAGTGAGGAGACTTTAAAAGATAGTTATCAAAAAAACTTCTAACTTTACAAACATATCACAAAAACTTATCCAACTTATAATTATACGGAGTAATTCTTTTGGCTTTATCGTGTAATGCAAATTCCAATTAACAAAATAAATCATGAAGAATTTAAGAATAGAAAGAATTAAAAGTTAAAAACGTACCGGAAAACGCGATGCCGGAAGAAGCAACAACACAAGTCTGAATAACAGTATTCTCTTGTCGTGTAAACGGCTGTTTCAACATCCCAGATTTATCAAGGAATTTGGTCCATGTTTTCACAAAGAAAAACCCCAAAAGTCCAGCAGATACATTCAACGATGGAATGATTCCGGTTGTTAGATTCAGTTTCATTACGATAAACGTAAACAGAATCGCAAGTATAAAACTAACAACGAACGCACGAAGTGTGAGCTGTTGTTGCCACGGTGGCACCTTCTTGCTTTCGAATATTCGTTCGATCGAATCAGCGTTTTGCTTATCATCGTCATCGTTGATAGTGTTGTTATCTTGGTGTTGGATATTTAATGATGTTCGTTCCATTGCCATTGTTAGCGGTTTGAGTTGGGGGTGTTGGATGGTAGTATTGAAATAGGTGGGAAATTAAGTGATGACGAATTTTGATGAGGGTGTTATGTGAATTTATATAGCGGGATCGGGAATGGTAAGGGAATCGGGAATGGAATCTGGGTGAGAGTGTGAGTCAATGACAGAGGACATGGTGTGGGAATGTGTGAAACCGTTGAATATTGAGGGATTGTTTGGATGCGCATTGATTAACAAATGAGACTCGACATGTGTGGTGTTAATTAAATTTGCATTTTTAAGGTTTCGTTAATTTATGCTCATCTTCTACAAGATTATCTTCTTTGAATCAGTGTTTTAAAACCCGGGTTTTTAGTCGACCCGGAAAATTGTTATTTTCTGGTCAGAGCGGTCGGACCGGATTTAATAATAGTATACAATAGTAATATTTAGTGAATTTTTTATTTTTTTATGATTATAAATATAATTATTAATTATATCATGTATAATAATTATAATCCATAGAGTAATAAAGGGTGATGAAACATCGATTCTCTTGTTATTCTTGAAATACACATCAATATAATAATTATATAATCCATAGAGTAATAAATAGTGATGACACATCAGTCAAAGATTCACTTATTACCCTTATTATTCTTGAAATACACAATCAGTAAATATTCCCTAAATATAAATGATTAAATGTACATAGAAATTAAAAAAAAAAAAAAAACATGAAACCCGGGTCAATGTGCCTTTCCGGGTCCCGGTCCAACCCGGTCCGACCGGCCGGGTCAATCGGGTCGTTGACTAGTCAACATATTGAAAAACCCGGTTTTAAATGGCCCGGAAAACTCTAAAAGTGCGGTCCGGCCGGTCCGACCGGGCCGGTCGAATCGGATCTTTAAACGTTGCTTTGAATACATTATAACTTTCAATTATATTACTCACTCTTTCCCAGTGTCGATATTTCTATTTTGGATTGTCCAAAATAAATGTTCACTTTATTTTTCAACCAATCGAAAAAGACTTTAGTAGGTAGATATGTTATTTGATAGGTGAAAAATGTAGTTAGTGGAGAATCCTAAAACTGTGTGCAAAGTCAAATTGGACACTTTGACTAGGACAGAGGGAGTAAACAATTTATTTACTAGACTTACTAATATTAACTTATACATGTTTTTTTATTATGATTTTGTTATGAAAATTTTAACTTCGTTAAGTGATCCTTAACATATGTTCTTAGACATGAGTTAGATAATCTCTTTACTAAAATAAAATTAAAAATAATATTTCCCCCGTCTCAAATTAAGTGTTCACCTTTCGATTTTGGTTTGTTGCACAATATTGTCTATTTCAAACTTTTAACCAATCAAAACGTTTTTCAAAGGTCATGATCAAATTTTATTGGCGCATAGTGTGGACGTTTCCTACTTTTTCTAAAAATATGTGCAAACTGAAAATGGACATCTAATTTGAGATGGAAAGAGTATTAAAAGAACGAAGAAAATATTCACTTCAATGATAAATTTTCTATTAAAGACTTGCGACTTGTCTAGACAAACACAAATGTAGTTGAAACAAAGATTACACTTCAATCATCATCACAAACAAGTTCTTTGCTTAAAAGCTTTTAATCTATTAACAATACTCGAAAGAAATGATAAAGTGAATGGCACTTGAATTCGAGAAACAAAATATTTAAGGCTCAACGGATAAGGTTTAAATGTGGAATGAGCTTGTTAGTTGTAGATAGGGTTGTTAACGATTCGAACCGTGTCGAATATTAGGATGCTCGAGCTTGACTCATTTACTAATTATTCGGTTCAAGCTCTACTAGAATTCGAGTAAGTTTCAAAAATTATGTTTGAACTCGAGTTTGATACTTTTTTTGTTGTCCGAGCTCGAATTCGATGCTCGTTTATTTAATGGGAAAGCGTTTTAATAAACCAAATTTTTAAGCGCAATTTTGCTTGTTTGTGAACTCGGGATCGATAAACTTGTTCCATAGCTCGAAATCAAGCTCGAATAAGCTCATTTATACTTGACGTCTTAGGTTTAAATTTATAAGTTACATATATTTAAAGTTCTAAATACACAATTTCCTTATATAAACTCGACTCGAATAACTCATTTGATTCGGAACAAAACGAGCTTGCGAACGATTAATATCGCTCACTTTGTACATATCTGTAGTTCGCGATATCATTGTTTTTTGATTTTTTTTAGTCAATTTCATGAACTTTTGATAGTTATACGTGTGAAAATTGATTTCAGGAACAAATGTGAAAGAAATGGCAAAAGGGTTCAAAGATGTGAAGATTTGAGGCCAAAATCTGAAAAGTGCAGTACGCGGACGCGTAAGGACAACTACAATGGTGACAAAAGATGTCCAGCACATTGTACCCGATCGTATTGAAGTGCCAGGATTGCGTTTGAAAGCTAGTTACGCGATCGCGTGATGGTTACGCGTACGCGTACTGATAACTAAAAACGAGACAGAAGGCATCAAGGCAATTGTACGCGATCGCGTAAAGTTTAAGGGGATCGCGTAGAAGATGTTAGTACGCGATCGCGTATGGAGTACAAGATCATGTAAGTGGGCGGTTCTAGCAGTTTTTGGAAATAGTATATAAATGAATTTTATTTACTTTAAACCTAACTTTTGATATCTTAGACTTGGGGCTACGAATTTTAAAGATATTGTTGAGGTTTTTCACTAGTTTTGAAGATCTTACAATCGTTTCAATCATTCAGGTAGTGTCGCACCCTCAAATTTACTGTGCAGTGGAAGTCAGATCGGGGCGCGACTAATCAAGTATCATTACACAAAGTCATAATGAACGACATCTATATGCGTCGTTTTGAAAATACATTACTTGAAATAATTGTTTACAACAGTTACAATAATACAAAAGCTCGTATCCTGATCTGAGAGATTCTAAGGTATAACTAATTGTACAAAATGTAGTAATGCAAAAAAATCTCTTGATGTTTGTATTGCATGCGACTTGAGCTACTGTTCCTGATTGAGCAGGCCTACTGCTGCTATGAACCTGAGAATACAGGCTAAAATCGTCAACTAAAAAGTTGGTGAGCTCACAGGTTTAATGATTTAAAATATATGTATGAACCACAAGATATGTATATGTTTGCAATCAAGCAAAAGATGTATACTACTGCCATGAGCTCATAATTCGAGTTTAACAAATGTGCCGGGTCACTGTCAAGTGCCACGGTCGAGGGTGCCTCCTGCGAGTGGCTAATCAAACACTCGTATAAACAAATGCTAATGTGTCCGTTTGACCGGCAGTCGAGGTAGCGCGACTACCCCGGATAGTGATTGTCAGTCCCAAATAGTACTATTCACTAACATTCACGCTAAAATCCATACTAACGAACTACGATGTAGAGGGCTTTATGATTAGTCTGAAACTCATGCAATCCGTATATCGAGTTTTATGTACTTGTGTTCACATGTAAAAACAGAGCATGTATCCTCACCCCGAGGTAAAAACAGTTAAAAGCGGGGCTATGAAACTCACCCGAGTCTTGAAAGCGTTGCTAAAAGCAAGTATTGTTGTTATCCAAATCTGTAACCCGCTGGCGTCCTAAATGAACAAGTTTATAAAGTGAGTAGATGTCTCAAAAGACCATCCATGCTAGTTGTCCACTCAATTAGTAATGTCCAAATGTTGATTCTTGTTTGTGTTTAGAAAACGTGTACGACCCGTTGGTGACGTTGTGTAATAATAATTTCAAAGTATTATTATTATTGCGTTTCATTGTATACTTATGAAAGTATATATATATTTCATGTATGTGTATCATCGTATAAAGTTTGGTTGTTGTATGTATCTAACACTTAGTGATAATGGTATTTTTCTGGTTTTTGTTGTGTGCGACACTAGGTGCGACACTAATGTGGGTTGCGACACCGAGGTCAGTGTCGCAGAATGTGAAAATCAGTGAGGTTGCGACACTAAACTTAGTGTCGCAGATGTCAGGAATCAATAAGTATGCGACACTGAGGTCAGTGTCGCAAGTGGTGAAATTAGGGTTTTGGCGACACTCGGATTTGTGTCGCAAGTATCAGAAATCAATTGAGTTGCGACACTAGATTTAGTGTCGCAGTTAAAGAATTTAATAATTGTGCAACACATGAATCAGTGTCACATAGTGTGACATTAGGATATAGCGACACAAGATTAGTGTCGCAGGTCTGCGACATTCGATGGGTTTTAGTGACACAGGGTTAGTGTTGCCATCGGATTGGGCCCGATGCAACACTAGGACTGTGGTGTGTTTCCGAGTTTGTGAACGTGGTCAAAAAGGCTCGGTTTGACCCGAAACTTTTAGAAAAGTTTTAACTATGTTTGTAAATCTTGTAAAAATTATCATTGCGTTTTTTGGTTAACCGAAAATATCGTTTTTAACAATTGTGCAAAAACAGTCCATGTGGCTTTATTGACATATTTTTAGGTCATTTCGGGGCTCGTTTTCGCCAAGTAAATATTCAAATTGAATTCCGAGAAAAGTCAAAGTTATACACATATGTCTTAACTATTTTGTTTAATTTTTCCATAATTTTTAGACATCGTTTAGTCGGTTAAATAAAATGACAAATCCCCTGAGGTCCAATATCGACCAATCCGGATACAAGTGCATAAACATAATTACTGAGCAAAATCCGTGTATTTTCAGGAAACAACATACAAGAACTTTTTGAAGTTAACACAATTTGTGAGGTTTAGGCGAAAACCTCACGCGTTTTCGAGTTCTAGAACTCGAGATATAGTGTTGAGAAGTGGGTAAAGTTTTCTGGCCGTCAATAATAGTCTTCTTCTTCAAAGTAATGCGCAATTCATCCACCTTGGACACCAAATCAAACGGCGCAAGAAAGTTGAGCATACCAACATCTAGCCATTTCGAAATAGAAGACCAAACCTTACTTGCAATTGGGCAATATGCAAACACATGAGACGAGGACTCAACCTCACCAGAACACATCGGACAAAGAATAGATGGAATATCCACCCCCTTAGTAGAAAGTAGGCCTGTAAACGAACCGAACGAACATAAACGGACTCTGTTCGTGTTCGTTCATTAAGGTTTTGACGAACAAACGAACGAACACGAACGGATAAGCGAACGGGTTTTGTGGTTCATGTTCGTTCACTAAGAGAATTTGTTTGTTCACGAACACAAACGAACGTACACGAACAAACACATAATTTAATGCATTTCTTCGTTAATACCTTAAATGAACCTCAACAAACATAACCGAACGTGTATATACACATCTACACATATATATATTATATAACTTGAAACTTTGTAATGCATATTCAACATTACAAAATGATCACAATATGAAGATAAACTCATTTGCTTGGTCCGATCGTAGGTAAGAGCAGCAGATCTGGAACTAGTGGAGGAAAATATGAGAGGGAAATGTGAGAGTGAAATTTGAAAAAAAAATATCTAGATGTTTAATATTATTAAATGAAAATATCTAAATATTTAATAATATTATATTTAGAATTTAGCTTAATCAAAATAAGATATACAAATATGTATTAATTTAATTAAACTATTAGTTAATAAACGAACATTTAACCGAACATTCACGAACATGTTATCGAACGTTCACGAACGTAAATGAACGAACGAGACCTATGTTCATGTACGTTCATATAATTAAACGAACGTAAAAATTTGTTCATGTTCGTTCATATAAAGAAACGAACGAACATAAACGAACTTCCCGCCGAACGGTTCGCGAATAGTTCGTCGAACGTTCAGTTCGCTTACAGGCCTAGTAGAAAGATTTACCCGTGTAGGTAGATTTAGCATGAATATTAACTTTTCTCGGCACCCAACTAATCCATCTAGTAGGGGACGTGCTTCTTGGGAGCAGTGCATCATCAATACACGACCGAACACCCTTGACCGAAAAACCGTCCATACTTTCCATAGACCACGTCCACTTATCTTCCCCAGACCCGAATGAATATAAGCTAAGAATCCTGGTAAGCTCAACAGCTTCCATAGCTGTAATACCATCCCTCAAAGGCCTGGACCAATCAGGCGTGAATACACCATTCTGCACTCGATCAGCAACAAAACAATGTTGATTACGTTCCAGCCTAAACAATCTAGGGAATCTCTCCGCCAATGAATTAGAACCGACCCACGCATCCAACCAAAACATCGTTTTCCGACCGTCTCCAACCTTCCTAAAAATAGACTGAAAAGGAAAAGGGTAAATGACAAAAGTCGGTAACGAACTGCCACAAAATACTCCAAGTATGCAACCTACCAAATAATTTGCTCAGGTATGCAACAAACCGGATAAATATGTACTTATGTGAGTAATATGGTAACCGGTTACCTGTTTGACCGGTCAACATGAATTTCATAACTTTCTTATTTTTTTATTAAACGTGACATGGAAAATGAATTGATTTTATTTTTAAAAATGCAATTTAAGTAATAAAGAAAGATATTACTCCGTATAATTATAATCCTTGATACACGTTTCACCATTGCAGCGAAAAACCACCCACCTCCACCGCGAACATGAATTCCAGCACCACCCACCTCCACCGTCATCTCCGGCGAGAAACCACCACCAAAAGCCGATTTAGAATCATTTTTAAAATCCAAACGATATTATCAACGATTAGGTCATGTTTGAAAACAAAGTTATCTATTGTACGGACCTCCGGTACCGGAAAATCAAGTTTCATCGCAGCGATGGTCAAGTTTCTATCGTACGATGTTTACGATATCGATTTAGCGAAAGTCGTTAAAGATTCTGATATGAAATCGATTTTACTTCAAACCGCAAGTAAAACGTTGATCGTTATTGAAGATCTCGATCGGTTCATCACATCGAATACGAATTCGGTGAGTATATCATGAATATTGAATTTCAGGGACCGAATATTGAATTCATTTTGCGGTGATGCAGCATCAATAATAATAATAATAATAATAATAATAATAATAATAATAATAATAATAATAATAATAATAATAATAATAATAATAATAATAATAATCATAATAATAATAATAATAATAATAATAATAATAATAATAATATATTAATTAATTCAGTTTCTGCCAATTAATGATGAAACCCCAGCTGCTTCCAATGCATTAAACATCTTCTCCCAACCAACCCCAAACACTTGTCATCATCATTTAATAAACCCCAAGAACATCCATTAATTGAAGCTTTAATCTGATGCACTGTGTTTGTGATTAAGTTATTAACTGTTGCTAATGACTCTGGGCTCGTTTTAGCTGATGGTAAACTGCTAACTTGTATTTGAAACACAATTGTAACGTGTGACCCTGTTGGACCTTGATCTTCATTTTTGTTACTAGTCGAAGCATCATTAGGATTGGGTATCTGTGATGTAATCTTGTGGTGGCCGTCTGTCGTGATGATGAAACCGGATGGAAGTAAAGGAAATGTAGGACGGATCTTCAACGTTCATCGCTATGTTTATGGCGGGCAAGTCGACTGGGCAGTAAACGACTAGTGAACCTGATGTGTATGCACAACTCTCTTGTAGTTTGCCACGTGTATTAGAGCTGACATGGATGCCACCTATATATATGACGTGGCAAAAAATATCATCATGGCAGGTGATGTTTAAGCCTAATCAGCTTTAGGCAATTTAAAACGGTAATAATCAACTTTGCAAGATCCGAACACATATTCTTCCGGTTTGTTGCATACCTGAGCAAATTATTTGGTAGGTTGCATACTTGGAGTATTTTGTGGCAGTTCATTGCTATGTGACACCCGGTCAAAAATGACCCAAATTACCGTCCAAATTTAAACTTTATTTACAAAGTATTAAATAACCCGAAACAATTATTTAATAATCACACGTACACAAATCTGGTAGAACGCAGAAACCCAAAATAGAATTTGGTGAAAAACATTTTTAAATCAAGTATTATTATTGAGGATAATAATTACGTACTCCGTTTCAAATTTAAATACATTTTAGATACAGAAAACTATCCGTGTATTTCGAGTTAAACAAAGATATATTTTTATATCTCATTGGAAGTATTTTTATAAAATATTTAAATTGTTAACACATACGAAATAATATTTGGAAAATTATCATTTTTAAATATTACACTACTTAACGATCGGGTACGCAAACACGGGTCAAAAAGTTACCATCTACCAACAATAATTGGGGCCGGATATAACCGACCCCAATAATGCAAATAACACACACGCACACATATTTTCATATCTCTCGGCTCTCTCAATCTCTCTCGGTCTCTTTCTCTTGCGGATCATCAAACCAAACAACAACAACAAGATCATCAACAGCAGCAGCATAATCATCATCATCTTCATCGTGTACATCATCGATCATCACCATCATCCGTTCATCACCACTAATTTCGTCTAAAAATCATTGTAAGGAAACAATTTCGTTTATACTCATTTTTATGTTAACATACGTATTACAAGCTTATTATAACTTGTTTGTGAAAGATTGAAACTAAAAACATAAGGGAATTTTATAAAAATTTCGAATCAGACTGTGAGGAAGACGGAGCTACAGTGCTCCGTATAAATGACGCGATCGCGTCATTTCAAAATGAAAAACACGTTTTAACGAATTATAAAACCACGCGATCGCGTGAAGGGTTAAATGTTACGCGATCGGCCGAAAGAGTTCACGCGATCGGGTCATGGGCATTGTTACGCGATCGGCCGAGGAGGTCACGTGATCGGGTCAAGGGAAAACATCACGCGATCGGCCGAGTATATCACGCGATCGCGTGATCTGTAGTTTTTGGTCAGATTGTTAAAAATAAAAACTATTAATATTCGGATACAATACGATACGTTAGGATAACTTATGAAGTATATTAATACGAACAAACTTAATTATATTTTTGAAATATAATTGTAACCCGACAACCACGAGTCGTACATTTCTGCAAACTAAGTAATTAACTTAACGAACAACTAAACAAACAAATCATTACGCGTACACTTACAAACATACAATCTTGCGTGTTTAGGACGTTAGGAGATTACTGTGGAATACGTACGCACTTTAGGAATTGCTGGCTCTACAGGTGAGTCTTACAGCCCCACTTTTTACTGTTTTCACATTTGGGGGAGATGCATTACTTGTTTTACTCGAACACATGTATTTACTTACTTGATTACAAACTGATTTACTGGTATATCGATTGCATGAGATTACTTAATCCAATGAAGTCCCTTTAATCATAGTCGTCAGTTATGGTCTTAAGCGCGAGTACTAGTAAATGGATCCATTAGGACTGACAATCCTCACCCAGGGTAGCACGCACTACCCCGAACATTCAGTATAAATGGGTGTTTCTTACTCGTTACATATGAATGTTCTGGATTAGCATTCACGAGGGCAAAATCACTGATTGTTAAGCTTCGACTATGGTGCTCATGGCAATATATACGGAAACTATTGCGACTGTGCAATATTTACTCAATGATTTTACAAGCTGATGTGTTCAAACTGTAACTTACTATAAACCTGTGAGATTCACCAACCTTTTGGTTGACCTGTTTTAGTAATGCATTCTCAGGTACACAGCAACAGTAGGGTTGATCTGTACGGATGGTCCAGCAAGATATGCTTTAGTAGCTCGAGTCGCATGCAATTACACATATGAAGATTTTACTTGCATTATCTTTTGTATAATGATTATGTACTTAAAATCTAACAAATCATTTTGCGAACTCGCTAATGATGTAATACTTTTGAAAACTTATGTATTAATGTAACATTTTCTACAACGTCTCATTTAGAGTCGTTTGCTTGTACTTTGGTGTTTTGATATTTGATTAGTCACGTCCAAAAACAATCGCTTCCGCAAAGCATGAAATTGGGGGTGTGACAGCCGACTTTTGTCATTTACCCAAAGGAAAAATACCAGAGCAATGAAGACTCCTGGCAACCCGAGAAATAGCGCCCCAAACCCCCGGTTTGGAAACAAGCTGATTAGTCCAGGAGGAGAAGGAATAAGGCTTATATATATTATTAATAACATGCACCCATAAAGCATTCCGTGAATTAACATATCGCCATCTCCACTTATACAACAAACCCCGATTAAGAGCATCTAGTGACCCAATGCCGAGACCTCCCATCTCCTTAGCCGCAAGCACCTTATCCCATTTAATCCGTTGAATCTTAGAAGAGTCGAGACACCCACCCCAGAAAAAAGATGCACGAATTGATTCCAAACGCTTTCTTACTGTCACCGGCATAGGAAAAATAGACAAATAGTAGGAACCCAGCGATCCCAAAACCGATGAAACAAGAATAGACCTACCCCCAATATATACAGTAATTTAAGATTAATGTAAAAATATATACAGTAATCTAGACTATTTGCATATTGAATTAAAGCTATTGTTAAAGTGTTTTCTACGTATTTAAATGAAGAAGATGACAATTTGTACATGTTCTAATACGGTTTGATCTCTCAATATTTTTGTAAAAACAATGTTATATGTGTTACTTTCTTTATGGTTTATGGTGCTTCATATTTGACTACCTACTTAATTTATTGTTATATTCCACATTGGATGGATGTATAAGCACCACATAAATTGGCCTAACAAGTCAATCGAACGGCTCATTTTTTTTTTTTTTTTTTGGCAAAGAAGAGTAACCATATATTAATCACAACATAAAAAGAAATACACAATAATACTGAAGCAAAAGGATAGGCCCTTAAGCAACAAACCAAAAAACAAATCAATACTATGTCCTATCCATCTAAAGCAACACCAATCCTTCAATTAAAAAAAAAAAAAAAACCATTTTGGGGAAGTAGTCCCATCTTTCATGACTCACTAACCCAAAACAATTCACCTTAAACCCACTACACAACAGCAAATATCTCTAGCTCAAATCGAAAGCTTGATTACTCCATTTTAATCCCCACATATCTGCTGCTTTCCTCACAGCTATGGTATCTTTCACTTTCAAACTTATGAGTTTGATTTGTATATTCACCTGAATCAACTTACTCAATTCTTCCATATTTCTTGACTTTTGAGTGAATAGTCTTTTGTTTCTTTCCTCCCAAACATAATACACCATTGCAGCAATAACCAATCTGTTTATAACATTCCAAATATTATTCCTGAATGGGTAGACAGACATTCTGCTTATTATCAACATCAGATCATTTTCTAAGCCTCTGAATAGCAGCTTTGACTTTAGATTTAGCCAAACCTTCTTTGGGAATTCACACTGAAAAAACAGGTGAGAATGAGAGTCCATACAGTTTTTGCAAAACACACACTTGATATCACCATTAGGATTCCAAACTTGCATTCTGTCCTGAGTAGCTAACCTCTTTTGTATAGCTAACCAGAGAACAAATGCATGCTTAGGAATTAACTGTGGGAACCATACAATATGACTCCAGTTAACTTTAGGCCATTCTTCCCTTAAGTCAAGCCATGCTTGTTTAGTTGAAAACTGCACTTGCTTATTTCCTCTTGTGACCCATACCACATTATCCCTCCTACTATCAATTAACCCTGGTACATTCAAATTTTGGATAATTTGAAATCGAACGGCTCATTGGTTGCTCATTTATTTACATTCTTTTAATTAATTTACAAAATATAATATCATGTTGGTTTTAATGTAAAAATGATGTTTAGATTAGTTTTGCTTCTGTAGTAGGTAAAAAAAAACATATGCTGGTGGTAGTCGAAGCACGCATGGAACCTAGAACACACTGTGATACCACTATGTGGCTGGCATGATCACATTTTGCTCTGTCCAAAGTGGTAAACTCCACACCTAGTTCCAGTCCATTTGTATCTTCAGTTTCAGTACGGTTTGGAGTCATCACTGCGAGGAATTTAAGGTTCGATATGGTTCTTAATACGAGCTACAATTTATGATAAATACAATCAATGCACTTTCTTGGTAGTTTTGTAATCACCTTTTATCTTGATATTGTTATAACAAACACCATAACAATGTAACAGATTTATTTGTACTAGAAATAAAACCATTAACAAAGAATGTGTTGATTCTCCATTTCCTCTGTTTATGATCCCTTTTCTTCTGATCACTTGCCTTTGTGTTTTGACATAAATATTATTAGTAATTTTAATTATTTTTTTTTTTTATAAGAGAGTTATGTTCTTCATTTGGTTGTGACCGTTAGAGGATTTTGTTTAAGATCAAGCCGTAGAAAGTATGGTCTTGCAAGTGAACCAATGTACAGGTGCTCCCCGATCTTGAGTCCCGAGGTCGTGTATCTCCATGTTTCGTCGTAGTAGCCTCCAACTGGTTTTCCTTCCAGATTCAAATCAATAACTCCACCAAACTTTATAAGATTAGGGAATTTGTGTAAATGCTTAAGCGTAAACTCGAGAATCTTGTGCACAAAAGGGTATTTCATTGTCACTTGTGTTGAATACGAATTGTCCTGCATACACAAACAAAACTCGTTAGGGATCAAACTTTGTCATGCATTTTCGAATTGGTAGAAAGTCAGATTACCCATGGTATTGCCAACCAGTAATGCCCATCTCCATCGTATCGTAAGTTATTTGGAAAACCTGGTAAACCGTCTTCAAAAACATCGATAGAACCCCTTTTGTCGCCTTGTAAGTAGTATCTAGAACATTTCATCCTGCAATATCAAATTGATCATAATACGTTAATGAAAACGCAAATTTCAGATAAAGGTAACTCAAGTTTAAAAAATAAAAATCGATGTAGATACTGTAAGTCCATTCCGCTCAATCCTTTTGTATACAAAAGTGAACAACTTATAGTGCTTTTAACGTGTGGAACGAACTCGGCGTAACATACATCGAGTTTTTTTTAGAACTTTTATTAATTTAGTTCTTGAAATTACTCCTAAAAAGAAATGTTGACACGCTATTCAAATGAGATTTATATAATCTTACTGGAAGCTCTCACAGAAGATAAGAAAGTCTTGGTTCGACGAGAGTTCGATCCCATTTGGAAAGTAAAGGTCTCTAGCAATCACTTGCATTTGTTTCGTTGAAATATCATAGCTCAATAATCTTCCAAGAGGTCTACCATCCAAAAGGCATCGTATCGTTTCGTGATAGCCATACTTATATGACCCGTCGGTGATATACCCCATACCATTCTTCGCAACAGTTACACCATCAGTAAATCCAAACTTTACGCCCTCGGCCTCATTTGTTAATACCTCTAACTCACCATCTTTATTTACCTTAAGCAGCCCCTGCAACGAAACAATATAATATAGTTTTAAACAGTGGCGGATGTACCTTAGAAGAAGGGTATGCACTTGCATACCCTTGGAGAAAAATCACAAGTGTTAAATTTTTTGAGAAAATCTTATATTCAATAAAACCATTAAGATTGCATACCCTATAATAATTCAGTGCACACCCTTTCAAAAATAGGCAACCTCTCCTCTTAAAAAGCAACACTGAGTTCAATGTAAATACTAGATTTTTCATATACAATTAGGCCTGTAAGCGAACTGAACGTTCGACGAACTATTCGCGAACCGTTCGACGGGAAGTTCGTTTATGTTCGTTCGTTTCTTTATATGAACGAACATGAACAAATTTTTACGTTCGTTTAATTATATGAACGTACATGAACATAGGTCTCGTTCGTTCATTTACGTTCGTGAACGTTCGATAACATGTTCGTGAATGTTCGGTTAAATGTTCGTTTATTAACTAATAGTTTAATTAAATTAATACATATTTGTATATCTTATTTTGATTAAGCTAAATTCTAAATATAATACTATTAAATATTTAGATATTTTCATTTAATAATATTAAACATCTAGATATTTTTTTTTCAAATTTCACTCTCACATTTCCCTCTCATATTTCCCTCCACTAGTTCCAGATCTGCTGCTCTTACCTACGATCGGACCAAGCAAATGAGTTTATCTTCATATTGTGATCATTTTGTAATGTTGAATATGCATTACAAAGTTTCAAGTTATATAATATATATATGTGTAGATGTGTATATACACGTTCGGTTATGTTTGTTGAGGTTCATTTAAGGTATTAACGAAGAAATGCATTAAATTATGTGTTTGTTCGTGTACGTTCGTTTGTGTTCGTGAACAAACAAATTCTCTTAGTGAACGAACATGAACCACAAAACCCGTTCGCTTATCCGTTCGTGTTCGTTCGTTTGTTCGTCAAAACCTTAATGAACGAACACGAACAGAGTCCGTTTATGTTCGTTCGGTTCGTTTACAGGCCTATATACAATCCCTTTGCATTGAACGTAAATGATGATATTTAAACTTACACTTTGATTTTTCTTGATATGTTCAGTAAATATACTTTATAAATAAGTGAGGTGTCCCCTTATATTTACCTTTTAAAAAAATATTCTGTTGCGAAGTACTTTGTTTGTATTATAATGTACTCGTTTATTATGTATTTGACTTAGTTATTTATCGAAACAAAAGAACCCGAACTAGCACCCTGAACTCAAACCGATACTTACTATAATAACTTCGTAAAAAAAAAATTAACTATAAATTGCATACCCTTATACATATTTCTAAGTCCGCCACCGGTTCTAAAGCATATAAGTCCTTATTATTTTTAAATTTAATCAAACGGCTCGAATTTGGAAAAGTAAGTTCATCTGAACATTAATAGGACAGTAAATTCAATTTTAGCTCATTAATTGAAGGGAAATCCAATTTATAAACTAAAAGGTAAGATAAAAACCGAAATAGAGTTTCCTAAGTCAAGTGTTTCATGTTATGGGTACCTTTTTATAAGCATAATTGAACTTACAGACGTTTTAGTTTTTACTCTGCGTATGAACTTACGTTACCTACATCAAACCTTTTTGGAACTTGCATTACATTTTTTATGGAATTTTCAAGTTTCATACAATGGGGTATTTTTGTTCCAACCAACCTTAAAAGCGTCAGCCACAAAAACATCACCAGAATCAGCAATTGCGATACCAAGAGGCCGACCTCCCGTGTGGACCCATTTCTCAACAACGGAGTCATTCAATGTGACTCTCTTGATCCACCCTTCTCCACAGCCAGTGAACACAATACCGGACTTTGGATCATAGGCAATGTCCTCAGCTCCAATCAACTGACCCGACCCTATCTTTTTGTTATGGGTCATTTGTATGTGTAGTTAAATAAAGTACATGTGTGTTGGTTTGACTAGTCAATACACATTAGTTGGTAGTTAGTTAGTTAAGTCAGTTAGGCATATATCTGGATTAGTATAAATAGGAACAATGGTAATAAGAGTTGTATCTTTGATCATTTTATAGAATTAATACCAATTGAGAGTTGCTCTCTATGTTTTGAGGAGATACATATAGCTGTTCTTATGTAATCTCATTGATCTTCAAGCTGTTCTTGAGAGATCAAGGATTCAAACCTTATCAGTGGTCTGATAAGGTTTGAATCCTTGATCTCTCAAGAACAGCTTGAAGATCAATGAGATTACATAAGAACAGCTATATGTATCTCCTCAAAACATAGAGAGCAACTCTCAATTGGTATTAATTCTATAAAATGATCAAAGATACAACTCTTATTACCATTGTTCCTATTTATACTAATCCAGATATATGCCTAACTGACTTAACTAACTAACTACCAACTAATGTGTATTGACTAGTCAAACCAACACACATGTACTTTATTTAACTACACATACAAATGACCCATAACAATACTTTCCTCATGAAAACATCCTTGACCTCAAGGATGAGAATGAGCACAATTGTCGAAAGAATTCCTACCATGTGCTCCCCTCAATAAGCTATTATTTCTCAGATTAATCTTTGCTTCCATTTCATATTTCTCATACTTGAGCATCATAGCATAATCGCAGTCCAAAACTTCTTGATCAACTTCCATAACTATCTTCTCCATATGAGTATAAAGACTGCTCAGTAAATCCACATTATTAATCTGCTCAAACCAACTAGCACCCATTCGATACCCGCCTGATCTCCAACTTTCATTAAAATACACGAGGACAAATTGACCAAACTTTAGTCCATAAGACTTAGCTAATAACACCAAGTGGAATCCATTTGTCAATTGCCATAAATCCTTAACTAAATTGATGTACATAATCTGTTCATCAACATTATCAATCAGAACATGCATTATATACACCCAATACCACCTTGATATCCAACCCAAATTACCGAGATACTTAACACCAACATCAGTACATCGTTCTATCATCCATATCCTATTGTCTGAACCTTATGTTATAACACTCAGTTTTGATTCTTCCATCTCTACATTTGTACGATTCGCGGCCAACTTATCACCACTTGAATCAATTCCAACTCTTCCTATCATGATTATCTCAATTCCCACAGTTTTAACAACCAGTATATTTAGTGGTCTCAGGCCACCACTACTCAGAATCTTAGAAACAATTTGCATTTTGTTAAAACATATAGGAGTTATTACCACAAACACCATATATACCTCCAATTGAGTATCAGAGTCTACAGGGACCACTGTAGAGATTTTACCAAACGCTTCACCTTCTTCAATCAAGAAACCTATAGTGTTGACGAATAATGTGATCTCCATCACTTCCATTTCTTCAACATAACAATTATGCTGATAAGCATCCATCAAAACAGTCCATCCAACAGACTTTCTTTCAGGTCTTACTTCGAACTTCTTGTGTGCTCCTCCAAAAGGTTCAAACTTGGAAGTCAAAGTAGCGGCATTTGCTATAAAAGCATTATTTTGCAAGACATACGCTTGGAAGTAATCCGGAGGTTTAGGCGGTATACAAATCCACACATAGTACGAACCATCGTAGCTGTGAGCTTTCTTTAGTTTATCATCAAACTTTGATTCAAGACTTTCAGCAAACACCTTATATGCACACCCAATATCACCATACTTTAAACATGAACTGATCCAATAAATGTCAAGGATAGATTGGTGATGTACCCTAGAGATTAAACGATTAGGAATTTTCAGGTCAGTTAAAGATGTTGATTCCACATCCTCTATGGATTGTTCCTTCAAATCCAATTGAATATGCCTCTCGTTTGCAGAAATCGGTTTCTTGTTAGCATGATTCAATAACTGATAATATGATTTATCGTTCACTTCACTCGAATGAATTGCATCTTGTTCTCCAGAATTCAGATAGAATGTCTCTCCCACTGCATTTGATTTAGCTTCAAGAAATTCCTCTTTAGGCAATTCATCAAACACCTTGTCTACAACATTCTCTACTGCAAATTCTACATTTTCACTTTTAGTAGATGATTCCTTCTCTTGTATATTGAGTGTAAATTCTTTGAGTTTAGCTAGAGAATATGCATCATCAAGAGTTTTAGGATCAAACATATTCACATAACATCGAATTTCTTCATCCAACCCATACATGAAGCAATAAGTCTTATAGTCATCGGGTAAGTTCATACAACTTGTAACATGAACAAATTCATTGTAATACTCTTTTACTGATGCAATTTGTCTCAGAAATCCAAATTCAGTCAAGAATTCATCCGAATCATCATTGGTTCGTGTATTTAACTCGACTATTAAAGATGTGTTCATTACCTCCATTTTCTTGATTTCTGAATTAGGGCTTGGTGAATCACTGGAAACCTTCCTTTCATGAAATCGTGTTGAATCATGTTGATCACTACTCGATTCATCTTCAGTCTTGACAATTTTCAACTGATTTGACTTAATATCCCAAAGCATTAACTTGAGCTGTAAGTTCATCAACGTCAATTGATCGATATCCATTTTCCCACAGTCAGAGGATTGAATGCTCTGATACCACTGATAAGGTTTGAATCCTTGATCTCTCAAGAACAGCTTGAAGATCAATGAGATTACATAAGAACAGCTATATGTATCTCCTCAAAACATAGAGAGCAACTCTCAATTGGTATTAATTCTATAAAATGATCAAAGATACAACTCTTATTACCATTGTTCCTATTTATACTAATCCAGATATATGCCTAACTGACTTAACTAACTAACTACCAACTAATGTGTATTGACTAGTCAAACCAACACACATGTACTTTATTTAACTACACATACAAATGACCCATAACACTTTTCCAAACCAGAAAGAATAGATGCATTCTTCCTAGCAGTTACAACAATCGGTTTTTTAATATCAAGCGTTGGTTACGCCACAGTCTCAAATGTATCAAGTTGGACAACAAGCACCGATAAAGCAACAACAACGAACGCGAAGTACACAAGAGAAATGCCCCATGAACTAGTTTGCGTTCTGCTTGTATTTGCCATGAGTACTATACTGTGAATTTTTTGTGAATTGTTGTTATGTCTATATACTTTATGAGGTAGTGGCTCGAGTTTGACCTTGTGGTTTATGGTGCTACACATTTGACTATCTAGCTTATCTTTTTATTCAACGTAGGTTGTATCAGCAACCACATAGATCAGCCTCCATAAGTCAATCGAGGACTTGTTGGTTGCTCATTTATAACCTTTTATTTAACCCATGCATAGAGCCTGGACCATGTCATGGCGAAAGTTTATGGCTGGCGTGGTCCGCCCAAAGTGGTAACACCAAGCTGAGTTCCAGTTTTTTTGTACGGCGTACATTCTTTTCAATCTGGAGTTATAATTAGTATGGTTTTAATGTGACACACTTTTGTAAGTGTGGCCGGTGTTACCACTGCGAGTGTTCTAAGAGTTGCCCACGAAAGGTTACCCATTTGTACTTATAGCTAGGTATATTTGAATACATTTTGATATTCACAAACATAAATACCACCAACTGAATTTCAAACATATCTAGAGGCAAACAAATGATAGACAAGTTCAATAGTACTAACATTTTACACTTTGGTACTTGTATAAATAAACTGTTGTAAACTATACCCGTAACAACGATTTAAGGATTCAAGAACGTGTCAACTCTGATATTAGTCGATCTCGAAAGAAACTTCATGCAAATAGGAGGATTAACACCAGCCAAAGCAAGTATCGAACTCGGTAAAGTCCAAATCCCATCACCACAAATCAAACCCGAAGCAACAGCAGGCCCGAATGCAGCTGCCTTCGCCTTATTAATCTTCGACCAAATGAATAAGATCAAACTTCCAACACACATGTCAATTGCGAAATAACCTCCTAAGTAAAAAGGAATCGCCATTGCCATTGGAATTGGAATAAATCTTGCTCGATTCTTACCCACAGCATCCCTAATCACATTCACAAAAATAGCAAAAGCAAAGAATATATAGCAAAGCATTAGGCACTTATCGGGTAATGCTGAAAAGCCTTCAACTCCCAAAATGGCAATGTTTCGGTAAATAAGAGCGTAGGGTGCAGGGTATTGAGAACCGGGGACTCCAAGATCATCAAACGCTTTGTAAAAAAAAAGCCAGAAAACGCAAGGTGAGATGACACAGCCCATTGCGGTCCCAATCACTTGGCTAATAAACATGGACCTGGGTGAAGCTAACGTCATGTAACCGGTTTTAAAGTCCTGCATTAAGTCAGAAGCGGTTGAGGCTATATTCATCATGACCCCACAAGCGGCTAGCCCAGCTAGAACACCCCCGTTTGACCCACCGGCCCATGCTCCGATAATAAAGATTGCTAGCTTTCCATATGCTGATGCTAGGGACCAGTCAGTGAGCCCACACCCGTAAGCGTTACAAAAGGCTAAGGCAGGCGCAAAAACGTAAATTACAGCAATGTAGTACCACTTGAGTTGGTGGAAGATGTGTGGAAGAGTAGCAGCAGAGACGATAGCAATGGTTAGGTAACCAACAATTGCGATCCACGTAGGAATTTGATCCTTGAGAAACAGTCGAGTGCGCTTTTGATCATCATAAGATAGAGAAGGTAGATCGGGTGATGAATTACCGCTAACAGGAATATCCCCTTGGATTTTTTGCTGATTAAATTGGTGATATAAGCCAAATAAAGTGTGACCAAGGACTTTTATGAAGTTGTAGAGTCCATCACCCAAAATCATTGATATGCCAATGAATATCTGCAGTACAATACATGATAAATAAAAAACCAACATAGACAAAATTGTGAAGCGGTAAAAGGAAGTAGGCAGAAGCAAGAAAATTACCCTGTAACCTTGCAAGCCGTGAAGACTACTTGATTTGAGATCTGCAGGATACCAATCACCTTTCTTTTCGTTAATGAGTGGCCACATTATACCCCAAGAAAGGATTGCTCCCACGAGTAATGATACATTGATCAGATAAGGGCAGATCATGCCGACACCAACATATGTTGCTGAAAAGTCGAAATAAAACCTGATTTCGACATAAAACAGTGCTAGTTGATGAGAAACAAATGACACTATTGGTCAATTCATATATGAAATACAGAGAATGTAAAAAGTACATCAAATTAAAAAAGGTTTTATGGTGAAGTCCAAATTCCATCCTGTGGGCTCAAATTTTCTAGATTTCTATAATTAATTTTTGTATCACTGTAAATAAATAGAGACAGGAAATGCTGAAAAATTTTACATACTTGTTTTCATACGCCTTAAGGCCGAGCGTCGGAAAGCTTACAAATCCACAGTCATCTCCACTCATAAAGAACCACTGAAAGAACCCCCATAAGAAACTGAAGGAGAAGAATTTTCCTAAAGCTCTCACTTGCTTCCTGCAGGAAGACATTGAGAAATCAACGAATGAAGTTGTAGAAGATATAATTGACTTAATAAAGAAGGAATTTGAATTACTTGGCTAACTTGGCACCCTGGGGAGTGTGAAAACTGTTTATCAGATGAGCAGTTGCAGTGCCGCTTGGATATATCAGTTTGAAGTCGATAACCATTATCTGCAACAAATATAATGGTTAAAACACAAAAACATAATAAAAGACACCGATTCAAGGACTCAACAAAATTGGGAATTGGATAACATATCCATCCTTTGATCAAGTTACTTCAATATGGGTCGTTTCAGCTTATAGTCTTGTACATTATTCTCAATATGTCAGATGCATAAAACTTAAAAACCTTGGCCAAGTTTGATACAAATGAAAGGGATCCAAAGTAACTATAAGGTGTAATTGTGTGTAGGTGTTACCATGTAATAAGAAATGAAAATATGGAAAAGTACCTTGCGAAGAGGGACGACTGAAAAGAGTCCAAGAAAGCTAACAACAAAAAGAAATGCAATCATCCATCCTAGAGAAGGGTTCTTCGTGTTCATTGCGGAGTTCTGTTCATTTGACTGTTTCGCGATCGATTCACTCATACCAAATAGGTAACTACCAAATCCTCCTGAAAAATGTACAAGATTGGTCTTATTTCATTGATAGCTTTATTGAAAATTAACTAAAACAATTCATGACATGCATGTTGGATATACCCAAAACTAGAACACATGAAGAACGCCTTGTCTTTCACAAGTAATAAGTAGTGCATTGTGCCTAGCAGTGCAGTTGAGGAGTTCTAAGCTTAAGTCTTTCTAGGTGTTGTAGTGTTTCTGGGCCTATTTTATATTTCTTGTGTGATCTGAATGTTCATAATTTCGGGTCATTTTATTTGAGACGAAGATTTTTTGGTGCGTTTTTTTGCAGTCGGGTCTTTCAGTGTGTATGATCGGGTTTTGCTCTTCTATGGCGTTTTGGACTATTGGGTGTCCCTTATTGCTATTTAATTCCTTTATAATATCATGCTTCAGATAAAACCATCTTATGTAGGAATATGGGTTATATGTAATATTAGTATTATACTCGTTGATCCAACATTCAGAAATGAGTCAAACGGGTCAAAAACAAGTTATAAGTAGCCACAATCATATTGCTAGAAACTTGGATCTTGCAATTTGTCAAAATAACTTAACATTTAATATACTAGAAAATCATAATCATAATAATAAGTACAATAAACTGCACGGATAATCATAACAACTAACTCCAGGGATACACGTGCAAAAAGATACAAATGAGCGAACACTTAAAAAAATATATATATATCATGAAATTCAAGAAAGTGACGCATATATAAAGATAGACACGATAACAATGGTCAACCACTATTCAACAATTTTAAACTATGAATTCTTTATTTAGTTACAAGTGATACTAGCTAGCTACTTGTTTAATTTTGTTTCTTTTCTTCAAATTGTGTAGTTGGCCAAAATACACTATAGTACCCTTTGGCTAACCGGGTGTCCTAGTACCCTTAATTATTAAAGGTACGCTATGGTACCCTTAACTTGTAAAAATGGTTAGTTTTAGGACTGAGTCACCTTAACTCGGACAAATGAGCTTCACCCCATTTTGAGATTTGACAGTGCGATACAACATCCAGTTAGTGAGTTAAATAAGTAATCCTTAAATATTTGTTGATATGTAATTGACGTTCGAGTATCACAAAGCATATAGCAATGATTATTTTGATTACAGAATTATGATTCAACTCAGAATGCTAATTTAAATAGATGATGGTGGATTAATCCTACTGCAGTGCAGATCGGCAGTCCTGGTGTTTCGAACATTCAAATACTAAGGGGGTGTTTGGGGGAGCGTTAGTAGAGGGCTTTTTAGCTTTTGTGTTATCATAACGCAGAAAAGCTCTTTTTTAGTGTTTGGATGGAGGAGCTTTTTACTATTTTAAAGGGTTAAAAAGCTAAAAGCTAAAAAGCCAGGAATTTGGGGTGGTAAGCTAACGCAGAAGCCAAACTCCTACCGCCCGGCCAAACACCCTCTAATACTAATTTTAGACTTTTAGTGAAATCCGAATAAATCTAAACATCCACTTCCGATTAAAAAAAAAAAGGAATATCAATTTCTTTATTTATAAATTGTGGCAGAATCTCAATCGAAGAGGTGCTGGTCTTATGATTCTATTTAGTCAAACTAACTTGTTAAACTTTTCCAGTAAATCACTTGACGGAAGATAGCACGTGTATTACGTGACCGAGTTAAAGGTGACTCAGCCTAAAATTAACCATTTTTACAAGTTCAGAGTACCCCATAGTACCTTTAATAATTCAGGTACTAGAAGACCCGGTTAGCCAAGTTGAGGATAGTATAGTGTATTTTGGCCCGTAAGCTAAATTAAAAAGGTTATTTTGGATTTATTTATTAATTGATGATAATCATAGGTTGTGAACATTTTTAAGTTTCTTGGACGTGTTTAACGTAAGACTTGTACAAAAGATATTTTGAGTGTGAATATTATATTATTTTCAAGACAGTGACAACACAAGTTTTATGTATATGTTTCAAGTGGGTGGAATGCACGTTCACATATTCCAACTGCCAGCTCAGCGATTCGGTTTATAAGTCAATAATTAAGCCACGGATGAGTGTAGACTTACAAAAATCTTACAAAAATTTTTGTACAAAATGAGTTGGCAACACGTGGACCAATCACATTAATTTGTAAATTTTCTCACTTCATTCTCTTTCATGATTTAATTGGTCCACCTAATTTTGTAAATCAAATTATTTAAGATTTGTGTAAGTGTAGCATGACTCGTAAGCCACTATGTGTGAATCTTTAGTTGGGGAGTTGATATATACAACACAAAAAATGATTAGTACAACACACTGTATAGCAGTCACAGCTCGCAGTACAACTCATTATAGCATACTTTTGGTGTTGAAATCAAAATTATGTGGTGTATTTATCACCTCCCTTTAGTTGATGTTTGTCATTTTCATGATGGTGACTAGTGACCCCATGCCAATATGAAATCAATAACATTTCTATTTGAAATTGTACGTTACACAAAAGATAATAGCAATCCTTATTTGCTTATATTAAATCAAGTTTCTTTAACGGAGCACTAATTTTTTTTAGAATGGTAACCTTACAGTCTAGTTAACATATATTAACATAGTAGTATAAACACAAATCACATACATATGCAAGTGTATCTCACATGACTCGAACTCGTAACCTTCTATATTTTCTTCACCACTTCCCAACACATTTGGAAATTAAAAATAAAATAGTGGTTCATAATATATGTGGATAATAATAATGGCAATTTCATTTTTAAAAGATAAAGGCAGTTAGGCAGGCAACATCATGAAGTAAATCCAATAATAATCCGTAATTAATAAGGAATATATTTTATTTAAAATAATTAGAAAATGATAAATCGTGGAATTTAGACCACATGACCAATATCCTCCTTTGACGCCTATTTTGGTGCCACACACACAATTCCAATATACGAGGATGCTTCCAATTTCCAAAGACTTTTTAGACATAATTATCAAAATATCATTCCATTCCATATAAGAAGATTAGGGAGAAATACAACATACAATTTTATTCATACACTAAAGTCATGCTATAATATACACTATAAATTATTCACACTTATAATAGTGTAGAAATTGTCACATCATTAAAACCGGAACTATATACCTTATCGGTTTACAAGATATAGGATGTCAAATGCATACAATTAGTAATAACTGAAAATTTATCACACACAATATAAATAGTAAAATAGTTACATACAACATAAGTAAAAGTATAGTTTAATCTATCTTTTTGCACTTAGCCGTGTAGTAAACACTAATGATTAGAATTAGTTAACTTAATCGATGATAAGTACATAAGCAAGGTAAGTAGCAAAGTGTACCTATATTTGATTCGTATTACTACACACAATTGAAAGGATGTTAATTTTAGACGACTTTTGACAAGTCTAGCTAATTAATGAAATTTGGTGGATTATGGCCAGATAACAATGACGTCTTTTTTTGGAAACGGCAAATATATTATAAAGTGAACATATACTTAGCAAGAGACTAAGCAATGATCAACAAGGTACAATTACATAGATGAAAAAAGGAAAAAAGGATTACAATTCCAACTAGCTACCGAATAAGACAATTTGCACCTTTAGATTGAATTTACATAATTGACGTATTTATTGTACAACGAAGAAAATTCATGTTACGACATTTATTAAGAAAGTCACGATATGGTTAGAAAGTGATCACTTATTATGTGTGAAAGATACTTATTATGTGTGAAAGATGGGTAGAAGTCTTCGTATTCATGTGATTATTTTAATTTATGATTTATTTAAAGCAAATTTAATAATTATTCAATGACCCACAAACTTATGAAATTAGTCGTCTAGTTTTGATTATTTTAAGATTTACACTCTGTATCACAAAAGTTAGTTGTGTATCATATGTTTTTGAAATTTTTTTTTTTTTATCTCATATTAAAAACTATAAAATAAAATTCTAATAATTTTAGTTAGCTATATTTAAAATTAATAATAAATGTTCGATCTGTTATTTCGGTCATAAAAGCGTTCATATTTGAACAATCTGTGATCAACTCTGTTTTAAGTAAGTTTATATGTTGGATTTGAACTCATACTTCTTCATCTTCAATTAAATATTTATACGTTACATATTGAAACTTTTGACATCTTTTTATATTATTTGTTATTTGTTACTATTATATTAATATTATTATTATGAGGTACACATATTAATTATGTGATGATATTGCTAGTTTCCTACCCCTAATCACCAACTTTTATTCGATTTCTCATTGCTACTATATGTTATCCATCACCATACACTAGCACCGTCTCTTACATACAATGACGAATTTATAAATTCACCGCATGACGGACTAGTTCGAGTTGGAAAAAATTGAGGGACCTAATACATCACCAGGGGCAGAGCCATGTAGAAAGTATGGGTAGCAGTTGTTACGGGTCCTTTCGTTATACGTAGTGTAAATTTCATATAAAAATACCCTTTTGTTACATTTTTCTTCTTTGTGATACGGGTTAACAAAAATTAAGATACCCCTGCTACTGGTCACCCCAAATCTTGAATCCGCCACTAAACATCACCTCCCATTTTCACTATACTAGATATCGCATTGCACATGTACTTTACAAGTAATAATCACAATCACGAGTTGTCTTCACATATATCTTGTCTAGTTTGGTGTCCCTCTTTTGGTCTAGTTTATCTACCGATATTGTTTTTGGTAATCAAAATTAGGCTAGTGATAAATACAATACATATCTTGATTCACACACCACCTTCTACGCATTATGATACAGTACTGTACAACACTGCAATGCATGTTTTTGATGTATGAATAAAAAAAATTGTTGTATATATCAACACCCCAAAATTAAGCAAACGATTATTTATTAGTTTACTTTATACATGTTAGGCCAAGTAGATGTAGAATCAAACCATTATATAGTTATTTGTTTTCAAAAAAAAAATATATATATATATACTTCCGTCTCAAAATAAGTATTCAAATTTTCATTTTAATTTATCCCAACGTAGATGTCCACTTCAAAAAATAGTTAATCTAACTTTATATATATTTTTTTAACTTTAATTACATTTTTTTACAAATTATGTGTCTAATGTAAATGGTAAAAGTGACTTCACCAAAAAATTGTATATCGGTCACCATATGAACACTTTTTTTTATTTTATTTCGGGACGTAGGACAAGAATTCGACGATATATATATAGTCAAAGGTTGCAAATTTAGAGAATCCATGTCAAACATAACCGATAAAGCCAACGTATATTTTGACAGATTATTCTAGTAATTAATTAATTATTCTTCCTAAATTAGTGAGGAGACTTTAAAAGATAGTTATCAAAAAAACTTCTAACTTTACAAACATATCACAAAAACTTATCCAACTTATAATTATACGGAGTAATTCTTTTGGCTTTATCGTGTAATGCAAATTCCAATTAACAAAAAAAATCATGAAGAATTTAAGAATAGAAAGAATTAAAAGTTAAAAACGTACCGGAAAACGCGATGCCGGAAGAAGCAACAACGCAAGTCTGAATAACAGTATTCTCTTGTCGTGTAAACGGCTGTTTCAACATCCCAGATTTATCAAGGAATTTGGTCCATGTTTTCACAAAGAAAAACCCCAAAAGTCCAGCAGATACATTCAACGATGGAATGATTCCGGTTGTTAGATTCAGTTTCATTACGATAAACGTAAACAGAATCGCAAGTATAAAACTAACAACGAACGCACGAAGTGTGAGCTGTTGTTGCCACGGTGGCACCTTCTTGCTTTCGAATATTCGTTCGATCGAATCAGCGTTTCGCTTATCATCGTCATCGTTGATAGTGTTGTTATCTTGGTGTTGAGTGTTTGATGATGTTCGTTCCATTGCCATTGTTAGAGGTTTGATATGGGGGTGTTGGATTGTAGTATTGAAATAGGTGGGAAATTAAGTGGGTGTTGTTATCTTTGGCCTACAAGTGATGACGAATTTTGATGAGGGTGTTATGTGGATTTATATAGCGGGATCAGGAATGGTAAGGGAATCGGGAATGGAATCTGGGTGAGAGTGTGAGTCAATGACAGAGGACATGGTGTGGGAATGTGTGAAACCGTTGAATATTGAGGGATTGTTTGGATGCGCATTGATTAACAAATGAGACTCGATATGTGGTGTTAATTAAATTTGCATTTTTACAAGGTTTCGTTAATTTATGCTCATCTTCTACAAGAATAACCTTCTTTGAATACATTATAACTTTCTCATCTATTTTAAATAATTTATGTCCAAATCGGATGTCCAAATCGGATGTAGGGTGGGAAGTTTACCTTTTGAATATATATTTTTCATATAAAACGTAGTGTAAATTTCATATGTATAACGTTATACATATTGGCTGGGAGAGTTATTTCATATATATTTAAAAAGACTTTAGTAGGTAGATATGTTATTTGATAGGTGAAAAGTGTAGTTAGTGAAGAATCTTAAAACTGTGTGCAAAGTCAAATTGAACACTTTGACTAGGACGGAGGGAGTAAAAAATTTATTTACTAGACTTACTAATATTAACTTATACATGTTTATTGATTATGATTTTTGTAACACCCGGTCAAAAGTCAACTTTCGCGCCAAATTTAAAATTCAAATACATGTTACATGTTTGGGAAAAATATTAGACATTCGAAAAATTCCATCCGTTTTGAGTTTAAAACACGATTTTATTTAGTTGAGACAACGCAGAAACAAACATAAAACTTAATTTTCAATAAAGTATTCTTATAAAATACTTTCACTAGAAAACATTTCGAGATAAAATAAATAAATTTCAGAATTTAAAATATTATTTTAAATTACGATCAGGTACAATTACACAGGTATTTTGTACTGCAATTTGGGAGATGGCGTCTCCACCGAATCAGCAAAAAGGGAGGGAAACCCCCTCCCCATCTCATTCCATCTTTCTCACTCTGTCTCCTCTCATCCCTTTTCTCTCAATCTCTCTCTCTCTCTCTATAACCCACCACCGCCACCATTTTTCACCATTTAACACCACTAAACGACCTCCAATCTTCAAGCTCATTTAGGGAAAAACGATCACCACGCAACGATCTACAATCCTATCTTTTCAGATTCTCCGCGCGACGATTTTGTAAGATCCCGACAATCCCGCAAACTCTTAGATTTTGATATTTCTTTGATATTTTGTGTTTATAATACTTAATACATCATGTTTTAGTGTTATATCAACTTATTATGTCCAAAAAACACCATTAAAAACGCTTTAAAAGTCGAAATTTGCATAAAAATCGCGAACAGCGAGTTTCGCGAGTTGAGATTCAACTCGCCTTGCGAACTCAACTCGACTCGCGAGAAATCTCAATTCGACTCGTGAGAAATCTCAACTCGACTCGCGAGAAATCTCAACTCGACTCGCGAGAAATCTCAACTCGCGGGGCAAACTCAACTTGCGAAACTCAACTTGCGAAACTCAACTTGCGAAACTCAACTTGTAAATCATTTTTCCACTAAGTGTCGAACTTAACCTGAAACGAATACTTACACATGATACGATATACGAACTGTACAGACATTTCAAACAAACTCATTTTATTGAAATCGTGATTTCAAACTATTCCCAATGAGTCGTACACATTTTCACAACTACGAAATACAAACGTAAACGTTAAACAAACACTTTGGACATAATTTAGTTGCGTGAACACTAGCATGGATGGTCAAACTTAGACATCCGCGTACTTATTAAATCTCAAACGTTTAGGACGTTAGGAGATTTCGGACTAGACTTGGACTTTAGGCTTTGCTAGCGCTCGCCCTTTGCTCAACTCAACAGGTGAGTTCATAGCCCCACTCTTCAACTGTTTTACTATTTTCGGGGTGAGACGCATGCTTAATTACTGTTTCCGGATTATAATGATAAACTTTTATAATTCACACTCATCTACATTACTGTTATGTAATACAAAATGTGTAATACTTAGGAATTACACCCATCATATTGTTGTAGGACAATATCACTACTTAACCTAGATAGGTTGCCATTGTACATTACTAGATTGTTGGAAAACAATCACCATCACATAACTTGACTAAGTTATCATTATGCATTGACCATATTGTCGCGGGACAATACTATCAAACACACTAGAACTAGTTAGTCATACCTACACTAGACGACATCTAGACTCTTACAGGATTAGTTTTCCTTTTAGGAACTAAGACTGCCTATACATTCCAGGACTTCTATATTGGATTGTACGTAAGTAAACATTATCCACGAACCTCAATATATTTGCTAGGCTGAGGCTAGAAGTATACGTTAGTATAGTACGTTAGTACAGTTCCTTATACTAATACGAAACCACTAGGTAATGACTTCTCATACCTAGGCTCATTGTGCTACAACTAATATCTAAATATCGTATATACGTGATTAGATACAATATATCACTATCGTGTGTTACATGATACTTATTAGATGTGTTTGTTGATCCGACTTATATATATATATATATATATATATATATATATATATATATATATATATATATATATATATATATACATACCATACACTTATACGAACTCAAATACTTAGTCGGGCATGTCGTAGTACTGCCGGCTCTCATTTACACCGGTCGGACATGTCGTAGGACTGTCGGCTCTCTATTATTCAAGTCGGGCATGTCGTAGTACTGCCGGCTCAATTACATACGTTGCTGGCGAGCAATGCGGTACGATGCCACGGTTACAGTGGGCACAAAACGAGATCACGGTAAATGATTCAGTGATTCAAAATGATATCGTGGTAAAGCGATACAAAACACGAAATCTGCGAGTTTACACTCGAGATTCGCGTACAAAACACGGAATCTGCGGGCTTACACTCGAGATTCGCGCATATCAACGGATCTGCGAGCTTACACTCGAGATCATTGATGCAGCAACGGATCGGCGAGTTTACACTCGAGATCGTTGACTCATTAACGGATCGGCGAACTTTCGCGCGAGGTCGTTAACTCAGTATTTGATTTAAATACTCAACCATAGTTCTACGAGACTACATTTACTTGTTGCTGGTGGCAACACGCTATGCCAGGTGGCACACTAGTTTATTACTTGTTACCATATGACGTGGTCATACATATTACTGGATTCATACTTAGGCAAGTACTGCCTCACATAGGTAGATTTACTCATACCTGATAGGTATCTGGGCATGGATTGCCACACCCTCGATATGACGCGTTCATACACTTATTTGATTGTACTTAGGCATGTAGTGCCTCCCGATTGTTGACTTACTTATACCTGATAGGTATCTAGGCATGGAATGCCACTTGCTTTATGTACTTAGATACACACCACCATCACTTAGGTATGAGATACCTCGCTAGACGTATACACATTGGTGTTACAATTTTTTAACAATACAGATCAAAATTGTGGATTTTGAATCAATTTCCAAAACATACAAGATTTATACTTTATGTTTTCAACTAACAAACCTATGAACTCACCAACTTTATAGCTGACTCGTTTTAGCATGTGTTCTCAGGTGCCCAGCAGGATTAGGATTTCTACAAGATTTAGCTAGCTCGAGTCGCATATTTTCAAACATTGGGACCACTCTGCAATTGCTTTGTATTTTCAAATTATGTATATGGAAATTACTACAATCTCGCAACTATTTAAACTTTTATTTTGGAAATGTAATAACTATTTTCAAATGTCTCATTTAGAGTCGTTCATTATATATCTTATGCTGTGATATTTAATTTGGTAACACCCGACCCGACCGCTTCCGCAACCCGAGATTTGAGGGTGTTACAATTTTTGTTATGAAAATTTTAACTTCGTTAAGTGATCCTTAACATATGTTCTTAGACATGAGTTAGATAATCTCTTTACTAAAATAAAATTAAAAATAATATTTTCTCCGTCTTAAATTAAGTGTTCACCTTTCGATTTTGGTTTATTACACAATATTGTCTATTTCAAACTTTTAACCAATCAAAACGTTTTTCAAGGGTCAGGATGAAATTTTATTGGCGCATAGTGTGACGTTTCCTACTTTTCTAAAAATATGTGCAAACTGAAAATAGACATCTAATTTGAGACGGAAAGAGTATTAGAAGAACGGAGAAAATTTTCACTTCAATGATAAATTTTCTATTAAAGACTTGCGACTTGTCTAGACAAACACAAATGTAGTTGAAACAAAGATTACACTTCAATCATCATTACAAACAAGTTCTTTGCTTAAAAGCTTTTAGTTGTAGATAAAGTGATAAAGTGAATGGCACTTGAATTCGAGAAACAAAATATTTAAGGCTCAACGGATAAGGTTTAAATGTGGAATGAGCTTGTTAGTTGTAGATAGGGTTGTTAACGATTCGAACCGATTCGAATATTAGGATGCTCAAGCTCGACTCATTTACTAATTACTCGGTTCAAGCTCGACTAGAATTCGAGTAAGTTTCAAAAATTATGTTTGAGCTCGAGTTTGATAATTTTTTTTGTTGTCCGAGCTCGAATTCGATGCTCGTATATTTAATGGGAAAGTGTTTTAATAAACCAAAAGTTCAAGTGCAATTTTGCTTGTTTGTGAACTCGGGATCAATAAACTTATTTCCATAGCTCGAAATCAAGCTCGAATAAGCTCATTTATACTTGACGTCTTAGGTTTAAATTTATTAGTTACATATATTTAAAGTTCTAAAATATACAATTTTCTTATATAAACTCGACTCGAATAACTCATTTGATTCGGAACAAAACGAGTTTGCGAACGATTGATATCGCTCATTTTGTACATATCTTTAGTTCGCGATATCATCGTTTTTTAATTTTTTTTAGTCAATTTCATGAACTTTCGATACTTATTCGTGTGAAAATTGATTTTAGGAACAAATGTGAAAGAAATGGCAAAAGGGTTCAAAGATGTGAAGATTGAGGCCAAAATCTGAAAAGTGCAGAAAAATGCTAGTACGCGATCGCGTGAGCAGTACGCGGATACATAAGGACAACTAAAATGGTGACAGAAGATGTCCAACACATTGTACCCGATCGTATTGAAGTGCCAGGATCGCATTTGAAAGCTAGTTACACGATCACGTGATGGTTACGCGTACGCGTACTGATAACTAAAAACGAGACAGAAGGCATCAAGGCAGTTGTACGCGATCGCGTAAAGTTTAAGGGGATTGCATAGAAGAAGTTAGTACGCGATCGCGTATGGAGTACAGGATCGCGTAAGTAGGCGGTTCTAGCAGTTTTTGAAAATAGTATATAAACGAATTTTATTTACTTTGAACCTGCTAACTTTTGATATCTTAGACTTGGGGCTACGAAATTTAAAGATATTGTTGAGGTTTTCCACTAGTTTCGAAGATCTTACAATCGTTTCAATAATTCGGGTATGAAGATTAATCATACAATTACTGTAATCATCTCGGTTAACATTCTTATCTATTTAATAATGTTTTCTCCGATTTCAATTATTTATATCGATTGTTCTTGTATGATTATGAGTAGCTAAATACCCTAGCACTTACTTGGATGAAATAACTAGTGATTAGGGGTGTTATCTTGTGATGTTTCCGTTGATTTAATTACGTTTAATCGAGAACCTTACATATTTAGGTTTAATTATATTTTAAGGAAAATGATAAAGACAGCCCTAAGGACTGTCAATAAAACTCAAACACGTGCATTAACATTTGTACTCTTACCATAATAAATATGATGGCCCCCTAAATTTAAGTTGACCCCACCTGAACTTTTGTTGAAGTACAATCAATTTATGCGTGTCCAAACTGATTATTGACAACCCTTAAGGCTGTCGTTAACAATGCCCTAGTTTTAATTTATTTAATGAATAAATAGATGATTATAGCGAATGTTTGTCACTTACGTATTCATTATCATTTATTTGTCTATGAGTAATTGAACTTTGATTGCGGACGCAGATAATGTAACACTCTGAATTTAGAAATACAAGTTTTCAGAATCTTTTATTAAAATAATAGAGTAATGCGGAAAACATTACATTAATAATTAAACAAATGAAACTTAGTTTCAAACTAAAACGTCATCGGTGTTACTTCGTCACATCAAGCACAGTAATTGTCACACCCCCAATTTCATGCTTTGCGGAAGCGACTGTTTTGGGGCGTGACTAATCAATAATCAAACCCAAAGTACAAGCAAACGACTCTAAATGAGACGTTGTAGAGGATGTTACATTAATACATAAGTTTTCAAAAGTAATACATCATTGATGAGTTCGCAACTTGTGTTGTTAGATTTTAAGTACATAATCATTATACAAAAGATAATGCAAGTAAAATCTTCATATATGTAATTGCAGGCGACTCGAGCTACTAAAGCATATCCTGCTGGGCCATCCATACTGATCAACCCTAATATTGCTGTGTACCTGAGAATGCATTACTAAAACAGGTCAACCAAAAGGTTGGTGAATCTCACAGGTGTATAGTAAGTATAGTTTGAACACATCTGCTTGTAAAATCATTGAGTAAATATTGCACAGTTGCAATAGTTTCCGTATATATTGCCATGAGCACCATAGTCGAAGCTTAACAATCAGTGATTTTGCCCTCGTGAATGCTAATCCAGACATTCATATGTAACGAGTAAGAAACACCCATTTATACTGAATGTTCGGGGTAGTGCGTGCTACCCTGGGTGAGGATTGTCAGTCCTAATGGATCCATTTACTAGTACTCGCGCTTAAGACCATAACTGACGACTATGATTAAAGGGACTTCATTGGATTAAGTAATCTCATGCAATCGATATACCAGTAAATCAGTTTGTAATCAAGTGTGTAACTACATGTGTTCGAGTAAAACAAGTAATGCATCTCCCCCAAAGTAAAGCAGTAAAAAGGGGCCATGAGACTCACCTGATGAGCAAGCAATCCTAATGTGCGTGCGTGTTCCAACAGTAATCTCCTAATGTCCTAAACACGCAAGATTGTATGTTTGTAAGTGTACGCGTAATAATTTGTTTGTTTAGTTGTTCGTTAAGTTAATTACGTTCAATGTATTCGAATTGTATTACATTTGAAGTTTCATTATATCCGTTACTCTTTATTTCATAAGTTACAAAATTTGGCACGAGTCCGAAAACCGAAATATGCCATTTTCGACCCCTAGACGACCCCGGATGGCCTAAAACTGGCTAGGCTAAGGTACTTAGCCTTGCCCATTTGGTTGTTTTTGAATGACCGAGCGAATTTGAGCCCAATCCGTTATAATAAAATTTTCATCGAGAAGCTACCCTGTTTTAGTGTTTTATACAACCGGAAACGTCCAAAATCGCCAAAAACTTGCTATTTTCGAACTAAATCGCGAACAGTTGGAAGTGTCGCATAGGGGCCAAAAATAGTATAGAGTCACTAAGTGACGCTATATAGAGTCACTAGCGAAGTGACGCTATTAAGTGACTCATACCAGTGACCGAGTCACTAGCGAAGTGACGCTATTAAGTGACTCATACCAGTGACTGAGTCGCTAGACAAGTGACGCTATCAACCTGAAAAATCCTTATTTTTGAGTCACTAGCCTAGTGACGCTATAAACTTGTAAGTGACGCATGAAGTGTCGCTAAAAGCTGATTTTACACTAAAAACTCATTTTCAAAGTGTCGAGCTTAACCGGGAACGAATACGCATATACGATACGATATACGGACTAAATAAACATTGTAAACACACTTACTTTATTGAAATTATGATTTCAAACTATCACCAACGAGTCGTATACATTTTCACAAACAACAAAATACAAACATAAACATTTAACAAACACTTTGGACACAACTTGGTTGTACGAACACTAGCATGGATGATTAGCTTAAACATCCACATACTTATTAAATCTCATACGTTTAGGGCGTTAGGAGATTCCGACTAGACTTTATTTGGGATTTAGGCTTTGCTAGCACTCGCACGCTACTCAACTCAACAGGTGAGTTCACAGCCCCTACTTTTACTGTTTTAACTACTTTTGGGGTGGAAAACGTAGTCAAATACTTTTATACAAACATGATTGTATACTATTTTACTCAAGAAATGAGAGTACACTGAATGATTGTCGAATACTCAAACAAATGGTCGAATACTCAAACAAATGGTCGAATACTCAAACTGATGTTTACGAAATAACGATTTCATACTACAAACATGACAAACGTATTAAACTTATTTTTGGAAAACGCTGGAGAATGACCAGCAACGATTATACAAACTGATTAGGTAACTGACGGATCCTACTGACATGGATCCACTATACTTGTTGAATGAAAGTCCCTTCTGACATGGGCACACGATCCTACTGACATGGATCAAGGGACACTGACACTCCCTTCTATTGAAAGTCCCTACTGACATGGGCACCACTATTGTTATGATATTGTTACAAAGTCCCTACAGACATGGGCACTAGATTCCTTCTGACATGGATCTACTATTGTGTTTAACTGTTGTGAAAATCCCTTCTGACATGGGTACTGAGTCCTACGAACATGGGCCACTGAACCACTATTAGGATACTTACATTCCTACAAACACTATTAGGATACTTACATTCCTACAAACACTATTAGGATACTTACATTCCTACGCTCACTATTAGGATACTTACATTCCTACAAATACTACTAGGATGCTTATACTCCTACGAACAGTTAATAGGATACTTACATTCCTACGAACACTATTAGGATACGGATAGTCCTACAAATTATAAACTGTGTAATGGGTAACATCTCTCGAAAACTACAACTTTGGGCAATGTCCCACTAAACGTAAATTTGGATAACGATTGTGAACGCTTTGAAATGATCAACTACTATTGCAAATATAAAACCTGTGAATTCACTCAACCTCGTTGTTGACTTTTACTATGTTTTTCAGGGAATTAGCTGTACACGTAAGAATCGCCTGCACATTTGGAACATAGGCGACCCGATGGAATATCGTTATGCGATAATCATATGCTCTGACACGTATGCATGTACAATGTTTACGTGGCACCCCCAGCCAACACTAATGCTTCCGCTAAACAAAACCGATGATTTTGGGGGTGTTACAGATTGGTATCAGAGTCATTGGTTATAGCGAACTAGGAAACTTTAGGTGACTTAGAGACCTAGAGACCTAGACTATAGCCTTGGCTAGAACGCACATGCATATACACATTTGCATACGACTAACTATCGTCGTGACACATCGGCATACGTGAATTAGCCGACCGACACTATCGTACACACATTTCAACCTTTCTATGGTATGGTTGACTCGCTTTGAACTCTATGAACCATGCCACCTTCAACTCGTCGAACCTGATCGTATTAAATGGTTGATGAAAAGAAGTATGTATTTAACATCATATAATGATGCCTGGCCAACGTGATTATATCATACTAAGTACATATGGGTGTTTCATAGTTGTGAGATACGGGAAGGGGAAACTTGTAAATTCTTCTAAATACTCGATAACTAAAAGTATGTGAGACTTCATTCTTCACATTTCTCACCTTGGCGTTGGCTACTATTTGGACTACTACTCAGTCATGTTTGACAACTATTCGGTCGTGTTGACCACTGGGAGAACAAACACTTACTCTATAACGAATCGAACGAACTTGTACTAAACATTTAACGAATGAGACCGACGACTCACCAATCGAATGAACGGATGGAACAAACGAGGCTCTTATACGTATTGGAGGTCTCGAACAGTATAAACACCACGCGAACGAAACATGGTAACATGCTGCTACACGATAATTGAGACGGGATCTCACACAATCACTTGGGTGACCGAACCTAATCTTGCGAAACGAATCACGATTAGCGAACTCTATCGAACCAAACACCTATGAACTACACTTTGAAATGTTCACTTTTCAATTTACTATACTGGAAATTTTTTCCTATTAGTTGTTCACTAGAATGATTTTCTAAAAGAACACGAATGGCTGTAATACAACAAACAAACAGCACAACAGACTTTTGACAAAGTTTTCTAATGAAATACCTAACGAGAAATTTTTCAAGCAATTTATGCGGGATAAGGTTCACCCACGTATACCCGACACAAATTTACTCACTGATCACAAATAGATCACTACTTGACTGAATGTCAACGATTTACACGGACTTGTTTACAATAAAACGACAAACGAATTACAATCAAACTTATCAACCGTGTCCAAACAAACGTTTTGTCATGATTTGACCGCAACCGGGACAACAAACTGAACATTTTGAACCGTCAATTGTTTTGACAACTGTCAATCATCTCGAACTACAACTGCAACGTTTACGCTCCGACGGCACCCGGACGCGCGTACATTCTCAGAACAAAGGATACACAACAGGATTCCTACGTCAACATTAATGTGTCTTAGTAAACTATTACTACACTAAAACGTTACACCATTCGGATGTCGATTCGAACTTAACGTTTAGTAAACTTTGATCACTTATCGAACGCACAACTTATCAAACTATACCGCGAGTATACATTATCGATTGAACTTTTATGGCAACATTAGAACGCCACGTACACTACTACGGTTGTTAACAAAACGAATTTTCGGAGAACATACGCCGTGGGCGATCCGACTTGATTTTAAATCTCGGGACGAGATTTCTCTAACGAGGGAAGAATGTAACACCCCGCAAATTTAAACGCGATTATAAACGTTAAACACTTGCATTATTAGGCTAATTCCCTACTTTGAGTGAATTCACAACTACTTTTAGAAGTAAGTCTAACAAAGCCCAACTAGTTAGTAAGCGTAGAATTACTTAATTCGTAATTAGTTGTAATTACGTACTGAACGATTTGAAATAAATGCGACAAAAATATACGACTGTTGGTGAACAAAATTATTTGATAAAACTAAATTTATTAAATAACGTCAACTATATGAAATATTATGTCGATAATATTTACAAAGTATTTATAACGCAAAACGTTTATTTCGTAAACTAAAATGAAACAAAGTTAAAATTTTAGTTAAACTTAACTAAATTATTTCCATAAAATATTCCAACCAAAAATATTAATAAATATGTAATTAAAAATGTATCATTTAAAATATTTAAATAATTAACGATCGGGTAAACGAATACGGGTAAAATACCACGAGTTGGGATTAAAATCCCCACCCTTTTTGATGAAACAAAAGTCAGCCCAAACCCCCCCATTTTCCCATTATTTTCATCTCATCACTACCTTTATCCTTCCTCTCTCTCTCTCTCTTTGAACCACCACCAACCAAAGAACCACCACAAAACGCCACAAAACTACCACAAAACGATCTCCAATCACCCCGCTCATTTGGAGAAAAACGATCACGGAGTCGAGCTCTACCTTTCTATCTTTTCGGATTTTCCGCGCGATAACTTTGTAAGAACCCGACATCTCTTAAACTTTTAGATTTTTAAGTTTTCTTTAATATTTCATGTTTAATATACTGAGATTAACATGTTTTAGTGTTTTATACAACCGGAAACGTCCAAAATCGCCAAAAACTCGCTATTTTCGAACTAAATCGCGAACAGTTGGAAGTGTCGCATAGGGGCCAAAAATAGTATAGAGTCACTAAGTGACGCTATATAGAGTCACTAGCGAAGTGACGCTATTAAGTGACTCATACCAGTGACCGAGTCACTAGCGAAGTGACGCTATTAAGTGACTCATACCAGTGACTGAGTCGCTAGACAAGTGACGCTATCAACCTGAAAAATCCTTATTTTTGAGTCACTAGCCTAGTGACGCTATAAACTTGTAAGTGACGCATGAAGTGTCGCTAAAAGCTGATTTTACACTAAAAACTCATTTTCAAAGTGTCGAGCTTAACCGGGAATGAATACGCATATACGATACGATATACGGACTAAATAAACATTGTAAACACACTTACTTTATTGAAATTATGATTTCAAACTATCACCAACGAGTCGTATACATTTTCACAAACAACAAAATACAAACATAAACATTTAACAAACACTTTGGACACAACTTGGTTGTACGAACACTAGCATGGATGATTAGCTTAAACATCCACATACTTATTAAATCTCATACGTTTAGGGCGTTAGGAGATTCCGACTAGACTTTATTTGGGCTTTAGGCTTTGCTAGCACTCGCACGCTACTCAACTCAACAGGTGAGTTCACAGCCCCTACTTTTACTGTTTTAACTACTTTTGGGGTGGAAAACGTAGTCAAATACTTTTATACAAACATGATTGTATACTATTTTACTCAAGAAATGAGAGTACACCGAATGATTGTCGAATACTCAAACAAATGGTCGAATACTCAAACAAATGGTCGAATACTCAAACTGATGTTTACGAAATAACGATTTCATACTACAAACATGACAAACGTATTAAACTTATTTTTGGAAAACGCTGGAGAATGACCAGCAACGATTATACAAACTGATTGGGTAACTGACGGATCCTACTGACATGGATCCACTATACTTGTTGAATGAAAGTCCCTTCTGACATGGGCACATGATCCTACTGACATGGATCAAGGGACACTGACACTCCCTTCTATTGAAAGTCCCTACTGACATGGGCACCACTATTGTTATGATATTGTTTACAAAGTCCCTACAGACATGGGCACTAGATTCCTTCTGACATGGATCTACTATTGTGTTTAACTGTTGTGAAAATCCCTTCTGACATGGGTACTGAGTCCTACAAACATGGGCCACTGAACCACTATTAGGATACTTACATTCCTACAAACACTATTAGGATACTTACATTCCTACAAACACTATTAGGATACTTACATTCCTACGCTCACTATTAGGATACTTACATTCCTGCAAATACTACTAGGATGCTTATACTCCTACGAACAGTTAATAGGATACTTACATTCCTACGAACACTATTAGGATACGGATAGTCCTACAAATTATAAACTGTGTAATGGGTAACATCTCTCGGAAACTACAACTTTGGGCAATGTCCCACTAAACGTAAATTTGGATAACGATTGTGAACGCTTTGAAATGATCAACTACTATTGCAAATATAAAACCTGTGAATTCACTCAACCTCGTTGTTGACTTTTACTATGTTTTTCAGGGAATTAGCTGTACACGTAAGAATCGCCTGCACATTTGGAACATAGGCGACCCGATGGAATATCGTTCTGCGATAATCATATGCTCTGACACGTATGCATGTACAATGTTTACGTGGCACCCCCAGCCAACACTAATGCTTCCGCTAAACAAAACCGATGATTTTGGGGGTGTTACACATGTACGTATCCGCCTCGTCCCATCGTATGCGGATAAACAGACATGGAGCACGCCTCTTTTGATGCATCAGACTTTTTCTTAATTACAGAACAAAAAGATATATAGTTAATGCATAAATTTGCAAACACAATAATATATATGAAAGATATATGTATGGACCTAATTAATATAATGACCAATACCTGGTAAGCCTCGGTGCTCGTATGCTGAACGAAAGCACCCCATTCTGGGGCTTTGACAATTGCACTATACTTGAATGGGACTTCAGTTAATTTTGAAGGTGTATCTTTGTTGGGCAGTATGTATTTTTCCCTCAACTTTCTTCTGAAATTCCTTAGATGGGCACCAAGATGATTCATTATTGACTTTCTGTATGTTTCTTCAACATCAAAATATCGCTGCAAAATCAATTAAGAATCAATTGCAGACTTTTGCTCAAATATGATTACAGACTACAAAACGGCTTAATGTATTCTCAAATATACACATAAATAATACACATCTGATTAACAGTAATCTGTTCTTTTAACATTAACAAATTAAATATAATTGCATAATGTATTCTCAGTGTTTTTTAATATAATAAAGGAATTAATTTAATTAAAAGGGATCAGTTGATAAAACTTGCCTTGATTTCTTCCCAAAGTTTAGCTCTTGCTTCTGCATCGACCTTCTTCCAGGAAAGAATCTTCAAGCCTATTTGCTCACGAACAATGTCTCCTAGAAAACTTGCAAACACTGCTCTGTTATCACCTGTTAGCCTATCCATAGCATCGAAGGTTATCTTTAGCTTTAATGCACCCGGTTTGCTGTATTGGTTGCGAAACTTGGATAACCTTGTAATGCCCCTCAGTGGAACCACTTTATTTGCAATTGAATTCTCGTTTCCATCGTCAGCCTGTTCATCATCAAAATCATCGTACTGCTCTGATTCATATCCTTGATCTTCTTCCTCGTAGCCATTACTATGGTAAATAGTAGTAACATTATTATCGGCTTCAATATCCATGATCCTTTAGTTCTTTAGGATAGAGTTGATGAATTAGCACGTTTAAATTTTTTGATAATGGTTGATTTTGATCGGCAGAAAAGTGTAAAAACAGAATAATGATTGTGTTTGTACTGGTTTGGAGGCATTAACTGTAATTATCGAATTTTAAGGAATGTAAATGGTCACGTCTAATTTAAAATTTTCGACTAATTTTGGCTCTAAGTATAAATTTTAAAATATTCTGTAAATATTTGGCTCAAAAAAAAAAAAAAAGTAAGTTCAGCAGTGTTTTATATATATATAAAACATATGAAAAAAAGTAAAACACATCAATTATATTAGTGGTATAAGTGGTGGAAGGTGTTGGGTTGGTCGCATGTTCAAGTCTTACACCCTATTTTTTTTTGTTTTTTTTTGTTTTTTTTTTTTTGTTAAATGATCATGTTATATTTTAATGGAAGAGGGACATCTGTCAACTAATAACAATCATTGTAAAATAGCATGAGTAAATATTATGAACAAGGTTTGGCCTATTGTTTATGAGTTTTTTTAAGCATGAGTACATTATTTCAAATGACGATTAACTAACCCGAATTCGAAGCTTATTTAGCCACCCGAATTTGAATAACCCCAGTTTTAGTATTTACATTTTGATCCATCAGTTTTGATTAATTAGTTTTAATTAACCATTAACCAGGTGTGTTAATAATTTTATTTAAAACCAACAACAATGAAACACCAAAATACACGCAAACAAATACATAAATTTGAAATGTTGTTAAGTTGTATATATATATATAGTAGCAGCATCAAAAAACTAATAACCAAAGTATCCAACAAACATACATCGTTAACTAATCATACCTAAACATCCCAAATTCGTACAAACCAAAGGTAACAAGCATCCCACAAACAAACATTACATCTAAACAGATATTCATTGCCATACCACAAATGGTCCATTTGTGACACCCCCAAATTTAATGATTTGCGGAAGCTTGATTTGGGTGTCACTAATCAATATACAAAGCACACAAGATATAATGAACGACCACTATATGCGTCGTTTTAAACTTGTATAGATAAAGTTAATGTTTACATCAAAATATTGTTACATTAGCTCGTTTCCTGAAATTGAGAGATTACATAGCATAATTACTTTTACAAAATATAATAATGCAATCCAATCTCTAGTTGTATGTATGCTGACTCGAGCTAATAATCCCTGCTTGTGCAGTCAACCTACTGCTGGGTACCTGTGATAAATACTAAAATGGGTCAGCGAAAACGCTGGTGAGCTCACAGGTTTGTATGTCAATTTATAGTTGTCAGAACCGCAAGATTTATATTGAATTTAAAATGCAATTAAGCAAAATAAAAGTTATACTGTCCATGAGCACATAGTCTGAGCTTAACTTGATTTGTCAGGCCCAATTAAGGAAACCTAACTTGAAATGCCTCCTACGAGTGCCTAATCAACACTCGTCTTCCCAAATGCTAATACATCCGTTTGACCGGTTAGTGCGTGCTAACCCGGATGAGGATTGTCAATCCCATATGATATCATATACTAACATTCACGCTAAAATATTAGAGACTATGCTTATGGAGGACTTTAAATTGATTAGCTTGAAACTCATGTAGTATTTGAAGTTTGGCACTTGCGTTCTACTTGTAAAACAAAATCGAGTAGTAATATCACACCCCTAGTTGTAAAGCAGTGAAAATGGGGCTATGAAACTCACCTGATTCCTGATGTGTTTAACTTAATAAACTTGAAGTAATTAGCAGTGTGTTGGTGTCCAAAGACTTGAAACCTGAATGTGTCCACGACACTTGAAGTGTTATTAATTGTGCCGGTATCTCGAAAGACTACCATTTAAATTGTTTGTTTAACTTGATGTCCAAATTACCCCGATTTGGTTGTTTGTATTGTTACAAGTTACTACGACTTGTTTGATTGACTTGATACAAGTTACAACGACTTGTTTGATCTTTGAAGTATGTTTTGAAAACGTGTACGGCCCGTTGGTGATTACTTGCAACAATAGTCTTGATGTTATCTCATTGATTTAGAAGTGTTATACTTGAAAAGTAAATTCCAATTATGATTGAAAAGTTGTATCGCGTAAGCGTCTTGAAGTTGTACAAGTTTGACATTTGGTGTAAAAATGTGCTTACGGAATCTAAGTACGGGGGTCCGGGGGCAGCGCCCCTGGTTAGCGGGGTCCAAGGGGCGGCAGCCCCTGGCGGGGTCCAAGGGGCAGAGCCCCTGGCTGGGGTCGAGCTGCCAGGTCAGCTTGGAAAATTTTTATTTCTACTATATTGCTTTAAGGAAAAACGCATCCGGACTTGAATTTGAGTGAAATCAAGTGATAAAATTTCGAGCCTCGACACTTAGTAAAAATCTGAGTTTTTGAGGTTCTGGTTTGTGCGACGTAGCCTGCGACGTAGGCTGCGACGTAGGGTTTTGCGACGAAGAGGGTTGCGTCGCTAAAGTCGACAGTGCTAAATCAATAGCGACGTAGGGTGCTACGTCGCTAATGCGACGTAGGTTCGATTTGCGACGTTAAGGTCTGCGTCGCTATGTGCGACGTTCGCAAGTCAATGCGACGTAGTAAGCTGCGTCGCTATATGCGACGTGGGGGTATAGTGCGACGTAGGTCGCTGCGTCGCTATATGCGACGTTGAGGATATAGTGCGACGTAGGTCGCTACGTCGCATTTGCTCCAGGCCAAATGCGACGTACGGGGTCTGATCGGAGTTTCAACTCCAAAAACGCGTTTTCCGGCCATCGATCGGCCTAATATTTTTACCCAACCCATTTTAGGACATTACAAGGTTATACAAACAACTAGTAAGTTATAAAACTTAAAAACGAGAGTTTTCGGAGTTGTGTCGGAAACTTACAAATCGCCGAAATGAAATTCCGGAAAGGTAGGATTGTAGATCGTCGCGAGGTGGTCGTTTATTTCCAAAGGAGTATAGTGTTTTGAAGTCGTTTAATGTGTTTATTTTGTGATTTTGTGAGAATTTGGTGGTGATGAAAGTTGAGAGAAATAAGAGAGGAGAGAGGTAGAGAAAAAGAGAAATGAAAGAAGGTGGTTGGAAGTGGGGGTTAAATCCCCATTTTTGCCCCGCGTTCCCGCTCCGTGCGGTGTTCGTTTGCTCCGTCGTTTAAACGTTAAATAATTATTTTAAATATTGGTTGGAACATTTTAAAATACAATTTATTACGCCATATTTTATTTAGATATTTTACTAATCACATTATATTTGAATTATAAAAAGGTAAGTTAATTTGTTTGCGCGTTTTACATTTTAAATTGTGTAACTTTCTGATTGTACGGTACGAATGAATACGAAGTATTATAATAATAATACTTTTGACATAAAATCGTTATTTAATAAAAGTTGGTCACCAACGTCCGTATTTATTGTATCGAAATTCATTCGATTTGAGATTCGTACGATTTAAACAAACCGCATAATTGTAGATATATATTCAACAATATATATATAATAATTGATACATTAATTAGCTTAACACAGAACTAATTACATGTATTAAAACTTCATTAGGCACTAAATTATAGTCCTAAATTGACGGTTGTCACATTCTCCCCCTGTTAGAAGAATTTCGTCCCGAAATTTATGTTGAAGTTGTGTTTGACGTTGAATCAGTGAAGAGTTGAGGATACTTGAGTCGCATTTGGTCCTCCCGTTCCCAGGTAAATTCCGGACCGCGCCGCGAATTCCACCTAACCTTGACAATGGGAATACGACTTTGTTTAAGTTGTTTGACCTCACGGTCCATGATCTCGGCGGGTTCCTCAACAAAGTGAAGTTTCTCGTCAACTCGAATTTCATCGAGTGGAATGACAAGTGTCTCATCAGATAGACACTTCTTCAGATTTGAAACATGAAATGTGGGATGCACGCTGCTGAGTTCAGATGGCAGCTGCAATCGATAAGCCACTGGACCAATCTTTTCAAGGATCTCGAATGGTCCAATGTATCTGGGTTTCAACTTCCCTCGTTTGCCAAATCGGATTACGCCTTTCCAAGGCGATACTTTGAGTAGAACTCGATCCCCAGCCTGGAACTCGAGTGGCTTGCGTCTCACGTCAGCATAACTTTTCTGACGATCACGCGCGGCTTTGAGCTTGTTTTGAATTTCGACGATTCTCTCGGTCGTCTCATGAATGATTTCTGGACCTGTGAGTTGGCTATCCCCAACTTCAGTCCAACAGATAGGTGACCGGCACTTACGACCGTACAGTGCCTCGAAGGGTGCAGCTTTGATGCTGGTATGATAACTGTTGTTGTACGAGAACTCGCACAATGGTAGATGTTTTTCCCAGTTTACACCGAAGTCTACTACGCAGGCCCGTAGCATGTCTTCCAGTGTTTGAATGGTTCGTTCACTTTGGCCGTCGGTTTGAGGATGATATGCGGTACTCATATCAAGTCGAGTACCCAGAGATTTTTGAAGTGATTGCCAAAATTGTGAAGTGAAACGACTATCTCTATCGGAGATAATTGAGATTGGAACACCGTGTTTGGTCACGATTTCCTTCAGATAAATGTTGGTGAGGCGTTCCATTTTGTCGGATTCCTTGATTGCCAGGAAGTGAGCAGATTTTGTGAGACGATCCACGATCACCCAAATGGAATCGCAACCGTTCGAGGATTTGGGTAGTTTGGTTATGAAGTCCATGGCAATTTGTTCCCATTTCCATTCAGGGAGACTGGGTTGTTGAAGTAAACCAGAAGGTTTTTGATATTCGATTTTGACTTTGGAGCAAGTAAGGCATTTGCTGACATAGGTGGCGATTTCGGCTTTCATGTTCGGCCACCAGTAGAAGTCCTTGATACCGTGGTACATTTTATCGGATCCCGGATGGATAGAATATTTGGACTTGTGAGCTTCATCCATCACCAAGTCTCGTAGGTTCCCAAATTTAGGCAACCAGATTCGGTTTGAGAAATACCTAATCCCGTTAGGTCTGATTTCGAACTGTTTATCCATGCCCCGCAAGGCTTCATCTTTGACATTTTCGGGTTTTAAAGCTTCGAGTTGAGCAGTGAGGATTTGAATGTTTAAATTGTTGTGAATGGTCATACTGAGGGCTCGAACCCGAAGTGGTTTCACTCGCTCTTTCCGACTGAGGGCATCAGCAACAACGTTTGCTTTGCCTGGATGGTATTTGAGTTCGCAGTCGTAATCGGTAAGCAACTCGACCCATCGACGTTGCCTCATGTTGAGATCCTTCTGATCGAATATGTGTTGAAGGCTTTTATGGTCGGTAAAGATTGTGCATCTAGTACCGTAAAGGTAATGTCTCCAGATTTTGAGGGCAAAAACGACAGCTCCTAGCTCGAGGTCGTGGGTGGTGTAATTCTTTTCATGAATCTTGAGCTGTCGTGAAGCATAAGCTATGACTTTGTCTCGTTGCATGAGCACACAACCGAGACCTTGATGTGAAGCATCGCAGTATACCACGAAGTCATCGGTGCCTTCGGGTAATGAGAGGATAGGAGCACTGCAAAGCTTTTGTTTTAAGAGTTGGAATGCCGACTCTTGTTTATCAGTCCAGTCAAACTTTTTGTCTTTCTGGGTCAGCGTCGTGAGTGGTATGGCTATCTTGGAAAAATTTTCAATGAATCGTCGATAGTATCCGGCCAGTCCTAAAAACTGCCGTACTTCGGTCGGAGTGGTTGGCGATTGCCAGTCTTTGATAGCCTCGATTTTTGACGGGTCAACGTGAATCCCCTGACTGTCAATCACGTGGCCAAGGAATTGAACGGTTTTGATCCAGAACTCACACTTAGAGAACTTGGCATAGAGCTCCTCGTGTTTAAGTAGTTCAAGGATGGTTCTGAGGTGTTGCGCATGTTCTTCTTTGCTTCGTGAGTATATGAGGATGTCATCGATGAAGACAATGACAAACTTGTCAAGGTAGGGTTTGCACACCCGATTCATAAGGTCCATGAATACAGCCGGTGCATTGGTTAGGCCGAATGGCATCACTTGGAATTCGTAATGCCCGTAACGGGTTCTGAAAGCGGTTTTTGGAATATCGGCATCGCGAACACGCAATTGGTGATAACCGGATCGGAGATCAATCTTTGAATAACAACTCGACCCTTGAAGTTGGTCGAACAAATCATCGATTCGAGGGAGTGGATACCGATTCTTGACAGTTAACTTGTTCAACTCTCGATAGTCGATACACATTCGAAAAGAACCATCTTTCTTCTTAACAAATAGGACCGGAGCTCCCCAAGGTGAAGAACTCGGCCTGATAAACCCTCGTTCCAGGAGTTCCTGTAATTGGGTGGACAGCTCCTGAAGTTCGGATGGAGCTAAACGGTATGGTGCTCGGGCCACAGGCGCAGCACCTGGTACAAGATCGATTGAGAACTCAACCTGTCTTGGTGGTGGTAGACCAGGCAGTTCCTCAGGAAAGACTTCTGGAAAGTCTCGAACAATTGGAACATCCTCAAGTAGCTTCTCCTCCGACTTTTTCTCCATGATGTGCGCGAGGATTGATGGATAACCCTTTCTCAGAAATTTCTGGGTTTTAAGACAAGAGATGATGTTAAGCCTCGTCCCACCGGTCTCCCCCTGTATAATCAGGGTTCTACCGACGGAGAGGGGTATGCGAACAATTTTGTCGTAGCAGATGATTTCGGCGCGATGTTTGGATAACCAGTCCATGCCTACGATGACATCGAAACTCCCTATCTCAATAGGCATAAGATCTATGGAGAAGGTTTCGTCGGCTAGATTTAAGGTGCAATTAGGTATCACACTATTGGTTTCTATCAATTTGCCATTTGCTAGCTCTACGGTGTACTTAACGTCTAAAGCAACAGGTGTAATGTCAAGTAGAGGGCAAAATTCATCGGAAATAAAACTCCTATCGGCACCAGTATCAAACAGAATGGAAGCAGTTAAATTGTTGAGGAGGAACATACCCGTGACCACATTCGGGTCCTGACGGGCGTCCCCTGAGTTGATCACGAAAGCGGTACTTTTGGCATTGTTGTTGTTGCGGTGGTTGTTGTTGTTGCCCTTGTTCTTCAACTTTGGGCAAGAATCCCTGAAGTGTCCTGGGTTTCCACATTCGTAGCAGGACTTAGGTTGTCGGGTATTTCTGTCAGAGGGGTTGTTGTTGGATTTGGGGGCTCGGCAATCCTTAGTCAAATGCCCGTACCTCCTGCAGTTGTTGCAAGGAGTACCGCACTGACCAAAATGGTGGTAGTTACACTTGGGACAATAAGGCCTGTCCCCGGTGTAGCTGCGGGTGGTTTCAGAGTTGGTGGTGTAGACTTGGATGGCGTTGTTTTTCTTGTTTGAGTTGTGGTGGTGTTCAGAGGATTTGCGTTTGTTGTTGTTGGAGGATGAGGTGTTGGAGGTCTCACGGCTGACAACTAGAGCCATGAGTTCGTGGGCCAATCGAATGGCACTCTCAGTAGTAGTTGGTTTGGATGAGGCGACGTTTCCCTGAATGTTCTCGGGGAGTCCACGAATGTATTTCTTAATGCCCTTACTTTCTGGTTCGACCAAACCCGGGCATAATAGAGCAAACTGCTGAAATTTGGTGGTATAATCAGCGACATCATTTCCCTGCACCTCCAGGTGCCAGAATTCTTCCTCCAGCCTGTGCAATTCTTCTTCAGGACAGTACTTTTCTGTCAGCTTCTTCTTCAATTCGGCCCAAGGAAGTCGATTTGCAACCTCAAGGCCTACAGAGTTTGCGTGGGTTTTCCACCACGTGAGTGCACCTTCTTGAAAGGTGTAAGCAGCGAATTTGACTTTGTTGTTCTCAGTGCAGTCGCAGAGGCTGAAAACAGATTCCATACGCTCAATCCAACGGATCAAGCCAATGGCACCTTCCGTGCCCTTGAAGTATAGCGGTTTACAGCTAAGAAAGTCCTTATAGGAGCAAGGTTTGGGTGGTGGAGTATTGGTTGCTGTGTCCTCGCTACCAGGTGGTGTTCGGGTAGCCAAGGCTTCGGTCACACTGCGGGCAATGATTCCCGCGATCTCAGCTTCGCTAAGGGTAATTTGACGACGAGGAGGCATGATGCTGAGTAAGAAAGAACAAGGAAATGAAATAAGATACTAGTCCGAGTATGATGAACTAGTGGTGTGGTTGTCATTTCGAGACAAAGCGTTAGAGAGAAAGAGGCCTATATTCATATAATATAGCCTAAAGTTGTAATGAGGTCTACTTATGTAAATATGTATATATATCACATAATAACCTATTGAGTGTTTAGCACAGACGTATTTGAGTCCCGTTTCTCTCGAGGTCAGAGTCAACTAATGTATCCTGTTCAGCCATAACTTCCTTCAGATCTTACATCATCTTTATTTAATTGTACATAGTTGATCAGGCTATGTTAAATTAAATTCGTATGCTGTAATCTCTGAACTGGTTATACCTAATAGGGAATACTGCCTAACGGTCATAGTCTAGGTCCACTAAATGCAACCTAGTTCACTATAACCTTAGGCTCTGATACCAATCTGTGACACCCCCAAATTTAATGATTTGCGGAAGCTTGATTTGGGTGTCACTAATCAATATACAAAGCACACAAGATATAATGAACGACCACTATATGCGTCGTTTTAAACTTGTATAGATAAAGTTAATGTTTACATCAAAATATTGTTACATTAGCTCGTTTCCTGAAATTGAGAGATTACATAGCATAATTACTTTTACAAAATATAATAATGCAATCCAATCTCTAGTTGTATGTATGCTGACTCGAGCTAATAATCCCTGCTTGTGCAGTCAACCTACTGCTGGGTACCTGTGATAAATACTAAAATGGGTCAGCGAAAACGCTGGTGAGCTCACAGGTTTGTATGTCAATTTATAGTTGTCAGAACCGCAAGATTTATATTGAATTTAAAATGCAATTAAGCAAAATAAAAGTTATACTGTCCATGAGCACATAGTCTGAGCTTAACTTGATTTGTCAGGCCCAATTAAGGAAACCTAACTTGAAATGCCTCCTACGAGTGCCTAATCAACACTCGTCTTCCCAAATGCTAATACATCCGTTTGACCGGTTAGTGCGTGCTAACCCGGATGAGGATTGTCAATCCCATATGATATCATATACTAACATTCACGCTAAAATATTAGAGACTATGCTTATGGAGGACTTTAAATTGATTAGCTTGAAACTCATGTAGTATTTGAAGTTTGGCACTTGCGTTCTACTTGTAAAACAAAATCGAGTAGTAATATCACACCCCTAGTTGTAAAGCAGTGAAAATGGGGCTATGAAACTCACCTGATTCCTGATGTGTTTAACTTAATAAACTTGAAGTAATTAGCAGTGTGTTGGTGTCCAAAGACTTGAAACCTGAATGTGTCCACGACACTTGAAGTGTTATTAATTGTGCCGGTATCTCGAAAGACTACCATTTAAATTGTTTGTTTAACTTGATGTCCAAATTACCCCGATTTGGTTGTTTGTATTGTTACAAGTTACTACGACTTGTTTGATTGACTTGATACAAGTTACAACGACTTGTTTGATCTTTGAAGTATGTTTTGAAAACGTGTACGGCCCGTTGGTGATTACTTGCAACAATAGTCTTGATGTTATCTCATTGATTTAGAAGTGTTATACTTGAAAAGTAAATTCCAATTATGATTGAAAAGTTGTATCGCGTAAGCGTCTTGAAGTTGTACAAGTTTGACATTTGGTGTAAAAATGTGCTTACGGAATCTAAGTACGGGGGTCCGGGGGCAGCGCCCCTGGTTAGCGGGGTCCAAGGGGCGGCAGCCCCTGGCGGGGTCCAAGGGGCAGAGCCCCTGGCTGGGGTCGAGCTGCCAGGTCAGCTTGGAAAATTTTTATTTCTACTATATTGCTTTAAGGAAAAACGCATCCGGACTTGAATTTGAGTGAAATCAAGTGATAAAATTTCGAGCCTCGACACTTAGTAAAAATCTGAGTTTTTGAGGTTCTGGTTTGTGCGACGTAGCCTGCGACGTAGGCTGCGACGTAGGGTTTTGCGACGAAGAGGGTTGCGTCGCTAAAGTCGACAGTGCTAAATCAATAGCGACGTAGGGTGCTACGTCGCTAATGCGACGTAGGTTCGATTTGCGACGTTAAGGTCTGCGTCGCTATGTGCGACGTTCGCAAGTCAATGCGACGTAGTAAGCTGCGTCGCTATATGCGACGTGGGGGTATAGTGCGACGTAGGTCGCTGCGTCGCTATATGCGACGTTGAGGATATAGTGCGACGTAGGTCGCTACGTCGCATTTGCTCCAGGCCAAATGCGACGTACGGGGTCTGATCGGAGTTTCAACTCCAAAAACGCGTTTTCCGGCCATCGATCGGCCTAATATTTTTACCCAACCCATTTTAGGACATTACAAGGTTATACAAACAACTAGTAAGTTATAAAACTTAAAAACGAGAGTTTTCGGAGTTGTGTCGGAAACTTACAAATCGCCGAAATGAAATTCCGGAAAGGTAGGATTGTAGATCGTCGCGAGGTGGTCGTTTATTTCCAAAGGAGTATAGTGTTTTGAAGTCGTTTAATGTGTTTATTTTGTGATTTTGTGAGAATTTGGTGGTGATGAAAGTTGAGAGAAATAAGAGAGGAGAGAGGTAGAGAAAAAGAGAAATGAAAGAAGGTGGTTGGAAGTGGGGGTTAAATCCCCATTTTTGCCCCGCGTTCCCGCTCCGTGCGGTGTTCGTTTGCTCCGTCGTTTAAACGTTAAATAATTATTTTAAATATTGGTTGGAACATTTTAAAATACAATTTATTACGCCATATTTTATTTAGATATTTTACTAATCACATTATATTTGAATTATAAAAAGGTAAGTTAATTTGTTTGCGCGTTTTACATTTTAAATTGTGTAACTTTCTGATTGTACGGTACGAATGAATACGAAGTATTATAATAATAATACTTTTGACATAAAATCGTTATTTAATAAAAGTTGGTCACCAACGTCCGTATTTATTGTATCGAAATTCATTCGATTTGAGATTCGTACGATTTAAACAAACCGCATAATTGTAGATATATATTCAACAATATATATATAATAATTGATACATTAATTAGCTTAACACAGAACTAATTACATGTATTAAAACTTCATTAGGCACTAAATTATAGTCCTAAATTGACGGTTGTCACACCATTAAACTACGCTGGGTTGCACGGGGGTGTGAACTACAATGATAGAACCTAGTAGGGAATTTCCTTGGGCTTAAGCGGTCGCGATCATACAAGATCATTCTAACCTTGTAAATGGTTCGCCTCACAATCCATCGACCTTCTGACCTTGTGTACTCGTCGTGCAACAGTTTCCTTGCTTCTTCCATCCTTCCTCCACCTTCCGCCATTAGCAGCATACCAAGGACAAATGTAGCATCAGTTTGTCCCAAACGTGATGCCTGTTGCAGCATCTCCTTTCCAGCAGCCTCATCACCCGCATAGAACATCCTCATCTGATCAACACAATATAGAAAAAACATAAATATGTATGTAACAGAGTACCTCATCACCTACATATATAAAACATCTTCATATGATCAACACAATAATATAGAAACATAAATATGTATGTAACAGAGTACCATAAAAAAATTCAATTGAATGGAAAATAAATTGTACCAATCCATCTCTGAACAACATGTGTGGGTTTCCTTTCTCCCGCAAAAGGGCTAGCACTTCAGTTTTCTTTAACAAGAACCGAGTGGAAAGGATGGAATCAACTTCCATCCTTTTATACACCTCATCCGACTCACCAGCTCGTCTGAAGGTTTTGCAACTGTAATATAGGTAAACACAGAAGCAATATAAATCCCTCATAGGTGATAATTTCGTAAACACTGTTCATTCACAAAATTCAATCTAAGCCCTAATAAATGTGTTACGGTTCATTAAAATCACACTTAATTAATCGCAAAAATAGGCAAATACAGTGTTATTTAAGTTCAATCGATAGTGTTTACTAGGGTTAGGAGACTTACAGAGTCTTGAATTTAAAAACGTCAGTCGCACTAGAAGCCCCCAAATGCGCTAATATGTTGGTGATGACTCCATCCGGAAGTTCAGAAAGCGATAATCCATGTTCCATAGTCGATCGTCGTCGTTTTGGTAGTTGGAAGTCCATGGTTTTGATCTTTGTTTGAAGATTTGGTGATGCTCTGTTTCAAAGGGTTCGGAAGTTTGTAAGCAGGGAAGTGAAACGTTGGGTGATGAACTGGAATAATCACAAGCCTCCATTATGCCCTTTTAGTAAATTACGGACATGCCCTTTAAAATAAAATGCTTCTTATTGGATTAGGAAGGGTATTTATGTCAATAACACCTTTAATGTATATATTTAAACGTTTACAAATATGGTAACAAGATAAATTACTTTTATATGTGATACAGAATTTTACAATAACATAATTATTTACATTCAAAAAATATTATGCAAATCTTAAACTTAGGAATTTGTATAATTCAAAAGATGACGATTTAATTATATCCTAAGTTTTTTATTGGCGTTCGTGACACAATTAAATGACGGCGTTTACTTTGAAGCGAACTACTATACTTAAACTTAGGATAAGCTTAAATTAAATGTTGAATTCATTAATTATATCCTAAGTTGTATTATAACCTTAGTATAAGTTGTATAATTAAACTTAGGATAAGTTGTATTATTATATCCTAAGTTTGTTATTGGCGTATGTGACACAATTAAATGACGGCTTTTACTTTGAAGCGAACTACTATATTGAAACTTAGGATAAGGTGCATTATTCAGAAAAATGACGAATTAATTATATCCTAAGTTTGTAATTGGCTTATGTGACATGAACGACGGCGTTTGAAGCGAACTACTATATTGAAACTTAGGATAAGGTGTATTATTAGGAAAATGACGAAGTAATTAAATCCTAAGTTTGTAATTGGCTTATGTGACATGGACGACGGCGTTTGAAGCGAACTACTATATTGAAACTTAGGATAAGGTGTATTATTCAGAAAAATGACGAATTAATTATATCCTAAGTTTGTAATTGGCTTATGTGACATGGACGACGGCGTTTGAAGCGAACTACTATATTCAAACTTAGGATAAGGTGTATTATTCAGGAAAATGACGAATTAATTATATCCTAAGTTTGTAATTGGCTTATGTGACATGGACGACGGCGTTTGAAGCGAACTACTATATTCAAACTTAGGATAAGGTGTATTATTCAGGAAAATGACGAAGTAATTATATCCTAAGTTTGTAATTGGCTTATGTGACATGGACGACGGCGTTTGAAGCGAACTACTATATTGAAACTTAGGATAATGTGTATTATTCAGGAAAATGACGAATTAATTATATCCTAAGTTTGTAATTGGCTTATGTGACATGGACGACGACGTTTGAAGCGAACTACTATATTCAAACTTAGGATAAGGTGTATTATTCAGGAAAATGACGAATTAATTATATCCTAAGTTTATTATAAAGAAAATGATTAATTTATTATATCCTAAGTTTTATTATAAAGAAAATGATTAATTTATTACATCCTAATTTTATATAAGTTGTATTATATCCTAAGTTTATACAGTATAAGTTAATTATATATATATATATATATATATATATATATATATATATATATATATATATATATATATATATATATATATATATATAATTATATATATAATTAACTTATACTGTATAAACTTAGGATATAATACAACTTATCCTAAGTGTAATATATATATGCGTATCATTACTTAAATAATAAGGCTAATTCAACTAGAAGGAAAAAAAAATGCTACAGCCTAGATTCGAACACGGGGTTAACTTGTAGCCGCAATATTGTTTTCCACAACCCAAGGAAACCACTAAGGCATAACTGTTTTTGTTTATTTTTTTATAACGTATTCATTTATAACGTATTCATTTTAGTTTACGTAATTAAGCGGTTCTTTTAATTTTCAAACCCTAATTAAGAGGTTCTTTTAATTTTCAAACCCTAATTATTTACAAAACATGCCTTACACCACTAATCAAAGATTCAAACCCTAATTATTTACAAAACAGGGCGTACACCTCTAATCAAAGATTCAAACCCTACAATGGACAAGTCTTGGATGGGAACAAACAGGATGAACAAACCGTATAGAGATGGAGTAACAACATTTATTGATTACGCATTAGACAACTTGAAGAAGATGACTAACATCGACCCACAAGGTAATAAACAACATGTTGAAATTCCCTGTCCATGTACCAAATGTTTAAACCATGTAGTGTGTAAAGTGGAGGAAGTGCATTTCCATCTATTCTGTCATGTAACACCCCCAAAATTCGTTTAGCGGAAGCGTTTTAGTTTAAGTACTGGGGTGTCACAATAATAAAGCATGCATACGTATCAGAGCTTATGATTACAACAGAACAATATATTAAGATGCCAAAAGTGTAAATTACAAAGTTTACGATTTATCAAATCGCACAAGTTGAAAGCATTATGTATACAAAAGTGGATTTCTAAAATATGACAAAACAGTTTCGGTTATACTAGAGAAATCCATATGTTTTTCCAAAAAGTTGGCATCCTAAAGCTTCACGGGTCGCCTAATTCTCCATGTGTTGGCGATTCTTACATGCGCAGCTAATTCCCTGAAAAACATAGTAAAAGTCAACAACTAGGTTGAGTGAATTCACAGGTTTTATGTTTACACAAGTTGAATCAAGTTTGTAAGCACAGTTGTTATCCAAATACAAGTTTAGTGGGTTGTTCACCCAGGGTATAAGTTTAGTGGGTTGCTCGCCCCAAATACAGTTTAAGTTTCGTAGGAAAGCAGTATCCTATTGGTTTACCCAAGAAGTAGGAATTTAAATTGTTTGTCCAAAAAGTAGGACCCATCAGTATCTGCCCAAGCGGTAGGGACTTCTATGTATGTGCCCAAGAAGTAGGGACTTGTATAAGTTGTGTCCAAGAAGTAGGACTGGCATCCAAGACGTAGGACCCATCTGCTCAAGAAGTAGAGCCTTCATCCAAGGCGTAGGATGGCACCTTGCCCAAGAAGTAGGGACTTTCTGTTTGCCCAAGACGTAGGGACTTTCTGTGTGTGCGTGCCCAAGACGTAGGGACTTTCTGTGTGTTTATGAAAATGTTGTTTCATCAAAGCTAGTAATAAAGTGTGTAGCTGGTCGTTCCCCAGCATATTCTCAGTTTAGTTTTTGTATGAAATACCATTTAGTTCAGACAGTTGTAGTAGTTGACCGCAGTCATAAACAGTTTGTATAAGTGTGCCACAGACAGTTATGTGACAGTTTGTATAACAGTTTAACAGTTCCAGTACTCTATTTGTTCGAGTAAACAGTATGATAAATAATCATATAGTAAAAGCAGTTATGACAATCAGTAAAACAGTGTCTATGTTTTCCACCCCTGTTCAAAACAGTTAAATCAGTAAAAGTAGGGGCTGTGAACTCACCTGTTGAGTTTAAGTAGTTGTGCGAGTGCTAGCAAACCTAAGCCCAAGTACGGTCTGAAATCTCCTAACGTCCTAAACGTACGAGATTTAATAAGTATGTGGATGTCTAAACTAATCATCCATGCTAGTGTTTGTACAACCAAGTCACGTCCAAATCGTTCGTTTAATGTTTATGTTTGTATTTCGTTGTTTGTGAAAATGTATACGACTCGTTGGTGAAAGTTTGAAATCAACATTTCGATAAAACAAGTATGTTTGAATTGTTTGTAAGGCTCGTGAATCGAATTTGTATAAAGATATGCGTTTCCGGTTAGTTCGACACTTAGTGAAAACAAGTTTTTAAACTTCCTGTTTTTAGCGACGTAAGGTGCGACGCTGGGTTGTTATGCGACGTAGGGTGCGACGTACGGGTCTACGTCGCATTCAGGTTTTGCGACGACACGGGTTACGTCGCATAGGCGACGTTCGCAATTTAATGCGACGTAGTGGTCTGCGTCGCTATGTGCGACGTAAGGAAGGGTAATGCGACGTAAAGGCCTACGTCGCAGTACTGTTTTCGGTCCCAATGCGACGTAGTCGCCTGTTCGACGAACAGCGAGAAAAAGTCGGATTTTTGGTTGATTTGGAACGTTTTCGGTTGTATAAAACACTAAAACATGTTATTCTAAGTATGTTAAACACTAAGTAGCAATTATAACTTGGAAATCTAAAGATTTGCGGGATTTGTCGGAAACTTACGGGTGTCGGATTTGAAATCCGAAAAGATGGAAGGATAGATCGTAGTCTCGTGGTCGTTTTTCTCTATTTTGTTTGTTGATTCGGCGTCGTTTGATGGTAGTTTTGTGGTGATTTGTGTGGTGGTTTTTGGTAGGTGGTGGTGAAAGTAGAGAGAAAAAGAGAAAGATAGAGAAAGAGGATGAAAGGGAAATGAAAGAAAATGAGGAGGTGGGAGGTGGTTTTGTTCCACTTTCTGCCTCCGTGGTTACACTCCGTGTTTGTTTACCCGATCGCTAAATGTTATTTTATTTTATCTAATATGTTTTTAATTACATTTTCTTAATTATTTTTAATTAGGATATTTTTATGAAACCAAATTAACTTAGTTATAAAATTTTAAACTTTGTTTTATTTAAATTGTACGAATTAAACGTTTTGCGTTATAAAATGATTTGTAAATATTTTTGACAAAATATTTATTCGCTACTACGTTATTCAATAAATTTCTTTTTATTAAATAATTTTGTTCACCAATAGTCGTACATTTTTGTCGCGTTTGTTTTCAATTTGTTCAGTACATAATTACAACTAATTACGAATACGTAATACTACGCGTACTAACTAGTTGGGCTATGCTAGACTTACCTCTAAAATGTGTTATGAATTCACTCAAGTAGGGAATTAGCCTAATAATGCAAGTGATTAATGTAATTAATCGTGTTCAAATTTGCGAGTTGTTACATGTCATGGCATTGATCTAAACTACACAAAGTGGACTAAACATGGAGAAAAGGATGAGCCACCATTAAATGCCGTGGAACATCAGAATGGAACAACAGATTTCCTAATTGACACACAGCTGCCGGATTTTGATTCAGACATTCCAACAGATGGCCCAGAAACAGTGGAAATGGTGAATGCATCAAAAGATAATTTTGATGATGATGATCCGGATGACCATGCCAAGTTTCTAGAACTACTATCAGACGCAGAAAAGCCACTTTACAAAGGATGTCCTGACTTCACAAAGTTGTCCGCAACTGTTCAACTACTCAACTTGAAGAGTAAGTATGGCTGTTCTGATAAGTTCTTTACTGAATTACTAGTTTTGTTGAAGAAGATGCTACCTGATGGTAACGAACTGCCGGAAAAAACTTATCAGGCAAAAAAAAATTATGAAATTGATGGGGTCAGGATACAAAAAAATAGATGTATGTATAAACAACTGCCTTCTTTATCGGAAGGAGGATGAGGAATCGACTATGTGTCGAACTTGTGGGGCATCAAGATGGAAGCTGGATAAGAAGACGAATAAAGTGTACGATAAAATTCCAGCAAAGGTAATGTGGTATTTTCCAATCATACCAAGAATGCAACGTATCTTTAGGATAGAAAGTATTTCAGAAGATTTAAGATGGCACGCGACAAGGAGGAAAACAGATAGTGTGTTACGCCACCCCGCAGATTCACAGGCATGGCATACCATAGATACAAAATTCCCCGAAATTGATAACGATCCAAGAAATCTAAGGCTAGGAATATCGGCTGATGGTGTTGACGTCAACTGAGGAAATAGGCATCACAGTGTATGGCCAGTTTTAACGGTCGTTTACAACCTTCCTCCATGGTTGTGTATGAAAAGAAAGTTTATAATGCTTTCTGTGTTGATACCTGGATACCCGGGAAATGACATCGATGTTTTTTTAGAACTGTTGGTTGATGATCTGCAAACCTTATTCGATACAGGGGTCGATACATATGATGCTTTCACAAAACAAATCTTTAGGCTACGGGCGGTTGTGTTATGGACAATAAATGATTACCCTGCACTCGGTACTTTATGTGGCTGCCCAACCAGTGGATACAAAGGTTGTGTAGTATGTGGGCAAAATACGGATTGCGTTAGACTTCCCGCGTCATCCAAGCAGAGTTATGTGGGTCACAGAAGATATCTACCATATACCCACGCGTTCAGGAAGCAAAAGAAGGCGTTTAATGGAGAACAAGAACTCCGCCCGTCTCCAATTCCAAAGACTAGGGAAGAAATATACAATGAGGTCAAACATATTGAAAATAAGTGGGGAAGGGTAAAACGACCAATTAACAAAAAGGCATCAGAAAACCTGAAAGATGCGAGAGGCATAGGTGGGAAGATCCAAAAGCACAAAAGGAAAAGGGGAAATGAAGATGGTAGTTCAAGTCAAGTAAATGAACAAGATGCTGCGTACAAGAAGAAATTCAACATTTGGTATCGAAAGCTTAAATATTGGAGGCATAATGAAGTTCAACATTGTATTGATTTCATGCATATAGAGAAGAATGTTGGTGATAGTCTAGTCAGAACTTTGCTAAATGTTCCGGGAAAGACGAAAGATGGAGAGAATGCGCGATTGGATCTGGTAGAATTGTGGATAGATAAACCAGAGTTGTTTGCTAGGAAAGACGGAGACAAAACAGTAATACCTCCAGCAGGTTACACATTAACGAATGCCGAAAAAGACATCTTTTGTCAAACATTATACAACATCAGGGTACCTCAAGGATACTGTTCAAATTTCTCGTCTTTAGTCAGCCTAAAAGATAGGAAGCTCATCGGGCTTAAATCACATGACTATCACATGCTAATGCAAGAGTTTTTGCCCATTGCAATACGGTCAATCATGCACCAACCCACACGATATGCTATCATCAGGTTTTGTTTTTTTTTTTTTTAAAATCAATATGTAGCAAGGAAATCGTATTAGATGAAGTAGATAAGATGAAAGAAGAACTTTGTGTCACGCTCTGCTTACTCGAAAAGTTCTTTCCTCCCTCGTTTTTTGATATTATGGTCCATTTTACTGTGCACCTAACTAGGGAGGTAAAATTATGTGGTCCGGTATGATTTCGTTGGATGTATCCCTTCGAACGCTGTATGAAGGTTATTAAAGGACATGTGCGAAACAGAAGTAAACCAGAGGGATGCATTGCTGAGGAGACTATTGCAGAAGAAACAATAGAGTTTTTCGGCGAATATAAAAAGTCAATGAAAACTATTGGTATCCCACGAGATAAACATGAAACTGATGAAAAAAATGAGGACGGCAAGCCACTGTCGGCCGGCAAATCAAGTGACGTTTCAGCAGAACTCCTTCGGAAAGCACATTTGAATGTAATACAGAATACAGATGAAATTGTACCGTATATCGAGTAAGTATTACTAACACATGTATATTTCGTTACTTAAACTGATGCAACAAACATAATAACCAAACACCTTATTTCAGGAAACACAAGCAGGTTTTGGAAACACAAAACCCGGGTAAGCGAAAAGCATGGCTGGAGAATGAGCACAGTATATCTTTTGTTACCTGGTTACGCGAAGAGGTAATTACTTATTTTTTGTAACTGTTTGTTTGTTGTTCCTTCGATTTGAAGCTCATATATATACTTTTAATGAGATTCAGGTTGAGAGAGAATTAGCGATCTCCACGGAAAGTGTATCAGAAACCGTAAGGTGGATTTCATATGGACCTAGCGCCACCATAGTCAAATACAGTGCATATAACATCAATGGGTATACATTTCGTACTAAATGTAGTGAAGGCAGCGTTTACCAAAACAGTGGTGTTAGTGTTGTGACAGAAGATATGCACATAGTAAAAGGAGTAGCAACCACAAGACGCAAAGTGTATTATGGGGTTTTGCAAGAGATATGGGTACTAGATTACCGTTTCAGGCAACTCCCTCTTTTCAAATGTGATTGGGTTAACCATCAGAATGGTGCGGTCAGACGCGATACTATGCTTGGTTATAAGCTGGTTGACCCGAATAGTTTAGGCCGCAAGGATGATCCGTTCATATTAGCCTCACAAGCACGACAAGTGTTTTATGTGGAAGACCAGCTAAATAGAAAGTTGTCTATTGTCTTCAACACACCTCCCAAGAATTACAGAGATACATATGATGACATCGATGAGGAATTTAGTACTGTCATTCACCCGTACAATGATAACATTTTGCCACGTGTGGATCCACGTGACTTGGGTAATGAATCAAGCGATGATTACTATCGAACCAACTGTGGAGGTATTGTTATACCAAAATCCAAGTGATCGGGTCATGCTGGAACACTATTGTAATACATTAATTAGCCTTGTAACTTACCTTTTAATTATTTTATGGAATTATTATTTGTATCTTAATTTATATGACTTCCACATTTTATTTTATAGTGCAGTGCCATTTATTGTAGTACATTAACCTTGTAAATTAGAACATAAATAGTTAGCATATATAAATAATTGTCATATATGACAACAGTTTTACATTAATGAATTTAATATGCAAAAACAAGCTGAGCATGGGATTCGAACTTGGATCCCAACCACTCCAGGTACAAAGAAACCTATTAACCAAGTGAGCTAAATGTTAGTTCTGCTAGGAAACCAACAACTTATTACATATCTATGAATGCTAGCTTTTGGCCATAACACACGCACATAATGTAACTAATATCAAACTTAATGATAATGTTTTTTGCCCATATTTCCCCTAAAGAATAGCCACATGAATATACGGATTAGCTTTCCACACTCTAACACACATGTAGTGGCATTTGGTCACACTGAAACTATGTGTGACAAACTCAACTTCATGACTTAGTCACATAAACAATTACTTCATGTGACCATATAGTGGCATATGGTCACATTGTTCAAGTGTGTGACCATATAGTGACAATATGTACCTGTTTTTGGCTACATTGAAATTATGTGTGAAAAACTCGACTTCATGACTTAGTCACATAAACAATTACTTTATGTGACCATACAGTGGCAATTGGTCACAGTGTTCAAGTGTGTGACCATATAGTGGCAATTGGTCACAGTGTTCAAGTGTGTGACCATATAGTGGCATTTGGTCACAGTGTTCAAATGTGTGACCATATAGTTACCATATCTATCTGTTTTTGGCTACACTGAAACTATGTGTGAAAAACTCAACTTCATGACTTAGTCACATAAACAATTACTTCATGTGACCATATAGTGACATTTGGTCACATTGTTCAAGTGTGTGACCATATAGTGACCATATGTACCTGTTTTTGGCTACACTGAAATTATGTGTGACAAACTCGACTTCATGATTTAGTCACATAAACAATAACTTCATGTGACCATATAGTGGCATTTGGTCACAGTGTTCAAGTGTGTGACCATATAGTGGTATTTGGTCACAGTGTTCAAGTGTGTGACCATATAGTGGCATTTGGTCACAGTGTTCAAGTGTGTGACCATATAGTGACCATATGTACCTATTTTTGGCTACACTTAAATTATGTGTGACAAACTCGACTTCATGTTTTAGTCACATAAACAATTACTTCATGTGACCATATAGTGGCATTTGGTCACGCTGTTAAAGTGTGTGGCGCGGTTTTTGTCACAATTTATGTGTCTAACGTGACTAATGCTTCAAACTTACTCTTCATTGGTCACGCGTTCCAAATCATATGTGACTAAATAATCATCAAAAACACATCAGTTCCCTTTAGCCACATAAATGTATGAAGGTGTGGCGAATACATTTCAGAATGGTCACATGATTGGAGTGCATGTGTGACCAACTAATGACGTGAATTCTATTTTTGTATCTTCAGTCACATAAATATTCTAATGTGTGACGATTTGGATTTCGAGCATGTGTGACCAAAGCCCTTTTTTGGCGTAGTGTTTGACCTGTTTCGAGTCCGAATTAGCAAAAAACTAAAACTTCAAAGTTGTAGAAAACATAAAGTTCTACTCAGAAAACAAATTTCGTATCAATTGGACTTGTATTAGATTTTATACGATTTTTAAACACAACTGAATTCTTAAACATCACCAAATAGTATAATCGACTAACAATTCACTTATAGTTCATGAATAATCATCCTAAACCCTAAAAAATGAATTTAAAGATATTTTTTTTTACCTCTGATTAATGATCTTAGAACCATCCTCTTATTCTCTTCTTTTAGTATGTAGAATAACTTGACCATCCAAACAACTTTCACGTTGAAATCGAAGAATGATCTTTCCTTTGATCGAAACCCTAGAATTAGCGCCCCTTTTCCCTTTTCTTTCTTGATCGACATTTGAAAGGTTTGGTGTATCATAATGCTAACTCATACGGAGTATTTATTACTTAAGTTCAGTATTATTTAAATTTGATGCATCACATACTTTAACCCAACCAACCAAAAGCTAAACACTAGACTCTTAACACAAAACCCTTCTAAGAGTGAAAAATGTAACCTCTAAAATTTTTTAAACGCAAATAACTAAACCCTTGATGCATAACCGTTCTATAAAGCTAAACAAATAACCCACCTATAATAGTTATACACAAAACCCTTCCAAAATAGCTATACACAAAACATAACCTTCTAATAAATACACAAATAACTCTTCTACAAAACTAAACAAAGAAGAGAGGTGATAAATACAACACATAAAATAATTCATGCATCACATCTATGCTATTATATACTTGAACTCTGTTTCACAAGTTGTACGGTTTGGTGTATACAACAATTTATTTGTTGTATTTATCAAGTCCCAACAAAGAACCCTTCTAAAATAGCTATACACAAAACCCTTCCAAAGCTAAACTTAATACCCTTATAAAGAAACACAAATAACTCTTCTAGAAAGCTAAATACATACCTTCTAAAAACTAAACACAAAACCCTTGACATATATTAAGTTATGCATATAATTTAGTCTTTGTTTGCCTAGTGATTAATATTAGAATTCGTTTGTTTAGTAGTTATAATGAAAACACTATAAGTATGTTATAAAAATAATACAAAAACAAATCATTGTCTAATACTCTAATGATCAAAAATGTTGTCGTTGTAAACTCGCATGAGTAGCTCTACTTCGACGACTTTCATCACCTATAGTGACGATTTGAGTCAACATGTTGTCTTGTAGTGGTCTTTACAACGATGGGTCATCGCTAAGGCTTTCGCCTTATTTGCTCTGTTTTCTTGTAGTGTGAGTTAACACATACCAACATGCCAACATTTTAAATTCGACACTGATAAGAAAATTCTATATGTTAGAAGATTCTATATGTTATATGCATTTTCATTAAGTAACGTGATGATTGATGGCAGATCTAGGATTTTAGAGTTGGGGGTGCACTATAATTTGGTTATCCTAGTTCGTGTAAAATAATTTTGGTTCGGTTTTCGGGGTCCAAGTTATTAGTGTTTGTTTTGTTTTTGTTATGTTCGGATTGAAATGATTTGCTTTTAGGTGATATTAGCTGCATATTTATCATCTCTTTTCGAACGTGGATTATTCAAATTTAGTTATTTTTCTTTGGTAGTTAGTTATAGCCTACATATACATGCAAATTGACATGCTAAAGGTATGGAACCTTAAATAGAAATGTAAGCACTAAACCCTTCCACATAATTTTTTTACAAAAGTAAAACACATTGGACCATTCTAAATAACAAACACTAAATCTTGGATACGTAAAGTTTATAAATACTCAAACACGACTATTCTAAAAATCTAAACAATAAATCATTGGAGCCTCAAATGATTCTTGCGACGAGACAGGAACATTCCCATGTTGGTTTTTCGGCGCGGGGCTAAATAATTGGACCCAGAATATTAGTAAAAGTTAAACACAATTGAGCTTTCTAAAAAGGCTAAACACAGTCGAACCATCCAAATAAGATCTTAAAAAAACATCTAAACACAGTTGCTACATTAAAAAAGTTAAATACTAAAGTCTTAAAGACAAAACCCGTTTTAAAAGCTAAACACTTCGGACCATATAAAAAATAATAAACACTAAAAACATCAGGTACAAAACCCTTATAAAATTCTAAACACAATATACACTTCTATAAAATTTAAACACTAAAGTACTAAACCTTTGAAAGTAGACCCTTTTATAAAAAGCTAAAAGGGAAAATCGAACATTTATAAAAAAAAAGAAAGAAAAGCTAAACATTAAACTCTTGATACATATCCTTTATAACATGTTAAACACAATGGAACTATTCAAAAAAGCTAATCACTAAAATTATGATGCTAACTCTTATAAAAAGTTAAACAGTGAATCACTCTAAAAATCTAAGGGGGTGTTTGGGGGAGCTTATTGTTTGTCCTTATTTGCTTATGTGCATAAGCAAATAAGCTTTAAAATCTTGGCTTATGCTTATTAGCTACAAAAATAAGCACAAGCAAATAAGCTCCTCCAAAATACCCTCTAAACATCAAACCTTCTATAAAAAAAAAACTAATCACTAAAACATTGGACACATAAGAATTTGAAAAGCTAAACATATCATACATTTTAATAAAAAGATAAACAGTACACCTTTTGATACATAACCTTACAAAAAGCTAACAGCAATGAACCCTTATAAAAAAGCTAAATATGTCCCATTACACCTAACTCTTCTAATATAGCTAAACATTAAACCTTTCTAAAACGTAAAGATGTAACTCTTTTAAAGCTAAACACATAACTTTATTATAATTCTAAACACCAAACCCTTGGACAGAGAACCCGTTATTAGTTAAACACGTTGGACTCGTCTAAAATAGGTAGATAGTAAACTCTTGGATACATAATCTTTATTAAAGCCGAAACACATCGAGTAAAATTAAGCACTAAACCCTAATCCCTTAGACAATAGCTAGAGAGTGAACCCTTGGACACCTTTATCGAAGGCTAAAAAACCCATTGGACGTTTTTTAAAAATTAAGCACTAAACATTTGGACACGCAAGTTTTATGAAAAGTTAACCACAATGAATACTTCGCAAAGATCCTAACACTAAATCCTTTTGAAATTGGAATACAACAAATTTCTGAAATATAAATATGGAACCCTTTTAAAGCTCTAAATACTAAAACGCTTGAACATATAAACTCCGATCCATACATATAATTTTAAAAAGTAGACCAATTTAAAATATCTAAGAAGTACTTCATTAGAACATAAACTTTGTAGAAAACAAAACATAACACTAATTCTTGGACAAAGAACTTTTATAAAAAAAAAAAAAAAAAAAAAAAAAAAAAAAAAAAAAAAAAAAACCAAAAACTATACCCTTAAATACATCCCATTAATTAAAAGTTGAACACATAATTTTTGTAAAAAGCTACGCGTCACTCTAGGTAAACTTATAACCCCTCTAAAAAGCTAAGGATTACACTTTGTTACATCGCACTTTAAAAATTTGCGTTATACCCGGAGAGTGCCCCGGACAAACTATTATTTAGTACGTAAAAAATCAATTGTATACAAATGAATCAACGTTAGTCTTACAAATTGTTCAAATAATACAACATGCTAAATAGTTTGATACAAGAGTATATCATCAATATTACATCAATGTATTCTGAATCACCTTAGGTAATAGGTACTACCATAAAGAAGAATTTTATGTCCATTACATATTCAAAATATTCAAAACATGGAAAAAAAATCGATAGACTGATTCAATGCAGCCCTTTGGAAATGAATTGAAAAGAAGTGTTATAATAACACCATATGGAACCGAGATAATAAAAATGGCACCATCAATAACTCAATAAGGTGCTCCACATAAGAAAATAGACATTACAACAACAATTGTTTCAGAAAGGTTTTGGTGTGATGACCACAAGCAATAAACTTCATGACAGTTTTGACAAAAGATTCATTTTCGAATTTTTTTCAAGATAGAATTCAAGTGAATTAGAAGAAAAGTATGCCAAAGAGGATCAAAACTCTTCATATCTCTAATTGTCAGCGTTTTTGGAATGTATGTACCAAGTGAAACTAACAAACCTCTTCAGTGGGTATATCCAAAACTGTCATTCGAAGGATATTATTCTGATAGCACATGAGTATCCATACATGTATATAATACACATCAAAACCTTACAAAGTCGTTGAAAATGGAAGTAACATGATACAAAACACAAACCGTAGTAAGAGGTTGATAAATTTCTCCAAGTGTCATTTTTCCAAGATTACCGCCTTTGATAGACATGTTGTTGCAGTATGCAGAAATCATAAATGTATAAAAGAATATGGCGATGCATTAGGGACCAGATATTCATTAGTTAGATGTGGAATTTTGAACCATATACTTACGAATGGGTCGATTTGGGTTGTGTTTTTTATCTCAACAATGCGAATGTGTGTTTTAATAAAAGAAATAAAAATAAAAAAAAAACAATTAGCTAAATAGGAATGGGTCAAATGGGTTGGAAGTTTTTCAAGGTCAGATAATGTATATAACCTTTTAAGTCTTCAATTATTATTAAAATATTATAATCATCATTAATAATCTATCAAAACATAATAAAAGATGTACAAAAATATTTTTGCACCTCAACCTGCTCGACCATCCCATTTTGAACCGTATCTAAGATGTGTCAGCCGACCCGCTCATCTTGCCACGTCTAGAAATTCTTACAATTGAACTCATAATTTCCTTAGCCCGTCATTTTTGATCTAGTGGAAAGCTGGAACCTTGTATTTATTGGGACATCAATAGAGAATGGGTAAGATACATTCTATACTACTTAATACACAGATTGAGTTTTGACTCGTTTACTAATATACATACTTGATGATAAGTAATACGCAAAAGATAGTCATGTAGTATGTATGTATTGAGTCATGTATACTAAATGAAAATTAGATTGACAAAACATATATTGCATGCAACATAAAGCATAATAAATTAAACACATTGTCCTTACAAATTGATAAAGCAATAAGATAATATAGTTAGTAGATGTACTCACCAAATATAACAACCTTGGAGACAGTTGAAGCAGATCTTCAGCAGCGGCTGATGGACCTTCCATCTGATAGTTTATACCTCTTACCATATTACATTAGATATATACATCAGTGAATATAGTAATAGACGATCAAAATGATTTAACAAATAGTGGTTTGAAATACTTCTACACGTACTGTCTTAAGTTGTTAGAAATCACTCAATCAATGAATTACTCTAAAATTAGGTATTATTTGAAACTAAAAAACCATAAATAGTAATTTTCAAGTTAAATAGCAATATTGAACATTTGTTAAATAGCTCCACCATTCTCAAGTGAACCGGAAAATGATTTCAAGCATGTCTAGAAATCACTATTAATTAGCAGACTACATAAACTTAAATTAATCCATGAAGTAGATAGCTCACCAAATCTTGACCCGCATGGCTGCCCCCAATATGCTATTCTGAGCAGCAGTGATGGCAGGTGTAATTGACCGATAAATCCACTTCTACATTCCACCGATCTTCGGTCTCCGTCTTCTCACAGTGGGCCCAAAGTTTTGATGGAACAATAGCCTCCATCTACAGTGTAATCGCAAGCTCAACGCCACCACCTAATTTCATGTCCACTGTCACCATATTGTTGTCCAATATCTACATATACCCTATAAGAATTAATAACGTTAACTAAAACTTTTTCTAAGTATATCACACGATTTAACATAAATGAAAAAAGTGTAATATCACCATCAGGAGTTACCGATTCTGCGGGCATCAATTGTAGCGCAATTTCATTTTGAGAAACCCCACCATCGATTGCCACCTTTTTTTTGGAGAGGGATTTACCCGACAAATTTATTCAAAATATGAACGAAGAATATACAATGTCACCAGAACTGTCGATCATCGAAACAAGGTAAAATTTTAGGATATCATTAAGAGTGTGTTAATTAATATATAGCACGTCGATTATGTATAATGAATAAAAAACTGGACCAAGAATTGTTTATGAGTTAACATGCACTAACGTACCCAATTAACCCCACCCAATTTTAACCCATTAGCCAACCCGCTTGAGTGACCAATTTTGTTGTAGTATAAGACAACTATTGAGTAGTATTTTCATTGGACACCAACTTTTACAAAACCTACACACCATTTAGAATCTTACGCATTTGATATTTTCCAGTTCAAAATTTCCTAACCGGTTGCCCTTGGATCATCCAATGAAATTGCAACAATTTTCTAGTCAAGTTCCTCCTTTATAGATAACAGATACAAAACCTATAGGTTTGATCATCTTAAGTTGTCATATGTCCCAAATACTCAATTCACCGGTTTCAACAACATCAATTATTCAACAACATCAATTATCAACAACATCAATTCACCGGTTTCACCCGTTGTCATACGTCCCAACTTGTATGATTAAAAGATATATTCACAATACGTTGTCCATCGTGAGAGAGTTGCGTCTTTTAATCATACATCTTTTAAACTCGTCAACTCTTCTTCACATCTATTTTATTTTCTTACTTTAAAGTCTTAGTCACGAACGAATTAGGCTCATTACATCAATATTCGTCTCATAAATAATTTTTGGTTTATCTTCCCTTTCTTCAACCGTACAGTTATACCATTTGAAATGGTATTCGTGATGTATACTTTCCACATGAGTGTAGTATTAACATTTGCTTTCATTCATTATGCGTCTTTTCATATTCCTCTTTATTCGGTATATATTTCTATATATGAAACCTAAAAAGACTATCAATGCATCTATCCTCAAATGATTTGTTAGCACAAATAAGCATATTACGAGTATCACATAAGAGGTCAACAAGTTATCATCATAAATGGGTAGTTAACAAGTCAGTCAGTTGTAAAACATACTAGTAACAATTAAAGGCACAATCCAACTACCTCACTCTCACCTCAACCCATTTAATCTAAGATGTAATGGATACTAAAGCAACTTAACGGTCTTTTCTTTCATCTTTAAGCATTCTAGGTTTAAGTCTAGGCACCTATCTTGATACCTAGTTCACTTAAACGAATGCTCTCATGCCAACTTGTAACACCCTGAATTTAGAAATACAGGTTTTCAAAATCTTTTATTAAAATAACAGAGTAATGCGGAAAACGTTACATTAATAATTAAATAAATGAAACTTAGTTTCAAACTAAAACGTTACCGGTGTTACTTCGTCACATCAAGCACAGAAATATACATAACCCATATATATAATGTCTAACAGAATCAAACCATTAAACGTTTCATCAATGAACTAAAGCTTATATCAGAATTAGCCCAACTACCCGCCACGTTCGTCATCAACTCCTAGTTTCCTAACCTGCGAATGCACAATCCACAAGTAGAAAACAAGTGTCAGTTTTTAAAGCTGAGTAAGCATAATAGGTTAGTATATAAAACACCAATTAAAACCCTTAATTATCAAAATATCTTTATCTCAATTATTCAACACTAGTCATGCATTTACAACAATAAAAAGCTTGGAAAAACATCATTAACTAAAGTATTACTATAATACTATCATCACATGTTAACAAAAATCAACAATTCAAGACAAATCATCAGTACACAAAAATGGCAACATTTAGTCATTAGTAACTAACTAATCAACAATACGAACAAATAGCATGGCAAGAACTCAAGTAAAAGTCCTAAAGCCGTGCCTACGAACTCATCATTCAACACTCATCTTATCATCTTATCGTCTCATCGTCTTATCATCATTTTTGTCAATTCGAGTAGGGTTAGTCCACAATCGACTAAAAACTAAAGGGGTGAACCTGGATTCTCGGAGGATTAAGTGGGGGAAACCTACTAGTCCCGACATAGTGGAAAGTACGGGAAGTACATTCCACAGGCGTCGTTAGGGAATGAGATATCATAAAGATACCACATTTCGCGAGTCGATACTATATGTAGGTAGCTAACCTCCGTGTATCGCTCCTCCGGTGGGTAGGAGTAACTAAGTCACCCTACATCACCCTAATCATCACTGGCAAATGAATGTGTCTAGAATTTATCATTCGCCCATCGTCGTCGCTTGCGTGGCCCCCTCACGGTACGCCACTATAAGACCCTTTCGGGCCATCATTCGAGATATCTCTACGAACTCATGTAATTTAAGTTATTAAATTAATTCATCTTTCTCTCGTCATAATCGTCACATTTAGGGTCCCTACGTTGTGCGTGTGTCCTAAGCATCATGCAAAGGTACTAGTGTACTTACTCTAAGGCAACACAAACAACATTAACATCATCAACATCAACATCAACAACCCGTCATAAGTCAACGTGACAACAACAATATCAAAATCAACATCAACAAACCATCATACACAAACTCATCCCCAAATCATGCAAATACGAACAATAATATGGTATTAACTAACTACCCATAATCTACCCGACCCACATGCAATAGTACACAAATTCCCAAGTAACCCGAGTGCATTGACTTGGTTGAATTTGTTAATCAATTTATCACTTTGAAAACAATTGAGTATTAATCAAAAGTGCATAGGTTTTGATTGTGCACTCGATTTTCGCAAACATTATCTTACCTCGTTAAAAAAGTACTCCAAGCAAGCTAAACACACCAAACAAATCTTCTCAACCTATATTAGCAAGTATACAAACTTAGCACACAATACAAGAGACAACCAAACTAACTAGCAATCAATTTGAGATAATTGATCTCGTCGCACTTCATTCCAAGTCAATCCTATTGGAACCCAAACCTTTTGTATCTAAATTTAATGATTATAAGGTGTTAGCTACTGATTTGGAACCATCATTATTATTCTTTCATTCTTTGATTCCCTAACCAAACCAACAACAACCGATTAATGATTCAGTTCTGCACATCTTCGGTTATCCAACAAATTGACCAGTTTCTACTCATTCATATTTTATAATATTTTATAGGTCACTAGACAACACGTCAACCTATCATGTTCCAGAAAATCAATCATTTCAAAGTTAAATTCAATTTAATATGAATTTGTTCAAAACCATATCACAGATTCGTCACCAATCTGTCAAGATCCGTAAAATGACCCATTTGACCCGTTTCGAGTCCGAATTAGCAAAAACTTAAAACTTCAAAGTTGTAGAAAACATAAAGTTCTACTCAGAAAACAAATTTCGTATCATTTGGACATGTATTATATTTTATACGATTTTTTAAACACAACTGAAATCTGGAACATCACCAAATCGTATAATCGACTAACAATTCAATTATAGTTCATGAATAATCATTCTAAACCCTAAAAAATGAATTTAAAGTTATTTTTACCTTTGCTTAATGATCTTAGAGCCATCCTCTTATTCTCTTCTTTTAGTATGTTGAATAACTTGACCATCCAAACAACTTTCACGTTGAAATCGAACAATGATCTTTCCTTTGATCGAAACCCTAGAATTTGGCCCCCTTTTCCCTTTTCTTTCTTGATCGACTTTCTCCAGAGATTTTGAGGGAAATTAGTATTTTAATTATTTATTAAAATAACATATAATTACAGTTTAGTCCCCGCCTTACGTACTTTACAATTTAGCCCCGATTTCACCAATTCTTTACATTCGGAGTCCAGATACTAACCAAACTTAACCACCTAAATGCACCTATTAATTTGACAAAAACGACAATAATATAACGAGATTTAGGATGTTATAGATAAGGAATAAGTTAAACAATTAAACTTAAACGTGTAAGATAGTGATTTTGACGAATGTCTTTCACTAGATTAAATTGTAAATAGTAAATTAGACTTAAGGTGTAGGAAAAGTGAACACTAATCCTAGCTTAATAAGATTTACATTTACAACACTTAGTAAATTGGTTTTAACTAAACACCCCGAAGTCGTTAGTGAAATAATTCAAGTGAGGGTCGTTTTAAATAGCTGATAAAAAATTATTCTCAATCCGATTCTTCATAATCCACTTTCAGTAGTTTAATTAAAAGTAGTTTTTTAGCAATATGACAATTCGGTCACAAAACCCCACGTTTAAATACCTGTTTAAAATAATTGCATTTTAATTTTAATTCTTGAATTCATAATTCCTGTGTAACGAACTTGGACTTACTGTAGCTATACTATACACGATAGGGTATGCTTACTTAGTCGTGTAACAGTTAATTGCGGTATTTTTTTTTGTTTATTTTTATAACTAGATTTTACACATCAAGTTTTTATTATGAATGGATACCGGTTGAAGATGTATCATGTGTTGGTCCTCTTTAGAATTAACTTTTAAATAACTACTTACAACAATTAATTGTAGAGGGGGGTGAATACAATTTTTCAAGTTCAAAGTAATTTTATTGATTGTAATCAAAGAATACTTTACAACAATTACTGCGGAACAAGGTAAGACAAACTAACTTAAGTAATTGTATCTTGATGACAAATTTAAATATAACAAGTCACTCAGCAAAGGGAAGTTGATGACTATCAATGATCTCAATACAACTAAAGTGTTAGCACAAAGCTCGCTGACTAACAGGAGTGACTGCTCAAGATCAAAGGTTATATTTAATGCTTACGGTTGTTGAGTCGAGTATTTATAGCCATAAATCCTCTATATTATTCATAGAACAATGTCATTAACCGAATTAAATAAATGTCAAAGATTTAATAAATCTTTTGAAGATATTCAGATATTTGACAACCCATTCTTGGGAAGGTGTTTGTGACACCCGGTCAAAAATGACCCAAAATTTGGTCCAAATTTAAACTTTTATTTCAAGTATTATATACTTAAAATACCAAAGCGTACAAGTATTATATATATGATTATATGTATATATAACTCAAAACAATTATTTAATAATCATGTATGTACGAATCTGAAAGAACGCAGAACACTAATACGGATGTTGGTGAAACTATCATTAAATAATATGAAATTATTTGATAACAACGATAATTTCTTTATATTATGTTTATAATATAACAACACGTACGTTTTGCTTAAAACGTAACCGAACGCAACGAAAACGCGCGAAACGCGCTCGACCGACGACATAAACCAAAGTTATATTTTTATAACTTAAAACTAAGTATTTTGATAAAATACTTCAAGTAAAAGTAACGCGATTACACGCATACAAAAATAACGTCTAGAAACGTTACACGAGTTAAATAAACGTATAAATTGCGACCGACGACGAAACGAAATTCCAAACATCATTTTGGTAACTTAAAATGTATTTCTTTTAGTAAGATTATCATTTAGAAATATCGAGTTTTAAAATGATATCGAAACATATTATATATAACGTATAACGTACGAATAAACGTCGAAACGACCGGGTAAACGAACACCACACGGAGCGCGACTTTGGGAACAAGTTTGGGAGAAGTCCACACCCTTGTGGACCCCACCCCAGCTGACTTTCAGCCCACAAACACCTCCCCAAAAATGGTGGATCTTGTTTCTTGCTTTTTGACTTAAAATCCCAAACACCATCCCCATAATCCTCATTCATCAATCACCTCTCCTCTCTCACTCTACAACAACCTCTCTCTATATATATTCAGCTGGAAAAACCAGCCTCAAAACCCCCTTAAATCACCAAGTAAAACGTCTCGAATCGCTAGACTTCTTTGGAGGAAAACGATCACCACACCGAGGGCTACGTTCCTATCTTTTCGGAATCTTCATACGAGTATTGTAAGGACTCCAACTCTTCTAAATTACTTATATAATGTTTATATACATGTTAGCTTGCTCACTTGACTAGATTATGTCCAAATAACCTTTTGAAACTCGTTTTGAAACACATATATCTTTATAACATAATCCGGACAGATTCTGTGTCCTCACGGAATAAATCATATAAAATCGTGTACTTTGAATTAGACAACGAAACACATACCAACATTTTCGTATGAAAGAGAACTGCAACTGTCATGTTTTACACTTTTTCCATAAATACACCCATTTTTACAGAAAATACGATTTGTACAGCTGGTACTGTTTTGGCCGGATTTTGGACCCGACACCTTTCGAATTTTATTTAGCTAACTAAATGGACACTATGATTTTTGGGAAAATTAAGTAAAGTACTAGAGACCTAGTAGAACATCTGGTAATTTTTGTTGAACACGACTGGGACTAGAAACCATTGAAAACTAGAGGCGAACCAAACCGACAAAATCAAAAACCTAACAAAAAGGACTGTTTTGAAGTTCCTCTAAAAACTGACACTTCGGGCTAACCCCGACACGAACCGATAATTTTAATAGACTTATTTAACATATTTAAGACTACTCTAAAAGTTTCGGGTCAAACCGAGTCCGTTTGACCAAGTCAACAAAAATGAGCTCAAAACGATAAATGCGAGCCGACTTGAGGAACGATAAGATTTCGGACCAAGAATGAACTTTGATGATTTTATTTGTGAACTTTGAATAAAAACGACAACATATATATATACGGTATAATATACAGATAAGCGAGTTATACTTATATATCTATACTTCGATAAGTATACACTTTAAACACACGCGGAATATACGGATAATGATTTCATCACATAATACGGATTATGAATATATGGAATATACTTTACAAGTATACAATCAAACATATAACAATACTTGAATTATTATCATGAACCGTCACCAACGGGCCGTACACATTAATACATACTAAAGACGCAAACGATTACATACTACAAATACAGACGATTACAGGTATACAAACAAACATTGGACATTAACTAGTTGAGTGGATAACTAGTATGGATAATCTTTAAGATATCCATTTACTTACTTAACCTTATGCGTTTAGGACGCTAGAGGTCACGGGTTCGGAGAACCGCACTGCTTGATTTACTGCTAGACTCAGGTGAGTCTCACAGCCCCTTTTTACTGTTTTACTGTTTTGGGGGAGATGCATTACTTGTTTTACTCGAACACATGTACTTACTTACTTGATTTACTTACTGATTTACTGGTATATCGATTGCATGGGTTTTACTTAATCCAATGAAGTCCCTTTAATCATAGTTGTTAGTTATGGACTTAAGCGCGAGTTTTAGTAAATGGATCCATTTGGGACTGACAATCCCCACCTGGGGTGGTAGCGCCACCACGAACCGTACTCGTATAAACAGGTGTTTTCTATTCGTTTCATATGAATGTTTTTGGATTAGCATTCACGAGGGCAATTACTTACTTACTGTTAAGCTTCAACTATGGTGCTCATGGCAATGTATATCGAAACTATTGCATACGTGCAATCATTACTTACTTTTACTACTTGATGTGTTCAAAACTGTTACTTACTATAAACCTGTGAGATTCATCAACCTTTTGGTTGACCTTTTTAGTGATGCATTCTCAGGTACGCAGCTTGAGTAGGGATGCGCAGAAGGATCTACTTATATGCTAAGCTAGTACGAGTCGCATGCATACACAATAATGAAGATTTTACTGGCATTATCTTTTGTACTATGATTATGTAACTAAAATCTTTAGAATCAATTTGCGAACTCACTAATGATGTATCTTTATGACTTATCACTTTTGAAAACTTATGTAATATACTATATAGCAATGTATTTTCTAAAACGTCTCATTTAGAGTCATTTACTATATATCTTGTGCTTTGGTTATTGATTAGTCACGCTCATAAACAATCACTTCCGCAAAGCATGAAATTGGGGGTGTGACAGATTGGTATCAGAGCCTAAGGTTATAGTGAACCAGGTTGCATTTAGTAGGCCTAGACTATGACCGTTAGGCAGTATTCCTTATTTGGTATGACCGGTTCAGGGATTTAATCATACAAGTTTAATTTAACATAGCCTGATCAACTATGTACAATTAAATGAAGATGATGTGAACTCTGAAAGGGGTTATGTTGAACAGGAATGCATTAGTTGACTCTGACCACGAGAGAACCGTGACTTGTACTTATTTTGCGTTAGACACGACTAGGTGAATAATACGTATGTATAGGTTATACATATATGGTTAGGCCTATTAATATCCTCCGATACTTGGTAACGAACTTATTGTTCATATACGCCTTAGAACTCGCCAACGTTAAGTTGATCGAGTCAGGAATATAGTACCGAGATGTGCCCTGGTTTCGAGGGTCATCTCTTCGAAATAGGCTTACCCTGGTAGAGTTAAGAACTCCGACATTCTATTCGATACAAACCGATTAACAATAGGGATCGACATGCCCCTAAAGACAAAAATCTTTCTCGCTTTCCTATCACGTTTGTATAACAATCAACACTTGTCCGGATGTAATATCCCTTTCACTTTTGTAAACCTTAATCCTCGTAATCATTTGAACTCGCAAGTTGATGATTACAACCACTGTTATTCTACGTTATTGATTGTCACTTGTGTTGTGGTATATTACCGTTATATATACAACTACGATGATCATATTCTTATACGAAACTCTGACATGTACCTATTACTTGATACTTCATTCCGTACCTTAGATCCTATGAGTGAGATAGGATTTGGAAGACGACAATTTAGTTTCTAAATGGTATATACATATATGATTAGGCTATTATGTGATATAGGTATATATACATACATAGGCCTCGATTGCATACTACTCTATAGGCTATTATATACTGAAGGTATAGGAATAGGCCTTAACCGATGATATTTTTGTTACTACCTACACTACTGAAAATGAAAAATATAGCTACTCCAGTGCCCTTTGATGAGGATCGGGACTTTGTATTTGCTTACTACCACCTACCTAATTATACGTCTATAACATTTTGAAACTCACTCCACTGTACCGTTAGGAGTTCCCAAGGAAAACTTTTTCAACAAATTTCAACAGGCCTTTACCCTAAAGTTTACATAACCCCTGTTTATCAACAGATTTTGCTAAACAAAATTTTCAAAGCCTGGTTGCTGACAATGGTTTCAACTGAACTACTTATCGACTCAATTTTTCAACGGATTTCAAGTTTCAATAGACTTTCACCATCATAGTTTCTAACAAATGAATTTCTAATAAAATTCTACGGAAATTTCTCACGAAATGTTTTATAAAACTTGCAAAATTTTATAACCGTGTAAACTTATTTATAGTGCATAACTTTAAACAAATTTCAAATTCTGAATGGTCCGCAAAAACTTCACAGTATACAATGACACCCTTGCTTCTATAAGAAAAGTTTACTAGGACTCGAATAATGACACGGGTATGGTCACTCACTAATGACCCGACTGCCTATATACTAATTGCTTTGGTAGATCTTACTTGCTGTTTGAATGCTTCTATGTTTTCCCTAGGTTCTAAGTGGTACGATAGGGTTAGCGAAAAATGACAATTTAGGTTCTATAGTTTCTATATGAGATGAGGTTTAGTTTGCATATGTATAGGAATAACATATCCTACATTGTTTTATACCGGAAGACATACCGATTAAATTTTATAGGCTGGGTAACATCCCACATAAAACTAATGTATGCTAAACAACTTAGTTTCTATATGAGACTGATAGGATCTAATTTATGCTACGACACTACTGATTGCTACAAACTGTATGAACACAGCGGAATTTACTACATTACTCTAGGCTACTAGTACAAAACGTAGCTACACTTTAGTGACTGACTGACGGACTGACCTTGTCCTACCGACAAAATGGTCAATTACATTGCAACACACTTTCTCTATTCCTTTAATTGCCAGTAGGGCATTAGCTTAACAAGGGGAGGAAGGTAACACTGGATTGAGGTTATATCACTCTTAGTAGACTCACACACTTTCTTAGAATACACACCGACTATTACTTTGACACATTAATAATTACTACAAATAAATTTCGGGACGAAATTCTCTTAACAAGGGGAGAATGTGACACCCGGTCAAAAATGACCCAAAATTTGGTCCAAATTTAAACTTTTATTTCAAGTATTATATACTTAAAATACCAAAGCGTACAAGTATTATATATATGATTATATGTATATATAACTCAAAACAATTATTTAATAATCATGTATGTACGAATCTGAAAGAATGCAGAACACTAATACGGATGTTGGTGAAACTATTATTAAATAATATGAAATTATTTGATAACAACGATAATTTCTTTATATTATGTTTATAATATAACAACACGTACGTTTTGCTTAAAACGTAACCGAACGCAACGAAAACGCGCGAAACGCGCTCGACCGACGAAATAAACCAAAGTTATATTTTTATAACTTAAAACTAAGTATTTTGATAAAATACTTCAAGTAAAAGTAACGCGATTACACGCATGCAAAAATAACGTCTAGAAACGTTACACGAGTTAAATAAACGTATAAATTGCGACCGATGATGAAACGAAATTCCAAACATCATTTTGGTGACTTAAAATGTATTTCTTTTAGTAAGATTATCATTTAGAAATATCGAGTTTTAAAATGATATCGAAACATATTATATATAACGTATAACGTACGAATAAACGTCGAAACGACCGGGTAAACGAACACCGCACGTAGCGCGACTTTAGGAACAAGTTTGGGAGAAGCCCACACCCTTTTGGACCCCACCCCAGCTGACTTTCAGCCCACAAACACCTCCCCAAAAATGGTGGATCTTGTTTCTTGCTATTTGACTTAAAATCCCAAACACCATCCCCATAATCCTCATTCATCAATCACCTCTCCTCTCTCACTCTACAACAACCTCTCTCTATATATATTCAGCTGGAAAAACCAGCCTCAAAACCCCCTTAAATCACCAAGTAAAACGTCTTGAATCGCTAGACTTCTTTGGAGGAAAACGATCACCACACCGAGGGCTACGTTCCTATCTTTTCGGAATCTTTATACGAGTATTGTAAGGACTCCAACTCTTCTAAATTACTTATATAATGTTTATATACATGTTAGCTTGCTCACTTGACTAGATTATGTCCAAATAACCTTTTGAAACTCGTTTTGAAACACATATATCTATATAACATAATCCGGACAGATTCTGTGTCCTCACGGAATAAATCATATAAAATCGTGTACTTTGAATTAGACAACGAAACACATACCTAAATTTTCGTATGAAAGAGAACTACAACTTTCATGTTTTACACTTTTTCCATAAATACACCCATTTTTACAGAAAATGCGATTTGTACAGCTGGTACTGTTTTGGCCGGATTTTGGACCCGACACCTTTCGAATTTTATTTAGCTAACTAAATGGACACTATGATTTTTGGGAAAATTAAGTAAAGTACTAGAGACCTAGTAGAACATCTGGTAATTTTTGTTGAACACGACTGGGATTAGAAACCATTGAAAACTAGAGGCGAACCAAACCGACAAAACCGAAAACCTAACAAAAAGGGTTGTTTTGAAGTTCCTCTAAAAACTGACACTTCGGGCTAACCCCGACACGAACCGATAATTTTAATAGACTTATTTAACATATTTAAGACTACTCTAAAAGTTTCGGGTCAAACCGAGTCCGTTTGACCAAGTCAACAAAAACGAGCCCAAAACGATAAATGCGAGCCGACTTGAGGAACGATAAGATTTCGGACCAAGAATGAACTTTGATGATTTTATTTGTGAACTTTGAATAAAAACGACAACATATATATATACAGTATAATATACGGATAAGCGAGTTATACATATATATCTATACTTCGATAAGTATACACTTTAAACACACGCGGAATATACGGATAATGATTTCATCACATAATACGGATTATGAATATATGGAATATACTTTACAAGTATACAATCAAACATATAATAATACTTGAATTATTATCATGAACCGTCACCAACGGGCCGTACACATTAATACATACTAAAGAGGCAAACGATTACATACTACAAATACAGACGATTACAGATATACAAACAAACATTGGACATTAACTAGTTGAGTGGATAACTAGTATGGATAATCTTTAAGATATCTATTTACTTACTTAACCTTATGCGTTTAGGACGCTAGAGGTCACGGGTTCGGAGAACCGCACTGCTTGATTTACTGCTAGACTCAGGTGAGTCTCACGGCCCCTTTTTACTGTTTTACTGTTTTGGGGGAGATGCATTACTTGTTTTACTCGAACACATGTACTTACTTACTTTATTTACTTACTGATTTACTGGTATATCGATTTCATGGGTTTTACTTAATCCAATGAAGTCCCTTTAATCATAGTTGTTAGTTATGGACTTAAGCGCGAGTTTTAGTAAATGGATCCATTTGGGACTGACAATCCCCACCTGGGGTGGTAGTGTCACCACGAACCGTACTCGTATAAACAGGTGTTTTCTATTCGTTTCATATGAATGTTTTTGGATTAGCATTCACGAGGGCAATTACTTACTTACTGTTAAGCTTCAACTATGGTGCTCATGGCAATGTATATCGAAACTATTGCATACGTGCAATCATTACTTACTTTTACTACTTGATGTGTTCAAAACTGTTACTTACTATAAACCTGTGAGATTCATCAACCTTTTGGTTGACCTTTTTAGTGATGCATTCTCAGGTACGCAGCTTGAGTAGGGATGCCCAGCAGGATCTACTTATATGCTAAGCTAGTACGAGTCGCATGCATACACACTAATGAAGATTTTACTGGCATTATCTTTTGTACTATGATTATATAACTAAAATCTTTAGAATCAATTTGCGAACTCACTAATGATGTATCTTTATGACTTATCACTTTTGAAAACTTATGTAATATACTATATTGCAATGTATTTTCTAAAACGTCTCATTTAGAGTCATTTACTATATATCTTGTGCTTTGGTTATTGATTAGTCACGCCCAAAACAATCGCTTCCGCAAAGCATGAAATTGGGGGTGTGACAGTGTTGTTTAAATTAATACATATAAACAGAAAAATTGATGTACATTTTCTGTAAAGAGGGATGGTTGACTATATGAATCTTTACACACAAAATATACAGCCAATATCCACCTTTTTGAATGAACCTTCTCGAGTACACGGGTATTTATCAGACCCGTGCACTCTATTGGGTAATAGCCACTGGATAAGTAATCAACTCTATTGATCATCCACTACAATCAGTGATTCTTCTATCTTTATCTTCAGTCTTTGACTTTAATAAAGGCTTCAGTTAATCTTCAGTAGCTATAGAAACTTGAATGATAATCTTCGAGTTGATCAGTGTATGTATATACGCTGATGGATCTTACAAGTTACAGAGGGACACTGCTCAACAAATGGCAGCGAGTAATAAACCACTTAGGTTTTATTAAGTCAAATAGGGACGCTGTCTGATATCGCGTAAAAAGTCACGTTTTTACTACTGATATCTCTCTCATTTTAGATCAATACTTGGCATATAAGCTCAAATACTATGTTAATCAGTGATATTTTGTCAAGTAGGTCAAAATAAAGAAGCATGAGAAAAATCACGCAAAACAGACGAAAAATGAAGATTCCACACACGTTTGAAAATTCGAAGCTATCAAGACAAGATTTGAAGTCTAAAAGATCATCTCAGAGGTTTCTCCATTCCAAAGTCTTCATTTTCAAAAACCGAGTCTAACGCAAAGAATCGCCAAAAACGGGTGAGAAATGAAGATTCCACGTGCTACGAAAAATTCAAACTAATTGGAACAAGACATTTCAAGATTGGAAAATCATCTCGGGGATTTCTTCATATCAAAGTCTTCGTTTTTAAAAATCGAATCCAACGCAAAAAGAATCGACGAAAGCGGACGCATACAAAGGAGATACGAGCCAAAACGTGAACGACGAAAGTTGCACGGACGGCCTTGGGCCACCGCCGGCTCACCGTCAGCCACCGCCGACTCGTCCCTCGACCGGTGCCGGTTCGCCTCCCCCTCTTTGGGCCGGTGCCGGCCCACTTCCAGCCGGTGCTGGCCACCTTTTTGGTCCGTGCACCACCTTTTTCGTCCGGTATGCGTACCGCGTGCGCTTTTTCGCTAAAATGATCCTAATTTCGCTATCGTGAGCCGGATTTCAACTATAAAAATACCCTTGGATTCACAATTCAAAAACACACATTCCTAACTTATTCTTTCTCTCTAAAAATTAGTTTTAAATTTCTCTCTTTTTAGATTAGTTTAATTAATTAGGCTAGCTAATTTGTAAGGGAGATTAATTATCTTTATATGGAGGTGCTCCGGGACACATTTTAGCTGAGAATTATTTTACGCTGTATCAGGTTTTAATCTATTTTCTTTTATTATTTAAATTATGTTTGTTGTTTATTTTCAATATTTAATTATGAATGATAGATTTGCCATGATTAGCTAAATAACTCAATTGTCTGCTATGATTGTCGTCTAGGGAATATTTAAACATGTAATAAACTGTATGTTATGTAGCAGCGGATAATTTAAATTATGAATAGATGTAGGGATTAAATCTTTATCGTTTATCTGCATAACTCATGTTGTGACTAAAACCTTATCCAAAAATGAACGTAGCTAACTCATAAGGTACATGTCACTTGGTTATACTATGTTAGATTGAATCATTGAGCTCGGCATGGCCGGTGTTCTCTAGACTGAAATAAGATCTAAGAGACACTGAATATGGGAATAGAGGTAGATTAAGATTAAACCTAGATAGGAGATACTTTTGAGATAACTTTCGGAGTATCCTCGACCTAGTTAATACTTTTGCCTGCCTTAAACAAAATACTATTCTGATCACCTTATTGCATGTTCTTGTTTGATTGTTGCCTTAGGATTGTCATAATAGTAAAACATAAAAAGGTTTTAGGTCATCGTGAAGTTATATGACGGCCCCTATTCGACTGTTCCTTAATATAGTGATGGAAAATGCTTTATGCAAAGTACAAACGTACGGAAGTCTGGAATGACCGAATGTAGTTATATTACGGATCGAATATTATGTCAAACGTATTACCCAGGTTTCTATTTATAAAATAAATTACCCCTCTAATTTCGCATACTTGTGTAGTGTCGATAATTCGTACAAATAAGTGATGACGAATTATTCGACCGCCTAGACCAGTTATTCCAACTTATTCTGGCGAGGGTAAAACCCATTTATAAGACTGTTTATTCAACAGTCTATGCCATGATTCGGACATCTCTGACAATCGAGATTAGGGAATAGGATTTGAGAATAACTATTGAATAATACGGCCTTACATTTGAGAGAACTTTCGGCGTACGTGTCAATGTATTCTGAAATCCCCGTGACATTCCTTCTGCCTGATTGTGGACATCTCCGCGTCATTCTGATGGAAGGATTGTAGTAATAACTCACATTAACTTACGAATTAATCCTCACTAGAACTCTTTTTATTTAATTATCTCTCGACCACTTCATAGTAGGCAATCGCTTTAATCGCTGAACGCCCGAAGTAACCTTCACCTTTATCTTGTCTTTACTTTTTTTAGTAGATTAGAAAACCCCAAACCAAAACCAACTTTTTATTCCAGCTAAATACATAAAAGTTTCTAAATCCCCTAGTTTCAATTCGTCGCGCTTTAAAGAACGATCTTAGGTTATACATATCCTTTGCTAGCCCTTATAGATTAGCAATAGTAGTAACCCTAGGCCCCAGCCTTATAAATTTAAAACACTCACTGTTGTGCCCGTGTCACCATCAGAAATATCAACGATCGGTGTGCGGCGCAGCAAGTTTTTGGCGTCGTTGCTGGGGAGCGTCGGTGACCGATTTTAGGAATTTAGCAACCTTAGTATTTAGCGATCCTTTCGGAAAATCAACATCATCCGAAAGTTACTTTTTACCCTTAGATTAGTATAAACGTATATTTTTATTTTTACCAACTTTCCACCAGTCATGACAACACCTTATTATGATTTGACAAAACATATAACTCAGCCATTGGCCACTCTTCCACCTTTAAACCACATACCTTTCTCAAAACAACTTTTCTTAGATTTCGTTTTTGAACAAAACGTCATAAATAAAAAAGTAATTGGATTTTAAGATAATATTGACGCTATGCTTAAAATTTCAGAAAACTTAATTTCAAACATGGAATCCATTTTGAAAAACATATGTTTTATTGAGGAATGTACGTCGGTTACCACTATTAACCAAACTCATCACCTACCGCGTGATGACGCGCTGATTGTTACTAGAGAAGGAAAAATGACCAGTGTTGAGCCACCACCTCCGGATACTACCCCTGAAAAATTTTCTTCGCCCACGCCTTCGCCCACTGATCACGTGTCAATTGACACTCCAGTCACTGCACCTGATCCAGTGCCAACCAAATCCCCAGATAATGTACCTCGTACAAGAATACCTTATCCTGGTAGGTTTAAGAAGGAAGAGCAAGAAGCCCAATTCGTTAAATATCTAGACATGTTCAAAAGCCTGCACTTATACGTTAGATTATTATATGCTTTAGTAGAAATGCCTAGCTGTGCAAAATTCTTTAAAGAACTCCTTTCGAACAAAGAAAAACTTAGGCATATAGTCAGTTTACCCTTAGATGCCGAATGTTCTTTGATTTTACAACATGGTCTTCCCCCAAAACTAGGTGATATTGGACGTTTTACCATCCCTTATTTTCTCCAAGACATCCAGATCAGTAATGCCTTAGCAGACTTAGGTGCTAGTGTTAATCTTATGCCCTACTCTTTACAAGAAATTAGGATTGAATAACCTAGTACCTACTCGAATGACCATCCAATTGGCAGACAGATCAGTTAAACTCCCTCGAGGAATTGCTGAAGATGTCATGGTCAAAGTCGATAAGTTTGTCTTTCCAGTGGACTTTGTTGTCATGGACATCGAGGAAGACACCCACATTCCACTCATCCTTGGCAGACCTTTCCTAAACACTGCCAAGTTCGTAATTGACGTAAATGAAAGATCTTTAAAACTGAGAGTGGGAAAAGAGGAGGTCACCTTTAATGTCGATAGATTAATGAAGCAACCTATGGAAGAGGACCTTAGTTTGTGTGATTCCATGCAGGACATTTTCAACGAACATCTTCAAGAAGTTTTAGCAGCATCAAGTAAGGATCCGATTCCTAACACCGTCATCACTGTTCGGAAACTCTACAATGGAGACCTTGGGCTACATTCCGCAATCACTTCACCATCAACATCTGAAGAACTGCTACTTCCACTTTTTCAAAAGAAGTTCCCTCGCACATATAGCGCAACAATTGCCGTTCCACTAGGATGCGGTACACCAATACCCTTGTTAAAAAGAGATCGACCCGCGCTAAACAACCCGACTTCACTTCCTTCAATCAAAGAAATCTTAGATTCATTTAAGGAATTGAGTGTCGAGTTGCCACTACTTGAGCCACAATTACCCGATGACTGTGTACCTCACCTTCAAACCCCGAAATCACCATAAGACAATCATCTTCCGCTTAGTTTGAAGAATTTCACTTTACTGATGAAGGAGACATCGTCCTCACAAAGGATGACTCAATTTCCTCGTCATCAATTAACAAATATGAGCTGAAGAAGGACAATTTCTCCAACAAAACCGAGTGGGTTGAGATAGCATCCATTTCCGCATCCGAGCCTCAATTGGACGAAGCACCGTTCCAAACTGAGTTCGAAGAACTCAACAGAGATGAAATAGCCAGAATGAAGCCGTCTATTGAAGAACCTCCCAACCTCGAATTGAAAGACTACCACCTCACCTTGAATACGCTTACCTCCAAGGAACTTCACAACTTCCAGTGATAATATCAAAGGAGTTAAAACCCGAAGAGAAAGCTCAATTTATTGATGTTTTAAAGTCACACAAAAAGGCGATAGCATGGAATATTTCCGACATACAAGGAATTAGTACAAATTACTGCACGCATAAGATCCTCATGGAAAATGACTTTAAGCCATCAGTACAAAGGCAAATGAGGGTAAATCCCAAGATTTAGGACGTAGTTAAGCAAGAGGTCATCAAACTCTTAGATGATAGATTGATTTACCCTATCTCTGATTCACCTTGGGTTAGCCCTGTTCAAGTAGTTCCAAAGAAAGGAGGAATGAAAGTCATTATAAACGAAGACAATGAGCTTATTCCAACTCGGACGGTTACCGGTTGGAGAGTCTGCATCGATTACCGCAAGTTGAATGAAGCAACTCGTTAAGTTCATTTTCCACTTCCGTTTATTGACCAAATGCTTGAAAGATTGTCAGGAAACGAATTCCACTGTTTCCTTGATGGTTTTTTTTTGGCATTTCCAAATTCTGCTCGACCCAAAGGACCAGGAAAAGACAACGTTCACATGCCCATATGGAACATTTGCCTACCGACGAATGCCCTTCGGATTATGCAACGCACCAGCAACGTTCCAAAGATGCATGGTGGCTATTTTCCACAACATGATTGAACAATGCATGGAAGTCTTTATGGACGATTTCTCAGTCTTTGGAGACTCTTTCGTATCGTGTCTTTCCAACCTTGACAAAATGCCCGCAAAGTGTGAAGAATCAAATCTCGTTCTAAATTGGGAAAAATATCATTTATGGTAGAAGAAGGAATAGTTTTAGGACACCGAATTTCAAATTCATGTATTGAAGTAGACAAGGCCAAAGTCGAAACCATTGCAAAACTTCCACCACCAACAAACGTAAAAGCTATTCGAAGTTTTCTAGGACACGCTGGGTTCTACCGCTGTTTTATTAAGGAGATCTCCAAGATCTCTCGGCCAATCACCCATCTTTTAGGAAAAGACATTCCGTTTGCTTTTGACGAAAATTGTATGAAAGCTTTCAACTACCTGAAGAAGGAACTCACCAATGCACCAATCATGGTTGCTCCAGATTGGAGTTTGCCGTTCGAAATCATGTGCGATGCGAGTGACTTCACGGTTAGAACTGTTCTGGGACAATGGAAGGACAACCACTTTCGACCAATATACTATGCTAGCAAAACTCTCACGATTGCTCAAGAAAACTACACAACTACAGAGAAAGAACTGCTCGCTGTAGTATTTTCCTTCGAAAAATTTTGATCCTATCTAATTTTGTCCAAAACAATAGTCTACACAGATCACTCGGCATTAAAATATCTCTTCAAAAAGCAAGACGCAAAACCGAGACTGTTACGATGGATTCTACTCCTACAAGAATTTGACATTGAAATTAAGGATAAGAAAGGAGCAGAAAACGTCGCTGCAGACTATCTGAGTCGACTGGAAAATCCGTCGAAGTAACAACTTGCAGAAAAAGATATAAAATATCAGTTCACAGAAGAACAATTGATGAGTTTAGGGGAACAAATGCAAGGTTCGCAATTCACCGACGACCCTTGGTTTGCAGACATTGCCAATTTCGTAGTTGGAGGGATCGCAAGGAAAGGAATGTCGTCCTCGCGAAGACAAAAGTTCTTCCGCGACGTTAAGCACTACTTTTGGGATGATCCATTTTTGTTCAAGGTTTGTCCGGTCCAAATCATCAGAAGATGTGTTGACGGAAAGGAAGCCGAACATATTCTCCACTAAAGCCATCACGGACCTACTAGAGGACATTACGCAGCTAATATGACAGCAAAGAAAGTCTACGATTCTGGATTCTACTAGCCCACCATTTTCAGAGACGCACAAGACTTGGTAAACGTTGCGATATTTTCCAAAGGTTTGGAAATATCACATCACGTAACGAAATTCCGTTAACGAATATCCAAGCATGTGAGATATTTGACATATAGGGATTAGACTTCATGGGGCCGTTTCCAAGATCCTATGGGAACGAGGATATTCTAGTAGCTGTAGACTACGTATCCAAATAAGCAGAAGCTCAAGCCTTCCTAACAAATGACTCGAGAGTCGTTACTAAATTCTTAAAGCAGTTATTTTGTCGATTTGGAACCCCCCAAGCGATCATCAGTGATCGAGGCACTCACTTCTGCAATATACAGTTTATGAAACTACTGCAACACACTAGTACAAATTTTGGCTTTGGTCACACCAGAAAAGTGTGACGAAAACCATATGGTCACACTTATTTTTTCAGCGTGTGTGTGACTAAAGGTACCGTGACCAAAGGGGTCCATACGTGACCAAAGGGTCCATACGGTCACATAAGATGTTAGTGGTCGTATCCATTTAAAAAGAGTAACCAAAACCATAAAATGTGTGACCATATGCTCTTTAAAATCAAGTGAAAGTGTATTTTGTGTGACTATTGTCCATCCAATGGCCACTTGAATTGTATGTTTGTGTGGCTATTTGTAACATTTAGTCACACAACGAGTGTTTTATTTATGGATTTGGTTACATAAATTTAAGCCAAAAGTGACCAAAAGTGTTAATAAGTGTGACCATATGCTCTTTAAAGTCAGGTAAACTTGTATTTTGTGTGACCATATGCTCTGTAATGTCAACTAAACTTGTAGTTTGTGTGACTATTGCCATCCAATGGCCACATTATTTTTATGTTTGTGTGGTATTTTGTATCATTTAGTCACTCAAAGAGTGATTTATACTGGGATTTGGTCACATAAAATAAAGCCAAGAGTGGCCGTAGGTGATAATAAGTGTGACCATATGCTCTGTAATGTCAAGTAAACTTGTAGTTTGTGTGACTATTGCCATCCAATGGCCACTTTATTTTTATGTTTGTGTGGCGTCTTGTATCATTTAGTCACTCAAAGAGTGATTTATTCTGGGATTTGGTCACATAAAATTAAGCCAAGAGTGGCCGTAGGTGATAATAAGTGTGACCATATGCTCTGTAATGTCAAGTAAACTTGTAGTTTGTGTGACTATTGCCATCCAATGGCCACTTTATTTTTATGTTTGTGTGACGTTTTGTATCATTTAGTCACTCAAAGAGTGATTTATTCTGGGATTTGGTCACATAAAATTAAGCCAAGAGTGGCCGTAGGTGATAATAAGTGTGACTATATGCTCTGTAATGTCAAGTAAACTTGTATTTTGTGTGACTATTGCCATCCAATGGCCACTTTTTTTTATATTTGTGTGACGTTTTGTATCATTTAGTCACACAAATAGTGACTTATTCTGGGATTTGGTCACATATAATTAAGCCAAGAGTGGCCGTAGGTGATAATAAGTGTGACCATATGCTCTGTAATGTCAAGTAAACTTGTATTTTGTGTGACTATTGCCATCCAATGGCCACTTTATTTTTATGTTTGTGTGGCGTTTTGTATCATGTAGTCACACAAAGAGTGATTTATTCTTGGATTTGGTCACATAAAATTAGATCAAAAGTGGCCGTAGGTGATAATAAGTGTGACCATATGCTATGTAATGGCAAGTAAACTTTTATTTTGTGTGACTATTGCCATCCAATGGCCACTTTATTTTTATGTTTGTGTGGCGGTTTGTATCATTTAGCCACACAAAGAGTGATTTATTCTGGGATTTGGTCACATAAAATTAAACCAAGAGTAGCCGTAGGTGATAATAAGTGTGACCATTGTTAACCCAATGGCCACTTGAATTGTATGTTTGTGTGGCGTTTTGCAGTATATAGTCACACAAATAATTAATCAAACAGTGGCCACAATGTGTGACCATATTATGTGACTACATCTTTTAGTCACGTATAACAAATCAATAATTTGTGTAACAGTATGAATTATATAACACCACAAATAAAATTGGAATGTACACAATTAATTGAATGTACCCAAACTAATAAAAATTGGAATATTTTACATAATAATAAGTGAAAGTAATTACTTAAATATCTAAATAAACTAATTATACAACACATTTTTAAGGACTTTTGCTTGCTTTTGCACGGCATCACTAGATACTCACGAGATGATGATCTGCCACCATTAGAACCAAAACGAACACCAGCATAGCCGTTGGATCCACCAAATCTACCTCCACCGGAAGACCCAAAACCACCAATCTCAATTCTTGAACTAGCATCAACACTGATTCGTGGGAGCTTATACATCATAAACAGAATTAATCAATTAGTATATTATATATCTGGAATCTAAAAGAATCATATAATCACTTTCAAAAAGGACATTAAAGACCAAACACCACCTAATCTAAACTTAAAATCACATTCGCAAGGCTTACAACAGTAGAAAGAAGTATGGAACAAAACTTTTAGCAAAGTGAAGTAATACAACAAAAAACAATGAACTTACCTGAATAAGTTGGTCCTTTGTTAGAGCTGATAAACTACCTAAAATGGGAAAACGTCCTATAAACTCAGGAATGAGTCCACAAGCCATAAGATCACTACTTTCAACCTGAAAATGGACAGAGGTATAACAAATGAGTATTGAAGAACGACATAAATTACTGATAGCAGATGTGGCAATTTCAATACTTTTATATATAAGCGGGGTTATTCAAGCTATGTTATATCCATATCAGGTCAAATGGGCTTAAAGACATCAAAATATATTTTGATGTATAATACCTCCAATATCATGTTATTTGGTTAAAATAAATTGAATATCAGCGAAATAATATGACTTTTGTAATCATACTTGATACTATTAATTTATGAGTTCAGAATTTAGGACAAAAAGTGTTTAAGGTCAACTCAAATCGACCTATTTTGACTCGTTAAGCTACCCAACCATTTTGTTACTTCTAGGCATCAACTTGGATAGTCCAAGATTATTGATACTTACTGATTCAAGTAAAGATGATGTGACCACAACATTAGTCAGTTTACCACTTCTAATATTTTCACGAACGGGTGCTCCAAAACCAATTAACGAGTCCTGTTGTCTGATATAAACATGAGTTTTAGTTTGACCCTTTAACTTTCCACAAACAATTTATAAATAGATTTAATATATAATGAGCATCTAATAATCACCTCTCAGATATAGTTTTCTCCAAATCGACAAATGCTCCACCGCAAACGAAAAGGATGTCTTTTGTATTTATCTGCAAATTCATTAGGAAACATAACTTATTACACTGTGAAGTCTAGGCAAGATTTACCAAACACATAACAATAGTTTATGATAAGCAAAAGCATAATACACAAAAACACAAGTTAGAAGAATCAGGTGGCAATTTCAATCCATTTACTTGTACATGGGTTGATTCGACTTATGATACATCTCTACCGGGTTAACTGGTAAATTAAGACAAGTCAGCTAAAAGGTAAAACAAGTTACCTAAAAGGTGAAACAAGTCAAATGGACTGAAAGTCACTCAAAGTGTATTTTGATCCATAATAAATCAAACATCATTAACTTGAACCATTTGATTATCATTGAAATCACTAATTCTTGCAACTGGCTATGGTATATAGAGCTGCTAATACTCGTACTTCTCAACTAGTAACTGGTGGACAACTGATCATTACACGAGTCATAATAATAAGAGAAATAATAAGGGCTACTTGTGGTATTGGAAAGAGATTTAAGGTCTTACACATTTTAGAGTTTAACCTGAGTGTAGGCTGCCCATCTACAGCATCGAGCTGCAAAAGTCTTGGGCGGTGCTTCAGTTTGTTTACAATAGCATCAGTAAATGCTTAATTAAGTATTATGGGTCTACAGTGATGAATTAAAAGTGAATAGTGGGCTGCTGCAATATATTATTTATTAGAGTATCGATATGGGTTATACTCTGGGTTTTAAAAGCGTGAGCGGTCTGTTTCGATCAGCTCCATGGAGCCAAGGCGAGATGCAAAGGGGAAGCATCACGTACGTAAGACGCAAGTTAGGCAAGAAATAAATAATAAATTCCTTAAAAACCTTGTTCCTTCACAAAAGTGAACCATCATAAGTAGTTTAATGTTATCCAATTCCATATCACATAAGCATATATACTACATAACTACCAACACAATCTAAGCAAAATGCAAAATCTTGTCAAAAGAAAGCTTAGGAAGGAATGGGGCATGAGTGTGATCAACCTGGTTACAATTGTCATCAATCCAAAGCAACTTCAAACAAATCAAAACTCAATTGATTTATGGGAAAAAGTACTTCTGTACATAGTTAAATATGAGGCTGATATCGAGATTTATAAAACACGACGACCGAACCAAACCAAATCAAGCCGATCATATACATATACAGACACAAATATTATAGTGTGACACCCGGTCAAAAATGACCCAAAATTTGGTCAAAATTTAAACTTTTATTTCAAGTATTATATACTCAAACTACTGAAGTGTACAATGATTATACATATAAATATATATAATAACGTTAAACGATTGTTTAATAATCGTGTATATGCGAATCTGACAGAACGCAGAAACTTAAAATGGAAGTTGGTGAAACTATTATTAAATAATATGAAATTATTTGATAACAACGATAATAACTTTACATTATGTTTATAATATAACGACACGTACGTTTTGCTTAAAACGTAACCGAATGCGACAAAAATGCGCAAAATGCACCCGACCGACAAAATAAACTAAAGTTATATTTTTATAACTTTTTATTAAGTATTTTGATAAATACTTCAAGTAAAAATATTACGATTACACGTACATAATTATAACGTTTAAAAACGTTACACAATTTAAAAAAAAACCGTACGATTCACAACCGACACCCGACAAAAGCCCAAATTACTTTTTAACAACTTAAATATATTATTGGAGTAAAACTTTCATTAAAGATATTATGTTTTAAACCGAGAACGAAACGTATTATATAAAACGTTATATCGATCAAAATACGTCGAAACGATCGGGTAAACGAACACAGGATTTAACACCATTATTGGGGACAAGATTTTCCAAAAATTAACCTCCTTTTGACTTATGAAAACTGATCCATACCACCTCCATGATTCATGGATCTTGTCTTTTTATTTTTCTTGACTTTTAAACACCAAAACTCATTCACCATTTCTCATTCAACAATTATCATCTAATATCTACTCCATCTCTTCTATCCCTCTCTCATTTCCTACGGCTCTTAACAGCCCTCAACCAACCACAACAATAAACCACCAAATATCATCATCTTTGCAAGAAGGAAACAAGGAAAATCGAAGAGGAAAGCATCAAAACGATCACCGAAACGAGGAGAGTAGTTTCATCACTTCCGATTCTTCATACACCCATTGTAATACCTTTACCCTCTTGTATTTTGTTTGTAATACTTATATTATCATGCTAGTATGATTACTCAACACTATAATGTCCAATAAATATGTTAAAACTCGTTTCGCAATCATATACACGCAAACAGGTTCTGAGACAGATTCTGTTAGCTCACGAAACAATTCATATAAAATCGAAATCACAACGAAAATGCATGAAACCAACGCCAAAATCTTCGTATTTTCGTTGTCCACAACTTTCGTGTTTTTCTCGAAGCTTAGAAATACACCCATTCTCCTAGAAAATGCGATTTGTGAGACTATCACTGTTTTGGCCGGATTTCGGACCCAACACCTTCTCGATTTTATTTAACTAACTTAGAAACTCCCATAGTTCTTGGGAAAATTAAGTAAAGTACTAGAGACCTAGTAGAATATGCGGTAATTTTTGCGGAACCCAAATCGGAACAGAAATGAGCCAAAATAAATGGCGAAGCAAACCGACTAAACCGAAAACTGAAATTGTGGACTGTTTTTGTACACTTTAAATAACGGCACTTTTGAGTAAACTATAAAACGTAACGATAATTTTTCCGAACTCTATAAACATATTTAAGGTGTTCCTCAAATTTTCGGGTCAAACCGAGAAGGTTTGACCAAAGTCAACAAAACCGACACTCGTAACGTTTTTGTCAAAAACGAGTTTTAAAAATGCTATAGTTTTAACACGGATGGAAACGATATTTTTGCAATTGCAAATAAATGAAAACTTAAACTATATATATATATATATATATATATATATATATATATATATATATATATATATATATATATATATATATATATACATATATATAATGACAATTAGTACGGACAAATATTTATAAATGTACTCTCGGATAAATATATCCACAACGAAACAACGAACTTATATACGTATAACTCGTACGTTTTATATATGTACTTTTTCAAAGTATACAATGAAACGAGTATAAAAATAGTATCTTTTTGAAAATTATTATTACAAAATCATCACCAACGAAGTATGCATTTTTACAAACTTAGAACGGAAATACAAATTTAACAATTGGACATAATTTAATTAGATAAACATTAATATGGATGATATATTAGATATCCATTTACTCATTAAAATCTTGCGTGTTTAGGACGCTAGGAGATTCGGGGATATTCATTCCATATCGGATATTAATTGCTCGGTGACTCAAGTGAGTCTCACAGCCCCATTTTTACTGTTTTAAATATTGGGGTGAAATACAATGCTTACATGTTTTCGTGATCATATGTTATTTGATTAGTTAATATGATTATTAACTCAGGGAATTAAATGATTATTTAGTTCAGTTAACTATATTAGTTACATTGTTTGGCTACCATTCTTTGGTCCTGATTAGCATTGTTAAACTTCACATTGTTCGGAAACCTGCGTTGGTTTGTTCCATGTTGCGAAACCTGCGTTGGTTTCATCATTGTTTAATTGCACATTGTTCGAAGACCTGCGATGGTTTGTTCAATGTTACGAAACCTGCGTTGGTTTCATCATTGTCTAATTTCATGTTGTTCAAAAACCTGCGTTGGTTTGTTCAATGTTCCAAAACCTGCGTTGGTTTTATCTTAGTTGATTTCGTTATTGTTTAGGGAACCTGCGTTGGTTTAAAATCATTGTTTGAGTAAATTGCTTAAATCACTACTCATTTATAACTTTTTATTATCGTCGGATAATCATATTGATCACATCAATGTTTATTTAAACCTGTGAGATTCACCAGCTTTATAGCTGACCTTTTAGTGTTGTATTCTCAGGTGCTCATCAATATTAGGAATGGCCTACAGGATAAGCTACCTATCACGAGTCGCATGCATCCATTTAGACATGAAGATTTTCTTGCATTATATTTTGTATAATGGTTATGTATTAAAATCTTCTGAAATCATTTTGCGAACTCACTACTATGTTTTAAACTTATGACTTAAACTTTGTATTTCTTTTGGAAAACTAATGTAATGTAATGTGTTTCTAAAACGTCTCATTTAGAGTCGTTTGCTTGTACTTTGGTGTTTTGATATTTGATTAGTCATGCCCCAAAACAGTCGCTTCCGCAAAGCATGAAATTGGGGGTGTGACAGATTGGTATCAGAGCCTAAGGTTATAGCGAACTAGGTTGCATGTAGTGGGCCTAGACTATGACCGTTAGGCAGTATTCCTCATTAGATATAACTGGTTCAGGGATTTCGTCATACGAGTTTAATTTAACATAGCCTGATCAACTATGTACAATTAAATGAAGATGATGTAAGATCTGAAAGGGGTTATGTTGAACAGGAATGCATTAGTAGACTCTGACCACGGGAGAACCGTGACTTCTAATTGTTTTATGCTAGACACAACTAGGTGGATAATATGTATGTATACATGGGTTATACATATATGATTAGGCCTAGTGATATCCTCGGATACTTGGTAACGAACTTATTATTCATATACGCCTTAGGAACTGGTCTATGGTAAGTTGATCGAGTCAAGAAAATTGTACCGGGATGTGCCCTGACAAAGAGAGTTGTCTCTTCGAAATAGACTTACCCTAGGAATCGATTAAGAACTCCGACACCTTAATCTACACCAATTGGTTATCAGAGGACCATCTTTCCCTCACCCATCAGTTTTAACATTCGAATCCGGTATTCCTCTAAGTACAAATTTTTCCTACTTCCCTATCATATTCCGCATAACTACTGATATATACTCGGACGTAATATCCCTTTCACTTTTGTAAACCTTAATACTCGTAATCATTTGAACTCGCATGTTAAATGATTACAATCTTCTTTATTCTACACCGTTGATTGTCAATTGTGTTGTAATATATTACTGGTATATATGCAACTAAGATGATCATATTCTTATACGAAATTCTGACATGTCCTTTATCTTCATTGAAGGAACATGCCTCCACGTCGCCAATTCACTCAAGCTCAGGTCGATCAACTGGTTGCTGACGCAGTACTTGCCGAGAGACAACGATCTGAAAGTGCCGAAACACCATCAAATGCCCCTGTAGTGAAACCCTGCACCTACAAAGACTTCATTAACTGCAATCCTTTGAGCTTCAAAGGCACAGAAGGTGCCATTGGGTTGTTGCGATGGATGGAGAAGACAGAGGCAGTCTTTCGCATCTGCAGTTGCCCTGAGAACTGTAAGGTCAAGTTCTCCACCTACACTTTCATGGATGATGCTCTGACATGGTGGAACACTTATGCTGACTCCATAGGCCAAGACATTGCTCTGGAAACTCCCTGGGATGAGCTGAAGAAAATGCTCAAAGATGAGTATTGTCCTAGGGATGAGATTCAACAGCTTGAGGCGGAATTCTGGAATCTCTCCACTCAAGGGAACGACATTGCAAGCTACACCTCTCGATTCAATCAGTTAGCACACCTGTGTCCATCTATGGTGGATACAGAATCCAAGCGAATTGAGCGCTATGTCTGGGGACTCCCTTCTCAAATTCAAGGAATGGTTACTTCATCCAACTCTCCTACATTTCATGGTACTGTGCGCATGGCACATAAGCTGATGGCACAGATCGTTCGCCAAGGAACGTCTGTTGTCAAGAGTACTGTAAACCACCCTAGTGATAACAAGAGAAAACTTGAGGGAAATCCTGATAATCAAAGCCCGGCTACCAAAAAGCCTGCAACCATCAAGGCCAACACCTCTGGGTCTGAAAACAAGAAAGAGTACGCTGGAACCAAGCCCTTCTGCTCAAAGTGCAAACGCCATCATGATGGGCCTTGTGGCGACCACTGTGATAAGTGCAAGCGTTTTGGGCATCTTGCTAAAGATTGCCGTGTGAAGGCCTGTTTTGAATGTGGAACTGTAGGTCACTACAGAAATGACTGTCCAAAGCTGAAGGACAAGAACATCGGCCCTGCTCGAGGAAGATCCTATGTACTCAGAACTAGGGAAGACGACGAGAACCCTAGACTCATTGACTTGCTCAACACTGGTATGGTCACTCATTAATGACCTAATTGCTTTACACTGTTTACATGGATAGATATTACTTGTTGCTTGATATCTTTTATGTTTTCCCTAAATCCTAAGTGCACAATAGAATTAGGGAAAAAGGGATAATTTAGGTTCTATAGTTTCTTTAAGAGACGAGGTTTAGCTTACATAAGTATTGGGATAACAAATCCTACATTGTTTATACCGGAAAACATACCGGTTGATATTTTGTGTAAACAATGGGTCACATCCCATATAGAGCTAATGTAGGTTGAATCAATTAGTTTCTATAGGAGACTGATAGAATCTAGATTAAGCGGAGAATTGTAAATACAAATCATAGTGATACTTGTTAAGACGGACCGACCGTGTCACATGGGTACAGGTCGGGTAAAGAATCAGACTTCTCCATTATTCATTTGAGATCAGTAGGTTTAAACCTAACAAGGGGAGAAGGATAAATCGGATGTCTTAATATTAGACATATCACATAGTCGGCATTAGAAAAACGCGAATCTAGGTTTCACTTGAATTTCGGGACGAAATTCACCTAACAAGGGGAGAATGTGACACCCGGTCAAAAATGACCCAAAATTTGGTCAAAATTTAAACTTTTATTTCAAGTATTATATACTCAAACTACTGAAGTGTACAATGATTATACATATAAATATATATAATAACGTTAAACGATTGTTTAATAATCGTGTATATGCGAATCTGACAGAACGCAGAAACTTAAAATGGAAGTTGGTGAAACTATTATTAAATAATATGAAATTATTTGATAACAACGATAATAACTTTACATTATGTTTATAATATAACGACACGTACGTTTTGCTTAAAACGTAACCGAATGCGACAAAAATGCGCAAAATGCACCCGACCGACAAAATAAACTAAAGTTATATTTTTATAACTTTTTATTAAGTATTTTGATAAATACTTCAAGTAAAAATATTACGATTACACGTACATAATTATAACGTTTAAAAACGTTACACAATTTAAAAAAAAACCGTACGATTCACAACCGACACCCGACAAAAGCCCAAATTACTTTTTAACAACTTAAATATATTATTGGAGTAAAACTTTCATTAAAGATATTATGTTTTAAACCGAGAACGAAACGTATTATATAAAACGTTATATCGATCAAAATACGTCGAAACGATCGGGTAAACGAACACAGGATTTAACACCATTATTGGGGACAAGATTTTCCAAAAATTAACCTCCTTTTGACTTATGAAAACTGATCCATACCACCTCCATGATTCATGGATCTTGTCTTTTTATTTTTCTTGACTTTTAAACACCAAAACTCATTCACCATTTCTCATTCAACAATTATCATCTAATATCTACTCCATCTCTTCTATCCCTCTCTCATTTCCTACGGCTCTTAACAGCCCTCAACCAACCACAACAATAAACCACCAAATATCATCATCTTTGCAAGAAGGAAACAAGGAAAATCGAAGAGGAAAGCATCAAAACGATCACCGAAACGAGGAGAGTAGTTTCATCACTTCCGATTCTTCATACACCCATTGTAATACCTTTACCCTCTTGTATTTTGTTTGTAATACTTATATTATCATGCTAGTATGATTACTCAACACTATAATGTCCAATAAATATGTTAAAACTCGTTTCGCAATCATATACACGCAAACAGGTTCTGAGACAGATTCTGTTAGCTCACGAAACAATTCATATAAAATCGAAATCACAACGAAAATGCATGAAACCAACGCCAAAATCTTCGTATTTTCGTTGTCCACAACTTTCGTGTTTTTCTCGAAGCTTAGAAATACACCCATTCTCCTAGAAAATGCGATTTGTGAGACTATCACTGTTTTGGCCGGATTTCGGACCCAACACCTTCTCGATTTTATTTAACTAACTTAGAAACTCCCATAGTTCTTGGGAAAATTAAGTAAAGTACTAGAGACCTAGTAGAATATGCGGTAATTTTTGCGGAACCCAAATCGGAACAGAAATGAGCCAAAATAAATGGCGAAGCAAACCGACTAAACCGAAAACTGAAATTGTGGACTGTTTTTGTACACTTTAAATAACGGCACTTTTGAGTAAACTATAAAACGTAACGATAATTTTTCCGAACTCTATAAACATATTTAAGGTGTTCCTCAAATTTTCGGGTCAAACCGAGAAGGTTTGACCAAAGTCAACAAAACCGACACTCGTAACGTTTTTGTCAAAAACGAGTTTTAAAAATGCTATAGTTTTAACACGGATGGAAACGATATTTTTGCAATTGCAAATAAATGAAAACTTAAACTATATATATATATATATATATATATATATATATATATATATATATATATATATATACATATATATAATGACAATTAGTACGGACAAATATTTATAAATGTACTCTCGGATAAATATATCCACAACGAAACAACGAACTTATATACGTATAACTCGTACGTTTTATATATGTACTTTTTCAAAGTATACAATGAAACGAGTATAAAAATAGTATCTTTTTGAAAATTATTATTACAAAATCATCACCAACGAAGTATGCATTTTTACAAACTTAGAACGGAAATACAAATTTAACAATTGGACATAATTTAATTAGATAAACATTAATATGGATGATATATTAGATATCCATTTACTCATTAAAATCTTGCGTGTTTAGGACGCTAGGAGATTCGGGGATATTCATTCCATATCGGATATTAATTGCTCGGTGACTCAAGTGAGTCTCACAGCCCCATTTTTACTGTTTTAAATATTGGGGTGAAATACAATGCTTACATGTTTTCGTGATCATATGTTATTTGATTAGTTAATATGATTATTAACTCAGGGAATTAAATGATTATTTAGTTCAGTTAACTATATTAGTTACATTGTTTGGCTACCATTCTTTGGTCCTGATTAGCATTGTTAAACTTCACATTGTTCGGAAACCTGCGTTGGTTTGTTCCATGTTGCGAAACCTGCGTTGGTTTCATCATTGTTTAATTGCACATTGTTCGAAGACCTGCGATGGTTTGTTCAATGTTACGAAACCTGCGTTGGTTTCATCATTGTCTAATTTCATATTGTTCAAAAACCTGCGTTGGTTTGTTCAATGTTCCAAAACCTGCGTTGGTTTTATCTTAGTTGATTTCGTTATTGTTTAGGGAACCTGCGTTGGTTTAAAATCATTGTTTGAGTAAATTGCTTAAATCACTACTCATTTATAACTTTTTATTATCGTCGGATAATCATATTGATCACATCAATGTTTATTTAAACCTGTGAGATTCACCAGCTTTATAGCTGACCTTTTAGTGTTGTATTCTCAGGTGCTCATCAATATTAGGAATGGCCTACAGGATAAGCTACCTATCACGAGTCGCATGCATCCATTTAGACATGAAGATTTTCTTGCATTATATTTTGTATAATGGTTATGTATTAAAATCTTCTGAAATCATTTTGCGAACTCACTACTATGTTTTAAACTTATGACTTAAACTTTGTATTTCTTTTGGAAAACTAATGTAATGTAATGTGTTTCTAAAACGTCTCATTTAGAGTCGTTTGCTTGTACTTTGGTGTTTTGATATTTGATTAGTCATGCCCCAAAACAGTCGCTTCCGCAAAGCATGAAATTGGGGGTGTGACATATAGTAAATCATGTCAAACCTGAATAATGATATGAAACCGTATAGGTAGGACCAGAGAAGTCCTTCTCACCGGCATTTAATCAAACACCTTGTGAGCGTGGAAAATAAATCACAATCTCTTGATTAAAAGACATCACCTACTTGCAGCAATAAAAAGTATTGCAAATTGAAAAAAACATAAAATAAAAAAGAAGTTGATATTAGCAATTTAAAACTAAACGATACAACAAACAAAATTAAAATAATAATACCATTTTTTGATTCATATGTAAGCAAAAAACGGAAATAAAATTCAAATTCTAATACCATTCGTTGTTATTCTTCGCCAAAAACCAATTAATCGTGAAATTAATATATAAAATTTCCATGTGCATAAAAATTCAACTTTTGAAAACCTGGAGATCCACACAAACATCGTGAAACCCTAGCACTAATTTTAACAAAAAAAAACATAAAATCGTGAAATCGTGAAACACTAACACTAACTTTAACAAAAAGAAAATAAAATTACCATAATAACGGAGAGGTTCTGGCCGGAGGTGGAGGTGGGAGAGCGGCTATAGTTGGACAACGATCGAGGTGCAGATGGGGTTTTAGGGTTTCAAGAGGGCGATGGTGGAGGTGGAAGTGACCAGATTTTTAGGGATTGAAGAGGATTCATGTGAGGTTCCATTCAGAGGTGATGGCGATAGTGAATCGGTGATGGTGAAAGCCAATGGAAGATACTCGATCAGTGGTGGTGGCGTTACTACAATGGAAGGAACGAGAGGTGGTGGGTGGCGATTGAGAGGAGAGATGAGAGATGAGTTTGAGAGATCTGGGGCAAACAGAGGTAAAAAGTGGGCGGGATAAAAAGGGGGCGGGATAATTTGGGGGAAATGAAATTTTGGGGTAAATATTTGAATATTTGAATGTGTGGCCGTTTAATTGCGACTATGAATTAATTTTATCCTAAGTTTAATAGTGTCATATGTGATATTGGTAATATCATATATCATATATTCCATTTTTAAACTTAGGATAATATCATATATTCCAAAATGATGAAGTAATTTTATCCTAAGTTTAATAGTGTCATATGTGATATTGGTAATTATTTCATTATTAAACTTAGAATAATGTCATATATTCCAAAATGATTAATTGACTTTATCCTAAGTTTAATAATGGCATATGTGATATTGATAATGTCATATATCATATATTCCATTATTAAACTTAGGATAATGTCATATATGCCCAAATGATGAATTAATTTTATCCTAAGTTTAATAGTGGCATATGTGATATTGGTAATATATTCTATTATTAAACTTAGGATAATGTCATATATTCTAAAATGATGAATTAATTTTATCCTAAGTTTAATAGCGACATATTTGATGAATTATTTTTTATCCTAAGTTTAATAGCGGCATATGTGATATTGATAATGTCATATATCATATATTCAATTATTAAACTTAGGATAATGTCATATATTCCTAAATGATGAATTGACTTTATCCTAAGTTTAATAATGGCATATGTGATATTGATAATGTCATATATCATATATTCCGTTATTAAACTTAGGATAATGTCATATATGCCCAAATGATGAATTAACTTTATCCTAAGTTTAATAGTGGCATATGTGATATTGATAATGTCATATGTAACAACCAGCAAATTAGGACTAGAATTAGTGCCTAATTCTTTGTTAATACATGTAATTAGTTCTGTGTTAGGCTAATTTATGTATCGAATTATATATATTGTTGAATATATACGAAAATGATATTTGGTTAAATCGTACGCAATTTAAATCGAATGTATTTCGATTCAGTTTAATACGGACGTTGGTGACCAATTTTATTAAATAACATGGTTATGTTAAAAATATTATTATGGTAATATTTCGTATTCATTCGTATTGTACAAACAAAACGTACACAAATTTAGATATTAAAACGCGCAAATTAAATAAACAAACTTACACTTTATAATTCAATATATAAATTGATTAGTAAAATATTTAAATAAAATATCGCGTAATAATTTGTATTTTTAAAACGCACCAGTAAAATTTAAAATAGTTATTTAACGAAAAACGACGGAGAAAACGAACACCACCCGGAGCGCGGAGCGGAGACTGAAAGTGGGGGAGTTTCATCAAAACCCCCTCCTCTCTCTCTTTTTCCCTCATTCACCACCTACACCCTCTCTCTCTTACTTTTCTTCTTTCTTTTTCTCTCTAAAAACTAAACCACCACCACCACACAAAATCGCCAAATAACACCACGAAACATCGCCGAAGCATACCACCCGTTTGGAGAAAAGTGACCACGACAACACGATCTACATTCTTATCTTTTCGGATTTTTCATCCGACACTTTGTAAGTTTCCGACAAATCCCGACATCTCTCGTTTTTGATCATTTTTACTAGTTTATGGTTTCTATAGGCTTATTATGTTCATATAAGGGTTGGGTAAAAGAATCGGACCAAACGGAAACCCGAAAACATGTTTTTGGCTCAAAATCCGTCAATCAGACGTAAGTGACGCACTGATGAAGATATGCGTCACTTCGTGCGACACTGACTAAGTGTCGCATAAGCCCTCTTTTCCCGTCACTACCTAAGTGACGCATTTTCAATATCCGTCACTACTAGCGTCACTTGCTTTAGTGACGCCTATGATCGAAACCTAATTTTTATACGACACTCTTGCCCGACACTACTCTAGTGACGCCTAGAACCTTAAACCGACACTTGTTACCGTCACTGCCTAAGTGTCGCCACCTTATGCGTCACTTACCTAAGTGACGCCCTAAACTCATATTTCGCAATTTTATGCGACACTTCCTAAGTGTCGCCTAAACCTTAAGTGTCGCTATAAGTGACGCTAAAAACAGAGAGTTTCAAACCATTTCTACTAAGTATCGAGACCAAAAATTCACCACATGATTTCACCCAAATTCAAGTCCAGATGCGTTTTTCACTATAACAATATTATAGAAATAAAAATTTTCCAAGCTGACCTGGCAGCTCAACCCCAGCCAGGGGCTCTGCCCCTTGGACCCCGCCAGGGGCTGCCGCCCCTTGGACCCCGCTACCAGGGGCGCTGCCCCCGGACCCCCGTCATTAAATGTTGTAAATACTTTTCACACTAAGTGTTGAACACTTACAAATAACGAAACCTGACTCAACAATACATATAATGATAACACTTTGAATCATTATTACAAACCGTCACCAACGGGCCATATTTGCTTTCAAACTACAAACGGATTACTAAACAAACACTTGGACATAACGAGTTATGTAGACAACTAGCCTAGATGGTCTTGCGAGACATCTACTTACTTAACTTTATATGTTTAGGCATTTGAAGGTTACGGGTTCGGAGAACCTACGGTTGATATTACTTACTCGTTTATTGATATAAACGTACTTGTAAAGACCCAGGTGAGTTTTACGGCCCCACTTTTACTGTTTTATTTTATTGGGGGAGATACATGCTACTTATTTTTCCTGAACACAAGTACTAAACTGATTTCTATACCAAACGGAATTGCATGAGTTAATTACTATTTACTGAAGTCTCTCCATCATATATCGTTAGTTATGGACTTAAGCGCGAACAGTAGTTAATGGATCCATTAGGGAAATGACCCTCCCCGCCCGGGGTAGTAGCGCTACCACGAACCGTTATGTATAAACGGGCGACTATTATTTCGTTACTTATGCTTGCTCAATTTCGAGCATGTCACGGGAGCAACTGATTATTTACGGGTTAAGCTTCGATTATGAGCCTCATGGCAACGGTATAACTCAATTACTTTACTTTTGTGAGATTTGCAAATACTTGATATACGCCTAAGGGCACTACTGATGAAATCTTGTGTTCAAACTGATTACTTACTGATAAACCTGTGAGATTCACCAACCTTTTGGTTGACCCTTTTTAGTATGTATTCTCAGGTACACTTACGGAGTAGGATCACTCCAGGATTACTAGCTAGAGTCGCATGATTTCCAAACTGCATCTAACGGAGATTCTTTGGCATTATCTTTTGTAGCTATGATTATGTAATAGAATCTCCCGCCACATACGCGGACTCTAGGCTTACATATTTTTGTAAAGAAAACTATATGTTTTCAAACGATTTAATTATGAAATGTAATTATTTTACAAAACGTCTCATTTAGAGGTCGTTTGCTGTATATCTTGTGCTTTGTATATTGATTAGTAACACCCAAGTATGCTTCCGTGAATCACTAAATTTGGGGGTGTTACAGATTGGTATCAGAGCCTAAGGTTATAGTGAACTAGGTTGCATTTAGTGGGCCTAGACTATGACCATTAGGCAGTATTCCCTTACTAGGCATGATTGGTTCAGGAATTACATCATACGACTTTAATTTAACATAGCCTGATCAACTATGTACAATTAAGGAAAGATGATGTGAGGTCTGAAATGGTTGTGTCGAACAGGAATGCGTTAGTTGACTCTGACCACGAGAGAACCGGACCATTACTTGATACGTGCTAGACGTTAGGTTGGATATTATATGCCTATATATATTAGCCTCGTCTTACGTACACTCTGCCACAGGAATGGCAAACACACCACCTAATCCGTCACACTCTCACCCACATGGGTCGCGAAACCCACGTGTAGCCAGGAGGAACACAAGGTCACCTCGAACCAGCCCCTATCCTGTTCATAACTTTCAGAACTCGGCACATCTCACGGTGCCAGTGTTGACCACCCAACTCCACCGTCAGGAACAAAGGCTCGAACATCTCGAACGAGAACAACACCGGATGACCTACCTACTTCGCCAAGCGCTGGATCACATAGCCCAACTCCAGCAAGAACAAGAGGATACAAACCTCTCTATAAGCATAATTCAGGATTCAATGACCGCTGAATTAGGTGCGGATGAACTCGTAAGAAACCGACTAGAGGAATGTGAACAGCGTTCACAGGAGACTGCGGATCACTCTCGAACACTAGCACAACGACTGGCCTTGGTGGAAGACAACGCCAGGCAAACCAACCGACTAGCAGAAACTGTGGACCGCCTTGTCGCGCTAATGGAACAAATTAATCTACAAGAAGACTAGCGTAGCCTTTGTCTTGTAATCTATCTTGTAATCTAATGACTATCTACGCTACTCTATAAACTAGTCGGATGTAACAATTCCCGACACCTTTTGTAATATCCCTGTAGTATGTAACTTTTAAACTCACTTTATCTATCAAATATCACTTGTTATCTCAACTCACATTAATTGTCATCTTCCATGTTGATGTTATGTATTACTGCTTTCATACATGTACATCTGTGACAATTACAAGTTCATACAAAATCTCATGTATCTTCATTTCTTTTATTGAAGAATCATGCCGCCAAAGACACGACCATACACCGATGCCCAGATTACCTTCCTTATAACCCAGGCTGTTACTGAGGCCTTGGCTCGGAATACTCCACCAAATTCCTCGAGAAACAGCGATGCCGCTGAAACCACTGCTGCTAAACCTTGTTCTTACAAGGACTTCCAGAACTGCAAACCTCTAAACTTTGCAGGTACCGAGGGAGCAATCGGTCTGATACGATGGATAGAGAAAGTTGAATCGGTATTTCTTATCTGCAACTGTGCGGAGGGGGACAAAGTCAAGTTCTCTGTTAGTACTTTTACTGACACCGCACTCACGTGGTGGAACACCTATGCCCAAACTGTGGGCATTGCTGATGCTTACAAACTCCCGTGGGAGGAGTTGAAGGAGATGTTAAGGGGTGAGTATTGCCCCAGGGATGAACTGAAACAACTGGAGCTGGAATTCTGGAACCATAAGATGCAAGGTAATGATATCACCGGTTACACCAACCGTTTCCACCAGCTGGCACTTCTGTGCCCAACCATGGTCGATCCCGAGTACAAGAGGATCGAGAAATACATTGATGGACTGCCCGAGAAACTCCAGGACCTGGTGACTTCATCCAAACCAGGTACTATCCAGAACGCCATCCGTATGGCCCACGAACTCACGGCAAACGCTGTCCGCCGTAACTCAACCTCAGCCCCACCTACAAACAACAAACGAAAGTGGGAAGGAAACCCCAACTCATCCAACCAAATCACCAACCGAAAGCCTGAGCCCCTTAGGGCTTATTCATCTGGCACTTCTGAAAGGAAAGGGTACGTTGGAAGCAGGCCCTACTGTCCCAAATGCAATCGTCACCACGACGGTTCCTGCCCTTGCACAAACTGCAAACGCTTTGGACATCTGGCCAAGGATTGTCGAAACACCAGTGCCCCGAAGACTTGTTATGGGTGCGGAAGTCCTGGGCACTTTCAGAATAATTGCACTAAGCAGAATGTGACACTCCTCCAAATTAGGTATATAATTATACTTAATACATGCATTTCTTACGCTAATTCCCTACATTTGTTTTAAACTAAACCGATGATGTGATGTCAGTCTAGCGAGCCCTAAACAATAATGCAAAAAGAATTACATAATACGTAGTTATTTATAAATTATGTACGAACGTATCGGAGCGAAGCCGACAAATAAATGACAAAAGTTTCGTGATACAAAAATAATTAATAATATAATTATTAATTACGAGTATTTATATATCTATAACACATAGATATAAAGGTCTAATTTTACGTTTAACATAAAACGTATTATAACACGAACAGAAACAATTCTAAAACGCGCATACGACGTCGAATCATAAAGATGCAAATTTTCTCGTTCATTTGGAAGAAGTTAGAACATTACTTCAAAATATGAAATCCTAAATCTACTGAAAATTGGCGCTCAATTAACTGCGCGCAGTAAAATGTACAAAAATGTACAACTATCAAAAATAATGAAAACCTCATTATTATGAAAACATATTACGAACCAGGAGAGCATCTACAAAATAAAAATATAAAATGTTATATTTTATATTGCTATAATTATACCCGTACGCGAAATTTCAGTACAAAAACCCTCCATTATTGGAGAGACCAGTCGCTGTGCTCAAGCCATACTCTTCTAATTTAAAAATAATACTCCGTATGATTTTTGGTTCCCTGAGATATCTTCAATTCATCATTTCAATCACCATTTTCATTTTCAATCTATCTATCTCATTTCTCTCTAAGTAAAACACACACAAAGAATCAGCAGCAGCAGGAAGTGGTAGTAGTAGTGGAACAACAACAAGATTCATCTTCATCACCATCCTTTCATCGCCATCATCATCAAGCTCACCATTTATACATTGTAAGGAATTTTTGATTTCTTCGATTTCTAAGCTTTAAATTTCGTATATATGGTGATAACATAACATAATCAAAGCATGTAACACATAAAATTGAAGGATTGATGATTTGTTCTTGAAATGGGTTTATGAAACCAAACTTTGAATCCAAAAATCTAACCACGAAAACTTGTTAAAAACGTGATATTAAGTTGTTAAAATGTTGTACTATGATGATATAAACATTTGGTGTTGATGTATAAACGATTTGGAACCAAGAAAATCGGATTGTGTCTTGCCCTGCTCGAACAGGGCCTGGAACTGACATGAATCCGGCGGATTCATGTAGAATCCGGCGGATTCCCCTATGAAACTCGCACACCCCGTAAACGGTTTAAACATCTATGAACAAGTAAAAGACACGGTCAAATCCGGCGGATTCACCTGAATCCGGCGGATTCCCAAGCTTAATATGAACGTTTTGTGAACACAAAAGAATCCGGCGGATTCAACTAAATCCGGCGGATTCACTTAATATTGACCCGACCCGGCTGTTTGACCCGAAGATCCGGCAACACCTCATCCACTAACGAGAATCCGGCGGATTCAAATAGAATCCGGCGGATTCACCTACTGGGCTGCAGATTGGGCCTAAGTCGCGAACTGGGCTGGGCTGGGCTGGGCTTTGAACTGGGCTTCGTGTTTTGGGCCGAATGATTAATGGATTATACGTTAAATAAGTACATTATGGCTAATGGGCCAACAAATCGGGCCGAGCCTAACAAACTACAAAACATACGACGTTATAAAACGAGACAAACTATGATTACGGACATTGGACTTATTTAATTCATACGAACAAACGATATATGACATGTATACATACGACACTTAAGAAGTATATATTCACCGATATATACATACATTGAGACTCGTGTTTTTGGAAACTTAAACGACAAACTTTTATATATATCTATATATATATATATGAACGAGACAACGGACAATAATATATATATGCGAGAACATATACATATGCAACTATATAAGTATATATGTATATATGCTTACACATTTTGGACGATTCGACAAACAAACATAACTTGGGAAAATATTATTTATTTTCAAACAACAATCATCAACGACATACACAAACTTAAGAAATTGATAATTTCTTCAAACAAACGAATTATTAACGTAAGTAAAATATAGTACTTATAGTTAATACATTATTGTGTATAGGTTGACTACGTTTGGGCTACGCTATCTTATCTCGCTAGCATTCACATCCGAGCACTCACCGTGAGTTCACAAACCCCTTTTTACTGTTTTAATGCTTTTAAAACTCGGGGTGGAAAACATAGAAATCGTATGTATAACTGCATGCGACAACTGCTTTAAATACTGTATGTATTTATTTGATTGTTTATGAAGGGGTACTTCATACTTGAACTATTTGTGAAAGGGTATTTCACACAACTATTTGAACTATGTTTTATGAAAGGTTTTCATAACTATTTTGGGAATTTAGGCAACGAATCTTGGTACAGATCTAGGCTGAACGATGTAGTGCATAAAAGACCTTATGGCTACAGACTATAACCATTAGCTAGGTGACTCTAGCCACTGAGTATACGGATAGTACTATCGCCGTGACGACCCTCCTACGGATTTGGGAGCGTATACTTAATTGTCCAGCATGGCAAACAACAACAGATTAGGGTTGTGGTTTGGTTATAGGGTTAGATCGGGTTACCTTACTTGACAGGTTTAGCTCACCTTTCAAGGGATCACCGTCTAAATATTCCCACAAAACTATTGTTTAGGAAGTGATTTCCTACGTACACTGATTTGGAAATGTTAATCTTTATCTAGGTTAACCTGTGTTTCCTACTAATGACTGAATTAGGAAATGTTATCTCTTGATTGGAATAACCTGTGTTTCCTATTACAACTACAACTGATTTGGGAAATGTTATTTGTTAATAACTTGTGTTTCCTACTTGATAAACAACACTTATTGGAAATGTTATTCTTAAATGTTTAACTTGTGTTTCCTACATAACGAACAAACTTGTGAATTCACTCAACAATTTTGTTGACGTTTTACTCTATGTTTTTCAGGGAATTAGCAGCGTAAGTAAGATCTGCATGCATATCAGGACGGACTACCCTGGACTTGTTAGGATGCCACTACTTTTGGGACACATGGATTTCCTCTGTATAACTGCAACTACTGCAGTCATACCTATGAAATCTACCTTTGATATTATGTATTTTATGGAATACTGATTTCAACTATTACTACTACTGTTACCACTTCTCAAGTGGTAATCTTTTGTAAAACTTTAACTAATGGCATCTTAATCTATTTCGTTCTGCGATAACCATATGCTCTGAGTATGTATGTATCTGTTGGTTGTTTTTACTGCTCGCAGCCCCGCTACGTCACTAAGCTTCCGCAAACCACTCTATGTAATTGTAATTACCGTTTGGCGGGGTGTGACAGACTTGGTATCAGAGCCATTGGTTATAGCGAACTAGAAGTCTTTAGGTGACTGAAAACCTTAGAGACCTAGACTATAGCCTTGGCTAGAACATTTGTGCATTCATGCATACATACTTTGCATACAACTAACATACGACTGACACGCCACACTCAAATTCTTTTGTCACAGTATGTCTAGTCAATCACATTACCATGTTTACGCTTCGGATGAAGAGCCGACCGAGGCTACTTTTGAGGGTCCCGCGATTACAGTAGGGGATGAGTCATCAGTTCATGTGAGAGCTATGTCTGATGACACTAGTGATGCGTACTTAGTACCACCTCCGACCGCACCTGAGGTCACTCATACCTCTACACCACCTGTTGCGAGTACTTCTCGTGTGCCTGTACCTAGGATGACAGCTAGGATTTGTGTTCGGGATTTTCCCAGGGGACCACTCGCGCCGCGCGATAAGGCGCCAGTGACTGAGCCTGAGGTTCCAGTTGTCGAGCCGCCTCAGAAGAGGCTCCGACCTTCTCATCTGGACTGGATGCCTCGAGTATTGAGAGAGTGGAGATCACTAGAGGGTATTCCCTCGACCTTTGAGTTTGGAGAGTCCTCCCACTCACCACCATCTGCATATCTCACTGGTGAGCCTCTGGAGCTCACTGTGCCTACTCTTGTGGCTGTGGTCCACACCATGTTTAGGATATCATCTAGCAGGAGCAGAGATTTGATGGAGCTACTGAGCGATGCCTCCCGTACTGATATGGATATGGCTATGCTCCATCAGAGGATGGATTTTGTGGAGACTCACCGTCTGACAGACTGGCAGAGTCTAGCATCCACCCGTGCACGCGTTGCAGCTTTAGAGAGGCGTGCTAGGGTGTCAGAGATTGTAGCTAGTGTGTGTGTGATGACTGCAGCAGTGATGGTTGCGGTTAGGATGTATTTCCCATGGTTCCGTTAGGACTGGGTATGGCGGTTGTGCCTACACCATATTAGACTATTACTTTTGGGGAAATATATGTATGTATTAGTTATGGACTAGCGGTATGTTGGGTGAACTTTGTTAGAAGAATGGGTTCATGTATAGAAAATCCATTACCTTTTGTATAACGCTAACCTCTGATGGGTATATTAGAAATCCCATCTCATTTTGTACTAAACTCTTGTAACAGCGTTATGACTTTTTAATATATATTGTATGGTTGTTTTACATCTCGTGTTCATTACACCTATTATCAACCATATTATTTCCTCTTACAACTGTCGACTTGTGATTAAAACAATACTTTATCGACACTTTGTGATCAATTCTTGTAAACCCTGAAACATATTACAGCTTGATGATTGATTATTCTTGAGAACCTCTGAAATTTACAGTGTTAAACGACAATGAAAAGAAATATGTATTGGACATTATATAATGACGCCTGGCCAACGTGATTATATTATGCTAGATACATGTGGGTGTTTCAAAGTTGTATGGCACGTGTTGTAAAACCCTGTTCATTCATCTTTTCATGTCATTCATTTCTATCAAATGTGAATCTTTGATCTATTCACATTCAATATCTCAACATTAACACTCTGCATTTTATTCATCGCAGAGCTGAATCATGCCTCCCAAACGACGAGTCACTAGAAAAAGTCAAAAGACGACTACGCCTCCACCACCACCCACTGAAACCACTGAACAAATGATCGCACGAAGAATAGCTGAAGGTATTGCTGAATATGAGGCAAGCCGTAATCGCGAACCCGTGGTTAACAACAGTGGATCTACCCCTGTTAATACTGAGACAACCGTGAATGCTCGCAAAGGGTGTTCATACAAAACATTTCAGGCTTGTAAGCCGATTTCTTTTCGGGGCACCGAGGGTGCAATTGGTATGATTCATTGGATAGAGAAAACTGAATCGGTATTGGATATTAGTGACTGTTCACCTGACTGTATGGTGAAGTATGCTGCTTGCACTTTGGCTGACAAAGCGCTCACTTGGTGGAACAGTCAGATCCAATCACTTGGTCGACCAGCTGCTTATTCAATGTCATGGGGAACATTTAAAAATTTGATGTTGGAGGAATTCTGTCCTCGCAGTGAGATGCAGAAAATAGAAACAGAGTTGTGGAACATCACCATGATTGGTGCTGATATTACTGGGTACACCACTAAGTTTCAGGAGCTTGCACGTCTAGTGCCACATATGGTGACACCCGAGTATAAGCGTATTGAGCGCTACATATTTGGTCTAGTACCACAAATCCGCAGTCTGGTGACATCATCTAAACCGGACACTTTCAGGAGTGCTGTTACTCTAGCACAAAGTTTGACCGATGAGGCAGTCAGGATGGGAAATCTGACTAAGAAAGCTGTGTCGGGAAAAGGTGAACCGAACAGTACTGATGTTAGTAGTTCTGGTGGTGCAAAGCGAAAGTGGAACGGTAGTGGTGCTGATCGCCAAGGTCAGCAAAACAAGAAACATTCTGGAAATGCGAAAGCATATGTTGCCACTACTACCGACTCGAAACCATACCTGGGTAACAAACCCAAATGTGATAAGTGCAACCGACACCACGAAGGCGGGTGTGGGTATTGTGGAAACTGTAGGGCATGGGGACATAGAACTCGAGAATGCAAAACTAACCCTCCCCCACGGGCAAACACTGAGCGTCAAAACCAGGGATGTTTTGAATGTGGTGAGCAGGGGCACTACCGCAACCGATGCCCTAAGCTCAACAACAACAACCGCGGTAACAACAATAACCGAGCCAACAACATCAACAACCAACCGGCTCAAGGAAGGGCATTCGTGATTGGGGCACAAGAGGCACGCCAGGACCCTAACACCGTCACTGGTACGTTTCTTGTAAACAATCATTATGCCTCTGTGTTAATTGATTCGGGTGCTGATTTAAGTTTTGTGTCTACTGAGTTTAGACCACTATTAGAACTTGAATCCCGTAAATTAGAAAACAAGTATACCATAGAATTAGCCGATGGTGAGTTGATCGAATCAGGAGAAATAGTACCGGGATGTACCTTGGAGTTAGAAGGTCATTTCTTCGAAATAGACTTACTACCGGTTAAGTTGGGAAGTTTTGACGTTGTAGTCGGTATGGATTGGTTATCTAAGAACCGCGCTGAGATCATATGTCATGATAAACTGGTACGATTACCACTGTCAACAGGAGAAACACTTGTGGTTCAAGGTGAGAAACGAAAGAGTGCCACTAAAATGATTTCGTGTTTGAAGGCCAGTAAGTATCTTCGAAAGGGGTACCAAGCATTTCTGGCACACGTTGTAGAAAAGAAAACCGAGGAGCGACGTATAGACGATGTGCCCATTGTACGCGACTATCCAGGAGTATTTCCTGATGAGTTGCCGGGATTGCCACCCCCACGACAAGTTGAGTTTCACATTGACCTGGTGCCAGGAGCCGCACCTATCGCACGAGCACCTTATCGTCTAGCTCCCTCGGAAATGCAAGAGCTGTCTACGCAACTGCAAGAACTTCTAGACTTGGGATTCATCCGACCGAGCTTTTCCCCTTGGGGAGCTACGGTTTTGTTTGTTAAGAAAAAGGATGGATCTATGCGGATGTGCATCGATTACCGAGAACTGAACAAGGTAACTATCAAGAACCGATACCCGTTACCACGCATTGACGATCTGTTTGATCAACTGCAAGGGTCAAGTTATTATTCAAAAATTGACCTACGATCTGGTTACCATCAACTTAAGGTACGAGAAGAGGATGTACCAAAAACTGCGTTTAGGACTCGTTACGGTCACTACGAGTTTCTAGTCATGCCTTTTGGGCTGACCAACGCACCAGCAGTATTCATGGATTTGATGAACAGAGTGTGCAAACCCTATTTGGATAAATTCGTCATTGTGTTTATTGACGACATCTTGGTATACTCACGATCGAAAGAGGATCAAGAGCAACATCTGAAGCTTGTTCTCGAACTACTACAAAAAGAGAAGCTTTATGCAAAGTTCTCTAAATGCGAATTTTGGATACGAGAGGTCCAATTCCTTGGTCATGTGATAAATGACAAGGGAATTCACGTAGATCCATCCAAAATTGAGGCAATCAACAACTGGGAAGCACCGAAAACCCCAACTGAAGTACGACAATTTCTTGGTCTAGCTGGCTATTACAGGCGATTCATCGCAAACTTTTCAAAGATAGCCCAGCCACTTACCACATTAACTCAAAAAGACAAGAAATTTGAGTGGAATGAGAAGCAAGAGAATGCATTCCAACTACTGAAGCAGAAACTGAGCAGCGCACCCATACTATCTCTACCTGAAGGAGTAGATAACTTTGTTGTTTACTGTGATGCCTCGCATCAGGGATTGGGTTGCGTACTGATGCAAAACGAAAGGGTCATTGCTTATGCATCAAGACAACTAAAAGTGCATGAGAAAAACTATACGACTCATGATCTGGAATTGGGAGCCGTTGTTTTTGCACTAAAAATCTGGAGACACTACCTATACGGTACAAAGTGTACGATCTTCACTGATCATAAGAGCCTACAACATATATTCGACCAGAAAGAACTTAACATGAGACAACGACGTTGGGTCGAATTACTTAACGATTACGACTGTGAAATAAAGTATCACCCGGGTAAAGCTAACGTAGTAGCAGATGCCCTGAGTCGTAAGGAACGAATCAAACCTCGAAGAGTTCGAGCTTTGGGATTGACAATACACTCGAATCTCGTTACTCAAATTCGTGAAGCCCAAGAACTTGCTTTCACTCCCGAACGTCTTAAGGATGAATCCTTGAAGGGAATGGAAAAACAACTCGAGAAAAAGGACAACGGGGTGTTGTACTTCATGAACCGAATTTGGGTACCATGCGTAGATGAGTTACGCAAGCTGATTTTGGACGAGGCACACAAGTCCAACTACTCGATACATCCTGGTGCAGACAAAATGTACCATGACGTGAAAGGTTTTTACTGGTGGCCTGGAATGAAACGTGATATCGCCACCTACGTGAGCAAATGCTTAACTTGCTCGAAGGTAAAGGTGGAATACCAAAAGCCGTCTGGACTTTTGCAACAACCTAAACTGCCCAAGTGGAAATGGGAGCAGATAACAATGGACTTCATTACGAAGTTACCTAGAACGGCATCGGGAGCAAATGCCATATGGGTGATTGTCGATCGATTGACGAAATCAGCCCACTTCCTCGCTATTAAGGAAACGGATGGAATGGAGAAACTAGCAAAAATCTATATTAAAGAGATTGTTTCTCGGCATGGAGTGCCACTATCTATCATCTCTGATAGAGATGCACGATTCACTTCTCGCTTTTGGCAAACATTACAACAGGCAATGGGTACTCGACTGGATATGAGTACTGCCTATCACCCGCAGACTGACGGCCAAAGTGAGCGAACTATACAGACGCTCGAAGACTTGTTGCGAGCATGTGTGATAGACTTTGGAGGTAACTGGGATACCCACCTACCTCTAGCTGAATTCTCTTACAACAATAGTTATCACACGAGTATACAAATGGCACCATTTGAGGCGTTATATGGACGCAAGTGCCGATCACCACTCTGTTGGGCAGAGTTGGACGACAGACAACTATCTGGACCCGAACTTGTCCAGGAAACCACTGACAAAATAATTCAAGTATTGAGCCGACTGAAAGCGGCACGAGATCGACAAAAGAGTTACGCTGATAACCGCCGTAAACCTCTTGAGTTTCAAGTAGGAGACAAGGTCCTACTCAAAGTATCTCCCTGGAAAGGAGTAGCACGATTTGGCAAACGAGGAAAGCTGAACCCACGATACATCGGACCATTTGAAATCCTTGCTAGGGTTGGTCCCGTCGCTTACAAGCTCAAACTACCGCAAGAGCTTAGTAGCATACACGATACTTTCCACGTTAGCAACCTCAAAAAGTGTCTTTCTGATGAAACACTTATCCTTCCTCCTGACGAAGTCTTCATTGACTCAAAACTTAACTTTGTGGAGGAACCGGTTGAAGTTATGGATTCTAAAACGCAGAAACTTCGACACAAACGAATCAAACTGGTTAAAGTTCGTTGGAACTCAAAACATGGCCCAGAATTTACCTGGGAACGAGAGGATGAAATGCGAAAGAAATACCCCAACCTATTTGAGAGCGTGACCGAGACTCACGGCTCGACTTAAATCTCGGGACGAGATTTCACTAACGGGGGGAGAATGTGACACTCCTCCAAATTAGGTATATAATTATACTTAATACATGCATTTCTTACGCTAATTCCCTACATTTGTTTTAAACTAAACCGATGATGTGATGTCAGTCTAGCGAGCCCTAAACAATAATGCAAAAAGAATTACATAATACGTAGTTATTTATAAATTACGTACGAACGTATCGGAGCGAAGCCGACAAATAAATGACAAAAGTTTCGTGATACAAAAATAATTAATAATATAATTATTAATTACGAGTATTTATATATCTATAACACATAGATATAAAGGTCTAATTTTACGTTTAACATAAAACGTATTATAACACGAACAGAAACAATTCTAAAACGCGCATACGACGTCGAATCATAAAGATGCAAATTTTCTCGTTCATTTGGAAGAAGTTAGAACATTACTTCAAAATATGAAATCCTAAATCTACTGAAAATTGGCGCTCAATTAACTGCGCGCAGTAAAATGTACAAAAATGTACAACTATCAAAAATAATGAAAACCTCATTATTATGAAAACATATTACGAACCAGGAGAGCATCTACAAAATAAAAATATAAAATGTTATATTTTATATTGCTATAATTATACCCGTACGCGAAATTTCAGTACAAAAACCCTCCATTATTGGAGAGACCAGTCGCTGTGCTCAAGCCATACTCTTCTAATTTAAAAATAATACTCCGTATGATTTTTGGTTCCCTGAGATATCTTCAATTCATCATTTCAATCACCATTTTCATTTTCAATCTATCTATCTCATTTCTCTCTAAGTAAAACACACACAAAGAATCAGCAGCAGCAGGAAGTGGTAGTAGTAGTGGAACAACAACAAGATTCATCTTCATCACCATCCTTTCATCGCCATCATCATCAAGCTCACCATTTATACATTGTAAGGAATTTTTGATTTCTTCGATTTCTAAGCTTTAAATTTCGTATATATGGTGATAACATAACATAATCAAAGCATGTAACACATAAAATTGAAGGATTGATGATTTGTTCTTGAAATGGGTTTATGAAACCAAACTTTGAATCCAAAAATCTAACCACGAAAACTTGTTAAAAACGTGATATTAAGTTGTTAAAATGTTGTACTATGATGATATAAACATTTGGTGTTGATGTATAAACGATTTGGAACCAAGAAAATCGGATTGTGTCTTGCCCTGCTCGAACAGGGCCTGGAACTGACATGAATCCGGCGGATTCATGTAGAATCCGGCGGATTCCCCTATGAAACTCGCACACCCCGTAAACGGTTTAAACATCTGTGAACGAGTAAAAGACACGGTCGAATCCGGCGGATTCACCTGAATCCGGCGGATTCCCAAGCTTAATATGAACGTTTTGTGAACACAAAAGAATCCGGCGGATTCAACTAAATCCGGCGGATTCACTTAATATTGACCCGACCCGGCTGTTTGACCCGAAGATCCGGCAACACCTCATCCACTAACGAGAATCCGGCGGATTCAAATAGAATCCGGCGGATTCACCTACTGGGCTGCAGATTGGGCCTAAGTCGCGAACTGGGCTGGGCTGGGCTGGGCTTTGAACTGGGCTTCGTGTTTTGGGCCGAATGATTAATGGATTATACGTTAAATAAGTACATTATGGCTAATGGGCCAACAAATCGGGCCGAGCCTAACAAACTACAAAACATACGACGTTATAAAACGAGACAAACTATGATTACGGACATTGGACTTATTTAATTCATACGAACAAACGATATATGACATGTATACATACGACACTTAAGAAGTATATATTCACCGATATATACATACATTGAGACTCGTGTTTTTGGAAACTTAAACGACAAACTTTTATATATATCTATATATATATATATGAACGAGACAACGGACAATAATATATATATGCGAGAACATATACATATGCAACTATATAAGTATATATGTATATATGCTTACACATTTTGGACGATTCGACAAACAAACATAACTTGGGAAAATATTATTTATTTTCAAACAACAATCATCAACGACATACACAAACTTAAGAAATTGATAATTTCTTCAAACAAACGAATTATTAACGTAAGTAAAATATAGTACTTATAGTTAATACATTATTGTGTATAGGTTGACTACGTTTGGGCTACGCTATCTTATCTCGCTAGCATTCACATCCGAGCACTCACCGTGAGTTCACAAACCCCTTTTTACTGTTTTAATGCTTTTAAAACTCGGGGTGGAAAACATAGAAATCGTATGTATAACTGCATGCGACAACTGCTTTAAATACTGTATGTATTTATTTGATTGTTTATGAAGGGGTACTTCATACTTGAACTATTTGTGAAAGGGTATTTCACACAACTATTTGAACTATGTTTTATGAAAGGTTTTCATAACTATTTTGGGAATTTAGGCAACGAATCTTGGTACAGATCTAGGCTGAACGATGTAGTGCATAAAAGACCTTATGGCTACAGACTATAACCATTAGCTAGGTGACTCTAGCCACTGAGTATACGGATAGTACTATCGCCGTGACGACCCTCCTACGGATTTGGGAGCGTATACTTAATTGTCCAGCATGGCAAACAACAACAGATTAGGGTTGTGGTTTGGTTATAGGGTTAGATCGGGTTACCTTACTTGACAGGTTTAGCTCACCTTTCAAGGGATCACCGTCTAAATATTCCCACAAAACTATTGTTTAGGAAGTGATTTCCTACGTACACTGATTTGGAAATGTTAATCTTTATCTAGGTTAACCTGTGTTTCCTACTAATGACTGAATTAGGAAATGTTATCTCTTGATTGGAATAACCTGTGTTTCCTATTACAACTACAACTGATTTGGGAAATGTTATTTGTTAATAACTTGTGTTTCCTACTTGATAAACAACACTTATTGGAAATGTTATTCTTAAATGTTTAACTTGTGTTTCCTACATAACGAACAAACTTGTGAATTCACTCAACAATTTTGTTGACGTTTTACTCTATGTTTTTCAGGGAATTAGCAGCGTAAGTAAGATCTGCATGCATATCAGGACGGACTACCCTGGACTTGTTAGGATGCCACTACTTTTGGGACACATGGATTTCCTCTGTATAACTGCAACTACTGCAGTCATACCTATGAAATCTACCTTTGATATTATGTATTTTATGGAATACTGATTTCAACTATTACTACTACTGTTACCACTTCTCAAGTGGTAATCTTTTGTAAAACTTTAACTAATGGCATCTTAATCTATTTCGTTCTGCGATAACCATATGCTCTGAGTATGTATGTATCTGTTGGTTGTTTTTACTGCTCGCAGCCCCGCCACGTCACTAAGCTTCCGCAAACCACTCTATGTAATTGTAATTACCGTTTGGCGGGGTGTGACACAGAAAAACAACAACAACAACAACAACAACAACAACAGCAACAAACGGAACAACAACCCAGCTCGTAGCAGAGCATTTGTCATCAAAGCTGGGGAAGCTAGGGAAGACCCGAATGTTGTAACGGGTACGTTTCTTCTCAACGATCTTACTGCTTCAGTATTATTTGATACCGGTGCTGATAAAAGTTTCATATCTGATGAGTTTTGCCCACTACTTAATATCACCCCTTCGGCCTTAGATGTTAAGTACACTGTAGAGCTCGCAAATGGTAAGCTCATAGAAACCAGTAGTGTGATACCCAATTGCACTTTAAACCTCGCAAACGAAACCTTCTCAATCGATCTAATGCCTGTTGAACTAGGAAGTTTTGATGTCATCGTGGGTATGGACTGGTTGTCCAAGCACCGGGCCGAAATTGTTTGCCATGATAAAATCGTCCGAATTCCTCTCGCCGCCGGTAGTACCTTGATCATACAGGGGGAGACCGGTGGTTCGAGACTGAACTTAGTCTCCTGTTTAAAAACCCGAAAATTTCTGAGAAAGGGTTACCCAGCAATACTCGCGCACATCACGGAGAAAAAGTCGGAGGAGAAGCGACTTGAAGATGTGCCAATCGTTAGAGACTTTCCCGAAGTCTTTCCAGAAGAACTACCTGGTTTACCTCCACCTAGACAGGTTGAGTTCTCGATTGATCTCGTGCCGGGTGCCGCACCGGTGGCCCGAGCACCGTATCGCCTAGCCCCATCCGAACTTCAGGAGTTGTCTACTCAGTTACAGGAACTCCTGGATAGAGGATTCATCAGACCGAGTTCTTCACCTTGGGGAGCTCCGATCTTATTTGTCAAAAAGAAAGACGGTTCATTCCGAATGTGTATTGACTACAGAGAGTTGAACAAACTAACCGTCAAGAACCGATACCCACTCCCTCGAATCGATGACCTGTTCGATCAACTTCAAGGATCAAGCTGTTATTCAAAGATTGATCTTCGATCCGGTTATCATCAGTTGCGTGTTCGCGATGCTGACATCCCAAAAACCGCATTCAGAACCCGTTACGGGCACTACGAATTCCAAGTAATGCCCTTTGGCCTAACCAACGCACCGGCTGTATTTATGGATCTTATGAATCGGGTGTGCAAACCTTACCTCGACAAGTTTGTTATTGTTTTTATCGATGACATCCTTATCTATTCGCGAAACGAACAGGAACACGCACAACACCTCAGAACCATCCTGGAACTACTTAGACACGAGGAGCTTTACGCCAAATTCTCTAAGTGTGAGTTCTGGATAAACACCGTTCAATTCCTTGGACACGTTATCGACAGTCAGGGAATTCATGTAGACCCGTCAAAAATCGAGGCAATCAAGGATTGGCAAGTTCCAACCACTCCCACCGAGGTACGCCAATTTTTGGGATTGGCCGGTTACTACCGCCGCTTCATCGAAAACTTTTCAACAATTGCCAAACCCCTCACCGTGCTGACTCAGAAGGAAAAGAAATTCGATTGGACCGATAAACAAGAGTCGGCATTTCAACTGTTGAAATCTAAGCTTTGCAGTGCACCTATTCTATCACTACCCGAAGGCACCGATGACTTCGTGGTATACTGCGATGCTTCCCACCAAGGTCTCGGTTGCGTGCTGATGCAACGAAATAAGGTCATTGCTTATGCCTCCAGACAACTTAAAGTTCACGAGAAAAACTACACAACTCACGACCTCGAGTTAGGGGCCGTGGTGTTCGCCTTAAAAATCTGGAGACATTATCTTTATGGTACCCGCAGCACTATATTCACCGACCACAAAAGCCTCCAACACATTTTCAACCAGAAAGATCTTAACATGAGGCAACGTAGATGGGTTGAATTACTCACCGATTACGACTGCGAGATCAAATATCATCCGGGTAAAGCAAACGTGGTCGCTGATGCTCTCAGCCGTAAAGAACGAACAAAACCACTTCGAGTCCGAGCACTCTGTATTACCATTCATAACGATCTCACCACCCAAATACATCTTGCCCAACTCGAAGCCCTGAAACCCGATAACTTCAAGAACGAGGCCTTGCGAGGCATGGATAAACAATTCGAAATCAGACCCAACGGAGTTAGGTGTTTCTCTAACCGAATATGGTTGCCTAATTTTGGAAACCTGCGGGACTTGGTGATGGATGAAGCTCACAAGTCCAGATATTCTATCCACCCGGGATCCGACAAAATGTATCACGGCATCAAGGAGTTTTACTGGTGGCCGAATATGAAAGCTGACATTGCTTTGTACGTCAGCAAATGCTTAACTTGTTCCAAGGTCAAGGCCGAGCACCAAAGACCTTCCGGATTGCTCCAACAACCTGAAATTCCTCAATGGAAATGGGAGCAAATTACCATGGATTTCATAACCAAACTACCTAAATCGGCGAGCGGTTGGGATACCATTTGGGTGATCGTCGATCGTCTCACCAAATCAGCTCATTTCTTGGCAATCAGAGAAACCGATAAAATGGAACGCCTTACACAAATTTACATCAAGGAAATCGTTTGCCAACATGGTGTCCCTATCTCAATTATCTCTGACAGGGATGCTCGATTCACATCTCGCTTCTGGCAATCACTCCAAAAATCACTGGGTACCCGTCTCGATATGAGTACCGCGTACCGTCCTCAGACCGATGGCCAGAGCGAACGAACTATTCAGACACTGGAAGACATGCTACGAGCCTGCGTAGTGGATTCCGGTACAAATTGGGAAAGACATCTACCGTTGTGCGAATTCTCATACAACAACAGCTATCACGCCAGCATTAAGGCTGCACCTTTTGAGGCACTTTACGGTCGTAAGTGCCGATCACCGATCTGTTGGACTGAAGTGGGAGATAGTCAACTCACTGGTCCTGAACTTATACATGAAACCACAGAGAAAATCGTTGAAATCCAAAACCGACTCAAAGCCGCGCGTGATCGTCAGAAAAGCTATGCTGACGTGAGACGCAAGCCACTCGAGTTCCAAGTTGGGGATCGAGTACTCTTAAAGGTATCGCCTTGGAAAGGCGTGATCCGATTCGGCAAACGCGGAAAATTAAACCCCAGATACATTGGGCCTTTTGAGATCCTCGAGAGGATAGGTCCAGTGGCATATCGACTGCAGCTGCCCTCTGAACTCAGCAGCGTGCACCCTACCTTTCATATTTCTAACTTAAAGAAATGTCTGTCTGACGAGACACTTATCATACCACTTGACGAGATTCGCATTAATGACAAACTTCATTTCGTTGAGGAACCCGTCGAAATTATGGACCGTGAGGTCAAACAACTGAAACAAAGTCGTATTCCAATCGTCAAAGTCAGGTGGAATTCGCGACGCGGTCCGGAATTCACTTGGGAACGGGAAGACCAAATACGACTCAAGTATCCCTACTTATTCACCGATTCTGCCCCTAACGCGACTTCGACTTAAATTTCGGGACGAAATTCTTTTAACAGGGGGAGAATGTAACAACCAGCAAATTAGGACTAGAATTAGTGCCTAATTCTTTGTTAATACATGTAATTAGTTCTGTGTTAGGCTAATTTATGTATCGAATTATATATATTGTTGAATATATACGAAAATGCGATTTGGTTAAATCGTACGCAATTTAAATCGAATGTATTTCGATTCAGTTTAATACGGACGTTGGTGACCAATTTTATTAAATAACATGGTTATGTTAAAAATATTATTATGGTAATATTTCGTATTCATTCGTATTGTACAAACAAAACGTACACAAATTTAGATATTAAAACGCGCAAATTAAATAAACAAACTTACACTTTATAATTCAATATATAAATTGATTAGTAAAATATTTAAATAAAATATCGCGTAATAATTTGTATTTTTAAAACGCACCAGTAAAATTTAAAATAGTTATTTAACGAAAAACGACGGAGAAAACGAACACCACCCGGAGCGCGGAGCGGAGACTGAAAGTGGGGGAGTTTCATCAAAACCCCCTCCTCTCTCTCTTTTTCCCTCATTCACCACCTACACCCTCTCTCTCTTACTTTTCTTCTTTCTTTTTCTCTCTAAAAACTAAACCACCACCACCACACAAAATCGCCAAATAACACCACGAAACATCGCCGAAGCATACCACCCGTTTGGAGAAAAGTGACCACGACAACACGATCTACATTCCTATCTTTTCGGATTTTTCATCCGACACTTTGTAAGTTTCCGACAAATCCCGACATCTCTCGTTTTTGATCATTTTTACTAGTTTATGGTTTCTATAGGCTTATTATGTTCATATAAGGGTTGGGTAAAAGAATCGGACCAAACGGAAACCCGAAAACATGTTTTTGGCTCAAAATCCGTCAATCAGACGTAAGTGACGCACTGATGAACCCAGATATGCGTCACTTCGTGCGACACTGACTAAGTGTCGCATAAGCCCTCTTTTCCCGTCACTACCTAAGTGACGCATTTTCAATATCCGTCACTACTAGCGTCACTTGCTTTAGTGACGCCTATGATCGAAACCTAATTTTTATACGACACTCTTGCCCGACACTACTCTAGTGACGCCTAGAACCTTAAACCGACACTTGTTACCGTCACTGCCTAAGTGTCGCCACCTTATGCGTCACTTACCTAAGTGACGCCCTAAACTCATATTTCGCAATTTTATGCGACACTTCCTAAGTGTCGCCTAAACCTTAAGTGTCGCTATAAGTGACGCTAAAAACAGAGAGTTTCAAACCATTTCTACTAAGTATCGAGACCAAAAATTCACCACATGATTTCACCCAAATTCAAGTCCAGATGCGTTTTTCACTATAACAATATTATAGAAATAAAAATTTTCCAAGCTGACCTGGCAGCTCAACCCCAGCCAGGGGCTCTGCCCCTTGGACCCCGCCAGGGGCTGCCGCCCCTTGGACCCCGCTACCAGGGGCGCTGCCCCCGGACCCCCGTCATTAAATGTTGTAAATACTTTTCACACTAAGTGTTGAACACTTACAAATAACGAAACCTGACTCAACAATACATATAATGATAACACTTTGAATCATTATTACAAACCGTCACCAACGGGCCATATTTGCTTTCAAACTACAAACGGATTACTAAACAAACACTTGGACATAACGAGTTATGTAGACAACTAGCCTAGATGGTCTTGCGAGACATCTACTTACTTAACTTTATATGTTTAGGCATTTGAAGGTTACGGGTTCGGAGAACCTACGGTTGATATTACTTACTCGTTTATTGATATAAACGTACTTGTAAAGACCCAGGTGAGTTTTACGGCCCCACTTTTACTGTTTTATTTTATTGGGGGAGATACATGCTACTTATTTTTCCTGAACACAAGTACTAAACTGATTTCTATACCAAACGGAATTGCATGAGTTAATTACTATTTACTGAAGTCTCTCCATCATATATCGTTAGTTATGGACTTAAGCGCGAACAGTAGTTAATGGATCCATTAGGGAAATGACCCTCCCCGCCCGGGGTAGTAGCGCTACCACGAACCGTTATGTATAAACGGGCGACTATTATTTCGTTACTTATGCTTGCTCAATTTCGAGCATGTCACGGGAGCAACTGATTATTTACGGGTTAAGCTTCGATTATGAGCCTCATGGCAACGGTATAACTCAATTACTTTACTTTTGTGAGATTTGCAAATACTTGATATACGCCTAAGGGCACTACTGATGAAATCTTGTGTTCAAACTGATTACTTACTGATAAACCTGTGAGATTCACCAACCTTTTGGTTGACCCTTTTTAGTATGTATTCTCAGGTACACTTACGGAGTAGGATCACTCCAGGATTACTAGCTAGAGTCGCATGATTTCCAAACTGCATCTAACGGAGATTCTTTGGCATTATCTTTTGTAGCTATGATTATGTAATAGAATCTCCCGCCACATACGCGGACTCTAGGCTTACATATTTTTGTAAAGAAAACTATATGTTTTCAAACGATTTAATTATGAAATGTAATTATTTTACAAAACGTCTCATTTAGAGGTCGTTTGCTGTATATCTTGTGCTTTGTATATTGATTAGTAACACCCAAGTATGCTTCCGCGAATCACTAAATTTGGGGGTGTTACATCATATATCATATATTTCGTTATTAAACTTAGGATAATGTCATATATGCCCAAATGATGAATTAACTTTATCCTAAGTTTAATAGTGGCATATGTGATATTGGTAATATATTCTATTATTAAACTTAGGATAATGTCATATATTCTAAAATGATGAATTAATTTTATCATAAGTTTAATAGCGGCATATGTGATATTGATAATGTCATATATCATATATTCCATTATTAAACTTAAGATAATGTCATATATTCCAAAATGATGAATTGACTTTATCCTAAGGTTAATAATGGCATATGTGATATTGATAATGCCATATATCATATATTCCGTTATTAAACTTAGGATAATGTCATATATGCCCAAATGATGAATTAATTTTATCCTAAGTTTAATAGTGGCATATGTGATGTTGGTAATATATTATACCCGTTGGCGGGTCGCGGACGGGTAATGGGTATGGATTTATACCCGCGGGTAAACCCGACCCGCAAACTTACAAAACACATTATAGATACCTATCAGTGGATTTGTATAATTTATTGCATATATATGTATATATAATGGTTAATTTGAACAATATATATTTTGATATTTTGATAAAATGTTTATATTATTTAAAACCCGCGGGTTACCTGCGACCCACGGGTCATGGGTATGGGTGTACAAATAAACCTATTAACGGGTATTCGCGAGTTTACGGGTAAAAAAAAACCGTCGTGGGCGGGTGATGGGTTTGGCATATCCGTACCCACGACCCGTGGGTGCCATCATATCACATTAAAATTAAGAAAGATAAAACAATAATGATTTTTTTTTTAAGTTGTGTCTTTTTTATCGAGTGAAGATTATAATGGGAACGATGAGTAATTGTTTTCGGGAATAAAATGCACTCCGATTTCAAAAATTTTAAGTAGATAACCAAAAATCTTCCCTCCACAGATTTTTCATTAATTTTAAATCCCTATACTCATATACTGTTTCCCACCTAAATCTCCAATTTCCTTGGCTCTCATACATCCATCAGCCAATTAGGGTTTATAGGATAGAAAATGTAGGTACTAAATAGAAATGCTATTAGCCCTCCTCCCCACAATTACATCCCATAAGCTTTCTCTGCTACCATCAAAATTGTGGTCTCGATTTCATCTTTGAATCTCTGCTCCCGTCGATTGGAGTATAAAATACAAACACTAATTTGGTGTATATGTATTAAATACTCCATATTAATTTGGGTATAAAATCTCTGCTCCCGTCGATATTGATCGAGTATGCGCGCGCGATTCAGTGTATTATATCAGATTAAATTAGGTGTGTGCCGCTGCCATTGCTAGCTCCGACCATCCTTAGCGAACCCAGGTCAGTTTTCCGGCAAACCTTCGTAATTTCCATCAGATTTGCTTAGTTCCCCAAATTCAATAAATTTTAGAACATTAATTAATTACTCAGTTACAAATTATTATATATTTTTACTGAAAATCACACAATTATACAATGAAATTGGCAGCCAGTCAAGAAAATTTACTCATTTAGCCTTTTCTAAGTGTATCTGGTGCCAAATATATGCATCACAATTTGATATATTTTTAAACCAATCATGTGGGGAATCAATCACTATAGTTTAAAAGTCGGGTATGACAGGTGGCTAGATGGGTCGCAAGGTACTGTGTTAGGTCTCAATATGAATACCCAGTACTTAATAACAGTTAATTAATTAATCGCTTGCGGGTTTAATCAACTTAGCTTTACGAAAAACATGAACAATGTGGTTTTCAGGTCCAAGGGCTCTTGCTCGCAGCTGTTAGTTATTTGTTTTGTGATATACGACTAATTTGTTTGATCGTGATCCATAAGTGAGTTTGTTTCATGGTATCAGTGGGTGATTAATCATGTCATACGGTAGCTCAGCTGCAACATAAGGAAAGTGATGGTATGTGTCTGATTCGTGCATATATTTGTGTGATTTCACAGTTTTTGTGATGTGCTCTTGATAGATTAACTTTTTAGCTACAATTAATTTATTTTATTCACCCATTTCATGTTTTACAAATGTTGCAGGGTAAATATAGGGGCTACAAATATGGTCAAAAGGTAATCGTAAATAGATACACAGCCACCAGGGCTAAGCGCGTATTTGGTTGTATGTTTTCATGATATGTATTACATTGTTCAAAGGTAATTCACACGTTGGTGGGTTGGCGGCGCTTGGTGTTGGTATTACTCTGTGTTTTATGTTTGGTGCTAACTTCTACAGTTTTTAACTTTTTATAATAGTGGGATAGTATTTGTATCATTCCTTCTTGTTGACATTTTTTCCCTATGGTACTAATAAAGTTTGGTTGTTCTAGAATGTGTGTATCATATACTTGTTTAATTTTTTTGTAAAAAAAAGTAGCAAAGTGGATCTCAATCAAAGAGAATTAAAAGATCTATTTTATGATGTAGTTCGTTTTGTTAAACACCTAAATATGTGAATGTCATAGCAAATTAAATAACTTTGGGGGTAAGAAATTAAAATTAGATAAAACCCAGCTGCAAGGAGCGTGAGTTTCACGCTTGTAAGTGTAGTGCCACGTGTTGCAAGTAGATTGGTTCCTACGGTTACCACCATAACTCACGTTTCCACGATAATCTTCCTCATTTATTTTATCCTAAGTTTAATAGTGGCACTTGTGATATTGGTAATGTTAATATCATATATTCCATTATTAAACTTAGGATAATGTCATATATGCCTAAATTTAATGATGAAATAATTTTTGGTCAAAATGACTTTAAAATACAAAAAACATGCTGATAGTGGGATTCGAACTTGGATCCAATCCATCCATCTACAAGGAACGTGTTAACCAAGTGAGCTAAATGTTAGATATGTTTAAAATCCCAATACTTTTTAGTCACATAAACAATTACTTCATGTGACCATATAGTGGCATTTGGTCACACCGTTCAAGTGTGTGACCATATAGTGGCATTTGGTCACAGTGTTCAAAAGTGTGATCATAGAGTGACCATATGTACCTGTTTTTGGCTACACTGAAATTATGTGTGACAAACTCGACTTCATGATTTAGTCACATAAACAATTACTTCGTGTAACCATATAGTGGCATTTGGTCACACTGTTCAAATGTGTGACCATATAGTGACCATATGTACCTGTTTTTGGCTACACTGAAATTATGTGTGACAAAATCGACTTCATGGTTTAGTCACATAAACAATTACTTCATGTGACCATATAGTGGCATTTGGTCACATTGGTCAAGTGTGTGACCATATAGTGACCATATGTACCTGTTTTTGGCTACACTGAAATTATGTGTGACAAACTCGACTTCATGATTTAGTCACATAAACAATTACTTCATGTAACCATATAGTGGCATTTGGTCACACTGTTCAAGTGTGTGACCATATAGTGACCATATGTACCTGTTTTTGGCTACACTGAAATTATGTGTGACAAAATCGACTTCATGGTTTAGTCACATCAACAATTACTTCATGTGACCATATAGTGGCATTTGGTCACACTGTTCAAGTGTGTGACCATATAGTGACCATATGTACCTGTTTTTGGCTACACTGAAATTATGTGTGACAAACTCGACTTCATGATTTAGTCACATAAACAATTACTTCATGTAACCATATAGTGGCATTTGGTCACACTGTTCAAGTGTGTGACCATATAGTGACCATATGTACCTGTTTTTGGCTACACTTAAATTATGTGTGACAAACTCGACTTCATGATTTAGTTACATAAACAATTACTTCATGTGACCATATAGTGGCATTTAGTCTCACTGTTCAAGTGTGTGACCATATAGTGGCATTTGGTCACAGTGTTCAAGTGTGTGACCATATAGTGACCATATGTACCTGTTTTTGGTTACACTGAAATTATGTGTGACAAACTCTACTACATGGTTTAGTCACATAAACAATACACTTCATGTGACCATTTAGTGGCATTTGGTCACATTGTTCAAATGTGTGACCATATAGTGACCACTTGTACCTGTTTTTGGCTACACTGAAATTATGTGTGACAAACTCGACTTCATGATTTAGTCACATAAACAATTACTTCATGTGACCATATAGTGGCATTTGGTCACACTGTTCAAGTGTGTGACCATATAGTGGCATTTGGTCACAGTGTGCAAGTGTGTGACCATATAGTGACCATATGTACTTGTTTTTGGCTGCACTGAAATTATGTGTGACAAACTCGACTTCATGATTTAGTCACATAAACAATTACATCATGTGAACATATAGTGGCATTTGGTCACACTGTTCAAGTGTGTGGCGCGGTTTTTGTCACACTTTATGTGTCTAACGTGACTAATGCTTCAAACTTACTCTTCATTGGTCACGCGTTCCAAATCATGTGTGACTAAATAATCATCAAAAAAAACATTAGTTCCCTTTAGCCACATAAATGTATGAAGGTGTGGCGAATACATTTCAGAATGGTCACACGATTTAAGTGTATGTGTGACCAAATAATGACGTGAATTTTATTTTGGCATCTTTAGTCACATTAATTTTTTAAGGTGTGACGATTTGATTACGAGCATGTGTGACCAAAGCCCATTTTTGTTGTAGTGACAGTATGGTGTCACCCATAAGACCTCTACGGCCTACCACCCGCAAACGAATGTGCAAGCGGAAGTAACAAATCAGGCACTGAAAAGAATTCGGGAATGAACCGTTGGTCAACACAAGGAGAGATGGGCAGAAAAGTTAGACGACGCTCTATGGGCATTCCGAACAGCGTATAAAACACCGTTAGGAACAACCCCTATAGACAAGTTTATGGCAAATTATGTCATCTTTCAATAGAACTCGAATACAAAGCTTACTGGGCACTGAAGAATTGTAGGTTAGACCCTTCAATAATGGGTACACACCGAAAAATGCAACTGAACGAACTAGCAGAATTAAGAGACCAGGCTTACGAGAGCTCATACCAATTCAAGGAAAGAATCAAACTGCTTCACGATGCAAGGCTTCGCCCTACATGGTTCAGACCAGGTGATAAGGTTCTGCTCTTTAACTCTCGATTTAAGAAATTTTTTGGCAAATTCAAGACACGGTGGAGCGGACCATTCACGATCTCTAAAGTATTCCCATACGTTGCCATCGAACTCGAGGCTCCGAGAGGAAACTTCAAGGTAAACGGACATCGTTTAAAACACTACGTAGAAGATTTCCCCTTAACCGACGAAGTCTACAACTATGATTCACCCTAATAGGATGACATGTATAAAGAGTCAAGCTACAAGACTCGAAAAACAAAGCGCTCTTGGGAGGCACCCCAAGCCTATCTTATTTTAAAGTATTTATTAGCGGTAGCTTTTTATTTTCTTATGTAGTTAACCTAATCTATTTCATGCAGAATCTCACCCTATGAAGAAGTTAATGGTCATTTCCACTTACTACGAGTTACACCATTAACATTTTATACATTTGCAGGATGAGTTCACAGCCAGCCAGTTCACGAGCTCGCAGATAGAGGCGCACGTGTGTCGTGTATCACTCCCGGATTTCATCACAGGGCAGTAGCACGAGGACAATCAGAGATTCTCTGTCACTGCCACCTCAATATTTCACGAGGCCTGGACCAACTTGGTGGAGGTCAATGTTGAGGGGTCATTCCTTCAGCATAAGACGGCTGCTGGGTTATTCACGCCTAGTAGGACCGAGGGCAGAGCCGTAAGGACCACTCTATTGCCCACCTTTGAGCATGGGGTTACTACTGTGGACCCTGCCGTCACTTGGGTGATGCTGAGAGCTCTCGAGATCCAGCAAGCAACCGTCACTGAGATCCATGATGCTCTAGGTCTACCCACCATACATGTGTGTCCCTTTCAGATGGGCCCTGATCCGGCTCTGCACATGCCACCGTGGGACCTTTTCCTACCTTGGAACTCGACTGTGCAGGACCACCCCATCCCTAGGGCCCCACCGGAGGAAGAGATCGCAGCATTAGAGTCTTGGATTCAGGATCCAGAGGATGGCACTACATCTCCAGTCTACACCGACGATCTTCATGGATGACGACTTCACTGACTGGGAGAGGCTCTATGCTGATATGGATTAGCTACTTTTATTTCTATCTTTTATTATTATGTTTGTTAATAGTTTTGTTTCTGAAGGATATTTATTATGCATAAATCTACGTAGGAATTATGGAACAAGTTCTATTGAATGAGTCTGGTCCATGTCCAGCAACTCACACACCCGAATTTGGTCCATAAATCCAGTGGACACGCACGCAAATTAGGGGATTACTTCTTCCTTCTTTTGTCTTGATTAAACACACTCAAAATCTAAATAAAACTCTAAGTGTGGGATTACAACTCGCAAATAGAGAATAAATTAGAAAAATTGCTCCTGGGTTAAAAACTCTAAGTGTGGGATAAACCCAACTTAGAAAATGAACATTAGGGACAATGTTCTTTTAAGTGTAGGATAGCAGTAGTAATTACTACTATGGTGCGTCAGTGCGTCTTTACCCTTTTTGCTCAGTCCTTCAAACAACCCTAAAAATTAACCAAATTTTTAAAAAATTTTGAATCGACAAAAGTCTTTAAAGGATATTTTTGGTCAACAAAAGTTCGAAAGATGGGTGAAAGAACATAAGTAGGCAAAAAGTTCGTGATAAAAATTCAAACTAAGTTCGAAACAAGCAATCGCATGACTAGGCATAAAACCAAATAAAAATATAGTGAGGAACCTTGAGCCTATAGCACTCATCTTTAGAGCTTCACCTTTTCAATTGTGAGTGTGCCGATGTATGCCTTTTCAAATTAGAACTTGCTCAAGTAATGCATTTCGAGACTACACAAATCGGCATCATACGTGATGAAGGTGCAATTAGAGGATCTTGACATTTCTTAGGAATAAACCCCTCTCATAAAACCCCTGCTTTCAAGCCTAACCCGACCAATGCTCACCTTTAGCATTGAAGATCCATTTAGAAAACATGTTGAGCCTTAGCCTTTTCATTTATAGAAAAACACTTTGAACCTTTCCATTCTTCTTCCCTCTCTTGGCCATAGCCTAAGTTTCTGCTCTGTCAGAAATTTTGTTGCAAACATGCTTCATCTTCAAAAGAAAGGAGACTCCGTGATGATTAAAAGAAGTCAAAATGAAAAGGAACCTCCGAAGAAAACATGAGTCAGCAAAAACAAGCTGCCAGAAGAAACTCAAAAGGTCTCGACCAAAAGTATCATCAAGAGTCAGGGAGATGCGCACCCCACAACTCTCCAAGATAACTCAGAAAGAGAATAAGAGAATAAGAGAAGAAAGAGAAAAAGAAAGAAAAGGAGGTCGCCTGAGAGAAAAATCCATAAAGAGGCATCGCAAAGCTTCAAGAACACGTCTTCACATGCAACTCTTAGGCTATATCACAAACCTACACAAATCATCCGTAAAACCCTTTCCACCCTTCACTTATTTATACAACCCTCTTTACAAATGTCTAGGGATAATTAGCACCGTCCCCATTTAAGTAGTGGAGATTTGATTCTCGATCAAGCTTATGACAACAAAAGAGCTGCATGACTGGCTTCTGAGCGAACTAGGAGGTAGGAAACCCGATACACTTGAGTGAATTGAGTGACCACCCATGAGGAACCCCGGTCATGTATATCCTACATTACCAGGATTGACAAGAAAGCTTGTCAGGATCCGATTTGGAGAAATACCCAAGAAATTGAACCCTACTTAAGATCTCTCGTACCCAATCTCTAGAAGATCAGTTCTCCAAAAATCAAACCTTCCCTTCAAGACTCTCTTATCACGAGTCGAATTTTATCACGGTTTGCTTGAGGACAAGCAAATTTTAAGTGTGGGATACTTGATATCGCGTAAAAAGTCACGTTTTTACTACCGATATCTCTCTCATTTTAGATCAATACTTGGAATATAAGCTCAAATACTAAGTAAATCAGTGATATTTTGTCAAGTAGGTCAAAATAAAGAAGCATGAGAAAAATCACGCAAAACAGACGAAAAAGGAAGATTCCACACACGTTTGAAGATTCGAAGCCTTCAAGACAAGATTTCAAGTCTAAAAGATCATTTCAGAGGTTTCTTCATTCCAAACTCTTCGTTTTCCAAAACTGAGTCTAATGCAAAAAGAATCGCCAAAAACGGGTGAGAAATGAAGATTCCACGTGCTACGAAAGATTCAAACTAATTGGAACAAGACATCTCAAGATTGGAAAATCATCTCGGGGATTTCTTTACATCAAAGTTTTTTTTTAAAATCGAATCCAATGCAAAAAGAATCGATGAAAACGGACGAATAACGAAGGAGATGCGAGCTAAAACGCGAACAAAGAAAGTTGCACGAACGGCCTTGGTCCACCGCCGGCTCACCGCCAGCCAACGCCGGATCGTCCCCCGGCCGGTGCCAGTTCACCGCCCCTTCTTTGGGCCTGTGCTGGCCCACTTCCGGCCGATGTCGGCCACCTTTTTGGTCTGTGCACCACCTTTTTTGTCCGGTAAACGTACCGCACGCACTTTTTCTCTAAAATGAGCCTAACATCGCTATCGTGAGCCGGATTTCAACTATAAAAATACCCTTGGATTCACAATTCAAAAACACACATTCCTAACTTATTCTTTCTTTCTATAAATTAGGCTTAAATTTCTCTTTTTTAAATTAATTTAATTAATTAGGCTAGCTAATTAGTTAACTAAGGGAGATTAATTATCTTTATACGGAGGTGCCCCGGAACGCATTTTAGCTACGAGTTATTGTACGCTGTATCAGGTTCTAATCTATTTTCTTTTATTATTTAAATTATGTTTTTTTGTTTATTTTCAATATTTAATTATGCATGTTAGATTTGCCATGATTAGCTAAATAACTCAATTGTCTGCTATGATTGTCGTCTAGGGAATATTTAAACATGTAATAAACTGTATGTTACGTAGCAGCGGATAATTTAAATTATGAATAGATGTAGGGATTAAATCTTTATCGTTTATCTGCCTAACTCATGTTGTGACTAAGACTTATCCAAAAATGAACGTAGCTAACTCATAGAGTACAGGTCACTTGGTTATACTATGTTAGATTGAATCATTGAGCTCGACATGGCCGGTGTTCTCTAGACTGAAATAAGATCTAAGAGACACGGAATATGGGTATATAGGTAGATTAAGATTAAATCCAGATAGAAGATACTTTTGAGACAGCTTTCGGAGTATCCTCGACCTAGTAAATCCTTTTGCCTGCCTTAAACAAAATACTATTTTGATCACCTTATTGCATGTTCTTGTTTGATTGTTGCCTTAGGATTGTCATAATAGTAAAACATAAAAGGTTTTAGGTCATCGTGAAGTTATATGACGGCCCTTATTCGACAGTTCCTTGATATAGTGCTGGGAAATGCTTTATGCAAAGTACAAACGTACGGAAGTCTGGAATGACCGAAGGTAGTTATATTACGGATCAAATGTTATATCAAAAGTATTACCCAGGTTTCTATTTATAGAATAAAATTACTCCTGTTATTTTGCATACTTGAGTAGTGTCGATAATTCGTACGAATAAGTGATGTCGTATTATTCGACTGCCTAGACCAGTTATTCCAACTTATACCGGTGAGGGTAAAACCCGTTTATAAGACTGTTTATTCAACAGACTATGCCATGATTCAGACATCTCTGACGACCGAGATTGGGGAATAGGATTCGAGAATAACTGTTGAATAATACGGCCGTACATTTGAGAGAACTTTTGGTGTACGTGTCAATGTATTCTGCAATCCCCGTGACATTCCTTCTGCCTGATTGTGGACATCTCCGCGTTAGTTTGATGGAAGGATTGTAGTAATAACTCACATTAACTTACAAATTAATCCTCACTAGAACTCTTCTTATTTAATTATCCCTAGACTACATCACAGTAGGCAATCACTTTAATCGCTGAACGCCTTAAGTAAACTCCACCTTTATCTTGTCTTTACTTTATTTAGTAGATTAGAAAACCCCAAACCAAAACCAATTTTTTATTCCAGCTAAATACATAAAAGTTTCTAAATCCCCTAGTTTCAATTCGTCGCACTTTAAAGAACAATCATAGGTCATACTTATCCTTTGCTAGCCCTTATAGATTAGAAATAGTAGTAACCCTAGGCTCCAGCCTTATAAATTTAAAACACCCAATGTTGTGCCCGCGTCACCATCAGAAATATCAACGACCGATGTGCGGCGCAGCATTGTTTAAATAAGAGAAGCGTCTATTTAACTTAGAGTTTTGTCATATATAAATTATAGAGGCAGGGTCAGTGACCCAACAATCTCCCTCTATTTATTTATGACAATACAGCTATTAAGCTTATTTTTCTCTAGAGGCTATTCATAATATGTTGAGATTTTTGAAAGTACATTTCAAACATAAATAAATAGCAGAAAATAATAAACTTTGATTTCTATATCATAATCAAAAGTTTTATAGCTGATTTATTACAACACTACATCTTCATATTCTTGTTTAATTTTTAAGATAAGTGTTGTCAGTCTCATGAGCCATTCTCAGCTTCAGTTCATCATCAATCATATTTACGAACTCTTCATCAGCATTACTAGCCTTCCCTACAAATCTTAAAGGAGCAAGATCGATGCTCTGTTTTTGCAATTGGGATTTCAGAGGCTCTTTGAAAACTTTTTCCATTGATTGGATCAATGTCGAACATACCAAACTCTAGGCTTCTGATGACTCTTCTAGGCATGAAGTGTACTCCAGCAGGTAGAACATGATTTGTGCATTTGCAGTCAGGAAGAAAACTCATCTTTTGAAGAATATTTATTTGCTCAAGCTTTTCTTTTTTAGATCTTCTTTTGGCTTTCTTTCTATGAGCACTTGATGAAGTAGCTTTAAGTTCAGTTTGAAGTTGGGAGAGAGGAAGATTCAGATCTTTTTCAGCTTCATTGAGATCAGAGATGATGGTGTCTAATAACTTCAGTAGAGATGGTTTATATGTGGTTGAGCTGTTTTGGATGCAGGTGTATAGCTCACCAATCTCTTTTAGACCAAGAATGACTTTCAATTTTGAAAAATATACTATGTCAATCTTGTCTTTACCTTCCCTCATTAGCTCAAGATGATTTTTCTGCTTCTGATCTTTGAAGATTTTTGGAGTGACTTTGATAATCTTATCAGGGAATCTTCTGAAGGTAATGAACTTCTTGAAGATTTTAATTTGTTCATCTATTTCTTTTAATTTTAAGGCAGCTTGTCTTAAAACTTCTTCTTGAATCTGTTAGGCAACAGTACCATTCTTCCCTTCACTTTCAACATCAGCTTTTAACTCAGAAATTTGCCTTTCAGTTTCAGCTGCCTTTTCTTTTTCTAACTCCGTTGCTTTTTCTTGAGCGAAGGCAGTTTATCGATCTTCAAGAGGGATATTTAGCTTTTTAGCCCGTTTCTTACGATTCTTTTCTTCTCCCAGAAACTCATCTTCTGAGCTTGAGCTGGCAATGTTTTTCATCTTCTTGTCTTGATGAGAGGCAGTTTTGATCATGTCATCATCAGAATCTTCATCTTCATCCATGATGATTTTTCTTTTTCTTTTATTGGATGGTTGCTCCCCTTAGCAGGTGTAGACTCAGTTTCTGTGCTTGTAGGAGCAGTATTGGCAGATGGAGAGATGATTTCAGGTTCTTTCTCAGAATGAGCAGGAGCAATGACCTCAGCTTCAGTGTGAGTATGCTCAGAAGACATAGATGTAGATAATTAAATTAAGAGAACGAACATTATCTCTCCTTTGATTACGGCTCGACGAAAATCAGGTTCTTCGAAATAACTTATAAACCCAGACTCTCTATTAAATTTTCTATAAAGATTAAAATTCTTGAACTGAGATTTCTTGAAACTTCGTCTGGAATGAGTTAAAAAAGATATACGTTTAAATCTTCTTAATCTAAGCTGGTGATCCAGCCCTTGCATTATACCTTGTTCTTTTCGTCGTTTTTTAAAATATTGTTCCAACTCGTTGATTAATTTGTATGACCACCGAAGGGGTTTTTTACACAACGTTGATTTTCTCCCCCTCAACGGGTGAGGGCACTAACTCAGCAGCTGCACTACTTGACTGCATTCTGTGTAACATTTCTTTCAACACATTCTTCAGAATGGTCTCAAATGTCTTCTTCTAAGTGTCCAACCGACTTAAACAAGCCATTAGCCCAAGCTGAAAACCCCTTGTGTCTTAGAGATCTTCCCTATCAGCTTCAGTGAATCGTGCATCACTGATACCTTTATGAATTTTGGTTTCGAAGGCAGACACACCAGAAATGATTTCATTGATTTTAGAAGGAATGGGGTTAGCAGCAGTGGTGACTTCATCTACTTTGTAAGCTAGGTCCTCAAATGTTTTGATGAAATTCTTGGGAATCAGAACTTGTAAATCTTTCAACTCCTTGATAAGTTCAGTAAATAAGTTGTTGATGGAAGAGGTTACCGGAGCACATGTTGCAGTTATTTCTTTTCTTAGCGCACAGACTTCTTCAGTAAGAGCAATGAATTTTTTATTCAGGGCAGTGAATGAATTTTCAGTAAACTTCATATGCTTCTCTTGAATGGTGGCTAGCAGCTTGATTTGTTCAAATATTTTATCAGAATTGCTGAGTTTTGGATGCTGTATTAGAGATGTATGAGGTGAAGATTGATGAGGTGGTGATTGATGTGGTGATGATTGATGAGGTGGTGATTGTTGAGGTGATGGTGCTTCTGGTATATACAAAAACGGTGAAACAGGTTGAACTTGATCAAAGATAATATTAGTTACTAGTAGATCAGAGTCATAGCCTGCTTCCGATTGATCAGAGTGCTCAATATCTGCTGGAGTTGGTGGTTCTTCCATTTCTGATGCTAATCCGGAAAGGTTACTGATATGCACAGTGTCTGCAAAGAAAGCATTTGATGCAGCTTGAGGTATCAACCCATAATGAGATAAGCCACCCAGGTAGAGTTAAGTAGTGCTTTCAAGATCAATGGATGGCTCAGCTGGTATTTCTGTAGTGGAAGATGGACCAGCTTCATTTGTTTTCTTATGGAGCTTAGAGCGAGGTCGCCTGGGGATCTCTGATGGAATAGAAGCTGCAGCTTCATTAGTATTGACAGGCTCAGATACCTCAGCTTCAGAGGGAGAAACGGTAGTTTCAACTGCAATGATCTCAGGATCAGCTTGAGTTTCAGGATTTTCAGCATTGACTTCGTCAGCATTGTCATGTTCAGCTTCATCATCTATTTCTGGTATACGTGCAAGCATGACGGCTGGAATGGTGGAAGTAGGTGCTTGATCATCATTTCTTTCTCGGAAGGCAGGTTTGTTCAAGTAAACCGTCTTGCCTATTTTCCAGACCAGTAAAGTAGCACCAATGCCGTACATTTCTCCTGATGGATTTTGTCCATATGCATCTTTCACTACTCTTTTGATGACAAGGGAGAGAAATCTTGGGTACTGGATAGTGGATTCTCGCTTCCTTGCAGTGACCTTGCACTTTAGGCAATTAAAAATTAATTTAGCTATATCAATCTCACTCCCTGTGATGAGTGCATAAGCTATCTTTCATTGAACGCCGTTGGCTTGGTCGTGAGATCCTACATTCGTGCCCAGACACGGGATAATATGAGCGAAGAAGAGATTCCATTCTCCACTCATTTTGCTTCGAACAACCTTAGCATCGGCATGATCACTTACATAATCAATAAAATCGATTACATTCTTTGAAGCTTCCACACTTACAGGTTCATCCCATACCAACTCTTTTCCTTCTGCTACTCTCTTGTAATTTAGCCCTAGAGCATCCCTAAATCGACCAAGATGGAACCAAACTTGAGTTTTACAATCATTAACCGTTCCTTTGAACCCCTCATACCGATCTTCGTCTTTTCCGTCATACCGTAGCTCGTTTATATCGCGTAAAAAGTCACGTTTTTACTGCCGATAGCTCCCTCATTTAAGATTAAAATTTGGCAAATAAGCTAAAAAAACTACATTAAATTGAGTTATTTTGTTAAGTAGGTTAAAATGCGGAAGCACGAGAAAAATCAAGCAAAACGGACGAAAAACGGAGATTCTACGCACGTTTACAGATTCAAAACATTTGAGACAAGCTATCTCAAGATAAAAGATTCATCTCAGAAATTTCTCAACACCAAAGTCTTCGTTTTTGAAACCTACGCAAAAAGAATCATTGAAAACAGATAAAAAACGAAGATTCTATGCACAATGAAAGATTCAAAATATTCGAAACAAATTATCTCAAGTTAGAGGATTCATCTCAGAGAGTTCTTTTTTACAAAGTCTTCGTTTTTAAAAATTGAATCCAAAAGCAAAATGAATCGTCAAAAACAGACGCGTAACGAAGAAGATACAAAGCAAAACGAGAACTGGAAAGCACCTAGGGCCGGAACCGGTTGCTTTTTGTTCGTAAGTGTACCGGTCCGGCTGGATCGGCCCGGAACCGGCTGACTTGGCCTGGTTCCGGTTGCTTTTTCGTAATTGTCCGCGCAATTCGCTAAAATGAGTCTATTTTCGCTATTGTGAGCCAGATTTCAACTATAAATATACCGTTGGATTCGTAATTCAAAAACACACACTCTTGGATAACTTTTAGCTCCAAAATCACAGTTCCAAATTTTCTCTAAATTTTGCATTCTTTCTCTCTCTAGGATTTGTCAAATTAATCTACAAATTAACCCGGGAACTAGAAGAAACGATTGTAATTGAAGATTAGCTTTGTACGTGTGAAGTGTTTTTCAATTGTAATAATACGCTGCTATGCTTTAATTTCCGGGTGATATCTAAACCTTTTCATACTCGTTTTATGTTATATTTAATTATGCATTATTACTTGGTATGTGATCTATATATTGCCATGAATTGCGAGTAGTTTATTATTGTGATTGTTGGGATGTAAAAAAATTAAAAGTAGGGATGACATTAGATAATCAATGTACGATGATCGTAAAGTAATATGACGGTCCCTATTCGACTGTTCTACGAATGGAAGTCAAAGAACGATAGAAGGTAGTCATATTACACGATTTAGCTCTGGTTTAACATTGGAACTCCGAAAGGACAATACAATCTTATAAACTAACTGATAAATCCTACGAATGTCAAAACACTGTAAAGTAATGTTCGTCAATACGTTCAGATAAATAGGAATTAATAACGTCAATGCTGTTTAGGTTTTATGAACTTAAGTTTAATTTATGGAGTACCCTTTCTGGTTATCCATGTGACTGCAACCTAGTAATTAGGAATTGATCAAGTCTAATTCGGGTAAGTAGTTATTTGTACCTAGTCTATGACAAAGTAAGACACTGCGAGAGAACTGTTCAGTACATAGTAATTAATCACTATGGAATTTCCATGTATCTCCCAACTTATTACTTAACGAAAGCATGGCAAAGGTGAGTAACTTTGGAAATACTATATAGTAAAGTACAAGGCGAATCACTGAAAGGTATGGTCTGCACATGATAAATATTTTAATAAACTGCGAATAGTCCAGGGATGTATAACTATTTGAAAAGGAGAGATTTAAGTCATAAGTCGAATAATCCAGAACTTAAATAATGGCAACATGACTTAGAACTGAAAGTAAAAGTCCAAGTGACTTGGGATTCTTAAACCACTAGATCTTACATAATCGACGATCTAAATACACGACGTTAATAATCAGTTATTTATTTTGTCATCCCGAAAGATTAATTATTGAAACCTCAGCAATCACATATCCATCTATATCTGTTTTTCTACATTTTAATTATTTGTCTTTAGTTTAACTATAAAATCCCAAAAATCTACCTACTTTAACCCATCCTAAATATTTCCCTACCGAAAGCATCAACTTTGATCCGGATTACGTTGTGATCTTTAGAATGATCTTAGGTTATACTTGCCGCTTACTGATTATGGTAGGTCGTACATACTCCCCCAGTCCCAGTTTTATTGTCATCTTTTGACTTTTGAAGTCTTTCTTTGACAACTTTGACCTTGAATATTTTTGTTTGTGTTATGTAATACTTGATTCAAATTATACCAATGAATATACATTCAAAACCCAATCCATTCATATATTTTGCATCAAATATTATATAACACAAACAAAAATATTCAAGGTCAAAGTTGTCAAAGAAAGACTCCAAAAGTCAAAAGAGGACAATAAAACTGGGACGGAGGGAGTATAATTTAAGCCCCGGCAAAATATAAATTTAAAACCACTTATGACTTCTCGAACTGCTAGTCAGAGATCTTTGACGACAATCTCTGCTCAAAATTGGCATTCCGTTCGGAGGCGCATCAAGTTTTTGACACCGCTGCCGAAGATTCGCATAACGTACGATTCAAAGCCGCCTTAACTAGTAGTATTTAGGAGATCCTTTCGGAAGAAATCTTCCCAGATCTTGTTCGAAAGTTAATATAAGTAGTAATAATAAATAAGTAATAATAAATAAAGGTATTTTAAATGACAACACACAAACCCTCTTATTCACAGTCTTCTAGCCCCATTTCCCTTTTCACCAAAGACGAAATGATGGCAATGGATGATACGGAATTCTTTGATCACCTAGAACAAGAGTTAGGATCTAATCTCTTTTCACCTTCTTCCTCTGAAACCGAAGAACCTTCCGAAATCCACGAAGAATTTACCGTAATCTCACTTCCTCTTTCAAATTAAAACATGGAGTTTGATGAATGTATGGATCAACTTTCTGATCTTATCATCTCTAAAAGACCACTTTTCAATTTCCCAATTGCCTAATCTACCAAATTCTATCCACTTCAGTAATTCTCACAAAGAGAATTACGAAGTACTACCTCCGAGATTACCCGACTTAATTACTCTCATTCCTGAGACTGCAATGTTCGCCATTACACTTTCAAATTCTCATAATGATGAATTCTTTCACTCCTTTCTAACCGAACACAAATACACCTTTTACCAAGTGGTAGATAAGGTTCAACCAGTCAACGCAAAAGACACTTATTTGGAAGAACGCCACGTAGGGAATTCTTTCAAACCTACCCGAAGGCTAGACATCTATAAAGCATTTGTGAGGCAACAATAGTCCTCAGACTTTCCCTTTTCCTATAAACAGTGAAAGATAATTGCTAGTTTAGACGGTCAAATAAGTATTCTGTATCGTCTGCCAAAACAGGAAAGTGAAAGCATTTTCACTAATTTTCGAAATGAAGAACTTAAGTTCAAAGCAAACTTAGATCTGCTTTTGGATTTATTAGCCGACATCGATTATCATCCTGTGTCCTCGACATTGATCAATCGCTATGTTGATGCAATAATCGACGAACTTGAGTTCTGGATAGAACGGGACACGATGATTCCAATGTCCTTTCAAAATTGGTAAATGTTTTTCCCGACTCAACCGAAGAAAAGATTGAGACCGATTTCTTCACCCAAAGAAAAGAATCTCACGTCAAACTCGCGCAAATCTTTTATCTTTCTTAATGTCCTTTCACTTCTGCTCAAAAAGATGATATCAGAGAAATCTCAGTTGCAGTAATGCATACGACCGGAGATCCTGACTCACAAGAAGAGAAGGCATTTTTAGACGTCATCGGAAAACTCATCTTTGACCTCAATTTTGATGATCAAGGACTGCAAAACAGCATATCCAACCCCAAGAAAGTAAGGAGGGCATTCCATAAACTCATTAGTGATCTTACTTATTTAGGATTAGAGGAACGAACGTTCTTAACTGAATTCGAGCGTTATTATCTGCACCCAGCGGATTTAATTTTCAACGTCATTAATTTACTTTCAAAACGCTTTCTCCCTTAAAACATTCTCTAATAAGAAAGAGTTTCGACCAACACCCCACGGTTGGGGATGGACGAATTATAAAAATTCCTCCGAATAAGTCGAGGCTCTTGACTTTAAACGAGCGCTTTTTTGGGAGTCTAAATTTTTTTTATTTTTAATATAATATTTGAAAAAAATGAAGAAATTTTTTTAGAATTTTTGTCTGAAAACATACGCGTAATACAAGAAATTACAAGTTTAAACTAACAATTGGTTAAAACTTGTACTTTTCGCAGTTTCCGCAACAGACAAAATTGTTTAAACACAAAAAATAGTTGAAGTAGTTATAAGAAAATTAAAAACATTTAAAAATGATTTAATCTCGCATACTTTGCGCGTTTCTTAGTTTCTTTAAAATTGTAACGAAAACTAATTCGCAATTAGTTACAATAGTTAAATTCAGGAACCATAAGATTAATTATTTTTGGACAACAAAAATAAATAATAGAAAATAAAACCGAGCCATTTCAAGTGCGTGTGGTTAAAAACAAAGCATTAAAGGCTAATTTAAAGCATGTACAAACCCACATTTGGACCCACACTTCACCACTTATCTAAAAATTCAAAAAAGAAAATTTGAAACGCCCCAAATTTTTTTTTTTTTAAATACTCTTTTAGACGCCCACAACTTAATTATATAGTTATAAACTTGATTCGTTAACTGTACTACCAAGTATAAGTTTGCATAACTCGAACAATCATTTTCTAGCTTAAAGATGGAATTTTCCAAAAGCTAAGGGAGTACCGCCCTGGTAGCCTAAGTACCCATCGGGTACTTTGAGTACCCACCTCATACAATGAGTACCCACTTTTCAACATCAGAACCCAGACCTCTTTTTAAACAAAAAGTACCAGCCGGGTAGTCAAACTATCAGCCGTGTAGTTCATCTGCATAACCTTTTCACTAGTACAAATTTGGGCTTTCGTCACACATGATGTATTTGAAACGGTCACACATTCCAATTTTTGTGTGACCAAAGGGGCAAAAAAAAACTGGACGTTATTATTTAGCCACACATGAACTCCAATCGTGTGACCATTCTGAAACGTATTTGCCACACCTTCGAACATTTATGTGGCTAAAGGGAACTGCAATTTATTTGCATTTCATTTAGTCACACATGAAGTTGGAACGCGTGACAAATCTTGTCACACACTTGAACACTGTGACCAAACGCCACTATATGGTCACATGGAGTAATTGTTTATGTGACTAAAGCTTAGAGTCGATTTTGTCACATATGATTAAAGTGTAGCCAAAGCTAGGTACATATGGTCACATAAGTTATTATGTGACCATATGTTTAGTGTCTGTTAGAATGGCAAAAGGTAATGTGTTTAGTCACACTAATTTCTAGCCCGATCATGTGACTATATCGCATTAGAATAGCCACACCATATCACAAATGTGTATCAAAAGGATGTTTATGGCCACATGTTAGGTGATTATATGTGACCAATATATTCACAACAGTCACGTTTTTAGATATTCATGTGACTATTTTTTAAAGCGAAAATGGGCAAAGACGATTATCATTAAATTTGATATTAGTCACATTGAGTGCTGTTTGTGTGGCTATATCATGAGACCTTATTGGTCACATGGAGTAATGGTTTGTGTGACTATAGCATAGAGTCGATTTTGTCACACATGATTTAAGTGTAGCCGAAGCCAGGTACATATGGTCACATAAGTTATAATGTGTGTCTAAAGTTTAGTGTGTGTTAGAAACTTAGAATGGCAAAACGTAATGGTAATAGCCACACCATATTACAAATGTGTATCCAAAAGGATGTTTATGGCCACATTTTGGGTGATTATATGTGACCAATGTATTCACAACAGTCACGTTGTTAAATATTCTTGTGACTATTTTTTAAAGCGAAAATGGGCAAAAACGATTATCATTAAATATTATATTAGTCACATTCAGTGTTGTTTGTGTGGCTAAATCATGAGACCCTATTGGTCACATGGAGGAATTGTTTATGTGACTAAAGTATAGAGTCGATTTTGTCACACATGATTTAAGTGTAGCCAAAGTCAGGTACATATGGTCACACAAGTTATTATGTGTGTCTAAAGTTTAGTGTGTGTTAGAAACTCAGAATGGCAAAACGTAATGTGTATAGTCACCCTAATTTCTAGCCCGATCATGTGACTATATGGCATGGTAATAGTCACACCATATCACAAATGTGTATCCAATAGGATGTTTATGGCCACATTTTGGGTGATTATATGTGACCAATGTATTCACAACAGTCACGTTGTTAAATATTCTATTGACTATTTTTTAAAGCTAAAATGGGCAAAAATGATTATCATTAAATTTGATATTAGTCACATTCAATGCTGTTTGTGTGGCTAAATCTAACGTATATTGTTATATTAAAAAGCATTGGAATTCTAACAGATATAACATTTAGCTGCATTGGTTAACGTGTTTCTTTGTAGGTGTATTGGTTGGGACCCAAGTTCGAACCCCACTCTCAGAATATTTTTTAATATAAATGTCATTTTGACCAAAAGGTTTAATGTATGCAAGCAGACTTAGTGGTATGGTCAAATTAAATGGTTATTGTAATATGCCCGTGATTAGTTATTGGTTACATAAAATTGATGTTATATATGACATTTATCCGTAAGTATTTATGTTGTAATTTACAAAGTTAATGCATGTACTAAAAAAAATGGAAGTCATAGAAATTAAGATACAAGTAATCATTCCATAAAATATTCAAAAGGTAATTTACAAGGTTACTGTACTAAAATTAATATAGCTAGTGTTCCAGCATTACATATATGTTGATCACTTGGACTTTGGTATAACAATACCCAAACTCTAGTTGGTTCGAAAGTAATCATCTCGTGATTCATTACCCAAGTCACGTTTATCCACACGTGGCAATATGTTATCATTGTGCGGGTGAATGACCGTGCTAAATTCCTCATCGATTTCATCATATGTATCTCTGTAATTCTTGGGAGGTGCTTTCAGGACAATAGATAAATTCCTAGTTAGCTGGTCTTTCACATAAAACACTTGTTGTGCTTGTGAGGCTAACATGAATGGATCAACCTTGTGGCCTACATTATTCAGGTCAACTAATGTATAACCAAGATTAGTATCGTGTTGGACCGCGCCATCTTTACGGTTAACCCAATCACATTTGAAAAGAGGAAGTTGCCTGAAGCAGTAATCCAGTACCCATATCTCTTGCAAAACCCCATAATAAAATGTGCGTCTAGTGGTTGCAACTTCTTTGGATATGTGAATATCTTCTGTCTCAACACTAACCCCACTGTTTTAGTAAACTCTGCCATCACTACATTTAGTACGAAATGTATAACCATTGATGTTATATGCAGTGTATTTCACTACACTGGCTCGTGGTCCATATGAGATCCACCTTACCGTTTCGGATACACTGTCTTTGGAGATCGCTAACTCTCTCTCAACCTGCAGAATCTCATTACAAGTATATATATATATATATATATATATATATATATATATATATATATATGTGAGCTTGAAATTGAACGAATTAACAAAACACAAATAGTGATAGAAAAAAACAATTGTCCAGCTTTTAGTTTGACTTTATTCTTCAACTCTGACAGTACTAACAGGCTTAATAGTAGTAACTTTGGTTAATGAAACTACAGTTAATTAAGTCGATCTCCAATTGGTAAAAACTGGACAATTTAATTGTAAGGAGTAAATAATATACGATTAAATAACAATTACCTCTTCGCGTAACCACTTATCAAAAGATTTAACGTGCTCATTCTGCAGCCATGCTTTTCGTTTACCCGGGTTTTGTGTTACCAAAACCTCCTTGTGTCGCCTGAAACAAGGTATTTTGTTATTATATTTGATAGAACATTAACTAAAGTAACGAAATAGCTAGACATGTGTTAGTAATTAATACTTACTCGATATACGGTACAATCTCATCTGTATTAAGTATTACATACAAATGTGCTTTCTGAAAGAGTTCTGCAGAAACTTCACTTGATTTGCCAGCCGACAGTGGCTTTCCGTCCTCGTTTTCATCAGTTTCATGTGTATCATTTGGGATACCAATAGTTTTCATGGATTTTTGATATTCTCCGAAAAACTCTATTGTTTCTTCTGCAATAGTCTCCTCAGCAATGCATCCCTCTGGTCTATTTCTGTTTCGCACATGTCCCTTAATAACCTTCATACATCGTTCGAAGGGATACATCCACCGAAAGCATACAGGACCACATAATTTTACCTCCCTAATTAGGTGCACAGTCAAATGGACCATAATATCAAAAAAAGAGGGGGGAAAGAACTTTTCGAGTAGGCACAGTGTGACACAAAGTTCTTCTTGCATCTTATCTAGTTCCTCTAATATGATCTCTTTGCTACATATAGATTTAAAGAAAAAGCAAAACCTGATAATAGCCTTGCGTGTGGGTTCGTCCATTATCGAACGTATTGCAATGGGCAAAAACTCCTGCATTAGCATGTGATAGTCATGTGATTTAAGGCCGATGAGCTTCCTATCTGTGAGGCTGATTAAACTAGAGAAATTAGAACAATATCCTTGCGGTACCCTCATGTTGTATAACGTCTGACAAAAGATGTCCTTTTCGGAATTCGTTAACGTGTAACCTGCTGGTGGTATTACTGTTATTTCTCGGTCGTCTTTCCTAACAAACAACTCTGGTTTGTCTATTCCCAACTCTTTAAGATCCAATCGAGCATTCTCTCCATCATTCGTCTTTCCCGGCACATTTAGCAAAGTCCCGACTAGACTCTCACCAACATTCTTTTCTATATGCATGAAATCGATACAATGTTGAACTTCATTGTGCCTCAAATACTTTAGCTTTTGATACCAAATGTTGAATTTCTTCCAATACGCACCATTCTGTTCATTTGATTTGCTTGAAGTACCATCTTCTTTTCCTGATCTTTTCCTCTTCTCCTTTTGGATCTTCCCACCTCTACCTCTGGCATCTTCTTGGTTTGCTTGTTTTACGCGTCCCCACTTATTTTCAATATGTTTTACCTCGTTGTATATTTGTTCACCGGTCATTGGAATTGGAGCCGTGCCAAATTCTTGATTTCCATTAAACGCCTTCTTTTGCTTTCTGAACGCATGGTTATATGGTAGATATCTTCTGTGACCTACATAGCTCTGCTTGGATGACGCAGGAAGTCTAATACAATATGTATCTTTCCCACATACCACACAACCTTTGTATCCACTGGTTGGGCAGCCACATAAAGTACCAAGTGCAGAGTAATCATTTATTGTCCATAACACCACCGCACGTAGATTAAATATTTGCTTTGTGGAAGCATCATATGTATCGACCCCTGTCTCGAATAAGAGTTGCAGATCATCAACCAACGGTTCTAAAAAAACATCGATATCATTTCCCGGGTATCCCGATATCAGTACAGATAGCATGATAAACTTTCTTTTCATACACAACCATGGAGGAAGGTTGTAGATGACAGATAAAACTGGCCACACACTGTGATGCATATTTCCTCTATTGACATCAACACCATCAGCAGATATTCCTAGTCTTAGATTCCTTGGATCATTTTCAATTTCGGGGAATTCGTTATCTATGGTTCGCCATGCCTGTCAATCTGCCGGGTGACGTAACACACCATCTGTTTTCCTCCTTGTCGCGTGCCATCTTAATTCTTCTGAAATACTTGTTATCTTAAAGAGACGTTGCAGCCTTGGTATTATTGGAAAGTACCACATTACGTTTGCTGGAGTCTTCTCATACACTTTTTTTGTCTTCTTATCCACCTTCCATCTTGATGTCCCACAGGTACGACACACGGTCAATTCCTTGTCCTCTTTCCAGTAAAGAAGGCAATTGTTGATACATACATCTATCTTTTTGTATCCTGATCCCAGCAATTTCAAAATTTTCTTTGCCTGATAAGTGTTTTCCGGCAATTCGTTACCATCAGGTAGCATCTTTTTTAACAATCCTAGCAGTTCAGTAAAGAATTGATCAGAACAGCCATACTTACTCTTTAAGTTGAGTAGGTGAACTATGGCTAACAACTTTGTGAAGTCAGGACACCCACTGTAAAGTGGCTTCTCTGCATCTGATAGCAGTTCTAGAAGCTTGGCATGGTCATCCGGATCCTCATCATCAAAATTATCTTTTGTAGCATTAACCATTTCCACTGTTTCACTCGCATGAGTTGGGAGTTCTGCTGTAACAATTGGCTCATCCTTCTCTCCATGATAAGTCCATTGTGTGTAGTTTTGATCAATGCCATTGCTGAATAAATGGAAATGCACTTCCTCCGTTTTACGAACTACATGGTTTAAACATTTGGTACATGGACATGGGATTAGAAGATGTGGATTATTACCCTGTGGGTCGATGTTACTCATCTTCTTCAAGTTGTTTACTGCATAATCAATAAAAGCTTGTACTCCGTCTCTATAAATTCTGCCCAGCCTGTTTGTTCCCATCCAAGACTTGTCCATTACTTAGGGTTTGAAAAATCCAATTAGGTGTGTCGGCGTGTTATGTACTGTAATTGATTAGGGTATGAAATATTTTAGGAAGTGCCTTGATTAATTCAATTAGGGGAATTAATTCGGATCTCATAAATGCAATTATGGAATCTGAGTTGAAGAGTGCCACTATTAGGTATTTTACATACCTTCCCACTGTCAGTTATTCTGGACAGTGCCACTGTTAGTTCTATTTTCTAGGGATTGGCACTGCTAACAGTATATAACCTTAAAACACTTCAATTGGACATTACGCTTTCATCTAACCACTGCAACTACAATTCAAAATACAACCGTGTCTTCTTCTATAATTAATTTGACGATCATGGCTTCTTCTTCTTCATCTGATTTGACCCTTAGTGTTCATGAAGAACACAATATGATCGCTTTTCTAATGAAACCCCCATCTGCACAGAATTTCACTCAAATAGTTGATTTTCTTCGTGCTAGTTATGTTTATCACGTGCTTACGGTATCTCTGAGGGTGTCAAGGGGTCATCTGAATGAATTCTGGAAGAATGCACGGTTAGAAGTGGTTGCTGGTGTAAATCAAGTGGTTTCAAAGGTTCAAGAAACCAAAGTGATGGTTACTGAGGAAATTTTACGCGATGTTCTTTTACTTGATGATGCCACAGGTATAACTTCCTTAGATGACACAGAATTGTTTGATAATTTAAGATTAATGGGGTATGAGGGTGATTATACACGTTTTACATTTTTTAAATCACTCTTTAGCCCACAATGGAAATTTTTAATTCATACAATTCTTCATTGCTTGTCATCTAAGAGAACTTCTTACAATGAATTTGGAACACAATTAGCCTATTTTCTTGTGTGTTTGGCTAAGGGTCAGAAATATAATTTTTCCAAATACATACTTGATGGCATGATCAGAAACATCACAAAGGGTAAAAAGGATCTTTTTATAATGTATCCAAGATTTGTGCAACTTGTTTTAAACAAACAAATTACTGATTTGGTTGCACAAAAAGTTGTCATTGGTGTTGGTACTCTCTGCTAGAACATTCACAGAGATGAGTAAACATACCAATAAGAAGTTCTCAAGGAAGGAAACAGCATTGTTTCCAACAATGCTTCCTGCTCCTTCCACCACAGATGTAGTACCACCAACTACATCTGAACCACTTGGTGACAGGCCAGCAGAACCAGTTGTGCCTGAACACACACCAAGTGGGGGTAAAAAGAGAAAACAAGGGACCAAACAGCCTACCACATCTAAGCCTAAGAAAAAGAAAGTTAAACAGGCAAGTGAGGCTCCTACTGCTCATTTGTCTCAGTCAAATGTACCAACACAGCAGGTGATCCCAGAGGAGTTGGTTGATCATTCTGGAAGGGCTGCCACTACTCCTTCTAGTCCACTGACAGAGGAGGGCAGTGGTAACATCAATAAGACCCAACCAGAGGCAACTTCTAATGCTGAGCCTATGGGTGATGAAGTAGGTGAAGGTCCCAGTACCAATAACCAAGGGACATTTGTTGATCATGCTAGGCATGAGGCAGATGATACTGTTGCCAATGATTCATCTAGGAGGTCACACTCTAATGATGATGAGGCTAGACCTACCATTGAATTGACGAATGTACAACTGACAGAAGCTGTGGATGAAATTTGGGAGAAATTAAAGAAGGAGAAACAGATCAATCGGGCTCAAGATGAGAAAATAGCAGAGCAGGCTGCTAAGATTGATGAGCAACAAAAAGTGATTGAGGATATCAAAGACAGGCTTGCTGTACTTGAAGCTTTGCTGGTTAAGACCACTTTCAACAAGGGGGAGAATAATGATGATGATGAACGCAGAAATAATGCAAGCAATGATGAAAAAGTGGTGCAGAATGATGATATTGCTGAGGAGACTGCAAAGGCACCTGAGGTCAATATGGATGATGTTCAGCGTAAGGATGTTGAAAGTGTTGAAAATGTTGATCAACCAAAGAATGTAGATGAAGGTAGTGTTGAAACTGAGAAGGTGGAAGGTGATGGAGATGATGCAGAGGCTGAGGGGGAGTCAAAGGTTAGAACAGAGCCTAAGATGACAATGGGAAGAAAGAAATCAGTACCATATGCAAGTGCTAAAGCTAGTAGAATTGAAGAACTTAAAAGGGCCAAGTCATGTAGTCCCACTGCTAGTTCAAGACCCACTCCCACTGCTACTGCAAAATCAACACCAGATTTTGCCAGTTATATTCAAAGTACAGCTAGTAGTAAACCTACCACTGTTATACCAACTGAACCTACCACTGCTACAACACCCACTACCACTGTTCCAACAGAACCTCAAGCCCCTGCTACCAAAGAACCAGAACTTCAACCTACTGTTATAAATCAACCCACTGTTGATATACCACAACCACCCACTGCTACAAAATCAACCACTGCCAGGAAACCTGAAGTACCATTTAAAATCAATGAACCTAGTAGTGTGCCTAAACCTGATTCCAAGCCACCTATTCAGAGGTCAGTACCTATACAGAAATCTGCATCTGAATTTGATGCAGTAGATGTTTTGCTACCATCTGGAAGAATTGTGAAGATGAGCAGAGAAGCTAGCAGAGTGTACGCAGAAATGAAGTCAAAGGGTTTGAAAGTAGAGGATGAAATTATATATGATGCTTATGTTGAAAAGACCAAGGGTAACCCTCTGCAAGTTGCATTTGATAGGATCAGAAAGAAGGATGCTGAAAAGAAAGAAGCTAAGAGGAAAGCTGAGAAACTAACAAGAGGTGAATTGAAAAATCAATTGGTTTGCAAGTTAAGAGGAGATAGATATTCGTCATTTCAGTTGAGGAGATTGACATTAGAGCAATTGCAGGAATTGTGGGATAACAATCCAATTGTTAATCCTGAGGCAAGAGAAAGAATTGAAAAGAAAAGGAGAGAGGATGAAGAGATACAGAGAAGGATGAAATTAAGGTATCAACAGATTGAGGAGGAGCTTGAACAAAAGAAAATCGAAGCCCAAAAGGCTGAAGAGTTGAGATTAAAAGTTGCAAGTCATAGAAGGTCATTTCAAATGATTCAAGACTCTGATGATCAGATATATGATTTGGATAGAGATGATGAAATCTTAGAAGAGATGATGGTTGAAAAGAGAGATAGGAATGAAAATACAAATCTTAATGATGAAGATCTCTCAGATATTGTTGAATGGCAAGGAATGTTCATAGAGTCAAACACTGTGTCTTATGAACTCAGAATTAAAAGAAGAAATGGAGATGTGAGTTTTCATAAGTCTATGGGTGATATTTTGAGAAAAGTAAAGAAAATGGATGTGTATTATATGTATAGAGTTGGAATGGAAAAGGATATGAAGCTTGTGAATATTCATATTGAAAGACACGTATGGGAATGGTTAAGAATGATGTTTGAACCAGAATAGTATGGTGAACTATTTTTGGGTATTGAAGCTGTTACTGATTGGAGACATTTTGCTAGAGCAGGAGTTCGTTGCATACTACTGAGGAATGGTAAATACATCTATATGTTGGAAGAAAGAGATTATGTTCTGAGCCAATCACTGTTGAAACAGCTAATTGAAAGAAAGTTACTTGTAGCTATCAAAACTGATAAAGGAAAGGATATAATCTATAAAATCATGAATCAGTACAACAAGAGGGTAGAATCAAGCAAGAAAGGGTCCAAATCTTCTAAAGAATCTGAGGCTGAATGAAGAAACTTAATGCAATTCCAGATTGTTAGTGTAATTGTATGATAGCCACTGTTATATATATACTTGGTGAATATTGTGATAAGTATATTGTAGCCACTGTTAGTGGAAAGCATGGCGTAGCCACTGTTAATATAATTAATGATATATGATTATATGGCACTATACGGAAAACGAATTCGATTAACCATAAGGATTCATCATTTTGAACACTTTTATAAGGTTTAGTTATCATTAAACACATTTTATAAACTTTGGTAATTCTTGAACACATTGCGTATAGTTATGGTTGATTTACGTACAATTTTTTATCCTTCACTAAATTAAATTTTTTTTGAAAGTTTAAAGCCCCTGTTGTCTATTAACCTTTTTTGATAAAAAGTTTTATCGTTTAATTTTTTACCTCTCTTTAACAGATTCGTCGTACTAAACCAAATGAATTTGATTGAACAGATTCTACGTCTTTAACAGATTTACGTCTCTAAGTGACTTTAGCCTAAGTTTAATAGTGAAATGTATGATATATGGCACTACCGGTATCACACATGAGGGTATTTAGGTAATTTCCTTTCCTACCCACCTTTTTAATCCCCTTTCTTCCCCATTCCTTTACATCGTACATTTGCTATTTCCCTCCATTACCATCCTCATTTTATTCCCGCTCATTTTTCTCCCTGTAACATGGCGTCATCATCATCTTCTCAAAATCAAGTTTTGGAACCACAATTTTATTACTATCATTGCGGAGCCAAGATGTATGTTCGCACATCATGGATTGAGATCAACCCGGCACGCAGATTCGTAAAAAGCCCAGATGTTAGTTTTTACCTTATTTTTTAATTGTTGTTGGTATCTGGAATTGATGATGCTGTTAGGTTAAATATTGACTCAAAAATGCTTTAATTTTGTTATTTTGTTGTGATTTAGGTTAAAACCAGTTTTTGCACAAGATATCGCTTTCTTGATTCGGAGCTTCCAGAGTATTACAGGAAGCTTATGTATCAATTAAGAATGGAATGCAAAAACAAGTCCATCATGAATGAAACGGAAGAAGATTCAGACTCAAAGATGGTGTTGATGAAGATGGTTGAAGAGTTGACTCTCATGAAGTCAAAATTGAAGATGTTTGACCAAGTGTTTGCACTTTTAATTGGTGTTGTAGTGATGTTGTGTGTAGTTATACTTGTTCTTGTTATGAACTAAGTTTCATTTAATTGTGTGTTAAATGGTTCTTTTAAGCAGATATATGTATCATGTTTGGTAGGTGTATGGTAAATAAATTATTATATAAATGTAACCTCAACTAATAATAAATAAATTAATCAAAGCAGAATGAACAAAAAACCATTTGTGAAATATTATATGCAAATTATATGTAAATCATCATTTCGGCATATGTATGTGACATTGCCCTAAGGTTAATAATCAAATGTACGATATACAGCAGTTGCGGTATCACACACGCCACTATTGAACTTAGGGTGTTATGTAATTCGTCATTTCGGCATATGTATGTGACATTGCCCTAAGGTTAATAGTCAAATGTACGATATACGACAGTTGCGGTATCACACACGCCACTATTGAACTTAGGGTGTTATGTAATTCGTCATTTCGGCATATGTATGTGACATTGCCCTAAGGTTAATAGTCAAATGTACGATATACGGCAGTTGCGGTATCACACACGCCACTATTGAACTTAGCGTGTTATGTAATTCGTCATTTCGGCATATGTATGTGACATTGCCCTAAGGTTAATAGTCAAATGTACGATATACGGCAGTTGGGGTATCACACACGCCACTATTGAACTTAGGGTGTTATGTAATTCGTAATTTCGGCATACGTATGTGACATTGTCCTAAGGTTAATAGTCAAATGTACGATATACGGTAGTAATTGCGGTATCACACACGCCACTATTGAACTTAGGGTGTTATGTAATTCATCATTTCGGCATATGTATGTGACATTGCCCTAAGGTTAATAGTCAAATGTACGATATACGGCAGTAATTGCGGTATCACACACGCCACTATTGAACTTAGGGTGTTATGTAATTCATCATTTCGGCATATGTATGTGACATTGCCCTAAGGTTAACAGTCAAATGTACGATATACGGCATTTGCGGTATCACACACGCCACTATTGAACTTAGGGTGTTATGTAATTCGTAATTTCGGCATACGTATGTGATATTGTCCTAAGGTTAATAGTCAAATGTATGATATACGGTAGTAATTGCGGTATCACACACGCCACTATTGAACTTAGGGTGTTATGTAATTCGTCATTTCGGCATATGTATGTGACATTGCCCTAAGTTTAATAGTCAAATGTACGATATACGGCAGTAATTGCGGTATCACACACGCCACTATTGAACTTAGGGTGTTATGTAATTCGTCATTTCGGCATATGTATGTGACATTGCCCTAAGGTTAATAGTCAAATGTACGATATACGGCAGTTGCGGTATCACACACGCCACTATTGAACTTAGGGTGTTATCTAATTCGTCATTTTGGCATATGTATGTGACATTGCCCCAAGGTTAATAGTCAAATGTACGATATACGACAGTTGCGGTATCACACACGCCACCATTGAACTTACGGCCGGGTGTTATGTAATTCGTCATTTTGGCATATGTACGTGACATTGCCCTAAGGTTAACAGTCAAATGTACCATATACGGTAGTTGCGGTATCACACACGCCACTATTGAACTTAGGGCCGGGTGTTATGTAATTCGTCATTTCGGCATATATATGTATGTGACATTATCCTAAGGTTAATAGTCAAATGTACGATATACGGCATAATTCTACTTATTATAAGTATAAGATTTTCATACTTTTGTTTGTGTGTGTATAAATAAAAATATGTTATTGTTAAATTGTGTACCGATTAAAAATATAATTTATCTTCTTACCATATTTGTTTATATACATACGTTTTTATAACATTTTTATAATATTGTATATAAATATGTTATTGTGAAATTGTGTATATCAAGAGTAAAAATAGTTTATCTTTTTACCACATTTGGTAATTACGTCTGCTAATACTAACCCTTAAAGGTTGAATGACATAAATACCCTTAATAATTAATTTCCAATACAATAAGAACTTAAGAAGGATTTTAATAGTAAGGGCATTTAGGTAATTTACTTAAAGACTTGGAAGTAGGCGCGTGAGGCGTAAAAGTTTCGAGTAAAATTCAGACATCAGATCAACACCTTTCAATTCCCGGCGTACCAACTTCCAAAGAAACTCAAAACAGAGCATCAACAAATCATCTAAACAAGATATAAACCATGGATTCCCAAAGCTCTAAACGACAGAAACCTGCTATGGAAGATGATCGAACTCTTGCTGACCTTCTGGACGGCGTCGTTAGTCAAGTACTGGCCCGTGTCGGGGCTTGCAACGCCAAGCAAGTTTTTAAAATGAGGACTCTGTAAGTCTCCATACCCTAGTTTCTAGTTTGGATTCTCGTTTCAACCTAAGGTTATATTGACGTTTTGTCAGTATAAGCCTTGTATTTTCTGTAATTTTTAAAAAATGTAGCGCAATTATTAATTAGGGCTTGATTTAGGAATATTTAAATTATATTGTGCATGTACAGTATTTAAGAAATCACCTTTTAAGATCAAGGGACTTAGATTATGTTTATGACGTCGTTTATATGCATTACAGGTGCAAGACCTTCAGACGTGCAGTTGATTCAGATGAGGTTTATCGCCAGCTGGATGATGATTCCCTCTATCCTCTATTTTCTATGAACTTGCACAAAATTGATGTGCTATCAAAATTGAGGGAGAATCGAAACCCTAACATGCTGTTTAGGGAGAATCGAACTTGCTCAAAATTGATGGTAATGTTTATTTTACATTTTATTGAAGTTTTTACTTGTACTCTGTCACATACTAATTTACTTTTCTTAAATGTATTATTCAAAACAAGTTCTTCTCATTTGCAGGTGATGAGGCTGCTGGAAAGGAGATGATGCAACAGGCATCTAATTTGGGACAACGTGATGCAACGTTTGTGCTTGGGATGCTGGTGATGGGGGAAAGTCAAGAGAGACAGGCAGAGGCCAAGCAACTGTTGACCTCTACCAGAACAAGGTTAGTAGGTCTGTGGGATGTGGCCCGGATAGCTAACAAGGTACGTCGATTGTTGGCTGATCCCCGTATCTTATGCCGAGCAAAAAGGGAATACACAAACTGCATTCTTTGTTGTCCTAAGCACAAGGTATTGCACGGGCAGACGTTACGCGATGCCTTCTCTCACAGACGGGCTTGGTTGTTCGATTGTAATGTATGCTTGTGGGATGCTTGCTACATTAACTTTGTATCTACTTTTGGTATATTTTACTTTTGATTAAGTATATATATATAGTTAGTTATAGACAGATGTATGTCGGATACTTATAAATATGTACTTATTTTTTGTAGTTAAGTTAATCATGTGTTATATATATGTGCATTATATGCTTTTGTTAATGGAAGGTCAGGAAAGGAAACAAGATGCTAGGAACCTGTTGGTCATTTCACTTTAGGGTTTAGGGCTAGCGTTTAGGGTTTAACAACATAATATTATATATTTATCGTGGGAAAAGTAAATCAATTTTATTCATAGCTGAGTTGGTCATTTCGTTGAGGAGCTAACCTAGCAATCCCGGGTTCGAGTCCGCTAACCTACATTTTGTTTTTTTAGCTCAATATTGTTTAATTTGCTGTTTTCCCTCCCTACAATAAGAAATTCATAATTAACCTTATTCATAATTTTAACTCTAAATATTATTTCCTTCATTTTGGAGCCAAATTTTTCCCCAAAAAATTTAAACTGACCAATTAGAGCCAAGCAGAAAAATTTGAATTTCAAGTGACCTATTTACATTCCAAAACATCTTAATACTAGGTTTTCTTTAACTTTTAGGCCGACCAAAGCATTTACAACTCTCAATTAATCTCCAACCAAAATATCAAAGAATTTATAACTCTCAATTAATCTCAATTAAAGTATATATCATGGATAACGAAGCCGATCATCCTCTAAATAATTATAATGATGACAACCACGATTTAGGATATGAATCGGAGGGTTACGATGATGTACAAGATGATGAAGCCGATGAAAACGACAATAATGCAAATCCCAAAATAGTTCCGCCGAGGGGCATAACAAGATTATTTGCGTTTCGCAACAAGTATGGCAGACCAGTTGCACAAAAGCTCAAGGTAACCTTCGATCAAATGGATTGGCTAATAGGGGACAATAGAGCATTGTTTTCGAGTTTTTTGGGAGACATTGTTCGTGAGCATATTGGTTTGAAGATTCTATCCTGGAAGAAGGTCGATAAAGAAGAAAGAGATAAACTGTGGGATGAAATCATGGTATTTGTAACCCACTCCATGCTCCGTTGATTAATTTCCTTTATTAATTAAAATTGTTTACAATACATTATATATGCAACTGGATGTATATATATATATATATATATATATATAGATAGATAGATTTAACTTGTTAATATTGATCTTGCAGCGATATTTTGATGTTGATGAGACACACAGAAAGCTAGTAATGAATCGTCTTGGTGCCCATCTTAGGAATTTCAGAAGGAAATTGAGGGAATCCTACATACTGCCCAACCTAAACACACCAGCAGTAAATGAAGTCCCAATGAAATATAGTGCATTTGTCCATGCCCCGGAATGGAACTCTTTTGTAGAGTATACGAGCACGGAGGATTACCAGGTTTAGTCATTTATATTAGAGTGCATATATATATATATATATATATATATATATATATATATATATATATATATATATATATATATATATATATATATATATATATATATAGATTAAAACATCAAAAAGATTGAAACTTTACAAAAACCAACATCAGAATATTGTGTTTGCACATTAATGCCATCTAATATATATGTATATATATAATTTCAGATTATTGTGTTTGCACATTAATGCCATCTAATAATGATTTTGTTCTGTAATTAGAAAAAGTCAGATGCATCAAAAGAGGCGCGCTCAAAGTCAGTTTATCCGCATACCATGGGACGAGGTGGCTACGTACATGTGAAAAATAAATTGGTAATTACATTTACATATATAACGTATGTTTCTATTTTGTACATTTTATGTATCAATTATATATAAGATCAAAGTAAAATACACAGAAAGCTAGTGTACTTTCTTTCTGTTTTCAATTTTAAATGCTTACATGTTAATTGGTAATTTGACTAATTTACATGTGTGTTGATTTGATGATTACAAGATCGAAGAAAAATAATTGAAGCACATGAAGAACCCCCACGTGGTATATTGTGGTTGAGAGGAAGGCAAAACAAAGCCGGGTTATTTCTAGACGAAATGACTAAAGATAAGGGACAACAACTAGTAAGCATTAATTTGACATGCAAATTTTCCGTTTAAATAGTTCATGTAGTTTACTTTCGATAAATCAATTAACTACTGGCTGTTGGAATCTATAATGCAGATAGACACTCACGAGAAGATCAAAACCGGAACCTTACAGCTTGCTCATGGCAACGATGCAATGACAGAGGTATTTTGAAAGGAAAAGGGAGGGTATGCCAGAGGAGTAGGAAGTGGAGTGACAATCAACAAGTATTTTCATCTTCCAGCAGCTCGAAGCAGAAAAGCAGCAGATGCCGAACATATGAAATTACTTCAAGCAGAACTTGCAGCTGAGAGACGTGCCCGTGAAGACAAAGACAAAGTTATAGAAACGTTGTCCAACCGGGTGTCAGAAGTGATGGCCAAGTTGACTGCACAAGAGGCGAAAATTAATTCAATGTCAACTCAAAACCTGCCATCGGAGGAAAGGCATTTAATTCTTGTATTAATTAAGTAATTATGCTAACATATTATTCATTAATTTATATTGCAGCTAACGGATATATGTATTTCTTTATATATATTGCAGGTGTCTCCATCAGTGGACGTTAATCCTAAAGCAACCATTGAAACTTAAGATCAGGAGTGCCAAATAAGGTCATCAAGTGTGGTTGGAAGTGGACAGGAAGCTAGTTTTGACAGGCCTAAAGGACTTGCAACTAGCATGATCAACCAAAAAGACAAAATGGTAATTAAGTAATAAAACATTAGAATTACATTGATTTTGCAGTGGCATTGAAGAACTTAAAAGGGCCAAGTCATGCACTCACACTGCTAGTTCAAGAGTCACTCCCACTGCTACTGCAAAATCAAGCTAGTTTTGCCACTGCTAGTTGTATTCAAAGTACAGCTAGTAATTCAAAGCACTGCTAGTTCAAGAGTCACTCCCATTTACAATAATTACTTGTTTGCCTTGTTTTATATAGGAGAGTGTTGAAAAAGCAGTTAACAAGTCAGCAAACAGGACGCCTGATTCACGAGAGAACACGGTTGAACCTAACCGGTCGTCCCGATCACAAAATAAACGGTCTCCAACACCACCAACGCTGCAGGTATATATATGTATTTCAGCATGTTGAAACATTATTCAATTAAGTTTCATCTAATTCTGATATTGCATATATATATATATATATATATATATATATATATATATATATATATATATATATATATATATATATATATATATATATATTCATGATATGATGCTGCTGGAAAATATTGAAATCGGTAAATATGAAGTACGTGCTATTAATTATTTGTTGAAATATTGGTTTATACAATTCTGAATTTAATTAGAATGCAATTACAGGGTATTTATTGTGAGTTGTACTCTGTGCATATCTGAAATCTTCACCGTTTAAGACAGAGGCTTATGCTTAAGTTATAATTAGTATATATATTTATATTAAATCGTCATCATTTCATTTTGTTTAGGTATTCAAGTATAAACTATGGAACCTAAAGAAGTCAAACACTATTGCTTTGGGTACCGTACACGTGTCGAGTGGAAAACAGATGCTTCATAGCAAAGTAATCCCAAAGGATTGCTACAAAGTGTCTGTTAGTACATCGTTGGTGGATGCAGCTTTTATACTGGACGTTGGAGACAATGGTGTCAAAACTACTTTGCAGGCAGTAGGTGGTTTTTATGCATGGCCCAAGGAGCAAGTGGTATTTGAGGAGGAGGTACATACAGTACGTATACGTTTTTAACAACCTATATCTACCTACGTATACATATATAATTCTTCATATATTAATATTGATGTTTGATACATATATATGCGGCTTTTGTCTTTTACAGGTAACACCACCTACTTCAGGTCAATTGGCGTATGTGAAAAACAAAACTGCACCAGAAGTATCAAAGAAAAGGCGCAACAAATCGGTTTTTGTAACTAGTGATACCGTGCAAAAGCAAGCGAGGATGAAACTCAAGAGTCAAAAGGCCTTGCAACTGTGATCATGTATAATTACTTTATCATTTTTGATACATTTATTCGGTTATTATTAGCATGTAAAACAATATTCCAATATTAGTTTGGGTACATGTATGGAGTTAATTATGTACATATATATTATTCCAATTTTAATTTGTCGTGTTATAATATATATATATATATATATATATATATATATATATATATATATATATATATATATATATATATATATATATATAAAATTCCAATTGTCACACAGAAATATTGATTTGTTATATGAGTAAATGATGCGCTCACATAATACGGTCACACTTTGATTGACTCGTTGTGTGACTAAATGATACCAAACGTCACACAAAAAAAAAAATTCATGTGGCCATTGGATGAACAATAGTCACACAAAAAACAGGTTCACGTGACTTTAAAGATTATATGGTCACACATATTAACACCTACGGCCACATTTGGTTTAATTCTATATATGTGACCAAATCCAAAAATAAAACTCTTGTTGTGTGACTAAATGATACCAAACGTCACGCAAACATAAAATTCGAGTGGCCATTGGATTAACAATAGTCACACAAAATACAGGTTTTACGTGACTTTAAAGATCATATGGTCACACATATTAACACCTATGGCCACATTTGGTTTAATTCTATATATGTGACCAAATCCAAAAATAAAACTCTTGTTGTGTGACTAAATGATACCAAACGTCACGCAAACATAAAATTCGAGTGGCCATTGGATTAACAATAGTCACACAAAATACAGGTTTTACGTGACTTTAAAGATCATATGGTCACACATATTAACACCTATGGCCACATTTGGTTTAATTCTATATATGTGACCAAATCCAAAAATAAAACACTCGTTGTGTGACTATATGATACCAAACGTCACGCAAACATAAAATTCGAGTCGCCATTGGATTAACAATAGTCACACAAGATACAGGTTTACGTGACTTTAAAGATCATATGGTCACACATATTAACACCTATGGCCACTTTTGGCGTACTTTTGTGTGACCAAATCCCAAAGAAAAGCACTCGTTGTGTGACTAAATGTTACATAACGCCACACAAAGATAGAGTTCACGTGGCCATTGGAGGCACAAGCGCCACACAAAATCTACGTTTACTTGGCTTTAAGGAGCATTTGGTCACGCTTATTAACACATATGGCCACTTTTGGCTTCATTTTATGTGACCATATCTCCAAATTAAAACACTCGTTCTGTGACAATATGTTACATAACGCCACACAAACATAGAATTCAAGTGGCCATTGGATGAACAATAGTCACATATAATACACCTTTACTTGATTTAAAAGAGCATATGGTCACACCTTTTATGGTTTTGGTCACTCTTTTTAAATGGATACCGCCACTAACGATTTAATGTGGCCGTATGCACCCTATGGTCGCGGGACCTTTTGTCACACACACGTTGAAAAACAAGCGTGACCGTAAGCATATCGTCACACTTTTCTGGTGTGACCAAAGCCCAAATCTGTACTAGTGTTTACACCCTTTTAACGAATTTGAAACACGCATAACTTTTTACTTGTAAATAATTTAGACACGAAATTTTGCAGGCACCTCAATATTATCATAACAAAGATTTCTCAATTCGTACTTTTTAAAAATTCACACTAACGAAGAATTTGGACGTAATTTCAAAATATGGTCATTTTGACCACTTTTCACACCACAACTCAAACTCAATGGTTTAGAGTTTGCAGCTTCTTATCAACAAATTCAATTATCCACATTGACTCGAAAATCGACAAAAGGGAAACCTTAATTCTATCTTGATTTATTTTAACGTGTCATACCTTTAGTGACCCATTTGGATACCAAAATGACCCGCCAACAATATGACTCTTCTAACACCCAATTTCGTTACCTTTTCCTGATTTCCTCATTTTACTAACATTTCGAACTTTTCAACATCACAACCAATGTAAAAGTGGACTTTCAATAAAATGACCACATATTTTATCAAAATTGTATCCTAACTTCACACTTACCTTATTCCCACAAAACATGACATTTTATATACTTGTCATTCCCCTTTGACTTTTAAAATACATAGATGTCCAAAATATAAGTCTACCACTTTTCCCTTTGACTTTTCATACTATACCATCAATAATTAAAATTCCACCTCTAATCGACACATGACATCAAAATGTATTAATTTGGGAAATTTACACAAGAGTCACCACAACGATAATTTAAAAGAAGGAAGAACTTGTCTAACCATTAAAGCACGCTCCAATCCACACTACCTTCTTGTAACACAATCCATTCCCCATGCCCACATGGTTCAACCGAACCATTGCACCTACAACATCAAACAACTAAAGGGTAAGCAAAAAGCTTAGTGAGCATACGGGCAATTAAATGAATAATCCACCAAATTAAACAACATATAGCAAATATCAACCACACATATTTGCTTAGGAAAATAACTACTGAGTAATTATTCACTTAGTACCGTACAACAACAAGTACGAGTACTACAACAACATCATGTGCAACAACAAGCACATATTCATCAACATCAACACTATACTAACAAAGTTAGCTAATCTGATCACAACAACGGTCGCTAACATAAGTTAGCTAATCAGATCACCCCAACAAATCTCTACAATGCTCATTTCACATAATTCCGCGTATCTCAACAACTTCTTCCAACAATTAATCACATCTTGCAACAATTATAAATAAGCAACAAATATGGAATACAACAATCAACTCCCCTTGGTTATGTGAACCTCTTGTACGTATGCATTCCGGAACACATAACCATTACCCATTTAACCCCCATATCACTCACCTTTGTTTTTTAGGTAAATGTGCGGTTTAACAATCGATTTCAAGTGCCACACCTTTAATCACCTATCACATAGCTCATCAATATATAAGAACATATTTAGTATTTAACAATCGTCAAAGTCAACTACTCATCATCATCAACCCATTACTCTCTTGGGTTGAACAAGTTTGACTTTTAGTCAAACTAAACATAACCTCACTTTCCATAATCATAAGCAATCTTTAATACTTAATTACTTGATTTTCTACTTCAATTAGAATCAACCATTATATTAACTATATAACAATACTTCTAAATCACTCTTTCAACTACAATTCAAATAGGTTATGGTTAATTCATCAAATTTCGACATAGCCCATTTCATTTTCATAAAAAACACTTGTTGTCATTTCATCAAGTATATCATACCCACTTGTACATAGTTTGATACTTCTATTACTACTTTAAACATTATTAAAAACATCATTAGAACATCATCACAACTTCTTAAACTAATAATTAAAGTGAGTTATCACAATTTTACCAAGTTTCAACACAACCCACCCTTGGTTGTGAAGAACACCCATCATAATCACAATTCTTAGTTTAATAGAAACTAACACACCCTTATTTAGGTTTAATTAACAACAATTAAGCATAATCTACTATAAATTCTGTTTTACAAGCAACCCTTGTTCGTAACTAACACTAACTCACTTTCTAGGTTAAAAATTAAACAAGAATTGTGATTACCTCAAGTTAAAGATACTTAGGGAAGCTTAAATTCGAGTTATGTAACTTCAATTCAATGGTTTTAGGGTTGTTCTCCTTCTCCTTCTCCTTTCTCACGATTTCCTCACTCTGTAGAAGTATTTAGAATATGTTTCCGGATATGTATGGATGTATATGCGACGTGTGTATATGTGTGTGTATAGATTTGTTTTAGTTTTAGCTATTGAGTTGGTACACTTCTAGTCCCCGAAATATTATTGTCTAGAACTTAAAACCATTCACATTTATTATTATTTTATTCAACTAATAAAAACAATTACTTAAAATAATTACTTTTACATTCATTAAAATAATACTTTAAATTTTGGAGTGTTAAAACTCTCCCCCACTTATTTCATTCGTGTCCTCACGAATGTGTCTCATGTCTGCTCAATCTTAACACCTTCTCTACTTATGCGGAAGCATTTACTTACATTTAACTTCTTTATTAATTAGTTCATGGCATGAATGTAATTCATTCACATCCATCAATATCAGTTAGACTCTTATTTTCACCTCATCATATACACACCTTATTATCATAATATTAATTACATTAAATAACTTAATTTACTCAATAAAGGGTAGAAGTATTTCATTTTAGAAGATTTTCAAATCCACTACCTTCAGCATTCATCTTGAGTTTACAGCTTTTATTCCAACTTCTGCCAAAATAATACTTATATAGTTACCAAGTTAACATATCTCATTGATCTCAACAGCTTTTCAACTATACACATTAACAACATAAACGACTAATCAACTTTAACAACTTAGACAACAAATTAATTTATGCATTTCAAAATCACGTACTTGTCTGCTTTAACAACTTGTACCACTCAACAATTTGAACAAACAATTCACAAAAGAATTTACACATACCACTTTATCAACTTGTGCACATAAAAACGTGCATACTGCGTATTCAACTTGCGCACATAAGGCTTACATTCAACTTTTTCCACTTGTGCACATAAAAATGTGCACTCAACTGCATCCACTTGAGCACATAAAATCGTGCATACGACTTTATCCACTTGAGTCAAATGACCATTTATAATTAACCACTTAAATCAATAACTTGAACAACTTGAAACATATAACCACTTGTATGGATCAATAAACCATTTGAACCACTTGTAACACGTGAAACATATAACTGCTTGTAACAACTTGATTATATATTGTAATTATAACACCACTTGGTTATGTGAAACCTTTTACACGCATGTAATCTAGAATCACATAACCCTTACTCATTTGGTTTCACTTTAATGGTGAAATAACTTATCATTAAAGACAAAATTCATAATTATCATTTTCGAACAACGTTTCAATCTCTACTAGTCACAATTTAACCGCTTGATTTCACCATTATTTTTACAATAATGTAATAATCATATGTATATTTCTTCTGATGGTGACATCATTATCATTCTCATACTCTTAACTGCTATTATTCATGACACTTCACTCATTTTAATAACACGAAATTCTAGTCTACACCCCCTGCTACATTCTTTCTCCACTTTAAATGACATCATAATTATTCAAAATAGGCTACCCGGACCTTTGTAGTTCTCATTTAGTCTTTACCACCATCAATTATGACTATTCATTCACATTATGTTGTATTATAGGCAAATTCGACTCTGCCAACATACTATACTTCGTTAAGTTATAATCTCATTCTCTTTCAATTATGATTTCCTCCCCCACTTTAGATTCATCATACCACTCTTCTACAGCATAAATCACAACAAAACAATAGTTTAGTTGTTTAATACAGCTTTAGATCAACTGACATCTATCCCCTTTTTAACTTTGTTTCGTCTTCTAGAAAACACAATATTCAAACATCAACTACAAACTCAACTTTTCTCTATTTTGCAGATTTTTAAGGTTAATTCTTCACGCTCAAAAGCACAAGAATCTTTTAATATCATATATTACTTTCACTTTAATTATTAAATTTCATTACATTCCGAGACAATTCTTGCTTTCTTTCTTTCTTCATATGATCATTACATTTTTAATACGACTTAACAGTTATTTACATTTTTTTCATACCCTTATAGACAATAACTTATTACAATTATGGATATTTTATATCCATATTCTTACTTCTCATCTAGATATTCGACACATGGCTCATATGTTTTAACATCTTTCATTAATCCACTTTACTTCATTGCTAATCAACCACATGATAATAAACTTCTACTTCATAATTTTCTCATCTTTAATAGTTTATTTCTAGCCTTCCATAAATCTCACGATGCTTCTCAAAATCTCTTTATACGTCCCTTTTATTGCTTTGTTACTAAGCATTTTCCAAATATTGTCTCCATTTTGACTCTTCTCAATGTAATATTAATAATAAACCTTTCTGTTAATTACTTGTAAATTTACTTCTTTCTTTATTTTAATACTTCCTAATATACACTTATATAATTATACTCTTACGTATATTCATTATCAGCTTCTATCCTTACTTGCTAGTAAGTTTATACTATTCTCACACTTAATTCGACAATCACATTAAATTTATCCGATACTTGGCAGTCTCAACAATTTCATGTAACATAGCATAATATAACTACGTTGGTCAGACGTCGTTAGATTATGCTATTCACACTTCCTTCCCAGGCTACTTCGTATGTGATTCTCTCTTACTTTGCCACATAATACAACAATTAACAACATATAAAACACATATCTAAAAATTATCATGCTACTATATCTGCTTCACATAGGGTTATTATTAATCTACTCACAATGCTCAAGTTTATATAGTCAAACAACATCACATAAATCAGTTACCATCTTTTAGTAGGCAATTTAGCCTTACCTCAGTCAAGTTCATCATTCAATTTAATCATCGGCTAATTAAATACACGTACTTCTTTTCGCATAACAACTCGTCACATAATGATAACATCATATATTAATCATGTTATCATTTCTCATCATTAATCTCAATATCTTTCTGCTACATTTACACACATCTTTCATTTGTTTTTACTTGACCGGGAAGACATATCCTCTTCCCCAATCGAGTGAAAACCGCACCCCATTTACTTATAATGAATATATATATATATATATATATATATATATATATATATATATATATATATATATATTCACATTATTTAAATGTATTCTACTTTCATGCCCATTAATATTTCATCTATTCTTTTGACTGTAATCACATCACGTTCTCCTTTAAGGAGCAATTAATCTTTCTGTCATAACATCACAGAATCATTCAGTAGAGAATTTTGACTACATCTGTTAATAATCTATCAACAATTATCCTACTGAATTCATATTTCCTTTCAACATTTTCAGATGTAATCAGGTTCAACAAATCTATCTGGGATACTAGCATATCATTTAACATCTTAGCTACTAAATCAACACGTAGCAATTATCAAACAGTAATATGCCTCGATTTATTTTAGCTCAAAAACTCTTTTTAATAGTGTCCCCTTTAATTTAAAACATACCTTTAAAACTCACCATTCAAGTTATACTAGTTGACTCAACTACGAAACGAATCCTTTGCAAAACAGCATAGTACGCTATCTTCTACGCATTATGCGATCGCATAATACAACAGATACACGATCCTACGAAACTCACACGATCGAGTAAGTAAGATGTGCAACCTACTGTGACCGAAATAGTGTATGGTACACGATCTTGTATATGCCACGCGATCGCGTACTAATTCTGGACTCGGACAAATGCTTTCAGACTCAGGTTTTGCAACAAGATTTTTACACAAACTACTTAACTCAAATTCACCAAATCTTTTGACAACAAATGAAAAATGTTACAACAACAAAGCTTCACTCAAGCACACCTTTAAACAATACATTCCAACGAGAATGTGATCAACTTTATATAAACAATATTTTCGCAAACAACTCATATTCAAATCCATTTTACCACTTAACTTCAAAAACTTACTTGTCAATCAAAATACCTCTTTTCGACACATATTTAACCAAGGGAACTTACATAACAACCTCAACCAAACGTTTAATTAACATAACATTTACAACAGTTTACTTGACCCAATTTACATTAAACTCATCAAATCATAATTTCAACAATATGACAAGTTTCAATCTCCAAAACATGATCATACTCATTGATCATTAATTTTCTCAAAATGGAGCTTCAACATATATATATCACGAGCATGATTTAATAAAAGGGATTGACTTACTAACGCAATAGCAAGTCCCACCAAAAGTTGATCTTGGCTCCTCGCCCAAATAACCCCTTTACCCCGCTTAGCATACCTATACAAAATAACAACAACAAACGGGGTAAGCCTCATGCTTAGTAAGTAATGGAAAGTAACTACAACTTCTACAAGATATTGATCATACTCAAATGATCAAACTACAACAACATATAGATCATACTCAAATGATTAAACTATAACTCAATTAAGGATCCTCAATAGCTCAATATTGTTCCTACTCAAAGGAACACTACAATGATGTCAAGGCATAAACAATGAGATTTCTCAAGCCCCATTACTATCTTTGAATCCCCCATTCTACTCATACTCTTATGACGTACTTAAAAGTCATTTAATCAACTTTTTAACCCATCACTAGTTGACACACACTTGATCATCACTCAAGAATCTCAAGTGTTTTCACTTAATGAATCCCTCCCCCATTACTTACCTTTGCACATGTTGGTTAGCCTAGCTCAAGCAACACCTCAACTCTCTAACCACCTATAAATGGTATCACCACACCAGGTCACACATAAACATAATATAAACTCAATAATCAACTCATTTAACTCGTTACAAACTCATGTCTCATTTATCAACTAACTCATTGTTGTTACTCAAAAGAACAATTTCTCAATTAATCATATATACTCTTTTTCTCATATAAGATAATTGCTCATAGTTTATTAACTAATATTTAACAACAACAACAACAGCATATCAACAACAACTAATCATCGTCCTCTTATCATTAGAATCTCTATAATAAGCAAACTCATTCAAATACTCAAGTTCATTCTCAATTCTGGATAGTCTGTGGCATTTTAATTATTTGATAGACTTAGACTCATTTTCAGCTCTTGAAATAAACTTTTCTGGAAAATAGACTCACACACCTTTTCAACGAACTTGACCACACCAAAATATGAGTTACAGTTATTTTACAATGATTTTTCGAACACAGCTCATTTTCTGCCCATGAAGCTGTCCAAATTCGGGTTTTCACCAAAAGTGTGTCAAATCAACTCAATTATGTTCCAAGCACTTTTATTGATCAACTTCAACTTAACCAACACATTAAGGACTGATCTTTCACAAGATTAATCATCTAATCAACCAAGTTTATAACTCAATGACACTATTTTCCAATCAACTCAATGACATCAACACGTAGTCTCAATATTAATTCAACTAATTATTAACACACTTTTCTCATAAAATTCTCATTTACTTATTAAAAACTCAATAGTATTTTTCACGTCAAACTCTCATGTTAAATATCAAGAACATCACTTCTTTATCAACTAAATTATAATTTTTCATAACACCACAATCACAACAACCAATCATCAACACATTTTTCTCTTAAAACTAGCATGTAATTAGATTACTTGGTCATCCTTTAACGACAATAATACAATAACAACATTATATACTAAAACCTTCATCATCAATTTCTTCAATTGACAAAATCATCAAAACTCAAGAACAACATTCGAACTCATCTTTTTATACTCAAATAGACTTAATAAAATTCATCTAGCATTACTACATCCATATAATACTTATTTAATCAATTTCTCTAACTAGGTTTCATCACTAAAATCACCTAATAACTCAAATTGAAAGGTGAAAGGAGTTAGTCTTACCTTAAGGATGATGAATACACAAGTTTTACGCTAAAAATCTCACAAATTAGGGTTCAATTGTGTTATTTTCTCCTTTGTTCCTTCCTTCCCTCTCGTTAACTCTCTCACACACGCGCACATCAAACACTTGGAATCTACTCTTATTTTTCAGATTTTTAATAAAGGATTATTATTTAATTAATTTACTCTTTAACCCCTCAAGCCTTTCTCACATACAATTTATAACCCTCATAACTTACTTTATTAGTTTAACGATTTTAGTCCCTCAAAACTCGCTTTCGTACTCAAGCCCCATGACCTGATTTCTCGTTTATAAGTTAACCCTAACTTAATATTTGTACGTAACACAAAACACACGTATAATAATTTAAATACCTCTTTTAGAATTAATTTACGTACTTACAAAATTTTTGGGGTGTTACAAACAGCTTGTAGCAGGGCATCATAGCAGTTCAATTAAACCAACCTCACTACTACACATAATCATCATAGCAATTTATGTAATTCATATTCGTTTAAGTCTAGGCAATCCTATCGTGGATTACCTATTCTCTTAAACCATCGCTCTGATACCAACTTGAAACGCCCCCAAAAAAATTTAAATACTATTTAAGACGTCCCACAACTCAATTATATAGTTATAAACTTGATTCGTTAACCGTACTACCAATTATAAGTTTGCATAACTCGAACAATCATTTTCTAGCTTAAAATGGAATTTTCTAAAAGCTGAGGGAGTACCCCCTGGTAGCCTAAGTACCCACCGGGTACTTTGAGCACCCACCTGGTACAATGAGTACCCACTTTTCAACATCAGAACCATGACCTCTTTTTAAACAAAAAGTACCAGTCGGGTAGTTCATCTGCACAACATTTTACACTTTTTAAACGAATTTGAAACACGCATAATTTTTTACTCGTAAACAATTTAGACACAAAATTTTTCAGGCACCTCAATATTATCATAACAAAGATTTCCCAATTCGTACTTTTTCAAAATTCACACTAACGAAGAATTCGGAAGTAATTCCAAAATATGGTCATTTTGACCACTTTTCACACCACAACTCAAACTCAATGGTTTAGAGTTTGCATCTTCCTATCAACAAATTTAATTACCCACATTGACTCGAAAATCGACAAGAAGGAAACCTTACTTCTATCTTGATTCATTTTAACGTGTCATACCTTTAGTGACCCATTTGGACACCAAAAATGACCCGCTAACAATTTGACTCTTCTAACACCCAATTTCATTAACTTTTCCTTATTTTACTAACAACATGAACTTTTCTACATCACAGCCAATGTAAAAGTGGACTTTCAATGAAATGACCACAAATTTTATCAAAATTGTATCCTAATTTCATACTTACCTTATTCCCACAAAACATGACATTTTATATACTTGTCATTCCCCTTTGACTTTTAAAGTACATAGATGTCTAATATACAAGTCTACCACTTTTCCCTTTGACTTTTCAAAGTCAAAGATACTATACCATCAATTAGATAAACTCTACCTCTAATCGACACATGACATCAAAATGTATTAACTTGGGCGATTTACACAAGTGTCACCACAACGATAATTTAAAAGAAGGAAGAAGCTTGTCTAACCATAAAAGCAAGCTCCAATCCACACTACCTTCTTGTAACACAATCCATTCCCCATGCCCACTTGGTTCAATCAAACCATTGCACCTACAACATCAAACAACTAAAGGGTAAGCAAAAAGCTTAGTGAGCATAAGGGCAATTAAATGAATAATCCACCAAATTAAACAACATATAGCAGATATCAACAATACATATTTTCTTAGGAAAATTACTACTGAGCAATTGTAGATATTATTCTTTCAATATGCGGATCCGCGACCCATTATTCACTTAGTACCGTACAACAACACGTACGAGTACTATAACAACATCGTGTGCAACAACAAGCACATATTCATCAACATCAACACTATGCTAAGAAAGTTAGCTAATATGATCACAACAACGGTCGCTATTATAAGTTAGCTAATCAGATCACCCCAACAAATCTCTACAATGCTCATTCCACTTAATTCCACGTATATCAACAACTTCTTCCAACAATTAGTCACATCTTGCAACAATTATAAATAAGCAACAAATATGGAATACAAAAATCAACTCCCCATGGTTATGTGAACCTCTTGCACGTGTGCAATCCGGAACACACAACCACTACCCATTTAAACCCCATATCACTCACATTTGCTTTTTAGGAAAATGTGCGGTTTAACAATCGATTTCAAGTGCCACGCCCTTAATCACCTATCACATAGCACATCAACATATAACAACATATTTAGTATTTAACAATCGTCAAAGTCAACTACTCATCATCATCTACCCATTACTCTTTGGGTTGACCAAGTTTGACTTTTAGTCAAACTAAACACAACCTCACTTTTCATGATCATAAGCAATCTTTAATACTTAATTACTTGATCTTCTACTTCAATTTTAATCAACCATAATATTAACTTTATAACAATACTTCTAAATCACTCTTTCAACTACAATTCAAATAGGTTATGATTAATTCATCAAATTTCAACATAGCCCATTTCAATTTCATGAAAAACACTTGTTATCATTTCATCAAGTACATCATACCCACTTGTACATAGTTTGATACTTCAATTACTACTTCAAACATTATTAAAAACATCATTAGAACATCATCACCACTTCTTAAACTAATAATCAAAGTGGGTTATCACAATTTTACCAAGTTTCAACACAACCCACCCTTAGTTGTGAAGAACACCCATCATAATCACAGCTCTTAGTTTAATTGAAACTAACACACCCTTATTTAGGTTTAATTAACAACAATTAAGAATAATCTACTATAAATTTTGTTTTACAAGTAACCCTTGTTCATAACTTACAGTAACTCACTTTCTAGTTTAAAAATAAAACAAGAAATGTAATTACCTCAAGTTAGAGATACTAAGGGAAGCTTGAATTTGAGTTATGTAGCTTCAATTCAATGGTTTTAGGGTTGTTCTCCTTCTCTTTCTCCTTTCATATGATTTCCTCACTCTCTGGAAGTATTTAGAATATGTTTCTGGATATGTATGGATGTATATGCGACGTGTGTGTATGTATGTGTATAGATTTGTTATAGTTTTAGCTATTATGTTGGTATACTTCTAGTCCCCGAAATATTGTTGTCTAGAACTTAAAACCATTCACAATTATTATTATTTTATTCAAATATTAATAATAATTTAAAATAATTACTTTTACCTTCATTAAAATAATACTTTAAATTTTGGGGTATTACAAAATTGCTCCCTCCTTCCCTTGAAGTCGGCCGGCCTCCCCACCTCACCCAAACCTCCATCGAAACTCAACCAAAAACTCTCATCTTGCACTCTTTAGACTCCATTTCGCATCCCTTTTACCTTTGTGTGATCAATTGCAAGTTCCATCCAACAAAACTAAGGTAAAAATCTACAAACTTTAACTTTTGAGCCCTGGAAACCTGTCGCAGCTCTATCGGTCGGTCGGATTTGACTCTGGTCGTTGTTCCAACAGCAACAGAAGCGGCGGACAGTGAGTTTTAAATTTATAAGAGCTGGGGCTCAAACTATAAGTACTACCTACCTTGGGAGCAAGCAGTAAGTATAACTCGAGGTCGTTCTTTTATCGGAGCGAATTGAAGTAAAGTGGGTCACCAAAGATTATGGTCGCAATTAGGATGAGGGTAGGTAGATAGATTTTGAATTGGTTTGGTTTTCTAATTTTATCCTAATTACAGTAAAATAAATGCAGGAAATAAAAGATAGGGGATGAGCAGACAGGTAGAGATGTGATTGCTGAAACTTGGATAATTAGGGTTTCGGGATGATGTTCATTATAAAATTGATTGGAGATTTACCAGATAAAGAGTAAACATACTTTCGGTGTAAACACTAGGACCCTACGTTCAGGTGAAACCCTAGAAACATATGTCACTGGAATCCTAGGTTATCATGATTCTGATCAGATCAGGCTGTTTTCAAACCCCCCTGAACCTTTGCTTAAATAAGACAAAGTCACCCTAAATTTTCTAGGGATCAGGCATAAGGCAACAGACCGCAATTGTATTTACTGACCTTTCTTAACACCTAATCGTCTATTTACTTTTATCATAGCAAATACTGATTTGTATCCTGTGTATGTTAAACTATTGGTGTGATTAGGGTTTTACATGTCTAGGTATATGATTGACACTACCCTGTATTGTTTCTGTTGAAGCACATACTTAACCATCGTAAATATAGACCTTCCTTTACAGTCAGGCGTTCAACCCTAGGAATAATCACGGTGTACATGGCAATTAGGCATTTCCACAGTGTTCCAAACCCTAGATGTACTAACGGTGTACTGGGCATTTAAGCATTTCCACAGTGTTCCAGATCTTAGGTGTACTAACGGTGTACAGTGCAACAAGCATTTTCACAGCTTTGATTCCTAGACCACAGTTCTAGAAGGGTCACTTCTAGGTAATTCACGATGAAACAATCCATGGCATTTCCTTAGCTTCCACGTATTTGTACTCCACATGAGGTGTTTCCAACGCTATACGAAGTACCGTGCCTTTTAAAGGAAAGTTCATAGTTTCATACTATAACTGGAGATAACTGCATATTCATAGTATTAGGGTTGATCAGATCCTATCCTAGGGCAACAGTCACGTGAAAGTCTGGAAAGGGTGATGAGAGACTAGATCTATATTCAGGATAAGCTTAACCAGATACACAGCATAACAATTTCCAATCGTATAAATGAAATATTAATTTAACATCATCCCTACTCCTAATATCTGCATTTCAACAATCACAATATTAAACTACTCTATAAACATGACAATATGCAGAATACAAACTGAAATAACATAAAGCACAAGCATTATAACATTAAGTAAAGTTTAGATATCACCGGGAATACAGCAGCGTAATACTGAGGATTACAAATAGTCTGAACTTGAAAAACTCGTTACAACAAGATTACCAAGCTAAACCTTCCTCTAGACTCGAACCGTAAGCTCAACCCTAACCTTTCTCCTCTAACTCCTAAGAGTAGTGCTAGAGAGAGAAAGTTAGAGAGAGAAAGTGAAAGAAAGAGAGAAATGAGAAAAATGTGAGAATAAGAAAATGTGTGAAGGTGTGTGGAATGAGGAGGGGTGACCCTCTATTTATAGGCAAAGCTCCAAATCTTCCGTACAACTCGTGAAATGGCACGTACAAGCAAACGAAGCAGCATACGAGGGCAGCAGGGCCGTATACGGCCTTAGAGGGGCCGTATACAGTGTGTGTAAGGCCGTATACGGTCTCTGTGGGGGCCGTATACGGTTCCCAAGGCCATATACGGTGTCCGTCTGATTTCGTTCGTTGCTTAAAACGAGCGTATCTCCTTCGTTATGCGTCCGTTTGACCTGATTCTTTCGCCTGTGTCTTCGAAATTCCATTACGCTTCTAATGATGCCAATTTCACTGAAATTGGATGTGTATAGCTTAAGCATAGCCGAAATGACTTTGTAGGGTCTGATAGCGCTCAATCTTCTCCGTTCTTTATCCGATTTGCATGATTCTTGATTTTCCCGTCTCAATTTTACCTGTTTTATCATATGATGAAGTTAGAATGTGATCTAAATAAGGTAAATGAGGCCGAAGGATTTTGTGCACGTTTATTCGCCCTAATTTGCTTGTTATTTGGACGTTTTAGGTGATTTTTGCAGCAACGCCTATATTTAGACCACTTTAGTGAATTTTAGTAAATAGTGATCATTTTGGAATGTTTTCACTAAAGATACGTCCAAAAAGTGTGGAATATTGCTGTTGGGTCAAAACTGTTTCAGGTCTGAGTTGAAATTTTGATGAGAAGACAGATTACAAGTGATTAAAACTGTTTGTTTTGAAGGTTAAAACTGTCTTTACGAAGTTACAACTGATAGAAGAAAACTGAAGAGAAGACAAGTGTTACAACTGATTGAAGATAGATTACAACTGATAGTTATGTGTCTGTAAGTAGTTAAAACTGCTTATGTATTTGTAACTGTTAGTTATATATGAAACAGTTAACACTGGTTATATATTTGTACTTAGTCTTCGTTACAATTGAAGCAGTTACCACTGAATGTGTAACAGTTACAACTGTTTACTTCAGAATGGTAGTTTCAACTGTTTATGATTTTGTGATAACTTTGAGTCGGTTATGGAAGTTATTTTATTCCATATTTGTAGGAGATTGTATAGGACTCTATGTGTTATAAATAGAGATCCTTTAGACCTAGATAGGTTAACGTAATTGCGCAGCTTCAAGGTTTTCTGTAACCCTAATACATCAAGTGTATTCGTCTTATATCTTTAATAAGATTGAAGCTTTCGGTATATTCTGGTGTTCATTATATTAATTGATAGTTGTTAATCTTCTTAATATTATTGAGTGTGATTCCGCAACTTCTCAATAATATATTCAAGGCTTATTACATACGATTGTTTATTAAGTTAAACAGGGACTAACAAAGTGGTATCAGAGCTTGTAAAGCCTTGAAGACAGGAAGATCTGGGATTATTAGTACTAGTATTTGAGTTTTAGTTCATATATTAAGTTTTGATTTCAATGGCGACTGAAGGTAATGAAGGAATTCAAGCAACAAAGATTCCAATGCTTAAACCTGATGAGTTTGACCTGTGGAAGGTCAGAATCAGGCAATATATGCTTCTCACGGATTATCAGATGTGGGAAGTTGTTGTTAATGGTATTCCAGTAACGCTTGATGGTGATGGAGTAAAGCAACCAAGAGCACCACCAACATCTGAAGCAGAGAGGAAAATCAGATCTACTGAGTACAAGGCACTTAGTACTCTGTTGCTATCCATTCCGAATGAGCATCAGAGCAGATTTGATACTTGTGAAGATCCCAAGGTACTAATGGAGGCGATTGAGAAGAGGTTTGGTGGTAATGATAACACCAAAAAGAATAAAAGATATCTGTTAAAGCAACAATTTGAAAATTTTAGCCATGTGAAAACTGAAACTCTAACTCAAACCTTTGATAGGTTTACTAAATTAGTTGGAGAATTGGAAAATCACAAGGTTAAGATTGACAATGAAGATCTTAACAGAAAGTTCTTAAGATCATTAGGTGATGAATGGACAATCTATACTGTTGGTTTGAGGCAGAGTTCAGACATTGAAGTTAAGGAACTAGAAGATATATACAATGATCTGAGGAACTTTGAGTCTGAGGTGGAAAGTAAGAAGCAAGCAACTGGGTATAGTCATAATGCTGCTTTTATGTCTATGGCTGGAACAAAGGTAGAATCAAGTCAAATGGGTTCTACTTATGTTTCAGGAGGAGCAGGATCATCATCAAATAGTTCTAATGATCAGATATTAGAATCTTTCTTTACAAGTAATGTGAATTCTTCACTTACTAATGAAGATCTGGAACAATTTGATGGTGATGATCTAGAGGAGATGGACATTAAGTGGCAAATTGCATTGATTACTCAGAGAGCAAAAAGGTTCATGCAGAGGACTGGTAGAAACAATTTTGCATATAAGAGGAATGATGCAAATTGGTTTGATAAGAGCAAGATTGAGTGTTTCAACTGTCACAAGATGGGACACTTTGCTAGAGAATGCGGAAACCCTAGGCAAGAGCAGAATGGTAATGGTCAAAGAGCTGGAAACAATGGAACTCAAACCAGAAACATTCCAATTCAGGGTGCTTCAGCAAATGCATTGGTGTCTATGGATAGATGTGGATGGGACTGGAGTGATCAAGAAGAACATGTAGTGAAGAATCAATGTCTCATGGCCATTGCAGAATCTGACAAAAAGTCAGAAGTTCCTACTGAGGTACAAAATAAATTGTGTTCTGCTGTTTGTAAACAAACTGTTAAACATTACAGGGATCATAATATAAAAGTGTGTGAGGAACTAAAACAATGGGAAATCAAAAGTAAACATACCATAGCAGTCATTGAAAATCTGGAAAATCAAATAAAGGCATATGAAGTCAATGCAACACAGTTTAAATATGACATTGAATATGCTAGGTGGGAGAGAGACACTTTTAAAGATAAAGTCGAGTTGTTATCTAAGAAACTTACTGAGGTCACATGTGAAAGAGATAGCATAAGAGTTGATGTAAATAAATTAGAATATGCTTCTTAGAGTGTCAATAAACTTATTGATTCACAGATTCATGATAAAATTAAGACTGGATTAGGGTACAATAATGTACCTCCACCTTATAATCACACCTACTTTCCTCCTAAAAGTTAAATTGATATCAATTCACTTAAAAGAGGAATGACAGATGAGGTTAAAAAGGCTGATCCAATTAAAATTTTATCAGATAATGAGCTGTTTGTAGAAGGTGAAATTAGTGATTGGACTGAGGAAGATGATCAGAGTGATAGGACATCTGATAGTGAGAAAAGTGTAAAATCTGAATCATCTAAGTCTGAGTCAACATGTGTGAATGTGAGGAGAGTAATTACTGATCTAGTTTCTAATCTTAAAACTGATAAACTAGAAGAGGGTAAGAAAATGTTTAAGGAAAAGGCTAAACTGGAATTAGAGAATGTGAGCATGAATACTAACAAATCTAAACATGGGTTAGGATATGTTAGTAATACAGTTGATTCAGTTACTAAACCTGTTGTTAAATCTGTTGTAAATAACTGTGTTAATTGTAAATGTAAAGCAAGTACTTCTTCTTCACAGAATTTTCAAAATCAAAAACCCAGAGGTAATCAAAGAAATTGGAATCAAATGGTTTCACAAAAACTGGGTAATAATGTTACTGTGATTAAAGAAATGTCTTGCTTTATATGTGGAAAAATGGGTCATCTTCAATATGACTGCTATCATAATCCTGAGAATGTTCAAAGGATTAGAAAACAGTCATGGACAAAAGCAAATATGATTAACAAACAATATTTTAAATCAAAAGTTAATCGTACTGCCAGAGTTCAGAAGATAAACTCAAAGGCTAACATGTTAAGCACTGCTATAGGTAAATCTACTGCAGCAGTAATAACAAATTTAGCCAAAAGTTTAAAGACTAAAACAGTGGTAACCAAATACAAAAACAGTGTTAACAAAATTAACACTGACTCTTCGATTGGTAAAACAGTTAAAACTGTTAAGCCAAAGAACACTGTTAAGTCTAAAATTAGTTGGATTTGGACACCTATTAAGACTGATAAATTAACAGATCCAAATTCCAATAGTGCATCACAATCAATAATCTTCAAGAAAGTTGAATATGTGAATGCACATGGGAAACCCAAAGCCAAATTGGTTTGGGTTCCCAAGAGAAATTAATTCTCTTCTTGACTGTTTGTGCAGGGCAAGCCAAAAAGCTTATGGCACATCGATAGTGGATGCTCAAGGCACATGACTGGAGACAAAGGAAAGCTACAGGATTTCAAATCTTTTGATGGAGGATATGTAGCTTTTGGAAGCAATCCAAAGGGAGGAAGGATCACAGGGAAAGGAACAGTTCAGAGTGAAAAGCTAAGTTTTGATAATGTTTATTTTGTGGAACAATTGAGGTATAATTTACTAAGTGTGAGTCAAATCACAGATAAAAAGAACCCAGTTCATTTTACTGACACTGAATGCCTTATCTTGTCCAAGGAATTCAAAATACCTGAAAACATGATTTTAATGAGAATTCCAAGGCAAGATAATGTATATAAGTGTGACTTAGTAAATATGACACCTCAACCTGATTTAAACTGTCTTATTTCTAAAGCAAGTGTGAATGAATCTGAACTGTGGCATAGGAGGATGTGTCACATGAATTTCAAAACCATTAATAAACTTGTCAAAAACAAGCTTGTTAGAGGTTTGCCTGAAAAGGTCTATTCATGTGATGATCATTGTGTTTCTTGTCAAAAGGGAAAGCAACACAAATCTTTATTTAAGTCCAAATCTGTGAACACAAATAGCACACCCTTACACTTATTGCATATGGACTTATTTGGACCAACCAGTATCAGTAGTATGGGGAAAAAGTCTTACTGCCTTGTGATTATTGATGATTACACTAGATTTACATGGGTTTTCTTTCTTAGGACAAAGGATGAGACATGTGAAATACTTAGATCATTTATAACTAAGATGGAAAATCAATTGGATAAGAGAGTGAAGATCATCAGAAGTGATAATGGAACAGAATTTAAAAATCATGAGATGGATAAATTCTGTGAAGTTAAAGGTATTAAGAGAGAATTTAGTGCACCTAGAACTCCTCAACAAAATGAAGTAGCTGAAAGGAGGAATAGGACACTAATTGAGGCTGCTAGAACCATGCTATCTGATGCAAAGCTACCTATGTCCTTTTGGGCAGAGGCAGTTAGCACAACTTGCTATGTTCAGAATAGAGTATTAGTTGTTAAGCCTCATAACAAGACACCATATGAACTGGTATTTAAGAGAAAGCCTTTGGTTAGTTTCTTAAAATCTTTTGGGTGTTCTTGTACAATCTTAAATACCAAAGATCACTTAGGTAAGTTTCAAAGTAAGGCAGATGAGGGGATATTTGTTAGTTACTCTATTCAAAGTAAATCATATAGAGCATTCAATAAACGAACCAGGATCATAGAAGAATCAATGCACATCACTTTTAATGAAAACACTGTTAATCCTGAAGGAAAAGGTCCTGAATCACTGTTTAATATTGATGCACTTAATACTGCTTTTAGATATACAAATGTGGACACTAGTGCAGGTACAAGTGCAGGTACAAATACAGGAACAAGTGATGGAGAAGGTAGATCAGATTCAGAAATATCAGCTGGAAAGAAGAATGATTCATTGGAATATATATTATTTCCAATTTGGTCTCCTGATCCCCCAGAAGTTTTTGAAACTGATCAACCAAAGACATCACAGAATGTGGAAACAGGAAAATCAGATGAAACATCATTTTCTCATGTTGATGATTCTGATAGACCTGTTATTGAAGACAGTGCAGAAGACAGTGATATGAGTCCAGTACAGAAGTATACAAAGGCAAGTGTGGATGTTGATCAGACACCAACAAAGCATCTTGACACGGAGCAGGAACAATTGAATTATCTACATTTGATGAGCTCTACTCCTGTGTCAAAGAGAATTTCAAGAGAAGTGTCAAGTAGTGAGTCTGGACAAGAAGGAAATTTTACTAACTTGGAGGAGGGGATTCATGAAACAGCAGCATCTAAATACATTACTCATAAAGATCATCCACTTGAGAATGTAATTGGAGATATTGAATCTGTTGTTAAAACTAGAAATCAAAGTCAGGTGTTTGAAGCTTCAGCAAATGAGGATGAAGTAAATCTTGATACAGAAGCTGTTAATACTTCTTTGTTTGCCTGTTTTCTGTCTCAGACAGAACCAAAGAAGGTTACTGAAGCCTTGAGAGATCCTAGTTGGATTGAAGCTATGCAAGAGGAGTTGCTTCAGTTTAAGATTCAAGAAGTCTGGACATTGGTTGATTTGCCTAAAGGGAAGAGAGCAATAGGTACTAAATGGATTTTCAAAAACAAGAAGGATGAAAGAGGTATAGTGATCAAAAACAAGGCTAGATTGGTTGCACAGGGATATTCACAAGAAGAGGGGATTGATTATGATGAGGTTTTTGCACCTGTTGCAAGAATAGAGGCAATCAGATTATTTTTGGCTTATGCTTCATTCAAAGGATTCATTGTGTATCAGATGGATGTTAAGAGTGCTTTCTTGTATGGCACTATACAGGAAGAGGTTTATGTATGTCAACCACCAGGGTTTGAAGATTCTAAGTTTCCTGATAAAGTTTTCAAACTTGAAAAAGCTCTTTATGGATTACACCAAGCACCTAGAGCTTGGTATGATACTTTTTCAGATTATCTGTTGCAGAATGGATTCAAAAGGGGTGCAATAGATAAAACTTTGTTTACTAAAAGAATTAAGAATGATATACTACTGGTTCAAGTCTATGTAGATGATATCATTTTTGGTTCAACAAAGGATAGTCTTTGCAAGGAGTTTGAATCATTGATGCATGAAAAGTTCAAGATGAGCTCCATGGGAGAATTAACATTTTTCTTGGGGCTGCAAGTGAAGCAACAGAAAGAAGGAATCTTTATTCATCAAAGTAAGTATGTTAATGATATACTGGATCGGTTTGGGTACAAAGATTCTAAAGTTGCAAGCACACCAGTTGAGACAAACAAGAAATTACATGCAGATCTTGAGGGGGAGAGTGTGGATGAACATCTTTACAGATCAATGATCGGGTCTCTTATGTATCTCACTTCATCAAGGCCTGACATCATGTTTGCAGTGTGCTTATGTGCAAGATTTCAAGCTAATCCAAAGCTGTCACATCTTCTTGCAGTCAAAAGAATATTTAGATATTTGAAGGGTCAACCAAAATTGGGCCTTTGGTATCCAAAGTTTACTTCTTTTGATCTGATAGCTTACACAGATAGTGATTATGGAGGAGCTAATCTGGACAGGAAATCTACATCAGGAGGTTATCAATTTTTGGGAGATAGATTGGTTTCATGGCAATGCAAGAAACAAACCACTGTATCTACATCTACAGCAGAGGCAGAATATGTAGCAGCTGCAAGTTGCTGTGCTCAAGTGCTATAGATTCAGAATCAGATGTTAGATTACGGTTTTACCTTTCTTCATACTCCTATTTTTATTGATAACAGTTCTGCAATCAGTATTATAAATAACCCAGTTAAACATTCTAAAACAAAGCACATTGAAATCAGATATCATTTCATTAGAGATTGTAATGAGAAAAGACTTATTCAAATTTTGAAAGTTCATACTGATAATCAGTTTGCTGATCTGTTCACAAAAGCTTTTGATGTAGGCAGATTCACATTCTTGGTTACTAGTATTAGAATGATCAATTTGTCATAAGTTATTTTTCTTATCACTGTTCTCTGTGAATAATATCTACTGTGTTTTTCATTTGGGTTAATACTGATTTGTTAATTAAACACTGATTGTGTGTAATGTGTATCGTTATCACTGTTTACTACTTTTAGTATAAACAGTGGTAATAATCACTTCACCACTGTTAGTGTATAGTTAACACTGTATACTTGTATTTTTGTTTGCATTAACACTGCAGGTTATATTGCTATGCCTTGGAGTTTAACTACTGCAGGTGTTTATGGAGTTTACCTGCTTGTGAAGTTTATCTTTCGGTAAAAAAAAAAAAAAAAAAAAAAATTAACCACTGCTTTGTTTATATGATCTTGCTAGATCTGAAAGTACTACTTGTATTAAGTTAGCACTGCCTTGGTCGGTTGGTACTGCTTGTACAAGTGAGCACTGCTAGCTTTATTATATAAATGATGCATTTGAGAAACCAAGTGTTGATTACCACTGATGGTTATTTTCACAATTATCACTGAACGTGTTATTTTTCTTAATTAACACTGTTTTAGTTATAATTGGGGATTTGGTCAAATTAGGGTTTACAACTGATTCAATTTCAGTACTTAACTCTCAAACACTTAGGGTTTCTCATTACGCTTTCAAAATTACACATACAAACCACTGCGCTAAGTCTCATCGATTCTCAATTCTGTAAAATCATCTTCGATTCTTCTCGATTACTTGATTTCTTATCATGGCATCGACTTCGTCTACTGTTCAACTACCGATTGGAAAAGATCACAATATGATCGCATTCTTAATGAAACCTGCTGAGGCAAACGAGTATGTGGAAATCATTGATTTCCTTCGTGCTTCACATATTCGTCATGCTCTCACTGTATGTGACACCCCCAAATTTGATTGATTTGCGGAAGCTCGATTTGGGTATCACTAATCAATATACAAAGCACATAAGATAATAATGAACGACCACTATATGCGTCATTTTAAACTTGTATAAATAAAGTGAACGTTTACATCAAAACAATGTTACATTAGCTCGGTTCCTGAAATTGAGAGATTACATGGCATAATTACTTTTACAAAATATAATAATGCAATCAAATCTCTAGTTGTATGTATGCTGACTCGAGCTAATAGTCCCTGCATGTGCAGTCCACCTACTGCTGGGTACCTGTGATATATACTAAAATGGGTCAGCGAAAACGCTGGTGAGCTCACAGGTTTGTATGTCAATGTATAGTTGTAAGAACCGCAAGATTTATATTGAATTTAAAATGCAATTAAGCAAAATAAAAGTTATACTGTCCATGAGCACATAGTCTGAGCTTAACTTGATTTGTCAGGCCCAATTAAGGAAACCTAACTTGAAATGCCTCCTACGAGTGTCTAATCTACACTCGTCTTCCCAAATGCTAATACATCCGTTTGACCGATTAGTGCGTGCTAACCCGGATGAGGATTGTCAATCCCATATGATATCATATACTAACATTCACGCTATAAATACTAGAGACTATGCTATGGAGGACTTTAAATTGATTAGCTTGAAACTCATGTAGTATTTGAAGTTTGGCACTTGCGTTCTACTTGTAAAACAAAATGAAGTAGTAATATCACACCCCTAGTAAAAGTAGTGAAAATGGGGCCATGAAACTCACCTGAGTCTTGAAGTGTTTAATTTAATAAACTTGAAGTAATTAGCGGTGAATTGATGTCCAAAGACTTGAAACCTGAATGTGTTCACGACACTTGATTGTTATTAATTGTACCGGTATCTCGAGAGACTACCTTTGTAGTTGTTATACAACTTTATATATATGTCCAAATTACTACGATTTGGTTGATTGAATTGATACAAGTTACAACGACTTGTTTGATTGAATTGATACAAGTTACAACGACTTGTTTGAATGAATTGATACAAGTTACAACGACTTGTTTGATTCTGAAATATGTTTGAAAACATGTACGGCCCGTTGGTGATTTAGTTGAAATAATAATCTCGACATATCTATATTTGTTTGAAGTGTTAGGCTTGAAAAATAAATTCCATTATGTTTGAAAAGTTGTATCATATAAGTATTTTGAAGTTGTTCAAGTTTGACACTTGGTGAAGAATGTGCTTACGGAATCTAAGTACGGGGGTCCGGGGGCAGCGCCCCTGGTAGCGGGGTCCAAGGGACGGCAGCCCTTGGCGGGGTCCAAGGGGCAGAGCCCCTGGCTGGGGTCGAGCTGCCAGGTCAGCTTGGAAAATTTTTATTTCTACTATATTGCTTTGACGAAAAACGCATCTGGATCCGAATTTGGGTAAAATCAGGTGTTAAAATTTTAGGTCTCGACACTTAGTAAAAATCTGAGTTTTCTGTGTTTTGCGACACAATATGCGACACTAAAGATGTTATGCGACACAAGGGTTGTGTCGCAGAGGAGTGCGACACAATGTCCATACGACACAAGGGTTGTGTCGCATGGATGCGAAATGCTGATTCAACAGCGACATAGTGATTGTGTCGTATGGGGTATGCGACATAGTGGTTGTGTCGCAGAACTTGCGACACTAATTAGTTGATACGACACAAGGTACGACACAAGGGAGTTTATGCGACACAAAGGCCAAAATACGACACAACATGCGACACAAGGCTTGTGTCGCATGGATGAACACCAGCCCAGAAATCCGGCTGTCACGATAATTCCGACCAAAAATCCGTTTTAAACTCGTTTTTAAGTTGTAATTTCGTGTTCTATACATGGTAATGGACATATAGTAGTTATAATAACAACCACAAATGAAAAATACTAAGAATCGAGAGGTTTCGGGATTTTGTCGGAAACTTACAATTTGCCGAAATGAAAATCCGGAAAGGTAGCGTTGTAGATCGTCGCGAGGTGGTCGTGAATCTCTAAAAATATTGATGATACGGTTGCGTTTCGTGGTGTTATTTGCGATTTTTAATGGTTTGGTGGTTTTGTTTGTTTAGAGAGAAAAGAAAAGAGAGAGAGAGAGAGAGAGGAGGAAGTGATGAAATGAAGAAAGAAAAGTGGGAGGTGGGGGTTATCCCCATTTTTCCAGTTTTCGCCCCGCGTTCCGTGTGGTGTTCGTTTGCTCCGTCGTTCAAACGTTAAATGATTTTTACACATTAAAAGACAAGTTTTAAATTACGAATTTATTATAAAATATTTTATTATAATATTTTACCATTTATCTATTTAGGGTATTTAAATTGAAATTCGTTTTATTTGTTTGCGCGTTTGCATTTAATCGCGTTGTTCTTGCTTGTACGATATGGAATGAATACGACATATTATAAAAATAATATTATTGAGATATGATAGTTTCATTAAATAATCTTTATGTTATTTAATTAAATTGTTCACCAACGTCCGTATTATATTGAACCGAATTTTATTCGATTTGAAACTTGTACGATTTAAACAAACCGCATAATTGTGTAGATATATATTCAACAATATATATAATAATTGATACATTAATTAGCCTAACACAGAACTAATTACATGTATTAATACTTGTTTAGGCACAAAGTTCTAGTCCTAAATTGACGGTTGTCACATTCTCCCCCTGTTAGAAGAATTTCGTCCCGAATATTATGTTGAAGTCGTGTTTGAGGTTGAGTCAGTGAAGAGTTGAGGATACTTGAGTCGCATTTGGTCTTCTCGTTCCCAGGTGAATTCCGGACCGCGCCGCGAATTCCACCTAACCTTGACAATGGGAATACGACTTTGTTTAAGTTGTTTGACCTCACGGTCCATGATTTCGGCGGGTTCCTCAACAAAGTGAAGTTTCTCGTCAACTCGAATTTCATCGAGTGGAATGATAAGTGTCTCATCAGACAGACACTTCTTCAGATTCGAAACATGAAATGTGGGATGCACGCTGCTGAGCTCGGATGGCAGCTGCAATCGATATGCCACTGGACCAATCCTCTCAAGGATCTCGAATGGTCCAATGTATCTGGGATTTAACTTCCCTTGTTTGCCAAATCGGATTATGCCTTTCCAAGGCGATACTTTGAGTAGTACTCGATCCCCAACTTGGAACTCGAGTGGTTTGCGTCTCACGTCAGCATAACTTTTCTGACGATCACGTGCGGCCTTGAGCTTGTTTTGAATTTCGACGATTCTCTCGGTCGTCTCGTGAATGATTTCTGGACCTGTGAGTTGGCTATCCCCAACTTCGGTCCAACAGATAGGTGACCGGCACTTACGACCGTACAGTGCCTCGAAAGGTGCAGCCTTAATGCTGGCATGATAACTGTTGTTATACGAGAACTCGCACAATGGTAGGTGTTTTTCCCAGTTCACACCGAAGTCTACTACACAGGCCCGTAGCATGTCTTCTAGCGTTTGAATAGTTCGTTCACTTTGGCCATCGGTTTGAGGATGATATGCGGTACTCATATCAAGTCGAGTACCCAGAGATTTTTGAAGTGAGTGCCAAAATTGTGAAGTGAAACGACTATCCCTATCGGAGATAATTGAGATTGGAACACCGTGTTTGGTCACGATTTCCTTCAGATAGATTCTGGTGAGGCGTTCCATTTTGTCGGATTCTTTAATTGCCAGGAAGTGAGCAGACTTTGTGAGACGATCCACGATCACCCAAATGGTATCGCAACCGCTCGAGGACTTAGGTAGTTTGGTTATGAAGTCCATGGCAATTTGTTCCCATTTCCATTCAGGAAGACTGGGTTGTTGAAGTAAACCAGAAGGTTTTTGATATTCGATTTTGACCTTGGAGCAAGTAAGGCACTTGCTGACATAGGTTGCGATTTCAGCTTTCATGTTCGGCCACCAGTAGAAGTCCTTGATACCGTGGTACATTTTATCGGATCCCGGATGGATAGAATATTTGGACTTGTGAGCTTCATCCATCACCAAGTCTCGTAGATTCCCGAATTTAGGCAACCAGATTCGGTGTGAGAAATACCTAATCCCGTTAGGTTTGACTTCGAATTGTTTATCCATGCCCCGCAAGGCTTCATCTTTGACGTTTTCGTGTTTCAAGGCTTCGAGTTGAGCAGTGAGAATTTGAATGTTTAAATTGTTGTGAATGGTCATACTGAGGGCTCGGACCCGAAATGGTTTCACTCGCTCTTTTCGACTGAGGGCGTCAGCAACAACATTTGCTTTGCCTGGATGATATTTGAGTTCGCAGTCGTAATCGGTAAGCAACTCGACCCATCGACGTTGCCTCATGTTGAGATCCTTCTGATCGAATATGTGTTGGAGACTTTTGTGGTCTGTAAAGATTGTGCATCTAGTGCCATAGAGGTAATGTCTCCAAATTTTGAGAGCAAAAACGACAGCTCCCAGTTCGAGGTCGTGGGTGGTGTAATTCTTTTCATGAATCTTGAGCTGTCGGGAAGCATAAGCTATGACTTTGTCTCGTTGCATAAGCACACAACCGAGACCTTGATGAGAAGCATCGCAGTATACCACGAAGTCATCGGTGCCCTCGGGTAATGATAGAATAGGAGCACTGCAAAGCTTTTGTTTTAATAGTTGGAATGCCGACTCTTGTTTATCAGTCCAGTCAAACTTTTTGTCTTTCTGGGTCAGAGTCGTGAGTGGTAAGGCTATCTTGGAGAAATTTTCAATGAATCGTCGGTAATACCCGGCAAGACCCAAAAATTGGCGTACTTCGGTCGGAGTGGTGGGTGCTTGCCAGCCCTTGATAGCTTCAATTTTTGATGGGTCAACGTGAATTCCCTGACTGTCAATCACGTGACCAAGGAATTGGACGGTTTGGATCCAGAACTCACACTTAGAAAATTTGGCATAGAGCTCCTCGTGTTTAAGTAGTTCAAGGATGGTTTTGAGGTGTTGCTCGTGTTCTTCTTTGTTTCGTGAATATATGAGGATGTCATCGATGAAGACAATGACAAACTTGTCAAGGTAAGGTTTACACACCCGATTCATAAGGTCCATGAATACAGCCGGTGCGTTGGTTAGACCGAAAGGCATCACTTGAAATTCATGATGCCCGTAACGAGTTCTGAAAGCGGTTTTTGGAATGTCGGCATCGCGAACACGCAATTGGTGATAACCGGATCGGAGATCAATCTTTGAATAACAACTCGATCCTTGAAGTTGGTCGAACAAATCATCGATTCGAGGAAGTGGATACCGGTTCTTGACAGTTAACTTGTTCAACTCTCGGTAGTCGATACACATTCAAAAAGAACCGTCTTTCTTCTTAACAAATAGGACCGGAGCTCCCCAAGGTGAAGAACTTGGCCTGATAAATCCTCGTTCCAGGAGTTCCTGTAATTGTGTGGACAACTCCTGAAGTTCAGACGGAGCTAAACGGTATGGTGCTCGGGCCACAGGCGCAGCACCTGGTACAAGGTCGATTGAGAACTCAACCTGTCTTGGTGGTGGTAGACCAGGTAGTTCTTCAGGAAAGACTTCTGGAAAGTCTCGAACAATTGGAACATCCTCAAGTCGCTTATCCTTCGACTTTTTCTCCATGATGTGCGCGAGGATTGTTGGATAACCCTTTCTCAGAAATTTTCGGGTTTTTAGGCAAGATATGAGGTTAAGTCTCGTCCCACCGATCTCCCCCTGTATGACCAAGGTTCTACCGACGGCGAGAGGTATGCGAACAATTTTGTCATAGCAAATGATTTCAGCGCGATGTTTGGATAGCCAGTCCATGCCTACGATGACATCGAATCTTCCTATCTCAATAGGCATAAGGTCTATGGAGAAGATTTCGTCAGCTAGATTTAAAGTGCAATTAGGTATCACACTATCGGTTTCTATCAATTTGCCATTTGCTAGCTCTACGGTGTACTTAGCGTCTAATGCAACAGGTGTGATGTCAAGTAGAGGGCAAAATTCATCGGAAATAAAACTTCTATCAGCACCAGTATCAAACAGAATAGAAGCAGTTAAATTGTTGAGGAGGAACATACCCGTGACCACATTCGGGTCCTGACGGGCGTCCCCTGAGTTGATCACGAAGGCGCTACTTTTGACGTTGTTGTTGTTGCGGCTGTTGTTGTTGTTGTTGTTGTTGTTGTTGTTGCCCTTATTCTTTAATTTTGGGCAAGTATCCCTAAAATGTCCTGGGTTCCCACATTCATAGCAGGACTTAGGTTGTTGGGCATTTTTGTTAGAGGAGTTGTTGTTGGATTTGGGGCCTCGGCAATCCTTAGTCGAATGCCCGAACCTCCTGCAGTTGTTGCAAGGGGTCCTGCACTGACCAAAGTGGTGATAATTACACTTGGGACGATAAGGCCTGTCCCCGGTGTAGTTGCGGTTGGATTCAGAGTTGGTGGTGTAGACTTGGATGGCGTTGTTTTTCTTGTTTGAGTTGTGGTGGTGTTCAGTGGATTTGCGTTTGTGGTTGTTGGTGGATGAGGTGTTGGAGGTCTCACAGCTGACAACTAGAGCCATGAGTTCGTGGGCCAATCGAATGGCACTCTCAGTGGTGGTTGGTTTGGATGAGGCGACATTTCCCTGGATGTTCTCAGGGAGTCCGCGGATGTATCTCTTAATGCCCTTACTTTCCGGTTCAACCAAACTCGGGCATAGTAAAGCAAACTGCTGAAATTTCATGGTATATTCAGCAACATCATTTCCCTGCACCGCCAGGTGCCAGAATTCTTCCTCCAGCCTATGCAGCTCTTCTTCAGGACAGTATTTTTCTGTCAGTTTCTTCTTCAGTTCGGCCCAAGGAAGCCGATTTGCAACCTCAAGACCTACAGAGTTTGCGTGGGTTTTCTACCACGTGAGTGCACCTTCCTGAAAGGTGTAAGCAGCGAATTTGACCTTGTTATTCTCAATGCAGTCGCAGAGACTGAAGACAGATTCCATACGCTCAATCCAACGGATCAAGCCAATGGCACCTTCCGTGCCCTTGAAATATAGGGGTTTACAGCTGAGAAAGTCCTTGTAGGAACAAGGCTTGACAGTATGAGTGGTGGCGGTGGTATCGGCTGTTTCCTCGGAAGTTCGGATTGGAGCCCGAGCGGCCAAGGCGTCGGCTACGGCTCGATTAACGGCAGCAGCGAGTTCGGCTTCACTGTAACTCTTTTTCTTCGGTGGCATGATTCTTCAAGAAAAGAAACAATAGGTACGTAAGAAATTGTACCAGAATGATAATTGCAGTGGATGTATGTATTAAAGCGACAATATACACATCACAAGCATAAAGGTTCTATAATATAGATTTAAATCGATCGAAATTGTCAATTGATATTACGTTGTTAAACGATTACAGACAATTTCGGGTTTGTTGAATTCAAAGGTTACAGACTTAGATATTGTGCCAAAAGTGCCGAGAATTGTTTCATTCGGTCTTTTTACATTAGTCCTACGAAAGCGTTAAGGAGTGCAGATTCAGCCTAAGCTAATTCTGACGAAGATTGAGTTGTGGCATTAAGGCAGTGAGACGGTCAACGGACTCTGCAAGTCGGCTAACCATTCTGAGTGCCTCCTCGGTTTCCCTCAAGCGTGTCTCACACTGAGTCAACCTTGATCGCAGGACAGTGATTTCGTTGTGATTGTCAATCACTTGATTGTGAACGATCTCCATGGTCTCGATGGTTTCACCCACTCGATTTTCGAGAACGTCCATGTTGTTGATAGTGTTTACATGGTCCTCAGAGACCTGAGCAACTTGTCCCATTAGGGTGAGTGTCCAGTTTTCTCGGGTCTCTTGTAACTCGATGTCCATGTCAAGCAATTGTTGCTCGTGACGGTGTAGCCTAGCGGCCAAATCCGTTAGTGTGAATTGATTGGGGTATGGGCCCGCTCGAGGCAACCTGGGGTTCCTCCTAGCTACCCTTGAACTTTGTGGTTCGTACGGATGGGAACGGGATGAGTTGGGTGGTGTGTTTGCCATTCTGAGACAGAGTGTTAGAAAGAATGAGGCCTATATTCATATAATATAATATAGCCTAAGATTGTAAGTGAGGTCTATTTATGTATATATATATATATATATATATATATATATATCACATAATAATCTATTGAGTGTCTAGCACAGACATGTTTTAAGTCCCGTTTCTCTCGAGGTCAGAGTCAACTAGTGTATCCTGTTCAGCCATAACTTCCTTCAGATCTTACATCATCTTTATTTAATTGTACATAGTTGATCAGGCTATGTTAAATTAGATTCGTATGCTGTAATCTCTGAACTGGTTATACCTAACAGGGAATACTGCCTAACGGTCATAGTCTAGGTCCACTAAATGCAACCTAGTTCACTATAACCTTAGGCTCTGATACCAATCTGTGACACCCCCAAATTTGATTGATTTGCGGAAGCTCGATTTGGGTGTCACTAATCAATATACAAAGCACATAAGATAATAATGAACGACCACTATATGCGTCGTTTTAAACTTGTATAAATAAAGTGAACGTTTACATCAAAACAATGTTACATTAGCTCGGTTCCTGAAATTGAGAGATTACATGGCATAATTACTTTTACAAAATATAATAATGCAATCAAATCTCTAGTTGTATGTATGCTGACTCGAGCTAATAGTCCCTGCATGTGCAGTCCACCTACTGCTGGGTACCTGTGATATATACTAAAATGGGTCAGCGAAAACGCTGGTGAGCTCACAGGTTTGTATGTCAATGTATAGTTGTAAGAACCGCAAGATTTATATTGAATTTAAAATGCAATTAAGCAAAATAAAAGTTATACTGTCCATGAGCAGATAGTCTGAGCTTAACTTGATTTGTCAGGCCCATTTAAGGAAACCTAACTTGAAATGCCTCCTACGAGTGTCTAATCTACACTCGTCTTCCCAAATGCTAATACATCCGTTTGACCGATTAGTGCGTGCTAACCCGGATAAGGATTGTCAATCCCATATGATATCACATACTAACATTCACGCTATAAATACTAGAGACTATGCTATGGAGGACTTTAATTTGATTAGCTTGAAACTCATGTAGTATTTGAAGTTTGGCACTTGCGTTCTACTTGTTAAACAAAATGAAGTAGTAATATCACACCCCTAGTAAAAGTAGTGAAAATGGGGCCATGAAACTCACCTGAGTCTTGAAGTGTTTAATTTAATAAACTTGAAGTAATTAGCGGTGAATTGATGTTCAAAGACTTGAAACCTGAATGTGTTCACGACACTTGATTGTTATTAATTGTACCGGTATCTCGAGAGACTACCTTTGTAGTTGTTATACAACTTTATATATATGTCCAAATTACTACGATTTGTTTGATTGAATTGATACAAGTTACAACGACTTGTTTGATTGAATTGATACAAGTTACAACGACTTGTTTGAATGAATTGATACAAGTTACAACGACTTGTTTGATTCTGAAATATGTTTGAAAACATGTACGGCCCGTTGGTGATTTAGTTGAAATAATAATCTCGACATATCTATATTTGTTTGAAGTGTTAGGCTTGAAAAATAAATTCCATTATGTTTGAAAAGTTGTATCGTATAAGTATTTTGAAGTTGTTCAAGTTTGACACTTGGTGAAGAATGTGCTTACGGAATCTAAGTACGGGGGTCCGGGGGCAGCGCCCCTGGTAGCGGGGTCCAAGGGGCGGCCTCCCCTGGCGGGGTCCAAGGGGCAGAGCCCCTGGCTGGGGTCGAGCTGCCAGGTCAGCTTGGAAAATTTTTATTTCTACTATATTGCTTTGACGAAAAACGCATCTGGATCCGAATTTGGGTAAAATCAGGTGTTAAAATTTTAGGTCTCGACACTTAGTAAAAATCTGAGTTTTCTGTGTTTTGCGACACAATATGCGACACTAAAGATGTTATGCGACACAAGGGTTGTGTCGCAGAGGAGTGCGACACAATGTCCATACGACACAAGGGTTGTGTCGCATGGATGCGAAATGCTGATTCAACAGCGACATAGTGATTGTGTCGTATGGGGTATGCGACATAGTGGTTGTGTCGCAGAACTTGCGACACTAATTAGTTGATACGACACAAGGTACGACACAAGGGAGTTTATGCGACACAAAGGCCAAAATACGACACAACATGCGACACAAGGCTTGTGTCGCATGGATGAACACCAGCCCAGAAATCCGGCTGTCACGATAATTCCGACCAAAAATCCGTTTTAAACTCGTTTTTAAGCTGTAATTTCGTGTTCTATACATGGTAATGGACATATACTAGTTATAATAACAACCACAAATGAAAAATACTAAGAATCGAGAGGTTTCGGGATTTTGTCGGAAACTTACAATTTGCCGAAATGAAAATCCGGAAAGGTAGCGTTGTAGATCGTCGCGAGGTGGTTGTGAATCTCTAAAAATATTGATGATACGGTTGCGTTTCGTGGTGTTATTTGCGATTTTTAATGGTTTGGTGGTTTTGTTTGTTTAGAGAGAAAAGAAAAGAGAGAGAGAGAGAGGAGGAGGTGATGAAATGAAGAAAGAAAAGTGGGAGGTGGGGGTTATCCCCATTTTTCCAGTTTTCGCCCCGCGTTCCGTGTGGTGTTCGTTTGCTCCGTCGTTCAAACGTTAAATGATTTTTACACATTAAAAGACAAGTTTTAAATTACGAATTTATTATAAAATATTTTATTATAATATTTTACCAATTATCTATTTAGGGTATTTAAATTGAAATTCGTTTTATTTGTTTGCGCCTTTACATTTAATCGCGTTGTTCTCGCTTGTACGATATGGAATGAATACGCATATTATAAAAATAATAATATTGAGATATGATAGTTTCATTAAATAATCTTTATGTTATTTAATTAAATTGTTCACCAACGTCCGTATTAAATTGAACCGAATTTCATTCGATTTGAAACTTGTACGATTTAAACAAACCGCATAATTGTGTAGATATATATTCAACAATATATATAATAATTGATACATTAATTAGCCTAACACAGAACTAATTACATGTATTAATACTTGTTTAGGCACAAAGTTCTAGTCCTAAATTGACGGTTGTCACACTGTAGCACCCAGGATATCTCACGATCATATCAACAATTTCTGGGTGAATGCATCAATAGAAGAGGAACAGGGGATTAAAAGAATCGTTTCAGAAGTTATGGATACACGTGTTGTAGTTACAGAAGCTACTGTTAGAGCTTCATTACAACTAGATGATGAAGCAGGTATAACTTCTTTAGATGATACTGCTATGTATAATACTTTACGATTGATGGGTTATGAGGGTTCTTTTGAAGTTTTTACTTTTCAGAAAACCTTATTTTCTCATCAGTGGAGGTTTTTAATACATACGATTTTACACTGCTTATCATCTAAGAGATCATCTTTTGAGCAGTTTGGAAGCAACATTGCTTATGCAATTGCTTGTCTTGCAACTGGTCAAAGGTTTAATTTTTCAAATCTGATATTTTCTGGTATGCTTAGAAACATTGAGCAGCCAAAGATTAAATTTTTGATGTATCCACGTTTTGTGCAGTTGTTCTTAAATGAACAAATTACTAATATAACTGCACTTGAGAAAGTTATTGGTATTGTCTCTTTTAAACCAAAAGTTTTTGTAAATATGAAGAGAGATACTAAATTTTCTGGGAAGGTTACAGCATTATTTTCTACAATGCTTCCTGCACCTTCCACCACAGCATCAGTACCACCAACTGAAGCTGAACCAACTACTGAGAGAATGGTTCCACCCACCACTTCTCAACCCATAGTAGTTGGGGGTAATAAAAGAAAACAAGGGACCACAACAGCTAAATATTCTAGAGCCAAAAAGGCTAGAAAACAGGAATCTGAGGCTGCTGCTGCTCAGGTGTCTCAGTCAAATGATTCATCACAGCAGATGATCAATGAGGAGGAGGATGATCATTCTGAGAGGGCTGCTTCTACTGCTTCTAGCCCACTGGCAGAGCAGGACAGAAGTAACATTAATAAGACCCCATCAGAGGCAACACATGGACATGATTCTACACCTGTAGATGATCCTAGTGGTCCCAGTACCAAGAACCAAAGGGACTTTGATGATCATGCTAGGCATGAGTCAGAGTTTGATGATGTCAATGATTCACCAAAGGATTCACATCCTGAAGGTGTTGAGGCTAGAACTAACTTGGAATTGACGAAAATGGTTGATTATGTTTGGGCTGAATTTGTAAAGGAGAGGAAGAAGAATAAAGCTAAGGATGACATTATCAATCAGTTGTAGAGGAGAGTGCAGCAGTTAGAAAGGATTGTTATTAAATGTTTAAAGAAAGGAAGGAAATATGTGGTTCATGATACTTCTGAACCTGAGGATGCTTATCAATTTCCACAAAATGCATTCAAAAAGGGGGAGAAGGTCTGGACAAATTTGGGTGATAAGAAGAATAAGAGTGACAAGGTGGTGGATGATGATGAGAAGGTTGATGAAGAAATGGAGATGGAACAACCAGAGGATGATGAGTTTGTGCATACACCTCCAACACCACCAACAGAGCCAGAAATAAATGAGTCAGTGTATGAGACAGTGGAAACAGAAATGAAGGAACCAGTGGCAGATGAGAATAAGTCTGATCATACTGAGGTTATTGGGTCAGTGGATAAAACTGCAGAAGTTGATATGGCAGATAAGACTGAGGAGTTGAAGATAGATGATGATGGTGAGGAAGTAAATAAACCAGAGATAGCAGTGGAAACAGCAAAAACTGATGCTCAACAACAAGTTGAAAAGACTAGGAAAAAGAGCATTCCAGTTAAAACTGCCAAGATGACAGGAACAGGAAAGAAGGTTGAAAGTCCAAAGAAGACATCTACACAACAACCATCTTTGCCTGGATTTCAGATTAGAGAACCTATTGCTGCTCCTGTTCAACAGAAGAAAGACTTGCCAAAGATTGATCCAAAAGATAAGGGCAAAGGAAAACTGGTAGAAGAACCAAAGAAGAAAAAGCAAAAACCAGTGCCACCTGAAGTAACTGCTCATGATACTGAATATGCACAAAGGTTACAGGCAGAGCTAAATGCAGAGGACTTGATTGATGTTGAGATTGAGGAAGGAAAGTTTGTAAAAATGACAAAAGAGCAAGTGGCAGAATGGGATGAATATTTGTTGAAAGAACAGAGACAGGATGATATTGAATATCTTGTTGATCAGATTAAGAAAAAGAAAGCAGAAGAAGCAAGAAAGAAAAAAGCTGCAAAACCACCAACAAAAGCTCAGATGAAGAAGAACTTAATTGCAAAGCTAAAAGGTGGGTATATTCCTTTGAATGCATTGAAACAGATGACTTTAGAGAGATTGCAGGAGTTATGGGATAAAGATGATATGAATCCTGATGTGATTGAGAAGAAAGAAAAAGAAAAGACGGAAGCTGAAAAAGAAAGGAAAAAGGCAGAAAAAGAAAAGAAATTGAAGGAAAAGGAAGAAAAAGAAAAAAGAGAAAAGATAGAAGCTGAGAAGAGGAAGAAAGATGAAATTGAAAGAAAGAAAAGAGAGTTAGATGAAATTCCTGATAGAGAAAGAAATGTTGATGAATTGAAGCAGTTTATTCTGTTACAACCAATGGAATCTGAGGTAATTAATGTTGAATTACCTGGTATCATTGATTGGTCTATTGAGCAGTTTGTCAATCCTGTTAAGATTCACAAGATTAAAATTGAAAGAGCAGATGGAAATGTATCTTGGTGGAGATCTTTTAGGGATTTGATAAAAAGAATTAGTAGGACTGATTTGGTGAGAATGTATGAGATTGGGATGGAAAAGGATTTAGATTTGAAAAAGTTTGATAATCTGGTTGAGAAAGTTACATGGCATTGGATTAAGGCTATGTTTGAGCCAGAAGAGTTTCCATTTCAGTTTGCTACTTTCAGCAAGGTCAGAAATTGGATTTATCATGCCAAGCCTGGAGTACATCAGATTGTTATGGATGATGCAGTATTTATGTGGTTATTGACAGATAGATTTTATGATATAAATCTGAGATTTTTGATGGGCTTGAGAAATGCAAGGTTACAAGCTGCAGTTTTAGATGATGTAGCTCTGGAATTGGTATATATGGTGCTGAATCAGATTCATAAGAAGGAAGAGATAGATAGAAGAAAGAGAAGAAATGACTAACAGTTTTGAAAGTATTTTGTGAAGCTCATAATGGAGGATTGAAGAAACTTAATGCTGTGAGGGACAGATTAAGTTTAGGGGGAGATTGTTAGGTCAAAACTGTTTCAGGTCTGAGTTGAAATTTTGATGAGAAGACAGATTACAAGTGATTAAAACTGTTTGTTTTGAAGGTTAAAACTGTCTTTACGAAGTTACAACTGATAGAAGAAAACTGAAGAGAAGACAAGTGTTACAACTGACTGAAGATAGATTACAACTGATGGTTATGTGTCTGTAAGTAGTTAAAACTGCTTATGTATTTGTAACTGTTAGTTATATATGAAACAGTTAACACTGGTTATATATTTGTACTTAGTCTTCGTTACAATTGAAGCAGTTACCACTGAATGTGTAACAGTTACAACTGTTTACTTCAGAATGGTAGTTTCAACTGTTTATGATTTTGTGATAAGTTTGAGTCGGTTATGGAAGTTATTTTATTCCATATTTGTAGGAGATTGTATAGGACTCTATGTGTTATAAATAGAGATCCTTTAGACCTAGATAGGTTAACGTAATTGCGCAGCTTCAAGGTTTTCTGTAACCCTAATACATCAAGTGTATTCGTCTTATATCTTTAATAAGATTGAAGCTTTCGGTATATTCTGGTGTTCATTATATTAATTGATAGTTGTTAATCTTCTTAATATTATTGAGTGTGATTCCGCAACTTCTCAATAATATATTCAAGGCTTATTACATACGATTGTTTATTAAGTTAAACAGGGACTAACAATTGCCCTTAAAAACATGACTATTTGAGTCACATCAAGTTATCCCACACTTAGACGTTGCTTGTCCTCAAGCAACACTCAGTTTGAAAACATATTTAAAATTTTGTTTTTAAGGGGTGAGTCAAAATATTTTCAAAAGATACCACTTCTGATATGACTAGGATTTATTTAAGAATAAAGGAAAGGATAAGATGATCCTTTCAGAAGCAAGAAGCAATTATCATCAAGCATACTACCAATCCTTGTGATCTTTGGAGTACACATGACTAGGCGATCTCACTAAAGGTGGTCACTCAATTCACTCAAAGTGTATCGGGTTCCCTAACAATCTAGAACAAATGAAATCGCTCAAATAAGCCAGTCATGCAGCACTCATCGTCATAAGCTTGGTCGAGAATCGGATCTCCACCACTTAGGTGAGGACGGTGCTAACTATCCCAGGACATTCAACGGGTTGTAGTGTTTGGTGAGGTTTAAGGGTATGGATAGTGGTATATGTTTTGTTGTAGGGGTTTGACTCATCTTAAAACTCAAAGACAGTGAAAAACTTTATTTCAGAACGGAACGGAGGATTTTGTAGCTGCTCGTCTTCTATCGAATTTTCCTTGAGAAGGTGATACTTGAAGCACTCAGCTTTATTTGATGGAACTATTTCTTTTTTTCTTTTCTTGATTTTCTACTTTTTATTTTTCTTTTCTTCTACAGAACTTCTTTGCCAGAGAATTTCTAAGGATATATTAAGTTGATTCCTTCAGAAATCCTTTTCGGAATTATGACCTTTGATCTTGAACTTCAATTTCTTTCATCATGCCAATTTTTCGCACTTTTGACTTTTAGAGTACACAGAAGAGGAAGACTTTGGAGCATAATTGAAGAGGATGTTCCAAAAGATGTTTTTCATGACCTTAGAAATTTTAAGATAAGCTTTTGGAATTTTTGGGTGAGTAGGGGTTGAGTACGAGGGTTTTTTTACGAAATGAAAGGTTTAGGCTCAACAGGGTTCACTAGGCGGATCATCGATACCGAAAATGAGTATCGGAAGGGTTTTAGGCTTGAGGAGATATGTAAGAATTGGGTTTAAATCCTAAGGAATGTCAAGGTCATCTAGCTGCACCTATACCGCGTACGGTACACACCAATGTGGTCTTGAAATGTATGTCTGGAGCAAGTTCTAATTCTGAGATGCCAGAATCGGCACACACAAGAAATGAAAGTGAAGCATTAAGGATGAATGCTTTTAGGCTCAAGATACCTCACTACAAAATGGGGTTGTATGTGCCTAGCCATGCTCCTTTTAGATTATTGTTTCTTGCTCGAGAAATTTCTACCTTATTTTCCCTATATTCCAAAATACCTTACTCATATTTTGAGAATGATTCTTTTCGAAAGCATTTAACTCGAAAACTTAGAGTTAATTTCACAATCTAACTTATGATTTTAACTTTTTGAAAAATTTTTGAAAAAATTTATTTGAAAAAGTTCATTTTTGGGGAAACATTTTGTGAGTAATGCTATTTTGGACATAAAAATCGCCTAAAATTACCCAAGGTATTCTATACCTAGCTATCCCACACTTAAAGGAACATTGTCCCTAATGTTCTCTTGAGTTGAGTTTTTACCGGAGGTAAAATCCCACACTTAGAGTTTGAACATGTAAGAAAATGTTTCTTAAGTGTTAAATTTGGGTTTGAATTCCACACTTAGTGATAAGCTCAGGATAGGGTATAGATTATAGCAAGCTAACAAGACAGAATATATGTAATCATGAAATGGATAGAGGGTTAAGAAACTCCCCAGATAACGCTTGAACGTTTTGAAGCATATGAAATTTTGCAGGAGAGAGAGAGTCGAAGCGAGCTTTCTTCTACATTCTTCTTGAAGGTCAGTAAGCTTCAATTGGGTTATCCGGTGTTATGTATCCAATGTTATCAGAAATCAACTTCAATTCTTTTAAGTAGGGATCCTTATGGTGTAGAATCCCATACTTTAGGTTTTGAAGAAGTTGGAGTGATTTCGATAAGTATTTGTAATGTGGGAAGTGATCCCACACTTAGTTCTTTGAAGTGCTTGGAAACAAGGAAGTTTTGAGAAGAACGAGATTCCTCCATGAGATGTTGAATGTTCCGCAGTCTGCAAATATTGAAAGCTGGTTCGGGTTGCCTTTTGACTTCACGGATTTTCTTCTTGAAAGTGCGCCATCTCGCCTATTTTCACTTTCATTTATCACAACATTTCTACTTATTTGACAGAAAGAAAATAAAACATAATAAGTAATAGCATACTGTAAATAAGGATAGAGTGATCAACTAGCTAGTGGCTGATACAAATAAGTTCCAAAAGTAAGGTCCAATAGTAGCCAAACAAACACAAGATAATAATAGTAATAACGTCTGAAACCAAAGTCAAGTGATGCAAATGGGGCAGGTCTATGAGGCTGGGGATCCCTGATCAGGTATGTCATCATGCTGAGTAGGGGCTGGTACTGTGGATGGTCCTACGACTGACTGCTGGCCACTCAACACTCTCTGACCTTCTTTAGCAGTGATAAGCTTGAGCTGAATCAAAATACCTCTGAGTGTAGCTGCCGGCAGCTTCATTGGATCTGTAATACCCCACTGTAGCAGAATGTCTGATGTGATCTTGGCATCCTCAAGTAGTTTCATATAGGCCTGACGCAGCATGGTCTCGGTGGGCACATCTGAAGAAGAGATCGGTCCAAGGTTCAGTAACATCCTGGAAGTGTCAAATGATAGAGCATCCGTGCCCAAATAAACCGTGTCAGCATGGTAAGATCCACTCGCGACAGGCTGGGTAGGATGAGAAATCACAGGTGCAGAAATCACTGGCTGAACTACCGGTATCTCGGTCTCAACTGACTGGACCTGCTTTGGTACTGGTGTGGTCCGGATAGCGGGTGATGGTGTATGGGTGGTATTTGATGGGATGGATGTATGTGGTGGTGCTATGGCTGGTGGTGGTGGACCGCATCGGTACATGTAAGGCTCCGGGTCAGGAATACCAAGTCTCCTGGAAATCAACAGCTGATGGGAACGGCTAACCTGAAGAGCATGCAAAAGATAATACTGTGTCAGCGAGGTCACTGGATCTGTGTAGTGAACAGTAGCCTGAGCTGGTGGCTCGGCTGTCTCAGCTCCTCCATGCGGGACACTGGTATGAGTAGTAGGTGCTCGGGCTCTATCAGATGGGCCATCCTCAGTATCTGCAACAGGTGAGGATCCTCTAACACGCTTCCCAGGGAGACGACATCCTAGAATGATCTGTTTGGTGTTCTTCCATAGGCACTGCCTCTGCTCATCTACCTCAACAAGATGGATCAACTTGCAGTAGTCCAAGTTGAATGGCAAAGAACGAGAACAAACAGTAAACTCCTCAGTGTGGGCCTCAGTCAACAATCCCATACCATACAGCAATCTAGTGATAATCGACCCCATGAACATGTGCTTATCCAAGTCTGTCTCGTCCCAAAGTCTCTCAGCGATCAAGAAAGCAACATTCAGATTCTTTCCTCCTATGATTGCTTCCATGAACTTCAACTCTTCGACACTCACAGCTCCACCTTCCTTCTTTCCAAATATAGAACATGCTAGCAACTTGTGAAGGATGTGATGAACCGGCTTGAAGAAAGTGGATGACTTAACACAACTCCTAAAGTTTGATCCTACTAAATCCATCCAAATATCCTTGTGGTTCCTGTTTGGTAGGCTGGAGATGTCTTAAACACTGTTCCTGAACCATGCAGAGTTGAACCGAGTCTCTGTATATAAACCAAGATACACCCCCAAGTCGGCAACTGAGATATGATGAATCTTTTCCTGAAACCTGAATGAAATCTTTCTTTTGTCGGATACACTCATTTTTTGATTCAGCTGGTAAGTCATCATGAACTCTGTCACTACTTCTCGGTATGCATACTCATCTATATCGAAGAGACGGAGAAGGGCATTGTTTACTTGACCCTCGGTCTCATACATCAACAAACTTTTTAATTCATCCCTGATTCCAAGCTTAATCATATCTTTCCATACCACATAACGATTACTACCGACCGGTCGCTGCAACCACTGGCGAATGATTGACCTATTCTTTGAAGATTTGGCCAAGTAGCTGAGTGAGGGCGGGCAAGTATCCATCTGAGACAAAAGAAAAGATAAGATTAAACCATAATAGTGGTATATTATTGGATATGCTAAAGTGTTTCCAGATTTTCAGAAGAAATTGGAAATGTAGGCTTTAGAAATGGGCATATCCAGAAATTTAAAATTGCTAAAACTAACCGCAACCAATCACAAATCAATACTTTCTTATCAGCTTATGTCTAAACAAGGGAAAGTGGCACAAAGCTCCAAATTTCTAGCATAATCAAAGTAAGTATATAAGTACCTAATTCAATTATCCCAAGGACTAAAAACTTAAACACTTTATGCTTATGGCTAATCAATTCAAATGAGCTTAATACTTTGAATAAGTCCAAGGTCATATAATTACCTCAAGTGAATCAATTAATCACAAAATGACATATTACCAATTTAATATGCAATCCAACTTTCCGCAATTTCCAAAAGACATGAAGCTCAATTACATGGTTCCGAGCAAAGAATAGAAGTAAACTCATTTGACAAAATGGTAGTTTTTAGAAAATGGCGTTTTTGTTAATTCCATTTCAAATTGTCATACACTTTATTATTTAAAGTGATTAACTTTAGAAATGATTAAATGAACCGAAACTTGTTTTGACAATTTTGTAAGCTTTTAAGTTTAGAAAAGTCATAAACATGGTTTAAAAATAAAAGTTTTAAATAATAAAAAAAAATGATGTTTATGATGGTTCTATAAAAAATGAGCTTACTTTAATTACCAAAAACTAGCTTAACCATTTTCTAATTGCAAACGATTAATCAAAGCATGTTAACCTATCATAATTAAGCATAATTTAATCAACAAAAGTCAACATAAGTAATTAATCAACCAAAAAGTCAAACTAGCCATAGTTCATCCAAAAAGTCAACACTTTAATCTTCAAACTTGCAATTAAGCCAACAAATCACTAGATTATGTTTGTAATCATGTTAAGCATCAAGATAAACATGAAATAACACTAAAGATTGCAACTTTTAACCACGAAATCTATGAAAATGAGTTACAAGCCCTAATTTTTAAAGTTTCATGAAAATCACAAAATTAGGGCTTGTAACTCATTTTCATAGATTTCGTGAGGCGTAAGCGATGACTTTGTCTCGTTGCATCAGCACGCAACCAAGACCTTGGTGTGAAGCATCACAGTATACCACGAAGTCATCGTTGCCTTCGGGTAAAGATAAGATAGGTGCACTGCAGAGTTTCTGTTTTAGTAGTTGAAAAGCTGACTCCTGTTTGTCAGTCCAATCGAACTTCTTTTCTTTTTGAGTCAGTGCAGTGAGGGGTAGGGCTATTTTCGAAAAATTTTCAATGAATCGCCTGTAGTATCCGGCGAGTCCTAAGAATTGGCGTACCTCGGTCAGTGTAGTAGGTGCTTGCCAACACTTGATAGCCTCGATTTTTGAAGGATCGACATGAATCCCTTGATTGTCAATGACGTGTCCAAGGAATTGAACGGTTTGCATCCAGAACTCACACTTAGAGAATTTGGCGTATAACTCTTCGTGTTTGAGCAGCTCTAGGATAGTTTTCAGGTGTTGCGCGTGTTCTTGTTCAGTGCGCGAGTAAATCAAGATGTCATCGATAAAGACGATAACAAACTTGTCAAGGTAAGGTTTGCACACCCGATTCATAAGGTCCATGAATACAGCCGGTGCGTTGGTTAAGCCGAACGGCATCACTTGGAATTCATAATGCCCGTAGCGAGTTCGGAAAGCAGTTTTTGGGATGTCATCGTCACGAACTCGGAGTTGGTGATAACCTGACCGTAGATCGATCTTTGAGTAGAAACTCGACCCCTGAAGTTGGTCGAACAGGTCATCGATGCGAGGAAGTGGGTAACGGTTCTTGACAGTTAATTTGTTGAGTTCACGGTAGTCGATGCACATGCGGAAAGAACCGTTTTCTTTTTCACAAACAGGACCGGAGCTCCCCAAGGTGAGGAACTTGGTCGAATAAATCCCTTGTCCAGGAGTTCCTGTAACTGAGTAGACAACTCCTGAAGTTCGGATGGGGCTAGTCGGTAAGGGGCTCGTGCCACGGGTGCTGCGCCGGGCACAAGATCAACAGAGAATTTGACTTGTCTAGTTGGCAGTAGGTGTAACAACCCCAAAATTAGGACCAATTTAAAATTTTCCTAATTACGTGTTTATTACTTGTATATAATATGAAATAGGATTATATACGTTATTTACTATATGTATATATGGATGGAATATATATATATATACGCGTATACGATTCGTACATATCGTATAAAACAACAATCGTACAAACTTGCGAACCTTGTAAAACGATTATTAAATAATGTGAAATTATTTAATTACTTTGATGACTACTTTATATTATGTTTATAATATAACGGAAAACGTACGTTTTAATTAAAACGTCACCGAACTCTCCGAAAACTCGACCAACCGACAAAACAAACTAAGTTATGATTTATAACTTAAAAACAAAGTATTTTATTAAAATGCTTCAACTAAATTATCGGATATTATTTCGTATTTAAAACGTATATTTAATCGCGTATAAAATGATTTTTACGTTTAAACGACCGGGGAAACGAACACCGCACGGAACGCGTACGCGAGGGAACAAAAATTGGTGAGATCCACACTTGGTGGACCCCACCAAAACTGGCCAAGACATGGGGCACCACCCCCATGCCCCTTTGATCACAAACATAACCAAACACAACTCACACTCAACCTCTCTCTCTCTCTCTCTCTACGGTTTCTCTCTCTCTCTAAAACCAACACTAAAACACCCTAAAACACCATTAAAACACCTCGGAGGCTAGGCTCGGTTTGGAGAAAAGTGATCACGAGAACGAGCTCTACAATCCTATCTTTTCGGTTTCTTGATTTGACAACTTTGTAAGTTTTCCGGCGACTCGAAACTTTTCCGATTACATTTATTTTACTTCCATGTTGTTCCCCTAACTAAATGATGTCCGAATATATAATTTAAACTCGTTTTTGAACACTTTTACGGAAATGTCGGTTTTGGTCATTTTAAAGAAAACGACACCACAAACATTAAAAACAACTACCAATAGTTATTATGGACTTATTACAACATATTAAAGCTAGTATAAAAGTTCTAGACCCAACGGAAACCGGAAAATACGTTTTCGGAAACTAAATTTCCGAACAGACCTCTTGTGTCGCATCGGACCGAAATTTCATGCGACACAACACTATGTCGCATGTTATGTCGCACGTTATGTCGCAATGTATGCGACACAACGCTTATGTCGCATTATATGTCGTACCATCTACGACACAAAGTTCACCTATCGCTTGATTGCGACACAACGACTATGTCGTATCATTGTGTCGTACCCTTGTCTGCGACACAACCATTGTGTCGCATAAACACTAAATCAGAAACAAGTCCATACGACACAGACCTTATGTCGCATACGGTCTGCGACACAAGCCTTGTGTCGCAGAAAGCCCAGATCAGAAAACAAAATATATTCCAAGTGTTGGAATCACTTTTCAACTACTAAATCAAATACGATACTACTTATACCTGAAAATACTATACTTTTGAAAGTATACAACAACACTTGAATACGTACAAGACTGTACAAAACTAACGTGAGATTTCACTCACACACGCACACGAGTTTACACTCGAAATACTTAGGAGATTACACTCCAACGAACTTACACTTGAACAACTACACGGGATTACATCCGATACGAACTTACAAGTTCACTCACTAGTTACGTGCTGGATTACACGTTAACTGATACGAACATACACTCGAATACTTACGAGGTTTCACTCGTACCCTTTGGGGTTTAAGCCCATTGGAACTTACGCAAACGATACATGTTGTAATACAAACAAACGATTTTACGAGTATACCTTACAAGTGTACAACTATTATGAATACATAATAATAATGGATGGAATTATTATTATACACTGATTAACAAACAGACCGTACAACTTTTATACAAACTACGATTTACAAACGAATACAAACGTACAAACAAACTAACGGACATTAACTAGTTTGGGAACAACTAGCATGGATACTTTACAAGTATTCCATTTACTTACTAAACCTTATGCGTATTAGGACGCTAAGGGTTGCTAGTTCGGGATACTACTTGCTTACTTACTGCATTATCTGCCAGACTCAGGTGAGTCTCACAGCCCCTACTTTACTGTTTTATACTCAGGGGTGAGATGCATTACTGTTTTACATGAACACACAAAACTTACTTGCTGCCATGATTTACTTACTGTATGAGATTACGAATACGCCAACTGCATGAGTTTACGACTAATCCAATGAAATCCTCCTGAACCATAGTTGTTAGTTATGTGATAAGCGCGAGTTTTAGTATATGGATCCATATGGGACTGACAATCCCCGCCCGGGGTAGCAAGCACTACCACGAACCGTTCCTGTAGAAACGGGCGTTTCTTACTCGTTCCGTATGAATGTTTTGGATTACATTCATGAGGGGGTACCTATATTTACTGTACGTTAAGCTTCAACTATGGTGGCTCATGGCAATTGTATCCAACGGTTAGCATAACCTGCAACCACCCACTTATTAAAACTTAAGTAAAAGATTAGCATAACCTGTGATCGTTACTTACTGGCTGGCTATGATTTACAAATACTACTTGTGTGTTCAACTGTTTACTTACTTACAAACCTGTGAGATTCACCAACCTTTTTGGTTGACCGTTTTAGTAATGTTTCTCAGGTACACAGCATCAGTAGGGATGCCCAGCAGGATAAGCTTACTTAGCTCGAGTCGCATGCATTTACAAGCTTGGAGATTTTATTACATTACTTTTGTACTAGTTGTTATGTATTAGAATCTCTAGGAATTTACTTGAACTCGAGCTTGTATTTTGAAACTACTTATGTATTAATGTAATAACTTTTCGAACGTCTCATTTAGAGTCGTTCACTGTATCCTTTGTGCTTATGATTATTGATTAGTAACACCCAAAAACGTCGCTTCCGCAAACTGTTAAATTTGGGGGTGTTACAGATTGGTATCAGAGCCTAAGGTTATAGTGAACTAGGTTGCATTTAGTGGGCCTAGACTATGACCGTTAGGCAGTATTCCTCATTAGGTATAATTGGTTCAGGAATTACAGCATACAAGTTTAATTTAACATAGCCTGATCAACTATGTACAATTAAATGAAGATGATGTGAGTTCTGAAAGGGGTTATGTTGAACCGGAATGCATTAGCTGACTCTGACCTCGAGAGAACCGGGACTTTTACGTGATTGTGCTAGACACGAACTAGGCGGTTATGTGATATATATATATATATACATAGGCCTCTTTCCCCGATACGATACTCTCTCGACTACTACGAAATTAAAATTCCTTAACATTTCATCGAACAAACGACGACTCGATTCTCGTCATTCTGTCTTTATTTAACTTTTATGAATTCACGACTACCGGCTTACGTCCGAAGACTTCCACACCGTTATAACCGACAACCATAGTTACTCGAACATCCTTCGATATGAAGATCGAGACCTTGTTTTCATTTACTATTCCTACCTAATTCGACGTTTATACCATTCTACAACGTACCCCACCGCACCGTTATATGTATCCCAATAAAATCATTTTCAACTCAAGTCTCCGTCAGACTTCAAATTATACAACCGATTTTTAACATCAAAATTTTATAACAAATGTATTTTTGTCAAACATATTACAAAATTTCTTACAAAATGTTTCATAAAATTTTCAAAAATTTCGAAACTGTATAAACTTATTTATAACCCACAAACTTTGAACCAATTTCAACCGTTGACGAAATTTCTTTAAACGTACTAAATCATCACCGCCATAATTCTTATTCAAATCCTCACATGTTCTTTATTATTGTTTCAAGGAACATGCCTCCTCGACGTCAAATCATGCTTACTGAAGCCGAAGTAGCGGGTATAATTGCCCGTAGCGTGGCTCAAGCCCTAGCTACCCGAACATCAACCCCTGGTAGCGAAGATACAGCTACTAATGGACCACCACCCAAAACCTGCACCTACAAGGATTTCCATAACTGCAAGCCGCTGAACTTTGCAGGAACTGAAGGAGCAATCGGTCTGATTCGATGGACCGAGAAAATTGAATCAGTGTTCCTCATCTGCAACTGCAAGGAAGAGGATAAAGTTAAATTCGCCGCCAGCACCTTTTCTGACACCGCCCTTACTTGGTGGAACACTTATGCGCAAACGGTGAGCATTGCCGATGCTTACAAACTACAGTGGGATGAACTAAAGAATATGCTGAGGGGCGAGTACTGCCCAAGAGATGAGCTGAAGCAACTAGAGTTAGAATTCTGGAATCACAAGATGCAGGGTGACGACATCACCGGATACACTAACCGCTTTCACCAGCTGGCACTTTTGTGCCCATCCATGGTTGATCCTGAATACAAAAGGATCGAAAAGTACGTTGATGGACTTCCCGAACGACTTCAAGATTTAGTAACTTCGTCCAAACCGGGAACTATTCAGAGCGCCATTCGTATGGCTCATGAGTTAACGGCCAATTCTGTCCGCCGTGGCTCGACTTCAACCCCACCCGCGAATAACAAACGCAAATGGGAAGTAACCCCCCACTCATCCAACACTACCTCCGACAAAAAGCCTGCAACAGTCAATGCCAATGACTCAAGGGCTTACAAGGGGAGCAAGCCTTACTGCTCCAACTGTAGTCGTCATCATAACGGCTCCTGTCCCTGTTCTAGGTGCAAGAAATTCGGGCACCTGGCCCAAGACTGTCGAACCAACCCCACTGGTACTGATGCTCCTGCACCCAAGACCTGCTATGAGTGCAACGGTACCGGGCACTTCAGGAAGGATTGCCCTAAGCTGAAACCCCGAACCAATAATACAAGGAGTAGAGCTTATGTAATCAATGCTAGGGAGGATGACCCAAATCCGAGACTCTGTGATTTACTCAACCCGGGTACGCTTATTCTTTGACTACCCGAATCTGTTTTCTCATAACTCTCTCGCTTGATGACTTACGTATAACTGTATTTTACTCTGTGTGTTTTCTTTGATCCTAAGTACACAATAGGATTAGGAAACGACCGACTACTTAAATCCCGACAACACAATTTGCCTTACACTTTAGATACAGTAACCCAAACTCCCTTCCCAATTATCTCACACTGGTTGAGACCGGGAACTCGTATACTATTCGTTACTTTAAACAGATGAATTAATATAACTTCACTTACTTGAGGCAAATTCTTAAATAGAACACTTATTTCGTAGGAAATGACAACTCACTCCGTCAACAACCCTACCTTGGATGATGAACTGCTCAGTGAGGAACCAATAATGTTTCCTTACCTCCTCGAACTCGAGTGTGATACCGAACCTTTCGTTGAATCAGCAACATCACCTGCTTCTCCTGTTGCTCTAACTGCTGCACAAGCATCAGTTGATGAAACCTTGACTACTGAATCAGTCAACCACCTTAACCAAACTATTGAATCGCTGCAAAAACAACTGACTGAAGCACGGGAAGACATTGATGACCTACGACGAATTGCTTTCCAAAATGACATACGTATGCGTGAGTACGAGCTACGTTTGATAGCTTTAGAAAACCCTACTTCACCACCAACTTCACAAAGTACTCCTACTGAAGAGGATACCGACACTGACTGTACGTCACCCCCAGCAAAAAGGGTGAAGATTACTCCCTCCAACTCTTCAGGAAACTACTTGGGAAAGAAACATTTCTGTCCCCAATGCACTCGGCATCATGAAGGACCGTGTACCATACCCGTCGGTCGATGCAAGTCCCACCCTAAGAGTACTAACTCCCCCAAGGCGAAACTCTGCTTCAACTGTGGGAGTGCTGGCCATCTCAAGGCCAAATGCCCACTACCTCCCGGCAACAGAATTTAGGGTAAGTTACCACCTAACGATTTCTGGATTACAAACACTGTAGGATCTACCCTACTACTGTAGGCTACTAGTACACATTGTAGCTACCTGACGAATATCAAACTACCGATTACTACTTCGAACAAATTTCGGGACGAAATTTAATTAACAAGGGGAGAATGTAACAACCCCAAAATTAGGACCAATTTAAAATTTTCCTAATTACGTGTTTATTACTTGTATATAATATGAAATAGGATTATATACGTTATTTACTATATGTATATATGGATGGAATATATATATATATACGCGTATACGATTCGTACATATCGTATAAAACAACAATCGTACAAACTTGCGAACCTTGTAAAACGATTATTAAATAATGTGAAATTATTTAATTACTTTGATGACTACTTTATATTATGTTTATAATATAACGGAAAACGTACGTTTTAATTAAAACGTCACCGAACTCTCCGAAAACTAGACCAACCGACAAAACAAACTAAGTTATGATTTATAACTTAAAAACAAAGTATTTTATTAAAATGCTTCAACTAAATTATCGGATATTATTTCGTATTTAAAACGTATATTTAATCGCGTATAAAATGATTTTTACGTTTAAACGACCGGGGAAACGAACACCGCACGGAACGCGTACGCGAGGGAACAAAAATTGGTGAGATCCACACTTGGTGGACCCCACCAAAACCGGCCAAGACATGGGGCACCACCCCCATGCCCCTTTGATCACAAACATAACCAAACACAACTCACACTCAACCTCTCTCTCTCTCTACGGTTTCTCTCTCTCTCTCTAAAACCCACACTAAAACACCCTAAAAACACCATTAAAATACCTCGGAGGCTAGGCTCGGTTTGGAGAAAAGTGATCACGAGAACGAGCTCTACAATCCTATCTTTTCGGTTTCTTGATTTGACAACTTTGTAAGTTTTCCGGCGACTCGAAACTTTTCCGATTACATTTATTTTACTTCCATGTTGTTCCCCTAACTAAATGATGTCCGAATATATAATTTAAACTCGTTTTTGAACACTTTTACGGAAATGTCGGTTTTGGTCATTTTAAAGAAAACGACACCACAAACATTAAAAACAACTACCAATAGTTATTATGGACTTATTACAACATATTAAAGCTAGTATAAAAGTTCTAGACCCAACGGAAACCGGAAAATACGTTTTCGGAAACTAAATTTCCGAACAGACCTCTTGTGTCGCATCGGACCGAAATTTCATGCGACACAACACTATGTCGCATGTTATGTCGCACGTTATGTCGTAATGTATGCGACACAACGCTTATGTCGCATTATATGTCGTACCATCTACGACACAAAGTTCACCTATCGCTTGATTGCGACACAACGACTATGTCGTATCATTGTGTCGTACCCTTGTCTGCGACACAACCATTGTGTCGCATAAACACTAAATCAGAAACAAATCCATACGACACAGACCTTATGTCGCATACGGTCTGCGACACAAGCCTTGTGTAGCAGAAAGCCCAGATCAGAAAACAAAATATATTCCAAGTGTTGGAATCACTTTTCAACTACTAAATCAAATACGATACTACTTATACCTGAAAATACTATACTTTTGAAAGTATACAACAACACTTGAATACGTACAAGACTGTACAAAACTAACGTGAGATTTCACTCACACACGCACACGAGTTTACACTCGAAATACTTAGGAGATTACACTCCAACGAACTTACACTTGAACAACTACACGGGATTACATCCGATACGAACTTACAAGTTCACTCACTAGTTACGTGCTGGATTACACGTTAACTGATACGAACATACACTCGAATACTTACGAGGTTTCACTCGTACCCTTTGGGGTTTAAGCCCATTGGAACTTACGCAAACGATACATGTTGTAATACAAACAAACGATTTTACGAGTATACCTTACAAGTGTACAACTATTATGAATACATAATAATAATGGATGGAATTATTATTATACACTGATTAACAAACAGACCGTACAACTTTTATACAAACTACGATTTACAAACGAATACAAACGTACAAACAAACTAACGGACATTAACTAGTTTGGGAACAACTAGCATGGATACTTTACAAGTATTCCATTTACTTACTAAACCTTATGCATATTAGGACGCTAAGGGTTGCTAGTTCGGGATACTACTTGCTTACTTACTGCATTATCTGCCAGACTCAAGTGAGTCTCACAGCCCCTACTTTACTGTTTTATACTCAGGGGTGAGATGCATTACTGTTTTACATGAACACACAAAACTTACTTGCTGCCATGATTTACTTACTGTATGAGATTACGAATACGCCAACTGCATGAGTTTACGACTAATCCAATGAAATCCTCCTGAACCATAGTTGTTAGTTATGTGATAAGCGCGAGTTTTAGTATATGGATCCATATGGGACTGACAATCCCCGCCCGGGGTAGCAAGCACTACCACGAACCGTTCCTGTAGAAACGGGCGTTTCTTACTCGTTCCGTATGAATGTTTTGGATTACATTCATGAGGGGGTACCTATATTTACTGTACGTTAAGCTTCAACTATGGTGGCTCATGGCAATTGTATCCAACGGTTAGCATAACCTGCAACCACCAACTTATTAAAACTTAAGTAAACGATGAGCATAACCTGTGATCGTTACTTACTGGCTGGCTATGATTTACAAATACTACTTGTGTGTTCAACTGTTTACTTACTTACAAACCTGTGAGATTCACCAACCTTTTTGGTTGACCGTTTTAGTAATGTTTCTCAGGTACACAGCATCAGTAGGGATGCCCAGCAGGATAAGCTTACTTAGCTCGAGTCGCATGCATTTACAAGCTTGGAGATTTTATTACATTACTTTTGTACTAGTTGTTATGTATTAGAATCTCTAGGAATTTACTTGAACTCGAGCTTGTATTTTGAAACTACTTATGTATTAATGTAATAACTTTTCGAACGTCTCATTTAGAGTCGTTCACTGTATCCTTTGTGCTTGTGATTATTGATTAGTAACACCCAAAAACGTCGCTTCCGCAAACTGTTAAATTTGGGGGTGTTACAGTAGGCTAGGCAAGTCTTCAGGAAAGACTTCTGGAAAGTCTCGAACAATAGGCACATCCTCAAGTCGCTTCTCCACCGACTTTTTCTCCATAACGTGTGCGAGAATTGTCTGGTACCCTTTTCTCAAGTATTTTCGGGTTTTCATGCAAGAAATGATATTTATTCTCGTCCCACCGGTCTCCCCTTGTATGCTCAAAGTTCCACCGGTGACGAGATGAATGCGTACAATTTTCTCGAAACAAACGATTTCGGCTCGGTGCTTGGACAACCAATCCATACCGACAATAATGTCGAAGCTGCCGATTTCGACGAGTATCAAGTCAATGGAAAAGAGCTCATTAGCTAAGTTTACAGTGCAATTAGGTACCACACTGTCGGCCTTAATAAGTTTTCCGTTTGCCAATTCTACGGTGTACTTAGAATCTAAGGAAATAGGTGTAGTGTCAAGTAGTGGATAAAACTCATCAGAAATAAAGCTCTTATCAGCACCAGTATCAAATAATACTGAAGCAGTCAAGTTGTTGAGAAGGAACGTACCCGTGACCACATTCGGGTCTTGACGGGCTTCTCCAGATTTCAGCACAAAAGACCTTCCTCGAGCATTGTTGTTGTTCTTGTTGTTGTTGTTGTTCAGTTTCGGGCAGTCTTTCTTGAAATGCCCCGTACCGTTGCACCCATAACAGGTCTTTGGTGCAGAAGTATTGGTGCCAGTGGTGTTTGTTCTACAATCCTTAGCCAAGTGTCCAATTCTCTTACACTTGCTACAGGGACACGAACCATGATGGTGTCGTTGGCACTTTGAGCAATAGGGCTTGGTTCCCTTGTACGCTCCCTTGTCATCAGAACCGGAGGTGTAGGCTTTAATGGTCTCGGGTTTCTTGGTTTGGTGGTTGTTGTGGTTGTCGGACCATTTTCTTTTATTGCTGTTGGAGGATGGAGTGATTGGTTCTGGGTCCTCGTTCATAGCTAAAAGTTCATGGGCCAACCGGATGGCACCGTGAAGTGTGGTTTGGTTTGATGAGGCGACATTTCCCCGGACGGGTTCCGGGAGGCCGCGGATGTATTTCTTAATCTTGTCGGGCCCAGTACCTGCCATAGCTGGGCGAAGGACGGTGAGTTGTTGGAATCTGGTGGTGTATCCAACGATATCAGTTCCTTGCACTTTTAAGTTCCAGAACTCTTCGTCCAGCTTGTGAAGTTGTTCGGACGGGCAATACTCATCAGTGAGCATTTTCTTCAGATCCTCCCAAGGGAGTAGATAAGCGGTGTCAATCCCCACGGATTGGGTATAGGAATTCCACCACGAGAGGGCACCATGTTCGAGGGTGCAGGTGGAGAATTTGACTTTGTCGTCCTCCGCACATTTGCTGATGCGGAAAACGGATTCCATCTTTTCGAACCATCTGATAAGTCCGATGGCTCCTTCGGTCCCCTTGAAGCTCAAAGGTTTGCAGTTTTGAAAATCCTTGTATGAACAAGGTTTAGCAGCAGAGGTTTCAGCGGCATCGCTGTTTCTTGTGGAGTTTGGTGGAGTACTCCGAGCCAAGGCTTCAGTAACAGCCTGGGTTATGAGTGACGTGATCTGAGTATCAGTATAAGGTCTTGACTTTGGCGGCATGACTCTTCAATAAAAGAAATGAAGATACATGAGATTTTGTAAGAAGTTGTATTTATTTCAGATGTACGTGTATAAAGGTGGTAATACATAACATCATTATGAAAAGAATTATGGCAATTAATATAAGTCGAAGCAGCAAGGAATATATGATAGATGATACGAGTTCAAAGGTTACATCCTACGGATGTATTACAAAAGACATCGGGAATCGTTACATCCGACTGAATTATAGAGTAGTGCTTAGATAGTTACTAGATTACAGGATAGTTTACAAAACAAAGACTAAGCTAGTCTTAACGTAGGTTAATTTGTTCCATCATTTCGATGAGACGATCCACAGTATTTGCAAGTCTGCTGGCTTGTCGAGCATTGTCTTCAGCTAATGCTAGTCGCTGTACCAATCCACGGGTATATTCTTCCGTTTCCCGTGAGCGTTGTTCACACTCATCAAGTCTGTGTTTCAAAAGAGCGGTTTCCACGCTTATCTCCACCACTTTGTTGAAAAGAACATCCACATTATTAACGGTGGTTTCGTGATCCTCAGAGACTTGTTCGATGCGCTCAAGTGATGTAAGTCTCCAGTTTTTGTTTGTTTCCTGCAACACGACATCCATGGTGCGAAGTCGTTGCTCGTGTTGGTTCACCCTAGCAGCTATGGTCGGCAAGGTGAAGTGAGTGGGGTACGGGCCAGCTCGAGGCAACCTGTTGTTCCTCCATGCTACCCTTGGGTTCTGCGACCCGGATTGAGAACAAGATGAATCGGATGGGATATTTGCCATTTCTGAGACAAAGCGTTAGTAAGATTGAGGCCTATATTCATATAGTCCCTATATAATATAGCCTATTGAGTGTCTAGCATAAACATGTGTAAGTCTCGGTTCTCTCGAAGTCAGAGTCTTCTATTGTACCCTGTTCAGCCATAACCCCTTTCAGATCTTACATCGTCTTTGCTTAATTGTACATAGTTGATCAGGCTATGTTAAATTAAACTCGTATGATGTAATCACTGAACCGGTTATACCTAATAAAGGATACTGCCTAATGGTCATAGTCTAGGCTCACTAAATGCAACCTAGTTCACTATAACCTTAGGCTCTGATACCAATCTGTAACACCCTCAAATTTAACGAGTTGCGGAAGCATACATTGGGTGTTACTAATCAATATACAAAGCGCAAGATTAATAGTAAACGACCTCTAAATGAGACGTTTCGAAAAGGTTTCATAAATAATAATCGTTTGAAAACCGTAGGTTTTCGTATACAAAAATGTAGTTTCCTAGAGTCCGCGCGTATAGCGGGAGATTCTATTACATAATCATAATATACAAAAGATAATGCTAAGAATCTCCGTTAAATGCAAGGTAGAAATCATGCGACTCTAGCTAGTGTCCAAGGGTGGTCCTACTCCGTTTGTGTACCTGAGATACAAAGCTAAAAAGTGTCAACCAAAAAGGTTGGTGAATCTCACAGGTTAGAGTTAAGTAAGTGTTATGAACCACAAGTATGTACCCGTATTGCTATCAAGCAAAGTAAGTAAATCAGTAAATCAATACAGTGCCATGAGCTCATAAGTTGAAGCTTAACCGTGTAGTATGAATATATCACGTACCCCCGTGAGTGCTATCCGCACACTCATATGTAACAAATACTAATATGTCTGTTTCTACGTGTAAATCAGTACGTGGTGGCGCTACCACCCCAGACAGGGATTGTCAGTCCCAAATGGATCCATCTACTAGTACTCGCGCTTAAGACCATAACTAACAACTTACGATTAGGAGGCTTTCAGTGGATAAAAGTAACTCATGCGTTTGTTTGTATACAGTAATGTTTTCAGTTCAGTACATTGTGTTCATACGTAAAACAGTTGCTAAGTATCTCACCCCAAAGTATAAAACAGTAAAAGTGGGGCTGTAAGACTCACCTGAGTCTTTGCAAGTGCGTTTATATCAATAAACGAGTAAGTAATATCAACAGTTGGTTCTCCGAACCCGTAGCCTTTAAATGCCTAAACATATAAAGTTAAGTAAGTAGATGTCTCGCAAGACCATCTAGGCTAGTTGTCTACACAACTCGTTATGTCCAAGTGTTTGTTTAGTAATCCGTTTGTAGTTTGAAAACAAGTATGGCCCGTTGGTGACGGTTTGTAATAATGATTCAAAGTGTTAACATTATATGTATCGTTGAATCAGATTTCGTTATTTGTAAGTGTTCGACACTTAGTGTGAAAAGTATTTACAACATCTAATGACGGGGGTCCGGCAGCGCCCCTGGTAGCGGGGTCCAAGGGGCGGCAGCCCCTGGCGGGGTCCAAGGGGCAGAGCCCCTGGCTGGGGTCGAGCTGCCAGGTCAGCTTGGAAAATTTTTATTTCTACTATATTGCTTTGACGAAAAATGCATCTGGATCCGAATTTGGGTAAAATCAGGTGTTAAAATCTTGGTTCCGACACTTAGTAAAAATCTGAGTTTTCAAGGTTCTGTTTTGTGCGACGTTGGGTGCGACGTCGGGTGCGACGTCGCAGATCCTGACTGCGACGTTGAGCATGGCGTCGCTGTGTGCGACTTTCGCAATTTAATGCGACGTTGTGGGTGGCGTCGCTATACGCGACGTCGCAACTTAATGCGACGTTGTGACTGACGTCGCACAATGCGACGTTACGAGGGGTTGTGCGACGTTGAGGCTGACGTCGCATGAATCTGGGTCCAAATGCGACGTCGCGGTCTGTTGGCCGGAAAATGTGCCGAAAACGAGTTTTCCGGTTTCCGTTCGGTCCAAATCTTTTACCCAACCCATTTTTGGACATTTTAAGCATGTATAAACCATAAGAACGTAAAAACATTAAGAATCGAGAGATGTCGGGTTTTGTCGGAAACTTACAAAATGTCGGATGAGAGATCCGAAAAGATAGAAATGTAGATCGTTGCGAGGTGATGCTTTTCTTCCAAACGGAGGGTATGATTCGGCGATGTTTCGTGGTGTTATTTAGCGAATTCGGTGATGAAGGTGGTTTGGTGATTGGGAGTAAAAAGAAAGAGAGAGAGAGAGAGAGAGAGAGAATAGAAAGTGGAAATGGGGAAAAAGGAAGAAGGTGGGAGGTTTTAACCTCCCATTTTCAGTCTCCATCCTCGCGCTCCGTGCGGTGTTCGTTTTCTCCGTCGTTTTTCGTTAAATTATTTTTTTATTTTACATGTTTAATTATATCTTTTGTTAAATAATTTATTTCGCTAAATCTTTAATAATTTGCAATATAGTATGGTTTGAGTAAATCTTTGTACTTTCGTTTTTAAATCGTGTAAGTTTAATCGAGTGATACAAGGTAACTATCCGTTATTATAAAATAGTATTTTGGTCATAGTTGCGTTATTTTAGTTTATAAACATTTGTTCACCAACGTCGGTGTTAATCGAATAGAATTTCATTCTATTTAAGTCGCGTACGATTTAAATCAAATCGCAAAGTTGTATATATTACCAACATATAGTCCGATACATAAATCAGCCTAACACAGAACTAATTACATGTATTAATAAAGGATTAGGCACTAATTTTAGTCCTAATTTGCCGGTTGTTACACAAGCGAATAGGTCCACTAGTAGGTCTATTTCTGATTTAAGCTTTAGTTCTTGCTCTCGATAATGTGTGAAGATACCTTCCTCCTTTTGATTTGGAAGATGGTGGAGAATACCAACCTGTTTCTTTATCCTACGAGTGACTTCTCTTTGTTCAACTGAAAAAGGAAAGTCAGACGTTTTGAGTTATCTAGCTAATGCCCGACAAACATCCAATCTCCTATCAGGATCAAAAGAGTTACCTACGTAGCGGGTATTTTCTTCAGGTTTGATTGGTAAAGGTAAAGTCCTATCAACAACACGATAGATGGTATACTCCAGTTCGGGTACAAGGTTCAAAAAGATAGGTGATTTTGGAGGGTATTCATAAACTTCTTCATCCCAGGGTGGAAGACGTTCTTCAATGGGTGGAAAACGAAAGGGTTGAAGATGTTCAGAGTTACTCTCGACAAAACCAGATGAAGTAGGGAATTGAAAGAAATTTTCTAAGGAATATGAAATCTCAGGAGCAGGTATAACCTGGTAGCTTAGAATGCTAGACGCAGAAGTTGAGATCTTCTGATGAGAATCATGGGTTCCTAAGTTAAGGTCTAAGAATTGCCCTAAAGTTCTAGATTCATCGTCTGAATTAACGGAGATATCTTCAGAAGAGGATAAAGATGAAGAGTAGACTTCAGATTCCAACTCTCGTTCCAAGCAGGCGAAGAACTCAGCGTCATCCATGGCCATCATTTCTTCGGACGTCTTGAGGGCGAGTGGAGAAATGGGGCTAGACGGAGATGAATCATAGAAAGATATTTTTGTATTTTTCATTTTTAATTAACCTAAATTAAACTACGGAAAGCAAATAACTACCAACTAAGTCTGGGAAACCTAATTGGAAAGGATCTCCTAAAAGCTAGAATATCTAAGGCGGCTTCAAATCGTAACGCTCTACGATCCCCGGCAGCGGCGCCAAAAAAACTTGTCGCAGCTCTATCGGTCGGTCGGATTAACTCCGGTCGTTGTTCCAACAGCAACAGAAGCGGCGGACAGTGAGTTTTAAAGGAAAGTTCATAGTTTCATACTGTAACTGGAGATAACTGCATATTCATAGTATTAGGGTTGATCAGATCCTATCCTAGGGCAACAGTCACGTGAAAGTCTGGAAAGGGTGATGAGAGACTAGATCTATATTCAGGATAAGCTTAACCAGATACACAGCATTACAATTTCCAATCGTATAAATGAAATATTAATTTAACATCATCCCTACTCCTAATATCTGCATTTCAACAATCACAATATTAAACTACTCTATAAACATGGCAATATGCAGAATACAAACTGAAATAACATAAAGCACAAGCATTATAACAGTAAGTAAAGTTTAGATATCACCGGGAATACAGCAGCGTAATACTGAGGATTACAAATAGTCTGAACTTGAAAAAATCGTTACAACAAGATTACCAAGCTAAACCTTCCTCTAGACTCGAACCGTAAGCTCAACCCTAACCTTTCTCCTCTAACTCCTAAGAGTAGTGCTAGAGAAAGAAAGTTAGAGAGAGAAAGTGAAAGAAAGAGAGAAATGAGAAAAATGTGAGAATGAGAAAATGTGTGAAGGTGTGTGGAATGAGGAGGGGTGACCCTCTATTTATAGGTAAAGCTCCAAATTTTCCGTACAACTCGTGAAACGGCACGTACAAGCAAGCGAAGCAGCATACGAGGGCAGCAGGGCCGTATACGGACTTAGAGGGGCCATATATGGTGTGTGTAAGGCCGTATACGGTCTCCGTGGGGCCGTATACGATTCCCAAGAACGTATACGGTCTCCGTCTTATTTCGTTCGTTGCTTAAAACGCGCGTATCTCCTTCGTTATGCGTCTGTTTGACCTGATTCTTTGGCCTGTGTCTTCGAAATTCCGTTACGCTTCTAATGATGCCAAGTTCACTGAAATTGGATGTGTATAGCTTAAGCATAGCCGAAATGACTTTGTAGGGTCTGATAGCGCTCAATCTTCTCCGTTCTTTATCCGATTTGCATGATTCTTGATTTTCCCGTCTCAATTTTACCTGTTTTATCATATGATGAAGTTAGAATGTGATCTATATAAGGTAAATGAGGCCGGAGGATTTTGTGCACGTTTATTCGCCCTAATTTGCTTGTTATTTGGACGTTTTAGGTGATTTTTGCAGCAACGCCTATATTTAGACCACTTTAGTGAATTTTAGTAAATAGTGATCATTTTGGAATATTTTCACTAAAGATACGTCCAAAAAGTGTGGAATATTGCCCTTAAAAACATGACTATTTGAGTCACATCAAAACCCAATTTTGAAATTCATCAAATTGGTTGTTAAAAATTGGGGCTTTCATATTTAAATGCTTATATTAACTACTTAGAACATGTTTTTAACACTTTGTCATGCTTAAATGCTCAAGAATTCATACTTTTATTTTCAAGTTCATGAACTTTGACCAAATTAAAGTTTGACCCCAAGTGATGGTAAATTCTATGTGTTTAGGCATAAATTTGATGTTTTGGATGAGTTTAGAATCAAGTTTGCTTGTTTTGACTTTTAAAGTCAACTAAAAGTTGCCTATTTGTATGATTGATGAAGTTGATGTAATTAGTCACATCCTTTTGATTGAATTGCATGTTTAGAATGATTATTAGTTGTTTGAATGATAAATTGAGTCACTAGACTTTGAAGATCAATAATTTTAAAATTAAAGTCTTGAATTGAATCAAAATGATCATTATAGATAAGTTGTTTATGTATGCATAAACTAGCTTAATTAGGCTTGAAAAATGCTTAAGTTAACGTTAGTTTATGGTTGCATGAGTTACTTTTGGTTATAGCATGCAAATTCAAGCATTTGTCATATAAAGTAAGCTTATTCTCAAAAGTCAAATTCGGAGTATCACTTTTTAATGCCAAACCATTTTTAAACAAAAAATGACACTTTGAGTTAAACTATTTGAAGTCGATGCATGCTTGTAATCGTATGACCATACCTTGTAGAAGTTGTGTCATCTCCCTAGCAGTCGGTCGGGTTTTACCCCGATCGTTGATCCGGCTACAAGAGAGGGATGACAGTTAGCTTTATAATTTATATTGAGTTGGGGCTCTAATTACATGTACTACCCACCCTTTTTGTAAGCGGTAAGTATAACTCGAGTGTCGTCCTTAAATCGGAACGAATTGAATTGAACTGGGCTACCTAAGATAAGTTCCCCAGTAGGATGGGTTTTTAATGATAGTTAGCTTTGTTTTGTGTTTATCTAAATTATCTAATTAACTGAAAATAAAGAACAAGAAAATAAAACGAGAATATAAGCAGCAGGAAGAGAGTGATTGCTGAAACTTCGATGATTAGGGTTTCGGGATGATATCCATTATACTGTTGATCGGAGATTTCCCTAATTAAAGGTCAACTAAACGGTCGGTGTAAACACTAGGACCCTACGTTCTAGGTTTAATCCTAAAAGCATATGTCACTGAATCCTAGGTTATCCTGATTCTGATCAGATCAGACTGCCTTAAAACCCCTCTCACCATCTCTTTCGAAGACCAAGTGACCCTCCATTTGGGGTGCAGGAATAAGGCGACAGTCCGTAATTTGTTTATTGGCCTTTCTTAACACCTAAGTCTATTAGATTTTAATAGGGTCATACTAATTGTATGCTATGTATGTTAAACCATTGGTGAAGTAGAGTTAAGGGGTTTAATCATCTGGGAATATAGCCGACTCCTTGCTTTCTTTTCAAAACTCATATTTATCTATTTAAGCTCGTATAATTCCGTCGTAAAATTAGACCCTCCTTGGCCATCAGTCGTTCATCCCTAGATATGCGTGCAGTGTATAATGCGTTATTTTCCACGGTACTCTAACCCTAGGTATATCTACGGTGTTTTAAAGCATTTCTATGTCTTTACACAGCTTTATAACCAAAGGTAGTTTAATGGTGTACCATAGCATTTCCACGACTTAACAATCCCTAGACCCATGTTCTGGAAGGGTAACTTCCAGGTAATCCACGGTGAGATAGACCATCGACATTTCCTTGGCTTCCACGTATTTGTATTCTACCAGTGGTATTTGTAACGCTATACCAAGTATTCTACCTTTTTATGGCGATCCAACACCTTCATAGAGTAACATGAGATAACTATATATTCGTAGTTAGGGTTGATTAGATTCTATCCTAAGCCAATAGTCACGTGAAAGACTGGAAAGGGTGAACTGGGGGAATTTAGTCCATATTCAGGACAAGCTTAATCGTATACACAGCATAACAAGTTTCAATCATATATAAGAGATATTAATTAAACATCATCCCTAATCCTATCATCTACATTTCAACAATCACATATTACACTACGTAATAATCATGGCAATAATCATAAATCGTATCGCGATAACATGCAAAGCAAACATTATAACAGTAAGAGAGAGAGAGAGAGAGAGAGAGAGATAATATCATCAGAGATTAAGCAGTGTAATACTGAGGATTACAATAGTCTGAAACTTGAAAACTCATTACAACGTAACTACCAAGCTACAACCTTCCTCTAGACTCGAACCGCTACTTATATCTCTCTAGTTCTCTAGAGAGAGAAACAAAAGAAAGAAACAAGATGCAAGAGTGTGTGTATGTGTAAATGAGAGTGTGAGAATGGAATGAGGTGTGTTGAATGAAGGAGGTTGGTCCTCTATTTATAGTGAAAGCCTAGCCTTGAAGCCCTTGTACAAGCATTAAAGCACGTGAAACAAGAAAACAGAGCACGATTGAAACAATTGAGCAATTGCTAGGCATCAATTGGGGTCAAGGGGCCAATTGCTCTTCACAAAAGGACGTATACGGACTCTAACTACCGTATATGGCCCCCACTAATGCTGTATACGTCCCTAGGGGGCGGGGGGCAATTGTTTCTCGAACCAGGCTCGTCCGTCCGTTGCTTGTTTCATCTGTATCTTCTTCGTTTTAAGCCCGATTTGCTTGAATCTTTCGCCGATGGATTCATTTTTCCGTTACGCTTCTAACAAGACTGATATTGGAAGATTTGGAGGTGTGTAGCCCATGCATGCTTCGGATGACGATCGGTTGATTTTCAAATGCTCTATCTTCTTCGTTCTTTATCCGTTTCGTGTGATTCTTGATTCTCCGATCTTGTAATTTCCTATGGAATCATAAAATGTTGATTAAGAGATGTTCTCATATGATAAGTAAGAACGGAAGAATCATAGTGGTTTTATTTGCCTCATTTTGCATGTTATCTGGACGTTTTAATCGATTTTTGTTGCAACGTCTATAATTGGACCACCTTGGTGATTTTTACTAAATAATGATTAATTTAGAATGTTTTCACCAAAGATTATTCCTAAAAGTGCACAAATATGTACGTAAAAACATTACTTTTTACGTTACATCAAGTATACTACACTTAGACGTTGTTTGTCCTCAAGCAACAACTCGCTTATGTTGCGTGAAAACATTTTAAGTCTGGTTGGGCGAGTTTAAAATATTTTCTAAATGTCACCACTTTGTCATATGAGAAAAGTCATTTTGAGAACACAACGAAAGTTAAGATGATCCTTTCAGAAATAAGTATTGACTTTCCCAGGCATACTTTCCAAATCTCGTGATGTTGGTGTATACATGACTAGGCGATCTCACAAAAGGTGGTCACTCAATTCACTCAAAGTGTATCGGGTTTCCTATCATTCTAGAACAAATGAAATCGCTCAGTAAGCCAGTCATGCAGTACTCATCGTCATAGGCTTGGTCGAGAATCGGATCTCCACCACTTAGGTGAGGACGATGCTCATTATCCCAAGACATTCATAAGGGTTGTACTATTTTTGTGAGGGTTAAGGGGTATGGATAGTGGTGATCTTTGGTTGTAATGGTTGCTTATCTTACGCATTCTAAGATCAAGAAAAACCTTATTTTAGAACGGAGATGATAGCTACTCGTCTTCTATCGGATCTTTCTTTAAATGGGCGATACTTTGAAGCACTTTAGCCTTATTTCTATTTTTCTTTTCTTTTTCTTTCTTTTCTTTTTCTTTCTTTTCTTTTCTTCTTTTTCTTTTCTTTAATTCTTCAGAACTTCTTTGCCAATTTCCAAGGATATTTTTGCTATTGTGTGTCTCTCAAAAATCCCTTCTTTATATCTTTGACTTTTCGAGCCTTTTACGCACCATGATTTCTCAAAAGATATGACTTTTGTGGTGAACACGAAAGAGTAGGACAATCGAGAAGGATATTCTAAAAGGTGTTTTTCATAACCTCATAAATTCCAAGAGAAGGAGATGACTTTTATGACTTTTAATGCAATCCCACATTTTCTTTAATCCAAAATTCAATAACGGTCCACGATAAAGTGCCAATGCACGTTCTTTAATTTTATTCTCTAAATACATTATGTTTTTTTAACTACCTTAGCATACTTGAGAACTTATTTTGGAACTTTGTTAAATTTTTTAAAAGTAGAAGGATTACGGATTATTGCAAATTTAAAGCCCTCATTTCGATTTTTTTCCTAAAAATTCAGGAGCGTTTTTAATTCTTTCTTTTACTTGGAATATGGGATATTTTCAATTTAATTTCAAATGTTTTAGGTACAAATGACACGCAAGAAGGAAAAGGCGCCAGCCTCTACATCTCAGCTTCCTTTGACACAGACACTCGCATATTTTAATGCTACTCCAGAGTACGCTGATAGAGCACGTGTCTGGACTGATAAGGGATACGTGAGAATTAGATATATTGACTGAGAAAAATTGGTGAAGCTGGGGATAAAGGAAAGACTGAGAGATATATTGGAGTATCTGGTGGAGGCATACAAGTTCTAGGCGTGGACTCGTTTATTTAGCATCGATGAGCCAGTGTACAGGGAGATGCTTGTAGAGTTCATGGCTACATATTCTTTCAGTCAAGCGAGTTCATTCGACACAGTCGGGATGATTAGTTTTAGATACTTGGGCAGATTACACCGATTATCTTTGAGACAGTTCGCCCAGTATCTAGAGCTGTACACGCCAGATGAGATAGATTCTCCCTTATTCACCGGTGGAGCTACAATACCTACCATTTCAGCCTCCCTTCTAGCCACTTGGAGCCGATGGTCACCACGTCCATACCACTCTTCTATCCAAGCCACCTTATTGGCTGACCTTGTGCATCAGATTCTGCACAAGTGATCGCGCTCCAACGGTCGGTTCAAGAATTGTTTCCTGGTCGTTGCGGGCCTTCCAGTCGGGGCAGACGATCGGATGGGTGGTTTTATATTTATAGTGCAGGGAAGCCTAAGTTATACTACTACTTGTATAGTAAGCGGTAGGTATGACTCAGGTGTCGTTCTTCAAACCACAACGGGCATGGGATCTTAGGAGGATTAATTATCTTTGGTAATTTAGCTAGGGTTTTAAAACTTTTTGAGGGTTTTGTTTTCAATTAGATGTAAACTAATGACAGTAAAATAAATGAGGAGTGTAGTCGCTGAGAGATCTATGGATTAGGCAAGTGTTTGCTATGACATCGGTATGTGCTATTTAGGGGTAGTTATGAGGATTAAGGCTCTAATTATAATGAATCCTAGCAGTGCTGACTTGGGGTCTCTGAACGATGTTCAACATAGTACTGTACCTACGGCCTTTTCGTGGCTTCCACGGATTTGTACTTCACCAGAGGTGGTTCCAGCGCTATACCAAGTAATAAGCCGTTTTACGGTATTTCCGATGCCTCGCCCAGAGATCCCGTATCATTACTGTATATGTCCTAATGGGCCATAGCTCCTATCCTATTACTTATCTAATGTAGAGTTGTCCACAATCAAATAAATAACATGTCACATGGATAACAGATATGGAGTGTAAGCTACACCAGAAGTTCTCCCAAATGCAGTACCAATTTAACCGACAACTAACCTCGAATCCTATTCCCCAGTCTCGGTCGTCTGAGACGTCCGTATCGTGGCACGAATTGTTGAATAAACAATAAAGTGAACAGGATTTACCCCGCGGAATAAGTTGGGAAAGTCTGTCTAACGATCGTTTAAATTGTTCGACATTATTTCATACAGATCATTGTAATTATTCTAGCATGTTAAACTGTTGTATGTAATTATTCTATGTTTGAAAACCTAATCATGAATCCAACAACCGCAATAGGCAAATAGATACTAGCATGCAAACCCTAAAGCAACAATCAAACAAGAACATGCAGTAGTGTAACATGGATAGTTATCAGTTTATTTCAGGCAGAGTTTCTGGATTAACAGTTAAGTCACGAATGCTCCGAAAGTTCTCTCAAAAGCATTCGAAATATGAAATTAATTCTAATCTATCTCTAATCCTATGCTCCGTGTCTCCTTTGACATATTTAAATCAGGAGAACAGCAGCCATGCCGAGTTCATCGAATCATTCAGACACAGAATAGTTGAGGGACCTATTTCTAGAAATTGGCCATATTCTATCAACAGGTTTCAAACCACAGCATAAGTTGGATAAATAAAACATTTGAGAATCATTTCATAAATTCAAACATATCCTAATTTCATACAAGCAGAGTAACAGCATGATTTAAAGCATAACTACACTAGCATAACGTCTATCATAGCAAACACACATTTGTCTAGCCTAGCATAGCAATTATCATAACAGGCATTCTTAAATAATCATGACAAAAGCATAACATATTTAAAAATAACAAGAAAGGATTATATGATAAAACCTGATAGGCATTACAACAAATCTGCGCAATCACAGTCTCGGAGCGACTCCGTACAAAGCTCGTAAGCTTGCTACTCTACTCCTACTACGTTTTATAAAATCAATATATATATTATACCGCTAACAAAAATTAGGACACGCCACTCGATTACATTGTGAATCGGTAGACTTTCGATATATATATACATACATTGTCATAGGAATCCAAAATATACTAGTTATTACTTAAAAAGTCTTAACTCTTATAAAAACCCCTTTTTTAAAAAATTTAGCTAAGTTCGGGACTCGCATAAGACACCTATGCGAATCGAGTTCAACTCGTTTCGCTTATCAACTCGCGATTGGATATGCAGCCAAATGAACTCGCTAATCATGTCGATCTGCAGGTCAACTCGCTGGTCGATCCGCGAGTCAACTCGCTGTGAGTTGAATCGAAGGTTCAACTCGTTCGATGAACAGCCGTCACGAGTTTAAACTTAAAATCGATGATTTTGTTAGTTTTAACATGATCAAACGATATATTTACGTTTATTAAGGTTCGTTTAACATTAATCCTAAGAATTCGTGTTCTAACAAGCCGTTAATCTACGTGAATCGATCAAACTTTAAACTGAAACCCTAAGTTTATAAAAACTTCGATTTCTCGTTAATTAGACGGTGAAATCCATTGTATTTTACCTCAATATGTTCGCAATCTAAAGGTGAATAAAATCTACGGATGAAAAACTCGTTCTTCGTATTTGTAAAATCGAAATCAAACGAAAACTACGTTTCGCCTCGTTTCGCCTGGAAGCGGATTCGCCAAGTTGAAGTGAACTCGCGAATGCTGTGGATCCGGTGATCTATTGACTCGTTTGACCTGTTGTTTTATACTCTGTATCCGATTCGCGAGAATTCAAGTGGATTCGCAAGTTGAAGTGAAACTCGCAGAAACAATTAAAAACACGAATTTAATGCTAAGTATAAATAAAAACCCGATATTTTACAAGTCTAAATTATGATTAATTTTCACTTGTATTTGTCAGGTTGTTCAACTCAAAAATATACAGTATAATATAATTCCGAAGGGTAAATTCAGATAAACATAAAAACTTAAAAACAAATAAAAATAAGATAAAAATACAACTATATAAACTTTGGTATCAAGTACCATTTTATTAATTATTTGAAACAAAGTACATATACAAAGTAAATAAGATTTTATCTGCTTAGGGATCATATTAGTAAGAATAAGCAATTAATAATATATTAAAAAGTCTAAGCAGATTGGTAGTATACATACCTCATGAAATTCAAATAAATTACTATAAAATTACAACTAAATTCATCATTGATATATTTATATTTATAAAACTATATCTTAGGTACCTTTATCCACATAGCATAATTAATAAATGTATTACTCATATAAAGTGAATATTTTATTATAGACAGTTCAAGACGATTACCGGCATTATGATCCACATAAACAAATTACACTCAATTTTCTAAGCAAATACTTTATTGTTAGTATGAATATTATCAAGTGCTTCCTATTATATGACATACTGAAGAATTCAAGTAAAACACATAACACTGCATCATTAAATTTCAAGGTAGCGGTTACTAAATGATGTATCTTTTCGAAACATATAACATACACTTGAAAAAAAAATTTTTAAGGTTAGACAAATATCAAACATACTTTGAATATGCTATGTTATCTAAGTCTGTACGTAGTACAGCAGAAGATCCCTTCTAGCATAATTCAAAATATATTTGAGAATATTAATTTAATTAAAGGTTTCAGTTCTGTACTTAGTACAACAAAGTTACCAGTAATTAAGTTAATACTCATATTGCTACTATTTGTCAATTCAAATTAATAAGTATGATAACAGTGTATGGTGTAACACCCCCAAATTTACTGTTGGCGGAAGCATACTTTGGGGTGCTACTAATCAATACACAAAGCACATAAGATACATAATGAACGACCATTACATGCGTCGTTTTACGGATACATTGATTAACGTAAGAGTCTACATATGGTTTACAAAAGATGAGTTCGCATAGCTACTTGAGAGATTCTAGTACATATCTAATTTAAGCAAAATATAGAAATGCAGGGAAATCTCTTGATATTATATGATTGCATGCGACTCGAGCTACAGTATCCTGATGGGCAGTCCAACCTACTGCTGAGTACCTGAGATAACATGCTAAAAGGTCAGCTATAAAGCTGGTGAGCTCACAGGTTTGATATGATAATATATGATTTGTGAACCGCAAGATTTAATGATTCGATTTACAAAGCATGTAAATAATTGATTGATGGGTATCACATGAATATTTGTAATTAAACAAATAAGTAAAGATTGATACAACTAACATGAGCACATAGTCTGAGCTTAACTGAGGGGTCAGGATCACTATCAAGTGCCTGATCGAGGGTGCCTCTATGCGTATGCCTAATCAACATACGTTTGAACAAATGCTAATGCGTCCGTTTGACAGGTTAGTGCTTGCTAACTCGGACGGGGATTGTCAATCCCATATGGTACCATACACTAACATTCACGCTAAATCATATTAACAGAACTATGCTTCAGAGGACTTTGATTGATTAGATGAAAACAACTCATGCAGCATACGTGATAATTTGATACTTGCGTTCACATGTAAAACAAAACGAGCATGTATCTCACCCCTAGGTAAAAGCATTTAAAAAGGGGCTATGAGACTCACCTGAGCCTAATGAATTGTTAGCCAACAATTATGATGATTCACAATGATTTGATGTCGTTACAACGACTGAACCTGCAGGGCGTCTTAGACGCGCAAGGTTTTGATAATGATTAGATATTGAACATGCCAGGCGTATTAAACGAGCAATGTGACGCCCCCAAATTTAATGATTTGCGGAAGCTTGATTTGGGTGTCACTAATCAATATACAAAGCACATAAGATATAATGAACGACCACTATATGCGTCGTTTTAAACTTGTATAAATAAAATAAATGTTTACATCAAAATATAGTTACATTAGCTCGGTTCCTGAAATTGAGAGATTACATAGCATAATTACTTTTACAAAATATAATAATGCAGTCCAATCTCTAGTTGTATGTATGCTGACTCGAGCTAATAATTCCTGCTTGTGCAGCCAAACTACTGCTGGGTACCTGTGATAAATACTAAAATGGGTCAGCGAAAACGCTGGTGAGCTCACAGGTTTGTATGTCAATGTATAGTTGTAAGAACCGCAAGATTTATATTGAATTTAAAATGCAATTAAGCAAAATAAAAGTTATACTGTCCATGAGCACATAGTCTGAGCTTAACTGATTTGTCAGGCCCAATTAAGGAAACCTAACTTGGAGTGCCTCCTACGAGTGCCTAATCAACACTCGTCTTCCCAAATGCTAATACATCCGTTTGACCGATTAGTGCGTGCTAACCCGGATGAGGATTGTCAATCCCATATGATATCATATACTAACATTCACGCTATAAATACTAGAGACTATGCTTAGGGAGGATTTAAATTGATTAGCTTGAAACTCATGTAATATTCGAAATTTGTCACTTGCGTTCTACTTGTAAAACAAAATGAAGTAGTAATATCACACCCCTGGTAAAAGTAGTGAAAATGGGGCTATGAAACTCACCTGAGTCTTGGAATGTTAAGCAATTAAACTTGAAGTAATTAGCAGTGTGTTGGTGTCCAAAGACTTGAAACCTGAATGTGTCCACGACACTTGAATTGTTATTAATTGTATTGGTATCTCGAAAGACTACCATTGAAATTGTTTGTCTAACTTAATGTCCAAATTACCCCGATTTGGTTGATTGTATTGTTACAAGTTACTACGACTTGTTTGATTGAATTGACACAAGTTACAACGACTTGTTTGAATAAATTATCTAAGTTACTATGACTTAGTTGATTCAATTGTGTATTTGAAAATGTGTACGGCCCGTTGGTGATTTAGTTTGAAATAATAAAAATTTTAAAATGTTGACTTTGCTACAGTACTGCTACAGTACTGCTACAGTAAATTTGACTTTTTTGAACAGTAACTTTGACTTCAAAATTTTGAGGTTTGAAGCTTCTGTTTTGTGCGACGTAGGGTGCTACGTCGCAGATCCGGACTGCGACGTTGGGCATGACGTCGCTATGTGCGACTTTCGCAATTTAATGCGACGTTGTACGTGACGTCGCTATAGGCGACGTAGTTGATTTCTGCGACGTAAGGGTCTGCGTCGCTAAGTGCGACGTTGGGGTTATAGTGCGACGTAGGTCGCTGCGTCGCTATATGCGACGTTGGGGATATAGTGCGACGTAGGTCGCTACGTCGCATTTGCTCCAGTCCAAATGCGACGTACGGGGTCTGATCGGAGTTTCGACCCCAAAAACGCATTTTCCGGCCATCGATCGGCCTAATATTTTTACCCAACCCATTTTAGGACATTACAAGGTTATACAAACAACTAGCAAGTTATAAAACTTAAAAACGAGAGTTTTCGGAGTTGTGTCGGAAACTTACAAATCGCCGAAATGAAATTCCGGAAAGATAGAAGTGTAGATCGTCGCGTGGTGGTCGTTTATTCTAAAGGGGCTTGAAGATCCGAGGTCGTTTAGTATGTTTATTTTGTGATTTTTGTTGATTATGGTTGGTGGTTTTTGAGATGAAAGAAAAGGAAGAGAGAGAGAAAGTAAATGAGAATGAAAGAAAGTGGGTGGAAGTGGGAGGTTAAATCCCCACTTTCGCCCCGCGTTCCCGCTCCGTGCGGTGTTCGTTTGCTCCGTCATTTAAACGTTAAATAATTATTTTAAATATTAATTGGTACATTTTAAAATACAAATTATCACGCTATATTTTATTTAAATATTTTACTAATCACTTTATATTTGAATTATAAAAACGTAAGTTAATTTGTTTGCGCGTTTTACATTTTAAATTTGGTAACTTTCTGATTGTACGGTACGAATGAATACGAAGTATTATAATAAGAATACTTTTGACATAAAGCGTTATTAAATAAAAGTTGGTCACCAACGTCCGTATTTATTGTATCGAAATTCATTCGATTTAAAGCTCGTGCGATTTAAACAAACCGCATAATTGTAGATATATATTCAACAATATATATAATAGTTGATACATTAATTAGCCTAACACAGAACTAATTACATGTATTAAAACTTTATTAGGCACTAAAGTATAGTCCTAAATTGACGGTTGTCACATTCTCCCCCTGTTAGAAGAATTTCGTCCCGAAATTTAAGTTGGAGTTGTGTTTGACGTTGAATCAGTGAAGAGTTGAGGATAATTGAGTCGCATTTGATCTTCTCGTTCCCAGGTGAATTCCGGACCGCGCCGCGAATTCCACCTAACCTTGACAATAGGAATACGACTTTGTTTAAGTTGTTTGACCTCACGGTCCATGATTTCAGCTGGTTCCTCAACAAAGTGAAGTTTTTCGTCAACTCGAATTTCATCGAGTGGAATGATAAGTGTCTCATCAGACAGACACTTCTTCAGATTTGAAACATGAAATGTGGGATGCACGCTGCTGAGTTCGGATGGCAGCTGCAATCGATATGCCACTGGACCAATCTTTTCGAGGATCTCGAATGGTCCAATGTATCTGGGATTTAACTTCCCTCGTTTTCCAAATCGGATTACGCCTTTCCAAGGCGATACTTTGAGTAGAACTCGATCCCCAACCTGGAACTCGAGTGGCTTGCGTCTCACATCAGCATAACTTTTCTGACGATCACGCGCGGCTTTGAGTTTGTTTTGAATTTCTACGATTCTCTCGGTCGTCTCGTGAATGATTTCTGGACCTGTGAGTTGGCTATCCCCAACTTCGGTCCAACAGATAGGTGACCGGCACTTACGACCGTACAGTGCCTCGAAAGGTGCAGCTTTGATGCTGGTATGATAACTGTTGTTGTACGAGAACTCGCACAATGGTAGATGTTTTTCCCAGTTTACACCGAAGTCTACTACGCAGGCCCGTAGCATGTCTTCAAGTGTTTGAATGGTTCGTTCACTTTGACCGTCGGTTTGAGGATGGTATGCGGTACTCATATCAAGTCGAGTACCAAGAGATTTTTGAAGTGATTGCCAAAAATGTGAAGTGAAACGACTATCTCTATCGGAGATAATTGAGATTGGAACACCGTGTTTGGTCACGATTTCCTTCAGATAAATGTTGGTGAGGCGCTCCATTTTGTCGGATTCCTTGATTGCCAGGAAGTGAGCAGATTTTGTGAGACGATCCACGATCACCCAAATGGTATCGCAACCGCTCGAGGATCTGGGTAGTTTGGTTATGAAGTCCATGGCAATTTGTTCCCATTTCCATTCCGGAAGACTGGGTTGTTGAAGTAAACCAGAAGGTTTTTGATATTCGATTTTGACCTTGGAGCAAGTAAGGCATTTGCTGACATAGGTGGCGATTTCGGCTTTCATGTTCGGCCACCAGTAGAAGTCCTTGATACCGTGGTACATTTTATCGGATCCCGGATGGATAGAATATTTGGACTTGTGAGCTTCATCCATCACCAAGTCTCGTAGGTTCCCAAATTTAGGCAACCAGATTCGGTTTGAGAAATACCTAATCCCGTTAGATTTGATTTCAAATTGTTTGTCCATGCCCCGCAAGGCTTCATCTTTGACATTTTCGGGTTTTAAGGCTTCGAGTTGAGCAGTGAGAATTTGAATGTTTAAATTGTTGTGAATGGTCATACTGAGGGCTCGAACCCGAAGTGGTTTCACTCGCTCTTTTCGACTGAGGGCGTCAGCAACAACATTTGCTTTGCCTGGATGATATTTGAGTTCGCAGTCGTAATCAGTAAGCAACTCGACCCATCGACGTTGCCTCATGTTGAGATCCTTCTGATCGAATATGTGTTGAAGGCTTTTATGGTCGGTAAAGATTGTGCATCTGGTACCGTAAAGGTAATGTCTCCAGATTTTGAGGGCAAAAACGACAGCTCCTAGCTCGAGGTCGTGGGTGGTGTAATTCTTTTCATGAATCTTAAGCTGTCGGGAAGCATAAGCTATGACTTTGTCTCGTTGCATGAGCACACAACCGAGACCTTGATGTGAAGCATCGCAGTATACCACGAAGTCATCGGTGCCTTCGGGTAATGAGAGGATAGGAGCACTGCAAAGCTTTTGTTTTAAGAGTTGGAATGTCGACTCTTGTTTATCAGTCCAGTCAAACTTTTTGTCTTTCTGGGTCAGAGTCGTGAGTGGTATGGCTATTTTGGAGAAATTTTCAATGAAGCGTCGATAGTATCCGGCCAGTCCTAAAAACTGTCGTACTTCGGTCGGAGTGGTTGGCGATTGCCAGTCTTTGATAGCCTCGATTTTTGACGGGTCAACGTGAATCCCCTGGCTGTCAATCACGTGGCCAAGGAATTGAACGGTTTTGATCCAGAACTCACACTTAGAGAACTTGGCATAGAGCTCCTCGTGTTTAAGTAGTTCAAGGATGGTTCTGAGGTGTTGCGCATGTTCTTCTTTGCTTCGTGAATATATGAGGATGTCATCGATGAAGACAATGACAAACTTGTCAAGGTAGGGTTTGCACACCCGATTCATAAGGTCCATGAATACAGCCGGTGCATTGGTTAGGCCGAATGGCATCACTTGGAATTCGTAATGCCCGTAACGGGTTCTGAAAGCGGTTTTTGGAATATCGGCATCGCGAACGCGCAATTGGTGATAACCGGATCGGAGATCAATCTTTGAATAACAACTCGACCCTTGAAGTTGGTCGAACAAATCATCGATTCGAGGGAGTGGATACCGATTCTTGACAGTTAACTTGTTCAACTCTCGATAGTCGATACACATTCGAAAAGAACCGTCTTTCTTCTTAACAAATAGGACCGGAGCTCCCCAAGGTGAAGAACTCGGCCTGATAAACCCCCGTTCCAGGAGTTCCTGTAACTGGGTGGACAGCTCTTGAAGTTCTGATGGAGCTAAACGGTATGGTGCTCGGGCCACAGGCGCAGCACCAGGTACAAGATCGATTGAGAACTCAACCTGTCTTGGTGGTGGTAGACCAGGCAGTTCCTCAGGAAAGACTTCTGGAAAGTCTCGAACAATTGGAACATCCTCAAGTCGCTTCTCCTCCGACTTTTTCTCCATGATGTGCGCGAGGATTGATGGATAACCCTTTCTCAGAAATTTCCGGGTTTTAAGACAAGATATGATGTTAAGCCTCGTCCCACCGGTCTCCCCCTGTATGATTAGGGTTCTACCGACGGCGAGAGGTATGCGAACAACTTTGTCATGGCAAATGATTTCGGCGCGATGTTTGGACAACCAGTCCATGCCTACGATGACATCGAAACTCCCTATTTCAATAGGCATAAGATCTATGGAGAAGGTTTCGTCGGCTAGATTTAAAGTGCAATTAGGTATCACACTATCGGTTTCTATCAGCTTGCCATTTGCTAACTCTACGGTGTACTTAACGTCTAAAGCAACAGGTGTAATGTCAAGTAGAGGACAAAATTCATCAGAAATAAAACTCCTATCGGCACCAGTATCAAACAGTATGGAAGCAGTTAAATTGTTGAGGAGGAACATACCCGTGACCACATTCGGGTCCTGACGGGCGTCCCCTGAGTTGATTACGAAGGCGTTACTTTTGGTGTTGGTGTTGTTGCGGTGGTTGTTGTTGTTGTTGCCCTTATTCTTCAGTTTTGGGCAAGAATCCCTGAAGTGTCCTGGGTTTCCACATTCGTAGCAGGACTTAGGTTGCCGGGTATTTCTGTCAGAGGGGTTGTTGTTGGATTTGGGGGATCGGCAATCCTTAGTCAAGTGCCCTTGCCTCCTGCAGTTGTTGCAAGGAGTACCGCACTGACCAAAATGGTGGTAGTTACACTTGGGACAATAAGGCTTGTCCCCGGTGTAGTTGCGGGTGGTTTCAGAGTTGGTGGTGTAGACTTGGATGGCGTTGTTTTTCTTGTTTGAGTTGTGGTGGTGTTCAGTGGATTTGCGTTTGTTGTTGTTGGAGGATGAAGTGTTGGAGGTCTCACGGCTGACAACTAGAGCCATGAGTTCGTGGGCCAATCGAATGGCACTCTCAGTAGTGGTTGGTTTGGATGAGGCGACGTTTCCTTGGATGTTCTCAGGAAGTCCACGAATGTATTTCTTGATGCCCTTACTTTCCGGTTCAACCAAGCCTGGGCATAGTAAAGCAAACTGCTGAAATTTGGTGGTATAATCAGCAACGTCGTTTCCCTGCACCTCCAGATGCCAGAATTCTTCTTCCAGCCTATGCAGTTCTTCTTCAGGACAGTACTTTTCTGTCAGCTTCTTCTTCAGTTCGACCCAAGGAAGTCGGTTTGCGACCTCAAGGCCTACAGAGTTTGCGTGGGTTTTCCACCACGTGAGTGCACCTTCCTGAAAGGTGTAAGCAGCGAATTTGACCTTGTTGTTCTCAGTGCAGTCGCAGAGACTGAAAACAGATTCCATGCGCTCAATCCAACGGATTAAGCCAATGGCACCTTCCGTGCCCTTGAAGTATAGCGGTTTACAGCTAAGGAAGTCCTTATAGGAGCAGGGTTTGGGCGGTGGAGTATTGGTTGCTGTGTCCTCGCTACCGGGTGGTGTTCGGGTAGCCAAGGCTTCGGTCACACTGCGGGCAATGATTCCCGCGATCTCAGCTTCGCTAAGGGTAATTTGACGACGTGGAGGCATGATGCTGAGTAAGAAAGAACAAGGAAATGAAATAAGATACTAGTCCGAGTATGATGAACTAGTGGTGTGTTTGTCATTCCGAGACTAAACGTTAGAGAGAAAGAGGCCTATATTCATATAATATAATATAGTCTAAAGTTGTAACGAGGTTTACTTATGTAAATGTATATGTATATCACATAATAACCTATTGAGTGTCTAGCACAGACGTGTTTTGAGTCCCGTTTCTCTCGAGGTCAGAGTCAACTAATGCATTCCTGTTCAACATAACTCTTTCAGATTTCACATCATCTTTCTTTAATTGTACATAGTTGATCAGGCTATGTTAAATTAAAGTCGTATGATGTAATCCCTGAACTAGTCATAACTAATAAGGAATACTGCCTAACGGTCATAGTCTAGGCCCACTAAATGCAACCTAGTTCACTATAACCTTAGGCTCTGATACCAATCTGTGACGCCCCCAAATTTAATGATTTGCGAAAGCTTGATTTGGGTGTCACTAATCAATATACAAAGCACATAAGATATAATGAACGACCACTATATGCGTCATTTTAAACTTGTATAAATAAAATAAATGTTTACATCAAAATATAGTTACATTAGCTCGGTTCCTGAAATTGAGAGATTACATAGCATAATTACTTTTACAAAATATAATAATGCAGTCCAATCTCTAGTTGTATGTATGCTGACTCGAGCTAATAATTCCTGCTTGTGCAGCCAAACTACTGCTGGGTACCTGTGATAAATACTAAAATGGGTCAGCGAAAACGCTGGTGAGCTCACAGGTTTGTATGTCAATGTATAGTTGTAAGAACCGCAAGATTTATATTGAATTTAAAATGCAATTAAGCAAAATAAAAGTTATACTGTCCATGAGCACATAGTCTGAGCTTAACTGATTTGTCAGGCCCAATTAAGGAAACCTAACTTGGAGTGCCTCCTACGAGTGCCTAATCAACACTCGTCTTCCCAAATGCTAATACATCCGTTTGACCGATTAGTGCGTGCTAACCCGGATGAGGATTGTCAATCCCATATGATATCATATACTAACATTCACGCTATAAATACTAGAGACTATGCTTAGGGAGGACTTTAAATTGATTAGCTTGAAACTCATGCAGTATTCGAAATTTGTCACTTGCGTTCTACTTGTAAAACAAAATGAAGTAGTAATATCACACCCCTGGTAAAAGTAGTGAAAATGGGGCTATGAAACTCACCTGAGTCTTGGAATGTTAAGCAATTAAACTTGAAGTAATTAGCAGTGTGTTGGTGTCCAAAGACTTGAAACCTGAATGTGTCCACGACACTTGAATTGTTATTAATTGTATTGGTATCTCGAAAGACTACCATTGAAATTGTTTGTCTAACTTAATGTCCAAATTACCCCGATTTGGTTGATTGTATTGTTACAAGTTACTACGACTTGTTTGATTGAATTGACACAAGTTACAACGACTTGTTTGAATAAATTATCTAAGTTACTATGACTTAGTTGATTCAATTGTGTATTTGAAAATGTGTACGGCCCGTTGGTGATTTAGTTTGAAATAATAAAAATTTTAAAATGTTGACTTTGCTACAGTACTGCTACAGTACTGCTACAGTAAATTTGACTTTTTTGAACAGTAACTTTGACTTCAAAATTTTGAGGTTTGAAGCTTCTGTTTTGTGCGACGTAGGGTGCTACGTCGCAGATCCGGACTGCGACGTTGGGCATGACGTCGCTATGTGCGACTTTCGCAATTTAATGCGACGTTGTACGTGACGTCGCTATAGGCGACGTAGTTGATTTCTGCGACGTAAGGGTCTGCGTCGCTAAGTGCGACGTTGGGGTTATAGTGCGACGTAGGTCGCTGCGTCGCTATATGCGACGTTGGGGATATAGTGCGACGTAGGTCGCTACGTCGCATTTGCTCCAGTCCAAATGCGACGTACGGGGTCTGATCGGAGTTTCGACCCCAAAAACGCATTTTCCGGCCATCGATCGGCCTAATATTTTTACCCAACCCATTTTAGGACATTACAAGGTTATACAAACAACTAGCAAGTTATAAAACTTAAAAACGAGAGTTTTCGGAGTTGTGTCGGAAACTTACAAATCGCCGAAATGAAATTCCGGAAAGATAGAAGTGTAGATCGTCGCGTGGTGGTCGTTTATTCTAAAGGGGCTTGAAGATCCGAGGTCGTTTAGTATGTTTATTTTGTGATTTTTGTTGATTATGGTTGGTGGTTTTTGAGATGAAAGAAAAGGAAGAGAGAGAGAAAGTAAATGAGAATGAAAGAAAGTGGGTGGAAGTGGGAGGTTAAATCCCCACTTTCGCCCCGCGTTCCCGCTCCGTGCGGTGTTCGTTTGCTCCGTCATTTAAACGTTAAATAATTATTTTAAATATTAATTGGTACATTTTAAAATACAAATTATCACGCTATATTTTATTTAAATATTTTACTAATCACTTTATATTTGAATTATAAAAACGTAAGTTAATTTGTTTGCGCGTTTTACATTTTAAATTTGGTAACTTTCTGATTGTACGGTACGAATGAATACGAAGTATTATAATAAGAATACTTTTGACATAAAGCGTTATTAAATAAAAGTTGGTCACCAACGTCCGTATTTATTGTATCGAAATTCATTCGATTTAAAGCTCGTGCGATTTAAACAAACCGCATAATTGTAGATATATATTCAACAATATATATAATAGTTGATACATTAATTAGCCTAACACAGAACTAATTACATGTATTAAAACTTTATTAGGCACTAAAGTATAGTCCTAAATTGACGGTTGTCACACGCAAGGTTTTGATTGATTAGATGACTCTACGGACCATCTATGCTAGTTGTTCCCTCAACTAGTTATGCCCAAATACTTTGGTTGTCGATTAGGTTTGAGTTTTGAAAATGTATACGGGTCGTTGGTGATGGTTTGTAATAATAATTTCAAACTATTATTATTATACATGATTTGTTGGGCTTATAAAAGTGTATGTGTTTCATATATAAGTCGTATCATATAGGTTTGGTTGTTAATCAAGTTCATTATATCCGTTACACTTTATTTCATAAACTACAAAATTTGGTACGAGTCTGAAAACAGTAATATGCCATTTTCGACCCCTAGATGACCCCGAATGGCCTAAAACCGACTAGGCTAAGGTACTTAGCTTTGATCATTTGACTGTTTTCGAATAACCGTGCGAATTTGAGCTCAATCCGTTATAATAAATTTTTCATCGAGAAGCTACCCTGTTTTAACTTGTGAAATCGTCGACGTTTTCAAAAATTTACATGTTCTGTTTTAGCTAGAATTCGCAGGGCTAGTTTATTGATCCGTTGGATCATGAAATATATAGGGGGAATCCGCCGGATTCCCTTGAATCCGCCGGATTGGTGACATTTGGTGGGAATACGCCGTATTCGTTTGAATACGACCGTATTCATGAAAATAGAGGGAATACGCCGTATTCATTTGAATACGACCGTATTCATGAAAAATAGAGGGAATACGCCGTATTCCCTTGAATACGCCGTGTTCATGTTTTCTGGGCGGGAATACGCCGTATTCCCTTGAATACGCCGTATTCCGAGGTCTGGTTCGAGTCTGTCTTGGCCAAAATCACCCAAACCCATATTTAATCAATTTCCGCATACAATCGACTTACTAGGATGTTAATACAAGATTATATAAGCTATTTAAACACGAATTTATAAAGTAAAAGTTAGTGATTTTTCCTTACAATGATTTTGGTAAAAATGATGGAGATGAACGGATGATGATGATGATGAATCCAAGATGATGATGAAGATGATGATGATTGATTGTTGTGATTTGTTGTTGTTGTTGTTGCTTGATTTTGAGATCGAGAGAGAGAGAGCCGAGATGATTGAGAAATGAAGGAGAAAAATGAAATGAAAGAATGAAGGGTGCGTTTGGGTATAGCTGGCCAACTCAATTATTTGAGTTGGTTGGCTAATATTCGCAGTACAAAACTCCCGTGTTTTTGTACCCGATCGTAAAAGTAGTATAATGTTTTAAATTGATAAATTTCTAAAAATGAATTCGTTCATACTTTTATTTGAAGTATTTTATAAAAATACATTTAATGGGATATAAAAATATATCTTTGTTTTATGTTTGAGAGACGGATATAATTTAATTGGTTTCGTCGCGTTTGAGTAAAATGGTATAAAACGAAATATGTTTTATTTTATATGATGTAAATAATAATTATTAATCTCAATAATAATTCATTATTTATATATAGTTTTGTCGCGGACGTTTGATTTGTACGATACGAGATACTTGATATATTATCAAAATAATATATAATAATTATGAGGGTATTAAATAACAATTCCATGTTACTTAATTACTTGATTTTTACCAACGCCGTATAATTGAATCGGAATTCGGCCGATTTAAAATGAACGATTAAACTTAATCGCATATTGATATATATTTGCCAATATATAATTTGATACACACAATTAGCCTAATACATAGCACTAACTACATGTATTACAAAGTGATTAGGAACTAAAAATCTAGTCCTAATTTGACGGGTGTCACATATGGCAATACCATCATTCAACAATTAAGACTTAATGTCATACATCATAGAATAGTAACACAAAATAATAAACAAGTAGTTAATTTACTTCTTAAAGCTTAGAAAATTTCATATAATTTGCCTACCAGTATATCATATGATGAAGCCATCTAAAGTTTTAATAGAAATAAACAACATATAACTAGTGGATATAGGTGTATAATCAAATAAATATAAACACATACCTGATAGAACCGCTGTAGTTCTAAAGCAACTTTATTTGAACCTACTACCATATCATACTTAGGACTTAAGCTTATTATTGTAAAGCCTATTCTCCTAATGTACTATCATATCCCTTAGTTTTTGCAAATAAAAACTTAAATGAAGGCGATTCCCCTTAGGTAACAAGCAAATGAATGCCATACGCCTATTTTTTTTTTTTTTTTTTTTTTTTTAATGAACATATAAATACTAACTATTACAAAATTACCCTTGGAAGACTAATGACTCTGGATTTCTCATTCCGTTCAGTTGAACCAACGTCTCAAATCTTGCTCTGTCGAACGCCTTTGTGTATAAGGCTGCTAAGTTTTCCAATGATGGAACCTTAACTAACTTTATCAACTTTTTCTCAGCACAATCTCTAATAAAATGATGTCGAATATCAATATGCTTAGTTTTACTGTGCTTCACAGGATTATTGGTTATCGACATAGTAGATTCATTATCAATCATCATAGGAGTATTGGTTATATTTAACCCGTAATCCCGCAGTTGCTGTTGAATCCAAAGTACTTGCGAGCAACAGCTGCCAGCTGCAACATACTCAGCTTCACATGTAGAAATGGCTACCGAGGTTTGCTTCTTGCACTGCCAGGATACTAATCTACCTCCTAGGAATTGACATCCTCCGGTCGTAGATTTCCTATTCTGATTGCATCCTCCATAATCCGAATCAGTATAAGCTACGAGATCTAAGTCTCCATCAATCGGATACCAAAGACCCAGCTTAGGTTTCCCTTTGAGGTAACGAAAGATTCGTTTAACAGCTTGCATGTGTGACTCTTTCGGATTAGCCTGATATCTTGCGCATAAACAAACAGCAAACATTATGTCAGGCCTAGAGGCTGTAAGATACATTAGTGATCCGATCATGGCTCTATAAAGAGTTGGATCCACATCGCTATCACTCGATGTATCTGGACCTAGTCCATGATTGACTGGAATTGGAGTATTGTAGACCTTACTTTCATCCATCTTGAAGCGTTCTAATAGCTCATATGTATATTTAGATTGATGAATAAAGAATCCATCCTTCTTTTGATCAACTTGTAATCCTAAGAAGAAATTTAACTCTCCCATTGCAGACATTTCAAACCTTTTTCTCATGACTTTCTCAAATTCTTGACACATCTTTTCATCAGATGATCCAAAGATAATTTCATCAACATAAACTTGCACGAGAAGAAAGTCTTTCTTTTTCCATTTCACAAATAGTGTACTATCAATCGATCCTCTTGTAAATCCATTCTCAAGTAGATACGTTGATAGTGTTCCATACCATGCCCTAGGTGCTTGATGTAATCCATATAGAGCCTTATTCAAACGATATACTCTATCTGGATACTCAGGATCAGCAAACCCTGGCGGTTGTGAAACATACACCAATTCTTCTACTTTGCCATACAAAAAGGCACTCTTAACATCCAACTGATACACTTTTATACCAAAATAAGATGCAAATGCTAAGAATACTCTAATTGCTTCTAGCCTAGCAACTGGTGCAAACACTTCGTTGTAGTCAATACCTTCTTGTTGATTAAAACCTTGAACTACCAGACGAGCTTTATTGCGAGTAACGATTCCTTTATCATCTCTCTTGCACTTAAATACCCATCTAGTTCCAATTGGATATTCTCCCTTTGGTAGGTCAACCAACTCCCATACTTGTAATTTAGAGAACTGAGATAGTTCTTCCTGCATTGCTTCTACCCACGAACTTTCTTTTAAAGCCATTTGAACATTTTTCGGCTCGACTTGTGAGATAAAGCATGAATATAGACATTGATTAGGAATCCCTGTCTCTTTCATTGCAGTATACAAGCTTTGGTATTCCGAATTCTCAGACGTACTAGTTCTGGATTGATGCCTAGTTTGAACCGGAGTATTAATATCACCGATAATGTTTTCAACGGGATGATTCTTACTCGTTTTAGTTGTAGTAACTGGTTCAACTGGTATATCATCTTCTAAATTAGTACCAATCTCTTCCAATTCAGGTACATCTTTCGTACGTGCTGAAGATATCCTTAAATGTTTCAAAGGAGTAAGTATATCATCAAACTTTGTAGAAAGATCATCAGGATCTTCTGTTTCTTGAGACTTATCCTCTGAAGGTTGTTGTGACTCACTTGTGGAAGCTTTATCTGAGTCAACATTAGTCTTGATTCCAGACTGCTTAACACTTGATTTTGAAGCGGGACCAATATTCTCATCTTCGAACAATAAATGTTCAGCTATCTCTGAATCACTGACATAGTCACTAATAGGAACTTTAAATGATGCAAAAAGATCAGAATAATCAAATTGCCAATCTAAGCCCTTATGAACATCAGGTGAATAGCTTGTAACCTCAATATTATAAACTACCTCCAAACGTCCTGTGACTTTATTAAAGACTCTCTTGTTTGGCGAATTGGGCATATAACCTAGAAAAAATCCTTCGTCAGCCTTCTCACCAAATTTGCTTGATGTCCAGTCTTTAATATGGTGCATGAAACTCCAAAGGGTTCAAACCCTTTTAAGTTAGGTTTCTTTTTGTTCAAAAGCTCATAACAAGTCTTGTTATGTCTCTTAACCGTAAGAACTCTATTAAGAACATAACATGCTGTATTCACTGCTTCTGCCCAAAAGATGACCGGAAGCTTTGAATCAGCAAGCATTGTTCTTGCAGCTTCAATCAACGTCCTATTTTTCCTTTCAGCAACACCATTCTGTTGAGGTTCATAAGGTGCACTGAATTGATGTAATATCCCTTTGCTTAAGCAATAGATATTCAACGTTGAATTCTTGAACTCTGTTCCATTGTCACTACGAATACGCTTTACTCTCTTTTTATAGACATTCTCTACTAGATCAAAGAACTCAATTAGAATTCCTGGAGTCTCATCCTTTGATCCCAAAAAGAATACCCATGAGAATCTAGAATAATCATCTGTGACAACCAAACAGTACCATTTGCCACCTATACTTCTCTTGCTTATAGGGCCGAAGAGATCCATATGTAGCAATTCAAACGGCGAAGAGATAGAGTTTTCAGTCTTAGGTCTGTGTGGTTTCTTGTGCTGCTTTCCTTTCATGCAAGGAACACACTTATCCTCAGACTCGAAACATTTTTGTGGTACACCTAGAACCAAACCATTTTTGGTTATATAATTCATCTTTCTCCAGTTCAGGTGTGCCATTCTTCTATGCCATAACAATGCGTCTGTTTTCGAAGCCTTGGATAAAAAACATGTAGACACCATTGAAGAGTTAGGAACACCCATGTTGATAGCATAGATGTCCTTCTTCCTTGGCGCCCTCATCAATATCCATTCATCAGGAATTTTAAAACCTGGCTTCAGGACTAAGGCCTCCTTTTCATTAAAATAAACTGGGTGACCTTTATCACAGACTTGGGAAACACTCACTAGGTTGTGAGTAAGTTCTTCAACATAGTTCACATCCTCAAGAGTCAAAGTTCCATTTGAAACTTTTCCTTTTCCCGAAATTACTCCTCCTTTATCTCCTGCAAAATTGACTTTTTGCTTGAGACTCTCCTTGAAGTCCTACAGTAGACTTCGTTCTCCTGTCATGTGTCTTGAACATCCACTGTCTACATACCACCAGCTGTCCTTGTTCACAGCATGTTCCTGCACATAACACAAAATACGATCAGTTATCAAGAGGGACCCAAGCCATTACGGTCTTGGTTTGTCCCTTATCATCAACAAACTTAAGCTCTTTAAAATAACCATCCTTCCCATCAGGAGCTTTGGTCACTTTCGAAGTAGCTTGAGTTTGTGGACGATCAGCCTTAAGAGGTGAATTTGAGGAGAACCTCTTAGGCACATAATTATAAGCTCTATTATGATAATTATAATTAAACTCATGTGATCGTGAAGTAGTACCACTCTCATAATGACTATGGCCTCTACTTGGAGTTCTAAACCTCGACGGAGTCACATCCCTATACTTATGGACAGAATTATCACCTTGAGTATATGGCCGTTTAGGTTTAGGTGGGGAGACACTATGCTTACCATCTCTTTTAAGAATGTTAACAGGTTTCTTACTTAAGTTAGGTTTGGCATCTAACCCATCTACAGTCATACTAGAGTTGGTCTATGTCTTTTCATCCATCACAAGCTTATGTGGTGTTTCAGGCTTTTTGTTAGGACAGCACGAAGCCACGTGTCCCTTTTGATGACACTTGAAACATGACATCTGCTTGCGTGGTTTACTCACTTTTGCTTTCTCATCCGGAGTCTTAGGCACTAAAGGTTTAAACTGTTCCTTATCAACTTTATCATCAGTCTTAGCATCGTTAATCACTCCACCCGATACAAATTGTATTTTGGTGAAATGAGAAGCCTTGCTATTATCTAATGATACGTTCTTAATAACATCTTTCTGTGCCTCTGACTGTTCAGGTTTATCAGCTACTGAAATCTCAGGATTAACTTCAGTCATCTCAGAATCTTCAGGAATAGGAGTGTAATTGGCATTAAAAGGCGGGGATACATCATTGTAACCTAACCCAGTCTTGTCCTTTACACTACGTTGAGCATCTAACATTTTATCCATTTGAGATGTCCTATAGTTCTCAAGTTTACGGTTTTGCTTAATTAACCTTAAGTTAAGGTTCACTATTTCCTGATCCTTACTAGCAATTGTCTCATTTAAGTCTTTAATATTCATATAGAGACCATCTATGATCACAGATTTTTCACTTATGGTATCTCTAAGTTTTGTTCTATCCGAAGCATCAGACTTAATTTTATCTTTTAAGACATGTTTATCATCACTTAATCTACGAATATCCATAATGGCTTGATCGAGTTCAGATCTAACAGTCTTATAAGATTCCTTATCCATATTCAATTGAGATGACAAATTGCTATTTGACACAGTTAAGACACTATTCTGAGATTGTAAATCAGTAACTAAGTAACAAACATCAGCAAGATTAAGAATATCTAAACATACCTTCTTCTTGTCAGTTTGTAATTCAGCCATGCGTGCCATGAATTCCTCAGGACTCATATCTGGAGCTGAATCCATATATAGCACGTCATCATCACTTGCCTTCACTTCAGACTTAGGTACCTCTACTCTCTGTTCCATATCAGTGGGCATGTAGGAAACTGATCCAGCAGTTGTTTCTTCGATCTCGGCCATCAAGGCTTCCTCAGAATGAGCTTGCCAATCATAAGAGCCATCCAACTGCTTCACCACTAAGGCTTTGGAAGCGAGAGTACTTCCCGAACCTTGTTTTCCTTGTGCTTCTACTTTAGGTCTTTGGAATTCTCTAGCAAAATGACCAATACCCTGACAGTTAAAGCATCTGACCTTGGTTTTGTCAAACCCTGATCTATTGCCCAACACCTTTCTACCAGTTCTCTTGAGGAAATTCTTCACCTTTCTAGATATCAACGCTAGTTGATCTTGAAGCTCCAATTCCTCAAGATAATCAGAATCTATCTGCTCATAATCATCATCAAACAGAATAGGATCATTGATCTTTCCCTCTATGTAGTTCTCATATGATGCCACAAAGGAAGCAAGAATAGACAGTTGCTGTTCAGCAGATTTTACACTCATCGGCATCTTCTGATGCTCTTGAGGTGACTTCTCAGAATTCTTTCCCTTTGTCTCATCACCAGAGGAGGAAATAAAACACAGATCTTCAGTAATCATTTCTCCATTTTCACTAGTATCACCAACTAACAGTGCAGTGGTCGAACTAGATGACGCAGTCGAAAGACTTGACTTTCCATGATACAACCCAGGGTTCTGAACCTGATCAGAAGCACTATCTCTTGACTTCTTGGAGAAATCATAACCTTTCAGCTTGTCAATGACTTGCTCTAAGGTCATAGTAGAATACCTAGTTTCATTATCCTTAATCATAACACCATACATTTCCCATTTAGAAGGCAAACCCTCAAGAAACTTGTCGGTTTTAGATACTTCTTCTTCAACAATCTCATGGTATTCTAATTCACTTAGTAGATGGTAGAAACGCGTGACATAGGCATCAAGATCTTCTCCTTTTAAAGCTTTAAACATAGTAAACTGCTTTTTAAGAAGACTCCTCTTGCCAGCTCTTACTTGTGGACTTCCCTCACCTCTTTTCTCTAGAGCTTCCCAGAGCGTTCTAGCAGTATGAAAAGATTTCAGTTGATGAGCAATCTCTTTAGGAAGACACATCTTTATGCAAGAATGTGATTTATTTTCATTTCTGTAAGCTTCCTTCTCTTGATCACTCATGTTTGCATAGGTAAGAACCACAGTAGCATTTTGAACAGTTTGAGTAGGTGGGGTGTATCCACTCTTGATACACATCCAGATTGACAGGTCATGGAATCTACAGTAAGATTCAAATCTGTCCTTCCAATTGTAGTAATCCTCGATTCTTAACAACTTAGGTGGAACGTTTGACTTTCCCACCTCGTGGTCCATTTCGATCATTCTACTTAAGTCAGACATCTTAAAACTTAAAATTAAACAGTTTCAGCGAATTCAGAAAACTCAACTCGCAAGACTCAGCTCAACTTGCAATCTCAGCTCGACTCGCAGAATCTCGTCGATTCGCAAGCCTCAGTTCGGATTGCTAAAAGATGTCGATTCGCAAGTGATGTCGATTCGCGAGGGATCTTGGTTCGACTCGCAAGCCTCAGTTCGACTCGCTAGTTCAACTCGGTTCGCAGGCGACGCTGGAACCCTAATCTCGACTCGCGAAACGGCTGTTAAACCCGAAAACGAATTTTTAAGGTATTTTTACGACTGAAACTTAAAATTTCGGCTGTAAACAAACCCTAAAATGTCCAGAGAATGATTTTGATCGTTAGTATTGCAAGAATGCACGTAAAAACGACCCGAATCAAAAACGCAATAACACTAAAACTTATGAACACACTCGTATTTAGCCCGAAAGCTCTGATACCAGATGTAAGTCCCCTAGTTTTAGGATCGATAACTTCGTTATCTGTAGTATTAAGGTGCAGAATCCCTCAATACGGTGTTATCTTACTAACAACGAATATGTTCGTATTGCGTTTAATAAGACTTAGCTTTAAACGATAAATCGTCAAAACCTAGTCGTAGGTTATGTTTTCTCTGGTTTGATGGAATCGCAGAATGTAAAAGTATCAAAAGTGTTATGTTTTTCACGATTGAAAAACATTAAATATGTCGTCTCAACTCGCTGCCGCTGGGCCTGCGAGTTGACTCGACTCGTTCTGCAAGCCCAAGCCCATTATGCTTCGGCTCGTTATGCCTATCTGTGTCCACGAGTTCAGTTCTCATCTCGCTGCTCAACTCGCAGCGACTTGAGAACTCGACTCACATCAAACGTATATATTTATTTCGTATTTAATTATTCGTCTAACTTAACAAAACAATATGTTTAACGAATATCACTAACAAAACAAATATTCTTTTACAAATCCAAATCAATATACAAACACAATAATAATTACACTAGTCCTATTTCAAGCTAGATCTGTTGTCACACTCTATGTCCCAACAAGATCAACGAACTCAATTAGAATTCCTGGAGTTTCATCCTTTGATCCCAAAAAGAATACCCATGAGAATCTAGAATAATCATCTGTGACAACCAAACAGTACCATTTGCCACCTATACTTCTCTTGCTTATAGGGCTAAAGAGATCCATATGTAGCAATTCAAATGACGAGGAGATAGAGTTCTCAGTCTTAGGTCTGTGTGGTTTCTTATGCTGCTTTCCTTTCATGCAAGGAACACACTTATCCTCAGACTCGAAATGTTTTTGTGGTACACCTAGAACCAAACCATTTTTGGTTATATAATTCATCTTTCTCCAGTTCAGGTGTGCCATTCTCCTATGCCATAACAATGCATCTGTTTCCAAAGCCTTGGATAATAAACATGTAGACACCATTGAAGAGTTATGAACACCCATGTTGATAGCATAGATGTCCTTCTTCCTTGGCGTCCTCATCAATATCCATTCATCAGGAATTTTGAAACCTGGCTTCAGGACTAAGGCCTCTTTTTCATTGAAATAAACTGGATGACCTTTATCACAGACTTGGGAAACACTCACTAGGTTGTGAGTTAGTTCTTCAACGTAGTTCACATCCTCAAGAGTCAAAGTTCCATTTAAAACTTTTCCTTTTCCCGAAATTACTCCTCCTTTATCTCCTGCAAAATTTACTTTTTGCTTGAGACTGTCCTTGAAGTCCTTCAGTAGACTTCTTTCTCTGGTCATGTGCCTCGAGCATCCACTGTCTACATACCACCAGCTGTCCTTGTTCACAGCATGCTCCTGCACATAACACAAAACACGATCAGTTATCAAAAGGGACCCAAGCCATTACGGTCTTGGTTTGTCCCTTAACATCAACAAACTTAAGCTCTTTAAAATAACCATCCTTCCCATCAGGAGCTTTGGTTACTTTCGAAGTAGCTTGAGTTTGTGGACGATCAGCCTTAAGAGGTGAATTTGAGGATAACCTCCTAGGCACATAATTATGAGCTCTATTATTATAATTAAACTCATGTGATCGCGAAGTAGTACCACTCTCATAATGACTATGGCCTCTACTTGGAGTTCTAAACCTCGACAGTGTCACATCCCTAGACTTATGGATAGAATTATCACTTTGAGTATATGGCCGTTTAGGTTTAGGTGGGGAGACACTATGTTTACCGTCTCTTTTAAGAATGTTAACAGGTTTATTACCTAACTTAGGTTTGGTATCTAACCTATCTACAGTCATACTAGAGTCGGTCTGTGTCTTTTCATCAATCACAAGCTTATGTGGTGTTTCAGGCTTTTTGTTAGGACAGCACGAAGCCACGTGTCCCTTTTGGTGACACTTGAAACATGACATCTGCTTGCGTGATTTAGGAACTTTTGCATTACTACTCGGAGTTTTAGGCACTAAAGATTCAAGTATTTGTTCCTTATTAACCTTATCATCAGTCTTAGCATCGTTAATCACTCCACCCGATACAAACTGTATTTTGGTGAAATGAGACACCTTACTATTATCCGATGATTGGTTCTTAACAACCTCCTTCTGCACCTCTAACTTTTCCTGGTCATTAGTTACTGAAATCTCAGGATTAACATCTGTCATTTCAGAATCTATCGAGTTACTAGTATAATTGGCATTAAAAGGATGAGGTACATCATTGTATCCTATCCCAGTCTTGTCCTTTACACTGCGTTGAGCATCTAGCATTTTATCCATTTCTAAAGTTCTGTAGGACTCAATCTTACGATTTTGTTCTACTAACTTATGCTTCAGCCCAGCTAACTCTCTATCCCTATCAGCTATTGTTCGATTTAAGTCATCAATGTTCATATAGAGACCATCTATGATTATTGCTTTTTCATTTATGGTATCTCTAAGTGCAATCTTATCAGAACTATCAGATTTAATCTTATTCTTAAGATCTACCTTATCTGTACTTAACCTAAGGACATCACTTTTAGCTTGTTCAAGTTCAGATATTATAGTCTTATTAGAATCATTAAAAATGCTAACTTGGGATGATAAATTCTGATTAGACAATCTTAAGACACTTAATTGTGATTGTAGATCAGTAACTAGATAACAAACATCAGCAAGAATAAGAATATCCACACATACCCTTTTCTTGTCAGTTTGTACTTCAGCCATGCGTGCTACAAAGTCATCTGGACTCATATTAGCAGTTAAATCCATATACAGTACGTCATCATCACTTGCTTTCTCCTGAATCTCCGGCACCTTTATTTCAACATCACTGGGCATATAGCTATTGGACTCAGTAGCTATCTCTTGATCTTCAATCTCAGCCATGAGTGCTTCCTCAGACTGAGCTTGCCAATCATAAGATCCATCCAACTGTTTCACAACTAAGGCTTTGGAAGCTAAGGTACTTCCCGAACCTTGTTTGCTATTGCCAGTTTCAACCTTAGGTCTTTGACACTCACGAGCAAAGTGTCCATAACCTTGATAGTTGAAACACTTGATCTTGGTTTTATCAAACCCTGATCGATTTCCTACCACTTTTCTACCAGTTTTCTTCAAGAAATTTTTGACTCTCCTTGATAACATTGCAAGTTGATCCTGGAGATCTATTTCCTCAAGATAATCAGGGTCTATCTGATAATAGTCTTCATCAAACATAATCGGATCATTGATTTTACCCTGAATGTAGTTTTCATAAGACGCAATAAAGGATGCAAGGACAGATAACTGTTGCTCAGCAGATTTCACACTCATTGGCATCTTTTGATGTCCTTGAGTTGACTTCTCAGCAGGTGTACCTTTAGATTCATTACCTGATGAGGTAAGAAGGCACACGTCATCCATTATCATTTCACCATTTTCATCAGTATTACCCACTAAAAGTGCAGTGGTCAAACTAGATGAAGAAGTTGAGAGATTAGTTTTCCCATGATTCTGAACCTGATCAGAATCAGTTTCTCTCGATTTCTTTGTGAAATCATAACCTTTTAGCTTGTCAATGACCTGCTATAAAGTCATGGTTGCATACCTTTCATCGTTGTCTTTGAGCATTACACCATACATTTCCCACTTAGACGGCAAACCCTCAATAAATTTGTCGGTTCTTTCAGTATCAGTAGTAACAATCTCATGGTTGTCAAGCTCACTTAACAAGTGGTAGAATCTAGTGATGTAAGCATCAAGATCTTCTCCTTTTAAAGCTTTTATAACAGTAAACTGTTTCTTAAGAAGATTCTTCCTGCCTGCCTTCACTTGAGGACTTCCCTCACATCTTTTCTCTAACGCTTCCCAGAGCGTTCTAGCAGTTTGAAAAGACTTGAGTTGATGGTTTATCTCCTTTGGTAAACTCATCTTAATTGCAGAATGGGATTTATTCTCCAATTCATAGTCCTTCTTTTGTTGATCGCTCATTCGGTTATAAGCAACAGTAACAGTTGCATTATTAACCGTTTGAGTAGGTGCAGTGTATCCATTCTTGATACACATCCAGATCGACAAATCATGGAATCTACAGTAAGATTCAAATATGTCCTTCCAGTTATAGTAATCTTCGATTTTCAACAATTTAGGTGGAACGTTTGATTTTCCCACCTCATGTTCCATCTCGATCATTCTACTTAAGTCAGACATCTTAAAAACGTAAAATTAAACTGTTTAGCGAATTCAGAAAACTCAACTCGCAGGACTCAGCTCAACTCGCAGGACTCAGCTCAACTCGCAATCTCAGCTCGACTCGCAGAATATGTCGATTCGCAAGCCTCAGTTCGGATCGCTAAAGATGTCGATTCGCAAGTGATTTGGTTTCGCAGGTGGTCTCGATTCGCGGATAAGTTCGACTCGCAAGCTTAAGCTCGACTCGCAAGTTCAACTCGGTTCGCAGGCGAAGCTGGAACCCTAATCTCGACTCGCGAAACGGCTGTTAAACCCGAAATTGAATGTTTAAGGTATTTTTACGATTGAAACAGGAAATTTCGACCGTAAACAAACCCTAAAACGTCCAGAGAGTGATTTTGATCGTTAGTATGTACTTATGCACGGATAAACGATCCGAATCACAACGCAATCACCTCTAAAACTTATGAACACACTCGTATTTAGCCCGAAAGCTCTGATACCAGATGTAAGTCCCTAGTTCTAGGATCGATAACTTCGTTATCTGTAGTATTAAGGTGCAGAATCCCTCAATAAGGTGTTATCTTACTAACAACGAATACGTTCGTAATTGCGTTTAATAAAGCTTAACTTTAAACGAATAATACGTCAAAGTCTAGTCGTAGGTTTAGTTTTCTCTGGGTTTTTCTGAGTTCGCAGAATGCAAAAGTATCAAAAAGTGTTAACGATTTTACAAACAAAAATCGTTTATATATTTAGTCTCGGCTCGGCTCGCATGGGCCTGCGAGTTCAGCCCAACTCGCCTTCCAGCCCAAGCCCATTACCAAGTTCATCTCGTTACTGATCTCCACGAGTTCAGTTCTCATCTCGGCTCGCAAGGCTCGCGACCTGAGAACTCGACTCGCACAGAATGTATTTATTTCGTATTTTAACATTCGTCCAACTTAACACAATAATATGTTTAACGAATATTACTAACAAAACAAATATTCATTTACAAATCTAAACCAATGTACAATAGTAATAATAATTACACCAGTCCTATTTCAAGCTAGATCTGTTGTCACAATCTATGTCTCAACAACTAGTGAGGAAAGTACATGGTTAGAGTCTGAAGGAGTCAGATTTATAGCTTCATCAAGAAGTGAAGAACCATAAAATTTAGCTCAGGCCTTTATGGCTGAGGTTACTGAAGATGGTTAAGCAGAGAATAAAACTAAGGATGCTAAGGATGCTCAGGAGGACGTTCAGGAATCAGAGTCTGAGGTGTTGAATCTGGATTCTACAGGGAACATCAGCAGCACTGAGGATTTTATTGCTCACATGGCCGACCTGCATACTGATAAAGAAAAGGTATGTCCACATTTAAGTACAATTATGAATGTTTGTCGGTTATTTACAGGTCAGAAAGAACAACTCAGAATTCTTGTAGAATCAAGTACCTCAATGTCAGCTCAAATTAAATCCTTCAAGGAAGAAAATTGTTACTTAAAAGAGAGTAAATCTGAACTTATTAGTAAAATTAAATATGATGTTCAAGACGTAACAACTTTGAAAGATACTGTGAATGAAAAGTCATTGAAAATTGATATTTTGTATGAGCACATTGAAGATTTTACTAAAGAAGTTTCAGCTAAAGATAAAGAATTAGTCGATGCAAAAGTTAGAATAGTCGAGTTAAATCGAAAATTTGAACAGTATCGGGACTCTTCTTTAACTTTGACAAACATTATAAGCTCTCAAAGGAGTAGTACAGATTTGACTGGATTGGGATACTCTGAAGTACCCCCTCCTTTTAATTCAAGCTACTCCTCTTTACCAAAAGAAAATGAGTTGAATGATGTAAATGATTCTACAGCCCCAGTGTGAGTGAATTTTCTGAGGACAATGAGTCAGAGAAGGTTCAACATGTTACATCTAATAAGACAGCTGTTTTAAATGAATCAACTGATAAAGCATCGGAAGAAGTATTCAAAAAACCTCCACAAAACTTTCAAAAGCATGTACGTTTTGTGTCTAGTGGAGTTTTCTTGGTGAAATCAAGGTCGAGTCAGGTATAACGGATAATGAGAAATTAAAAGAGAAAAAGACCGAACAAACTTCGACTCAAGACCAATCAGTTCCAAAGGCTTTTCCAAAGAAAGAAATTGGGAGGATGTCTTGCTTCAAATGCCATACAAAAGGGCATGTCGCTTCTTGTTGCCCAAACAAGAAAATGGAAGCAACTATTAAACGGGTAAAGAAAAACCGGTCACCTGTGAAATCTAACACAAATGGTGCAAGTACGAGTAATTCTCTGAAAACAAGTGGGAGAAGTATAGGTACTAAACCATGGTTGGGTAGAAGACCAAGAAGCAATTCTCCAAAAATGAATCGCTCGTATGGTAAAACTACAAATAAGAAGTATGTTCAAAGACATCAAACTCCAAGTAGAACCCAAAACCAATTTCAATATGGGTCTAACTTTCACAGTCAATGGGATTATTATAGACATATGCATAATTCGAATAATCAATCAAGAGTTCAACAGAACTCAGGGTTTCAACCCTAACGGCTAGCGACTCAGAGGGTTTATCAAAACTCTCCGAACCAGAGACACAAAGGCGACACTTATCAACACGTGAAACCAATTCTTAGAGAATCTAAGTCACCTGAAAGGATAGATGGATATATTAAAGAGTTCACATTTGTTGATGAAGAGGGATGATCCAAGACCGTGACGGTCTGGGTCCCTCCTTATAACTAATTGTATTTGTGCAGGAGTTGTCCAAGAAAGTTATCAATTGGTAGTATGTTGATAGTGGATGCTCTAGGCACATGATAAGAGGAGGAGTTTCTTGTTAAATCTGAACGGAGAAAATAAGAGTTGAGTAAACATCATTTGAATGGAAAATAACTTAGCTGATCTTTACTCTAAAGCTTTTTAATAGATCAAGTTTTGAGTTGTTAGTCCAACTAAATGGGATGAAAAATACTGAATAACTAGTCTTCCACTTGTATATTCTTAAAAAAAAAAAGTCATCGAAGCTGAGACAATATAGCTAGTTAAGACTTTTGCACACTAGAACCAAAACTAAGGTTAAGTAATAGATAGCTTCATCATATGATGTATTGATAAGAAAGCTACTTGATATCGCGTAAAAAGTCATGTTTTTACTACCGATATCTCTCTCATTCTGGAATGATTCTTGGCATTTTAATTCAAATATAGCACAAATCAGTAACATTATGCCAAGATGGTCAAAACGATGTTGCGCGATAAAAATCAAGCAAAACGGATGAAAAACGAAGATTCCACACACGTTTGAAGATTCAAGGCATCAAAACGAGATTTCAAGACTAAAGTGTCCTCCATCAACATCCATTATTTCCAAGATGTTCGTTTTCAAAATACGAATCCAACAGAAGAAGAATCAACTGAAACGGGTAAAAAATGAAGATTTCGCGCCCGGCGGAAGATCCAAATGATCCGTACGCAATATCTGGAGCTAGGTACCTCATCACAGGGCCTATCTTATGTCAAAATCTTCGTTTTTAAATTACAAATCCAACAAAAAAATAATCAACTCAAATGGACGTATAACGAAGAAAACACGCACGAATCGAGAAACGAAGCAACAAACGACGCAACGGGGCGGGGGTGGGCCCACCGCCGCCGGCCACACTGGTGGCGCCGCCGGCTGGCCTGTATGTAACACCCACAACTTTAATGGTTTGCGGAAGCACGATTTGGGTGTTACTAATCAATAACAAAGCACAAAGATATATAGTAAACGACTCTATATGCGTCGTTTTAACAAAAAAATATATTGACATTGAAATGTTTACAACATTCATAGCTTGACATAGCTCGAGTTTAAATAAAAGGAGATTTCAGTACATAAGTACTTGTACAAAATATACTAATGCAAGAAAATCTCAAACGTCTGCATGCTGACTCGAGCTAAAAGTCCTGAGCAGAAACACCCTACTGCTTGGTACCTGCGATACATGCTAAAATGGGTCAGCTAAAGCTGGTGAGCTCACAGGTTTGAAATCAAGTAATATAGTATGAACCGCAAGATTTAAATAATTGAATTGCATCCAGCAATTGATAATGTATATGTATTCAGGTATACAGCCATGAGCACATAGTTGAGCTTAACTCGAGGGCCGGGTCCCCTATAGAGAATTCTGGACGAGGTGCCTCCACGAATGCCTAATCAACATTCATCTTCCTAAATATTAGTACGTCCGTTTACCCGGTTAGTGCTTGCTAACCCGGATGAGGAAGGTCAATCATATATGGTACCATATACTAATATTCACGCTACAACGTATTAACAACTATGCTGACGGAGGACTTTAAATGATTAGTGTGTAAAACTCATGTAGTATATAAAAGTTGTACTTGCATTCACATGTTAAAAATAAGCATTGTATCACACCCCTGAGTAAAACAGTAAAAAGAGGGGCTATGAGACTCACCTAAGTCTTGTGAGTTTAACTTAATAAACTTGAGTTGATTAGCCGAGTAATGAAGTCCAAAGACTTGTAACCTGAGGGTGTCCACGACACGCGATGGTTATAAACATGATTGGGTATCTCAAAAGATCACCCTTGTAGTTGTTACACAACTATATATATATATATGTGTCCAAATTACTACGATTTGGTTGATTTGTTAAGTGTTTGAAAACGTGTACGGCCCGTTGGTGATTAATTGTAATAATAGTCCTGATGTTATCACATTGATTTCGAAGTGTTGTACTTGAAAAGTATATTCCATTATGTTTGAAAAGTTGTATCATATAAGCGTTTTGAAGTCGTACAAGTTTGACACTTGGTGAGAAATGTGCTTACGGAATCTAAGTATGGGGGTCCGGGGGCAGCGCCCCTGGCGGGGTCCAAGGGGCTGGCCCCTGGCTGGGGGAAAAATTTTTATTTCTACTATATTGCTTTGGTGAAAAACGCATCTGGGATCTGAATTCGGGTAAAATCGAGTGATAAATTTCGAGTATCGACACTTAGTAAAAATCTGAGTTTTCTGTGTTTTGCGACACAATATGCGACACAAAAGTTTGTCATGCGACACAAGGGTTGTGTCGCATAGGAATGCGACACAAGAGCTTAGCGACACAAGGGTTGTGTCGTACAAGCGTTCGATGCTAAATCAATAGCGACATAAGGGTTGTGTCGTATTTGGTTTACGACACATGGTGCGACATAATGGTACGACACAAAATACGACACAATATGGTTTATGCGACACAACATGCGACACAAAAAGATGAACACCAGCCCCGAAAGTTTCGGTTGTCGAGATTTTTCGACCCAAAACGCAAATCTAACTCATTTTTAGGTTATAAAAGCGTGATTTCTTCATATATTTGGACATATAGATGTTATATAAACATTCAAACATCAAAATAATACATCAAAATGAGTAAATCTAAGTTTTTAGAAATTTTCTTACAATTGCAAATCGGGAGAGATGTAGTCCGAAAATGATGCTAGTGCTTTTGTTAATCTTGTTCCCCTTGCAATGGTGATTCCGAAAATGTGAGTTTTGTTGTCGGTTTTGCGAGATCCGAAAATTTGGAAGATTTGGTTGAGAGAGTTTGTGTGTGTGTGGGTTTTTGTTGAAATGGAAATGAAAGAGAGAAATGGGGAGGAGGTGAGGTGTAGGTGAAAGCCTCACCTTTCAGTCCCCGCTCTGTGTTCCGCGCGGTGTTCGTTTTCCCGATTATTTAAACGTTAAATAATTATTTTATACGTTAAAATATACGTTCTTTTAAAATACGAATAATGAAATCAATATTTTCGTTGAAGTATTAAATTAAATACTTGTCAATCGAGTTATATAATATAATTTAAGCCTGTTTCGTTTTGTTTGCGCGTTTTATGTTTTAAATCGCATGGACATTGTTTGTATGGTACGAGATGAATGTGAAATATTCTCAAAATAATATTCTTGAGATATAATAGTTTCATTAAATAATCTTTATGTTATTTAATTAAATTGTTCACCAACGTCCGTATTTAATTGAACCGAATTACATTCGATTTAAATTGCGTACAATCTAATCAAATCGCATTTTCGTATATATTCAACAATATATATTTCGATACATAAATTAGCCTAATACAGAACTAATTACATGTATTAACAGTGAATTAGGCACTAATTGCTAGTCCTAATTTGGCGGGTGTTACATTGTACCCCCCTCAGTTTCCGTTTTTGGTAACTTTTGGTACCTGGTGCGCCTACTTTTCGTGTTGTACGGTACCCGGTGCGCCTACTTTTCGTGTTGTACGGTACCCGGTGCACCCTTTTGGCTACCTTTTGCTAACATGCACCTCAAGATGCTAATGTGAGCCAAAGCTCACCTATAAATAGGAGGCTTTAGGCTTCATTTCAAAATGTCCCATATGCACTAGTCATATTACTTTCTTACTTTCTCATTCTACTTTCTTACTTTAAATTTAGCATTAGATTAGTTTAGCACTTTGTTTAGAGTAGAAAGAAAGCTAGGAACGTTTTGTAATCTTTGGTGTACGCTTGGAGTTACGCTCATTAATTCAAGTCTATTCCTTCTCGCATATTAATCTCGGTTATCTCTATCCTTATCTATCTTAATTAAACATGTTTGCTTTAATTATGTTTGCGATCGTTATTACCATGATTAGCGAGTAGATTACTATTGTATTTGTTGTGATGTAGTTAGTATATATAATTGTGGGATGACTTTAAATGCATCGTGAAATAATACGATGGCCCCTATTCGACTGATTACTCGGTATAGTATTGGAAATGCTTTTGAGCATAGTACAAATATATGGAAGCCAGTAACGACCGAAGGTAGTTGTATTATTGATCGACGTTATAAAATTCGAAACCTTGTGAATGGACTTATCTTGTGATTTTAAACCCTAAACTTATATTCGCCTTTCGATTAACAAACGTGATTGTAACCTTGTAAAGAGGAGTCGCGAACCTCAACACTCGGTCAATAGTTATCTGTGTAAAAACTATGTTTTTAATTGTTACGTCATGTAAGCATTATAAAATGCAATGTGATTACGTGGACTTGCCATGAGTATTGTACACTTCCAATCACAATGTACTTATCATGTAAACATCGCGAAGAAATTAAACTCACAACGGAAACATTGGTAAACAATTAAATACGTTGTGAGCCACCATAGCATTTTCCGACATGGTCTGGGTTTAACTTTCTGTAAAAAGCCGTCAGCATTTTAATTAGTTGTTTTAGTTTAAATTAGATTAGATTAGGTAGGCGAAAGGCTAAATGACCATTTACGAAAACCTAGGGATTTGTTAATTGTATTGAGAAAGGCAAGTTTGAAATCCACCTTAAACTGATACTTTTGCTTAAAACCATGAAACCCTAAAGTAAGATACGCAAGAAACCTGAATGCTTTCCCTCGTTTATCACGCTTAACTTTCATTGGTAGAAATTAATTAAATAAGTCCGGACACAAGTTCTAAGTTAGTTGTTTAATGGATTCATAATCATTGTGGTATTAAGAACGGCTAGACATGTTATGGACTTGCTACTCTATTCCTTCGCCCACGAGCGAATACGTTCAATAATATGGGCCACTAACTCCCTCACAGGAGAGTGTGGAGAGTTGAGCATCGTCTGTCTGGTCAGAATCATGATACCTTAGTTCCTCGTGACATATTAGTTGATAACCGACTAATAAGGAATCTATTGGTTATACCATAAGTTATTGAATCTCATAAGCAACCCAATTTAGTTAATTGTTTTCCCGTAAGAGTCATCATCCCATAATTATTAACTGACGAACTCACAATAAATACTACTTTGCATTATCTGACATCTTATTACATTTTATTCGCTTTATTTAGTTTACTTAATTAGCTGAACCAAAACCCCCAACGCACTCTTTTAAAAACATTTACTAGAAAAGAAAGATTGATTGGATCACCTCCGTTTCAATTCAGTTTCTCTTTAAGAACGACTCTAGGTCCAACTTACCGCCTACTAACCTTTTGGTTCAGTACTAGTAAGTCACACTTAGACCCCAGCAATTATAAATTTTAAAACCACCCGTTGATAACCTCAACAAGCTTTTTTGGCGCCGCTGCCGGGGAGACTAACTGTCCGATCCAGAGGCCCAACCAATCCCAATTCTAGTAAACCCTTAGGATAAAACCTTCTAAAAAAAACACAAAAATATTTCCTTTATTGTCTTTTCTTTTAGTTTATGACCTGTTCCCCTAGATCTGCACCACTATTTAACTTTCCCGATCCAGAACTTATAATACGCACTATTCGACGAGAAAAGAAGCAATATGCACTTAAGCAAGGAATGGCTGAACGCATCACTCTTGCTGACAACAGTAAACCCTCTATCGAAGGAAGAGGAGGACCAATTCTCTACCATGAAACCCCTGGTCAATCTTTCGAGCTTAAACACCACATCATCCAACTAATCCAAAACCACTGTCAATTCCATGGATTGCCCAGTGATGACCCAAACTCTCACCTCGACAAGTTCATCTCTCTCTCACATTCCTACAAGCAAAACGGAATTGGCCAAGATACAATCCGTTTATACCTTTTCCCTTATTTTCTCACCCATCATGCGCAAACATAGTTTGAAGGTCTAGAGACCGGCTCTATCCATTCATGGTCTGCGATGGCGACAAAGTTTCTAACCAAGTGCTTTCCGCCTTCTAAACAAACCAAACTCCAAAATGACATCATGAACTTTCGACAAGCTTTCGATGAGTCATTATATACCGCATGGGAACGATTCAAAGGAGCCTTAAAGAAATGCCCTAATCAACGACTCGATAAGTCTGCACAATTGTGCACTTTCTACAATGGTTTAGATCCTAACCACCGAACTACCCTCGATGCTGCTGCACAAGGAAGCTTCATGGCAAAGACCGACGAAGAAGGATGGAACCTGATAGAAAATATGACAATGCATCACCACGATAGGAATTCTGGAGATCATTCAACATCTTCCACACCTATCGCTGCTGCAAACCCGATTCCAGTCGAAGCAATTATGACACTGATAGAGAAAATGGACTCGCTCGTCAAACAGTTTGGAGAACTTAAGAAACAACAGCACCAAGTACACCAAGTGCAAGTCTGTCAACACTGCACCAACCCGCAACCATCTGGTGAATACCTAGTTGAATACGAAGAAGCAGATGGCACCGTCTACTATGCTCAGTTTCCAGCTCGACCACCCGGTTTCAACCAGAACAACAACCAACCTAGAGGACCTCCCTTTCCGCCAAGAAACAACCAACAACCATACCAACCCCGATACCCACCTAGATATCCACCTTACCAACAACAGCCACAACTTTCTTATAATCAACCCCTTGCACTTCCTGCACCCACTTCCGACACAAACCAAACCACTGAACAAACCACCAAGACAAATGCCCCAGCTTCAAGTTCAGACGACGCCTTCACCCAATTCATGCAAGGTCAACAACTGCTCAACCAAAAGACGTCCGCTAGACAAGATCAAGCCGACCTCTTCATGAGAAATCAATTGGCTATGCTAAAGAATTTGGAAGCTCAAATTGGACAATTGGCACAACGTCTTGAGAATAGACCCCGAGGAAGTTTGCCTAGCAACACGGTTCAAAATCAGCATGTTGAGGAAGCAAAGCAACTTACAACACCAAAGGAAGCAGCTACTACTCCACCTGCTGCTGTTCCAGTAAAGGAAGAATCAAAGGTCAAGATACCAGCTGTGGAAACAATGAACAAAGAGGTTAGAATCCCTTACCCCGCTAGACTTAAAGTTCAACCTAAGAAACTGTCATCCTTTAAGTTAGATGGAAAATTCCTTGATACCATGTCTAGAGTTCCTAGTCGTAATAAGTATATTAGGAAATTACTATCCACCAAGGATAAATTGCCTGAAGTGAACAACATTCCCCTTAGTTCTGAAACCTCAGCCCTACTTAAAAATAGCCTTCCAGAAAAATTAGGAGATACTGGTAGATTTACACTCCCTTGTTCTATCTACAATTCCGGAAATATGAGCGTTTTAGCCGACTTAGGAGCCAGCATTAACCTTATGCCCTACTCCCTGTTTAAAAGGCTAGAACTTGAAAACTTGAAACCCACTAAGATGACCGTCCAGCTAGCTGACCAATCTGTTAGATACCCCAAGGGAATAGCTGAGAATGTCCTTGTTCAAGTTGACAAATTTTTCTTTCCAACGGATTTCGTGGTAATGGATATCCACGAGGACATAAACATCCCAATTATCCTTGGAAGACCATTCATGAATACAGCTAGAGCAGTGATTGATGTGTATAACCACATGATTGTTTTACGATCGCATGGTGAAAGGATCACTTACAAGATCGACCAACCAGAATGCACCCCAGAAGAGGAAGAATGTTGTGCTATATCCACAGGAAAAGTCTGTTCCAATGATGAATCAGAACCAGAGGAGGACCCGCAATTCACCCGATCATCAGTTCTCATTTCTGACACTGAATACGACCCAGAAGAGGAAGAATACGAGGAAGCAGATGAAGAAATTGAATCTGACCCTGAAGAGGAAGAAGAAGAGGAAGAGGAAGAAATGGAAGAAGATGAAGATCACACTGATTCGCCACAAATGGCCGAATTTAAAAGAATACAAAACTGCGACGATGACTCTTCATCTGAAGAATCAGTTGATTACGGAGTCATCCGTCAAGAGCTCAGATCCTCTCATCTTAAAAGAATGGGAAACATCCTAAATTCCTATCTCGATCCATCAAAACCCTTCACCAGAACCCGACTCCGAGACATAGAAATCTTTGAAGAAGGACTCCGATCATCACCACACCCAGACCAGTATGCCAAACTACTACAGAGAATTTCGGCATATAAGGCACGTCAACCAGGAAGCTTTGCCGAAGAGAACATTCATGACATAACAACCGAAGTCCGAACCATCGAAATCGACAGTTCTCGACCCTTCAACAGTGCACCCTCAGACGAAGAACTCCACCAATTTCCCGATTCACATGATAAGGACTCCGACTGCAACAGTGAATGCGATGACGATTACGTCAACATCACTCTTGATGAACACTCTATTCCACAACCTCCTCTTGCTCCACCAAATTCCCCTGCCGTCGCAACTGAGAGACTAGAAATTCCTCTGATAAATACTCATCAAGACATGATCGAGATGATTGACGAATACAACGATGTCCGAATCATCGTAGAAGCTATCAAATAGTCAACTAACGACTACAACACCGCACAGAGACACATGATAAGGGCAATCATACGAGACTACGATTCATACCTCGCCAATTATGGAGAACCAGAGCCCAACACTCTTCGGAGAAACATTCGAGCATTCTCTGACCTGCTTCAAGAACAACTTACCAGAGAAGCTCGACAGCGAGAAAGACCCAACTACCCAATGGGAGAAATCGAATTCTACGGAATCCAAAGGCGAATATACCAAAAAGTATATTGTGCCTTAGCCGGGTCAGCTTTTCCGTACTCATCAAGTCAAAATGCTATTCTTGCATCAATGAGAACCAATCTGGAAAGAGCCACAGGGAACCCAAGAAGTTATGCCGACATCAAAATGGTGGGAGATCTTAGAACTCTTCTAGATCTCATCGAAACTGGAGAGCATCTCACAGCATCAGAGAACTGCAGGATCGTCATTCAATCCACCATTGGGCACCACATTGAACTAATAATTGATGAGCTGAAGGAGCCAGCCTATGAAGAGGAAACTCGTGAGGTACCGAGATTCATCCCGCACATGTCGCAAATCAATTTAGCCACTTATGTGACTACCCGACTGCGCGAAATGTACCAAGAAGAAGACGTAGAACTCGACGTCTACCGAAATGGATATCGCGAGATATTCAGCAAGTTAATTTGCATCTTCACCGACTCGGATTTTCCTTTCAACCGCGAGCAACATCAACTAATCAGACAAGTGTGCCAAGCAACCAGATCCTTCGGAGGAGACCCTTGGGCTAATGATTTTGAAGAAGTGAAAACCGAATTCATGTCTTTAATTTCCTCGATAGGAAGAAACCACCCACAGCGTGAAATAGTTCGAACTTACACCTGCACTCGCATTGACCCTAACGAACCAGTCACAAGGGCAGTTCGATACATCTGCTATGGAAGGGCAATTCTCGACCGACTCGTCACTAATCACTTCAAAAGCTTCAGAATGCTATCCACCAACCCACCAACTGTGACACCCCCAAATTTAATGATTTGCGGAAGCTTGATTTGGGTGTCACTAATCAATATACAAAGCACATAAGATATAATGAACGACCACTATATGCGTCGTTTTAAACTTGTATAAATAAAATAAATGTTTACATCAAAATATAGTTACATTAGCTCGGTTCCTGAAATTGAGAGATTACATAGCATAATTACTTTTACAAAATATAATAATGCAGTCCAATCTCTAGTTGTATGTATGCTGACTCGAGCTAATAATTCCTGCTTGTGCAGCCAAACTACTGCTGGGTACCTGTGATAAATACTAAAATGGGTCATCGAAAACGCTGGTGAGCTCACAGGTTTGTATGTCAATGTATAGTTGTAAGAACCGCAAGATTTATATTGAATTTAAAATGCAATTAAGCAAAATAAAAGTTATACTGTCCATGAGCACATAGTCTGAGCTTAACTGATTTGTCAGGCCCAATTAAGGAAACCTAACTTGGAGTGCCTCCTACGAGTGCCTAATCAACACTCGTCTTCCCAAATGCTAATACATCCGTTTGACCGATTAGTGCGTGCTAACCCGGATGAGGATTGTCAATCCCATATGATATCATATACTAACATTCACGCTATAAATACTAGAGACTATGCTTAGGGAGGACTTTAAATTGATTAGCTTGAAACTCATGTAGTATTTGAAATTTGTCACTTGCGTTCTACTTGTAAAACAAAATGAAGTAGTAATATCACACCCCTGGTAAAAGTAGTGAAAATGGGGCTATGAAACTCACCTGAGTCTTGGAATGTTAAGCAATTAAACTTGAAGTAATTAGCAGTGTGTTGGTGTCCAAAGACTTGAAACCTGAATGTGTCCACGACACTTGAATTGTTATTAATTGTATTGGTATCTCGAAAGACTACCATTGAAATTGTTTGTCTAACTTAATGTCCAAATTACCCCGATTTGGTTGATTGTATTGTTACAAGTTACTACGACTTGTTTGATTGAATTGACACAAGTTACAACGACTTGTTTGAATAATTTATCTAAGTTACTATGACTTAGTTGATTCAATTGTGTATTTGAAAATGTGTACGGCCCGTTGGTGATTTAGTTGAAATAATAATAATTCTAAAATGTTGACTTTGCTACAGTACTGCTACAGTACTGCTACAGTAAAATTTGACTTTTTTGAACAGTAACTTTGACTTCAAAATTTTGAGGTTTGAAGATTCTGTTTTGTGCGACGTAGGGTGCTACGTCGCAGATCCGGACTGCGACGTTGGGCATGACGTCGCTATGTGCGACTTTCGCAATTTAATGCGACGTTGTACGTGACGTCGCTATAGGCGACGTAGTTGATTTCTGCGACGTAAGGGTCTGCGTCGCTAAGTGCGACGTTGGGGTTATAGTGCGACGTAGGTCGCTGCGTCGCTATATGCGACGTTGGGGATATAGTGCGACGTAGGTCGCTACGTCGCATTTGCTCCAGGCCAAATGCGACGTACGGAGTCTGATCGGAGTTTCAACTCCAAAAACGCGTTTTCCGGCCATCGATCGGCATAATATTTTTACCCAGCCCATTTTAGGACATTACAAGGTTATACAAACAACTAGCAAGTTATAAAACTTAAAAACGAGAGTTTTCGGAGTTGTGTCGGAAACTTACAAATCGCCGAAATGAAATTCCGGAAAGGTAGGATTGTAGATCGTCGCGAGGTGGTCGTTTATTTTCAATGGGGCTTGAAGATCCGAAGTCGTTTAGGGCGTTTATTTTGTGATTTTTGTTGATTATGGTTGGTGGTTTTTGAGATGAAAGAAAAGGAAGAGAGAGAGAAAGTAAATGAGAATGAAAGAAAGTGGGTGGAAGTGGGAGGTTAAATCCCCACTTTCGCCCCGCGTTCCCGCTCCGTGCGGTGTTCGTTTGCTCCGTCATTTAAACGTTAAATAATTATTTTAAATATTAATTGGTACATTTTAAAATACAAATTATCACGCTATATTTTATTTAAATATTTTACTAATCACTTTATATTTGAATTATAAAAACGTAAGTTAATTTGTTTGCGCGTTTTACATTTTAAATTTGGTAACTTTCTGATTGTACGGTACGAATGAATACGAAGTATTATAATAAGAATACTTTTGACATAAAGCGTTATTAAATAAAAGTTGGTCACCAACGTCCGTATTTATTGTATCGAAATTCATTCGATTTAAAGCTCGTGCGATTTAAACAAACCGCATAATTGTAGATATATATTCAACAATATATATAATAGTTGATACATTAATTAGCCTAACACAGAACTAATTACATGTATTAAAACTTTATTAGGCACTAAAGTATAGTCCTAAATTGACGGTTGTCACATTCTCCCCCCTGTTAGAAGAATTTCGTCCCGAAATTTAAGTTGGAGTTGTGTTTGACGTTGAATCAGTGAAGAGTTGAGGATAATTGAGTCGCATTTGATCTTCTCGTTCCCAGGTGAATTCCGGACCGCGCCGCGAATTCCACCTAACCTTGACAATAGGAATACGACTTTGTTTAAGTTGTTTGACCTCACGGTCCATGATTTCAGCGGGTTCCTCAACAAAGTGAAGTTTTTCGTCAACTCGAATTTCATCGAGTGGAATGATAAGTGTCTCATCAGACAGACACTTCTTCAGATTTGAAACATGAAATGTGGGATGCACGCTGCTGAGTTCGGATGGCAGCTGCAATCGATATGCCACTGGACCAATCTTTTCGAGGATCTCGAATGGTCCAATGTATCTGGGATTTAACTTCCCTCGTTTGCCAAATCGGATTACGCCTTTCCAAGGCGATACTTTGAGTAGAACTCGATCCCCAACCTGGAACTCGAGTGGCTTGCGTCTCACATCAGCATAACTTTTCTGACGATCACCCGCGGCTTTGAGTTTGTTTTGAATTTCTACGATTCTCTCGGTCGTCTCGTGAATGATTTCTGGACCTGTGAGTTGGCTATCCCCAACTTCGGTCCAACAGATAGGTGACCGGCACTTACGACCGTACAGTGCCTCGAAAGGTGCAGCTTTGATGCTGGTATGATAACTGTTGTTGTACGAGAACTCGCACAATGGTAGATGTTTTTCCCAGTTTACACCGAAGTCTACTACGCAGGCCCGTAGCATGTCTTCAAGTGTTTGAATGGTTCGTTCACTTTGACCGTCGGTTTGAGGATGGTATGCGGTACTCATATCAAGTCGAGTACCCAGAGATTTTTGAAGTGATTGCCAAAAATGTGAAGTGAAACGACTATCTCTATCGGAGATAATTGAGATTGGAACACCGTGTTTGGTCACGATTTCCTTCAGATAAATGTTGGTGAGGCGCTCCATTTTGTCGGATTCCTTGATTGCCAGGAAGTGAGCAGATTTTGTGAGACGATCCACGATCACCCAAATGGTATCGCAACCGCTCGAGGATCTGGGTAGTTTGGTTATGAAGTCCATGGCAATTTGTTCCCATTTCCATTCCGGAAGACTGGGTTGTTGAAGTAAACCTGAAGGTTTTTGATATTCGATTTTGACCTTGGAGCAAGTAAGGCATTTGCTGACATAGGTGGCGATTTCGGCTTTCATGTTCGGCCACCAGTAGAAGTCCTTGATACCGTGGTACATTTTATCGGATCCCGGATGGATAGAATATTTGGACTTGTGAGCTTCATCCATCACCAAGTCTCGTAGGTTCCCAAATTTAGGCAACCAGATTCGGTTTGAGAAATACTTAATCCCGTTAGGTCTGATTTCGAATTGTTTATCCATGCCCCGCAAGGCTTCATCTTTGACATTTTCGGGTTTTAAGGCTTCGAGTTGAGCAGTGAGGATTTGAATGTTTAAATTGTTGTGAATGGTCATACTGAGGGCTCGAACCCGAAGTGGTTTCACTCGCTCTTTTCGACTGAGGGCGTCAGCAACAACATTTGCTTTGCCTGGATGATATTTAAGTTCGCAGTCGTAATCCGTAAGTAACTCGACCCATCGACGTTGCCTCATGTTGAGATCCTTCTGATCGAATATGTGTTGAAGGCTTTTATGGTCAGTAAAGATTGTACACCTGGTACCGTAAAGGTAATGTCTCCAGATTTTGAGGGCAAAAACGACAGCTCCTAGCTCGAGGTCGTGGGTGGTGTAATTCTTTTCATGAATCTTGAGCTGTCGGGAAGCATAAGCTATGACTTTGTCTCGTTGCATAAGCACACAACCGAGACCTTGATGTGAAGCATCGCAGTATACCACGAAGTCATCGGTGCCTTCGGGTAATGAGAGGATTGGAGCACTGCAAAGCTTTTGTTTTAAGAGTTGGAATGCCGATTCTTGTTTATCAGTCCAGTCAAACTTTTTGTCTTTCTGGGTCAACGTCGTGAGTGGTATGGCTATCTTGGAGAAATTTTCAATGAAGCGTCGATAGTATCCGGCCAGTCCTAAAAACTGCCGTACTTCGGTCGGAGTGGTTGGCGATTGCCAGTCTTTGATAGCCTCGATTTTTGACGGGTCAACGTGAATCCCCTGGCTGTCAATCACGTGGCCAAGGAATTGAACGGTTTTGATCCAGAACTCACACTTAGAGAACTTGGCATAGAGCTCCTCATGTTTAAGTAGTTCAAGGATGGTTCTGAGGTGTTGCACATGTTCTTCTTTGCTTCGTGAATATATGAGAATGTCATCGATGAAGACAATGACAAACTTGTAAAGGTAGGGTTTGCACACCCGATTCATAAGGTCCATGAATACAGCCGGTGCATTGGTTAGGCCGAATGGCATCACTTGGAATTCGTAATGCCCGTAACGGGTTCTGAAAGCGGTTTTTGGAATATCGGCATCGCGAACGCGCAATTGGTGATAACCGGATCGAAGATCAATCTTTGAATAACAACTCGACCCTTGAAGTTGGTCGAACAAATCATCGATTCGAGGGAGTGGATACCGATTCTTGACAGTTAACTTGTTCAACTCTCGATAGTCGATACACATTTGAAAAGAACCGTCTTTCTTCTTAACAAATAGGACCGGAGCTCCCCAAGGTGAAGAACTCGGCCTGATAAACCCCCGTTCCAGGAGTTCCTGTAACTGGGTGGACAGCTCTTGAAGTTCTGATGGAGCTAAACGGTATGGTGCTCGGGCCACAGGCGCAGCACCTGGTACAAGATCGATTGAGAACTCAACCTGTCTTGGTGGTGGTAGACCAGGCAGTTCCTCAGGAAAGACTTCTGGAAAGTCTCGAACAATTGGAACATCCTCAAGTCGCTTCTCCTCCGACTTTTTCTCCATGATGTGCGCGAGGATTGATGGATAACCCTTTCTCAGAAATTTCCGGGTTTTAAGACAAGATATGAGGTTAAGCCTCGTCCCACCGGTCTCCCCCTGTATGATTAGGGTTCTACCGTTGGCGAGAGGTATGCGAACAACTTTGTCATGGCAAATGATTTCGGCGCGATGTTTGGACAACCAGTCCATGCCTACGATGACATCGAAACTCCCTATTTCAATAGGCATAAGATCTATGGAGAAGGTTTCGTCGGCTAGATTTAAAGTGCAATTAGGTATCACACTATCGGTTTCTATCAGCTTTCCATTTGCTAACTCTACGGTGTACTTAACGTCTAAAGCAACAGGTGTAATGTCAAGTAGAGGACAAAATTCATCAGAAATAAAACTCCTATCGGCACCAGTATCAAACAGTATGGAAGCAGTTAAATTGTTGAGGAGGAACATACCCGTGACCACATTCGGGTCCTGACGGGCGTCCCCTGAGTTGATTACGAAGGCGTTACTTTTGGTGTTGGTGTTGTTGCGGTGGTTGTTGTTGTTGTTGCCCTTATTCTTCAGTTTTGGGCAAGAATCCCTGAAGTGTCCTGGGTTTCCACATTCGTAGCAGGACTTAGGTTGCCGGGTATTTCTGTCAGAGGGGTTGTTGTTGGATTTGGGGGATCGGCAATCCTTAGTCAAGTGCCCTTGCCTCCTGCAGTTGTTGCAAGGAGTACCGCACTGACCAAAATGGTGGTAGTTACACTTGGGACAATAAGGCCTGTCCCCGGTGTAGTTGCGGGTGGTTTCAGAGTTGGTGGTGTAGACTTGGATGGCGTTGTTTTTCTTGTTTGAGTTGTGGTGGTGTTCAGTGGATTTGCGTTTGTTGTTGTTGGAGGATGAAGTGTTGGAGGTCTCACGGCTGACAACTAGAGCCATGAGTTCGTGGGCCAATCGAATGGCACTTTCAGTGGTGGTTGGTTTGGATGAGGCGACGTTTCCCTGGATGTTCTCGGGAAGTCCACGAATGTATTTCTTAATGCCCCTACTTTCTGGTTCGACCAAACCCGGGCATAATAAAGCAAACTGCTGAAACTTGGTGGTATAATCAGCAACGTCGTTTCCCTGCACCTCCAGATGCCAGAATTCTTCTTCCAGCCTATGCAGTTCTTCTTCAGGACAGTACTTTTCTGTCAGCTTCTTCTTCAGTTCGACCCATGGAAGTCGGTTTGCGACCTCAAGGCCTACAGAGTTTGCGTGGGTTTTCCACCACGTGAGTGCACCTTCCTGAAAGATGTAAGCAGCGAATTTGACCTTGTTGTTCTCAGTGCAGTCGCAGAGACTGAAAACAGATTCCATGCGCTCAATCCAACGGATTAAGCCAATGGCACCTTCCGTGCCCTTGAAGTATAGCGGTTTACAGCTAAGAAAGTCCTTATAGGAGCAGGGTTTGGGCGGTGGAGTATTGGTTGCTGTGTCCTCGCTACCGGGTGGTGTTCGGGTAGCCAAGGTTTCGGTCACACTGCGGGCAATGATTCCCGCGATCTCAGCTTCGCTAAGGGTAATTTGACGACGTGGAGGCATGATGCTGAGTAAGAAAGAACAAGGAAATGAAATAAGATACTAGTCCGAGTATGATGAACTAGTGGTGTGTTTGTCATTCCGAGACTAAACGTTAGAGAGAAAGAGGCCTATATTCATATAATATAATATAGTCTAAAGTTGTAACGAGGTCTACTTATGTAAATGTATATGTATATCACATAATAACCTATTGAGTGTCTAGCACAGACGTGTTTTGAGTCCCGTTTCTCTCGAGGTCAGAGTCAACTAATGCATTCCTGTTCAACATAACTCTTTCAGATTTCACATCATCTTTCTTTAATTGTACATAGTTGATCAGGCTATGTTAAATTAAAGTCGTATGATGTAATCCCTGAACTAGTCATAACTAATAAGGAATACTGCCTAACGGTCATAGTCTAGGCCCACTAAATGCAACCTAGTTCACTATAACCTTAGTCTCTGATACCAATCTGTGACACCCCCAAATTTAATGATTTGCGGAAGCTTGATTTGGGTGTCACTAATCAATATACAAAGCACATAAGATATAATGAACGACCACTATATGCGTCGTTTTAAACTTGTATAAATAAAATAAATGTTTACATCAAAATATAGTTACATTAGCTCGGTTCCTGAAATTGAGAGATTACATAGCATAATTACTTTTACAAAATATAATAATGCAGTCCAATCTCTAGTTGTATGTATGCTGACTCGAGCTAATAATTCCTGCTTGTGCAGCCAAACTACTGCTGGGTACCTGTGATAAATACTAAAATGGGTCAGCGAAAACGCTGGTGAGCTCACAGGTTTGTATGTCAATGTATAGTTGTAAGAACCGCAAGATTTATATTGAATTTAAAATGCAATTAAGCAAAATAAAAGTTATACTGTCCATGAGCACATAGTCTGAGCTTAACTGATTTGTCAGGCCCAATTAAGGAAACCTAACTTGGAGTGCCTCCTACGAGTGCCTAATCAACACTCGTCTTCCCAAATGCTAATACATCCGTTTGACCGATTAGTGCGTGCTAACCCGGATGAGGATTGTCAATCCCATATGATATCATATACTTACATTCACGCTATAAATACTAGAGACTATGCTTAGGGAGGACTTTAAATTGATTAGCTTGAAACTCATGTAGTATTTGAAATTTGTCACTTGCGTTCTACTTGTAAAACAAAATGAAGTAGTAATATCACACCCCTGGTAAAAGTAGTGAAAATGGGGCTATGAAACTCACCTGAGTCTTGGAATGTTAAGCAATTAAACTTGAAGTAATTAGCAGTGTGTTGGTGTCCAAAGACTTGAAACCTGAATGTGTCCACGACACTTGAATTGTTATTAATTGTATTGGTATCTCGAAAGACTACCATTGAAATTGTTTGTCTAACTTAATGTCCAAATTACCCCGATTTGGTTGATTGTATTGTTACAAGTTACTACGACTTGTTTGATTGAATTGACACAAGTTACAACGACTTGTTTGAATAATTTATCTAAGTTACTATGACTTAGTTGATTCAATTGTGTATTTGAAAATGTGTACGGCCCGTTGGTGATTTAGTTGAAATAATAATAATTCTAAAATGTTGACTTTGCTACAGTACTGCTACAGTACTGCTACAGTAAAATTTGACTTTTTTGAACAGTAACTTTGACTTCAAAATTTTGAGGTTTGAAGATTCTGTTTTGTGCGACGTAGGGTGCTACGTCGCAGATCCGGACTGCGACGTTGGGCATGACGTCGCTATGTGCGACTTTCGCAATTTAATGCGACGTTGTACGTGACGTCGCTATAGGCGACGTAGTTGATTTCTGCGACGTAAGGGTCTGCGTCGCTAAGTGCGACGTTGGGGTTATAGTGCGACGTAGGTCGCTGCGTCGCTATATGCGACGTTGGGGATATAGTGCGACGTAGGTCGCTACGTCGCATTTGCTCCAGGCCAAATGCGACGTACGGAGTCTGATCGGAGTTTCAACTCCAAAAACGCGTTTTCCGGCCATCGATCGGCATAATATTTTTACCCAGCCCATTTTAGGACATTACAAGGTTATACAAACAACTAGCAAGTTATAAAACTTAAAAATGAGAGTTTTCGGAGTTGTGTCGGAAACTTACAAATCGCCGAAATGAAATTCCGGAAAGGTAGGATTGTAGATCGTCGCGAGGTGGTCGTTTATTTCCAAAGGGGCTTGAAGATCCGAAGTCGTTTAGGGCGTTTATTTTGTGATTTTTGTTGATTATGGTTGGTGGTTTTTGAGATGAAAGAAAAGGAAGAGAGAGAGAAAGTAAATGAGAATGAAAGAAAGTGGGTGGAAGTGGGAGGTTAAATCCCCACTTTCGCCCCGCGTTCCCGCTCCGTGCGGTGTTCGTTTGCTCCGTCATTTAAACGTTAAATAATTATTTTAAATATTAATTGGTACATTTTAAAATACAAATTATCACGCTATATTTTATTTAAATATTTTACTAATCACTTTATATTTGAATTATAAAAACGTAAGTTAATTTGTTTGCGCGTTTTACATTTTAAATTTGGTAACTTTCTGATTGTACGGTACGAATGAATACGAAGTATTATAATAAGAATACTTTTGACATAAAGCGTTATTAAATAAAAGTTGGTCACCAACGTCCGTATTTATTGTATCGAAATTCATTCGATTTAAAGCTCGTGCGATTTAAACAAACCGCATAATTGTAGATATATATTCAACAATATATATAATAGTTGATACATTAATTAGCCTAACACAGAACTAATTACATGTATTAAAACTTTATTAGGCACTAAAGTATAGTCCTAAATTGACGGTTGTCACACCAACTCTCATTGCTGACATGATAGAGCAATTCCTACAACACTATCCACCACGATACTCTCTACCAAGAAACCACAGTGACCACGCCACCACTACGGATGCATCAAGCATCATCTGAAGAAAAAAAGGACTAAGTCGAGCTCTCGACTTTAAAAGAGCGCTTCTCGGGAGGCAACCCGTGTTTGTTTTTACATTTCTGCAATTTTACTTTCCAAGAAGTGATGACATCTCCGACTATCTTTCACACTCGGATCATACAAAGAATGCTCCAGCCTGCAAGGAAGCATCAACAACCAAAGAATAGTATATCCGACGTGTTCACACTCACGAGACCAATCACAAAAAGACTTGATCAAAGAAGCACCAAAGAAGACAAAGACCGGCAGATGCAACCAAAAGAACACTGCAACTATCGGGGAGTACTTCTATGCCATCTCTTTCATTCGTTTTAAATATGCCATATCCATTATGCTTATCACTAAGTGTGGGATTCAAACCCAACACACACACTGAAAGAATGAATCCTGGATGTTTAAAACCCTAAGTGTGGGATTTTACCCCATTCAGAGCTTAGTATAACATCGAGGACGATGTTCCTTTAAGTGTGGGATAGCAGTAGTTGCACTACTGTTAATTGGATACTGGTATATACTTGATTCTAAATCGTTGCTCTTTATTAGGCCTTGCTTCTCCATAAAAGTAAACAAAATTTTTCAAAACTAAGTTAAAAATATGTAGAAAATGAAAAAATTTAAAGAATGATTTACTTTGGGGAGGAAAGAAAAATAAAATATAAGTTCTTTTGAAAAACAAGTTTGACAATCCCATAAAGAGCATCGCATGACTAAGCACACAACAAACCAACTTTCGATTCGTGAGGTATCTTGAGCCATATGAAAAGCATTCACTTTTAATGCTTCACTTTTTCGATTCTTGAGTGTGCCGATGTATGCGTTTAGAATCAGAACTTGCTCCTGTAATGCATTTCGAAGCCAAACTAGTGAGTAAAAAGGAGATCGAATCACATCATTCTTGAACCCTTCTATACACCCCAAAATAAACACGTCATCCCGTACCTACTCAAAAGCATCCCTCAAACCTCATAAAGAGTTTCAAAGATGAAAGAAGAAAAGCTACAAGGATACGAAGTCAAAACTACCCAAGAAAACTCGAAGAAAAGAAAGTCAAAGTGGAGAAAATAACCAGAAGAAAAAGGGCGTCAATCGTCCTAAAAAGTCAAAAACTTTAGCTTTCCAACTTCACAAAAAGAAAGAAAACCCAACAAAACCCCCTCTCACATCACCAACACCTCACTCCAAAACCCTACATCAGTCCCCTAAGAATGATTGTGGCTAGATCGACTTCACGCTCACCCAGAAAGGTAACGATTTGATTCTCGATCAAGCCTATGACGATAAACGATGCATGACTGGCGTTCTGAGTGATTGATATGCTAGAATAGGAAACCCTAAACACTTTGAGTGATTGGAGTGACCACCTTGAGAGGATCGCCTAGTCATGTATCAACGATCAATGATCAAAAGCATGCTCCTAAAGATTACAACCTTGCTTTCTAAAATATCAAATATCTTTATTTTTCCGAAACCCCATTAGTAAAAAGTTCCCGTCTTAAAATAATTTCATTATCTTCTTATCTTTAACCATGTTGAACGTTAGTTTGCTTGAGGACAAGCAAAGTTCTAAGTGTGGGATACTTGATATCGCGTAAAAAGTCATGTTTTTACTACCGATATCTCTCTCATTCTGGAACAATTCTTGGCATTTTAATTCAAATATAGCACAAATCAATAACATTATGCCAAGATGGTCAAAACGAGGTTGCACGATAAAAATCAAGCAAAACGGATGAAAAACGAAGATTCCACACACGTTTGAAGATTCAAGGCATCAAAACGAGATTTCAAGACTAAAGTGCCCTCCATCAACATCCATTATTTCCAAGATGTTCGTTTTCAAAATACGAATCCAACAGAAGAAGAATCAACTGAAACGGGTAAAAAATGAAGATTTCGCGCCCGCCGGAAGATCCAAATGAACCGTACGCAATATCTGGAACTAGGGACCTCATCACAGGACCTATCTTATGTCAGAATCTTCGTTTTTGAATTACGAATCCAACAAAAAAAGAATCAACTCAAATGGACGTATAACGAAGAAAACACGCACGAATCGAGAAACGAAGCAACAAACAACGCAACGGGGCAGGGGTGGGCCCATCGCCGCCGGCCTCACCACCACCGCCGCTGGCCACACTGGTGGCACCGCCGGCTGGCATGTATCTGCCTCGGTTTCCGTTTTTGGTAACTTTTGGTACCTGCTGCGCCTACTTTTCGTGTTGTACGGTACCCGGTGCGCCTACTTTTCGTATTGTACGGTACCCGGTGCACCCTTTTGGCTACCTTTTGCTAACATGCACCTCAAGATGCTAATGTGACCCAAAGCTCACCTATAAATAGGAGGCTTTAGGCTTCATTTCAAAATGTCCCATATGCACTAGTCATATTACTTTCTTACTTTCTCATTCTACTTTCTTACTTTAAATTTAGCATTAGATTAGTTTAGCACTTTGTTTAGAGTAGAAAGAAAGCTAGGAACGTTTTGTAATCTTTGGTGTACGCTTGGAGTTACGCTCATTAATTCAAGTCTATTCCTTCTCGCATATTAATCTCGGTTATCTCTATCCTTATATATCTTAATTAAACATGTTTGCTTTAATTATGTTTGCGATCGTTATTACCATGATTAGCGAGTAGATTACTATTGTATTTGTTGTGATGTAGTTAGTATATATAATTGTGGGATGACTTTAAATGCGTCGTGAAATAATACGATGGCCCCTATTCGACTGATTACTCGGTATAGTATTGGAAATGCTTTTGAGCATAGTACAAATATATGGAAGCCAGTAACGACCGAAGGTAGTTGTATTATTGATCGACGTTATAAAATTGGAAACCTTGTGAATGGACTTATCTTGTGATTTTAAACCCTAAACTTATATTCGCCTTTCGATTAACAAACGTGATTGTAACCTTGTAAAGAGGAGTCGCGAACCTCAACACTCGGTCAATAGTTATCTGTGTAAAAACTATGTTTTTAATTGTTACGTCATGTAAGCATTATAAAATGCAATGTGATTACGTGGACTTTCCATGAGTATTGTACACTTCCAATCACAATGTACTTATCATGTAAACATCGCGAAGAAATTAAACTCACAACGGAAACATTGGTAAACAATTAAATACGTTGTGAGCCACCATAGCATTTTCCGACATGGTCTGGGTTTAACTTTTTGTAAAAAGTCGTCAGCATTTTAATTAGTTGTTTTAGTTTAAATTAGATTAGATTAGGTAGGCTAAAGGCTAAATGACCATTTACGAAAACCTAGGGATTTGTTAATTGTATTGAGAAAGGCAAGTTTGAAATCCACCTTAAACTGATACTTTTGCTTAAAACCATGAAACCCTAAAGTAAGATACGCAAGAAACCTGAATGCTTTCCCTCGTTTATCACGCTTAAGTTTCATTGGTAGAAATTAATTAAATAAGTCCGGACACAAGTTCTAAGTTAGTTGTTTAATGGATTCATAATCATTGTGGTATTAAGAACGGCTAGACATGTTATGGACTTGCTACTCTATTCCTTCGCCCACGAGCGAATACGTTCAATAATATGGGCCACTGACTCCCTCACAGGAGAGTGTGGAGAGTTGAGCATCGTCTGTCTGGTCAGAATCATGATACCTTAGTTCCTCGTGACATATTAGTTGATAACCGACTAATAAGGAATCTATTGGTTATACCATAAGTTAATGAATCTCATAAGCAACCCAATTTAGTTAATTGTTTTCCCGTAAGAGTCATCATCCCATAATTATTAACTAACGAACTCACAACAAATACTACTTTGCATTATCTGACATCTTATTACATTTTAATCGCTTTATTTAGTTTACTTAATTAACTGAACCAAAACCCCCAACGCACTCTTTTAAAAACATTTACTAGAAAAGAAAGATTGATTGGATCACCTCCGTTTCAATTCAGTTTCTCTTTAAGAACGACTCTAGGTCCAACTTACCGCCTACTAACCTTTTGGTTCAGTACTAGTAAGTCACACTTAGACCCCAGCAATTATAAATTTTAAAACCACCCGTTGATAACCTCAACAAGCTTTTTTGGCGCCGCTACCGGGGAGACTAACTGTCCGATCCAGAGGCCCAACCAATCCCAATTCTAGTAAACCCTTAGGATAAAACCTTTTAAAAAAACACAAAAACATTTCCTTTATTGTCTTTTCTTTTAGTTTATGACATGTTCCCCTAGATCTGCACCACTATTTAACTTTCCCGATCCAGAACTTATAATACGCACTATTCGACGAGAAAAGAATCAATCTGCACTTAAGCAAGCAATGGCTGAACGCATCACTCTCGCTGACAACAGTAAACCCTCTATCGAAGGAAGAGGAGGACCAATTCTCTACCCTGAAACCCCTGGTCAATCTTTCGAGCTTAAACACCACATCATCCAACTAATCCAAAACCACTGTCAATTCCATGGATTGCCCAGTGATGACCCAAACTCTCACCTCGACAAGTTCATCTCTCTCTCACATTCCTACAAGCAAAACGGAATTGGCCAAGATACAATCCGTTTATACCTTTTCCCTTATTCGCTCACCCATCATGCGCAAACATAGTTTGAAAGTCTAGAGACCGGCTCTATCCATTCATGGTCTGCGATGGCGACAAAGTTTCTAACCAAGTACTTTCCGCCTTCTAAACAAACCAAACTCCGAAATGACATCATGAACTTTCGACAAGCTTTCGATGAGTCATTATATACCGCATGGTTAAGTCGCTTTGTTGTACGAAAGTGCAGACCTGTCACCAATGACTTGATTCTTAAAAATGATCTTCTTATATTTTTTCTCAATATGGAAACTATGTTCATGTATGGGTTACAGGGGTATGTCATAGGTGGGGACCACAATGTAATATTCATACTAACAATAATAGGTCAGCTCATAAAATATGGATGTAGAGTGTTTAGGTGGACAACAATATCAATGATCGTCTTGAACTCTTTATTACACTAATAATAACAAAGGAATCTTAGAATTCCTGTGTGCAAGGTGGTCTTTCTCGCTACATGAATGTCTCTCGATGAATCTTATACATTTAATGTGATTTTATACTTACTTTATAAGTGTATAAACTTATTATTAGTTTATAAGTGTATATACTTTTTATACTTTATACTTATATAGTTTTAACACACTGAAGAAGGTTATTCATGTATTAGTCGTCCTTGTTGGAAAAACTATAATAATTGGATCTGTTATTCTATAAGTTGATTGCCGAATTGATGAAGAACCGGACAGCTCAGGGGAGATATCAAAGTGTAAAGAAGATGATTTGAGAAAAAAGAAGGAAAATCAAATTTCCCTTTTGATGATCTTATTGCATCAAATATTGGTGAGCTGTCAGGTCCTTCAAATAATATATAAATACGCTCGCTACATCTCAGGGGGAGTCTGGTTATCAAGATGTGATGAACGTATGATCTACTTAGATATCATAAGATCAAAATCGGTTGGTATATCTAGAAGATTTTTAGAAGACCTGCAGATTGTAGAAGATATGAAGATTACAGAAGATTGTGAAGAAGACTTCTAAAAGCAATTGTCAACGGGGAGTCTGTTGGTACATCTCGTGTGACAATCGATTTTAGAAGATAAGCGAAGACATTTGGAAGATTAACGAAGACATCTAGAAGACATCAAGAAGTTATCTAGAAGCTATTGGCAAGGGGGAGTCTGTTGGTGCATTTTATGTGACAATAGCTTTCCAGATAATTAGTAATCGTTAATGTCAAATGTAATCGTTATATTAGTTGGTGAGCAAATTTAGTGATGATCGAACTTGGTTTATGTGGGCTAAAGAAAAAGCCCAGCCCATCAATATATATGTTTGATGTTCGTGGGCCAAAGCAAAAGCCCAGCCCATCATTATATATGTTTGATGTTCGTGGACCAAAGTCAAAGCCCAAGGCCCAACTATATATATGTATTATATGTTCGTAAGTAACGATGGAATTGGAGAGGTAGACGGCCAAAGTAAAAAAAAAAAGTGTGGTTTTTGTGTGAGTGAGTTTAACGGCAGAAAACAAAGCGAAACAAGTGAGAGAGGTGTTGTCGAAATCGAATACGGGTATTGTTGTCTTCGATTGATTGTAACGTGATTTATAATTAATAAAAAATTTAGATTGAAAAGTATTCGTATCTTGTTCATATTATCGTTTATATATTCGTTTGTGTCGATTGATTGAGTTCGAGGATTCCGCACTCGAATACAATTATATAACCTCATTATCGATCCGCGAGAAATGGACTTACAGTCCAATATATATTCAACAATACAATGTGAAGCCCCATATTCAAGTTGATGATGCCGAGTTTCTTCAAAAAGCATCTCGAGATGGCTTTGATATTTTTGACTTCATTATCAACCTCCAAATAGCCCGGATTTGAATGTTTTAGACCTTGTTTTTTTCCGGGCAATTCAATCGCTTCAAGAACAAGAGGCATTAGGAACAATCGATGAATTGGTTCATACGGTTCAAGAATCATACGAAAGGATGTCATCTCATGATCTTAACAATGTATTTCTAACTCTACAAACTTGCATGAAAGAGATCATGAAGGTTAATGGTGGGAATAATTATCGAATTCCTCATATTGGTAAGGCTAGGTTGGAGTAACAAGGAAGGTTGCCGTTGACAATTGATTGTGATCAAGATTTGATAGATCGAGAAGTTTGGTTTTGGATCAATAAAAAATGAAATGATCGAAGTCTTTTAGTGTCTAATCCATATGCAAGTAAGAAAGGTAGAAAAAAAAAATCCTTGCTTTTTTTTTTTTGCCTTAGATAGATGTAGTACGTAGTGCATGTAATGAATTGAAAATGAGAAACATTGGAGTATTTAGTTTTGACTTTTAGTGTTTTCTAAATAATTGTTTTTTTTCATTTATTTACTCATTATTTTTATTTATTCATTCCATATTGGTTAATTGGTGTCACATTCCAATAGATCCCACTATTACAATTTGTTAATTGAAGAAAATGAAAAAGGAAAAAAACCAAATAAAAAACCAATTTGATCATACGAGTATGTGTTGAATCTCTTTATCAAGTTCTCAAACTGTTTGCTTGTAATCGTGGGTAAAGTCCCCTGGTCCCATCTTTTATTTAGTTTTGGTTTTGTGTAAGTATGTTAACAAGAGGATAAAGGGTGATGAGTCATTGTCAGTCACATGTTATTTTTTTACAGTATCTGATTTCAAAGCTGACCACTTCAACTGTTTTTAACAATCAAGGGTACTATTGGTAAGTAATTTATTATTATTTACTAAAAGTGGAACAGGACGTTTAATTTGGGAGAAACAAAAAAGGAAAGTAAGACACTTAATTTTGGACGGAAGGAGTATATGCCTCGCTCTCCTTAAGAAAGTCCTAAGGGAAAAGCAAAAATCAAAGGGGAGCTGCGAAATCAAGTAACCACTTGAGTCTTTATCAGAATCCAGAAAAATTTCAAAAGAAATTTCTCGAAAAGATTAATATCCTTATCCAAAGTTTCAAAAAGGATACGAAGGAAAGAAATATACCCAAAAATATTTTCCTTCTTCACCCATTATAAATCTACACCACATCCTTCCTCATTTCCTTAAAACCATAAACCCAGATTCCTTTCTAGATATCATAAGAGATTAGCACCGTTCTCATTCAAGTGATGGAGATTTGATTCTTGATCAAGCTTATGACAGAAAATGCTGCATGACTGGTGATGCTGTGTAAACAGAGCTTTATTTTAAAATAGAAATTACCTTACTAACTATACACAACTCAGGCAAGAATACCTGGTCATATAATAGTATAGTATGATAAGTCCGGATATAACACAGGGAACGGATATTTAATTAAATAAATTGGAAATTGATACAAAATAATTAAAGCAGTAAAAAGTGGGGACGTTTTAGTTCCGATCGAACAATGGGTAAACAATTATAAGAAATGATTTATTAAATAAAATTTAATTATAAAATAAAGAAATGATAAAATGACTTAATTAATTAAAAGATTTAATTCAAATGATAAAAGAGATACAATTGTTTAGACTATTTTCCTCAGATTCTGATTATCACTTTATTGAATTGCGGATATATGGATCTTATTGTGACATGACAAATATACCAATTATCCTTACAAGATTAACTGATTAAACACAATCAAGAAAGATATAAAGTTGTTTTCAACCCGCTAACAGTTCAATTTAACATTATCCACCGAATTGTGTTATAGATTAAAACTACACCATTTATATGATTTACTTTTGCAACTTGAATCAACAAAGTTTATAACTAATCAATAGTTATCATGTTCATTACCAATCATTAATCATAAGTAACCTTAACCTATCAAACTCAATCTATTTAGTGATAATTATCGATTAAAATCAACAATCATCAATAATGATCAATCAATAAAGAACTCAATCATGAATCAATGGATCATCACGCTAGGTTATCACCAACAATCAATAATTAAACATGGATCATCAAGTAAACATATAAACATTCATAAAAACCGATATAAATCTGCAATTCAATAATCAAATCATCATCTGAGTATTATCATCTAAACAATTGTAATAAAAACTTAGCCAATCATATTACTATAGAAAATCAGATTCATAAACATCTCAATATTCATAATCAAATGAAAGAAAGAAACGTATTCGAAACAAAATATTGAAATAATGATTGAACGAATGAAATCCTTCGATTATCCTTGATCTTTTGCCTTCAAAATTCTCTGGAATGAAGGTTTTTGGTTGAGAGAATCGACTGAAAGAAAAGTGGTAGGTGATAACTAAAATGAAAGCAAAAAATGAATATTTAGGGTTTCTGTCGACGCAATCCATACGCTGTATGGACATCCATACGCCGTATGGATTGAAAAGCCCATGGGTCTTAACCCGCGTCAACTGGCGGCCCGGCTCACACCATCCATACGCCGTATGGAATCCATACGCCGTATGGATTAATCTTTCCAACTTTTTCACCATCGACCTCCATTCTTCACCTTTTAAACTTTTCTCAAACTTTTCTTCAAAAATAACTCGCTTTCTGCTTCTTTTCCGATTCAAGCTCCAAATAATTCCTAAATGCAAATATGAACGAAATAAGTATCGAATTCAAATAAAATGCATAAGAAATTAATCAAACAAGGGGTAAATAGCACTATAAAATAGCACATTTTGGCGTTCATCAACTGGCTATCTGAGTGATTGACACTAGCAATTAGGACACCCTAAACACTTGAGTGAATTGAGAGACCAACTGTGAGGGTTGCCTGGTGTGACACCCCGCAATTTCGACACAATTATAAACATTATTTGCACGCATTTTTAGGCTAATTCCCTACTTTGAGTGAATTCACAACACATTTTAGAGGTAAGTCTAGCAAAGCCCAACTACTTAATACGCGTAGTATTACGATTCATAATTAGTTATAATTATGTACACGACAATTGGAACAAACGCGACAAAAATATACGACTGTTGGTGAACAAATTTATTTAATGAAACGAAATTATTAAATAACATTATTTAATATTAAATATTATGTTGATAATATTTACGAAGAATTTATTAATGTATAAACGTTTATTTCGTAAACCGAAACGAAACAAAGCTAAAATTTTATAAACTTAACTAAATTATTTCCATAAAATATTCCAACCAAAAATATAAGCAAAAATGTATTTAAATTTTATTATTTAAAATATTATAACATTTAACGATCGGGTAAATAAACACGGGCAAAATACCACAAAATGGGGACTCAAGTCACCAACACATATCCCACCCCTTCCACCTCCTTTTTCTTCATTCTTTCATTTTCATCATCATTTCCATCTATCTATCTCTCTCTCTCTCTCTTTCAAAGAAACACCACCACCTCCTCCACAAAATCGACAAAAACTACAACAAAAACTCACCGAATCATCTAGCTCATTTGGAATAAAACGATCACGGAGTCGAACTCTACACAACCATCTTCTCGGATTTCTTCCGCGATAATTTCGTAAGATCCCGACATCCCGCAGACTCTTAGATTTTGTTGTTTCTTTCGATATTTCTAGTTTATAATGCTAAGTATACCATGTTTTAGTGTTTTATCAACTGAGAATGTCCAAAAATCGAACCGAAAGTCGTTGTTTTCAAACTGATCCACGAACAGTTCGAGTGTCGCACCATGACCGAAAACAGTGTCGCGACACTTCCTAAGTGTCGCACTAAGTGCCGCTGAAAAGCCCTAATCTTGCGTCACTTGCTTAAGTGACGCTACAAACCCTCTTTTTGCGACACTCCACCTTAGTGCCACTAAACCCGAATGTCGCCCTCTGCGACACTGATCCTAAGTGCCGCATCATAGTGCCGCATCCTGCGACACTTCATCAAATGTCGCTAATAACTCAAAAATTTCGAACTTCTGCGACACTTCTTTAAGTGTCGCCAAAAACTATTTAGTGTCGCATCGAGTGTCGCGGAAAACAGAAAACTTACAACATATTTTTACTCTAAGTGTCGAACTTAACCGGAAACGAATACTTACACGCGACACGATATGCGAACCTACACAAACATTACAAACATACTTATATTATCCAAATGTTGATTTCAAAACGTCACCAACGAGTCGTATACATTTTCACAACTATGAAATACAAACGTACGTATTTAACAAACGCTTTGGACATAACTTGGTTGTACGAACACTAGCATGGATGGTCAACTACAACATCCACATACTTATTAAATCTCATACGTTTAGGGCGTTAGGAGATTCCGAACTATACTTGGGTTATAGGCTTTGCTATCACTCGAACGTACTTAACTCAACAGGTGAGTTCACAGCCCCACTTTTAACTGTTTTACCGTTTACAACTTGGGGTGAGAAACATAGTCAACTGCTTTATTGATTGCCATAACTGCTTTTACATACACGATTGTATACTTGTCTTGCTCTAACGATTAGAGTACTTTAAACTGTTGAACCTCTACACAGGACTGGTATTTATGAAACAACATTTTCATAAACATGTTAAACTTTATTTAGTAAACCGGAGAACTACCGGTACTTTTTATGTAAAAGCTGAAGAACGACCAGCAACGTATTTTAGTGCCAGAGAACGACTTGCCAAGTGGACGGGAGAACGACCCGTGCGTATCTGGATGGGAGAACGACCCATGCGTCTTTAGACCGGAGAACGACCGGTACTGTGTTTCGCTGGAGAACGACCAGCAGTGTTTATTGCCAGAGAACGACTAGCCGAGTTGGACGGGAGAACGACCCGTGCGTCTTTTGACCGGAGAACGACCGGTACTGCTTTGGAAACGCTGGAGAACGACCAGCAACGTATTTTAAACTGTACTTTGGGTAACATCCCACGTAAACAACTTTTTGGACAACATTCCAACTGAACTATATTTGGATAACATTCCACAGAACGTTTACTTAACTATTATGGCAACAACTATTTACGAATGTATTTGTTTTATGAACTGTACTTACAAACTTAAAAACCTGTGACTTCACTCAACCTCGTTGTTGACTTTTACTATGTTTTTCAGGGAATTAACTGCGCATGTAAGTACCGCCTGCACACATGGAATTTAGGCGACCCGCGAAGCTTTAGGATGCCAACTTTTGACAACTGGATTTCTTTTGTATAACTAAAGCTGTTTAGTCATATTTATGAAATCTACTTTTGTAACTTACATACTTTTACATTTGTACAATCCGATGAATCGTAAACTTTGTAACAAATATTTTTGGCATCTTAATTTATGTTTGGTTGTAATCATAAGCTCTGATATGTATGCATGTACAAAGTAATTGTGGCATCCCCAACTTATACCAATGCTTCCGCTAAACGAGTTTGGGGGTGTTACACCTGGTCATGTATATTCTCCATCAAGGATCAAAAAGATTGCTTACAGGTCGAGTTCTATGAAAACCCAAGTTTGTTGGGACATGTATTTGTGACAACATATCTTGCTTGAAATAGGACTGTTGTAATTGTTATCATGTTTGTACAATTGGTTTAGATTTGTAAATGAATATTTGTTTTGTTGTTAATGTTCGTTAAATATATTAAATGTGTTAAAGTGTTAGACGAATATTGAAAATGAAATAAATAAGTCTGCGAGTCGAGATCTCAAGTCGCAAGTCATGGACTGCGAGTTGAGAACTGAACTCGGAAGTATAGCAACGAGCCAAGCTGAAATGGGCTTGGGCTTGTGGCAAGTCGAGTCAACTCGCAGGCCCAGCGGCTGCGAGTTGAGCCGAAGTATTTATATGTTTTCAATTCGTGAAAAACATAAGAAGTTACACGACTGAAATTTTGGCATTCGAGACCTACAACCTGCGAATTCAATATATCGAGAGAAAACTTAAACCTAAAGGCTAGGCTTTGACGTTTAATCGTTTGAAACTAAGTATTAGAAAACGTGAACGCGAACTTATTCGTTATAGTAAAATAACGACGTATTTAGGGTTTCCGCACCTTAATACTACGGATAACGAAGTTATCGATCCTAAGAACTAGGGACTTACATCTGGTATCAGAGCTTTCGGGCTAAATACGAGTAAGTTCGAGGTTTTCGGGTTTATATCGTGTGATTTAGGATTGTTTTTGACGTGCATAAGTGTGTAAAAACAATCAAAATCATTCTCTGGACGTTTTTGGGTTTGTTTATAGTCGAAATCTGCTGATTTTAACGTAAAAATACCTAAAACTTTCGTTTTCGGGTTTTTCAGCCGTTTCGCGAGTTGATATTAGGGTTTCAGCTACGTCTGCGAACCGAGTTGAACGTGCGAGTTGAACTGAGTTTCGCGAGTTGACTTTAGCTGTGAATCAAGATCTCTAGCGAATCGAGATCACTTGCGAATCGACATCTGTCGCGATCCGAACTGAGATTGGCAAACCGAGTTTTGCGAATCGAGCTGAGATTGCGAGTTGAATTGAGTTCCTGCGAATCGAGATTTTCTGAATTCGCGAAGAGAGTTTGACTTTTGAATTTACGATGTCGGACTTAAGTAAAATGATTGAGATGGACCATGAGGTTGGAAAATCTAATGTTCCGCCTAAATTGTTAAGACTAGAAGACTATTACAGTTGGAGAGATAGATTTGAATCTTACTGTAGATTCCATGATCTCTAAATCTGGATGTGTATCAAAACTGGATACACTGCACCTACTCAAACTGTTCAAAATGCTACTGTGGTCATTACCTATCAGAACATGAATGATCAACAAAATGAGGACTTTAGAACTGAGAACAAGGCTCATTCTTGTATTAAGATGTGTCTTCCTAAAGAGATCAATCATCAGCTGAAATCTTTTCATACTGCTAGAGAGCTCTGGGAAGCTCTTGAGAAAAGAGGTGAGGGTAGTCCACAAATGAAAGCTGGCAAGAAGAATCTTCTCAAGAAGCAGTTTACTGTGTTTAAAGCTTTGAAGGGAGAAGATCTTGATGCATATGTTACCCGTTTCTACCATTTACTGAGTGAGCTTGAGAACCATGAGATTGTTACTACTGACATAGAAAGAACCGACAAGTTTATTGAGGGTTTGCCTTCTAAGTGGGAAATGCATGGTGTTATGCTCAAGGATAATGAAACCATATATGCTACCATGACCTTAGAGCAGGCTATTGATAAGCTCAGAGGTTATGATTTCACCAAAAAGTCAAGTGATACTGGTAGAAAGGTAGTTGGCAACCGATCAGGGTTTGATAAGACCAAGATCAAGTGTTTCAACTGTCACGGTATTGGACACTTTGCTCGTGAGTGCCAAAGACTTAAGGCAAAAGCTGGTAGAGGAAAACAAGGTTCGGGAAGTAATCTTGCTTCCAAAGCCTTGGTGGTAAAGCAGTTAGATGGATCTTACGAATGGAAAGCTCAGTCTGAAGAAGCTTTGATGGCTGAGATTGAAGATCAAGAGGGAACTGCTGAATCTATGTCCTACATGCCTACCGATGTAGAACAACGAGTAGAGGTGCCTGAGTCTGAAGTGAAAGAAAGTGATGATGACGTGATGTACATGGATTCAACTGCTGATGTGAGTCCAGATGAGTTTGTGGCACGTATGGCTGAAGTACAAACTGACAAGAAAAGGGTATGTTTAGATATTCTTACTCTTGCTGATGTTTCTTATTTAGTTACTAATTTACAATCTCATATTAGTATTCTAACTGTGTCAAATAGCAATTTGTCATCCCAATTGAATGTGGATAAAGAATCTTATAAGACTGTTAGATCTGACTTGACCAAGCTCTTATGGATGTGCGTAGATTAAGTGATGATAAACAGGCCTTAATAATAAGATTAAGTCTGATACTTCTGATAGAACAGCTCTTAGAGATACCATAAATGGAAAATCAGTTATCATAGATGGTCTCTACATGAACATTAAAGACTTAAATGAAACAATTGCTAGTAAGGATCAGGAAATTGTAAATCTTAATTTGAAGTTAGTTGAGCAAAATCGTGAGCTTGAGACTTTTAGAACATCTCAATTGGATGAAATACTTGATGCTCAACGTAGTGTAAAGGACAAGACTGGGATAGGATACAATGATGTATCTCCTCCTTTTAATGCCAATTACACTCCGATTCCTGAAGATTTTGAAATGACAGATGCTAATCCTGATAAAGTAGTAACTAATAAGCCTGAACAGTCAGAGGCACAGAAGATTTCTGTTAAGAATCTGTCATCTGATAATAGTAAGATATCACATCACACCAAAATATAGTTTGTATCGCGTGGAATGATTAATGATACTAAGACTGATGATAAGGTTAATAAGGAGAAAACATTTGATCCTTTAGTGCCTAAGACTCCCAATGCTAAGGTTGATCAGAATGATAATGCAAAAGTTGGTAAGTCACGTAAACAGAGGTCTTGCTTCAAATGTCACCAGAAGGGACATGTGGCTTCTTGTTGTCCTAACAAGAAGTTGGAAGCATCATCTAAGTTAGTGATTAATGACCAGACACAGACCAATTCGAATTCAGTTATGGATAGGTTAGGTATCAAACCGGGATTAGGTAGTAAACCTTTAAATATTCTGAAAAGAGATGGTACTCATAGTGTCTCTCCACCTAAACCTAAACGGCCTTATTCCCAATCTGATAATGTTTTAAATAAATCTAGAGATAAGACACCGTCGAGATTTAGGAACCCCAGTAGAAACCACAGTCAGTTTGAGAGTGGTTCTACTTCACGTGCACAAGGACAAAGTTATGTGCCTAGGAGGTTTTCTACTCACTCTTCTCATAGGCAAAAGACTTCTGATCATCAACAGCCTCAAACTCCAGTGAAAGTAACCAAGACTCCCGATGGGAACAGTTATGGTTATTTCAAGGAAGTTCAGATTGTTGATGATAAGGGATAAACCAAGACGGTAATGGCTTGGGTCCCTCTTGAAAACTAATTGTGTACAACTAGTTATGTGCAGGAGCAGACTGTGAACAAGGACAGCTGGTGGTATGTAGACAGTGGATGCTCAAGGCACATGACAGGAGAGAGAAGTCTACTGAAGGACTTCAAAGAGAGTCTGAAGCAAAGAGTTAACTTTACTGGAGATAAAGGAGGAGTAATTACGGGAAAAGGAAAAGTTTCAAATGGAACTTTGACTCTTGAGGATGTGAACTATGTTGAAGAACTAACGCACAACCTAGTGAGTGTTTCCCAAGTCTGTGATAAAGGTCATCCAGTTCATTTTAATGAAAAGGAGGCTTTAGTTCTGAAGCCAGGCTTCACAATTCCTGAAGAATGGATATTGATGAGGGCATCAAGGAAGAAGGACATTTATGCTATCAACATGGGTGTTTCTAGTTCTTCAATGGTGTCTACATGTTTATTATCCAAGGCTTCTGAAGCAGATGCTTTATTATGGCATAGGAGAATGGCACACCTGAACTGGAGAAAAATGAACTACATAACCAGAAATGGGTTAGTTCTAGGTGTACCACAAAAACGTTTCGAGTCTGAAGATAAGTGTGTTCCTTGCATGAAAGGAAAGCAGCACAAGAAACCACACAGATCTAAGACTGAAAACTCTATCTCCTCACCATTTGAATTGCTACACATGGACCTCTTCGGCCCTATAAGCAAGAGAAGTCTAGGTGGCGAATGGTACTGTTTGGTTGTCACAGATGATTATTCTAGATTCTCGTGGGTGTTCTTTTTAGGATCTAAGGATGAAACTCCAAGAATTCTAATTGAGTTCTTTGATCTGGTAGAGAATGTCTATAAGAAGAGAGTAAAGCGTATTCGTAGTGACAAAGGAACAAAATTCAAAAATTCAACGTTGAATATCTATTGCTTAAGCAAAGGGGTAATTCATCATTTCAGTGCACCTTATGAACCTCAATAGAATGGTGTAGCTGAAAGGAAGAATAGAACGTTGATTGAAGCTGCTAGAACAATGATTGCTGATTCAAAGCTTCCAGTTATCTTTTGGGCAGAAGCAGTGAACACAGCATGTTACGTTCTAAATAGAGTTCCTATGGTTAAAAAGCAGAACAAGACTTGTTATGAGCTTTTGAACAATAAGAAACCAAACTTAAAAGGGTTTGAACCCTTTGGAGTTTCATGCACCATATTAAAGACCGGACATCAAGCTAAATTTGGTGAGAAGGATGACGAAGGATTTTTCCTAGGTTATATGCCCAATTCGCCAAACAAGAGAGTCTTTAATAAAGTCACAGGACGTTTGGAGGTAGTTTATAACATTGAAGTTACGAGCTACACACCAGATGTATATAAGGGCTTAGATTGGCAATTTGATTATTCTGATCTTTTTGCATCATTTAAAGTTCCCATTAGTGACTATGTCAGTGATTCAGAGATAGCTGAACATTTATTGTCTGAAGATGTGGGTACTGGCCATACTTCAACATCAAGTGTTCCAAATTCTGGAATCAAGACAGTTATTGATCCAAATCAAGCATCTACTAGTGGATCTCAAAAATCTAAAGTAGATACACCTCTAAATAAAGAAAAGCTGACTCAAAAATTAGTGGAGGAAGTCCTCACTCCACTGAAAGAGCTAAGAATATCTATGGGTATTGATAACTCACAGCTATCTAAAGAGGGTGTACCAGATTTGGAAGACACTACGGAACAACATAGTGTCTATGAGAAAATTGGTACTAACTTAGGAAACGAGATTCCAGTTGAGCCTGTTGCTTCAACTAGAACGAGTAAGAATCATCCCGTTGAAAACATCATCGGTAATATTAATACTCCGGTTCAAACAAGGACTCAATCAAAAGTTAGTACGTCTAAAAATCTAGAATACCAAAGCTTGTACACTGCATTGAAAGAGACAGGGATTACAAATCAATGTCTATATTCATGCTTTATCTCATAAGTCGAGCCGAAAAATGTTCAAATGGCTCTAAAAGTAAGTTCGTGGGTTGAAGCAATGCAAGAAGAACTATCTCAGTTCTCTAAACTACAAGTATGGGAGTTGGTTGACCTTCCAAAGGGAGAATATCCAATTGGAACTAGATGGGTATTTATGTGTAAGAGAGATGATAAGGGAATCGTTACTCACAATAAGGCTCGTCTAGTGGTTCAAGGTTTTAATCAACAAGAGGGTATAGATTACAACGAAGTGTTTGCACCAGTTGCTAGGCTAGAAGCAATTAGGGTGTTCTTAGCATTTGCATCATTTTATGGTATAAAGGATTATCAGTTGGATGTTAAGAGTGCCTTCTTGTATGGCAAAGTAGAAGAATTGGTGTATGTTTCACAACCTCCAGGGTTTGCTGATCCTAAGTATCCAGATAGAGTATATCGATTGAATAAGGCTCTATATGGATTACATCAAGCACCAAGGATGTGATATGGAACACTATCAACGTATCTACTTGAGAATGGATTTACAAGAGGATCGATTGATAGTACACTTTTTGTAAAGTGGAAAAAGAATGACTTTCTTCTCGTGCAAGTTTATGTTGATGACATTATCTTTGGATCATCTGATGAAAAGATGTGTCAAGAATTCGAGAAAGTAATGAGAAAAAGGTTTGAAATGTCTGCAATGGGAGAGTTGAATTTCTTCTTAGGGTTACAAGTTGACCAAAAGAAAGACGGATTCTTTATTCATCAATCTAAAGACACACATTAGCTATTGGAACGCTTTAAGATGGATGAAAGTAAGGTCTACAATACTCCTATTCCAGTCAATCATGGACTAGGTCCAGATACATCGAGTGACAGCGATGTGGATCCAACTCTTTATAGAGCCATGATCGGATCACTAATGTATTTAACTGCCTCTAGGCCTGACATAATGTTTGCTGTTTATATATGCGCAAGATATCGGGCTAATCCGAAAGTGTTACACATGCAAGCTGTTAAACGAATTTTTCGTTACCTCAAAGGGAAACCGAAGCTGGGACTTTGGTATCACTGATGGAGACTTAGATCTCGTAGCTTATACTGATTCGGATTATGGTGGATGTAATCAGAATAGGAAATCTACAACCGGAGGATGTCAATTCCTAGGAGGTAGATTAGTATCCTGGCAGTGCAAGAAGCAAACCTCGGTAGCCATTTCTACATGTGATGCTGAGTATGTTGCAGCTGGCATCTGTTGCTCTCAAATACTTTGGATTCAACAACAACTGCGGGATTACGGGTTAAATATAACCAATACTCCTATGATGATTGATAATGAATCAACTATGTCGATAACCAATAATCCGGTGAAGCACAGTAAAACTAAGCACATTAATATTCGACATCATTTTATTAGAGACTGTGCTGAGAAGAAAATGATAAGTTTAGTTAAGGTCCCGACTACGGATAACTTAGCAGACCTCTACACGAAGGCTTTCGACAGAGCTCGATTTGAGACGTTGGTTCAACTGAACGGAATGAGAAATCCAGAGTGATTAGTCTTCCAAGGGTATTTTTGTAATAGTTAGTACTTTTATGTATTATTTATAAAAAAAATAAAAAATGGAGGCGTATGGCATTCATTTGCTTGTTACCTAAGGGGAATCGCCTTCATTAAAGAATATAAATATAATATTTTTTAAAATTGTTAAGTTTTTATCTGCAAAAACTATGGGAAATGATAGTACATTAGGAGAATAAGCTTCACAATAATAAGCTTAAGTCCTAAGTATGATGTGTTAGTAGATTCAACTAAAGCTACATTAAAACTGCAGCTGTTTTATCAGGTATGTATTTATATTTATTTGATTATACACCTTTTTCCACAAGTTATAATTTGTCTGTTTTAAATTTCTAGACAGATTCATCATATGATATACGGGTAGGCAAGTTATACAATCATTTCTAAGTATTAAGAAGTCATAATATATTTGATTATTATCTATTGTATCTATTATATGATGTATGACATAAGTCTTAAATTGTTGAATGATAGTATTCACGTACACTGTAAGTATAAAGCTATAAAAAGGACAAATAGTTATAATATGGGTAAAAATTTAACTAAAGGTAACTTTGTTGTACTATGTAGAGACCTGGAGCCATTAGTTAAGATAATATTCTCAAGTATATTTTTGTTTATACTAAGGGTTTCTTTGTTGTACTATGTACAGATCTGCGACCACTAGTATCTTCAAGATATGTTTGATATTTGTCTAAACTCAAAATTCAAGTGTATGTTACATTATGGAATCACTACCTTGTCTTAAAGATCAGTGTTATGTGTTTTACTAGAATTCTTCAGTATATCATATATTAGAGAACATTTGATAATCTTCATTTAAACAATAAAGGTGTTACTTAGAAATGCGAGTATAATTTGTTTATGTGGACCATAATACCGGTAATCGTCTTGAACTGTCTATATTAAAATATTTTCACTTTAAGTGAATCATGTATTTTTCAATTATGCTATGTGGATAAAGGTATCTAAGATATAATTTTATAAATATAAGTGAATTAATGATAAAATAAGTTGTGCTTTTATTGTAATTTGTTTGATTTTCATGAGGTATGTATACTAACAATCAACTTATGTGTGACACCCGACGATTTAGGGTTACTAATTAACCTGCTAGAAACCCTAATTACGTGTGTTTAGTTTAATATTAGGCTAAGTACTTGTAATACATGTAACTATTTGTATATTTATGTGAATATACACCCCCGTAATTGATTTATATTACGCTTACGTAATTAGTTGTAATTACGCGAAACAACCGGACGTAGTCCGACAAACTATACGACGTTTGGTGAAAACATTTCTATAAATAACGTTAATATATTTTTAGAAGTTATTTATCAATTATTATTATTTTGCTAAAATAATACACGAAAAACATAGACGTTTTGGCTAAAACGTCTTAAACGCAACGAAAACGCGCGAATTTAATTCGGCAACCAAACGAACGTCAATAATTATTTTGACAACTTAAACTAAAGTATTTTAACAATACTTCAATAGAAAAATAATCAAAAATATCATGAATTAAAACGACTCAAGAAAACGTTACGCGATTAAAACCTCCGTAGAACTAACACGCAAATCGAGGCCGACGATTTAACGAAAAATTTTTTTTTAATGTTTTCAAGTATTTATATTAAATACTTCAAGTAAAAATATTGGAATTTAAATCGTTACTTAAAAACGCGTATTAAACGTTTAACGTATAAATAAACGTCTAAACAATCGGGTAAACGAACGGGAAACGTAGCGAATTAAATTAAGAACAAAAAAAATGAGTAAAATACCCTTGTGGGGGACCCCCAAAAACCGGCCCATGTGGCCACCACCCCACCAAGCCAATCAAAAATGACATGCAAAAATCCAATGATGATGATGCTTACACTATCCCACTCAACTTACATGCAATTCATTTGTACCTACACTCCACTTTCCTCTCACCTTTTCTCTCTCAATTGCTGAGTATTCTCAGCCCTCAAACCACCTCTACACCACACTAATCCACCATAAATCACCACCATTTTGAAGATCAAGAAGAAGAAGAACAAGAATCAAGCATCATCATCATCACCTCCTCTCTTGTTCTTCATCATTTCTTTGTGAGAATCATCAAAACCCTTCACTTATTTTACTTATTTGCTACTGATTATGATGTTATATAGCTCATCTAACACTAATATGTCCAAATATAAGCTTGAAAATCGTTTTTATATAACATATGTTAACATGCAAAAAGCTGTCCAGAAAAGTCAGTTTAGTATAAAAATCATATAAAATCATATACTAAGAGTTAGACGATGAATTTATTTTTAAAATTTGCGTATTGAAAAGACATACAACTTTTGTATTTTACACTTTTTCCAGATCTGTACGTATTTTTGTGAATAACCTGATCTTTGAGTCTGGTCTGGAAGTTTTCGAAAACCGAGTTCGGTTCCTTCGCGAATTTATTTAAATATGTAAATGGACACTATAGTTTCTGTAAAAATTATATGTTAGACCAGAAACCTTGATAATCAGTGGGTAAAATTTGTGAGGCTTGATTTGGACTAGGAGTGGTAGAAATTAAATGGCGAACCAAACCGACAAAACCGAAACAACCCCTTTTTGGACTGATTTTCTACCAAGTGTAAAACCGACACTTCGGACCGACTATAAAGTGTACCAACAGTTTTCTAAGGCTTAATAAACTATTTTAAGACTTGGGTAAAAATTTTGGGTCAAACCGAGTAGGTTTGACCAAGTCAACAAAAGCGGCTCGTTATCTAAAAACCGACAAACTTATGATTTTTGGAAAGTGGTAACAAAAATGGGTTTGGGTGACTTAGTTAGTAACTTGGACCAAAAACTAAACTTAGAAAGTTTCCCGAATTAGAAACCGACACATGAAATTGGTAAGTGACACATGAAATTGGTAAGCGACACATGAAATTGGAAGTGACTCATAGGTTGACCAGGTTTGACCAACCTTGACCAGTTTGACCAGGTTTGACCAACTTTGACCAGTTTGACTAGGTTTGACCAGTTTGACCAACTTTGACCTACGATTTTAAGACTTATACAAACTAAAATAATCGGTTTGTAACACACGATATGTACTAATGAAAAGTATACAACAAAACAAACTTAATAATAATGTCTAAATGAATTATTATTACAAACTTTCACCAACGGGTTGTACATGTTTTTAATAAACGAACTTGAACAACTTATTTGGACATACTAGTTGATGAACTAGCTTTAGGTGGACATTAACCCTCCATCTACACGATTGGCTTAAGTGGACATTGACCCCCACTTATACAATCGCCAGAGATGGTCTAATGAGACATCTACTTACACAACCTTATACGTTTAGGACGTTAGAAGGATTGCCCGTCGGCTTGCTTGCTTAATTGATATTTGCTTACTATTTGCAAACCTAAGGTGAGTTTCATAGCCCCTTTTTACCTGTTTTAACTATTTTGGGGTGAGAATACATACACACATGTTTTATACAACTTCCTTTATACATGCTTTATACAACTGTCGATACACATGTTTCATGCAACTATCTTTATACATGCTTTATAAACTGTTTTATATACACTGAATAACAACTGAAACAAAGGAAAACAAGGATAAGCAAAGGATAACGTATGAGCTCATTACGCAAAGGATAACAAAGGAAAACAAGGATAAGCAAGGGATAACGTATGAGCTCATTACGCAAGGGATAACAAAGGAAAACAAGGATAAGCAAGGATAACAAAGGAAAACAAAGGAGAGCAAATGATAACATGACACTTTTATAACTGTTTTTGCATACGTGCAGCACAACGGAAATCTCGTGTTTCTTACTTCTGTTTACAACTGCTTACAAACCTATGAACTCACCAACTTTATGTTGACCCTTTTAGTATGTATTCTCAGGTTTACAGACGCAGTAGGACTACCCACAGGAATCAAGAAAGTAGGATGCTTTTGGAAAGCATAGCTTGAGTCGCATATTTTCAAACAGGAGATTTAATTGCATTACGATATTTTATATCAACAATTATGTATTAGAAATCTCTAGACTATTTTAGCGAACTCCAAATATTATGTAAACATTTTATTTATGGAATGTAATGTTTTTCAAACGTCTCATATAGAGGTCGTTTGCTTTAATCTTTGTGTTGTGATATTTGATTTGGTCGTAGCCCCGTGACACCTCATACTTCCGCTGTCACGTGTTTCGGGGGTGCGACAGATTGGTATCAGAGCCTAAGGTTATAGCGAACTAGGATTGCAGTAGTGACCTAGACTATAACCGTTAGGTTAGTATTCCTCGTTTGGTATGACTGGTTCAGTAATTGCATCATTTGAAATTAATTTAACATAGCTTGATCAACTATGTACAATTAAAGGAGAATCGATGCAAGACCTGAAATGGTTATAGTGAACGAGAATACAGCAGCAGACGTAGACCGATGATAGAATGGGACCAACCTTTATACGTGCTTATGTGCTAGTTTATTGTATTTATATATATATAACCTTAACCTTACGTATACGAAATTATTTGCCACTATTCACGGTAACCATTCCCACAACTACGTCAACTGACATCGAAAACGAAACACAAACCTTACTTACTGCTGCGGAGATTTCCACGATGCCCACTCGCCCAACCGCATCGGGCAACGATATAATCGAATAGGACTCACTTTAGGAGAATCCACCAAAGGATTCGCCACCCAAATGAGAACACGTATAGAACTTAAACCATACACCTACTTCCGTCACTACGAACTCATTGCTCCCACCTATATCGTAGACTCATAGAGTATGTGTGCTACACACGATTAGAAGGACAGGAACATCACTTCGAACTAGACCTTGTCCTATTCTTACCACTACTATCGATACTTCAACCTTAAGAACCGTCTTTCCACATATGTCCGCCAATGAAATCGGCTAACCACAACACCAACACATTAAGAATAATATTTCTAACACTTGAATGGATTCCAACAACTTACGCATAACTCGGATTATGACTTTGACTACTCTGAACACAACTATCTTAATAACAACTAAACCATTTAGATCGCTGCCGTAATGAATCCTTGCAACCAAGGAGCAAGTCGTTACACTCATTCCACCACCAAGTTCCCCTCATGATTAGTTTATCTCTTGACCTTGTAACCTGTTGGGGCGGTATGTGCCCAACTATCTATCTTTGTTATCTTTGTAAACTCTTGAACTAAGACCGGATGTAACGTTGCCCGGCATATTTTGAGAACCTTCTAAGTCTTGTAATCATTTTGAACTTGCACCTCAGTGTGGTTATAGAAATTTGCTTCCTTGTTTTCCTTAATTATTTTGACGTGTCATAAACACCTGTTTTACTTTCCTTCATACACATACAATGACCTTAAATCCTACTCAACGACATCTTACGTGCCTCTCATTTTCTTACTTTTAGAATCATGGCACCAAAATGTCAAATGAGCTCCGCTGATATCGAACGACTCGTCAATCAGAGGGTTCAAGCGGCCCTAGAAGTTGCCAGAAACAATCCCGATCCAAACCAAGGAAACCTTGGAGGGGCAGGCAACAACCCACCTGTGCCAAAGCCTTGCACCTACAAAGATTTTGAGAATTGTAAACCCCTCCATTTCAAAGGAACCGAAGGAGCCGTCGGTCTCATGCGATGGATTGAGAAAATGGAGTCCGTTTTCCGAATAAGTAACTGCCAAGATGAGGACAAAGTAAAATTCTCTACCTGCACACTAGCTGAGGGTGCACTCACTTTCTGGAACTCATACGCCCAAACCCATGGTATTGATGCTGCCTATCAAATATCCTGGGATGAACTCAAAAACCTACTGAGGGAAGAATATTGTCCTCGTGAGCAACTCCAACAGCTCGAACAGGAATTCTGGAACCTCATAGTTCAAGGAAACGACATCACCAGCTACACAACCAGGTTCCACCAGCTTGCTCTTCTTTGCCCATCCATGGTGGACCCCGAATACAAACGTATCGAGAGATATATTTGGGGGCTACCTGACTCAATCCAAGGGAATGTCACCTCTTCCAAACCCGGGACCATCCAAAGTGATGTTCGCATGGCACATGAACTCATGGCCCAGATAGTCCGCCGAGAGACAACCACTGAGAAAGCCACCGGGGACAACAAAAGGAAATGGTTTGGCAACAACAACAACCAGCAACAGCAGCAAAACAAAAAGGCCGATATTGTCAAAGCCTACGCTACAGGATCCGGAGAAAAGAAAGGCTATGAGGGACACCGGCCTCACTGTCCCAGCTGTAATCGTCATCACAATGGACCCTGTGGTACTCCTTGCGACAAATGCAAACGTTATGGACACCAGACCAAGGATTGTAAGGCAAAAACTTGTTTTGAGTGTGGGAACGCTGGACATTTCAGGAATGACTGTCCGAAGCTGAACAACAACTCCCGACAGAACCCATAACTTTGTTACGGGTACGTTTCTTTTCGATCACCTAACAACTTCAGATTTTATTCGCTACAGAACGAGTCTAATCCATTACACAAAACTTACGCTAGAAACACACACTTGCTTTCTCTAAGACCTCACACAACCCGTGACCACAAACTAATTTCGGGACGAAATTCTCTTAACAGGGGGAGAATGTGACACCCGACGATTTAGGGTTACTGATTAACCTGCTAGAAACCCTAATTACGTGTGTTTAGTTTAATATTAGGCTAAGTACTTGTAATACATGTAACTATTTGTATATTTATGTGAATATACACCCCCGTAATTGATTTATATTACGCTTACGTAATTAGTTGTAATTACGCGAAACAACCGGACGTAGTCCGACAAACTATACGACGTTGGTGAAAAAATTTCTATAAATTACATTAATCTATTTTTAGAATTTATTTATCAATTATTATTATTTTGCTAAAATAATACACGAAAAACCTAGACGTTTTGGCTAAAACGTCTTAAACGTAACGAAAACGCGTGAATTTAATTCGGCAACCAAACGAACGTCAATAATTATTTTGACAACTTAAACTAAAGTATTTTAACAATACTTCAATAGAAAAATAATCAAAAATATCATGAATTAAAACGACTCAAGAAAACGTTACGCGATTAAAACCTCCGTAGAACTAACACGCAAATCGAGGCCAACGATTTAACGAAACTTTTTTTTTAAATGTTTTCAAGTATTTATATTAAATACTTCAAGTGAAAATATTGGAATTTAAATCGTTACTTAAAAACGCGTATTAAACGTTTAACGTATAAATAAACGTCTGGGTAAACGAACGGGAAACGTAGCGAATTAAATTAAGAACAAAAAAAATGAGTAAAATACCCTTGTGGGGGACCCCCAAAAACCGGCCCATGTGGCCACCACCCCACCAAGCCAATCAAAAATGACATGCAAAATCCAATGATGATGATGCTTACACTATCCCACTCAACTTACATGCAATTCATTTGTACCTACACTCCACTTTCCTCTCACCTTTTCTCTCTCAATTTATGAGTATTCTCAGCCCTCAAACCACCTCTACACCACCCTAATCCACCATAAATCACCACCATTTTGAAGAACAAGAAGAAGAAGAACAAGAATCAAGCATCATCATCATCACCTCCTCTCTTGTTCTTCATCATTTCTTTGTGAGAATCATCAAAACCCTTCACTTATTTTACTTATTTGCTACTGATTATGATGTTATATAGCTCATCTAACACTAATATGTCCAAATATAAGCTTGAAAATCGTTTTTATATAACATATGTTAACATGCAAAAAGCTGTCCAGAAAAGTCAGTTTAGTATAAAAATCATATAAAATCATATACTAAGAGTTAGACGATGAATTTATTTTTAAAATTTGCGTATTGAAAAGACATACAACTTTTGTATTTTACACTTTTTCCAGATCTGTACGTATTTTTGTGAATAACCTGATCTTTGAGTCTGGTCTGGAAGTTTTCGAAAACCGAGTTCGGTTCCTTCGCGAATTTATTTAAATATGTAAATGGACACTATAGTTTCTGTAAAAATTATATGTTAGACCAGAAACCTTGATAATCAGTGGGTAAAATTTGTGAGGCTTGATTTGGACTAGGAGTGGTAGAAATTAAATGGCGAACCAAACCGACAAAACCGAAACAACCCCTTTTTGGACTGATTTTCTACCAAGTGTAAAACCGACACTTCGGACCGACTATAAAGTGTACCAACAGTTTTCTAAGGCTTAATAAACTATTTTAAGACTTGGGTAAAAATTTTGGGTCAAACCGAGTAGGTTTGACCAAGTCAACAAAAGCGGCTCGTTATCTAAAAACCGACAAACTTATGATTTTTGGAAAGTGGTAACAAAAATGGGTTTGGGTGACTTAGTTAGTAACTTGGACCAAAAACTAAACTTAGAAAGTTTCCCGAATTAGAAACCGACACATGAAATTGGTTAGTGACACATGAAATTGGTAAGCGACACATAAAATTGGAAGTGACTCATAGGTTGACCAGGTTTGACCAACCTTGACCAGTTTGACCAGGTTTGACCAACTTTGACCAGTTTGACTAGGTTTGACCAGTTTGACCAACTTTGACCTACGATTTTAAGACTTATACAAACTAAAATAATCGGTTTGTAACACACGATATGTACTAATGAAAAGTATACAACAAAACAAACTTAATAATAATGTCTAAATGAATTATTATTACAAACTTTCACCAACGGGTTGTACATGTTTTTAATAAACGAACTTGAACAACTTATTTGGACATACTAGTTGATGAACTAGCTTTAGGTGGACATTAACCCTCCATCTACACGATTGGCTTAAGTGGACATTGACCCCCACTTATACAATCGCCAGAGATGGTCTAATGAGACATCTACTTACACAACCTTATACGTTTAGGACGTTAGAAGGATTGCCCGTCGGCTTGCTTGCTTAATTGATATTTGCTTACTATTTGCAAACCTAAGGTGAGTTTCATAGCCCCTTTTTACCTGTTTTAACTATTTTGGGGTGAGAATACATACACACATGTTTTATACAACTTCCTTTATACATGCTTTATACAACTGTCGATACACATGTTTCATGCAACTATCTTTATACATGCTTTATAAACTGTTTTATATACACTGAATAACAACTGAAACAAAGGAAAACAAGGATAAGCAAAGGATAACGTATGAGCTCATTACGCAAAGGATAACAAAGGAAAACAAGGATAAGCAAGGGATAACGTATGAGCTCATTACGCAAGGGATAACAAAGGAAAACAAGGATAAGCAAGGATAACAAAGGAAAACAAAGGAGAGCAAATGATAACATGACACTTTTATAACTGTTTTTGCATACGTGCAGCACAACGGAAATCTCGTGTTTCTTACTTCTGTTTACAACTGCTTACAAACCTATGAACTCACCAACTTTATGTTGACCCTTTTAGTATGTATTCTCAGGTTTACAGACGCAGTAGGACTACCCACAGGAATCAAGAAAGTAGGATGCTTTTGGAAAGCATAGCTTGAGTCGCATATTTTCAAACAGGAGATTTAATTGCATTACGATATTTTATATCAACAATTATGTATTAGAAATCTCTAGACTATTTTAGCGAACTCCAAATATTATGTAAACATTTTATTTATGGAATGTAATGTTTTTCAAACGTCTCATATAGAGGTCGTTTGCTTTAATCTTTGTGTTGTGATATTTGATTTGGTCGTAGCCCCGTGACACCTCATACTTCCGCTGTCACGTGTTTCGGGGGTGCGACAGATTGGTATCAGAGCCTAAGGTTATAGCGAACTAGGATTGCAGTAGTGACCTAGACTATAACCGTTAGGTTAGTATTCCTCGTTTGGTATTACTGGTTCAGTAATTGCATCATTTGAAATTAATTTAACATAGCTTGATCAACTATGTACAATTAAAGGAGAATCGATGCAAGACCTGAAATGGTTATAGTGAACGAGAATACAGCAGCAGACGTAGACCGATGATAGAATGGGACCAACCTTTATACGTGCTTATGTGCTAGTTTATTGTATTTATATATATATAACCTTAACCTTACGTATACGAAATTATTTGCCACTATTCACGGTAACCATTCCCACAACTACGTCAACTGACATCGAAAACGAAACACAAACCTTACTTACTGCTGCGGAGATTTCCACGATGCCCACTCGCCCAACCGCATCGGGCAACGATATAATCGAATAGGACTCACTTTAGGAGAATCCACCAAAGGATTCGCCACCCAAATGAGAACACGTATAGAACTTAAACCATACACCTACTTCCGTCACTACGAACTCATTGCTCCCACCTATATCGTAGACTCATAGAGTATGTGTGCTACACACGATTAGAAGGACAGGAACATCACTTCGAACTAGACCTTGTCCTATTCTTACCACTACTATCGATACTTCAACCTTAAGAACCGTCTTTCCACATATGTCCGCCAATGAAATCGGCTAACCACAACACCAACACATTAAGAATAATATTTCTAACACTTGAATGGATTCCAACAACTTACGCATAACTCGGATTATGACTTTGACTACTCTGAACACAACTATCTTAATAACAACTAAACCATTTAGATCGCTGCCGTAATGAATCCTTGCAACCAAGGAGCAAGTCGTTACACTCATTCCACCACCAAGTTCCCCTCATGATTAGTTTATCTCTTGACCTTGTAACCTGTTGGGGCGGTATGTGCCCAACTATCTATCTTTGTTATCTTTGTAAACTCTTGAACTAAGACCGGATGTAACGTTGCCCGGCATATTTTGAGAACCTTCTAAGTCTTGTAATCATTTTGAACTTGCACCTCAGTGTGGTTATAGAAATTTGCTTCCTTGTTTTCCTTAATTATTTTGACGTGTCATAAACACCTGTTTTACTTTCCTTCATACACATACAATGACCTTAAATCCTACTCAACGACATCTTACGTGCCTCTCATTTTCTTACTTTTAGAATCATGGCACCAAAATGTCAAATGAGCTCCGCTGATATCGAACGACTCGTCAATCAGAGGGTTCAAGCGGCCCTAGAAGTTGCCAGAAACAATCCCGATCCAAACCAAGGAAACCTTGGAGGGGCAGGCAACAACCCACCTGTGCCAAAGCCTTGCACCTACAAAGATTTTGAGAATTGTAAACCCCTCCATTTCAAAGGAACCGAAGGAGCCGTCGGTCTCATGCGATGGATTGAGAAAATGGAGTCCGTTTTCCGAATAAGTAACTGCCAAGATGAGGACAAAGTAAAATTCTCTACCTGCACACTAGCTGAGGGTGCACTCACTTTCTGGAACTCATACGCCCAAACCCATGGTATTGATGCTGCCTATCAAATATCCTGGGATGAACTCAAAAACCTACTGAGGGAAGAATATTGTCCTCGTGAGCAACTCCAACAGCTCGAACAGGAATTCTGGAACCTCATAGTTCAAGGAAACGACATCACCAGCTACACAACCAGGTTCCACCAGCTTGCTCTTCTTTGCCCATCCATGGTGGACCCCGAATACAAACGTATCGAGAGATATATTTGGGGGCTACCTGACTCAATCCAAGGGAATGTCACCTCTTCCAAACCCGGGACCATCCAAAGTGATGTTCGCATGGCACATGAACTCATGGCCCAGATAGTCCGCCGAGAGACAACCACTGAGAAAGCCACCGGGGACAACAAAAGGAAATGGTTTGGCAACAACAACAACCAGCAACAGCAGCAAAACAAAAAGGCCGATATTGTCAAAGCCTACGCTACAGGATCCGGAGAAAAGAAAGGCTATGAGGGACACCGGCCTCACTGTCCCAGCTGTAATCGTCATCACAATGGACCCTGTGGTACTCCTTGCGACAAATGCAAACGTTATGGACACCAGACCAAGGATTGTAAGGCAAAAACTTGTTTTGAGTGTGGGAATGCTGGACATTTAAGGAATGACTGTCCGAAGCTGAACAACAACTCCCGACAGAACCCATAACTTTGTTACGGGTACGTTTCTTTTCGATCACCTAACAACTTCAGATTTTATTCGCTACAGAACGAGTCTAATCCATTACACAAAACTTACGCTAGAAACACACACTTGCTTTCTCTAAGACCTCACACAACCCGTGACCACAAACTAATTTCGGGACGAAATTCTCTTAACAGGGGGAGAATGTGACACCCGACGATTTAGGGTTACTGATTAACCTGCTAGAAACCCTAATTACGTGTGTTTAGTTTAATATTAGGCTAAGTACTTGTAATACATGTAACTATTTGTATATTTATGTGAATATACACCCCCGTAATTGATTTATATTACGCTTACGTAATTAGTTGTAATTACGCGAAACAACCGGACGTAGTCCGACAAACTATACGACGTTGGTGAAAAAATTTCTATAAATTACATTAATCTATTTTTAGAATTTATTTATCAATTATTATTATTTTGCTAAAATAATACACGAAAAACCTAGACGTTTTGGCTAAAACGTCTTAAACGTAACGAAAACGCGTGAATTTAATTCGGCAACCAAACGAACGTCAATAATTATTTTGACAACTTAAACTAAAGTATTTTAACAATACTTCAATAGAAAAATAATCAAAAATATCATGAATTAAAACGACTCAAGAAAACGTTACGCGATTAAAACCTCCGTAGAACTAACACGCAAATCGAGGCCAACGATTTAACGAAACTTTTTTTTTAAATGTTTTCAAGTATTTATATTAAATACTTCAAGTGAAAATATTGGAATTTAAATCGTTACTTAAAAACGCGTATTAAACGTTTAACGTATAAATAAACGTCTGGGTAAACGAACGGGAAACGTAGCGAATTAAATTAAGAACAAAAAAAATGAGTAAAATACCCTTGTGGGGGACCCCCAAAAACCGGCCCATGTGGCCACCACCCCACCAAGCCAATCAAAAATGACATGCAAAATCCAATGATGATGATGCTTACACTATCCCACTCAACTTACATGCAATTCATTTGTACCTACACTCCACTTTCCTCTCACCTTTTCTCTCTCAATTTATGAGTATTCTCAGCCCTCAAACCACCTCTACACCACCCTAATCCACCATAAATCACCACCATTTTGAAGATCAAGAAGAAGAAGAACAAGAATCAAGCATCATCATCATCACCTCCTCTCTTGTTCTTCATCATTTCTTTGTGAGAATCATCAAAACCCTTCACTTATTTTACTTATTTGCTACTGATTATGATGTTATATAGCTCATCTAACACTAATATGTCCAAATATAAGCTTGAAAATCGTTTTTATATAACATATGTTAACATGCAAAAAGCTGTCCAGAAAAGTCAGTTTAGTATAAAAATCATATAAAATCATATACTAAGAGTTAGACGATGAATTTATTTTTAAAATTTGCGTATTGAAAAGACATACAACTTTTGTATTTTACACTTTTTCCAGATCTGTACGTATTTTTGTGAATAACCTGATCTTTGAGTCTGGTCTGGAAGTTTTCGAAAACCGAGTTCGGTTCCTTCGCGAATTTATTTAAATATGTAAATGGACACTATAGTTTCTGTAAAAATTATATGTTAGACCAGAAACCTTGATAATCAGTGGGTAAAATTTGTGAGGCTTGATTTGGACTAGGAGTGGTAGAAATTAAATGGCGAACCAAACCGACAAAACCGAAACAACCCCTTTTTGGACTGATTTTCTACCAAGTGTAAAACCGACACTTCGGACCGACTATAAAGTGTACCAACAGTTTTCTAAGGCTTAATAAACTATTTTAAGACTTGGGTAAAAATTTTGGGTCAAACCGAGTAGGTTTGACCAAGTCAACAAAAGCGGCTCGTTATCTAAAAACCGACAAACTTATGATTTTTGGAAAGTGGTAACAAAAATGGGTTTGGGTGACTTAGTTAGTAACTTGGACCAAAAACTAAACTTAGAAAGTTTCCCGAATTAGAAACCGACACATGAAATTGGTTAGTGACACATGAAATTGGTAAGCGACACATGAAATTGGAAGTGACTCATAGGTTGACCAGGTTTGACCAACCTTGACCAGTTTGACCAGGTTTGACCAACTTTGACCAGTTTGACTAGGTTTGACCAGTTTGACCAACTTTGACCTACGATTTTAAGACTTATACAAACTAAAATAATCGGTTTGTAACACACGATATGTACTAATGAAAAGTATACAACAAAACAAACTTAATAATAATGTCTAAATGAATTATTATTACAAACTTTCACCAACGGGTTGTACATGTTTTTAATAAACGAACTTGAACAACTTATTTGGACATACTAGTTGATGAACTAGCTTTAGGTGGACATTAACCCTCCATCTACACGATTGGCTTAAGTGGACATTGACCCCCACTTATACAATCGCCAGAGATGGTCTAATGAGACATCTACTTACACAACCTTATACGTTTAGGACGTTAGAAGGATTGCCCGTCGGCTTGCTTGCTTAATTGATATTTGCTTACTATTTGCAAACCTAATGTGAGTTTCATAGCCCCTTTTTACCTGTTTTAACTATTTTGGGGTGAGAATACATACACACATGTTTTATACAACTTCCTTTATACATGCTTTATACAACTGTCGATACACATGTTTCATGCAACTATCTTTATACATGCTTTATAAACTGTTTTATATACACTGAATAACAACTGAAACAAAGGAAAACAAGGATAAGCAAAGGATAACGTATGAGCTCATTACGCAAAGGATAACAAAGGAAAACAAGGATAAGCAAGGGATAACGTATGAGCTCATTACGCAAGGGATAACAAAGGAAAACAAGGATAAGCAAGGATAACAAAGGAAAACAAAGGAGAGCAAATGGTAACATGACACTTTTATAACTGTTTTTGCATACGTGCAGCACAACGGAAATCTCGTGTTTCTTACTTCTGTTTACAACTGCTTACAAACCTATGAACTCACCAACTTTATGTTGACCCTTTTAGTATGTATTCTCAGGTTTACAGACGCAGTAGGACTACCCACCGGAATCAAGAAAGTATGATGCTTTTGGAAAGCATAGCTTGAGTCGCATATTTTCAAACAGGAGATTTAATTGCATTACGATATTTTATATCAACAATTATGTATTAGAAATCTCTAGACTATTTTAGCGAACTCCAAATATTATGTAAACATTTTATTTATGGAATGTAATGTTTTTCAAACGTCTCATATAGAGGTCGTTTGCTTTAATCTTTGTGTTGTGATATTTGATTTGGTCGTAGCCCCGTGACACCTCATACTTCCGCTGTCACGTGTTTCGGGGGTGCGACAGATTGGTATCAGAGCCTAAGGTTATAGCGAACTAGGATTGCATTAGTGACCTAGACTATAACCGTTAGGTTAGTATTCCTCGTTTGGTATGACTGGTTCAGTAATTGCATCATTTGAAATTAATTTAACATAGCTTGATCAACTATGTACAATTAAAGGAGAATCGATGCAAGACCTGAAATGGTTATAGTGAACGAGAATACAGCAGCAGACGTAGACCGATGATAGAATGGGACCAACCTTTATACGTGCTTATGTGCTAGTTTATTGTATTTATATATATATAACCTTAACCTTACGTATACGAAATTATTTGCCACTATTCACGGTAACCATTCCCACAACTACGTCAACTGACATCGAAAACGAAACACAAACCTTACTTACTGCTGTGGAGATTTCCACGATGCCCACTCGCCCAACCGCATCGGGCAACGATATAATCGAATAGGACTCACTTTAGGAGAATCCACCAAAGGATTCGCCACCCAAATGAGAACACGTATAGAACTTAAACCATACACCTACTTCCGTCACTACGAACTCATTGCTCCCACCTATATCGTAGACTCATAGAGTATGTGTGCTACACACGATTAGAAGGACAGGAACATCACTTCGAACTAGACCTTGTCCTATTCTTACCACTACTATCGATACTTCAACCTTAAGAACCGTCTTTCCACATATGTCCGCCAATGAAATCGGCTAACCACAACACCAACACATTAAGAATAATATTTCTAACACTTGAATGGATTCCAACAACTTACGCATAACTCGGATTATGACTTTGACTACTCTGAACACAACTATCTTAATAACAACTAAACCATTTAGATCGCTGCCGTAATGAATCCTTGCAACCAAGGAGCAAGTCGTTACACTCATTCCACCACCAAGTTCCCCTCATGATTAGTTTATCTCTTGACCTTGTAACCTGTTGGGGCGGTATGTGCCCAACTATCTATCTTTGTTATCTTTGTAAACTCTTGAACTAAGACCGGATGTAACGTTGCCCGGCATATTTTGAGAACCTTCTAAGTCTTGTAATCATTTTGAACTTGCACCTCAGTGTGGTTATAGAAATTTGCTTCCTTGTTTTCCTTAATTATTTTGACGTGTCATAAACACCTGTTTTACTTTCCTTCATACACATACAATGACCTTAAATCCTACTCAACGACATCTTACGTGCCTCTCATTTTCTTACTTTTAGAATCATGGCACCAAAATGTCAAATGAGCTCCGCTGATATCGAACGACTCGTCAATCAGAGGGTTCAAGCGGCCCTAGAAGTTGCCAGAAACAATCCCGATCCAAACCAAGGAAACCTTGGAGGGGCAGGCAACAACCCACCTGTGCCAAAGCCTTGCACCTACAAAGATTTTGAGAATTGTAAACCCCTCCATTTCAAAGGAACCGAAGGAGCCGTCGGTCTCATGCGATGGATTGAGAAAATGGAGTCCGTTTTCCGAATAAGTAACTGCCAAGATGAGGACAAAGTAAAATTCTCTACCTGCACACTAGCTGAGGGTGCACTCACTTTCTGGAACTCATACGCCCAAACCCATGGTATTGATGCTGCCTATCAAATATCCTGGGATGAACTCAAAAACCTACTGAGGGAAGAATATTGTCCTCGTGAGCAACTCCAACAGCTCGAACAGGAATTCTGGAACCTCATAGTTCAAGGAAACGACATCACCAGCTACACAACCAGGTTCCACCAGCTTGCTCTTCTTTGCCCATCCATGGTGGACCCCGAATACAAACGTATCGAGAGATATATTTGGGGGCTACCTGACTCAATCCAAGGGAATGTCACCTCTTCCAAACCCGGGACCATCCAAAGTGATGTTCGCATGGCACATGAACTCATGGCCCAGATAGTCCGCCGAGAGACAACCACTGAGAAAGCCACCGGGGACAACAAAAGGAAATGGTTTGGCAACAACAACAACCAGCAACAGCAGCAAAACAAAAAGGCCGATATTGTCAAAGCCTACGCTACAGGATCCGGAGAAAAGAAAGGCTATGAGGGACACCGGCCTCACTGTCCCAGCTGTAATCGTCATCACAATGGACCCTGTGGTACTCCTTGCGACAAATGCAAACGTTATGGACACCAGACCAAGGATTGTAAGGCAAAAACTTGTTTTGAGTGTGGGAACGCTGGACATTTAAGGAATGACTGTCCGAAGCTGAACAACAACTCCCGACAGAACCCATAACTTTGTTACGGGTACGTTTCTTTTCGATCACCTAACAACTTCAGATTTTATTCGCTACAGAACGAGTCTAATCCATTACACAAAACTTACGCTAGAAACACACACTTGCTTTCTCTAAGACCTCACACAACCCGTGACCACAAACTAATTTCGGGACGAAATTCTCTTAACAGGGGGAGAATGTGACACCCGACGATTTAGGGTTACTGATTAACCTGCTAGAAACCCTAATTACGTGTGTTTAGTTTAATATTAGGCTAAGTACTTGTAATACATGTAACTATTTGTATATTTATGTGAATATACACCCCCGTAATTGATTTATATTACGCTTACGTAATTAGTTGTAATTACGCGAAACAACCGGACGTAGTCCGACAAACTATACGACGTTGGTGAAAACATTTCTATAAATTACATTAATCTATTTTTAGAAGTTATTTATCAATTATTATTATTTTGCTAAAATAATACACGAAAAACCTAGACGTTTTGGCTAAAACGTCTTAAACGTAACGAAAACGCGTGAATTTAATTCGGCAACCAAACGAACGTCAATAATTATTTTGACAACTTAAACTAAAGTATTTTAACAATACTTCAATAGAAAAATAATCAAAAATATCATGAATTAAAACGACTCAAGAAAACGTTACGCGATTAAAACCTCCGTAGAACTAACACGCAAATCGAGGCCAACGATTTAACGAAACATTTTTTTTAAATGTTTTCAAGTATTTATATTAAATACTTCAAGTGAAAATATTGGAATTTAAATCGTTACTTAAAAACGCGTATTAAACGTTTAACGTATAAATAAACGTCTAAACAATCGGGTAAACGAACGGGAAACGTAGCGAATTAAATTAAGAACAAAAAAAATGAGTAAAATACCCTTGTGGGGGACCCCCAAAAACCGGCCCATGTGGCCACCACCCCACCAAGCCAATCAAAAATGACATGCAAAATCCAATGATGATGATGCTTACACTATCCCACTCAACTTACATGCAATTCATTTGTACCTACACTCCACTTTCCTCTCACCTTTTCTCTCTCAATTTATGAGTATTCTCAGCCCTCAAACCACCTCTACACCACCCTAATCCACCATAAATCACCACCATTTTGAAGATCAAGAAGAAGAAGAACAAGAATCAAGCATCATCATCATCATCATCACCTCCTCTCTTGTTCTTCATCATTTCTTTGTGAGAATCATCAAAACCCTTCACTTATTTTACTTATTTGCTACTGATTATGATGTTATATAGCTCATCTAACACTAATATGTCCAAATATAAGCTTGAAAATCGTTTTTATATAACATATGTTAACATGCAAAAAGCAGTCCAGAAAAGTCAGTTTAGTATAAAAATCATATAAAATCATATACTAAGAGTTAGACGATGAATTTATTTTTAAAATTTGCGTATTGAAAAGACATACAACTTTAGTATTTTACACTTTTTCCAGATCTGTACGTATTTTTGTGAATAACCTGATCTTTGAGTCTGGTCTGGAAGTTTTCGAAAACCGAGTTCGGTTCCTTCGCGAATTTATTTAAATATGTAAATGGACACTATAGTTTCTGTAAAAATTATATGTTAGACCAGAAACCTTTTTAATCAGTGGGTAAAATTTGTGAGACTTGATTTGGACTAGGAGTGGTAGAAATTAAATGGCGAACCAAACCGACAAAACCGAAACAACCCCTTTTTGGACTGATTTTGTACCAAGTGTAAAACCGACACTTCGGACCGACTATAAAGTGTACCAACAATTTTCTAAGGCTTAATAAACTATTTTAAGACTTGGGTAAAAATTTTGGGTCAAACCGAGCAGGTTTGACCAAGTCAACAAAAGCGACTCGTTATCTAAAAACCGACAAACTTATGATTTTTGGAAAGTGGTAACAAAAATGGGTTTGGGTGACTTAGTTAGTAACTTGGACCAAAAACTAAACTTAGAAAGTTTCCCGAATTAGAAACCGACACATGAAATTGGTAAGTGACACATGAAATTGGTAAGTGACACATGAAATTGGAAGTGACTCTGTAAATAGAGAAGTGACTCATAGGTTGACCAGGTTTGACCAACCTTGACCAGTTTGACCAGGTTTGACCAACTTTGACCAGTTTGACTAGGTTTGACCAGTTTGACCAACTTGACCAACTTTGACCTACGATTTTAAGACTTATACAAACTAAAATAATCGGTTTGTAACACACGATATGTACTAATGAAAAGTATACAACAAAACAAACTTAATAATAATGTCTAAATGAATTATTATTACAAACTTTCACCAACAGGTCGTACATGTTTTTAATAAACGAACTTGAACAACTTATTTGGACATACTAGTTGATGAACTAGCTTTAGGTGGACATTAACCCTCCATCTACACGATTGGCTTAAGTGGACATTGACCCCCACTTATACAATCGCCAGAGATGGTCTTATGAGACATCTACTTACACAACCTTATACGTTTAGGACGTTAGAAGGATTGCCCGCCGGCTTGCTTGCTTAATTGATATTTGCTTACTACTTGCAAACCTAAGGTGAGTTTCATAGCCCCTTTTTACCTGTTTTAACTATTTTGGGGTGAGAATACATACACACATGTTTTATACAACTGCCTTTATACATGCTTTATACAACTGTCGATACACATGTTTCATGCAACTATCTTTATACATGCTTAATAAACTGTTTTATATACACTGAATAACAACTGAAACAAAGGAAAACAAGGATAAGCAAAGGATAACGTATGAGCTCATTACGCAAAGGATAACAAAGGAAAACAAGGATGAGCAAGGGATAACGTATGAGCTCATTACGCAAGGGATAACAAAGGAAAACAAGGATAAGCAAGGATAACAAAGGAAAACAAAGGAGAGCAAATGATAACATGACACTTTTATAACTGTTTTTGCATACGTGCAGCACAACGGAAATCTCGTGTTTCTTACTTCTGTTTACAACTGCTTACAAACCTATGAACTCACCAGCTTTATGTTGACCCTTTTAGTATGTATTCTCAGGTTTACAGACGCAGTAGGACTACCCACAGGAATCAAGAAAGTAGGATGCTTTTGGAAAGCATAGCTCGAGTCGCATATTTTCAAACAGGAGATTTAATTACATTACGATATTTTGTATCAACAATTATGTATTAGAAATCTATAGACTATTTTAGCGAACTCCAAATATTATGTAAACATTTTATTTATGGAATGTAATGTTTTTTAACGTCTCATATAGAGGTCGTTTGCTTTAATCTTTGTGTTGTGATATTTGATTTGGTCGTAGCCCCGTGACACCTCATACTTCCGCTGCCACGTGTTTCGGGGGTGCGACATTATGCCTTTTAATAAAACTAAATAGCTTATTTTTTTTAATATGATCCCTAAGCAGATAAATTCTTTTTCAGTTGTTTTATGTATTTTCTTCTTTGTTTTATTTACTATATTGTTAAAGTGATTAATAAAATGGTACTTGATACCACTGTTTATATGATTGTGTTTTTACCTTATTTTATTGTTAGCATTATGTTTGAATAAAGTTTTTGTGTTTTTACCCTTTGGAATTAAATTTTACTGAATATTTTCTATTTTGTGTTGAACAATCGTAACAAATACAAGTGAAAAATAATTTTATTTTAGACTTGTACAAATAATGGGTTTTTAAATTATACTTAGCATTTTATTCGTGTTTTTATTTAATTCTGCGAGTTTGACCAGTCAAACCTGCGGATCGACTTAAAAACTTCGCGAATCGAGTTTGAATTATAAAAGGACAGTCAAACGAGTCAAACCCCCCACCGAACCCACTTCATTCACGAGTTCACTTCACCTGTGCGAATCGACATACGGCGAAACGAGACGAATTCTACTTTCGTTTGATTTTGATTTTACGAATACGGGAACGAGTTTTTCACTCCGTGGATTTTATACATCTTGACATTGCACACATTTTGAGGTATAGGACAACGGATTTCACCGAGTAATTAACGAGAAATCGAAGTTTTTATAAACTTAGGGTTTCGGTTAGTATTTTGAACGATTCATGTAGATTTAAGGTGTTATTGGACATGAATCCTTAGGATTAATGTTAAATAAACTTAAATGAATGTGAATGTATCGATTGATTAGGTTAAAAATCAGCAAAATCTTCGAATTTGGAATTACCCTAACTACGGCAGTTCGTCTAGCGAGTTGACTTCCAGATTCAACTCGCAGCGAGCCGAGTTTCAATGAATTGATTAGCGGATCGAGTTGATTAGCGGATCGACTGGCGAGTTGACCTGCGGATTGACTTGATTAGCAAGTTCAATAGGCTGCGGATTCAGTTACGAGTTGACTGGCGAATCGAGTATTACTCAATTCGCATGTCACTTCTCTGCGAGTCCAGGACTTAGAAAATTTTTATTTTAAAAGTTAATATATAAGTGTTAAGACTTTTGCGTAATAACTTGTATATATTGGACTTGTATTGAAATATATATTTATATCGAAAGTCTACCAATTTAAAAAGTAATCGAGTGGCGTGTCCTAATTTTAAGTTAGCGGTATAATATATATATATATATATATATATATATATATATATATATATATATATATATATTTGTTTTATAAAACGTTAATGACTTGAGAATTTTAAATTTACAAGTAACTAACGGACTTTACATATTGAACTTATGACCCTTTTAGTTATAAGTTGTATATGTGTTTAATATGTTAAGAACTAAGATGTTAGATGATCGTTTTGATTAATAAAACATTATAGTTTATAACTTACTAACGTGCATTAATTGTTTTTGTCATTTGTGTTTCTTTTACAGATATGGCGAGACAATTCGATAAAGGTCACAATATTCTTGTCGATCTTGATCTATCAGCACGCGGAGCAAACAGAGTAGCTCAAGTGCTGACGTTCTTTGCACGTTCTCGTATTAGATATACACTTACAGAGTCTCCACCGATTTCTGAGACGATACTGAATGATTTTTGGACGGATATTCAGTATGATCAGACTGTTAGTCCACCAGTTATACGTGCATCGGTGAACCAGCAACCGATTGTTTTTGCTGCTTCTGACCTTCGTCAGATTTTACATCTGGGTATAGTTGACCAAGAAGATGGTCCGACTGAGTACTCCGGTGATTTTATTGCGGGTGCGTAGGACGGATGGGATATACTGGTGAAAGGAGAGGAAGTCAATTCCTCAAGGCCCTGGTTATTGGGCAATGGAGATTCTTGTGTCATGTTATTGTTACTGTTTTTGGACCGAAGAAGGGCGGTTTCAATGAGTTGAGCCCTGTTCTTGTATCGGCTGTACTGTCACTGGTTTACGATAAACCATACAGTTTTTGTGATTTTCTTTTTGGGGAGCTGGTGAAGCAGATTTTGGGCAATGTTAGATCTCGTTTCTTGATCTACCCGAGATTCTGAATGATGATCATTCGTCATCATCTTCCTGGTTTAGTTGTTCCTGAGCCGCACTTACGCGTGGATACTATTGCGCTCAGAGGATACAACGCTATGTTCCAGCAGACGATTAGACGGGAGGAATATGTCAAGCCTGAGATTCATGATCTTTTTGGCTATATTGTTGATTCTGCTTATGTGACGCCCAAATCATGGTTGGAATGATGTTGGTGCTGATGTTGGTGCTGCTGTTGCTGTACATGAGCCTGTTGCTGCTATGGTTCAACAACCTGAGCCACGGGCACTTATCGAGGATGTGTTGATACAGGCTGATCAACCAGGTCAACAGGTTGATGCTGAGGTTGCCACACAACTGGTGCAAGAGGTGCTAGGTCAGAATGACGATGCACAAGATCCCGATATGAGGGAGATAGACCAGTTTGTGGCTCCTGCACAGGTATTATTATTACAATTATATAATAATATAGATATTTAGATGTTCGATGTAATTATTAAATATTATAGTATAATATTATTATATAAAGATAATGCTATAGATATTTAGTTAATTGGATAATAATTCTGATTATAAAATATAAATATCATTATATACAGGAGACTGAGGCTGTAGACCCAGAGGTTGCAAGACCTGAGGGTGAGCAGAGACAGCAAGATAGATCAGAGGTTGTACCTGTTAAGGTATTATATCTGATTAATCTTAAATATATAGAACTTATATGATAGAGCTTTACGCTAATCATAAATGTTTAATATATTTGAAATTTAGGATCATGTTGGTCCATCTGGAGGTCGAGATGGAGATACAGCTTCTGATTCCAGTGATACAGAGGATGATCTGGATCGTCCAGTTGATCCTATCATAAGTATTCCTGATGGGATGATAAAGCAAGGATCAAGGCTTGTGGTTGATCCTGCTTTGAAGCTGAAGCGTAAAGTCAATGATCCTGATCCAGATTTCATCATTCATGACTTGGACGCTGAAGAGGATTCTCCTCTTGTTACTCAACGCCGGAAGCGTTCGAGGATTTTGACCATCAGAGACGGTTAGTTTATTTTAAAGTTAGACAATCTTAACTTGTTATTTATCAGGGGTTAAACTGAGACAGTTAATTCTGTGACAGTTGCTCAAGATACTGAGCAAGTAGAGAGGTTAATATCGGTAGAGTCTGAACCGATGTCTGTACCTGATGAGGTAAGAGATATATGTTTAGTACTACAAGTATTACAAAATTAACTAGAGATTGAGACAGAGTAATCTGTAACAATTACTTATTTAATTTTTGTCTAATGTTTTTAGGAGATTGTTGACTTAGTATGTTCGGAGCCGTTTCCGACTACTACAGCAAGCACATTTGCATCTGATCATTTGCAGGCAGCTTTGTCTCAGCCGCCTCCACCGCTTACATATGATACACATGTTGCTTCGATGACACCGCCTGGACCTACAACCATTTCAATTACTCCTACGACTGATGCTGAAAGGATTACATCCTTAGAGTCGCGAGTTAAGGAGTTAGAGAAAGTTGTTTCGAGGATTCCAGAGTTGGTTGTGAACAATCTTACTCTAGGACAACAAGTGCTTCATCAGAGTCAAGCTTACAAGTCACTGCTGCAGACTCACAATACGTTGCTTGATGATTTCAATACCCAGCGACTAAAGCTTGATAACTTGGAACGATTGGAGTTGCGAGTGAATTCAGGACAGTCTGCTCAGGGGGAGATATTGGTATACTTAGAGTCTTGCAAGCAGGATGAGCTGAGAAAGAAGAAAGACTCTGACAAAGACGATGATCCTAATGCGCCGAAAGGTGGTGAGCAGACCGGTCCTTCAAAGACTAGTGAGCAAACTACAACTCAGGGGGAGTCTGGTGCTGAAGCTAGTGGTTCTGGAGCTGGAACAAGTACAGATAAGACAGGACCAGTTGATACTGAAGCTGGTAAGATAGCTTAGTATTAGCGTAGTATTGTAATATTTGTAATAATTTGTACTGAACAATTGTAAACTTAATATTATTGTGTAATATATTCGGCTTAAGATTATTATTATTTTAAGTAAAATATGTTTTATGTAATTTAAGTTTATATAATTTTATATATGTTAAGATAAAATAGTGATCGAAAGACTTCCGACTCATTGAGTAGTCGAGCGGCGTGTTCCGATTAATATCGGCGGTCAAAATTTTTATATAACATATGCATTTTAGACTTGAGAGTTGATATAACTGACAAGTTAAAAATGTGATAACTAGGTAAATGATATATAATTTAAAGATATAATTGAAAGTTAAGTTTTTATAATATAATAGTTCAAATTAAGTCTTGAAAATTATATAAGTTAATTAATAGTAAACATGAATGTTTGGTGATTGTTCACAAGACATTAGAGTTTAAATTTAATTAATATTTTCTAAGTGACTGAAACAAGACTTTAGAAATCTTAGTTTGATTCATGGTAATCAATAAAAATTTAAAAGGTTATATAGAATGCGTTTATATTAAGGTTTAATAATACAAAAGGATTAATAAAGAAATTCTTAGATTGGTTCAGGGAAATCAATGAAGAATTTGAATTATTAATATATTTGTATTTGTGTTTTTCTCTAGGATTGGAAATGCTTGATCTATCAGATTCAGAAGATGATCTTTTGGATGAAATAGATGAAGAAATAGATTTTGATTTTGAATAAAGAGAGTTCAAACTTCCAGAAGACTGGACTGCAGTACTTGAATCTGAGATAGATTAAGGTGTTGATCTGGATGCAAACGTAGATGAACATGTTGTGAATCCGTCAACGACTGAATTTATTTTTGTGAATGAACAAGGAGAATCGGTTATTGATTTAGAAGATTTTGAGAATGCTTCTGAAGATTCAGATACTGAAGTTGAAGAAATTGAGGATAGATACAAACATTTGGTGGGTAATCCTATGTTTATCCAAGAAATGCTAAAGAAGACAAAGGAAAAGAAGCCACGCATTTTGAAAGAAGTTGATATTACCGGAAAGCGTGTGCTCAAATCTGGCATCATTGGATGGTATTATGACTCTGACCTGAAGCTTTTCGCGATCAAAAGGTTTGACGGGGTTCAATATTTTGAGAAGAAGCTTGCAGTGTTTAGTTCGTTGCCTCGATATGAGATTCGAGACTTGGCTAGATTAGATATGATAAACCCAAGTAATGATGACTATGCTAAGTATGTTGAGCGTATTATCAGGACTGAGGGATTATCTATGAAGTTTGATAAGGTTAAGCCAAGGAAAGGAACAACGATTAAATTGAAAGAGAAAAGTCAGAGGATTGGAAGAAGAAGAAGAAGAAAGAAGGTATATCCAGCGGTCAAGTGTATTAAGCAAATACCTATGAAGACCATGCCTCAAAATATTTTGGGACAACTGAAATATTGAGGGGTAGATGCTGTGACAGGTGAAGCCTTTATGATTGAAGCTGATGATGATTATCCTGATGGAGAAAAGGAGATTCTTCATGTTTATGATCACCGACACCTGATGAATTTGTCAAAGGCAGATCTGATTATGTTGTACAAGAACAAGATCGTATCTACTATTGCATGGAGTGATTTAGCACGAGATTATCATAGATGGTTAAAACATGCATCAAGCTTAAGATTTTTGCTGGAAGTAAGATTTACTCTTGAAGACTAAAGACAATATGAAGATAAAGACGCTAGAGCTATTGTCAAGGGGGAGTCTGTTGGGACATGTATTTGTGACAACAGATCTAGCTTGAAATAGGACTGGTGTAATTGTTATCATGTTTGTACAATTGGTTTAGATTTGTAAATGAATATTTGTTTTGTTGTTAATGTTCGTTAAATATATTAAATGTGTTAAAGTGTTAGACGAATATTGAAAATGAAATAAATAAGTGTGGCGAGTCGAGATCTCAAGTCGCAAGTCATGGACTGCGAGTTGAGAACTGAACTCGGAAGTATAGCAACGAGCCGAGCTAAAATGGGCTTGGGCTTGTAGCGAGTCGAGTCAACTCGCAGGCCCAGCGGCTGCGAGTTGAGCCGAAGTATTTATATGTTTTCAATTCGTCAAAAACATAAGAAGTTACACGACTGAACTTTTGGCATTCGAGACCTACAACCTGCGAATTCAATATATCCAAAGAAAACTTAAACCTAAAGGCTAGGCTTTGACGTTTAATCGTTTGAAGCTAAGTATTAGAAAATGTGAACGCGAACTTATTCGTTATAGTAAAATAACGACGTATTGAGGGTTTCCGCACCTTAATACTACAGATAACGAAGTTATCGATCCTAAAAACTAGGGACTTACAAAGTTCCACTTGAAGATTCTTTCACAACTGAAAAGTTATATCCTTTGGGAATTATTGCTTCTAAAATAAGTGACTATAATCTCTCTAACACCCTTTCATGAGATAAGTTTGCTTGAGGACAAGCGAAAGTCTAAGTGTGGGATACTTGATATCGCATAAAAAATCACATTTTTGCTACCGATATCTTCCTCATTTAAGTTTAAAATTTGGCAAATAAGCTCAAAAACTACATTAAATTGAGTTATTTTGTTAAGTAGGTTAAATGCGGAAGCACGAGAAAAATCAAGCAAAACGGATGAAAAACGGAGATTCTACGCACGTTTAAAGAGTCGCAATAATTCGAGACAAGCTATCTAAAGATGAAAGATTCATCTCAGAGATTTCTCTACACCAAAGTATTCGTTTTCGAAAATCGGATCCTACGCAAAAAAAAATCATTGAAAACAGATGAAAAACGAAGATTCTATGCGCAACGAAAGATTCAAAACATTCGGAACTAATTATCTCAAGTTAGAAGACTCATCTCAGATAGTTCTTTTTATCAAAGTCTTCGTTTTTAAAAAATAAATCCAACTCAGAAAGAATCATTGAAAACAGGCGCGTAACAAAGAAGATACGAAGCAAAAAGAGAACCGGAAAACACCTGGCCGGAACCGGTTGGCAGCTGCCTAGAACCGGCTGGTGCCAGCCGGAACCGGTTGCTTTTTGTCCGTACGTGTACTGGTCCGGCTGGATCGGCCCGGAACCGGCTGACCCGGGCTGGTTCCGGTTGCTTTTTCGTACTTGCGCGCGCTGTTCGCTAAAATGAGCCTGTTTTTGCTATCGTGAGCCAGATTTCAATTATAAATATACCGTTGGATTCATAATTCAAAAACGCACACTCTTGGACAACTTTCAGCTTCAAAAATATACTTCCAAATTTTCTTTAAATTTTTCATTCTTTCTCTCTCTAGGATTAGTCAAATTAATCTACTGATTAACCCAGGAACTAGAAGGAACGATTGTAATTGAAGATTAGCTTTGTACATGTGAAGAGTTTGTCAATTGTAATAATACGCTGCTACGCTTTAATTTCTGGGTGATATCTAAACCTTTTCATGCTCGTTTTGTGTTATATTTAATTATGCATTATTACTTGGTATGTGATCTATATATTGCCATGAATTACGAGTTGTTTATTAATGTGATTGTTGGGATGTAAATAATTAAAAGTAGGGATGACATTATATAATCAGTGTACGACGACCGTAAAGTAATATGACGGCCCCTATTCGAATGTTCTCCGATATAGTGTTGGAAACGATTTACGCGGAGTACAAACGTATGGATGTCAGAGAATGACTAAAGGTAGTCGTATAACAGGAATCAGCTCTGGTTTAACATTGGATCTCTGAAAGGACAATACAATCTTATAAACTAACTGATAAATCCTACGAACGTCAAAACACTGTAAACTAATGTTCGTCAATAAGTTCAGATAAATAGGAATTAATAACGACTGTGCTGTTTAGGCTTTATGAACTTAAGTTTAATTTATGGGGTACCCTTTCTGGTTATCCACGTGACTGCAACCTAGTAATTAGGAATTGATCAAGTCTAATTCGGGTAAGTAGTTATCTGTACCTAATCCATGACAATGTAAGACACTGCGAGAGCACTGTTCAGTACATAGTAATTAATCACTATGGAATTTCCGTGTATCTCCCAGCTTTACTTAACGAAAGCATGGCAGAGGTGAGTAACTTTGGAAATACTATATAGTAAATTACAAGGCGAATCACTGAAAGGTATGTTCTGCACATGAAACATGTTTTAATAAACTGCGAATAGTCCAGGGATGTATAACTGTTTGAAAATGAGAGATTTAAGTCATAAGTCGAATAAACCAGAATTTAAATAATGGCATCAAGACTTAGAAATGAAAGTAAAAGTCCAAGTGACTTGGGATTCTTAAACCACTAGGTCTTACATAATCGACGGTCTAAATACACGACGTTAATAATCAGTTACATAACTAAGCAGTAAGTAAATTACTTATGTGTTAAGAACGGTCAGACCTATGAGATGATACGCTGCTTTAATCATGTACCTCGGTGTTTCACCAAGATAGGTTGCTTATCTTTTAACTAGATAAGTATTGGAAGTTTTGCGTATTGCTCCGATCAGAATCGCGATAACCTAGTTCCTAGTGACATGCCACTTTAATATTCAAATTATTTTGGTAGGATTCCAGTGTTTACACCTAATAACGTACTTATTTGATTCAGTAATGTCCCTATTTATTCTGTCATCCCGAAAGATTAATTATTGAAACCTCAGCAATCACATATCCATCTTTATATGTTTTCCTGCAATCACATATCCGTCTTTGGTTTAACTATAGAACCCCAAAAATCTACCTACTTTAACCCATCCTATATATTTCCCTACCGAAAGCATCAGCTTTGATCCACATTACGTAGCGATCTTTAGAACGATCTTAGGTTATACCTACCACTTACTAATTATAGTAGGTAGTACATATAATTTAAGCCCCAATAAAATATAAATTTAAAACCACTGACGACCTCTCGAACTGCCAGTCAGAGATATTTGACGACAATCTCTACTCACAATTGGTGTGCCGTTCGGAGGCGCATCACTCGTGAAGATAAGGAATGTACATCGGCTTGGGATCTCCGGTAATAACTTTGATAATGGGAGAAAAGATAAGACAGTTGACCATATCTTCATAGTTTTGGATACCTGAAGGTATATCTAGATTTGCTACATATTTGTAGGGTTTGATTGCAATAGATGATGGATCAAACTGAGCTTGTGGGGCTTTCAGGGCTTTTACTCTTACACTTGGCACAAAGGGTATGCCATTGGTTGGTGCAGTTCTTGATCGAGGCATTTCTTGATCGAGGCATCTTTCAGGGCGTACATTCTTTTTCAACCTTGAGTTATTATTAGTATGGTGTTAATGTGACACGCTTTTGTAAGTGTGGCCCGTGTTACTACTGCGAGTGCTCTAAGAGTTGCACACGAAAGGTTACCCATTTGTACTTATAGATAGGTATATTTTAAAAATACAATTTGATATTCACAAACATAAATACCACCAACGGAATTTCAAACATATCTAGAGGCAAACAAATGACACACAGACAAATTCAATAGTACTAACATTTTACACTTTGGTACTTGTATAAATAAAGTGTTGTAAACTATACCCGTAACAGCGATTTACGAACTCAAGAACGTGTCAACTCTGATATTAGTCGATCTAGAAAGAAACTTCATGCATATAGGAGGATTAACACCAGCCAAAGCAAGTATCGAACTCGGTAAAGTCCAAATCCCATCACCACAAATCAAACCCGAAGCAACAGCAGGCCCGAATGCAGCTGCTTTCGCCTTATTAATCTTTGACCAAATGAACAAGATCAAACTTCCAACACACATGTCAATTGCGAAATAACCTCCTATGTAAAAAGGAATCGCCATTGCCATTGGAATTGGAATAAATCTTGCTCGATTCTTACCCACAGCATCCCTAATCCCATTCACAAAAATAGCAAAAGCAAAGAATATATAGCAAAGCATTAGGCACTTATCAGGTAATGCTGAAAAGCCTTCAACTCCCAAAATGGCCATGTTTCGGTAAACAAGAGCGTAGGGTGCAGGGTATTCAGAACCGGGGACTCCAAGATTATCAAACGCTTTGTAAAAAAGCCAGAAAACGCAAGGTGAGATGACACAGCCCATTGCGGTCCCAATCACTTGGCTAATAAACATGGACCTGGGTGAAGCTAATGTCATGTAACCGGTTTTAAAGTCCTGCATTAAGTCAGAAGCGGTTGAGACTATATTCATCATGACCCCACAAGCGGCTAGCCCAGCTAGAACACCCCCGTTTGTTCCACCGGCCCATGCTCCGATAATAAAGATTGCTAGCTTTCCATATGTTGATGCTAAGGACCAGTCAGTGAGCCCACACCCGTAAGCGTTACAAAAGGCTAAGGCAGGCGCAAAAACGTAAATTACAGCAATGTAGTACCATTTGAGTTGGTGGAAGATGTGTGGAAGAGTAGCAGCAGAGATAATAGCAATGGTTAGGTAACCAACAATTGCGATCCACGTAGGAATTTGATCCTTGAGAAACAATCGAGTGCGCTTTTGTTCATCATAAGATAGAGAAGGTAGATCGGGTGATGAATTACCGCTAACAGGAATATCCCCTTGGATTTTTTGCTGATTAAATTGGTGATATAAGCCAAATAAAGTGTGACCAAGGACTTTTATGAAGTTGTAGAGTCCATCACCTAAAATCATTGATATGCCGATGAATACCTGCAGTACAATACATGATAAATAAAAAACCAACATAGACAAAATTGTGAAGCGGTAAAAAGAAGTGGGCAGAAGCAAGAAAATTACCCTGTAACCTTGCAAGCCGTGAAGACTACTTGATTTGAGATCTGCAGGATACCAATCGCCTTTCTTTTCGTTAATGAGTGGCCACATTATACCCCAAGAAAGGATTGCTCCCACGAGCAATGATACATTGATCAGATATGGGCAGATCATGCCGACACCAACATATGTTGCTGAAAAGTCGAAATAAAACCTGATTTCGACAAAAAAACAGTGCTAGTTGATGAGAAATGAATGACACTATTGGTCAATTCATATATGAAATACAGAGAATGCAAAAAGTACATCAAATTAGAAAAGGTCTTATGGTGAACTCCAAATTCCATCCTGTGGACTCAAATTTTCTAGAGTTCTATTATTTTTTGTATCACTGTAAATCAATAGAGACGGGGAATGGTTAAAATATCTGCTTACTTGTTTTCATAGGCCTTAAGGCCGAGTGTCGGGAAGCTTGCAAATCCACAGTCATCTCCACCCGTAAAGAACCACTGAAAGAACCCCCATAAGAAACTGAAGGAGAAGAATTTTCCTAAAGCTCTCACTTGCTTCCTGCAGGAAGACATTGAGAAATTAAACATGAAGTTGTAGAACATATAATTGACTGTAATAAAGAAGGTATTGGGATTACTTGGCTAGCTTGGCACCCTGGGGAGTGTGAAAACTGTTTATCAGATGAGCAGTTGCAGTGCCGCTTGGATATATCAGTTTGAAGTCGATAACCATTATCTGCAACCATTATATTTGTTAAAACACAAAAACATAATAATAGACACCGATACAAGGACTCAACAAAATTGGGAAACATATCCAACTTTTGATCAATTTACTCAATATGGGTCGTTTTTGGCTTATAATATTATACATTATACCCAACATGTCAGATGCATGAACCTAAAAACCTTGGCTAAGTTTGATACAAATGAAAGGATCCAATTAAAGCTACTTTAAGGTGTCACTGTGTGTAGGTGTTACCATGTAATTAAGAATTGAAAATATGGAAAAGTACCTTGCGAAGAGGGACGACCGAAAAGAGTCCAAGAAAGCTAACAACAAAAAGAAATGCAATCATCCATCCTAGAGAAGGGTTCTTCGTGTTCATTGCAGAGTTCTGTTCATTTGATTGTTTCGCGATCAATTCACTCATACCAAATAGGTAACTACCAAACCCTCCTGAAAAATGTACAAGATTGATCTTATTTCATTGATAGCTTTATTGAAACTAACTAAAAAAATTCATGGCATGTTGGATATACCCAAAACTAGAACATATGAACAACACAATGGCTTTCACATTTAATAAGTAGTGCATTGTGCCTAGCAGTTGAGGAGTTCTAAGCTTAAGTCTTTCTAGGTGTTGTAGTGTTTCTGGGCCTATTTTATATTTCATGTGTAATCTGAGTGTTCGTTATTTCGGATCATTTTATTTGAGATGAAGATTTTTTGCAGTCGGGTCTATTTGAGTGTATGGTTTGGGTTTTGTTCTTCTATGGCGTCTTGGGTGTTTAACCAAGGTTGTAAATCTCGTTAGGCGGGAAGTACTCATGAAAATAACCTTTAAAGTTATATGTTCAAAATATAGACTAGAGTTTTCAGAACTTTGGTGAACAGCATTAAAAAGTGAAACTAAAAGAAAAGAAAGCAGCCTAAACTTTAATTTGACCAAAAGCCCTCATTTTAATACATATATTAGAATGTTGATCCAGTACAGAATCATCTCGAACCACCCCAGAATCACGAGTGTACCTAACTGCTCGGCCGAGTTTTACAACCACAGGTTTAACGTAAGACTTGTACAAAATATATTTTGAGTGTAAATGAGTGCATTATATTATTTTCAAGACAGTGACCATACAAGTTTTTATTTAGGTTTCAAGCAAGTGGAATAGTGCACGTTCACATATTCCAATAATTGCCAGCTCAGCGATTCGGTTTGTAAGTCAATAATTTACAACTTCCCAAATTTTTTGAAAGATAAAAATAAAAAAGTGGTTCATAATATTGTGGACATAATAATTGGGTTGCCTAATAATGGCAACTTTTATTTATAAAGATAATAAAGGCAACATAATGAAGTAAATCCCATAATAATTAGGTTTTATTGTTTAGATATACTTTCATTTGTTCTATTGTATGTATTGAACTTTTAATTATCGTCTATTGTATGTATAGTTTCCTTTTTGGGTAAAGCCAAAAAAGGAAACTCTCCTGTTTTGACATTTCTCAAAAAGGAAAGTTTACATACAATGGACGATATTTATAAATTTAATACATACAATAACATTTTTCAAAGTTCGACTTATACAATTGTAAAATGTGTAAAGTTTAATACATTACAAAACAATAAGCCCTAAGAGCACACGGTACGCGTCTATGTGGCATCGGTGTTCTCTTTTGAGAACACTGAGCTTCAGTGTTCTGGCACACCCCATTGGTGTTCTCGCCAGTGTTCTCATCCAATTTTTGCTCCAGCGTTCGATGGGAGACGTTGAACCATTCAATGTTCTCACATTTTTTATTGTTTTTGCTTCCTTTTTCTGTTTGAATTAAAGTACTAGCATAAAAAAAATTGTTATTTATTTAATTTATTTGTCAAGAACACCGTTAAAGAACACTGAGAATTCAGTTTCACCACATCACAAAATCCTCACTTTCAACATTCTCCAGAACACTGTCCCAGAACACCGACACCACACCTTGTGCTCTAATAATTATAGCTATATATTTTTAAAAAATAATAATTAGAAAATGACAGAGCGTGCTAATCAACATCAAGTGGATCTCGTAGATTAATAAAGTCAATTGGATGATGGAATGTGACCACATGACCAATATCCCCCCTTTCACGCCTATTTTGGTGCCACACACACAATTCCACCATACGAGGATACTTCCAATTTTCAAAAGACTTTTTAGACAAATATATGAATAAAATCGTTCGATATAAGATTTACTACGGCTAAAACCTAAGACTTAAGATTGTGTTATTTTGCATCTTTTGACTATCATCAATTACTCCATCCGTACCAATCAAAGTGTCCACTTTGACTTTGCACACAGTTTTAGAATTTCCCACTAGCTTTACTTTTCACCAATCAAATAACATATCTATCGACTAAAGTCTCTTTCGATTGGTTGAAGTACGGAAGTGGACACTTATTTGGGACAACCCAAAATAGTAATGAGGACACTTGGAGTGGGACGAAGATAATATGAATTAAGCCTAAAAATGGTATAGATTCGTGTAATATATAAAGTCGTTCGATCATGCATAATTGTATCAAAATGTGTTAAAATATGTGGTGACTTATATTGTATTTACCAAGTAAAACGACATCTGTTATGTCTAATATTCTTCCGATAACTTCTATTGCATAATTTGATGACTTGCTCATCAACCATCTATTTGTAGTTTTGCTACTTTGGTAGCTAGACACATTAACACGCCATTGCCACATCATTAAAACCAGAGCTACCTTATCGGTTTGCAAGTTATAGGATGTTAAATGCATACAATTAGTAGTAACTGAAGATTTATTACACACAATAAAAATAGTATAATTAGCTATTGGTTACATATAATATAAGTATAAGTATAGTTTAATATATCTTTCTCCACTTAGCCGTGTAATTAACACTAATAATTTAAATTAGTTAACTTAATCGATGATAACGATCATTATCTTGCTAAACACATTAGAGTATACTCAACCAGAATAGTATCCTAAGTACAAGCAAAGTAAGTAGCAAAGTGTACCTATATATACAAAAAGTGTACCTATATTTGATTCGTATTACTATGCACAATTGAATAGATGTTAAATTTTAGACGACTTTTTGACAAGTCTAGCTAATTAATGAAATTTGGTGGATTAGAAGCAAATGACAATGACGTTTGACTAGCAAATTTAACCATTATATTGAATTTACATAATTGAGGCATTTATTGTACAATGGAATTCAAGTTACGACATTTATTAAGAAAGTCATGAATTGGTTCGCATTAATGTAAACTGGCATACGATGGGGATTCATGTGATTACATTAAGACTTATTTAAAGCAAATGTAATAATTATTCAACGACCAACAAACTTTAATCATAAAAGGGTTTTTGTTAAGCTACATTTAATACTCATTAATTCGATCTAATAATTTTCTTTTTTATGCATATACTAGGCATTGAGCCCGTGCGATGCACGACCGTTTAAAAAGTGCAGTGATATAGTAATTGTAAGTAGCCGAATATATCAATGGGCATATAATCAGCGTTATCGATAGCACAATTAATTTGTGGTGTTGACCAATTACTTTACGTTTACTTTAATATTTTTCATATATATCATTCCTTTACTTTTCAACATAAACTTATAAACCAAACTTATTTGCAAACAATGTTCAAGAGTTTGTAAATTAATAACACGTAATCGTTAACTAAAATAATACGCTCTAATGGTAATTAAAAAACTTTATTTTATATATAAAAATTAAGCATTGAGCCCGTGCGATGAACGACCATTTATATAATACCATTAAATTAGTTTGCATGTTATTATGTTTAAGTTTGAATACATAATTGTAACACCCCAATATTCGAGGTATTATTTTAGTGTATCCAGAAATATACATCTTATGAAATAATATTAATTAAATAAGAAGATATGAAATAAAATGTAATCGAATTCCTCAGTTTTATACTGTAAATTAAATAAAAGAAGGGGATTTATATGTAAAATTCGTATTTATCTCTTACTTCTTCTAAAACTCTCCAGACATTCATTCTATGAGGAACCAAAAACGCCAGAATCATCATCACCATAAACCTTCTTCTTTCAACTCGTGATTAAGCTCAGAATCTTCAAGTTATCATCTCTAGTATCATCTCTACTCTACTTGTAAGTAATTTCTTATGAATTATTACTTAGGGTTTAGGTGATTAATGGGTTTTGGTGAGTTTCATCAAATTGGAGGGAATTAGAGTATGGAATTGAATTAGTTGGTGATCTCTAACATGATTATCACTATTAGAGATCATCTTAACTTATGAAAACAATGAAATCATTGTAGGGTTTATGATGAAATTTTGGGGTTTTGCTAAAACCCTCTTGAATTGAGTTTACTAGCATAATAAGTAGTTAATTGTGATGATGAAAGTATGAATAGGTTATGCTAATAAGAATCAATTAATTAAGAACTTTGATTAGTGATTATTAAACCTAATCAAAGTGGGGGAGAGGAATTATGAATTATTACCTAGTTGTTATGAATTTTAGAATCTAAGTATGTTATTATGTATCACATGTATAGGTGATAAAGGATTGGAATAACTAGTATCCTTGCTAGGTGAATTCATCATCCAAGATTAAGGTGAGTACATTGTGGATCAATTAGGTGAAGGTTATGTGATTTCGATTTGTTTACGAACAAGAGATTTCACATAATCATGTTATTGTTATTATTATTGTGTTTATGAAATTGGATAATGAAGTGGAGGGTTATGATCACGAAATAATATCTAATGCGAAATATGTGCTTTGCACAATGGTATCTTATGGGCCGCGGATCCAATTGGTATCTATTACTATCTATGTTTATTATTTGATAGTCTAAAGACTTATATGTGATTGAATTGCTTAATTGATTTCCTATGTATTCACTAAGCATTTTATGCTTACTCCGTATCATCTAAATGTATTGTAGGTAATACTTCGAAAGGAAAGGATAAGGAAATCAAGAAAGAGTAGCGTGGATGGGTTTGCAAGTTGTAAGTGCAAGCCTTCTCTTTTAGTATCGTTTTGATGAACTTGTATAATACGCCCTCAAACTAAGGTTTTTGAATGTTAAACAATATATGTGTAGTTTGTCGGATGGTTGACTTTGAAGGTCAACTCTAGTGTCGGGATGAATCATTACGTGTTTTGAACTTGTGGAATCATAAATATATGGATGTAAATATTATTATGGTTTAATGTGAAGAAATCTTGTGAGAATTAAGTAATCCGGTTGATTTTAAATTGTACATATGGTTAAATAAGTTAAGGGAATCAAGTATAGATGAAATAGAGTGGTTATGATGTCAATGTATGGTAAAAAGGGAAATGGGTCAAAAAGGTGTCTAATTGGGTTATATTTGGATAAAAGTGTCAAAATGGATCGGAATTGATCCAAAGGATTAAAAGGTGAATGGCTAGGGTTATGAAACTTTGGTCAAATGCCTTAAGTCTGTTATTACATGATGAAAAAGTGCTCAAGAGTGTATGACCCGAACTGGAGTAGAACAAAATATCAGTAGTTCACTAAAAGTGTCAAAAAATGAATATAAGGTCATTTTGGTCATTTTGCAATAATTTGCGAAAGTGTTTAAAGTGAAAGTTAGATTATGTTATAGTGAAAGTGTGTACCAAATTTCAGGTCGCAATAATGTTCGAGTTAAAAGTTATGCTCGTTGGAAATATGTATTTTGGTCATAAGTAAAACAGGTTCAGGATCTGCTGTGCCAGGGGTTTACCCGGCGAGTAACCCCTGTACCCGACGGGTACTCTTCAAACAAGAACAAACCAGCGGGTTAAAACCATGACCCGGCGGCTTCTATAGCCTTTAAACGGAAGAAAATTCCTGTTACCAAAATATTAAATAAACCGGCGGGTTCTCTAGGTGACCCGGCGGGTCCACCAGTTTACCCGACGGGTAAAGATGGTACCCGGCGGGTACCACTTGTTTTTCAGGAATTTCCTTGTTTGTTAATTCTGGGACCATTGTAGCATTATTACAAGTGCAGGTATCATTAGTATAAATCTGAAAGTGTATTGTTTATGTAAAAAAAAAAAAAAAAAAAAATTCGGGCGTTTCAATAATACAATTAAATTAATTTGTAAGTTATTATGTTAAGTTTTAATACCTTTGTTGAGCAATGCAAGGTAATTAAAAAAATAAAAATTAATCATATGTTTTTTAGGTTTTCAACTGTATCTTAATATTGTTGAAAGTTTAAAATTATTACTGAAATTCAATAGAAATATATACCAAAATGTACAGAAAATAATCAATTTCAAATATCTTTATTAAAACTAATTTTCTTAAAACATGGTAGTTGATGATGATAATATTTGTTAATTGCAATGTATAAGATTTAGATTAGAAAATGAATCTTTTTTTTTTTATGTAGGTAAAAATTGTTATATATTAGATATAATATAGGAATTTTAAAGGCTATTATAATAAAGTATAATTGATAAATAATAGTTTTAGTAATTATTAATTAAGGTTTTTAAGGAAAAAATAATATGATGATGTGGCAATCTGGGAGGCTATAAAGAAAAGGAAATGTTATGATGTGGCATGTCTAAAAATTAAGGAAAAATCTTTGTTTTATATGTATAGATAGATTAATTTCAAATTACGTTATTTAAGAAAATTACATGTTTATTAAATGCAACTTAACGTCTGTTACGGGAGTACACGTTAGCAAAACCCATCATAGAAAGAAAAGGAAGGAATCAAATTAGTTGTCTATGCATATTTTAATTATATAATTATTTTAAGTTTATAACTTGTATCATAAATTTAGTTATGTATCACTTTTTTTATAAATAATTATATCATATTGAAGAGTGAAAAGTTCTAATAATTTTAATATAGTTTAATTTTATCAAAAAGTTAGTTGATTTTAAAATAAAAAATAGGAAATGTTCATTCCTATCACAACTACACATCATTTAAAAAAAATGATTCAATTTATTGAGTTAGAAAATATTGAGGGCCTAATACCTTACACTCCACTTGATAATCCCACTTCGATATAAAGTGCTATCACATTTCGTAGGTACTTTACTATAATAATAATAATCATAATATAATAATATAATAAAATAATATGTATTAATTACTTGATTACTTGATAGTCAGCGGTATACGTTTACCACTAAAAAATCGTGCCAATTAGGAAATTAAATTTAGGTTAATTGTAGGAAACTCAATCAATCATGCTTAAGTAATGTTTATGTCACAAGTTGTCTTCACATATTTTGTCTAGTTTGGTGTCCCTCTTTTGGTCTAGTTTATCTACCGATATTGTTTTTTAACTTATTCTAACATAGTTGTCCACTTCAAAAATGGTTAATAACTTTATCTTTTTACACTTAATTAACTTTTTTTACAAAAGTTTATGTTTAAAATATAGATATTATTAATGACAGCCCTAATACATAGGTTAAAAGTGGCATTTAACTCTTAAAATAAGAAATCTTTATACTTTAACTAAAATCGTATATCGTCATCAATTGGACATGTATTCCATAGACATAGGACACAAAATACAACGACATATACATCCAAAATCTTTTTAACTTTAGTAATGATTATATATATATATATTCAAAGGTTGCAAATTTGGAGAATCCATGTCAAAAATAGCCGATAAAGCCAACGTATATTTTGACAGATTATTCTAACTTTACAAACATATCACAAAAACTTATCCAACTTATAATTCTTTTTGCTTTATAGTGACCATATATCTAACTTTTACAAACATTATGAATTCCAATAATAAAGCAGGTTGGTCATTTCCTCAATCATAATCATCCACAATAATAAACTTTTCAAAAAGTAAAAATAAAATAAATATGATTATAAACTTTTTGAAAAATCCACTAAAACGTAGTACACTACACATAACAATGTGTAGTGCATATTTTTGGTGAATTTATCAAAATTGACGGTAAATTTATCATTTCTCTATATAAAATCGTGTAATGCAAATTCCAATTAACATAAAAAATCATGAAGAATTCAAGAAATTAAGAATAAAAAGAATTGGGACGTACCGGAAAACGCGATGCCGGAAGAAGCAACAACACAAGTCTGAATAACAGTATTCTCTTGTCGTGTAAACGGCTGTTTCAACATCCCAGATTTATCAAGAAATTTGGTCCATGTTTTCACAAAGAAAAACCCCAAAAGTCCAGCAGATACATTCAACGATGGAATGATTCCGGTTGTTAGATTCAGTTTCATTACGATAAACGTAAACAGAATCGCAAGTATAAAACTAACAACGAACGCACGAAGTGTGAGCTGTTGTTGCCACGGTGGCACCTTCTTGCTTTCGAATATTCGTTCGATCGAATCAGCGTTTCGCTTATCATCGTCATCGTTGATAGTGTTGTTATCTTGGTGTTGAGTGTTTGATGATGTTCGTTCCATTGCCATTGTTAGAGGTTTGATATGGGGGTGTTGGATTGTAGTATTGAAATAGGTGGGAAATTAAGTGGGTGTTGTTATCTTTGGCCTACAAGTGATGACGAATTTTGATGAGGGTGTTATGTGGATTTATATAGCGGGATCAGGAATGGGATTTGGAAAGGGAATGGGAATGGAATCGGAAATGGGGAATGGAATCTGGGTGAAAGTGAGAGTCAATGACAGAGGGGATAGTGTGGCAAACTGGCAATGTGTGAAACCGTTGAATATTGAGGGATTGTTTGGAACTTTGGATGCCGCATTGATTTAACAAATGGGACTCGATATGTGTGATGTTAATTAAATTTGCATTTTTTATTTCTTTTTTTTTTTTTCCTTTTACGAGGTCGCTAATTTATGCTCATCTTTTAGAAGACAAAGCTTAACTTTTCAATTATATCACAAAATTCATTTAGTAGAATTACTGATATTAAGTTATACATGTTTATTGATTATGATTTATGTTATGAAAATTTTAACTTCATTAACTGATCTTTAACCTATGCTCTTAGACATAAGTTGGATAATCCCTTTGCTAAAATAAAATTAAAAATAATATTTCCTCCGTCTCAAATTAAGTGTCCACTTTTCCATTTTGGTTTGTTGCACTATATTATCTATTTCAAACTTTTAATCAATCAAAATGTTTTTCAATGGTCATAATATAATTTTATTGATGCATATTGTGATATTTTCTATTTTAAAAAAAAAATATGTGCGAACTGAAAATGAACATCTAATTTCATAAAGAAAGAGTAATAAAAGAAGAAAGAGAAAATTTTCAGGTCACGATAAATTTTCTATTAAAGAATTACAACTTGTTTAGACAAACACAAATGTAGTTGAAACAAAGATTACACTTCAATCATCATTATAAACATCTAGTTCCTTGCTTAAAAGCTTTTAATCTATTAACAATACCCGAAAGAAATGATAAAGTGAATGGCACTTGAATTCGAGAAACAAAATATTTAAGGCTCAATGGATAAGGTTTAAATGTGGAATGAGCTTGTTACTTATAGATAGTGGCTGTTAACGATTTGAACCGAGTCGAATATTAGGATGGTCGAGCTCGACTCATTTACTAAATACTCGGTTCAAGCTCGACTAGAATTTGAGTAAGTTTCAAAAATTATGTTAAAGCTTGAGTTCGATAATTTTTTTATTGTCTGAGCTTGAATTCGATGCTCATTTATTTAATGGGAAAGTGTTTTTATAAACCAAACTTTTAAGTGCAATTTTGCTTGTTTATGAATTCGGGATCGATAAACTTATTCCATAGTTCGAAATCAAGCACGAATAAGCTCATTTATACTTGACGTCTTAAGTTTATATCTATTAGTTACATACATTTAAAGTTCTAAATATACAATTTTCTTATATAAACTCGACTCGAATAACTCAATTGATCCGGAACAAAACGAGCTTGCGAACGATCCGAGTCTAACATCAATTTTTTATACTCGACTCGTGAAGTTAATTGAATAGTATTTTTTGTTCGAACTCGACTAGTGTTTGAATATTATCGAACGTGAATTCGAGTTACACGAGCTCGAACTCGAGTAGCTCATTAAATGCACGACTCGTTAACACCCCTGCTTATAGGTTAGAAAAATTCCACCGCAATCCAGATGCATGCCTTGTGATACACCATCCGGCCATGGTTCCTCTAGTTCATTTTTCATTTGATAACAAAGTTAGATTGGCGACGACATTCACGAGTTCTTCTAGCCACATATACAGTACTACAGATCACTGCTTAAAATGCTTAGTTACCTTCTATAAGAGAGCTACTCATCAAAGACATACATTGAGCGAACATAACTAGTCTTACCGAAAGAAACTTATATTTTGCAACATCGTTATTTCCAAATATTAGCGAGCAGTGAGAGATTCCAGAATCACTATATGTATGAAATTGATATAAGGTTGATATGAAAATGAGAACGCGAACGCACTACAAAACCCACCTCTTATGACAACTATGGATCAATGGGTTTGATTTTCAAATTTTGATTCCTAATCAAGCAACCAAACAAACTCAATGAGTAACAATACCATTCGTCATTTCTCAAACTCTCAAACCAACCACCAAAGAAGGTGTGTAATTCATTTTTAAGCAATGTTATACGTGCCTAAACTAATGTCTAATTATACTATGTTTGACAGATGGATTCTACAAATTTTCACTCTTTATATTCACCAATCATTTTAGAGGGTATTGGAGATTGCGTTTTCAAAACTAATTTTGAGTTCACAAAATGCCATTTTGTAAAAGCATGTTCTAACTACTTTTTCAAAGATTGCGCTTTCTCTCTAACAAAACGTAGATAATCACTTTTTTGACAAACATTTTTTTGTTCCTATTACTCGTGTTTTTGCGAACATAATAGTTAAATATAATCTCTAGAGAACGCAATCTCAAACGCCCAATTTAAATGTGTGTCAACCACGGAGTAAATTTTTACACACATTTTTAGTTCTACATTTTATACACATAAATCATTTTTCTTTTTATTTTTAATTTTGGTAATCGGATTTCTTAGAATTATTATTAAAAATGAAGGACAGCCTGTTTCTATATCTCGACTCGTCGACCAAGAAAATGGGTGTGTCAACTTGTTTTATCCTTTTAAGTTTGACTATTTTTTATAATTATTTAGTCAATTAAATGTAAACAAGTTTGACTATTTTTATAATAATTTAATCAAATTAAATGTAAACCGTACGTCTTACGTACTAGTTTCTGTTGAGACCAGAGCTGGTAAAATGGGCGGGTTGGGCGGGTATGAGCTACAGGTCAAAACGGGCATGGGTTTAAACGAGTTCGGATCTAATCGGGCACGGGTCTAAACGGGCTCGATATAAAACATATAACATGATGGCCACCCATTTAGATCCATTCATGATTTGAGTTTTACCCAATTAAGCTCATTCCTAAAATTTCTCCAGTCCATAAGAACCCAAACTTTATGTCATTATACCTAAAATTGCTCTAATGTAGAGCAAATGGGTAGAATCTGCCAGCACTAGTTGAGACTTTGTCCAAAAAATATAGTCCATATTTCTTTTTTGGATGTCACATATTAATTGTCCACTTATAAAAATAGATATGGAAGTTTGATCGCGATTAACATATTACCTTTACTTGAAATTATTATTACAAATTTAAAACATGAACTAATTAATTTGTTAAGGATAAAATTGTCATTCGGCAAAAGAGAAAACAATAATGATTATTTTTTCATTAAACTGTGTATTTTTTCTCAAGTGTCAATTATTCTAGGACGGAAGGAGTAAATAAAAGACCAACATTGCATATAGTCCCTCCCTCCTATATTTATATATAGTCCAGATTTTCTTTTTAGACGTCGTAAATTATTATTATTCACTTTCAAAACTAGAAGGAACCAAACTTCGTATTTTACCCCTCTTTTATATGTATGTTATAAAAAGGTGGGTGAAATGTAAAAGCAAAAACTGTCATAGTATTTCAGTGTGATAATTATATTTTCTTAAGCAACATGTTTTATGTTTGTAAATGGAGGGAGTATTAAGACCACTCTCATTGGGTTATACAGTCATTTACACGTCAGTTATGTCAACTCAGCGTCACCTCAACATTTCCAAACTGACTAACAGTTGAAACAACGGTACCGTGACACCGTCACTTCAATTTATAAGTCCACATTACCAATATACATGCATTTCTATACAATAAACATAAAACAAAAATAATATATATATATATATATATATATATATATATATATATATATATATATATATATATATATATATAATGTTGCTGGCCTCACATCTTCGTCGCTTCACTTGTCGAATATCCTACCGAACCAACCGATAGCCCTATGGCCGTGCCAATAGCGTCGGTTGAAACTGGCGACGTCAGTGGCTCAACTGATGGACAGTTGGCACCGGTCTAACAACCAAATTTATGTGAAAAGAACGTAAGTTTTAGAGGTAGATATTTATTTGATATGGGGTTGTGTTACAATTTTAGAAATAAATATTTAGTAATTTATCACTTTGTTTTATACTTTCTTCTATTCTATTTATAATAGCTTTTTTCACGTAAGTATTTATATTTTATATATGGTAGAATATAACTTGTCCCAGCCCCAGGTGTCCATTCTTTTTTTTTTTTGTTTGTTCATCGTAAAAGGTCCATGTAATTCATCAGTCTGGCCCATTCTGTATTAAATTATTTAAAGTTTCATTATATGTAGTGAACTTTATATTTTATTGACAATGACAATATTATTTTGGTTACATAACAACTTGTAAAGACGTCGTGTGTTAAGAACACCCATATAAAGTATCATTAACGAATAATTTATTACACGAAGACAAGCCATTTTCTTTGCCTTAATTCGACAGTGCAATCAACTAAAACAACTCATTTATCTCTTATTGGGCTCTAAGATGGTAAGATACAAAACCACCTCATTTATCTCTATTGGGCTCTAAGATAGTAAGATATATCCATGACATATGTCATCTTCGTTGCTGTAATTTGTCTCTGAGTTCATTTATGGTTCAAATATATTTTTAATTCACATTATTAATCACGGATTTCTTGTGTTATTCACTTATTTATCGGGGTGCGCAATTTGAATCTGTATTCTACTTTGTAGAAGATATAATTGTTCACAATATTTTTGGTTGTTAAAATAAGTGTCCTAACTTCCTATTTTAACAAATCAAACGAGATTTTAGTGGGTATTTTGATATCTGATTGGTGTAGAGTATAATTAACGGACATGTCTTAAATGTGTGTAGATTCAAAGTTAACGTTTTAACTGCGAAGAAGAAATATCACAAGTATTGGGCATCAACCTCAGCAAGCGATTTTTTCAGTGACACATTTTCAAAACAGAAACATGTAAAAAATCAATCTATTAAAATCCACAGTCAAACTGAGAAATTTAAAATGTAACACTTTCGTAACATGTATACAGAAATAAATAAACCTTAAAAATATATATATTCTTTAACCAAATACACTCCAAATCAAACCTTACATTCTACTCCTTTCCTTTGGTGAAGATATCCGACCATCAAGACAATTCTCGTGAAAGTCTTTCATATCCTTTGCTATATCTCGCAACCTATATTTCTTAATTTTTCCAGTGGCCGTTTTCGGTAGCTCGTCCATGAACACCACCGTCTTCGGTACCATATAATGTGGCAATCTCCCACGACAAAATGTCATTATGTCTTCAGAAGTCGCCTTTCCCATTAAACTCACAAATGCACAAGGTGTTTCTCCCCAAAACTTATCCGGCCGAGCAACCACCGCAGCCTCGTGCACCACCGGATTTGAATACAACACCGATTCCACTTCCACACTACTCACATTCTCACCTCCGGTTATAATCACATCTTTTGATCTGTCTTTAATCTCTAAATAGCCGTCGTGGTGTATCACCCCGACGTCCCCGGTATATAACCACCCATCTTCTCTCATACACTTGGCGGTAGCATGTGGGTCCTTTAAATACCCCAACATTAAACACGCCCCTTTTAGGACAATTTCACCCTGAGTCAACCCGTCGTGTTTCACGCTGAGTCCTGACTCCGGATCTATAACGTTGACTTCAGTCAACCCTAAAGTTCTGACACCTTGTCTTGATTTTAAACAAGCCCGGTCTTCAACCGGTAACCGGTTCCATTTCTCTTTCCAAGCACAAGAAACCACCACCCCCGCCACCTCAGTCATACCGAACCCATGACTAACATTGTACCCCAACGACTCCGTTCGGAGGACTACGGCAGCCGGCGGCGGAGCTCCGCCAGTCAAGAAATTAACCTCTTTTTTTAACGGTTTCGCATCTGGTGAGTTTGCTATCATGTTAAGAACAACCGGTGCACCACACATGTGGGTAACATTGTGGCGGTCCACGGCGGAGAAGATGTCATCCGCCGTAAACTTGTGGAGACAAATGTTGGTGCCACCAACGGCTGCCATTCCCCAAGTAAAACTCCACCCATTCGAGTGAAACATTGGTAGGGTCCATAAATAAACCGGTTTTTTTGGTACGGACCAATCGATTAACGAATCAACAGTTACGATGAAAATTGCACGGTGAGAATGTACAACACCTTTCGGAGATGACGTCGTTCCAGAGGTGTAGTTTAATGTGATTGGATCCCATTCGCTGACCGGCCGTACCCACTTAAAATTTGGGTCCCCTTTCTTCACTAATTCTTCGTACGTTATAAGAAAATCAATGTCATTCATCACTGGTTGACGAGCTACAACAAATTTATTTAATTATATTAGTCTAATTAGTTTTTAAAAAATTGGTAACATTTTTCATCCTTCCTTTATATGTTTTAGTAGAAAGTAAAAGCATTGTAAGATACTTGTCCCCTAAAACTGAAGACCAAATTATACAAACAGTTTACAGAAAAACAAACCCACCGGTTGAATTATAGATGGCGAAACCTGCCAAATGGCTACCATTTAAACGGTTAATTCAGTTTCAGTCAAACCATTCACATTCCTAGTTTATCAAAATAATCTGATACTCTGTTTGATCATTTTATTTTAAAATTTATATTTTCAATCCAAATTTGTTTACTTATAGTTTCTTGGTAAAAAAATTTACCCGGTTTTGGGTTCGGCGTTCTTAAAAAGAAAAAGAAAAAAAAAAATAAAAAAATAGTTAAGTACTACTAGAAGGGAGACGACCGAGGCACCTGTTAACTTCTCATTGGCAGCATATTCCACATCATCCCTAATGAGAACGATCATCGGCCGTTGTATTCCAGGCGGGAATCTCAACACAGCCTCTTGTGCAATAGCCCGAAGATGAGTATCAACCACCAGCATTTTGGCCTCAGAGTGACGAAGCATAACAGAAATTGTTCTCGCATCAAGACGAGTGTTAACATTATTAAGTACTGCACCAGACATTGGTACAGCAAATTGTAGCTCGTACATAGCAGGAATATTAAATGCTAAAACTGACACAACATCACCTCTATGAATTCCCATTTCAACAAGGGAAGAGGCCACTTGAAGGCATCGACGATGGGTTTGTGTCCATGTGAAAATGGTGTTATTGTAGACGATTGAAGTGCAATCGCCATAAACAATAGCTGTTCGTTCTAAGAAGGTGAGAGGTGTAAGTGGGCATGAATTTGCAGATGTGGGCTTTAGATGATTCATGTTTGTTGTACAGGTTCAGTTCCTGTGTGTTGGCAAAAGATGATCAGTGGTATGAAGATTGTTATAAATGTTGCAACTAGTTAAACATGAAGTACTTATTCACATTTATGGGTTGTGCCCTGATGTATTGTTACTATCTATCCACCCTTTTCTTTTTTCATTTATTAACGGAATCAATATATAGAGGTGGGAGAATATGAAAACTGGAATGGTGGACTCGTGGATTAGAAATTATAAGGAGTTATTTTGGTGGACCATTATAATTTTGTGGTTAGGGTAAAACTCTCGTTTAGAAAAAATGACATGACGCCTAAAAATTATTCAGAGACGGTAAAATTTGAACCTTGAACCACCGCAAATGTGAAAGAGTGATCTCTCGAATTAAGCATTTGGCCAATTCATAGGGGTTAAAAGAAATGGCATGTTAGGTTGCATTGGCATAATTTGGCATTGACTGATTGACATTGACCCATATCGCCTATTAATCACCAACAAGTGTGTATCTAAACTCGGATGAGAGTCTTTCAGGAAAACGAAAACGTTTACAAAACTTTAGGTGAAATTGTGTTTGGATGTTTTCTAGTCAATGTGCCAAATCGTTTGTGAAAAATACATTAAAACCCCTTAGTTTCATTCTTTCTGTCTGTTTTTCTGTAAAACATGACGCCAATATGCAAAGTATGTAACACATATACATAGATCCTTGTTAAATGTTTAATTGACTTACACATCATACATAACTTTTATGAGTTTAACTCTGTTCTATCGATAATACGGTAAATCAACATGTTTCTAACTATATATCTATCCTATTAATTTATTTACAGTTTTGATGTTGCCATGTGTTATTGTCATATTACGTATGGAGTATCAGACACATTGTTAGACAACGAGTATGAATGTACAGATAAATCATTTCACATTTATTAGAGTACGTTGATAGTATATATTATCTACTTGTGAAGGCAGCGATCGAGGGGTATGTGACCATGTGCAGCTGATGATGCAGAAGTTTCAAGTACAATCACCATACATAAATAGTAGGATCTCATTCTATGAATGTGACAGTGTTATAGAGTGTGATGATAGATTCAATGGACAATATAAGGTGCGGAGTGCACACCCGGATAATTTTCTATATTCTAGACCCAGAATAATAACGAGGTCAACGGGTCTACTAGGTCCTAGGGGCAGTGCTGGTTGGCCCCTAGTTGCGAAAGTCCGAGTTTATCAGCTTGTGAAACCTCAAGCTGATTGGTCAGCTGAGGCACATTTTGTTATCGGGAATGTGCTGATCAACGTCTAGACTGATGTTTTTCCAACCGCCATGTAGTCAGCTCCTAAATTATTGAAAATCGTCTTTTGTATAGTTTTAACTTTCAATAACTTACAGTATGTCGGGTTATGTATATGAAATAAGAGGAATTTGAACTTACAAACATTCCGAGTCTACATTTTCTTGCAAAAAACCACAAAATTAATCTCAGCTCGGAAATTATTCTAATGTAAGTTCCGTGATAGCCAACAATTTAAGGGACAATTAAAGATAGTCAATTGATGGTCGATATATTACTTTTGCAAAGTTCTCCGTATACTTTTCATAAAATCATTCAATTATTGATACAATTATAATGTGTTCATCACAATATATATCCAGCTGATTTTTAACAGACAGGTATAAATGGGGATCATAACATATGCAGATTTGGGGTTTAGGTGATCCATGTTTGTACAGTTTGTGTGTTAGCAAAAGAGGATCATTGGTGACAGTCGTCATGGCTTAGTTTGTTATAAATGTTGCAACTAATAAACGATGAGTACTTATTTGCATTTATGGGTACCCACCTTTTCTTCTCATTTATTAGCGGATTCAATATATAGAGGTGGGAGAATATAAAGGTTGGAAAGGTAGGGTACGTTAGGTAGGATAGTTTTGTCGTATGCTCAATACATTGTTTAATGTTCTTTCAATATTGGCATATTGGGTTTTAGACTAGTTGTTGATATATGACTTATTTGGTTAGGGTTTCAGGGGAGGAGGTTAAGAGAAAGAGAGATATATATAAGAGTCTTTCTGCATTCAATGTAGTGAGTCTTTAGTGATTCAATAATGTTGATGACGGCTCCGTTATTGTACCGACAAAAGAGTGTTATGAGTCTTTGGTGATTCAATAACTTGCTATATCTTTCGTATATGGTGGTCTGGATGATAAATGGTCTAAGAGTCTCTTGACTTTTAGTCTTACTTAATGTACCTTACCTTTCGTTTTTCCACCTAAAAACTTGTGTGTGTATTATTTTCTGTTTCGTGTGGTATTATTAGTCTTGTATTAATGTTGTGCGTTTTTTTGTTGTGGTGATCGATCCCAAGACATTATCTTCTACGCTTTGTTTTCAACATAAAAATGTATCTTTTTTGTTTTTTTTTTGGAAACGGCAAATAACATTAAAACAACTCCAATCTTAGCAAGTAACTAAGAAGGAGAGAAATATAGTACATATTACAAGAGATGAAGAGAATAGAGAAAGGATAAACATTCCAATTCACCAAATTACATGCAAACTTTCCTCTATGCTTCAACCATAAAAACGATGAAGATATAGCTTCATCCGATATTGATGCACATGATTTAACCAAGTTGTTGAAAACCGCCTCATTTCTAGCCAACCATATACACCAACATGTGCTATATATGATGGCTAAGATAATTTTTTTCTTTTTCTTGCAATTTCCCCATTTGGCTCCAAAGTCAAGAATGTCAATCACCGATTTGAATTGAGGCATCAATATTTTACACCAATCGAAAATCATCTTCCACGTTTGGTTTGAACGAGGACACCTAAGAAGAGCATGATCCACGTCTTCTTCTTCCTTATCACAAACTTTGCACTTGCTAGAACCGATGTTAACACCTCTGATCAGAAGGTTTTTAGCGACTGGGACTCTTCCCAAACCAATTTTCCAAACAAAGCAGTTTACTTTGGGAGGAATAACCTTTGACCAAATCATATTGATGAAGCCTTTTGAAGTTAATTTCGAATCTACTAATAACCTGACATTGCTTACTTTGAACGATCCATCCGCCATAAGCTTGCATGATAGGAGATCTGGACTGTCATTCAGCTTGACCGAATTTAGCAAGTGAAGAAGATCACATAATTCGTTAATGTATGCCAAGCCACAAGGATTTTTTGACCATTTCCAATTGAATCCATTCACCCCAATTCTATCACTAATCAAACAAGATTTCTGCGATTCTATAGAGAATAAAACAGGAAATCTAATTTGAAAAGAAATATCACCACACCAATTGTCTTTCCAAAATAAAACACTACTACCATTACCAACCACAATCTGGAAAAGATCTTTGAAGTTAAAACCAAGCTTCACCAAATCTGAGTTAATTCGACTTATATTCCTCCATACACCAACAGTACCTCCACCAAACAATCTGTGCATTGGCTTATTTTGAAGCTTATGAATAGCTCTAATTACTTCCTTCCACATGAATGATTTTCCATCATTAAGCTTCCACCACCATTTTGCAAGAAGTGCAATATTTTGAGCCTTTAATGATCCAATACCTAAACCTCCATCTTCCTTTGATGCCAGAACCGTAGGCCATGCTACCCAGTTTATACGTTTCCCATTATTAATACCTCCCCAAAGAAAATGCCTCCTGATTTTTTCCAACGACTCTAAGACACACTCAGGTGCTTTAAATAAAGAAAAGTAGTACAATGGAAGACTACTAAAGACCGATTTAACCAAAGTGACTCTACCACCGAATGATAAATTATTTGCTTTCCACCCGGATAACTTTGATGAAAATCGATCAATGATTGGACACCAATGTTTTCTTAAATTCATGCTGGCCCCCACCGGTACACCAAGGTATTTAAAAGGAAAAGAACCAGGAATACAACCCAGAATTCTGGCCCAATTCGAAATACAAGGTGAATCAACCTTGAGTAACCTTTTTTTTTCTATTTTCTTTTTTTGTGGTTTTTATTATAACTATTCTTCTTTTGTTGATCATGTAGCAATTCGGGTTGATTCGAGTTAACCCGTTCAGGTTATCGGATTGACGGGTTAGAAATTGACCTAAACCCGACTTGATTTTTCAATTGAATTGAGTATTTCAACCTAGATCAAAACCCGCTAACCCAGACTCAATCCAGATAACCCGTTTTATAATCATGTCAACAAATTTTCGAATCAATTTCAACTAGTATGTCAATTTCAGGTCAAATGAGTCAATTGGTAAGTTTATAATTCATACTACCAAGAATAAACATGTTGATAAAATCTTAAAAAGCTCATATTAGCTAGTATTTTCATTCAAATTTCACATTTTGATGATATATCAAATTAAAATAAAACAATTTAATTCGGTTTGTCGGTTCAACTTAAATATTCATTGGATGAGCCAAATCCGACTAAAAAATAGCATGTTAGCAGGTTTTGAATTCGCGGGTAAAATCCCAACCTAATCTTCTAATTTCCGAGTCGATTACATATCGTGTCGGAAATTGCCGGGCTTATGTATTTGTTAGTATATGTATTCTTGTGTCACACAAACTTTATTGGTCTGCAACAAACAAACGTCTCTGCTTTTGTTTTTTCGCATAAATGTAATGTCCACTGTCGTTCTATCCTATTTATATGTGCTGTGTCATTTAAAGCCACGAGTCTCCATTGATCAGCCGCGCGGGTTTGACTGTCATAAATATAAAATTAAAATGCTATCAATGACTTAAATTATTGTGTTAATTAAAAACCGGTGGCTAGGCCCCTATATCCGGGGATTTTTTCCTGAAATCTTTCAAGGTTTTTTCATCCATTTTAGTACCCTCCCAGTTCGGATCTAGTCCTAGGGTGGTATAAGTTTAGTGGTGATAATTGTCGATGTATGCACAATTGTTCTTTGGATCTTTACCAGTATCTTGCTAGTAGTTGTTTATATATATTCTTCTTCCTTTCAAAAAAAAAAAAAAATTATTATGTTAATTGAATAACTTCAATTGACTATTTTAATCATTTTATTAAAAGAAAAATAATAACGACAGCCCTAATGAAAGAAAATTATATTTTTCATCTATTTCAAGTTACGGTACATAACTTTATATTTTCAATTCAAGGTATTGAACTTTCAATTTGTAATTAAGTTAGGGAAGGTAATTGCGCAAATTACAAATTCTCACTGAATTTCTTCTTTATTTGTAAAATATCTACTTAATCGATTATATTCGTCGATCAATTTTAAAAAATATTAAGTGATGAGAGATAATTTAACAAAAACTCATCACCACTTTCAACTTTAATATCTCTCTTTCTACTCAATATTTTCTAAAATTGATCAATGATTATTAATCGATTAAGTAAATATGTTACTTATGAAGAAGAAATTCGGTGACAACTCCTAATTATACAATTTCATGTAAAAAAACATCTTTAACTTGATTACAAATAATAAATTTGATACCTTAAATTGAAAAATATAAAGTTATGTACCTTAAGTTGAAATAGATGAAAAATATGGTACATTTTTATATACTTTCCCTTGACTAAAATAATAATACAACAAGGGTTAATGGCATAGATAGATAACGAATTTTACATTTTCTACCGAGTTAGCGTAGGAACCCAGTTTATTACTCTGGTAGGTAACGAACTTTCAAAAAAAAAAAAACCGAGTTAAGGAATATACCCGAGTGACTGGAGCAACTGGTCATTTTGATTTTTTTAGCCGGTTTTTCATTTTTTAAAATGCCACGTACGTTCTAAATAAAACCGTCACGTGTAAGTTTTTGTGTGACACATCATCATTTTATAACTTAAACCGGCCAAGAAGAAAGTTGTTTCCCTAAATCGACTCAAAATTTGAAAGTTTATTACCTGCCAGAGTAATAAAGTGGGTTCATACCCTAACTCGGTAGAAGAAGTCAAGTTCATCACCTATATGCGCCATTAACCCATGTAACAATCATGAAATAGAAAAACTAAAAATTCTAGAATGACTAAATTAATATTTTGAATTCTAAAATGGGAAGCTGAATTAAGAAATGGCTTGGGAAATTTGGATTATTAATTTCAATAACTCTGAATCTTTGAGAAATGAAATGATCAATGGTAGTACCGGTCGTAGTAGAGATTTGATTCGTGATATGAGAATATGGTGTTTTGGAGTAAACTACAAGTTGTATGCGAAGGTATAGTAGCTGAGAATTCGAACACCTGCCACGCGAATGTTGATAAAATGTGAAATGCTTTGCTTGATATGCCGTAATTAGTGGTTGTGTTGATGAATGACACACACCACGTAATAAAAATAGCAACCTTCGATATGTTAGATTTAGGTCATTAGGTGGGTAATTGAAGCTCAAATAAAAAATTGTTTGATATATTAGATTTAGGTGGGAACCCTTTTCCAAAACAGCTTCAGGGTTATTGTTTAACTAGCAAAAAAAAACTCGCGCAATGCAGCGGAATATCAAATTTGTTTATAATAGTAACCTGTGGTAATGTTATGTTACGTTGTTTGTCTTCTTTTTCGATAGATTAGTTATGGTGTTAAAATTTGTTCATTTAAATTGTTGAAATAATTATGTTTAGTGAATGAGAAAGTGTATTAATTGTACTATAATAGTTACAAATTTATAATAATTAGATTTTTAAAATTATGAATATTTAAATGTTGAGTCTTAATTTTTGTTCTTAAAATTTTCTAAAAATAGAAACCTAAGATGCATTATATGTAGTTATAGATTATAGATACTCTTCGAAAGGCCAAAAATGGGAGTAGTATTGTGTATGAAGAGATGTTTGTGGATACGATTCAATGGAAGAACAAGAAAAAATCTAGTGGTGAATTAAGTTATGAAAAAATTTAATTTATTATAATTGAATTTGAGCTTTTAAAAGTATTAAAGTAAAAAACTTATTGTAAAAAGCTCTTACACCTTTTTATAAAGGGAAGACAGCCCTTACGGCTGTTAACCAGAGCAAATTTTGTGTATTCATTGAAGTTAAAGTTCCTTATTCATTCAAAATTATAATTAATACCTGAAAGTTTGCATTTAATTCACTAAAACTTTCTTTTTATTTTTGATGTATTAATTATGATTTTTTATTATAAAGGAAACCTTAACTTCAATAAATGCACAAATTTTCCCTTATTGACAGCCCTTAAGGTTATCAATATCATTTTAAAAAGGGCAATGATTCGTACACCGTCTGTTTTTAGCCGTACACCACCAAATATGCTTTACAGTGTTGTACAGTAAAATACCTTAAAGCACATTTAGTGGTGTACGGCTAAAAACAAACGGTATACGAATCGCCTCCCTTTTAAAAACCTTAACTAATGAAGTCAAGAGGTTCTTTTAAAAACCTTTTAGAGCATCCCAATGTAAGGTTTAGAGGGTGTTTGGATGGTTTATATGGGAAGCTTGTTGCTTATTGTTTATAATCAAATTAGCTCAAGATTTAAAGTTTAATTTGAGCTTAATTATGAAATCTGTCTAACATAATTGCTAGGTCATAAGTTTATCCAAATGACAAATTTCAAACTTATTGTGTTATAACCAAAGGGCTTATAGCTTAGCGGTATGTGAAAAACTTTTCAATTTAATGGTTGTGGGTTCAAGCCTCGTGGGAGGCAATTTGTAAATATTCGTGGTTACAATCCTAGGTAGGTAGTGTAGGTTTGCATTTCTAATAATAATAATAATAATAAGAAAAAAAAAAACTAAATTTGTAATAATAAACAAATAAATAAATAAGTTAATAAATTAAGACCACCCAGACACCCCTTTATTTGGGTTTTTTTGACAAGAAAGTTTATTGAAAAAGTTTAAAGTTTTTAAAAAAATGAATCAAGGTGGTTTTTTTTTTGCATTGTGTGCTAAATACGTAGGAAAAAGCTTTTGATTATTATTTTTTTCACAGTTTTTTTTCCGTACAACTAGCATGCTAAGACTCCTTCCAATGGTGACGCGAACTGACGCATCAGTTGCCTGCCAGCTCAGCGCCACGTCAGCTTTTCCCCAAACTGACACAAACTGACACTCCACTGCCAACAACAACATCACTTCCCTTATTTTCAGGGCCCCAAACACTATTTAATCTATTTATTTAATACAAAAACTTAAGTAACACATTTTAATTAAAACTAAAAACATTACATTAATTAAAAATTAAACATTACAATTCCTAACAAAATAAAATATTACAATTCCTAAAAAAATAAAATGTTACAAATTCTAAAAAAGAAAAATGTTACAAATCCTAAAAAAGAAAAAAAATACATTTATTGAAATTTAAAAATACAACTAGTAGTCTACTCGGATTCGTTGTCGTCTTCATTGTTGTCCTCGTCTTCATCCGAATCTAGCACTTGGGTTGAACCCGAACCCGCGTCGTGACCAAAGAACGTTTTGTAGTCCGACTCATAGTTGTTAACCAAGGTTTTTCTTACTTTCTTAATCATTTTTTTCTCCTTGCCTTTGAGAAACGACGGGATCGGTTGAAGAAGCATTTTCCATGATTTAATGATCGTTTTTTTGGCCGCGGCTTTTCCGATTTGCGCCATTGTACGTTCTGACATTTCCGTGGCTCGTATGTTGGCCAAACGTTCTTGTTCTTTCAAAGAACGTGAAGAAGTAGCGGCATCACTTGAACCCGAGCTTTTTTGGCTTTTCCTAGAAGATGTACGACCGGGCGGGCGACGAATGGTGTCGTCGGTGAACAAGTGTTGCATGTTAGCCGTAAGAGGATCGGAATAAGGCATGTCGTCACTAAGATTGATGGGTTCGAGCTCGGGTTGGGATGGCATTTCTCGGTTGCTCATAACACCAAACGATGCCAGAAACTTTGGATGATCCTTGACTACGTACCAACAACTTTCATATATGAAATCTCTTGTTGTACGGTCCTTGAACTTCTTATAACATGCTTTCACAATGTCATCTTCTTTGGCACCGCTTGGACGAGGATTTGTAACCTCTTTGTAAATTCCAATGAAGATCTTGCAATCCGAACGGATCTTGTTCCATTTGCCTTGAAGTTGGCTCACGGAACGGGCTCGGGGAGCCACCTTGTTGTAGTCCTCATGAACTTTTCTCCAAAAAACTTCTCCAACTTGTGAAGCGCCTTTTTTTGTCTTTTTCAGACCGGTGGATCCATCGTTGGGCCAACAAAACTGCCTCATCGTCGGTCCATCTTACTTGCACCCGGGTTGCGGCAGTGGCCACGACTTTTCCTCTAGATCTTCCTCTCTTTGGAGCCGGCTCGGGTTCGGGTTGGATTTCGGGTTCGGGTCGGGGCGGAGTGTCGATGTTTTCGAATTGTGGGAGGCAAATTGGTGTTGGTGGATATTTGTAGAAAGCCGAAGGATCAGGTTGGTACATGTAGTGTGGGTTTCCGAACGCCGCGGGAGATTGGTGATATGGGATTGTTGGTGAAAAATGATGATACGTTGGGTAGGTTTGGTAAGTTTGGTATTGTGCGGATGGATTTTGGTATGGTGTGGTTGGGCTTGCGTATGTTGCAAAACCGGGGGGTTGGCTAGGTGATGAGTTGCTCGATTGAGCCGAAAAAGTGGATGTTGGTGAAGTTGGATTCGGAGGCGGGTTGTTCATAAAGTTGTTCCACATATCGTCGGCGGTAGATTGTTGGTTTGGACGACTCATTTTTTGGTATATAAAAGTGGTAGAAGTTGAAAGTGGTGAATTTGGTTTGAATTTGGTATAAAAGTGGTGAAAAAATGGGTAAAAGAAATGAAATGAAAATAATATTAAAGTTGTAGAAATTGTAGAAGTTGTGGAATATTTGGAAGTTAAGGTGTGAATGTTGTGGAAAATGGGATGAAAGTGGTAAATTGGAAAGTAAAATTATATAAAGTTGTGGAATATTTGGAAGTTGGAGTGTGAATGTTGTGGAAAATTGGTTGGATTTGGTTTGAATTTATAGTGTGTAAAAAAGTAAAAAAAATATAAGAATTGAATTTTTTTTTTTTTGAACCGTTCCACACACATTTTTTGAATTTTTTTTTTATTTTTTTTTATGTAAACGGCTCCAAATCAGAAACCGGACCCACCCCACACCCTCTCTCTTCCGTCAGGAAACCGATGCTCACAACCGACGCGCACGAACCGACGGGCTGTGCCTATGGCGTCGGTCCCGTCGGTTGTCACCGATGCCCCTCTACCGACGCCGTTGGGAGAGGTCTAATGGTGCAATGCAAGGTTGTCAAGATCGGGATCCTACCTAAGATCATTTTTGTCTTTACAAGATTAGAATCGTAAGATCGGATCGGAATTGTAAGATCCTACTCATACACTATAGTCTCATAAATGTGTATTATAATACATCAAAAAGATCAAATGCATGACAAATTAATTAAACTTTTATAGTTTAAACACCATAAATTCAATTCATACTTATCATAGCGAATTAGATTATTATATTTGTTATTAAAGATATAGATTTTCACGTGTTAAACTATTTTAGTTGAAGAATTTATTAATTTTACATGTAGTAATTGATTAAATGATAAACCTTATAACCTTTTATTAGTCAAAAACAACTAATTCAAATTTTGTTAACTCATAAATTCATAAATTCATGTTAAATAAGATCGGATCGTATCGAGATCTGTAACACCCCAAATTTTGAGGTATTATTTTAGTACGCGAACATATAATTATTTTGAAGTATTATTATTATAGTGATATAAAATAGTAGAAAACGTAAATGGTTTCCCCAGTTCCAGATTGTACGAGTTAAAAAGGAAGACATTTTAATAGATGTACACGTATCTAGCTATTCATATCCAGTTTCCATACCCATTTTCACGTTCCAGAAAATTTCAGAAGGAAGGAAAAACGCAGTGACCTTATATCCTCTTCAAATCTTTATTTCAAATCCTTGATTCAAGTTTGTAAGTTTCAATTAATCATTTCTACCCTCATCTTCAATCTTTTGTAAGTGTTCTTACGCATTTTTAACCTAGAAATGGGTATTGGGTGAATTTGAGAAATTAGTGACTTCTAACCCGAAAATTTGGTTAGAAACTGGTTGAATTGATGTTAATTAGTGTTGTTAAGATTGTTAGTAATCTTATTACATGATGAAAGTGATTGAATCACAACTTGTATTCTTGAGTGAATTCATGGGTTTTGCTAAATTCTTGTGAATTCAAGTAATAAGCTTAAAAGCGTAATTAGAAGTGTTAATAGAGTATGAAAATGATGTTGAACAAGTAATTAAAATGATAAGATAATTATGAGATGTTGAATTAAACATTGATTATGAATATGAAAAGATGAAATTGATTAATTTAATGAAAAGTGACCGTAGTTTCAGGAGTTGGTGATAACTCCTCAAGTGATTAGTAGTTGAAAGAGTTATTATAGTATGATGATAACGATGAAATAGTGATTAGTTGATTAAAAGTTAGTTTGATTAACCCAAATGGGTGATGGGTTAATGATTTGATTAGTTTATTATGATGATTAGTAGTTGCTAAATATGTTGTTATATTTATGTGTTCTATGATAGGTGCTTAAGGAAATGGTTTCATAATCAAATGATAAAGTGCATAATTTCCTAAAAAGCAAAGGTGAGTAACATAGGGATTAAATGGGTAATGGTTGTCTGTTCCGGATTGCATACGTGCAAGAGGTTCACTTAATCAATGGAAGTGATTAGTTATACTTTATTTTAATGATTGTTGTTAATGATTGTTGTTAGTTTTTAATTAGATTGATTAGTAAATGGTTGATTAGTATGGAAAGATGTGAAATGTGAATAGTAAAGATTAGTTGTAATTAGATTAATTAACCCATGGTTGTTGTGGTTGTGATTAGAATGGATAATGTGTATTAGCTATGATTATTATTAGATTGATTAGTTGATTATGCTTAATTGTGATAAATAATTGAAAGAAGTTGTTAGAAATTGTTCAGTGATAACAGATGATCAGATTTGCTAACTTATGTTAGCCGTACACTGATTAGACTAGCTAACTTATGTTAGTTACGACAATGATCAGATTTGCTAACTTATGTTAGCTGTTGCAGCGATTAGATTAGCTAACTCATGTTGACTAATGCAATTAGACTAGCTAACTTATATTAATTAGTGTGATTAAAGTAGCTAAAGTGAATTAGCTACAACTGTGATCAGATGACCAGATGTTGTAACACATGTGCTTAACAGAAAGATGAAAGCAGATTCGATCAGTGAAAGATTTGATTCCATGATTGTTCAGTAGTCAATTGTTTAAGCAAATATGTATTATTGATATTTGTTATATATATATATATATATATTGATTAGTTTTGTGTATTAGTCATTTAATTGCTTATGTACTCACTAAGCTTTATGCTTACCACATTCAGTGTTTTATTTTGTAGATGCTTGATTCGGTTGAACCAAATGTATAGAAGGAGTAGATTTTGGTAGAAAGAAAGTAGCGTGGATAAGGAGCTTCTTGTATGGTTAGATAAGCTTCTTAATCTTTTAAATTATCGTGATGAGTAGCCATTGTGTAAATCGCCCAAAACAAGTTTTGAAGTGATTAAAGTGTAAAGGGTTAATATAACATCCATTTTATTGGCCTAGTAATAATTGGGTAAATTCCTAACTTTAAATAATTGTTTAATGTGTTAGGAAATTTAAATTGTTTATTGTGTTATGTTTATTGTGAATGGTTAATCAAAAAGTCAAATGACTTATTGTGACTAGTAAATTGTTGATTGTTTTAACTTTCTATAGTTGACGGTAAAACAAAATTGTTGGAATCGTAAATGGTTTTTGGGTTCCAGACAACAGGTTTAGAAGGGGACTGTTTTTAAGTGGATACGGGGTCGGTTTGGAAATAGGCCGACCTATATTTACTTTCCCAAAAAGGAAAGTTCATTATTGAACTTCAAAACTTCAAAAATAAAACCTAAGAATCCTAAACATACAAAGTTTAAAACAAATTGGAGCTGTGAATTGATCACGGATTGGGTTTTTAGCGACGAAAAATTTGATTAATTTTTATTAAACACGGATTGCGTTGAAATTTGCATGGTCACTCGAAAACGGCCCAATGATCAAAGCTCTATTCTAAGAGCCTAGGCGGTTTTAGGCCGTTCGGGGTCGTTTAGGGGCCGAAAATGGTATTTTACAGTTGTTGGACCTCGTTTCGGGACTTTTTGATTTCATTCTGAATTGGACTTTTGTTTTATTGGACCTCAGGGATTACCTGCTTAGATAAATATGCTTTGATGATGATTTGGAACTAGATAATTGAGTAAATAATTATATAAGTGGAATTGTTATAACTTGCCTAAAGTTGATAGTTGCAAATTGGTTATAATTGATAATTACAACTTGGTAATTGTTTGCCATTTCGATACTACGTATTGAAATATGTTATACGATTATGGAATGAGTTACTAATTCATTATTTAATTGTATTGTCAGATATGGAGAAGGCTCAGTAATATTAGACTTCTGAGCTTGCGGCTGAGGTAACGGTGAGTGAATCTGTAGTCTTCAGTGTGATTTAGTTGTAACAATTTTGGTTACAACGGGTAAACGTAGTTTACTGCTTTGATAGACTGTTTAGTATGCCATGATGTAATTGTTGTTTGATAGACTACTTAGTCCGATATGAAGCCATGAATATTATGGCCTATGTGATTATTTGATATATGGCCTTGGCCACTATGAATGAGGTCAGTATGATGCTGGGCTTATTGTTATTGTTGACGATGGAGGGTTCCTTGTACATATCGTTCATAGGAACCTTAGTTGGATGAGAATAGCATTAAGTTATCGGTGATTCACTGTATTGGCCTGCAGTGAATCCGAAGGGTTCCTGCCCACTATGAGGGCATGATCGGATCAGGAACCGCCGATCCTCATTGCGATTATGTGATGATGATGTGATGATGAACCTGTTGTGGTAAACATGGGATTATGTGTTTACGATGCTTTGCTGTAAATAGATTTGTTATGCTAAGTTGGACTGTTGATTATTTATTCACTTACTTAGCGATATGCTAACCCCACAACCCTACTACTTCTTGCAGGTTATGATTATGTAATGGGTTGGGCAAGAAGCTGTTGACTGAATGGATTGTTTGACGACTGGATGTTTACTCTGATATCTGATTTATATAAAGGGTAAATTGAATTTGTCGGCCTTGTACCCCCTAGTTATCCCGAGGTCGGCAACTTAACTTCTAAAGTTCTAATGTCTGCTATGTAACCGGTTAATATGTGTTACAATCCTTAAAAAGTTAGTTTTTACCTGTTGAGTTTGCAAAAGTTGACTAAGCTGCCACGTTAGCTTCACATATTACGCCATGTGTATAATTGAAACCACGTGTTTGTCATATGTCATCTATTTTACTTTTTAATTTTTCAGTTTTTCCCTTTTCTTTTTTAATTCAAGATTTCATCTTCTTCGTTTAAACATGCAAAAATGTCAAACTCAAAGTGAGAATCAAATCAAATTAAATCATCATCATCATCAAATTTTAACTTTCGACTTAAAATTAAAAAAAAATAAGAAGATAAGAATCATTCTTGTTGTCACTACAGAAAGTCAGCAACACCAAAATCATATCTCACCAAATGTCCATCCATGAAACCAACTCTTTGGATCCACCAATTCACCATCTATATCCCACCGTCAAAAATTAAATCTTGTTATACATATCTTTTTTTTTTTGGTAAATTATATATGTAAATAGAATTTTTTTTCCTCTAAATTTAATATAGCTATCTGCAAACGAAATCCACTCCGTCTCACTTTTTGCGATGGCTTTTGATCGGATATCAACACCATATGGATGCTTTTTGAACGTATATCTATCACCTTGGAGCACCATCTCCGTAAACCACCACCACATATGAACATCAACCATCATGACTAATTCTCCATCACTACCATTAAACCCCACCTACTGCCATGAACAATAATACCAAATTCAAATCCAATATCTATCACAATTAAATCAAACCAATAAACCCTATCACCACCGCTAAATTATATACAGACCTTCGTCGGAGTTTATGACAAGATCAAAAACCAAATATAGGGAGGCGACATTCACCGGAGATCTGGATCCGGAACTATAACGGTCTGAGTTCGCTGATATTATTCGTCGGAGTTGATAAGGATGGACACAACAATTGGTGGTTATGGTCACTCGCTGCAGCCGGATCTGGCTTGTTTGGTTCCACCGTCGGATCTGGTTCGACCATTGTGAGCATCACCACCGACGGTGTTTGATAATATGATGATGATGGTGACTTGCTGTAAATCGGTAATGACAATAATGATAATGTGAAGATGATTTGATAAAATTATGATTTGGGTGTCTGTGTATGTGTGATTTTTGAAATGGATCTTGAAAGAACATAGGTAGAAGATGAAGATGAACTAAGGTGTAGAAGTAAAAATAAAAATAAAAAAAAGAAAAAGAATATCTTATTTAAGATAAACTAAGGGTAGTTTTGTTATTTTACTTGATGAAAACCGGGTAACTCATTCCACGTATGCAACTTATTTCCACGAACTCCTTTTTTTTTTTAATTCAAAATGACACATAATCCAATTATTTTCACGTACGTATAGATTTAATTCAATATTGTTCACGTAATTACTTAGACCGGCACTCCCGTAGCCAGTTACCAAGTTGCCTATATTGATACAAAAAAAAACAACTTGATAGCAGACATTGGGACTTTAGATAGTAAGTTTCCGACCTCGGGACAACCAGGGGGGGTACATGGCCGACAAATTCAATTTACCCTTATATAAATCAGGCTTGTCTTTGGAATTACATAACACCCAAACTGATAAACTATGATTTAATATAGATTGATTAGATATGTATGTTATATAATGTAAATTATAAATGTTTGATAGGACTTGCGCTTCCGAGGTATTGTATATATAAAAAAAAAAATTTGGTTCTACAATGATGGGGTGTTATAGTTAATGAGTGAGAAAGTATGTATTTGACTTAGTAAAGTCAACGTTGTATGTAGTAGTGTCAAGTTGGGCAAGATCATGTTTAAAAGTGATAAGTTTGATTAGAAGTGTAAAAGTGTGATTTTGGTCATGTTTTGAGTGAAAGATGATTAAAGTGTCAAAAGTTGCATTTTTGGTTCAGTTGTATAGAAATGGATCATTAGTGATAGTTGTATGTAAAATGGAGTTGAAAGTTGATGTTAGTAATGATTATGTTGTTAGTATTAGTGAAAGTGTCCAAATGGGCCCTAAACGGGTCAAAGGACAAAAGTAAACCAAGAATCGAGGTATGGTGCTTTTGTTATTGGTTTACGAATTAGTGTATGTAGTAGAACATGTCGGTAAAAGTTTAGAGTCAGAAACCAAGTTGTTTGGAACTTGGGTGGTTTCAAAAATGGTCTAAAATGGTCATAAAATGGATTACGGTCTAGATTTTGAGTTAATGCGTAATTTTAAAAACGTGTAAAAAGAGAAAGTTTAATTTTGGCATAGTGAAGGTGCTTGCAAAATTTGGGAGTCTAACTCTTAACGAGTAAAAAGTTATGCGTGTTCGAAGTTGGTCTAAAATTTGAGTTGTGCAACAAATATGTAATACGCGATCGTGTGGATTATGGAGGATCGCGTATTAATGTAATACGCGATCACGTGAACTTACATGATCACATATTTTAGTGTTATTCAGTGACAACAGCATTTTTGGAAAAATGGTCGTTTTAAAATAGTCATAAAAGATGAACCGTAACTCCGTTTTTGATGTATCTTATATCGTTGGAAAGGTGGAAGAGTCTACTTTCTAATGGTTATGGCCTTAGTGTCTAAATCTTTGGACTTATTATTTTAGTATGTTCGATCCTATCTCATGTCTAGGATTGCGTAAATTTTTTTTTTGGGGGCGTTTCAAGATCATTAGATCCTATACTCAAAATTGACATAAGATCGGGATCCTAAGCTGATCCTATGATTTTAATATCCTATGTAAGATCAGGATCGTTTTCGTTAACGAGAATCGTAAAATCGTAAGATTTTAAGATCAAGATCGGGATCTTAACAACTATGGTGCAATGTAATGGCTATTAAGGATTTAGGTGTGTAATTTTGTTCATTCAACGATATATGAGAAAATAGTACATCATGTTTCAAATCAATATATATAATATGTTGTGACAATTTCTAAGACGATCTGAACTACGATCCGAAATTGACGCGAAAACTAAAGTGTTCAAGGTTAATATTTTCTTCCCATCAACTTCCTAAGCTGAAAAACTTGTAATCCGTTCAGATTTTGATTAATATCAGGTACATAAATAGATCCATCAAACTATAATAAAAAAATTAAGTATTATTTTGAAAGAAAATTTTCAACCAATAACCAATCTATTAGCTCATTTACTTAAGTGAGTTATGTAGATCATGTTCGGGTTGATTACTTTCAGCCTGTCAACTAATTTATTAAAGGGTAAATATATTTTGTCGGCATCGTACCCTCCATGTTTGTTCCAAGTTAAGCAACCTACCCCTAAAACTCCCAATGTATGCAACAAACCGGTGTTTTATGTGCTACAATCTTTGCAAACTATGTTTTTACCTGTTACAACCTACACAATGATGACGTGGCAACCACATCATGTGGCTTAAAAAATGACACGTAAGTAATTTTACCGGTTCTCCCGGTAACCGGTTACCATATTGCCGATATCGATACAACATTAACAAATTTACTGCAGACAATGGGAGTTTTAATGGTAGGTTGCTTAACTCGGAACAAACAGGGAGGGTACGATGCCGACAAAATATATTTACCCTTTATTAAACAATTCAGGTTCAAGTTAAGAACAGACTTTTGATCCGCTAATCTGAACGTACTAACCCTTCGTGACTTTGAATGGTCTCCGCCAATTTTAAGAGGAGAAAGTTGTAAAAGTTAAGTTACATATATAATATATAAGATATACTAAACTAAAAAAATGACGGTTACAAATAAATGATAATTAATTATTTTTAAATATGTTGTCTCTTCTTTTTAAGTAATTTAAAACTTAGTGCAAATGCTTTATATAATACTTACTATATAGATATTATATATTATATAATAATATATAATGTTAGTTGATCGTCTACCATATACTTGGGCTACACAGTTCATGGGTTTTCTTGTTGGGCCTGCCCTTTCCCCTTTATAAGGGGGAAACCCTAGCTAAGCCCTAACTAACAAGCAATATCATAATACACCTACAAGCATCAAGAGGAACCTCTATGCTCTCTTCCGACATTCATCATCCAAGTGTGAGCGTCGCTCACCACCAAAACCCATCTTCTTAGATGGTAAACAAGTCGATTCCTACCGCCTTTTGCTTCGTTCGATAGTAGTTTGAGGGTTACCCACGTAATTCATGGAGTGTAACGAATCGAACCAACCCAATCCGCATTCAAGTGTAGAAATATGGTTGATCAAATGGCGCCATCCATGGGATCGACGTACAAAGCTCGTTCTACTCTTCCTTCGGGTCTGAGTTGCTCGTGTTCTCCTTTTCAAACGAAGATAAGTTTTTAGTTCGAATCTTCACAATTAAACATGCATTAATACAGTGGTGTTTCCAAGGAATAAATAATACGGATGGTGTGTTTGGATGAGGGGCTTATACGGGCTTTTGAAGGCTTACAAGCCTCAGCTATAAGCCTTGTTTGACAATATAAAAAAAATGGGGCTTCTTTAAAAAATAAGCTCTCAGAAGCCCTTAAACAAGAAGCTTTTTGAAATGGCTTTTGAAGAGAAGCCCAAACCCCAGCTCCAGCTCCAGCTCCAGCCCTAGCTCTAGCTCCAGCCACAAGCTCTAGCCCATTGTTGTCAAACACACCCGGAGTATAATTTTGCCTTAATAATCAAAGTGAATCACTCACTGATGCAACTTTATCATCATCTTTTTTTTTCGCCGAAAATGATAATACTATATTGATAAAGGATTAGATGATCCAAATGATACAACATTGATATCGCATAAAAAGTCATGTTTTTACTAACGATATCTCTCTCTTTTTAGAAAAATACTAGGCAAATGAACTCAAATATTACATTAATCAATGATATTTCGTCAAGAGGTCAAAATAAGGTAGCACGAGAAAAATCAAGCAAAATGGACGAAAAACGAAGATTCCACACACGTTTGAATATTCAAGACAACCAAGACAAAATTTCAAGTGAAAAGGATCATCTCAGAGATTTCTCCATACCGAAGTCTTCGTTTATAAAAATAGAATCCAATGCAAAAAGAATCAACAAAAACGGATAAAGAATGAAGATTCTACGCGCCGTGAAAGATTCAAAACATTCGGAACAAGACATCTCAAGATAGGAAAATCATCTCAGGGATTTCTTTACATCAAAGTCTTCGTTTTTGAAAATCGATTCCAATGCAAAAAGAATCGTCACAATAGAACACATAATGAAGGAGATACGCAAGAAAACGTGAACCGAAAAAGTTGTACGGGCGAGGCCGGCCAGCAACCGGCCGCCGCCGGCAGGCAATCGGGCGGCGCCGGATGCCTTTTTGTGATACTGGGCGGTTCCGGCTCGCTGCCCAACCGGTGCCGGATCATCGCACCCGTTTTGGGCCGGTGCCGGCCTACTTTTTGGTCCGTGCACCACCTTTTTCGTCTCGTATGCATACCGCGAGCGATTTTTCGCTAAAATGAGCCTAACTTCGCTATCGTGAGACGGATTTCAACTATAAATATATCGTTGGATTCGTAATTGAAAGCCACACTTTCTTATGCACTCAAAATTTACTTTCTCTCTCAGAAAAAATCAGATTTCTTTCCCTCTCTATTTCTCACTCTAGATTAGTATTAGATTAGTATTGGAGCGTAATTATAATAGAACGAAAGAGCGGAGCGTCTTGTAATCTTTTTGTGTACACTTGGAAGTTGCGATATTTAATTCAAGTCTATTCCTTCTCACATTTAATCACGGTTATATCTATCCTTATCTATCTTAATTAATTGCGTTTATATTAATTATGCAAGATTTAGTTATTGTCATGATTAGAGAGTAATATACTTGTTGTGTTTGCGTGCGATGTAGTTATTTAATTATGGGATGATTAATAAATTATAATAGTGTAATATGACGGCCCATATATGATTGTTTCTCGATATAGTACCGGAAACACTTCAAGGTGGAGTACAAATGTATGGAAGTCGAGAAACGACCGAAGGTAGTCATATTACGAAACGATACAATATTACGAAGTAATATGACAGCCCCTATTCGACTGTTATGCAGTATAGTGTAACACCCGGTCAAAAAGTCAAATTTCGCGCCGATTTTAAACTTTGAATAATGACATTTTATAGTTCAAGTGAAATATTTTATTAAAAATATTTACAAAATGATATAAACAAAATTATGGATTTAAATAATAAATCTACATTTTAAACGGGTACGAAATCACGGACATTTTGTACTGTGGTTGGAGACCACAGTACACGAGTTAGGGATCTGAGTTTTAACAAAAACCCAAACTCCCACCTCATTTCTTCATTTTCTTCTTCTTTTTCACCTACCTTTTCTCTCATCTCTCTCTCTACAACCTACCACCACCACCACCATAATCCGCCAAAAACCACCGTCAAACGACCTCCAATCTCAAAGCTCCTTTAGGGAAAAACGATCACCACGCAACGATCTACAATCCTATCTTTTCGGATTCTCCTCGCGCGGATTTGTAAGTTTCCGACAATTCTCGAAATCTCTGAAAACCTTGTTATTTTGCTTGTTTGCGGTTTAGATAAGCTTAAAATACTTAGTTACGGGTTGGGTAAAAGAATCAGACTCAACGGAGGCCGGAAAACTCGTTTTCGGCTCAAACTCCGGCGATCAGATCGCTACGTCGCAGAGACCAAAAACAGTGCTGCGACGTCGCAGCCGACGTCGCAAAAACATCTCAACGTCGCATGATGCGACGTAACACCCTACGTCGCAGTAAATCTTAAACGTCGCACATTGCGACGTAACGCACAACGTCGCATTAAATTGCGACGTCGCACATAGCGACGCACGACCCTACGTCGCATCTGACGTCGCATCTGACGTCGCAGAACCTTAAAAACCTATGTTTTTCACTAAGTATTGACAACCAAATTTTACCACTCGATTTTACCCGAATTTGGATTCCGAACACGTTTTCTTTAAAGTAAAGTAGTAGAAATAAAAAAATTTTCCAAGCTGACCTGGCAGCTCGACCCCAGCCAGGGGCTCTGCCCCTTGGACCCCGCCAGGGGCTGCCGCCCCTTGGACCCCGCCAGGGGCTGCCGCCCCTTGGACCCCGCTACCAGGGGCGCTGCCCCCGGACCCCCGTACACCATTCCCAGACTTCAGCAACAAATGCACACATGAACAACTCGCTTAGACAAACTGATTTGTCTCATACTTATAAAACCTCACGTGTTTAGGACACTAGAAGGTTACCATTTGGACGACGCGCGTATCATCGTATCGCTAACAATTCACAGGTGAGTTTCATAGCCCCACTCTTTCAACTGTTTTACTGTTTTTGGGGTGAAACACATGCACAACAACTGTTTTCGAATTATATTAATAATCTTTTATAATTCACAATCAATCTTATTACTGTATGTAATACAAATGTGTAATACTTAGGAATTACACCCAACACATTGTTTTGGAACAATATCAAGACCTAACCTAGATAGGTCACAATCGTACACTATCAGATTGTTGGAAAACAATTACTTAGGTATAACTGGATATAGTTATTACTATTCATTGGCCATATTGTCGCGGGACAATATTATCAAATACATTAGAACTGGTTAGTTCTACCTACACTAGACGACATACATACATTTACAGGATCAGTTTCTCTTTTAGGAACTAATATTGCCAATACAATTCAGAACCCAAATATACTTGCTAGGCTTTAGGCTAGAAGTATACGATAGCATCATATGTTAGTATAGATCCTTTATACTAATACAATTCAACTAGGTGATGAGTATTCATACCTAGGACCAACGTATTACTTAATATCTAAATATTTGCTTATACGTATTTAGATACAATCAATTATTTTCATGCGTGTCACGATTGTTACTTACGTTTGCTCATTTGACAAATATATGTATCTATATATATATATATATCTACATGTTTATATATTATCATGAGCACTTGGTGCTAACTTCAATAATATTTATGTATATTAGTATACATACAATCATACAAACACAATCATTCAAGTCGGACGCGTCGTTGTACGGTCGACACTTATTTGCAATAGCTAGTATGTCGTAGTACTACTAGCTCTACATTTCAACTATGCTCTCGAGCACTTCAGAAACGATGCCGCGGTATTGCAGCGGGCACAAAACGATACCACGGTAAAGTGGGTACAAAACGATGCCACGGTATTGCAGTGGACACAACTTCAATCAGACAAGTCGTTGTACTTGTATTATTTTCAAGCAGACAAGTCGTTGTACTTGTATTATTTTCAAGCAGACAAGTCGTTGTACTTGTATTATTTTCAAGCAGACAAGTCGTTGTACTTGTATCATTTTCAATCAGACAAGTCGTTGTACTTGTATTATTTTCAAGCAGACAAGTCATTGTACTTGTATCATTTTCAATCAGACAAGTCGTTGTACTTGTATCATTTTCAATCAGACAAGTCGTTGTACTTGTAGCATTTTCAAACAAACAAGTCGTTGTAACTTGTATCAATTTAAGACAAACAAGTCTAAGTAACTTGTAACAATGCAACCAACCATATCGGGGTAATTGAACATTAAGTTAGACAAACAATTTCAATGGTAGACTTACAATTCAAACTAGTTAGGTATGAAATACCTAGATTAGACCTTTACACATTGGCGTTACAAACTTCAACGTATTACATATCAAAAATCACTGATTTTGGAAACAACTTTACAAAACATAAATTGTTTTATTACTTTATGTTTTCAACTAACCATCCTATGAACTCACCAGCTTTATAGCTGACCTGTTTTAGCATGTGTTCTCAGGTTGCCCAGCAGGATTAGGATCGCTACAAGATCTTATTAGTTCGAGTCGCATATTTTCAACAATTGGGACAACTCTGCATCTACTTTAGTATTTTCAAATTATGTATTTGGAAATTATTATTAAACTCATAACGTTGTAAACGTTCTATTTTGGGCAATGTATAATTATTTCCAAACGTCTCATTTAGAGTCGTTCATTATGTATCTTATGCGGTGATATTTGATTTAGTGACACCCGACCCGACAGCTTCCGCAAACCGAAATTTGAGGGTGTCACAGATTGGTATCAGAGCCTAAGGTTATAGTGAACTAGGTTGCATTTAGAGGGCCTAGACTATGACCGTTAGGCAGTATTCCTCGTTAGGTATGACTGGTTCAGGGATTACATCATACGAGTTTAATTTAACATAGCGTAGCTAACTATGTACAATTAAATAAAGATGATGTAAGATTTGAAAGGGGTTATACTGAAACAGGAATGCGTAGTTGACTCTGATTGTTATGTGCTAGACACTTTAGGCTATTATATGTACTGTAGGTATATATTAATAGGCCTTACACGTGTACTACTATTACATACCTATATATATAATATGTATGTATATACAACAAAATTCCGCTGTACTATTATTTACCCGTGAAGAGGCACATCGCCGTCTTCTTGACTATCACGACTCGACATTTTTCTCCTTATGTACGCATAGGAGGATATCACCTATATCACTGAACCTCGGGAAGGAGGTACAAACGTCATCAATGGGAATGGAAACCCGCACATGCTAAACCTTCACGAAACTTAAAACAAACTGACAACTTTTCAACTTTGACCATATGGATCACAATCGGATTAGTGTTGACTAAGCCCACAACAAAAATTTTTTTCGAATCACAATTTGATCATGTAGATCAATCAATTCAATACTTTAGTGCCTTGGCACTCACACTTTAGCTTCTGTGTTACAACTGAGAAATTCGAACTTCAAACACATTTTGGCTTTGGGGCTACAAATCAAACAATACATGGCACGTAGTGCTACGATTTCAAGGTATGTTAATACCACAACTTGAGCACGTTAGTGCAACCTTCACAATAGGTCAACACTACAAATTATAGCATGTTGATGCCACACTCATAGTACACGGGTACTACAATTTCAATGCCGCGGGCACTTCATTACAGCACGTAGTGCTGCGTTTCATGGTACTTTGGTACTACAATTACAAAATATTAGTATTTCAATTTCTGTGCTGATAGCACTGCATTATAGCACTTGGTGCTACTTCAATTATGCATGTAGACTTGTTATAGTTGCATGTACGACTGACACATATACATATACACTTACTTCACTGGGCACGAGGTGCCACACCTGACTCTTATTATGTACGTATGCTTGCATAGTTACGTGTACACCATATATGTATATACTACCAATTTAGCATGTAATGCTTTAATCAATAAATACACAATGATGTCACCACACACATGGGTTGTGTTGGTGGACCCTGCTTCAACACCACCGAGAACACGGTAGTTGTCACATACACAAGTATGAATGGCCGTACGATATTCTAGTACTACGATATAGTCCATTGGACTACCCACAACAACATAGTCTTGGATTGACTACATAGAAAACGCAACTCGGTCATGGTACGACCGCACCTAGAAACTACAACTCAACTGGTCACAACACTCGGAAAACATGAGATTCATGATAACTTAACTAAAGAAAACTAGACAACGGTTACTTAAACTGTTGTATCAACAATACAAAAGGGCAGTGATGCGCCTGCCACCTACAATATCAAAAACTTCAATGTCAAGGATCGTAGGATCCCGTGTATCATAAATTCCAACTCAAGTTAGCTACTTATGTCATTGTAATAATCATCATCTTTGATTAAAGATCTCACACTTTGTCATTTCATTCTTGTTCAAGAATCATGCCACCTAAACGACCAACTTTCACTCGAGCTGAGCAAGATCAAATCATTAATCAAGCAGTGACTGCGACTCTAGCTACTCATAGCCAAGTAAAGCCTTGCACTTTTAGGGATTTCCTGAGGTGCGAGCCACCAAACTTCGTCGGAACTGAAGGGGCTGTCGGATTAATTCGATGGTTCGAGAGAATTGAATCTATTTTCCACATGTGCAACTGCCCCGACGACTGCAAAGTCTTGTACGCCACGTACACCCTCCAGGATGATGCCTCTACCTGGTGGAATTTTCACGCCCGAACTGTAGGAAACGACACTGCTCACGAACTTCCGTGGGAAGACCTGAAACAACTCATGAAGGACAAGTATTGTCCCATCGAAGTACTTCACAAACTTGAGGACGAACTTTGGTATCTCACCGTAAAGGACAACGACATTGATACATATACCAATCGCTTCCAACAACTAGCATCCCTTTGTCCAAACATAGTAAACCCTGAAAACAAACGAATCGGGAGGTACATTGGTGGACTCCCGTTGCTAATTGAGGGAATGGTCACCGCCTCTAAACCCACTACTATTGAAGAGGCTATTCGCATGGCCCACAGACTCATGGCACAGGTGGTTCGACGTAGGCCACCTGCAACAGAAAACAATCAACAAAAAGGAAATGGAAGTTCCAGCTCTAGCCAAAACCCAACGAATCAACCTGAACCCTTGAGGTCCTACGCTGCTGAACCCAACGACAGACAAGGCTATGCGGGTAACAAACCATTTTGTCACGGCTGCAAACGTCATCATGACGGATTTTGCGGATTACCCTGCGAAAGATGCCAACGATATGGTCACGTAATCCGGGACTGCAGAGTTCCCGCCAATCCCGACTCTCGAAGGATATGCTTCAAATGTAAGGAACCTGGTCATTACAAGAAGGACTGCCCAAAAAGACGCAAAATTCACCTAATCGACTCCGAGTAAATCAAATAAATCTCCAACAATAATGTAAGTACAACCTCTCCTCGAAAACATAACTCTTCAATTTTAGATTCGCTAAACGTGTACTTATTGTCCCCACCATCATTTTAACGACTTAATGTCGATCACATCTTAGGGCTAGTTGACCTAGGCCCACATAAAACCCAAAGTTTGCTTTCAGCAGACCAATCGATAGAACACTCACCAGCCAAACTCAATGTTTACTTTCAGTAGACTAATCGACTCAACGATAAATCGCTCAGCCCTGATATAACCAATTACAAAACAGTCAGAATGTGACCACAACGATTAAACATGATGCGGTCATGGAGTGACTGCTATTCAACCTCGTTATAGACATCATGTGTCTGCAATCTATTCGACAAATACCTCGTACGTGCATTGCTCCCCAGACCAGGCGCAACCCTGACATCACTTTAAATTTCGGGACGAAATTTTCTTAACAGGGGGAGAATGTAACACCCGGTCAAAAAGTCAAATTTCGCGCCGATTTTAAACTTTGAATAATGACATTTTATAGTTCAAGTGAAATATTTTATTAAAAATATTTACAAAATGATATAAACAAAATTATGGATTTAAATAATAAATCTACATTTTAAACGGGTACGAAATCACGGACATTTTGTACTGTGGTTGGAGACCACAGTACACGAGTTAGGGATCTGAGTTTTAACAAAAACCCAAACTCCCACCTCATTTCTTCATTTTCTTCTTCTTTTTCACCTACCTTTTCTCTCATCTCTCTCTCTACAACCTACCACCACCACCACCATAATCCGCCAAAAACCACCGTCAAACGACCTCCAATCTCAAAGCTCCTTTAGGGAAAAACGATCACCACGCAACGATCTACAATCCTATCTTTTCGGATTCTCCTCGCGCGGATTTGTAAGTTTCCGACAATTCTCAAAATCTCTGAAAACCTTGTTATTTTGCTTGTTTGCGGTTTAGATAAGCTTAAAATACTTAGTTACGGGTTGGGTAAAAGAATCAGACTCAACGGAGGCCGGAAAACTCGTTTTCGGCTCAAACTCCGGCGATCAGATCGCTACGTCGCAGAGACCAAAAACAGTGCTGCGACGTCGCAGCCGACGTCGCAAAAACATCTCAACGTCGCATGATGCGACGTAACACCCTACGTCGCAGTAAATCTTAAACGTCGCACATTGCGACGTAACGCACAACGTCGCATTAAATTGCGACGTCGCACATAGCGACGCACGACCCTACGTCGCATCTGACGTCGCATCTGACGTCGCAGAACCTTAAAAACCTATGTTTTTCACTAAGTATTGACAACCAAATTTTACCACTCGATTTTACCCGAATTTGGATTCCAAACACGTTTTCTTTAAAGTAAAGTAGTAGAAATAAAAAAATTTTCCAAGCTGACCTGGCAGCTCGACCCCAGCCAGGGGCTCTGCCCCTTGGACCCCGCCAGGGGCTGCCGCCCCTTGGACCCCGCCAGGGGCTGCCGCCCCTTGGACCCCGCTACCAGGGGCGCTGCCCCCGGACCCCCGTACACCATTCCCAGACTTCAGCAACAAATGCACACATGAACAACTCGCTTAGACAAACTGATTTGTCTCATACTTATAAAACCTCACGTGTTTAGGACACTAGAAGGTTACCATTTGGACGACGCGCGTATCATCGTATCGCTAACAATTCACAGGTGAGTTTCATAGCCCCACTCTTTCAACTGTTTTACTGTTTTTGGGGTGAAACACATGCACAACAACTGTTTTCGAATTATATTAATAATCTTTTATAATTCACAATCAATCTTATTACTGTATGTAATACAAATGTGTAATACTTAGGAATTACACCCAACACATTGTTTTGGAACAATATCAAGACCTAACCTAGATAGGTCACAATCGTACACTATCAGATTGTTGGAAAACAATTACTTAGGTATAACTGGATATAGTTATTACTATTCATTGGCCATATTGTCGCGGGACAATATTATCAAATACATTAGAACTGGTTAGTTCTACCTACACTAGACGACATACATACATTTACAGGATCAGTTTCTCTTTTAGGAACTAATATTGCCAATACAATTCAGAACCCAAATATACTTGCTAGGCTTTAGGCTAGAAGTATACGATAGCATCATATGTTAGTATAGATCCTTTATACTAATACAATTCAACTAGGTGATGAGTATTCATACCTAGGACCAACGTATTACTTAATATCTAAATATTTGCTTATACGTATTTAGATACAATCAATTATTTTCATGCGTGTCACGATTGTTACTTACGTTTGCTCATTTGACAAATATATGTATCTATATATATATATATATATATCTACATGTTTATATATTATCATGAGCACTTGGTGCTAACTTCAATAATATTTATGTATATTAGTATACATACAATCATACAAACACAATCATTCAAGTCGGACGCGTCGTTGTACGGTCGACACTTATTTGCAATAGCTAGTATGTCGTAGTACTACTAGCTCTACATTTCAACTATGCTCTCGAGCACTTCAGAAACGATGCCGCGGTATTGCAGCGGGCACAAAACGATACCACGGTAAAGTGGGTACAAAACGATGCCACGGTATTGCAGTGGACACAACTTCAATCAGACAAGTCGTTGTACTTGTATTATTTTCAAGCAGACAAGTCGTTGTACTTGTATTATTTTCAAGCAGACAAGTCGTTGTACTTGTATTATTTTCAAGCAGACAAGTCGTTGTACTTGTATCATTTTCAATCAGACAAGTCGTTGTACTTGTATTATTTTCAAGCAGACAAGTCGTTGTACTTGTATCATTTTCAATCAGACAAGTCGTTGTACTTGTATCATTTTCAATCAGACAAGTCGTTGTACTTGTAGCATTTTCAAACAAACAAGTCGTTGTAACTTGTATCAATTTAAGACAAACAAGTCTAAGTAACTTGTAACAATGCAACCAACCATATCGGGGTAATTGAACATTAAGTTAGACAAACAATTTCAATGGTAGACTTACAATTCAAACTAGTTAGGTATGAAATACCTAGATTAGACCTTTACACATTGGCGTTACAAACTTCAACGTATTACATATCAAAAATCACTGATTTTGGAAACAACTTTACAAAACATAAATTGTTTTATTACTTTATGTTTTCAACTAACCATCCTATGAACTCACCAGCTTTATAGCTGACCTGTTTTAGCATGTGTTCTCAGGTTGCCCAGCAGGATTAGGATCGCTACAAGATCTTATTAGTTCGAGTCGCATATTTTCAACAATTGGGACAACTCTGCATCTACTTTAGTATTTTCAAATTATGTATTTGGAAATTATTATTAAACTCATAACGTTGTAAACGTTCTATTTTGGGCAATGTATAATTATTTCCAAACGTCTCATTTAGAGTCGTTCATTATGTATCTTATGCGGTGATATTTGATTTAGTGACACCCGACCCGACAGCTTCCGCAAACCGAAATTTGAGGGTGTCACATATAGCATTGAAAACACTTTAGGTGTAGTAGAAATACGTGGAAGTTGTGTAACGACCGAAGGTAATTATATTACGGACTAATATTATAAAAATGAGAAACCTAGTATAATTAACCTTTCTAAATAGACTTTTAAACTTCAAATTAATTTATCGTCTTTCCACCAATAAACGTGATTACAACACCTTTTTAATGACGTCCAATTAAAAGGTGGTCAGTCATCTGTGTCAAGATAATTTGTCAAAAGGTATGAAACTATGGAACCGCAAGACTACATGGGGGATTACCGTAGGACAAGACATGGCCAAGGTTTGAAGCTGCGGAACCACTTTAAGTGAGGAAGGCTGTGAATAACTAGGGGATTTATTGGGAAGTCTTAAGGAAGGGCTGGTTTAAAGTCGTAAATGAAAATTTTCTTATACAAATCTGTTAGGATGACAAGGAATCGTTAAGAGATCCAGTTTTGTCTATTACCTTTAGATTTTTGTCACCGTTCATAAGAAAGTAATATTAAACTAAAATTAAGATTTTGCTTATTATTCTAAATACTTAGTGATGTTAAGAACGGTCGGACTTTATAATTGATCTGCCACTCTATTCATGCGCATAGGAATCCTCGTATTCCGGGAAATTGCCATTTGTTTTTCATAGGACAAGTGTTGAGAGTTGGGCATGTCAGTATGATCAGAATCACCATAACCTAGTTCCTGTGTGACATGCTAATGGGATTTTAATTAGTAGGGAATCTAGTGTTTACATCACAAGTATCCAAGAATAGTAATTACCAAACATCTTTCAAAACAGTTTCTCTAAACATCATCCCATAACTTAATTAACGAAATCTCAGCAAACACTATCTTTATCTTATCTGTTTATACGCTTTATTTTATTTCGTTTTTATTTATTTACTTGCATAAGTTAGTTAATAGAAAAACCAAAACTCCCCCACTATATTATAAACCCTTCACTAGGTTGAAAGCCATTATCTGCCTCGTCTAAGTTTCAATTCAGTCGGTTTGAAGAACGACTCTAGGTCATACCTACCACTTGCTCGCCCTTAGGATTAGCATTGTTAGGGAAAGTTAGGCCCCGCACTTACAAATATTAAAACACTCATTGACACGCCTCGAGTAGACGGTGCAACGACAAGGTAAATTCCTTACCGACGGCTAGGGGCACATCAAGTTTTTGGCGCCGCTGCCGGGGAACCAACTGTACGATCTTTAGGGGTCAAGATGAACTTACATTCTAGTGAACCTTTAGGAACTAATCAACCACCTGCCAACAAGACTATGACAGCTACACGTATCACTCTTGCTGATGACTCTAAACCTTTGATTGAAGGTCGAGGAGGGCCAATCATCTATCCGGAAATTGGTAGAGGGTCATTTGAATTAAAACCACACATTGTTCAGTTAGTCCAAAACCTCTGTCAATTTCGCGGCCTACCAAATGATGATCCCAAACTCCCACCTTGACAAATTCATTTCCTTATCCAACTCCTTTAAGCCGATTGGGGTTAAGCAAGATATAGTCTATCTATACCTATTTCCCTACTCACTCACTCTTAATGCACAAACTTGGTTTGAGGAACTGGAGGTTAACTCTATAACCTCTTGGGTAGAATTAGCAACCAAATTTTTGGCCAAATATTTCCCCCAATCAAAACAAGCCACGTTTAGGACCAACATCATAAACTTCTGCTAAGCTCACGATGAATCAATCTACGATGCATGGGAATGCTTTAAAGGATTGCTTAAGAAATTTCCGAATCATCAATTTGGGCGCTCAGACCAGCTGCGTGATGAACGCCAAAATGTGCTATTATATAGTGCTAATTACCCCCTAGTTTGATTAATTTCTTATGCATTTTATTTGAATTCGATACTCATTTCGTTCATATTTGCATTTAGGAATTATTTGGAGCTTGAATCGGAATAGAAGCTGAAAACGCACGAGAATTGAAGAAAAGAAGTTAAAATGAGGAAAAGTGAAGATTGAAAGTCGATGGTGAAAAAGCTGGGAAAAGTGATCCATACGGCGTATGGAATCCATACGGCGTATGGATGAAGTGAGCCGGGCCGCCAGAAGACGCGGGTCAGATCCATGTGCTTTTCAATCCATACAGCGTATGGAATTCCATACGACGTATGGATTAATTCGGCAGAAACCCTAAAAACCTCATTTTGCCCTCATTTTTACACACAACTCAACACTTTTCTTCCAGTCGATTTTCTCTGCTCAAGAACCCTAATTTCAGTGACTTTTGAAGGCAAATGATCCAAAAGAATTGAAGGTTTACATTCGCTCAATCATTGTTTCGGTTTTTCGATTCGAATTCATTACTTATTTTCATTTGAATATGATTATGATGTTGATTTCAATTCTGATTTTCTGCTATAATATGAGTGGCTAAGTTCTTATTTCAATTGTTTAGATGATAATACTCAGATGATGATTTGATTGTTGAATTGCGGATTATTTCGGTTTTTATGAATGTTTATATGTTTACTTGAAGATCCATGGTTAATTATTGATTGTTGATTATAACCTAGCGTGATGATCTGTTGATTTATGATTGAGTTCTCTATTGATTGGTCATTATTGATGCTTGTTGATTTTAATTGATAATTATCACTAAACAGATTGAGTTTGATAGGCTAGGGTTACTTATGATCAATGATTGGTAATGAACATGATAACTATTATTAGTTATAACTTTGTTGATTCAAGTTACGAAAGTAAATCATATAAACGGTGTAGTTTTAATCCATAACACAATTCGGTGGATAACGTTAAATTGAACTGTTAGCGGGTTGAAAACAACTTCATATCTTTCTTGATTGTGTTTAACCAATTAATCTTGTAAGGATAATTGGTATATTTGTCATGTCACAATAAGATCCAAATATCTGCAATTCAATAAAGTGATAATCAGAGTATGAGGAAAATAGTCTAAACAATTGTACTTCTTTTACCATTTGAATTTAATCTTTTATTTTAATTAAGTTATTTTGTTATTTCTTTATTTTATAATTAAGTTTCATTTAATAAATCATTTCTTTTATAAGTGTTACTCATTTGTTCGACCGGAACTAAAACGTCCCCACTTTTACTGTTTTAATTAATTGTAGCAATTTCCAATTTGTTGATATTGACATCCGTTCCCTGTGTTCGACTCGGACTTACTGAGCTATACTATATATGATCAGGTATTCTTGCCTGTGTTGTGTATAGTAAGTTAGGTATTTTCCATTTTAAAATAAAACCCCGTTTACACGACAACAAGTTTTTGGCGCCGCTGCCGGGGAGCGGTTTGTTTCAATTTGACAAATTGGAATTTGATCTGTGTATATTTTTAATTAAGTTCAGTTCTGTTTTATTTATTTTTCGAATTATATTTTTGTGTTTAAGGTTGTTTAGTAAGTAATTCATTTAGAGTCTTGTTCTACTGATTCGGGAATTATATGACAGGAAGTTTATGACCCGATCAAGGAATCCTCATCTCGCTGATCCTTTTGAAGATCCTGAAAGAGTTTTTCGTCAGAGAAGACGGTTTGCGTCTGTACCACCCAACTCAAGTTTACACCACAACCTTCCGTCATATTTAGAAGGGGATTTTGGAGAGTATCTTCGGTCCTTGTTCGAACCTCTGATCAAACAGGCAGACCCAAGAAACGCAATGGCAGAAGATATCGCCAACATAACGCACGAAGAGTATTCGAGTCGGATGCGTAATGACCGTGGCACTGGAGTAGTACGGCCAGCGATTGCACAAGATGTGGAGTTTGAAATCAAGGGACAGTTCCTCAAGGAGCTTAGGGAGAATCCTTTCCGAGGAGAAGAAGGGGAGGATGCTAATGATCATGTGGAGAAAATCGTTGAGATAGCCGATATGTTCAACGTTCCTAACATAACACGCGATCAAGTTATGCTCAGGGTATTCCCAATCACACTCAAGGGAGCTGCAAAGAGATGGATTCAAAACGAGCCAGCTGGATCCATAACCACATGGGAAGACCTTCGCACGAAGTTTCTGAAGATGTATTGTCCTCCTTCCAAAACTTCAAAGATGATTGACGAAATCAGAAATTTCAAGCAGGAAATGGATGAGTCACTACTCCAAGCTTGGGAGAGATATAAGGACCTGATGCATAAGTGCCCTCAGCACGACCTGAACGATCAGCAAGTCATGAGTATTTTCTATAAAAGAGTGGAACGTGCTACGAGACAGCAACTGGATTCCCAAGGGCCTATTCCCAAGAAAGTCCCTCGTGATGCGTTGACTGCCATTCGTGATCAAGCGAAACACTCTCAGTTATGGGATGATGGCACTTCTAGACGGAAGAGGTCTGTGAATGATGAAGATGGATTTGCAGCCATCACCGCTAAGCTAGACAACATGGGCAGAGATATCAAGAAGGTTACTGAGACTGTCCATGCTATCCAAGTGGGATGCGACAACTGTGGAGGAAGCCATTTAGTAAAGGATTGCCCCGAGACGCGAACGGGAGAACAGACTGAAGAAGTCAAGTATGGAGAAGCTCAAGCACCATATCGTCAGGGCGGTGGAAACTTTTTCAGAAAACCATACCAAGATGGAGGGCGACCGTTTCGCCAAACTCAACCTGGATTTTTCACCAAGGAGCAGCCAGGTGCCTCATCTTCAGACAAGCAAGCTAATTTAGAAGAAATGATGGGTAAGTTTCTCACATCCAATGAGAAATTCATTACAGCTCTGAACAAAGAACGGATGCCACCGACGCTGCATTGAGAAACCAAGGAGCTGCGATTAAGCAAATTGAAGGGAATGTTTCCAACATAGCCAAAGTTCTTCAAGAGGGATTCCCTGGGACCCTACCTGGATACACTGAAACCAATCCACGGGATCAGGCGAAAGTAGTGATCACCCGGAGTGGAAGGGGTTTTGAAGACCCCAGCCCAAAGAAGAAACATGTTTCTCAACCCCTACCGCAGAAAGAGAAAGAAGTAGAAGTTGTGGAAAGTCCCAAAGTGGACACTGAGGCTGAACAAATTGCAAGAGATAAGCAATATTGTAACATCCTCTCTTCTGGTCCGGTAATTTCTAATTTTAAATTGATACATTTAATCGTATTAGAAATTATTTGATAAATATGTTTAAATTGCGAAACTTAGTTAAATAAGCCTCAGGACTTATTGTGCTTAGTAAATTATTGTTTGTTTTAATTTACTATAGTTGACGGTGCAATAAAATAAGTTTCTCGCAAATGGTTTTTAGGTTCCAGGCAATAGATTGAAAAGGGACTAGTTTTAAGTGGATGCGGGTCGGTGTAAAAGTTAACCGACTTAAATACCTTTCCCTTTTAGGAAAGTTCTTACTTTCCTTATTTGTCCAAAACCTAAAACTCTCAAAACCCTTAAACCCTAAAGCTAGAAATCAAGTGAATCAATGAGTTTGTTGTGATCTTGAGCTGATTTTGATCTTGATCTTAGCTATCTAATCATCATAATCATCTTGTTCTAATATTAAGAGGTAAGTGTTTGAATGTTTGAATTGAGTTTTGAGAGTGATCATACAAATTATTGAAGTATATGTGAATTGAAGCTTGAATGATGCTTTGGTATGCATATATGGTAGTATTTGAGTGAATTGTAACTTCAAAACTGAGAATCAAGTGATTATAATGTTGGTTTAAGAAAATGGGTTGAGCTGTGTGTTTGCAGGTCTGCACCTGAGCTAAAACGCGTAGGAACGCGATCCTGACCCTTTGCCTGGATCGCGTTGCTATATGAAAAACGGTTACAAAACTTTTTCTTCTTGGGAACGCGATCCAGCTCATGTTACCCGGATCGCGTTACCATGTGAAATTTCGTCACAGAACTTTTTCAACTGACGAACGCGATCCCACCACCCTTTGCCGGATCGCGTTTGAATGAATAAATTTGATGAGTTTTGCAAATTTTGGAAATGCATAAGTGTTTGGAAGATGGTGTTTTTAGTGGCACTTCTTATGTTATATTCCTTTAGTGGCATTTAGGTGGTACTTTAGTGGCACTTATCCATTGAAAATATATGTTATAATGTGGATAATTCTAATGAGTTATGAGACTTAGTAAAGAAGTTTAACGTCGACTGAGTATTGTATATAATATTCCTTTAGTGGCACTTTATTGATGTTTTAGTGGCACTTTTGTAGAAAGATATTATTGTTACTTATGTTTGGAATTGATTAACAATGTGATTACTTATGTAATGTGTTTAATTACATAAGTACCATTAGTTGAAAACAAATTACTAACTTATGATTGATTTTATGTTCTCAGATAATCAAAGGGCTCAGCGAAATAAGTCTGCTGAGTAAGTAACTGAGACGAATCAGGTGAGTGGATTTGAAACTCATAGTTTGATTTGGTTGTGTCAGTTTGATTTCAATCAGTAATTATAGGATTACTATTGATAGTATGTTAACTTTGAAAGTATATGCCATATGATTGGTAGTTTGATTAGCCTGTGAGCTTGATTGATAAATCCAGAGGTCAACTAGATTGTCAGTTGGACTTGATTGCTAATGTTGGTCAACACAGGGTTGCGTACATGTGTTGATGGAGATTAGCATTTAGTTAGCGGTTAATCACTGTTTTGGCCTACAGTTGATGTAAGTGTTCTGATGGGGCCACCCGGAACAGGGTCCTTAGGAACCACCGTTCCTCTTGACGATAATTGTTGCATTATTGATTGTGAACAGATTGCTAGCTAAATTGAATTGTAGTTGATTATTCATTCACTTAGCTTCGTGCTAATCCCTCAATTTACTTCCTGCAGGTTATGTTTAATTATGTGGGTAGCCAGGAAGGGACGTTTTGATGCTGGGAATGTTTGAAACTTGCAACTCTGATCTAGTTTGTAATAAAAAAATGTTTTATAGTATATAATGCCCCGGGTTTGTAAACATGTTAACTATGTTTGTTTAGTAGTTAAACATATTGTATAAAGGGTGGCGAAAATTTCTAGCAGGTTTTAATAGAATATGTATTTCAAGTAGTCGCTTCCGCCAAACTTAATATTATATTGTTATATTAAATGAGGGGCGCTATAAGTTGGTATCAGAGCAATAGTTTGGGGCAATTGAATATGATTGTATGTTCAATCCTAAACTTTGATTGTGTTGTGTCAAACATTCTTGGGAAAGGGATTATGTACTGAATGTGAATCGGTTAGTAGAATAGGTGCTAACGACTAATGATTTGTAAGCTGTTGTAGTGTTTACAGATATGGCGGATAACGAGCAACTACCTGTTAACCCTAATAATGCCTCAAGGCCTGAAGTTGCTGCTGAGACTCATGATGACCGGAATGAGAATGCTGGTACTTCTTTCCATGCTAGAGAGGAGGCAGAAAGGGATCAGTATCTACTTCAATTGGAAGAGGAAAACCAAGCACTTAGAATGTATAAACAACAAAAAGAGGCTGAATCATCTCATCCTGTGTTTGGTACGATTTCACCGCCAAAGCAAAAGGTGTGTTCCTTTAAAACCTTTATGAGCAGTAATCCGTCTGTGTATTCGGATAGTACGAATCCTTCTGTAACTCTAGATTGGTTGAGAGATGTTGAAAAGAAATTTGAAGTCTGTCAATGTGAGGAAGAACTAAAAGTTCCTTATGCAACTCAACTTTTAAAAGGAGCAGCTATGAATTGGTGAGATTCGATTACTTCTGTATTAACTTCTTTTCAGAAAGCATCTATCCGATGGTCTGATTTTCGTAATGAAGTTTGTAAGCAGTATTGTTCAAACTATGATATAGCTCGGATTAGAAAAGAGTTTATGGATTTGCAATTAACTGATAACATGTCAATGGATGATTTGATAAATCAGTTTACAGAGAAACTCAGGTTTGTTCAGCAGTGGGTTCTTGATGAGAGAACTCAGATAGAACAGTTTGTGGGTACTTTACCTAATCAGTATCGAACTTCAGTGAGATTAGCTGGCTCTCTTTCTCAAGCTTTCATGTTAGCTCGATCTGTTGACAGTGATTTAAAACCTCAACAGGCATCAAGTAAAGAAATGGTTTCTCAGAAATCTAAGAGTGAATCTTCTGGTAAAGGTAAGCAACGGTGGCAAGGAAATCAGCAGGGTAAGAAACAAGAAAGTCGTGGTGGTACTTATGATCGTCCCAATTGGTGTATTAAGTGTAGAGCTAGACATTTTGGGCCGTGTACTGTGCAAACCACTAGATGTGTGAAGTGTGGTGTGATTGGGCATGAAGCCAAAGATTGTGTTTTTCCTACTTATGTGTGCTGGAATTGCCATAAGGAAGGTCATCGTGCAAATCAGTGTTCTGAGGCTAAGAGACAGGGTTCGAGGACAGTTGTTGGTTCATCAGCTTCTTCCGGTCAGAAGCGGAAGAATCCGCCATCTGCAGTTAGTAGGGATTTTCAAATGACAGTTGATGAAGCTGTCCATACAGATGACGTGATCACGGGTACTTTTCTTGTAAATTCTGTACCAGCTCGTGTTTTGTTTGATTCTGGTGCAAATTGTTCTTTTGTATCCATGTACTTCTGTGATAAGTTGAAAATGATGCCTACTGTGATAACAAACCCAGTTGAAGTAGAAATAGCTAGTGGCAAATCGGTTCCTGTTACCACCTCGGTAATTGGAGCTAGTATTATAATAGATAGCCAGACTTTCCCAATTTCCTTTCTGTTGATGCCAATTGCTAGTTTTGATGTGATTATTGGTATGGATTAGTTAAGTCAGTATAAAGCAAGCATAGATTGCCACAATAAGCTGATTAGAATTCCAATCTCTGAAAAGTCATATGTCGTGGCTCGAGGAGAACGGGATAATGTTTGTATACCTTTGATTAGTATGATGAAAGCTAGGAAATCTTTGTCCAAGGGCTGTGAATCGTATCTAGCTTATGTGATTGATGCTAAGTTAGAAAAGAAGTCCCTTTCTGATGTACCGGTTGTTTCTGAGTATCCGGAAGTATTCCCTGATGAATTACCCGGTTTACCACCGGTTAGGGAAGTTGAATACCAGATTGATCTTGTTCCTGGCTCTTCACCTATAGCCAAAGCCCCTTATAGATTAGCTCCGTCTGAGATACGTGAAATGATGAATCAGATACAGGAGTTGTTGGATAAAGGGTTTATTCGACCTAGTTCGTCTCCCTGGGGTGCACCAGTTCTGTTTGTGAAAAAGAAAGATGGGTCTTTTAGAATGTGCATTGATTATAGGGAATTGAATAAACGGACTGTAAAGAATAAGTATCCTTTGCCCAGAATAGATGATTTATTTGATCAGTTGCAGGGATCTTCATTTTATTCAAAGATTGATTTGAGATCAGGTTATCATCAAGTTCGTGTTAGGGATTGTGATATTCCTAAAACTGCATTTAGAACCAGGTATGGTCATTTTGAATTTCTGGTTATGCCTTTTGGTTTGACGAATGCTCCCGCAGTTTTTATGGATTTGATGAACCGTGTTTGTCGACCTTTTCTTGATAAATTTGTGATTGTGTTTATCGATGACATTTTGGTATATTCTAAATCCGAATCAGAGCATGGAATGCATTTGAGGTTGGTATTGGAAACCTTAAAGAGAGAACATTTGTATGCAAAGTTTTCTAAATGTGAATTTTGGATTCGGGAAGTACAGTTTTTGGGTCATATTATTTGTAATGATGGTGTTAAAGTTGATCCTTCGAAAATTGAAGCTGTAATGAATTGGAAAGCTCCAAAGTCTGCTTCAGAAATAAAAAGTTTTCTTGGTTTGGCGGGTTATTACCGGAAGTTTATTAAAGATTTTTCTAAAATTGCCGGTTCGTTGACTAAATTGACCCGTAAGGATGAAAAGTTTATATGGACTGAACAACAGGAAACAGCTTTTCAGACTCTGAAACAGTTGTTATGTCAGGCTCCTGTGTTAGCATTGCCAGATGGGTCCGATGATTTTATTGTTTATTGTGATGCATCGATTGCGGGTTTGGGTTGTGTTTTGATGCAGCGAGATCGTGTGATTGCTTATGCTTCTCGTCAGCTCAAACCTCATGAAAGAAATTATCCTACCCATGATTTAGAGCTTGCAGTGGTTGTGTTTGCTTTGAAGATATGGAGACATTACTTGTATGGTACCAAATGTGTTATTTGTACAGATCACAAGAGTCTTCAGTATATATTTTCACAACAAGAGTTGAATATGCGGCAGAGACGATGGTTAGAATTAATCAAAGATTATGATTGTGAGATTAAATACCATCCAGGGAAAGCCAACGTGGTTGCTGATGCTTTAAGCCGCAAGGTAACTTCTGATCGAGTTTATGTTATGCGTTTAGAAGTTTCTTCTGATTTGGTGGCTCAGATAAAAGCTGCACAGTTAAAGGCTTTGTTAGATCATAATTTGAAATCTGAAATTATGTTGAATCGAAAGGAATTGTTATTGGATGATTCGAGAGGATTAAAAACCTTTCAGTCTCGTGTTTGGATACCTTTGTTTGGTGGTCTTCGGGATATTATTCTGAATGAAGCCCATAAGTCCAGATTGTCTGTACATCCAGGAAGCACTAAAATGTATAATGACCTGAAACCTTTGTATTGGTGGCCTACAATGAAGATGGATGTAGCAAGGTTTGTTAGTTCTTGTCATATTTGTTCTCAAGTTAAAGCTGAACATCAGAAGCCGTATGGATCGTTGAAACAACTTGAGATTCCTGAATGGAAGTGGGAACATTTGACTATGGATTTTGTTACTAAGTTGCCTCGAACTGCCCGAGGAAATGATATGGTTTGGGTTATTGTTGATCGATTGACCAAGAGTGCTCATTTTCTCGCTACTAGTGAAACTGCATCTTTGAGTAAGCTTGCACAGTTATATGTGAATGAGATTGTTTCTCGACATGGTATTCCTTTATCAATTGTATCTGATAGAGATCCGAGGTTTGTATCTCATTTTTGGCAGAGTTTGCAGCATGAATTGGGTACACGTGTGAATCTTAGTACAGCTTATCATCCTCAAACCGATGGTCAGTCAGAACGCACGATTCAGACGCTTGAGGATATGTTAAGAGCTTGTATTCTAGAGTATGGTGGTTCTTGGGATTCTCATTTGCCATTGGTTGAGTTTGCTTATAATAACTCTTATCATTCTAGTATTGGCATGCCTCCATATGAAATGCTTTATGGTCGCCGTTGTAGAACTCCAACTTGTTGGCTAGAGGCAGGTGAGAAACAGTTTGCAGGTCCAGATATTGTTCAAATGACAGCTGATAAAGTTGCAGTGGCTCGTGAAAAATTGAAAGCTGCACGTGATAGACAGAAACGATATGCTGATCCTAAACGTCGACCAGTTACTTTTGTTGAAGGTGAACTTGTTTACTTGAAAGTTTCACCTTGGAAAGGGGTAATACGGTTTGGGAAACGTGGCAAATTGGCTCCTCGATATATTGGACCGTTTAGAATTCGTCAGATTGTTAATGATCAGTCTGTTACATTGGATCTTCCTCCAGAGCTTGCTGGTATTCATGATACGTTTAACATTTGTTATTTGAGGAAATGTAACGTTGAAGACCAGTCTCAGATTCTTCCTTTGAAAGATTTGAAAGTTGATCAGAGTCAGAAGTTAGTTGAAGAACCAGTAGAACTTCTTGACAGAAAAGTTACTAAACTTAGGAAGAAACAGATTCCCATGGTGTTAGTGAAATGGAAACATAGTTTAGGTGAAAACCTAACTTGGGAAACTGAGGATAGTATGAGATCCAGATATCCTGGATTGTTTGATCGTGATGAGATTTCGGGGACGAAATCTTCCTAAGGGGGGGAGAATTGTAACATCCTCTCTTCTGGTCCGGTAATTTCTAATTTTAAATTGATACATTTAATCGTATTAGAAATTATTTGATAAATATGTTTAAATTGCGAAACTTAGTTAAATAAGCCTCAGGACTTATTGTGCTTAGTAAATTATTGTTTGTTTTAATTTACTATAGTTGACGGTGCAATAAAATAAGTTTCTCGCAAATGGTTTTTAGGTTCCAGGCAATAGATTGAAAAGGGACTAGTTTTAAGTGGATGCGGGTCGGTGTAAAAGTTAACCGACTTAAATACCTTTCCCTTTTAGGAAAGTTCTTACTTTCCTTATTTGTCCAAAACCTAAAACTCTCAAAACCCTTAAACCCTAAAGCTAGAAATCAAGTGAATCAATGAGTTTGTTGTGATCTTGAGCTGATTTTGATCTTGATCTTAGCTATCTAATCATCATAATCATCTTGTTCTAATATTAAGAGGTAAGTGTTTGAATGTTTGAATTGAGTTTTGAGAGTGATCATACAAATTATTGAAGTATATGTGAATTGAAGCTTGAATGATGCTTTGGTATGCATATATGGTAGTATTTGAGTGATTTGTAACTTCAAAACTGAGAATCAAGTGATTATAATGTTGGTTTAAGAAAATGGGTTGAGCTGTGTGTTTGCAGGTCTGCACCTGAGCTAAAACGCGTAGGAACGCGATCCTGACCCTTTGCCTGGATCGCGTTGCTATATGAAAAACGGTTACAGAACTTTTTCTTCTTGGGAACGCGATCCAGCTCATGTTACCCGGATCGCGTTACCATGTGAAATTTCGTCACAGAACTTTTTCAACTGACGAACGCGATCCCACCACCCTTTGCCGGATCGCGTTTGAATGAATAAATTTGATGAGTTTTGCAAATTTTGGAAATGCATAAGTGTTTGGAAGATGGTGTTTTTAGTGGCACTTCTTATGTTATATTCCTTTAGTGGCATTTAGGTGGTACTTTAGTGGCACTTATCCATTGAAAATATATGTTATAATGTGGATAATTCTAATGAGTTATGAGACTTAGTAAAGAAGTTTAACGTCGACTGAGTATTGTATATAATATTCCTTTAGTGGCACTTTATTGATGTTTTAGTGGCACTTTTGTAGAAAGATATTATTGTTACTTATGTTTGGAATTGATTAACAATGTGATTACTTATGTAATGTGTTTAATTACATAAGTACCATTAGTTGAAAACAAATTACTAACTTATGATTGATTTTATGTTCTCAGATAATCCAAGGGCTCAGCGAAATAAGACTGCTGAGTAAGTAACTGAGACGAATCAGGTGAGTGGATTTGAAACTCATAGTTTGATTTGGTTGTGTCAGTTTGATTTCAATCAGTAATTATAGGATTACTATTGATAGTATGTTAATTTTGAAAGTATATGCCATATGATTGGTAGTTTGATTAGCCTGTGAGCTTGATTGATAAATCTAGAGGTCAACTAGATTGTCAGTTGGACTTGATTGCTAATGTTGGTCAACACAGGGTTGCGTACATGTGTTGATGGAGATTAGCATTTAGTTAGCGGTTAATCACTATTTTGGCCTACAGTTGATGTAAGTGTTCTGATGGGGCCACCCGGAACAGGGTCCTTAGGAACCACCGTTCCTCTTGACGATAATTGTTGCATTATTGATTGTGAACAGATTGCTAGCTAAATTGAATTGTAGTTGATTATTCATTCACTTAGCTTCGTGCTAATCCCTCAATTTACTTCCTGCAGGTTATGTTTAATTATGTGGGTAGCCAGGAAGGGACGTTTTGATGCTGGGAATGTTTGAAACTTGCAACTCTGATCTAGTTTGTAATAAAAAAATGTTTTATAGTATATAATGCCCCGGGTTTGTAAACATGTTAACTATGTTTGTTTAGTAGTTAAACATATTGTATAAAGGGTGTCGAAAATTTCTAGCAGGTTTTAATAGAATATGTATTTCAAGTAGTCGCTTCTGCCAAACTTAATATTATATTGTTGTATTAAATGAGGGGCGTTATAGATATGTTAAGGAGCATGCACCGCCGCCACCTTATCCAGCAGCTTTGAGAAGAGGGAAAGATGATGCTCAATACCACCAGTTCCTAGAGAATCTGAAGCAACTGCACATTAACATCCCATTCGTGGAAGCCATTTCTCAAATGCCAAAGTATGCAAAGTATCTGAAGGAACTTTTAACTAATAAGAGAAAGTTGGCAGAGGCGACCACGGTGACAATGAACGAGAGATGTTCAGCAGTTATGTAAAATAAACTTCCACCGAAAATGAAAGACCCTGGGAGTATTACCCTTCCTTGTCTGATTGGAAGTTTAGACCTTACTCATGCATTGGCTGACTTGGGGGCAAGCATATCAATAATGCCTTACACTATGTATGCCAGACTTAAGTTGGGGGAACCAAAGCCAATTAGAATGTGCATTGAGTTAGCAGATCGTTCAGTTCAATATCCTAGGGGTATGGTAGAGAATGTGCTAGTTAAAGTGGATAGGTTTGTTTTTCCGTGTGATTTCATCATTCTGGACATGGTTGAAGATAAAAATGTACCTATCATTTTGGGAAGACCTTTTCTAGCCACTGCAAGGGCATTGATTGATGTTCATGATAGAAAAATCACTCTGAGGTTAGGAGAAGATAAAGTAGTGTTTGATGTCAACAAATCAATGCGATATCCTGCTGCAGTTGATGATACGTGCTACTTTGTGAGTGCAAGAGAAATGACTGATGATGAAGAATTCCTTCAAAGTCTTATGGAAGATGAAGATCTAGATCCCATGATTCTGGAGGGATGGACGGGAAGCATAGAAGCAATTAGAGATATTGAAGAATTCGATAAAATGCTTGAGGAGTTAGAGTTCGAGAGTGATGAGGAAGTAGAAGGTTATCAGCCGACTGAGAATGAAGAATCAATTGAGACTAATGGTATTTTAGTCAAGAAGGAGACTCGCATCACTATGCATGGGATTCCCTATTCACGAGAAGAGGTGTTGGCATGTAAATCTTCTTTTGAAGAACCACCAAGGTTAGAATTGAAAGATTTACCGACCCATTTGGAATATGCATACCTACAAGGAGAGTCGGATTTGCCAGTTATCATTTCATCCAAGCTATCAGCAAACGAAAAAGAAAGTCTGCTAAAAGTTCTGAAGGAACATAAGCATGCTATAGCATGGACGATCGGTGACATCAAGGGAATTAGCCCATCATATTGTACGCACAAGATCCTTATGGAATCTGATTTCAAACCAGTTGTGCAACCCTTAAGACGATTAAATCCTAAGGTTATGGATGTTGTGAGGAAGGAAATCATTAAATTGCTTGACTCTGGATTGATATACCCGATTTCTGATAGTCCATGGGTCAGCCCCATTCATGTTGTGCCTAAGAAGGGGGTATGACAGTGGTTGCTAATGAGAAGAATGAATTAATTCCCACAAGAACTGTTACTGGATGGAGGGTCTGTATCGATTATAGAAAGCTGAATGATGCGACACGCAAGGATCACTTTCCTTTGCCGTTCATTGATCAGATGTTGGAACGTCTAGCTGGAAAAGAATATTATTGCTTTCTAGACGGATTCTCCGGGTACTTCCAAATCCCAATCGATGCAAATGATCAAGATAAGACTACTTTCACCTGCCCATTCGGAACTTTTGCTTATCGGAGAATGCCTTTCGGTCTCTGTAACGCACCCGCCACATTTCAACGGTGCATGATGGCAATATTCCATGATATGGTAGAAGACAGCATGGAAATATTCATGGATGACTTCTCTGTGTTTGGAGATTCTTTTGATAAGTGTCTGATGAATTTAAAAAGGATGTTGCAAAGGTGTGAAAGTTCAAATCTCGTTTTAAATTGGGAAAAGTGTCATTTCATGGTACGAGAAGGAGTTGTGTTGGGGCATAAAATTTCAAGAGCTGGTATTGAAGTTGATCAAGCGAAGATTGAGGCCATAGCAAAGCTACCTCATCCAACAAATGTTAAAGGAATACGAAGTTTCTTAGGACATGCTGGGTTCTATAGAAGATTCATCAAGGATTTTTCAAAGATAGCACGTCCTATGAACAAGTTGTTGGAAAAGGAAGCTAAGTTCGAGTTTTCAAAGGAGTGCCAAGATGCGTTCAAGATTTTAAAGGAGAAATTGGTATCCGCACCAATTATGATAAGTCCGAATTAGGATCTTCCATTTGAATTGATGTGTGAAGCCAGTGACTACGCTGTGGGAGCAGTTTTAGGTCAGAGGGTTGATAAGAAGTTTCAACCTATTTATTACGCAAGCAAGACTTTGACGAGTGCACAGGAGAATTACACTACGACTGAAAAGGAATTGCTTGCTATTGTTTTTGCGTTTGATAAGTTTCGCTCTTACCTGGTCCTGTCGAAAACTGTTGTTTTTACCGATCACTCTGCATTAAGATACTTGTTTGGAAAACAAGATGCAAAACCAAGGTTATTGCGATAGATTTTGTTATTGCAGGAGTTTGACATTGAGATTCGTGATAAGAAGGGAGCGGAAAATCTGGCTGCAGATCATCTATCAAGACTGGAAAATCCAGAATTATATAAGTTGGATGAAACGGAAATTCGAGATAAGTTTCCTGATGAAAGCTTGTTGAAAGCAATTCTGAATGAATTTCCATGGTTCGCGGATATTGCAAACTTTCTAGTTACAAAGACTCTGCCACCCGGATTGGACTTCAACCAAAGAAAGAGGTTTTTCTCATCTTTACGGTATTACTTTTGGGAAGATATGGTCTGTTTAGACAGTGTGCTGACGGAATTGTCCGACGATGTGTAGCTGGAGAGGAATGTGATATTATCTTAGAGCACTGTCATGATGGTCCGACTGGAGGACATCATGGTCCAAACTACACTGCAAGGAAAGTGTTCGAGGCAGGTTTTTATTGGCCAACAGTTTATAAGGATGCATTCAAGTATGTGAAGGAATGCGATGCCTGCCAACGTACTGGAAGAATTTCAAAGAAGGATGAAATGTTGCAAAATCCAATTATGGTAAGTGAGATTTTTGATGTCTGGGGTATAGACTTTATGGGCCTGTTTCCACCTAGCAATGGAAACAAATACATCATCGTGGCTGTGGATTATGTTTCTAAGTGGGCCGAAGCAAAAGCATTACCCACGAATGATGCTCGCGTTGTGGTAAATTTTCTTAAACAGTTATTTTCGCGCTTTGGAGCACCAAAAGCTTTGATTAGTGATCGAGGGACACATTTCACAAATCTGCAATTGGAAAAAGTGCTGCGAAAGTACGGAGTTAGACATAAGTTTTCAACTGCTTATCATCCACAGACGAGTGGTCAAGTGGAAGTGACTAATAGAGGGTTGAAGCGTATTTTAGAACGTTCAGTTGAAGGAAACCCTAAGAATTGGTCATACAAGTTGGATGATGCATTATGGGCGGCACGAACAACATTTAAGTCGTCAGTTGGAACAACACCTTATCGCCTTGTTTATGGAAAAGCTTGTCATTTACCTTTTGAGTTAGAGCATAAAGCATACTGGGCTTTACAGAAGTGCAATCTTGATGAGAAGTTAGCTGGAAAGGAAAGAATGGAACAGTTGAATGAGTTGGATGAATTGAGAATAAATGCTTATGACAATTCGAGAGTGTTTAAGGAGCGAACTAAGAAATGGCATGATGCTCGTCTTAAGTCGAACCATACATTCGAGAAAGGTGATAAAGTTCTGTTGTATAGTTCGAGATTACATCTGTTTCCAGGAAAGTTAAAGACACGCTGGACTGGCCCTTTTGTTGTTGACAAGGTTTATCCGTTTGGAGTTGTTGATTTGCAAGGACATTCTGGAAAAACTTTCAAAGTCAATGGAAGTAGAGTGAAGAAGTACTATGGTGATATAAGAGACTCCAAGCGTGATTTGGAGATGGATTTGAATTAAGTAGTGAAGCAATATGTCGAGCTTACCGACGTAATAAACAAAAGCGCTTTCGGGAGACAACCCGTTATTTTGTTAATTGTTATTTTGTTTTATTGTTTTTGTTTGCAGGTTTGAACTTTGTGGGTGTGTTCTCTGGAAACCCTCACGAGACTACAACTCGTCCACTCGGGATACTGAGGGGTTTAAAGGCTTATTGCATATGCTAAATGCAATCCTGTTGCCTACGGAAGTGTGCTGTGTATTTTATTTCTGAATGAATTCCTCAAAGCAAATTGCCTTCAAATCAGGGGAGTTTTCTGTTTCACTTCTTTTCTATTCCCTTTGTTTTTATTTAGTTTTGCAATGAGGACATTGCATGTTTCTAAGTGGGGGATGGGGGAAAAGAAGTCTAATTGTCCTTAATTTATGAATGGTAGCTATTAAAAAATATTGAGGTTAAGAGGCATTCTACGTGTTAGTCATTTTTCAAGCCAAATTTTTGTTTTAAAAAAAATTGTTTTCTTTGTAAAATTTAGCAATCTTGTAACACAGTTTGGGAATGCAAAGAATGAAATAAATTTAATTTTTATATATTAGATAGTTCATCTTATGATGTATCGATATGCAATCTTTATGAAGTTATTGAGCTAATAAGAAATGTAATGAATTAAGTAGGAATTATCCTATGAGGATCTTTTAGCAAGGTATGACCTTAGTCTTAATTCTTGTATGATAGCGTGTTATAATCCATAATTTTGGGATCCTAATTATCATCATTTGGGAATATACTGGGTGATGTCTCCTCTGTTGTACGAAAGTACAGACCTGGTTTCCGTCAGTATATTTGATATCAAAATAGATAAAAATAAATGAGTACAAAAGACTCATAAATTGAAAAACCAAAGCCAAGTTATGTTGCTCTGTTGTACTAAGGTACAGACCTGTCACCAATGTCTTGGTTTGAAAAATGATTGAATTATTTGGATGTTCATTATTTGGAGAGTTGTGACACGTTATCTATATGAGAGTATTTTGCTATTGAAAATCAGGGGTAAGGTCTGATAGAATAATAATAAGTTAAGCTCAATCTCTGAAATTTAGATTGTTTAAGTGGACAACAATATCGGTAATCTGAGTGAATTATCTTTTATGGGTAATAATAATCTGTTAGAATGGCTTCCCATGTAGAGTTTCTTGATTGCTGAGTTTTAAGGAAGAATCGATTTTAAGATGAAAATTTGGTTTGCCGAATGTTGTGTAGTTTGTAAGTCCTTTTATCCATTGTTTGCCGTTCATATTTAAAGTTTTGAATTTTTGAATTACTAGTCTACTTGAGGACAAGTAGGATTCAAGTGGGGGATGTTTGATGAACGCCAAAATGTGCTATTATATAGTGCTAATTACCCCCTAGTTTGATTAATTTCTTATGCATTTTATTTGAATTCGATACTCATTTCGTTCATATTTGCATTTAGGAATTATTTGGAGCTTGAATCGGAATAGAAGCTGAAAACGCGCGAGAATTGAAGAAAAGAAGTTAAAATGAGGAAAAGTGAAGATTGAAAGTCGATGGTGAAAAAGCTGGGAAAAGTGATCCATACGGCGTATGGAATCCATACGGCGTATGGATGAAGTGAGCCGGGCCGCCAGAAGACGCGGGTCAGATCCATGGGCTTTTCAATCCATACGGCGTATGGAATTCCATACGGCGTATGGATTAATTCGGCAGAAACCCTAAAAACCTCATTTTGCCCTCATTTTTACACACAACTCAACACTTTTCTTCCAGTTGATTTTCTCTGCTCAAGAACCCTAATTTCAGTGACTTTTGAAGGCAAATGATCCAAAAGAATTGAAGTCTTACATTCGCTCAATCATTGTTTCGGTTATTCGGTTCGAATTCATTACTTATTTTCATTTGAATATGATTATGATGTTGATTTCAATTCTGATTTTCTGCTATAATATGAGTGGCTAAGTTCTTATTTCAATTGTTTAGATGATAATACTCAGATGATGATTTGATTGTTGAATTGCGGATTATTTCGGTTTTTATGAATGTTTTTATGTTTACTTGAAGATCCATGGTTAATTATTGATTGTTGATTATAACCTAGCGTGATGATCTGTTGATTTATGATTGAGTTCTCTATTGATTGGTCATTATTGATGCTTGTTGATTTTAATTGATAATTATCACTAAACAGATTGAGTTTGATAGGCTAGGGTTACTTATGATCAATGATTGGTAATGAACACTGCGCATCTTCTACAATGGTCTCTTCCCACATCACCGTCCTTTACTTGATACCGCCTCTTAAGGTAGTTTTATGAACTATACGGCCAATGAAGCTTGGAGCCTTATTGAGAAAACGACAATGCACAACCATGACTGGAACAGTGAAAATCACCCCTCAATAGTGAATCCACCTACTACAATCGGGACTGAAGCTATCAAAAATCTCACTCAGCAAGTGGAAGAACTAACCAAAGAGATCAAGTAATTAAAAAGTCAACCACAACAAGTCTGTCAGGTTCAAACATGCCTTAACTATGCTAATCATAACCACTCAGCCCAAATTCCCCAATCTCATCTAACTCCGCCCAATACTAACCCTTCCATTAAACCACTTAGGAATAGCCCACCAACTTACCAATCCCAACCTTCCGAACCCTCTTCCTCACAGACCTCTAGTTTTGACGACACCCTGATACAAGTCATTCAAGGAATCTCGGCTAGACAAGACCAAGCCGATCTCATCTTAAGAGATCAACTGACTTTGTTAAAAGCTTTCGAATCCCAATTAGGACAATTAGCACAACGTATTAACGTTAAACCTCAGGAGAGTCCAACTAGTTGCCATAAGGAGGCTTCTCATATTCAAGACTCTCAGGTAGCACATAGCCCACCTTCGATTTCTTCTCCGCTGAAGGAACCGCCTATTGTCCCATCGATAATAGATTTAGAGTCTACATCAAATAGGAAAATTCCATTTCCGACTCGTCTTAAACAACGACCCGACAAGCTTAAGTCTTTTAAACTTGATAGGAAATTCCTAGATACTGTACTCGAAGTTCATTCTAAAAAGTACTTTAGAAAACTTCTTACAACCAAGGACAAGGTACCCAAAGTACCCAATGTCCCAATGAACGAGGAATGTTCAGCTATTCTTAAAAATACTGATGTCGTGTAAACGGGGTTTTATTTTAAAATGGAAAATACTTAATTTACTATACACAACACAGGCAAGAATACCTGATCATATATAGTATAGCTCAGTAAGTCCGAGTCGAACACAGGGAACGGATGTCAATATTAACAAATTGGAAATTGCTACCATTAATTAAAGCAGTAAAAGTGGGGACGTTTTAGTTCCGTTCGAACAAATAAGTAACAATTATAAAAGAAATGATTAATTAAAGAAAACTAATTATTTAAAATAAAGAAATACTAAATTGACTTAATTAAAATAGAAGGTTTAATTCAAATGGTAAAAAGGTACAATTGCTTAGACTACTTTCCTCAGAATGTGATTATCACTTCATTGAATTGCTAATGTTGAACTTCATTGTGACATGACATATGTATCAACCATCTTTGCAGGATTAATTGATTAAACACAATTCAGAAAGATATAAAGTTGTTTTCAACCCGCTAACAGTTCAATTTAACGTTATCCACCAAATTGCATCATGAATTATAACTACACCGTTTATATGATTTACCCTTATAACTTGAATCAACAAAGTCTATAACTATTACCAGTTATCACATTCATTGCCAATTCTTAACAATAATTGATCCTAGCCTATCAAACTCAATCTATTTAGTGATAATCATCAATTAAAACCAACAATCATCAATAATAACCAATCAATAAAGAACTCAATCATAAATCAATAGATTATCACGCTAGGTTATCATCAAGATTCAACAATTAAACATGGATCTTCGAATAAACATATAAACATTCATGAAATTCAATATTAACTAGCAATTCAACAATCAAATCATCATCCGAGTATTATCATCTAAGCAATTGTAATAAGAACTTAGCCACTCATATTATAGCAGAAAATCAGATTCAAACTCAACATTATAATCATAATCGAATGAAATATATAAAAGAAATCGAACCGAAATAATGAAATTACGAATGAACGAATGAAAGCCTTTATTATCCTTAATGTTCTTCCTCCAAAATACTCCAGAAACTTAGGTTTTTGCAGAGAAAATCGACTGGAGAAAGTGTGATTGAAGTGTGTGTAAAAAATGAGGCAAAAATGAGTTTTTTAGGTTTTCTGCCGAAACGATCCATACGCCGTATGGATTTCCATACGCCATATGGATCACAAAGCCCATGGATCTGACCCACGACTTCTGGCGGCCCGGCTCATTCGATCCATACACCGTATGGATTCCATATGCCGTATGGATTGCAAATTCCAACTTCCCAGCCGATCGACCTCCATTCTTCAACCTTTATATTTTTTTTCACTTCTTTTCTTCGATTCTCGCACGTTTTCAGCTTCTTTTCCGATTCAAGCTCCAGAAAATTCCTAAATGCAAATATGAACGAAATGAGTATCGAATTCAAATAAAATGCATAAGAAATTAATCAAACTAAGCGGTAATTAGTACTATAAAATAGCACATTTTGGCGTTCATCAATACCAATCCAGAAAAACTCGGAGATACTGGATGTTTTACTCTCCCCTGTTTCATCTACAATTCAGCCATTGTCTGTTCTCTCGCCGATTTAGGAGCTAGTATTAATCTCATGCCATACTCGCTTTTCAAAAGGTTTGAGTTAGAAAATCTTCGACCTACCAAAATGAGCATTGAGGTTGCTGACCACTCAGTCAAATACCCTAAGGGAATAGCTGAAAATGTTTTAGTTAGGATTGATAAATTTCTTTACCCAGCAGATTTTGTAGTTATGGATATGCAGGAAGACGTACACATCCTAATTATACTTGGAAGACCTTTCATGAATACGGCCAAGGCAATCATCAACGTCTTCGCACAAACCATTAGCTTGCAGTCTCAAAGAGAAACCATCACTTTCCATATCGACAATCCAAATGCTGAAGAACAAGCCGATATGTATATGATCTCCATGAACACCGCAAAGGACAAAGAAACTGAAAGGCCAACAACTGAAAGGAAATCTAGCAAGAAAATGGCAATCACGCCATATTTCATGATTGACCTTCGACGAATAGAACAAGAGATGAAAAATGCATCTACATCATCGAATAACCAAACGATGGAAGAAGTAATTGGAACGAGAAAGATGGAAGAAGAAGACAAAAAAAAAAAAAAAAAAAAAAAAGCAGACCGCCGCTAAACCCGTTTACCACTGATGAAATGGCAGGAAGTAACCACAACCATCCCATGAGAAGAGAAACACTGGAGGAATATTCCAAACGCACAAGAGAGCAACCACACACCATTGAAGATCCCGAAGTAATCAACGAATTCATCCAAAGATTCGAGAAAGCGGTAGGAGGAATAAGCAGCGTAGTCAACTTGCTTACTCTTTCCCCTGCTGAACTGTAATTCTGTCAACAACAGAAACTGGCATATACCAGGATCTACAATGCCCTTAAAAGATCTAATATTCCCTTCACCTCAACACAATGGGAGATGTTAGGATCCATTAGAGCGCATATGAAAGAGACTACTGGACATCTGAGAAGTCATGCCGACGTCTCAATGATGAATGACCTCACATCATTGCTTAACTTGCTAAGTAGAGAAGATCACCTCAGTTCCAAAGAAAGTGGATCTATGGTCATCAACTCCACTGATGAAAAACAAATTGAGTTATTGATTGAAGAACTTAGTGATCTCATTTGGGATGAATCAAGGCGCGAACAACCCTTTAGGGGTACATATGAATCACCACTTGATATCGCTACTTTTGTTACGATCCATCTACGGGAGATTCAACAACGGAAAAGTAACTCCAGAAGAAAGTTCATATTCCACTCAGGATGCAAGGAGATACTTCGTCAGCTTACTCTAGTTTTCTCAGAATCTGACTTTCCATTCAACAACCATTAGCACAGGCAGATAGAGGACCTGTGCACGTCCATCAGAAGATTCAACGGAGACCCCATGACCGAGAACTATGAAGACATAAAACTGCAAATTTTGGCTTTTGTATGCTCTCTGTGGCAAAATCCACCGCCCAGAGAGGTTGTTAAGACAGACACAACCACCATGACCGACCCTAATGGGCCTGTCACCAAAGCAATGGATTACATCATCTTCAGACTTCAAGGACTTGCGAGGACAACTTCAGATAATCTTCAGAACTATAAGGCAGCGTCGAGAGATAGTCCACTTGAATTGATTACGACAATAATCAATCACTTCATGAGAATCTATCCACCTCTATACACTTTTTCGCAACCTAGGGCCCATAACATCAACACTGGGATCCCAGGGATGCATCCATCTCCATCTAGATAGGAGAGAAAGAAGTCGAGCTCTCAACTTTAAAAGAGCGCTTCCCGGGAGGCAATCCGTGTTTTACATTTCCATAATTTTACATTCCAAGAAGTGATGAAGTCTCCGACTATCTTTCACACTTGGATATACAAAGAAGTTTCTGCCTGACGCATCAAGTTTTGACGCCACGCATCAAAGAACTAAAATATATCCAACGTGTTCACACCTACGAGACAAATCACAAAAAGACTTGAAGAAATCAAAGCACACAACAGCAACAAACGGACTCTACGATAAAGTCGGCAATCAAATGCTTCAGAGCACTCCTCAGCATCACCATCAAGCCTTACATATAACTGGGGAGTACTTCTGAACTATTTCCTTCGTTACATATATACCCTATCCATTATGCTTATCACTAAGTGTGGGATTCAAACCCGACAAACACCTCTAAAGGATACATTTTAGATGTTTTCAAACTCTAAGTGTGGGATTTCACCCCGGTAAAATGTTAGTAGAACATCGAGGACGATGTTCCTTTAAGTGTGGGATAGCGGTATATACTTGATGTTAATTCTCAATTCCTTAGACTATCCTTCTCCAAAAGTAACTCAAAAATTTAACAAAATTTTTCAAAATTAAGTTTGAAATGTTTCGATAATGAAAATTTTTAGACGATGAATGATTTACTTTAGGGAAAGAAGGATAAATAAGATGGGAATTCCTTTAGAAATTTAAATTAATAATCTTAGAAAGAGCATCGCATGACTAGGCACACAAAAACCCAACTTTCGATTCGTGAGGTATCTTGAGCCATATAAAGCATTCATTTTTAATGCTTCAGTTATTCGATTCTTGTGTGTGCCGATGTATGCATTTGGAATCAGAACTTGCTCCTGTTATGCATTTTGAAGCCGATTTGGTAAGTAAATGGAACAATCGAATTGCAACATTCTTAGGACCATCCCTACTCCCAAAAACACCCACAAAAAACCCGTCATCTCTACTCTCTCAAAAACATCCCTTGAACTTTACAAAATCTCAATCTTCGAGTAAAAGCTTTCCGTGATGAAGAAGGGAAGCCAAGAGGTTATGACGTTCGGAAAAAAAAAGAAGAAGAAAAATTGAAGAAAAGAAAGTCTTATGGAAAAAAGACTCCCTTCGAAAATAAAGAAAGAGAAAAGGCGTCAATCCTCCAAAAATCTCAGCTTTCCTCTTCACCAAAAATAAACCCACAAAATAAAGGGCATAGCACGAAGTAAACCTTCCCACAAACCTTCACCCCACTCAAATTCCATTTACCACCTTCCGAAGAATGTTGTGACCCGATTAGTTCCATTCTCACCACAAAGGTAACGATTTAATTCTCGATCAAGCCTATGATGAAAAATGATACATGACTAGCGTTCTGAGCGATTGATGAAAAATAGAATAGGACACCCTAAACACTTTGAGTGACCACTGTGAGAGGATCGCCTAGTCATGTATATAAAAGATCGAGAGGATCAAAAGCATGCTCCGAAAAGATTATTTCTTTACTTTCCTAAAGGCATGAAAGTCTTATTTATTCCTGAAGACCCTTGGTAAAAAGTTCCACTCTTAAACTTCTCATTATCTATGCATCTAACCTTGTTTGAAAGACGAGTTTGTTTGAGGACAAGCAAAGTTCTAAGTGTGGGATACTTGATATCGCGTAAAAAGTCATGTTTTTACTAACGATATCTCTCTCTTTTTAGAACAATACTTAGCAACTGAACTCAAATATTATATTAATCAATGATATTTCGTCAAGTGGGTCAAAATAAGGAAGCACGCGAAAAATCAAGCAAAATGGACGAAAAACGAAGATTCCACACACGTTTGAAGATTCGATACAACCAAGACAAAATTTCAAGTGAAAAGGATCATCTCAGAGATTTCTCCATACCGAAGTTTTCGTTTTCAAAAATAGAATCCAACGCAAAAAGAATCAACCAAAACGGATAAAGAATGAAGATTCTACGCGCTGTGAAAGATTCAAAACATTCGGAACAAGACTTATCAAGATAAGAAAATCATCTCAGGGATTTCTTTACATCAAAGTCTTCGTTTTTGAAAATAGATTCCAACACAAAAAGAATCGTCGCAATTGGACACATAACGAAGGAGATACGCAAGAAAACGTGAACCGAAAAAGTTGTACGGGCGAGGCCGGCCAGCAACCGGCCACCTCCGGCTGGCAACCGGGCGGCGCTGGCTGCCTTTTTGTGATACTGGGCCGGTTCCGGCTCGCCGCCCAACTGGTACCGGCTCACCGCACCCTTTTTGGGCCGGTGCCGGCTCACCGCACCCGTTTTGGGCCGGTGCCGGCCTACTTTTTGGTCCGTGCACCACCTTTTTCGTCCCGTACGCGTACCGCGCGCGCTTTTTCGTTAAAATGAGCCTAACTTCGCTATTGTAAGCCGGATTTCAACTATAAATATATCGTTGGATTCGTAATTGAAAGCCACACTTTCTTATTCACTCAAAAATTACTTTCTCTCTCTAGAAAAATCAGATTTCTTTCCCTCTCTATTTCTCACTCTAGATTAGTTTTAGATTAGTTTTGGAGCGTAATTATAATAGAACGAAAGAGCGGAGCGTCTTGTAATATTTTTGTGTACAGTTGGAAGTTGCGATATTTAATTCAAGTCTATTCCTTCTCGCATTTAATCACGGTTATATCTATCCTTATCTATCTTAATTAATTGCGTTTATATTATTTATTCTAGATTTAGTTATTGCCATTATTAGAGAGTAATATACTTGTTGTGTTTGCGTGCGATGTAGTTATTTAATTATGGGATGATTAATAAATAATAATAGTGTAATATGACGGCCCATATTCGACTGTTTCTCGATATAGTACCGGAAACACTTCAAGGTGGAGTACAAATGTATGGAAGTCGAGAAACGACCGAAGGTAGTCATATTACAAAACTATCCAATATTACGAAGTAATATGACAGCCCCTATTCGACTGTTTTGCAGTATAGCGTTGAAAACACTTTAGGTGTAGTACAAATACGTGGAAGTTGTGTAACGACCGAAGGTAGTTATATTACGGACTAATATTATAAAAAATTAAAACCTAGTTTAATTAACCTTTCTAAATAGACTTTTAAACTTCAAATTAATCTATCATCTTTCCACCAATAAACGTGATTATAAGACCTTTTTAATGACGTCCAATTAAAAGGTAGTCAGTTATCTGTGTCAAGATAATTTGTCAAAAGGTATGAAAATATGGAACCGCAAGACTACATGGGGGATTACCGTAGGACAAGAAATGACCAAGGTTTGAAGCGGCGGAACCACTTTAAGTGAGGAACGCTGTGAATAACTAGGGGATTTATTGGGAAGTCTTAAGCAAGGGCTAGTTTAAAGTCGTAAATGAACTTTTTCTTATACAAATCTGTTAGGATGACGAGGAATCGTTAAGAGATCCAGTTTTGTCTATTACCTTTAGATTTTTGTCACCATTCATAAGAAAGTAATATTAAACTAAAATTAAGATTTTGCTTATTATTCTAAATACTTAGTGATGTTAAGAACGGTCGGACTTTATAATTGATCTGCCACTCTATTCATGTGCATAGGAATCCTCGTATTCCGGGAAATTGCCATTTGTTTTTCATAGGACAAGTGTTGAGAGTTGGGCATGTCAGTATGATCAGAATCACCATAACCTAGTTCCTGTGTGACATGCTAATGGGATTTTAATTAGTAGGGAATCTAGGGTTTACATCACAAGTATCCAAGAATAGTAATTACAAAACATCTTTCAAAATAGTTTATCTAAACATCATCCCATAACTTAATTAACGAAATCTCAGCAAACACTATCTTTATCTTATCTGTTTATATGCTTTATTTTATTTCGTTTTTATTTATTTACTTGCCTAAGTTAGTTAATACAAAAACCAAAACTCCCCCACTATATTATAAACCCTTCACTAGGTTGAAAGCCATCATCTGCCTCGTCTAAGTTTCAATTCAGTCGGTTTGAAGAATGACTCTAGGTCATACCTACCACTTGCTCGCCCTTAGGATTAGCATTGTTAGGGAAACTTAGGCCCCGCACTTACAAATATTAAAACACTCACAGACACGCCTCCAGTAGACGGTGTAACGACAAGGTAAATTCCTTATCGACGGCCGGGGGCACGTCAAACATTGAGGTTGCAAGATGACAACCGACTTTGATACATTGCAATTGAAATTGATAGCGACCCTAACTAAACTAATACATATTGAACAACAAAATGATAAACATTGATCCAAATATAGCCTAACAACTCAAAGACCGTGAACAAATCAGGATAGTGATAGCCGGTTGAACTTGTACTTGATGGCCGTCCCTGAAACTTGAAGTTAAAAACACGAAGCATCCCAAGATACCCGAAAGTCTCATACACTGTACACCGAACTCACCGAACACTTAACCACAAAAAGGGGTGAACACTCGGTAGGAGACATTGAAACGGCTCAAAAACAGAACATTGAAGTTACAACCCTTACCTCTGAAAGTTGATACAGAAACCTGGTTCTTGAACATGTGTAGAACCAAACTTGAGAGGATTCGAACCGACAATCACGAGAACAGTTGACAGAGCAACAAAGGTATCAAAACTGACAGTCGTGGAAACTAATGACGGTCTAGGCAACGCAATCCAACCAGGTGGTGGATCAGCGAGATGCGAGAACGATTAATGGAGAGAGGATCATGAGATCTGAGAGCACCACATGATTTAAACGGGTATAGATCTAGAAAATATGACATGTTTAAAACAAGAACAGATCTGAGAGAAAGAGGGAAATGTTTGGAAGTGAGATTGCTTGAAATAACTAGATGAAGATTTAGGGTCGTAATGGAGCCCTCCGAACCTCTGGCAAGAGCCAGCGGCCGGAGGCGGCGCTGGAGGAAGAAGATGAAACTAGGGTTTTGAAGTTAATGTATAGAGAAATTAGCAGAGAACTTTATCATCATTTGTTTTTTATAACAAAATTACATTTATGTACAAGTAATCAATGCTTGATTACACTTCAAGTGGCATATGCTAATAAGATCTTTACATAATGTAAAAACGGAATCTTGTTGCCATTTATCACATTTGATGTTTTGGAATTACTTACTTCCTAATCAAACCACATGGCATTTTTCAAAACAATAATATACAAAATCTTAGGATCACGGATGCTACAAAATTCTCAATTCTCATTTGTACATTAGCGTGGTTAAATTGGGTCCAACTCTAGACCCTCATATCAATCGATTAAATGACCGAACCAAATAAATAATTTTGATATGCAAATTTTTTATCACAATTGATATTTTTTGGTCTGGTTACTGCTGAATGTTGTCAATTAAAGGTTGTTCAAACAATCTGGTGGTTCCATATACTCATAATGGTATTTTCTTTCGATGTGCTTTGGACTTTCCATTATCACATAATATTTCATGGGGTTCGCACTATTGGGACACCTCCAAGATCACCAATGAAATTCCTCATCCGGATGACTTCCTTTGAAGTATCGCAAGTTTCAATATACTCAGATTCCTATCTGTTATTGTATCTTGCTTTGAACTTTTCAAAGTTATCGCTCCCACATTCAGTAAGAATACCCACCAGACTGTGAACGACTATCATCTCTATCTGTTTGGAAATTTACGTTACTATAACCCGTTATTTTAAGTTTCTCTTCTCCACCTTAAACTAAGAACCTCTCTTTAGTATTTCTCAAATACTCAAGAATATTCTTTACAGTTGTACCAATGATCTTTACCAGGATTCTGCTGATGTCAACTCACTATGCTCCAAGCAAAAGAGACATCAGGTATTGTACACGTCATGGCATATATGATCGATTCTATAGCATATGGGACTCGACTCATTCTGTCCAATCTTACTCAGTCTTTGGACATAGATCCTTTATAATCTTTATGCCATGATGTAAGGATAAATTCTCTTTCTTAGAATTCTCCATTTTAAAACCTTTTAAAATTTTATTCTAAGTACATGTCTTGGCTAAGTCCCTAAGACATTTCAACCTATCTTTGTAAATCTTTATACCAAGAATATATGCTGTATCTCCCAAATCTTTCATAGCGAAATATTTTCCCAACCAATCATTTACACCTTGTAATGTTGAGATTATATATCCTATGAGTATTATATCATTCACATATAATACCATGAAGATTACAACACTCCCATTGACTTTGACATATATGCTGGACTCATCTTTGCTTCTAGAAAATCTAAACTATTTGACTTTCTCATGGAACCAGAGATTCCAGCTACGAGAAACTGTTTAAGTCCATAAATGGGCTTATGAAGCTTGAACACTCTATTAGGATACTTTGCATTTTCAAAACCTTCCGGTTGTGCAATGAACACATACTTTGTTAGTTTCCTATTAAGGAAAGCGGTTTTGACATCCATCTGCCAAATTTCATAACCATGAAATGCAGCTATTGCAAGGATTATCCTAATTGACTTTATCATAGCTACTGGTGAGAAGGTTACCACATAATCATTCTCAAAGGTTTGAGTATGGCCCTTCGCTACCAACCTAGATTTATAAGTGTGTACTTTCCCATCCATGTCTGTCTTCCTCTTGAAGATCTACTTACAACCCACCGTCTTGAGACCGAGTGTAGTGCCAACCAAATTCCAAACTTGGATGTCAGACATAGACTGAATCTTGCTTTTCATAGCTTCCTTCCTCTTAGTAGCCTTAGGGCCTGCCATTGCTTCCTTCGTAGTTAGCAGGTGCATCTAATTCACTTAGTGTACTATCACTAATCTTATCATCTTCTTCTATATGGAAACCATAATAGAACTGAGGAGGATTGCTAACTCCACAACTGTACGCAGGTAAGGATATGTCATCAAGTTCAACAGGTGTCACCACCTCTTGTTGAGTGTCAGTGTTTTCTATATGTTCTTCATCGGTCGATCCTTGGATTTCTTCAAGATCAATCGTACTCCCACTGTCCTCTTTAGTTATTATTTCTCTCTCAAGGAATATTCCTCTTCGAGCTACAAACATCACATTATCATTGTGGTTGTAAAACAAATATCTAAATGACTCATGTGGATTACCGATGAAAAGATACTTTTCAGATCTTACTTCTAGTTTGTGCTAAGTTTCTCGTCTAACGATAACTTCACAACCTCATATCTGGATGTGCCCAAGAGAAAGACCTTTTCTCTTCCACATCTCATAAGTCATCTTTGAACTTTCTTGGTGAGTACTAGATTTAAGATATGTGCGACTGTCTATAATGCCTAACCCCATAAGCTTATTAGAAGTGTTGTCCGACTCATCATAGATTTGAACCATGTCTAATAGGATTATATTTCTCCTCTCAGCTACTCCATTCAGCTATGGTGTTCTAGGAGGAGTCAACTGTGAAACTATTCCACAATGTCTATGATGATCAAGAAACTCGATACGAAGGTCTTCTCTTCCCCTATCGGATCGGAGTACCTTTATCTTTCTGCCCATTTGGTTCTCTATTTCGTCCTGATACCTTTTGATATTTCAAAAGTATATGACTTATATTTAATCAGATAAACATATCCATATCTACTGAAGTCATCAGTAATATAGTAGCGATTTCCATCTTTTGCGGTGCATCGGAATGGTCCACATACATCTGTGTGTACCAAGTCCAATAATCATTCACCTCTTTCACACGAACCGGTGAATGGTGATTTAATCATCTTGTCCAATAAACAAGATTCGTATACCTCATCTGATTTGAGGTTGAATGATTCCAACACTGCATCCTTTTGGGCGATGCGTTTCTTGTTTACGTGCCTAAGACGATAATTGCCACAATTTGGATTTATCAAGCTCATTAGACGAACCAACATTTAAATTACTTTGCTGACATATTCAACATTTTCATATATGCATTTGCAAGGAAAAGCTTTATCACCATTCTCATTATCAAATGAAAACTGATAACTATCATTAAACAAGCATAAAATGAAACTATGTTGCTTGTCATTTTTGACGAATAATAGAAAATATTTAAATGCATCCTAACTCCGGATTTTAGCATGAGCTCAAACTTTCCAATGGGCGTGACTTTCTTGTTTCCCATGACTAAGTTGAGCTCTCCATGCTTCAAACTTCTACTTTCCTTTAAGCCTTGCAATACAGTACAAATGTGAGTACCACACCCTGTATTCAAGACCTACGAATTAGAAGTCATAGTATCGTGGAGTTCGATCATTTATATACCTAAATCCTTTTCAACTTTACTATCATTAAGGTCCTTCAGATATTTTGGGCAGTGATGTGACCCAAAAAGTCATGTTTTTAAGTACTTATTTCCGCACTTTTTGGACTATTCTTTGGTGAAAACATTTTAAAACAATCATTTATCATTAATAATCACCAAGAGAGTTTAAATACGGGCGTTGCTACAAAAATCAGTTAAAACATCCGTTTTGCATGCAAACCGAGGCAAAAACGATCACCTTAAATATTCCATTCTTGATTATCCTATCAAATTAGATCTTAATGCATATTTTTTGATTCAAAAGGAAAATCCAAGATCGGTGGTGAAAGAATCAAGAGAAACGGGTGAAGAATGAAGAAGATGTGCAGTCTGGAAGCCCGCCGATCGTCATCCGGAGTACGCAAAAGTCAAACACTTCCAAATTTGGCAAAATTAGTGTCATTAGAAGCGTAACGGAAAAACGAGGCCAACGGCGCAAGAATCAAGCAAATCGGAGCCCAAACGAAGAAGATACGGACGAACCAAGCAACCGAGAAATAAGCGGAGGCCAAACAAAGCACCAACCCCCCCCCCCCCCCCTTGGCACTAGGTACCGTATACGGTACCTTAAGTGCCGTATACGGCCCTTAGGGTGCCGTATACGGGGTTGGTTGGCTTGTGAGGTTCCGTTTGCCCCCTTGGTCCGCTTGCCCCGTATGCTGCTTTGATGCTTATAGTTCGTGCTTCAAGACTTGTACCAAGGCCAACTAGCTTCTCCTATAAATACCTCACTCCATTTCTCATTTTTACACACCTCTCATTTCACATACTTCTCTTTCTCTCTCTAGAATTCTCTCTCTAGCACTACTCTTAGGAGTTAGAGGAGAATTGTTCTTGTAGTTAGTTCTCTCTCTAGTTTCTCTCTCTAGCACTACTCTTAGGAGTTAGAGGAGAACTAGAGAGATATAAGTTAGCAGTTAGAGCTAGAGGAAAGTTGTAATTGGGTAATCAAGCTGTAGCAAGGTTATTCAAGTCAGACTGTTGTAATCCTCAGTATTACTCTTCTAATCCGGTGATATTATCTTACTTTCTTACTGTTATAATGTTTACTTTGCATATTATTTCAGTACGATCTATGATTGTTGCCATGTTGATTAGCTAGATTAATATGTGATTGTTGAAATGTAGATGTTAGGATTAGGGATGATGTTTAATTAATATATCTTATATATGATCGGTAGTTGTTATGCTTGTTGGGTCCCTGATAGGTCGGTGTCGTTAACGATAACTATCTGCTTACAACAGTGGGTCTTAAATTTATAAGGCTGGGGCCTAGGGTTACTACTATTGCTAATCTACGGGCTAGCAAAGGATAAGTATGACCTAGGATCGTTCTTTAAAGCGCGACGAATTGAAACTAGGAGAATTTAGAGACTTTTATGAATTTAGCTAGGGTGGAAGAGAGTTGGTTTAGGTTTTGGGTTTTCTATTCTAAAATTAAACTAAATTAAGTCAGAAATGGAGGTTACTTCGGGCGTTCAGCAGTTAAAGCGATTGTATACTATGAAGTGGTTTAGGTGATATTAAAGCGTGAAGAGTTCCAATGAGGATAAGTTCATAAGTTAATGTGAGTTATTACTACAATCCTACTATCGGGCTAACGCGGAGATGTCCACAATCAGGCAAATAGAATGTCATGTGGGTTGCAGAATATATTAAAGCATAAACTGAAAGTTCTCTTAAATGCATGCCCATATTATCTAACAGTTAATCTCGAATCCTATTCCCCAATCTCGGTCATCATAGACGTCCGAATCATGGCACAGTTTGTTGAATAAACAATCTTGTAAACGGGTTTTACCCTCGTCGGAATAAGTTGGAAGAACTGGTCTAAGCGGTCAGATAAGATGTCATCACTTATTCGTATGAATTATCAACATTACTCAAGTATGCAACAAGACAGGGGTGGTTTATATTACAAATAGAAACTTAAGTAATACGTTTGTTAATTGATCCATAACACAACTACCTTCGGTCGTTCTCGACTTCCATACGTTTGTACTTTGCCATAAGCATTTCCAGTACTATATCGAAGAACAGTCGAATAGGGGCCGTCATGTTATTTCACAATAATTAAGGCTAGGTGTATTTTACTAGTACGATAATCCTAAGGCAACAATCAAACAAGAACATGCAATAAGACAATCAAGACAATAGTTAAACCTAAGCATACAAATGTATTAATTAAATCGAGGATATTCCGAAAGTTGTCTCAAAAATACCGTTTGTCTGAATTAAATCTCAATCTACCTCTATTCCCATATTCCGTGTCTCTTGGATCCTAATTTGGTCTAGAGAACACCGGCCATGCCGAGTTCAATGATTCAATCAAACATAGTATAACTAAGTGACCTATACCCTATGAGTTAGCTACGTTCATTTTTGGATAAGGTTTTAGTCACAACATGAGTTGGGTAGATAAACGATAAAGATTCGATTCCTACATCTATTCATAATACACAACACCCGCAATCTCATAGCATACAATATAATCACATATTTAAATCTCTCCTTAACGACTATCATAGCAGACAATTGAGTTATTTAGCTAATCATGGCAATTCTAGCATACATATTTAAATTTATTAAAGAAAGAACGAACATAATTAAATATGGAAGATAGATTAAAACCTGATAAAGAAATACAATAACTCGTAGCTACAAATGCGTCCCGGAGCACCTCCGTACAAATCTTCCTAGATTAGTTAATTAGCTAGTCTAATTAACTAAGGAAATATTACAATAAAGAAAGAAAAGAGTGGATGGTGAGAAAGTGTGTTTCTAAGTGTATTGTAGATGTGTTGGTGTGTTTTACAAATGAACTCAAAGCCCCTATTTATAGGTGAGCTTTGGCTCACATTAGCATCAAGTGGTGCATGTTAGAAAAAGGTAGCCAAAAGGGTGCACCGGGTACCGTACAACACGAAAAGTAGGTGCACCGGGTACCGTACAACATGAAAAGTGGGCGCACCAGGTACCAAAAGTTACCAAAAACGGAAACCGGGACGGGTACGGGGAGGCCTCCGGCGGCGGTCCAATGGCTAGCGGCGGTGGGCCCACCCCCGCCCCGTTGCGTCGTCTTTTGCTTCGTCTCTCGATTCGTGCGTGTTTTCTTCGTTATGCGTCCGTTTGCTTCGATTCTTTTTGTTGGATTCGTAATTCAAAAACGAAGATTTTGACATAAGATAGGCCCTGAGATGAGGTCCCTAGCTCCAGATATTGCGTTCGGATCATTTGGATCTTCCGGCGGGCGCGAAATCTTCATTTTTCACCCGTTTTGGTTGATTCTTCTTCTGTTGGATTCAAATTTTGAAAAAGAACATCTTGGAAATAATGGATGTTGATGGAGGGCACTTTAGTCTTGAAATCTCATTTTTATGCCTTGAATCTTCAAACGTGTGTGGAATCTTCGTTTCTTGGCCGTTTTGCTTGATTTTTATCGCACAACCTTGTTTTGATCTTCTTAACATATTATCACTGATTTGTGCGTTGTCTGAGTCCAAATGCCAAGTATTGCTCCAGAATGAGAGAGATATCGGTAGTAAAAACGTGACTTTTTACGCGATATCAAGTATCCCACACTTAGAGTTTTGCTTGTCCTCAAGCAAACCTTTAGCAAGTTTGTGAAAGGCTGGAAGGGTGTCTTCATATTTTGGAGAACTTTGATTCCTGCAGGTTTAGTTGAAAGATTTCGGACGAGGTTCCATCCCTTGATGTTCCCCCAAACTTTTGGTTCTAACAAGCTTTCTTTTCAATCTTCATAATGTAAGATATACATGACTGGGGCCCTCACAGGTGGTCACTCGGTTCATTCAAGTGTATCAGGGTTCCTAACTTCTAATTCACTCAGGGGCCAATTATGTAGCTCTTCCGTCGTCATAAGCTTGATCGAGAATCAAATCTATAATATCTAAATGAGGACGGTGCTAATTATCCCTAGACATTCACAAGAGGGTGAAGATGGTGTATGGAACAAGGGTTTTGGTGTAGGTGGTTTAATTTGGGAGTCTGATATAGCCTAAGAGTTATGACTTACCTTTGGTGTTTTAGATGATACCTCTTCTTGGATTTATCTCTTTGAGAGCCTTCTTTTCATGACTTTTTCTTCTCTGAAGGACCTTTCCCTCGGCTTTAAATGATCCTTGGGTTTTAGTTCTTCAATTTCTTTGGAAGCTTTGTGCTTTCTCTGGAGTCCTCTCGTGGTTGATATTCTTTTCCTTTGGGGATTTCTTCTAGAGTTTTGTTTCTTGCAGTGATGTTGTTTACATAACAGAAACTTAGGCTATGGCCAAGAGATGTAACGAAAGGATTGGTTCTTGAAGTGAGTATTCGAAATGAAAAGGCTAAGGCTCAACAGGTTTTCTAGATGATCTTTAATGCCGAAAATGGACATTGGCAGGGTTAGGCTTGAAAACGGGAGTTTTACGAGAGGGTTTTGTCCTAGGGAATGTCAAGATCCTCTAATTGCACCTTCGTCACGTATGACGCTCATTTTTTATGTAATTTTGAAATGCATTCTTCGAACAAGTTCTAACTTGAGAAGGCATACAACGGCACACTCACAAACGAAAAAGTGAAGCATTAAAGGTGAATGCTTTTATATGGCTTAAGATTCCTCACTCATTTTTGGTGGTTTTGTGCCTAGTCATGCGATTGCTTGTTTGAAACTTAGTTTGAAAGTTGTCAAAGAGTTTTGCCCATCGTGGTCAATTTTCCAAACCTTTTGAATTTTTGTTGACCGAAAATACCCTTTTTAAGCTTCCCATGATTTAAAAATTTTGAAAATTTTGCTGAAAATATGAGTTTTGCTAAAAAGCTTGATCAAAAGTTTATGTTGCAATACAGTAGTGAATACTACTGCTATCCCACACTTAAAAGAACATTGTCCCTAATGTTCTCTACTTCTAAGTTAGGTTAACCCCACACTTAGATTTTGAATACGGGTCAATATTTTCAAAGTTATTCTCTATTTGTGAGTAATAATCCCACACTTAGAGTTTTTCTTAAAATTCTTGTGTGGATCAAGCAAAGTAAGGTTAGAAGAGACACTTCCTTGTGCTGCGTGTGATGCCACTGGATTTAATGGACCAGGTTCAAGTGTGTGAATTCGCTGGAAATGGACCAGGCTCATTAAAAATGAACTTGTTCCATAAATTCTACTTCGAATTCTGCATAGTACACAACCTTCATAAAACACAAATGTTAACACAAGTTAATACTAAACATAAATAATAACTAAAAGTAGCTAATCCATGTCAGCATAGAGCGCCTCCCAGTCGGTGAAGTCATCATCCATAAAGATCGTGTTTTCCACGATCGATGTAGGAGATGCTAACTCCTCGATGGTATAGACAGGAGATGCAGCACCATCCTCTGGATCCTGGATCCAAGCGTCCAGTGCAGCAGCCTCCTCCTCTAGTGGGGCCATAAAAGTGGGATGGTCCTGCGCAGTCAAGCTCCAAGATGGGAATAAATCCCATGGTGGAATATGTGGAGCGGGATCAGGTCCCATCTGAAAGGGGCACACAGGTGTAGAGGTAAGGCCCAGGGCAGTGTGGATCTCAGAGATGGCAGTGTGCTGGACTTCAAGGGCTCTCAGTATAGACCAAGTGATAGCAGGGTCCGCAGTAGTAACCCCATGCTCGAAGATGGGTACTCTGGAGGTCCCTGCGGTCTGTCCCGCTGGTCGGTGAGATGAAGGTAACCTGGCCTGGATGGGACGTAACAGGAATGACTCCTGAACGTGCACCTCCACCAAGTCTGCCGAGATCTCATCCAAATTAGGAGGTGGTGACTGGGATCCTCTGACAGTCCTCATGCTACTACCCGGTGATGAACTCCGGGAGTGGTGCATGGTATGTGAGTGTCTCTGTCTGGGGGCTCGTGCTCTGTCCGACTGCGAACTCATCATGCAAAATATAAAAGGTTAATGGTCTAAGATCATCAGTCCTTCATGAGGTACTGCATAGAAAATTGGATTAGCTTAAACACAACAGTAAAAGAAAATTAATGCTAAAAACATAAGATAGGCTTGTGGTGCCTCCCAAGAGCGCTTTGTTTATCGAGTCTCGTAGGTTGACTCTTCTACCTTTAATTGTTTGTCAGGGTGCTTTGCAACCGTAGACTTCCTCGTATGGGGGAAAGTCTTGTACGTAATGTTTTAAACGATGATCGTTTACCTTGAAATTTCCGTCTGGAGCCTCGAGTTCAATGGCGCCATAAGCAAAAACCTTAGAGATTGTAAATGGGCGGCTCCACCTCGTTTTGAATTTACCAGAAAATTTCTTAAATTGAGAGTTAAAGAGTAGAACTTTATCACCTGGATTGAAGTGTGTGGGGCGTAGTTTTGCATCGTGGAGCAACTTAGTTCTTTCCTTGAACTTGTAGGAGCTCTCGTATGCTTGATCCCTTAGTTCTCCTAACTCATTTAGTTGCATTTTCCGGTGTGCTCCCGTTACTGTGGGATCTAAGCTGCAATTTTTTAGTGCCCAGTAAGCTTTGTATTCGAGTTCGATCGGAAGATGACATGCTTTTCCATATACGAGCCTATAGGGGGTTGTTCCTAAGGGTGTTTTGTAGGCTGTCCGGAACGCCCATAATGCATCATCTAGATTGTCTGCCCAGTTTTCCTTGTGTTGACCAACTATTCGTTCCAAAATTCTTTTTAGCGCTCGGTTTGTTATTTCTGCTTGCCCATTTGTCTGCGGGTGGTAGGCCGTAGATGTCTTATGGGTAACACCATATTGTTGCTATATCTTCATAAACTGAGTATTGCAAAAGTGTGTGCCGCGGTCACTGATGATCGCTCGAGGTGTTCCAAACCGACAGAACAACTGTTTTAAGAACTTGGTTACGACTCTTGAGTCATTTGTTGGAAAGGCTTGGGCTTCTGCCCATATTGATACGTAATCGACAGCTACTAGAATGTATTCTAATCCGTAAGATTTCGGAAATGGTCCCATGAAATCTAATCCCCATATATCGAATATTTCACATGCTTGGATATTCGTTAACGGCATTTCGTTACGCGTTGTGATATTTCCAAACCTTTGGCAAATATCGCAACGTTTCACCAAGTCTTGTGCGTCTCTGAAAATAGTTGGCCAATAGAATCCTGAGTCGTATACTTTCTTTGCTGTCAAGTTGGCTGCGTGGTGTCCTCCGGTGGGTCCATGATGGCTTTGATGGAGGATGTGTTCGGCTTCCTTTCCATCGACACATCTTCTTATAATCTGGTCAGGACAGACCTTAAACAAATACGGATCATCCCAAAAGTAGTGCTTGACATCGCGGAAGAACCTCTGTCTTCGTGTTGACGGCATTCCTTTTCTTGTGATCCCTCCAACTACGAAATTGGCTATGTCTGCAAACCAAGGATCGTCCGTGAATTGTGATCCTTGCGATTGCTCTCCTAAACTCATTAACTGCTCTTCTGGAAATCGATCTTTGATGTCCCCATCTGCAAGTTGTTCCATTGATGGATTTTCAAGTCGACTCAGATGGTCTGCGGCGACATTCTCTGCTCTCTTTTTATCTTTTATTTCAATGTCAAATTCTTGTAGGAGTAGAATCCATCGTAACAGTCTTGGTTTTGCGTCTTGCTTCTTGAAGAGGTATTTCAGAGCTGAGTGATCCGTGTACACTATTGTCTTTGACAATATCAGGTAGGATCAAAATTTATCAAAGGCGAATACTACAGCCAGCAGCTCCTTTTCGGTAGTTGTATAATTCTCTTGAGCATCTGTGAGAGTTTTGCTAGAGCAGTAGATTGGTCGAAAGTGATTATCCTTCCTTTGACCTAGAACTGCCCCTACAGCGAAGTCGCTTGCGTCGCACATGATTTCAAATGGAAGGCTCCAGTCCGCAGCGACCATGATTGGTGCGTTGGTTAGTTCTTTCTTTAGGTAGTCAAAGGCTTTCATGCAGCTTTCATCAAATGCGAATTTGATGTCTTTTCCTAACAGGTGGGTGATAGGCCGAGAGATCTTGGAAAAGTCCTTGATAAAACGACGGTAGAACCCAGCGTGACCTAGAAAACTTCGAATGGCTTTAACGTTGGTGGGTGGTGGGAGTTTCGCAATAGTTTCGACTTTGGCTTTGTCTACTTCGATTCCTGACTTTGATATTCTTTGTCCTAAGACTATTCCTTCCTTTACCATAAAGTTGCATTTTTCCCAATTCAAGACGAGATTTGATTCTTCACACTTGGTGAGCATTCTATCGAGGTTGGATAGACATGATGCGAAAGAGTCTCCAAAGACTGAGAAATCGTCCATAAAGACTTCCATGCATTGTTCAATCATGTCATGGAAGATTGCAACCATGCATCTCTGAAATGTTGCAGGCGCGATGCATAATCCATATGGCATTCGTCGATATGCGAATGTTCCATAAGGGCATGTAAACGTCGTCTTTTCCTGGTCTTTTGGATCGAGCGGAATTTGGAAGTAACCGGAGAATCCATCAAGGAAACAGTAGAATTCGTTTCCCGACAGCCTCTCGAGCATTTGGTCAATAAACGGAAGTGGAAAGTGATCCTTGCGAGTTGCTTCGTTTAACTTCCGGTAGTCAATACAAACCCTTCAACCGGTGACGGTCCGAGTTGGTATGAGCTCATTTTCTTCGTTTGTAATGACAGTCATTCCTCCTTTCTTTGGGACGACTTGAACAGGGCTAACCCAAGGTGAGTCAGATATTGGGTATATTAGTCCCGCATCCAAGAGTTTGATAACCTCTTGTTTTACTACGTCTTGAATCTTAGGATTTACTCGTCTCTGCCTTTGAACGGATGGTTTGAAATCGTTCTCCATTAAGATCTTATGCGTGCAATAGTTAGGACTAATTCCCTGTATATCAGAAATTTTCCATGCGATTGCCTTCTTGTGTGATTTCAACATATCAACCAGCTGAGCCTTCTCTTTTGGTTTTAACTCTTTTGAGATTATCACCGGGAGTTGGGAGTTTCCTTGGAGGTAAGCGTATTCAAGGTGAGGTGGTAATTCCTTTAATTCCAAGTTTGGTGGTTCCTCAATAGACGGCTTCATTCTAGCTATCTCGTCTCTATTTAGCTTCTCATATTCAGCTTGGAATGGTGCTTCATCTGTCTCGGTTCAGATGTGGAGATTGATGCTATTTCAACCCACTCGGTTCTGTTTGAGAATTAGTCCATCTTTAGCTCATATTTGTTGACCGATGATGAGGACACTTCGTCATTTCTGGTGAGAATAATTTCTCCGTCGTCGGTGAATTGGAATTCTTGAAGTTGAGCGGTTGAAGATTGGTTTATGGTTAATTCAGGGTTTGGAAATGATAGAGGTTTGGGCTGGATAGTGCCAACACTTCGTGGATTCTGTTCATCAAAAATGTCCTGCATAGTATCGCACAAACCAAGGTCCTCTTCCAGCGGTTGCTTCATCAATCGATCGACATTAAAGGTGACCTCCTCTTTCCCGACTCTTAGTTTTAAAGATTTTTCGTTTACGTCGATTACGGCCTTGGCAGTATTTAAGAAAGGTCTGCCTAGGATGAGTGGGATATGGGTGTCTTACTTTATATCCATGATGATGAAGTCCACTGGAAAGACGAACTTATCGACCTTGACCATGACATCTTCAGCAATTCCTCGAGGGAGTTTAACTGATCTGTCTGCTAGTTGGATGGTCATACGAGTGGGCAGTAGGTTATCTAATCCTAATTTCTTATAGAGGGAATAAGGCATAAGATTAACACTAGCACCTAGGTCAGCTAAAGCATTACTAATTTGGATATCTTGGAGAAAACAAGGTATTGTGAAACGTCCAGTGTCTCCTAACTTAGGTGGAAGACCATGTTGTACAATTAAAGAGCATTCAGCATCTAAAGGTAAACTAACTATTTGCCTAAGTTTCTCTTTGTTTGAGAGAAGTTCTTTAAAGAATTTGGCACATGTGGGCATCTCTACTAAAGCGTCTAATAGTCTAACATTCAAGTGCAAGCTTTTAAACATTTCCAGGTATTTACCGAATTGGGCTTCTTGCTTTTCCTTTTTAAGTCTACCGGGATAAGGTATTCTCGTGCGAGGTACATTATCCGGAGTTTTGGTTGGTGATGGATCAGGGTGTTGTGACAGGGATGTCAATGGACACATGTTTACTCGGTGTAAGTGTAGGCGAAGAAGTGTTTTCGGGGGTGTCATCTGGTGGTGGTGGATCAACTTCGGTTATTTTTTTCTCCCCTAGTGACGATTAGCACATCATTGGGTTGAATGGTAGTTGCCGACGTACTTTCCTCAATAAAATTCAAATTTTCCAAAATAGACTCCATGTTAGAAATTAATTTGTCGGAAATTTTTATCATGGCATTAATGTTGTCTTGAAATCCGGCTATCCTATTGTTTATAACATTTTGCTCTAGTATAAAATCAGATAAAAGTTGTTTTGAGGAATGTAAGTGGGTTGTTGGTGAAGGAATGGCCAAAAGTTGGTTTGATGTTCCACTTGGTGTAAGGTTGGTTAAATTAAAATAAGGGGTTGACATGGTTGATTATTAAAATAAAACTAATCTAAACTAATCCTAAGGGCAAAAAGTGTAACTTTTGATTGATGTTAATCTTTCAAAAGGATCGCTAAATACTAAAGTTACTAAATTTCCTAAAATCGGTCGCCGACGCTCCCCGGAAGCGGCGCCAAAAACTTGTTGGGTCCCTGATAGGTCGGTGTCGTTAACGATGACTATCTGGTTACAACAGTGGGTTTCAAATTTATAAGGCTGGGGCCTAGGGTTACTACTATTGCTAATCTACGGGCTAGCAAAGGATAAGTATGACCTAGGATCGTTCTTTAAAGCGCGACGAATTGAAACTAGGAGAATTTAGAGACTTTTATGAATTTAGCTAGGGTGGAAGAGAGTTGGTTTAGGTTTTGGGTTTTCTATTCTAAAATTAAACTAAATTAAGTCAGAAATGGAGGTTACTTCGGGCGTTCAGCAGTTAAAGAGATTGTCTACTATGAAGTGGTTCAGGTGATTTTAAAGCGTGAAGAGTTCCAATGAGGATAAGTTCATAAGTTAATGTGAGTTATTACTACAATCCTACTATCGGGCTAACGCGGAGATGTCCACAATCAGGCAAATAGAATGTCACGTGGGTTGCAGAATATATTAAAGCATACACCGAAAGTTCTCTCAAATGCATGCCCATATTATCTAACAGTTAATCTCGAATCCTATTCCCCAATCTCGGTCATCATAGACGTCCGAATCATGGCACAGTTTGTTGAATAAACAATCTTGTAAACGGGTTATACCCTCGTCGGAATAAGTTGGAAGAACTGGTCTAAGCGGTCAGATAAGATGTCATCACTTATTCGTATGAATTATCAACATTACTCAAGTATGCAACAAGACAGGCTAGGTTTATATTACAAATAGAAACTTAAGTAATACGTTTGTTAATTGATCCATAACACAACTACCTTCGGTCGTTCTCGACTTCCATACGTTTGTACTTTGCCATAAGCATTTCCAGTACTATATCGAAGAACAGTCGAATAGGGGCCGTCATGTTATTTCACAATAATTAAGGCTAGGTGTATTTTACTAGTACGATAATCCTAAGGCAACAATCAAACAAGAACATGCAATAAGACAATCAAGACAATAGTTAAACCTAAGCATACAAATGTATTAATTAAATCGAGGATATTCCGAAAGTTGTCTCAAAAATACCGTCTGTCTGAATTAAATCTCAATCTACCTCTATTCCCATATTCCGTGTCTCTTGGATCCTAATTTGGTCTAGAGAACACCGGCCATGCCGAGTTCAATGATTCAATCAAACATAGTATAACTAAGTGACCTATACCCTATGAGTTAGCTACGTTCATTTTTGGATAAGGTTTTAGTCACAACATGAGTTGGGTAGATAAACGATAAAGATTCGATTCCTACATCTATTCATAATACACAACACCCGCAATCTCATAGCATACAATATAATCACATATTTAAATCTCTCCTAAACGACTATCATAGCAGACAATTGAGTTATTTAGCTAATCATGGCAATTCTAGCATACACATTTAAATTTATTAAAGAAAGAACGAACATAATTAAATATGGAAGATAGATTAAAACCTGATAAAGAAATACAATAACTCGTAGCTACAAATGCATCCCGGAGCACCTCCGTACAAATCTTCCTTGATTAGTTAATTAGCTAGTCTAATTAACTAAGGAAATATTACAATAAAGAAAGAAAAGAGTGGATGGTGAGAAAGTGTGTTTCTAAGTGTATTGGAGATGTGTTGGTGTGTTTTACAAATGAACTCAAAGCCCCTATTTATAGGTGAGCTTTGGCTCACATTAGCATCAAGTGGTGCATGTTAGAAAAAGGTAGCCAAAAGGGTGCACCAGGTACCGTACAACACGAAAAGTAGGCGCACCGGGTACCGTACAACACGAAAAGTGGGCGCACCAGGTACCAAAAGTTACCAAAAATGGAAACCGGGACGGGTACGGGGAGGCCGGCGGCGGTGGACCCACCCCCGCCCCGTTGCGTCGTCTTTTGCTTCGTCTCTCGATTCGTGCGTGTTTTCTTCGTTATGCGTCCATTTGTGTCGATTCTTTTTTTGTTGGATTCGTAATTCAAAAACGAAGATTTTGACATAAAATAGGCCTTGAGATGAGGTCCCTAGATCCAGATATTGCGTTCAGATCATTTGGATCTTCCGGCGGGCGCGAAATCTTCATTTTTCACCCGTTTTGGTTGATTCTTCTTCTGTTGGATTCGAATTTTGAAAACGAACATCTTGGAAATAATGGATGTTGATGAAGGGCACTTTAGTCTTGAAATCTCGTTTTTATGCCTTAAATCTTCAAACGTGTGTGGAATCTTCGTTTCTTGCCCGTTTTGCTTGATTTTTATCGTGCAACCTTGTTTTGATCTTCTTAACATATTATCACTGATTTGTGCATTGTCTGAGTCCAAATGCCAAGTATTGCTCCAGAATGAGAGAGATATCGATAGTAAAAACGTGACTTTTTACGCAATATCAATGCTGCATACATGTTTAGACTTATCCTGGATGTAGACTTAATTAATCACCCTTTCTGGTCTCTCACGTGACTGTTGCCTTAGGATAGGATCTGATCAACACTAACTAGGAATACACAGTTATCTCCTGTTTGTATGAAACTGTGGGATCGCCGTAATACGGCAGAATACTTGGTATAGCGTTGGAAATACCACTGGTAGAGTACAAATACGTGGAAGCCAAGGAAATGCCGGTGGACTATCTCACCGTGGATTACCTGGAAGCAACCCTTCCAGACACGGGTCTAGGTCTCGTTAAGCCGTGAAAATGCCATAGTACACCGTTAAACTACCTCTGGTTATAAAGCTGTGTAAAGATACATTAGGTCTTTAAAACACTGTAGATATACCTAGGGTTAGAGTACTGTGGAAAATAAGGTCACTATACACTGTACGCATCCCTAGGGATGAACGACCGATGGCAAAGGAGGGTCTAATCCATGACGGAAGTGTTAGAACTTAAACAGATAAAACAAGAGTTAGGAAATGAAAGCAAGGACGCCGGCTGTGTTCCCAGATGCTTAAATGTGACACCCCGCAAATTTAAATGCAATTATAAATGTTAATCACTTGCATTATTAGGCTAATTCCCTACTTGAGTGAATTCACAACGCATTTTAGAGGTAAGTCTAGCAAAGCCCAACTAGTTAAAACGCGTAGTATTACTTGTTTGTAATTAGATGCAATTACATACGAAACGATTTGATCAAACGCGACAAAAATATACGACTGTTGGTTAACAAATTTTATTTAATAAAACGGAATTTATTAAATAACATAAATGTATATTAAATATTATGTTGATAATATTTACAAATATTTCGTAACAAATAATGTCTATTTCGTACAATCAAAAATAAAACAAAGTTTAAAAATTCATAAATTAACTAAATTGGTTTTATAAAACGTTCTAAATTAAAATGTAATAAAGTAAGTATTTAAAGATGTATCATTTAAAATATTGTAACATATAACGATCGGGTAAACAAACACGGACTAAATACCACAAAGTGGGACAAATCACCACCTTCTCCCCCTCCCTTTCATCTCTTTCATTCTTTTTCATTTCTCACCAACAAAACACACACAAACTCTCTCAACACCCACACACAAATTTTCGGATTTCATCTCAAATCACCACCAAAAACACATTTTCGGAATCATCTCAAGCTAAGGAGCAAGAATATCAACACCAATTTCTTCATCTCTAGCTCATTTGCTCTCGATTTGCCATTGTAAGAAAATGCTAAACTTTTTAGATCTACTCGTTTTGGTGTATTATTTTGATGTTATATTGAGCATACAACTTAGTTATAAATATATAATGAAAGAAAACATGATTTTATAGCCTAAAAATATGTTCAAATCGCGTTTTGGATCGGAAAAATGCGTCTGGCGAAAGTTTCTGGGCTGGTGTTCATACATGTGACACAAGGCTTGTGTCACATATTGTGTCGCATAATCATGTGACACAAGGGTGGTGTCGCATTAAGTTGCATATCATGTGACACAGGGGTTGTGTCGCATAATCATGTGACACAAGGGTTGTGTCGCATTTAGTGTCGCATTAAGTTGCACATCATGTGACACAAGGGTTGTGTCGCATAATCATGTGACACAAGGGTTGTGTCGCATTTTGGGTCGCGAAAACCCAAAAACAGAAGCCAAAAATATTCTAAGTGTTTAAAAATCACCTTTCAATAACCAAACCAAATACGATACGATTAATACTCAAAAATGGATGAATAACTTAGACCTCCATATACTTATTAAATCTCATACATTTAGGACGATAGGAGATTCCACTAGACTTCTTGGGCTTTAGGCTTTGCTAGCACTCGCACCAACTACTTAACTCAACAGGTGAGTTCACAGCCCCTACTTTTACGGTTTTAACTGCTTTTGAATAGGGGTGGAAAACATAGTCAACTGTTTTACTTATTGCCATAACTGCTTTTACTTATATGATTGTTTATCATACTTGTTTACTCGAACAATTAGAGTACTTTGAACTATTAAACTATTGAACAAACTGGTGTTTATGAAATAACATTTTCATACTGCAAACGACTGTAAACCTTTAAACTTGTTTGGTATACCGGAGAACGACCGGTACTTTTATATAAACGCTGGAGAACGACCAGCTACGTATTTTAGTGCCAGAGAACGACTGGCCAAGGGACGGGAGAACGACCCGTGCGTCTTGGATGGGAGAACGACCCATGCGTTTGTTGGACGGGAGAACGACCCGTGCGTAACTAGACCGGAGAACGACCGGTAAACTATTTTGTTTGGACGGGAGAATGACCCGTGCGTATTTGGCCGGAGAACGACCGGTACTGTTTGTAAAACGCTGGAGAACGACCAGCACGTGTTTTAAACTGGTTTTGGGTAACATCACACGTATCTATATTTTGGGTAACATCCCACGTAAACCGAAACTTTGGGCGAACAACCCACATAACTTGTATCTGGATAACATTCCACTAAACTTTTTCTTGACTATTATGGCAATACTATTTGTGAACGTATTTGGATAAACAACTGTGCTTACAAACTTGAACAAACTATTGCAAACATAAAACCTGTGAATTCACTCAACCTCGTTGTTTACTTTTACTATGTTTTTTACCAGAGAATTAGCTGCGCATGTAAGAATCGCCAACACACATGGAGAATTAGGCGACCCGTGAAGTTTTAGGATGCCAACTTTTTGGAAACATATGGATTTCTCTTGTATAACTGAAACTGTTTTAGTCATATTCCACAAATCTACTTTTGTAAACTTATTACTTTTAACTTGTACGATTTGATGAGTCGTAAACTTTGTAATTAATACTTTTGGCATCCTAATATATTATGTTCTGTTGTAATCGTATGCTCTGATACGTATGCATGCTTTGTTATTGTGGCACCCCCGTACTTAACCTAAAGCTTCCGCAAATTAAATCAACGAATTTGGGGGTGTTACATTAAAACCCCTAAACTCTACTTAACCGATAGTTTAACTTATTCAGCATACAACCAGTATTACTCTGTTAAAATTGGATAGACATAGGTGTTAAGAAAAGTCAGTGTTGTGGACTGTCTCCTTATTCCTTAACCCCATTCAGAGGGTCGCTTGGTCTCCGAAAGAGACGGTGAGGTGGGTCTGAAGATAGTCCCATCTTACCAGAATCAGGATAGCCTAGGATTCAGTGACATATGCTTTAGGTATACACCTAGACGTAGGGTCCTAGTGTTTACACCAACTATTTAGAAGATTCTTAACCAGAGTAATCACTTATCATCAATATAATATCATCCCGAAACCCTAATCGTCGAAGTTTCAGCAATCACTCTCTACCTGCTGCTTATATTCTCGTTTACTTTTCTGCATTTTAATTTCTGTCTTTAGGTTAGATTAGATAAAACCCAAAACCCATACCTACCTTGTTTTAAATCCATCCTATTGTCAAGTTATCTTTGGTAGGTTACAATTCAATTCAATTCGTTCCGATTTTGGACGACACTCGAGTTATACTTGCCACCTTACCCACAAGGTAGGTAGCTTGCATAGTTTGAGCCCAACAAATATAAATTTTTAAAACTTTCAACCGCTCGCGCATCTCGGTGGCCGTCGGAGCAACGATTCAGGGTAAAAAACCCGACCGACCGCTGGGATCGCGACAAGTTTTTGGCGCCGCTGCTGGGGATCGGTTTCGTCAAGAATTGAATTCTGCCTTAGATAATTAACTTTAGGAGATCCTTCCCTAAGATTATCATTACTTAGGAAGTTAATTGCTTTATTAGTTAGATAACTTAGTTCTTAAACCCTAGAAAATACATAAAATGGTTAAAAACCCTAATTCTCCTTCAAACCCCATCTCTCCTCTCAATCAAATGATGATGGATGAGATGACGGCTTTGGTAGATGCGGAATTCTTTGACTGTCCAGAGTATGAGTCAAACTCCTCTGACGTTAGAGAAGTCTATGTTAACCATGAAGTTGAGAACCCAAAAATATCGAGCTTAGACTTAGGTTTTGATGAATCTCAGCAGAAGATTCCAGATTCCGTTACTATTGCTTTAAGTGGTCAACCCACACTTGACCCTGAGATTCTGTCAATCTTGTCTAGGTATCCACACTATATTAGACCTGCTACTTTACCTGATGATGAACCATTTGGAATCGAAGTGTTCTTCTATCCACCCATGCCTTGGATGGATTTGAATGAGCGTCTTCATTGTTTAGATGAATACTTTGAGTAAGATCTCCCATATATTTTGCGAGCCCACCCCACTACTCTTTATTCAAGTGTTGTTGAGGAAGAGCGTCTCCAATATCAGGTTGAGAATGAACTTAGGATAGAAACACCAACCCGATTAAACCCTGAATCTAGGAATCATCTACTCGAATCGGAAACAGACCATCACTTAGGAAATTCTCTCAAGTCCAATAGGAGGATAGATATCCATGCCAACTTTATGAAATATCTTAAGATATCTGATTTTCCATTTACATTTGAGCAGAGAAAGACCTTTGTTGAGATTGATAGGATAATTAGACTTCTTCGTGCTAAACACAGTAGAAAAGACGAGCTATTGTTAAAATCAGAATTAGATCTTTTAATGGATTTACTCGCCAGCACCGATTATCCCTCTGATTCACAACCTAGTATTAATCGTTATGTTGCGTTCCTGATTGACGAGCTTGAATTTTGGATAGAAAGAAGCCCTATCAAGTCTGACATGATTCTTGCAGATATTCCATTCTTTGTTGATCCTGCTACTTATTTAATTAATGAACTTAGAGCTATTTTTCCCGAATCAACTGAGGAAGCTATGGACGCTACTTTCTTTGCCAAAAGGAAACATATCCATATCCAGCTAATCCAGTTATTCCAAAAAACCAAATTCCCGTTTACTAACCAACAGAAGATTTATATCAAAGAGCTTTCGCAAGCAGTTCATACTACTTACAGAAATCCTGATTCTTCCGAGGAAACGGAATTTGTGGATTTACTTTCAAAACTGCTCTATGATCTGTCTTATCTAGACACAGGATTTAGGGATGGCATTTCAAACCAGAAAAAGGTGAAACGGGAATTTAATCGTTTTGTCAATGCATTATTACAACTCAGTCAGGAAGAACGAGAATTCTTAATAGAATTTGAACGGTATTTCATAAATCCTGCTGATTTAGTTTACTATGTCATCCGAGCTCTCCGAGGTACGTTTATTTCCCACTATACTTTGTCTCTATCCAAAGCATCAACCGTACCCAACAGTGTCATCTCGGACACTATCCGGTAAAACAGTAAGTCTGATATGGACGAGCTTTCGTCTTTAACAAAGCGCTCTTGGGAGGCACCCCAAGCCTATCTAGGTTAATTAATATTAGTTAGTATTAATTTTAGTTTAAATTAATTTTTCGTTTTAAAGCTTTCGTTTAAAAATCAAGAAAACGTCCTTTAAATTTTAAACTCGCGCGATTTGCGTAAGTTCAAACTTTTCAGAAAAATTTAACAAAGTTTTAATTTTAAAATTTTGGTAAATTAATTATGATTTGTTTTAAAGTTCAAAGTACACAAAAATATTGTTTCGTTTTTAAATAAACTCGTTTTAATTTAAACGCAAAAAACTTTTCGCACGCAATTTAAAACACAATTTTAATTCGCGAAAACTTTTTATAAAGATTCGTATTTACTTTTGGTTACTTTATTAAAAATCTTAAAACCTTTCAAAAACCAATCGTACGTATCGTATCTTTCGCGTTTTAAATCGAAACGTATTTAAACCAAGAGGAAGGGATTCACTAACAAACAAAAGGTCAAAAAGTCAAAATTTTCTCTCCTTCCTCTTCCCCAAAACCCACGTCCTCCATCACCATTTCTAAAACCTCCATTTCTCCACCATTTTTGATGATTTAAAGCTTCAAGTTCTTCATTTTATCATCTCTCTTGCATACATAGCATCATTTCATCACTTGCAAGGTAATTCCTAACTCAAATCTTTAAATTTCATTAACTTTTTAAAAGTTAGGGTTTCAATTTTTGATCTATAAAATCCATGGTGAAATCTTGTGTTTTATGGTTCAAAAGTGTTCTTGCATAGTTGCTTAACATGATTACATGCTTGATTGAGTAGATTACTTGATAATTTGTAACTTTGATCTTCAAGTGTTGACTTTAAGTGGTCAAAGTTGCTTGATTTGTTGACTTTTGATAACTAGTAGCTTGTTTTGACTTGTTTTGATTAATTCATGCTTAGTATGATTTGATAAACATGATTACATGATTGCTAGTTCATTTTGAATGATCCTTGAATTATTGAAAGTTAAAGTAAGCATGTTGTGAATAAAATTAACCAAGTATCATACTTTATTTTAAATCTTCAATTTTTAAATGGTACTTGTGTTAATTAAATCATGGCAAGTTTCTTAGATTTTCAATAAATCATTAGTTAGCTTTTGGTCCTTGATTATTTTAATTATTCACCACCTTAATTAATAAAGTGTTGAATATTTTTAATATGACCATCACACGTAAGCTACCGTCATTCATTTATCAAAATCTTTAAATCTTGCAAAATTGTTAAAAGTAACCGAATAAGTTAAACACGTGTCTTTAACCATATGGTATTTGCATGAATAAATTAGTTTATGTTTTTTTTGGTTTACTTAAAATATTTAAGGTAATTACATGGTTTTTGCAAGACTCATGCTCACTTAGATTAAGTTGCCATGAATGAAAGTAAAAATGTTTGCCAGTTGTTTAAAATGACGAGTTCCCTTAGATTAAACGCTAGTATTATTATTACTTTAATACCCTTAGAATAGGTTAGACACTTATGGTTGCGAAAATTGCGGATTGAGGATTGGTTAAGCCTAGGTTTAGTTTAAAATAAATTGCGGATTTATTCATATTTTAAAGCCTACATTTCCAATTTTTGTTTAAAATTTGGAAATGTACTTAGCAATTTGTTATTACTTATGCATCTCATTTTCTTGTCAACAGATGGATCTATCAAACCCTTCGTTGAGGAAGCTTGCTTCATCCCCCGAGAATATGGACGATATTGAGAAATGGATGGGACGATACTTATGGTCAAACAGAGTCATCATGTGGCCGGATATGAGACGCTTGGGTATTAGGGATGAGTTGGAAGAATTGATTAAGTATGATAAAGATGGCGAGGAACATGCTGCATTTTCCCATCTTTTCTCCATTGATGAGGCTATATACCGAGAGGTCGTCACTGAGTTTATGATGACTTACGAGTTCCAAGAGAGATTGGAGATCACTGATAAGAAGATCACTTTTCGGTATCGTGGGAAGAAGTATCGTATGACAGTGGGAGATTTCGGGGTATACCTTGGCCTTTACACACAGTCACAGGCCAGTTCTGATTGGTTCACCAGCAGTTTCAAGTCTATCTCCAGTTTACCGTCACGGGATCACAAGGAGATATGGAGAGGGTTGACGGGGACAACCATCAGGAGTGGAGTGAAAGCTTCACTCATGACCCGACCAGTTCATCACATTCTTCACAAGCTCCTGTGCTGTACTATCTTTGGGAAGAGAGATGCTGGACCTGCTACATCAGAAGAGCTTAAGTTCATGGATGCGATCATAAGGAAACAGAACCTGAATGTCGCATACATCATAGCAGATAGATTGTGGAAGGAGAAGAGAGAGGATAGACGCCACGTATTCATGGGAGCCATTATCACGAGATTGTTAGTCGGCATGGGGATTCTCACTGACCGTCACCGTGAGGATTACACCCACCATGCTAGTTCGCAGCCGTTTGATCTAGAGTACTGTAAGTTAATCAGGATGATTGATGAGGGACCTGAGAGACAGTGCTTATGGTATCAGACTCGGCAGCCCATTCCTGGATGCTTCATGACCAGGAAGCGCATGACTACAGAGGATAGAGATGTTGGTCCCTAGCCACAGAGACCAGTACCAGCAGAGATACCTGAGACATCACGAGGAGCAGACACATCAGTACTGCCTACACAGGCCGTTGTGCATCACACGGATCCGGTCACTCCTCTTACTCAGTATTATCTATTACATGCTTTACAGGTTATCTGTGATCAGCAGGTTCTGACAGCTAGGACACATGGTACCCCTGAGCCTGATCACTTCCTATACACATGTGGACCACCACCACCACCCACTATCCATACCGCCACTCACCCATATGCCACCACTCGCCCATACATTACCTTTCCTCCACCACATCCACATACCTCCACTCAGCCACCACATCCAAATAGACGCCCTCGCACACCTACCACCTACTTCGCACCATTACCCACTGTCGTCACCCCTATTGGTCGGTTGGATTTGACTCCGGTCGTTGTTCCAACAGCAACAGAAGCGGCGGACAGTGAGTTTTAAATTTATATGAGCTGGGGCTCAAACTATAAGTACTACCTACCTTGGGAGCAAGCAGTAAGTATAACTCGAGGTCGTTCTTAAATCGGAGCGAATTGAAATAAAGCGGGTCACCAAAGATTATGGTCGCAATTAGGATGGGGGTAGGTAGATAGATTTTGGATTGATTTGGTTTTCTAATTATCCTAAATGCAGAAAAGTAAATAACGAGAAATGAAATTAGGGTTTAAGCAGACAGGTAGAGATGTGATTGCTGAAACTTGGATACTAGGGTTTCGGGATGATTTTTCATTATGAAATTGATTGGAGATTTACCAAATAAAGAGTAGACATACTTTCGGTGTAAACACTAGGACCCTACGTTCAGGTGAAACCCCAGAAACATATGTCACTGGAATCCTAGGTTATCATGATTCTGATCAGATCAGGCTGTTTTCAAACCCTCCTGAGCCTTTGCTTAACTAAGACAAAGTCACCCTAAATGTTCTAGGGATCAGGCATAAGGGAACAGACCGCAATTGTATTTACTGACCCTTCTTAACACCTAATCGTCTATTTACGTTTATTATAGCAAATACTGATTGTATCCTGTGTACGTTAAACTATTGGTGTGATTAGGGCTTTGCATGTCTAGGTATATGATTGACACTACCCTGTATTGTTTCTATTGAAGCACATAATTAACCATCATAAATATAGACCCTCCTTTACAGTCAGGCGTTCATCCCTAGGAATAATCACGGTATACAGGGCAATTAGGCATTTCCACAGTGTTCCAAACCCTAGATGTACTGACGGTGTACTGGGCATTTAAGCATTTCCACAGTGTTCCAGATCTTAGGTGTACTAATGGTGTACAGTGCAACAAGCATTTCCACAGCTTTGATTCCTAGACCACAGTTCTAGAAGGATCACTTCTAGGTAATTCACGATGAAACAATCCATGGCATTTCCTTAGCTTGCACGTATTTGTACTCCACACGAGGTGTTTCCAATGCTATACGAAGTACCGTGCCTTTTAAAAGGAAAGTTCATAGTTTCATACTGTAACTGGAGATAACTGTGTATTCATAGTATTAGGGTTGATCAGATCCTATCCTAGGGCAACAGTCACGTGAAAGTCTGGAAAGGGTGATGAGAGACTAGATCTATATTCAGGATAAGCTTAACCAGATACACAACATAACAATTTCCAATCGTATAAATGAAACATTAATTTAACATCATCCCTACTCCTAATATCTACATTTCAACAATCACAATATTAAACTACTCTATAAACATGGCAATATGCAGAATACAAACTGAAATAACATAAAGCACAAGCATTATAACAGTAAGTAAAATTTAGATATCACCGGGAATACAGCAGCGTAATACTGAGGATTACAAATAGTCTGAACTTGAAAAACTCGTTACAACAAGATTACCAAGCTAAAACTTCCTCTAGACTCGAACCGTAAGCTCAACCCTAACCTTTCTCCTCTAACTCCTAAGAGTAGTGCTAGAGAGAGAAAGTTAGAGAGAGAAAGTGAAAGAAAATAGAGAAATAAGAAAAGTGAGAGAATGAGAAATGTGTGAAAATGTTGAGGTGTGTAAAATGAGGAGGAGTGATCCCCTATTTATAGGCAAAGCTCAAAAATCAGCCGTACAACTCGCGAAACAGCACATACAAGCAAACGAAGCAGCATACGGGGGCAAGGGGGCCGTATACGGCCTTGGTAGGGCCGTATACGGTGTATACAAGGCGGTATATGGTCTGTATAGGGCCGTATACGGTTCCCAGGGCCGTATACGGTGTCCGTCTGATTTCGTTCGTTGCTTAAAACGCGCGTATCTCCTTCGTTATGCGTCCGTTTGACCTGATTCTTTCGCCTGTGGTTTCGTAATTCCGTTACGCTTCTAATGATGCCAACTTCACTGAAATTGGATGTGTATAGCTCAAGCATATCCAAAATGACTTTATAGGGTCTGATACTGCTCAGTCTTCTCCGTTCTTTATCCGATTTGCTTGATTCTTGATTTTCCCATCTCGATTTTACCTGTTTTATCATATGATGAAATTAGAATGTGATCTATATAAGGTAAATGAGGCCGGGTGATTTTGTGCACGTTTATTCGTCCTGATTTGCTTGTTATTTGGACGTTTTAGGTGATTTTTGCAGCAACGCCTATATTTAGACCACTTTAGTGAAATTTAGTAAATAATGATCATTTTGGAATGTTTTCACTAAAGTTACGTCCAAAAAGTGCGGAATATTGCCCTTAAAAACATGACTATTTGAGTCACATCAAGTTATCCCACACTTAGGCGTTGCTTGTCCTCAAGCAACACTCAGTTAGAAAAAACATTTAAAATGGGTTTTTAAGGGGCGAGTCAAAATAATTTCAAAATGATACCACTTCTAATATGATTAAGATTGTTTAAGAATAAGGGAAAGGATAAGATGATCCTTTCAGAAGCAAGAAGCAATTATCATCAAGCATACTACCAATTCTCGTGATCTTGGAGTACACATGACTAGGCGATCTCACTAAAGGTGGTCACTCAATTCACTCAAAGTGTATCGGGTTCCTTAACAATCTAGAACAATTGAAATCGCTCAAATAAGCCAGTCAAGCAGCACTCATCGTCATAAGCTTGGTCGAGAATCGGATCTCCACCACTTAGGTGAGAACGGTGCTAACTATCCCAAGACATTCAACGGGTGGTAGCGTTTGGTGAGGTTTAAGGGTATGGGTAGTGGTGTATGTTTTGTTGTAGGGGTTTGACTCATCTTAAAACTCAAAGATAGTGAAAAACTTTATTTCAGAACGGAACGGAGGATTTTGTAGCTGCTCGTCTTCTATCGAATTTTCCTTGAGAAGGTGATACTTGAAGCACTCAGCTTTATTTGATGGAACTATTTCTTTTTCTTTTCTTGATTTTCTACTTTTTATTTTTCTTTTCTTCTTCAGAACTTCTTTGCCAGAGAATTTCTAAGGATATTTTATGTTGATCCTTTCAGAAATCCTTTTCGGAACTATGATCTTTGATCTTGAACCTCAATTTCTTTTGTCGTGCCAATTTTTCGCACTTTGACTTTTTAGAGTACACAGAAGAGGAAGACTTTTAGAGCATAATTGAAGAGGATGTTCCAAAAGATGTTTTTCACGACCTTAGAAATTCTAAGATAAGGTTTTGGGAATTTTGTTTGAGTACGGTTTAGTACGAGGGTTTTTAAAAAATGAAAGGTTTAGGCTCAACAGGGTTTACTAGGCGGATCATCGATACTGAAAATAAGCATCGGAAGGGTTTTGGGCTTGAAGAGATATGTAAGAATTGGGTTTAAATCCTAACGAATGTCAAGGTCATCTAGCTGCACCTATACCGTGTACGGTACACACCAATGTGGTCTTGAAACGTATGTCTGGAGCAAGTTCTAATTCAGAGATGCAAGCATCGGCACACACAAGAAATGAAAGTGAAGCATTAAAGATGAATGCTTTTAGGCTCAAGATACCTCACTACAAAATAGGGTTGTATGTGCCTAGCCATGCTCCTTTCAGATTATTGTTTCTTGCTTGAGAAATTTCTACCTTATTTTCCCTATATTCCAAAATACCTTACTCATATTTCGAGAATGATTCTTTTCGAAAGTATTTAACTCAAAAACTTAGAGTTTAGTTTCATAATTTAACTCATAATTTTAAATTTTTGAAAAAATTTTGTTTGAAAAATTTGTTATTTGGGAAAACATTTTATGAGTAATACTATTTTGGACATAAAAATTGCCTAAAATTATCCAAGGTATTCTATACCTTGCTATCCCACACTTAGAGGAACATTGTCCCTAATGTTCTCTTGAGTTGAGTTTTTACTGGAGGTAAAATCCCACACTTAGAGTTTGAACATGTAAGAAAATGTTTCTTAAGTGTTAAATTTGGGTTTGAATCCCACACTTAGTGATAAGCTCATGATAGGGTATAGAATATAACAAGCTAACGAGACAGAATATATGTGGTCATGAAATGGATAGAAGGTTAAGAAACTCCCCAGATAACGTTTTGAAGCATGTGAAGTTTTGCAGGAGAGAGAGTCGAAGTGAGCTTTCTTCTGCATTCTTCTTGAAGGACATCAAGCTTCATACGGGGTTATCCGGTGTCATGTATCCAACGTTATCAAAAATCAACTTCAATTCTTTTAAGTGGGGATCCTTATGGTGTAGAATCCCATACTTTAGGTTTTGAAGAAGTTGGATTGATTTGGATAAGTGTTTGTGGTGTGGGGAGTGATCCCACACTTAGTTCTTTGAAGTGCTTGGATACAAGGATGTTTTGAGAAGAACGAGGCCCCTCCATGAGATGTTTGAATGTTCCGCAGTCTGCAAATATTGAAAACTGGTTCGGGTTGCCTTTTGACTTCACGGATTTTCTTCTTGAAAGTGCGTCATCTCGCCTTTTTCCACGTTCATACATCACAACATTTCTACTTATTAAACAGAAAGGAAATAAAACATAATAAGTAATAGCATAATGTAAATACGGATAGAGTGATCAACCAACTAGTGGCTGATACAAATAAGTTCCAAAAGTAGGGTTTAACCGTAGCCAACAAACACAAGATAATAATAATGATAATGTCTGAAACAAAAGTCAGATGATGCAAATGGGGTAGAACTATGAGGCTGGGGATCCCTGGTCAGGTGCATCAATATGCTGAGTAGGAGCTGGTGCTGTGGATGGTCCTACGACTGACTGCTGGCCACTAGATACTCTCTGTCCCTGTTCTTCAGCATTGATCAGTTTGAGCTGAATCAATATGTCTCTGAGGGTAGCTGCTGGCAGTCTCATCGGATCAGTGTAACCCCACTCTAACGAAATAGCCGAAGTAACCCCTGCTTGCTCTAGTAAGGTCATGTAAGCCTGGCGTAGCATAGTCTCTGTCGGTACAGCTGAGGAAGAGATCGGTCCCAAGTTTAATAGCATCCCGGAAGTGTCAAAAGATACAACATCAGTGCCCAAGTAGACTGTGTCAGCACGGTAAGATCCACTGGCGAATGGCTGGGCAGGATGAGAAATCACAGGTGCAGAAATCACTGGCTGAACTACCGGTATCTCGACCTCAACTGACTGGACCTGCTCTGGTACTGGTGTGGTCCGGATAGCGGGTGATGGGGTATGGGTGGTATGTGATGGGATGGATGTATGTGGTGTTGCTATGGCTGGTGGTGGTGGACCGCATCGGTACAAGTAAGGCTCTGGGTCAGGAATACCAAGTTTCCTGGAAATCAACAGCTGATGGGAACGGCTAACCTGAAGAGCATGCAAAAGATAATACTGTGTCAGCGAGGTCACTGGATCTGTGTAGTGAACAGTAGCCTGAGCTGGTGACTCGGCTGTCTCAGCTCCTCTATGCGGGACACTAGTATGAGTAGTAGGTGCTCGGGCTCTATCAGATGGGCCATCCTCAATATCTGCAACAGGTGAGGATCCTCTAACACGCTTCCCAGGGAGACGACATCCTGGAATGATCTGTTTGGTGTTCTTCCATAGGCACTGTCTCTGCTCATCTACCTCAACAAGATGGATCAACTTGCAGTAGTCCAAGTTGAATGGCAAAGAACGAGAACAAACAGTAAACTCCTCAGTGTGGGCCTCAGTCAACAATCCCATACTATAAAGCAATCTAGTAATAATCGACCCCATGAACATGTGCCTATCCATGTCTGTCTCAGCTCCAAGTCTCTCAGCGATCAAGAAAGCAACATTCAGATTCTTTCCTCCTATGATTGCTTCCATGAACTTCAATTCTTCGGCACTCACAGCACCACCTTCCTTCTTTCCAAATATAGAACATGCTAACAACTTGTGAAGGATGTGATGAACCGGCTTGATGAAAGTGGATGACTTAACACAGCTCCTAAAGTTTGATCCTGCTAAATCCATCCAAATATCCTTATGTTTCCTGTTTGGTAGGCTGGAGATGTCTTGAACACTGTTTCTGAACCATGCAGAGTTGACCTGAGACTCTGTATGTAAACCAAGATACACTCCCAAGTCGGCAACTGAGATATGATGAATCTGTTCCTGAAACTTGAATGAAATCTTTCTTTTGTCGGATACGCTCATCTTTGGGTTCAGCTGGTAAGTCATCATGAACTCTGTCACTACTTCTCGGTATGCATACTCATCTATATCGAAGAGACGGAGAAAGGCATTGTTCACTTGACCATCGGTCTCATACATCAACAAACTCTTCAACTCATCCCTGATCCCTAGTTTAATCATGTCTTTCCATACCACATACCGATTACTGCCTATCGGTCGCTGCAACCACTGGCGAATGAGTGACCTATTCTTTGAAGATTTGGCCAAGTAGCTGAGTGACGGTGGGCAATTTTCCATCTGTGATAAAAGACAAGAAAAGATTAGGCCATAAGAGTGATATATTAATGGATATGCTAAAGTACTTCCAAATTTTCAGAAAAAATTGGAAATGTAGGCTTTAGAAATGGGCATATCCAGAAATTTTAAAATTGCTAAACCTAACCGCAACCAATCACAAATCCAAAAACTTTTATCAACTTATGTCTAAATAAGGGTAAGTGGCATAAAGCTTCGAGTTTCTAGCATAATTAAAGCAAGTCAACAAGTTACCTAACTTAATTATCCCAAGCACTAAAAACTTAAATACTTCATGTTCATGGTTAATCAATCTAAATGAGATTAAGTCCAAGGTCATATAATTACCTCAAGTAAATCAATTAATCATAAAAGGGCATATTACCAATTAAATATGCAATCCAACTTTCCGCAATTTCCAAAAGACATAAAGCCGTATTTTACACGTTTTCAAGCAAAGAATGGAAGTAAACTTATTTGACAAGATGGTAGTTTTTAGAAAATGGCGTTTTTGTGGGTTTCATTTCAAAGTCATACACTTTATTAATTAAAGTGATAAACTTAAAAATGATTAAATGAACCGAAACTTGTTTTGATAATCTTGTAAGCTTTTTAAGTTTAGAAAAGTCATAAAATGGTTTTAAAAATAAAAGTTTTAAGTAAAAATGATGTTTATGATGATTTTATCAAAAATGAGCTTACTTTAATTACCGAAAACTAGCTTAACCATTTTCTAATTGCAAATGATCAATCAAAACATGTTAACCTATCACATTTAAGCATAACTTAATCAACAAAAGTCAACATAAGCAATTAATCAACCAAAAAGTCAAACTAGCCATAGTTCATCAAAAAGTCAACACTTTAATTCCCAATCTTGCAATCAAGCCAACAAATCACTAGATTAAGCTTATAATCATGTTAAGCATCAAGATAAGCATGAAATAACACTAAAGATTGCAACTTTTAACCATGAAATCTATGAAAATGAGTTACAAGCCCTAATTTTTTAAAGTTTCATGAAAATCACAAAAGTAGGTCAAGAATTACCTTAAACTTGATGTAATGATGTTGTGGATGCAAGAAAGATCATAAAATGATGAATTTTGAGCTTGGAATCATGCAAAATGGTTGAGTAATGAAGGTTTGGTGGTGATGGAGGTGGTGGCCGACGGTTTGGGGGTGGGAAGGAGGAAGAAGATGAAGTTTTTAATGTTTTTGTCTTTTGTGTGTGGCTAAAATCCCTTTTATACCCTTTTAAACGTACGCGATTTAAAATTTGCGAAAGATACGAAACATACAAGTAAAATTTCAAAGTTAAAATTTTTTTTTTTAATAAAACAATTTTAAAAAGTATGTTCGTAATTTTCTGAATTTTTACGCGCAGTCTGAAAAGATATTGCGAATCGTATTCGAAATCGTATACGTTTTTATTTAAAACAAGACAATCTTTTTGTGTTCTTTAAAATCCAAGACAAATTCAAAATTAATTTTTCAGAATTTAAAAATAAACTTTTTCGAACTTTCTGAAAATGTCTGAAATTCGTTACTGTGTTGTGCGAATTTGAATTTTAAAAGAACGTTTTCTTGTGTTTTTAAATGCAAGCTTTTAAATTTAAAAATAAACCACTAATATTACTTATCCTAAATACTTAAAATAAAACTAAATTAACTAAAGTTTGGGTTGCCTCCCAAAAAGCGCTTGGTTAAAGTCGGTAGCTCGACTTTTGGACAAATTTATTGAATATTGCCCAAGAGCAATTGTTTAAGTGAATTTGGTGCTCTTGGTTGAGGGAAAGTGTAGCGAGGAATAAAGTCACAAGTGAGAATCTTAATGACAGAATCAACTAGGTCTGCGGGATGTAACGAGAATCGTTCGTGTTCAGTGAGAAACATACGTTCCTTTTTGCCTAATTCTAGAAGATTGTCAATAAACTTGTTAAATTCCTTTCTAACTTTCTTAGGGTTTGAAATTCCGTTTCGTGATCCGTCATCTATATGGTTTAAGTCATGAAGAAGCATTCCTAGGGTTTGTTGAAATTTCCATTCTTCTCTCGAATCGGGATCTCCGGTGGTAGTGTGAACTGACTCCGTGATTTCTTCGATTAAAGATGTTTGTGAAACGGTGAAAGGAAATTTAGACTGAGCAAATAACAAAGTGAGTGAGACGTTAATATCCTTCCTTCCAGCAAAGAAAGCAGCATCCATGTTATTGTCAGTGGCTCCAGGTAATATCTCTAACAACTTGTCGATCATATAAGTAGCGGGGTCAACGAAAAATGGAATTTTATCAGAAATGATGAGAGATATAGCGGGATCTTTGCTGATCCAGAACTCAAGCTCATAAATCATAGCCGCAACATAACGATTAATTAGGGTTTGGGAAACCGGTTGATAATCGGTGCAGGCGAATAGGTCCATTAGTAGGTCTATTTCTAATTTAAGCTTTAGTTCTTGCTCTCGATAATGTGTGAAGATACCTTCCTCCTTTTGATTTGGAAGATGGTGGAGATTACAAACCTGTTTCTTTATCCTACAAGGGACTTCTCTTTGTTCAACTGAAAAAGGAAAGTCAGACGTTTTGAGTTGTCTGGCAAATGCCCGACAAACATCCAACCTCCTATCAGGATCAAAAGAGTTACCTACGTAGCGGATATTTTCTTCAGGTTTTATTGGTAAAGTCCTATCAACAACACGATAGATGGTGTACTCGGGTTCGGGTACAAGATTCAAAAAGATAGGTGATTTTGGAGGGTATTCGTAAACTTCTTCATCCCATGGTGGAAGACGTTCTTCAATGGGTGGAAAACGAAAGGGTTGAAGATGTTCAGAGTTACTCTCGACAAAACCAGATGAGGTAGGGAATTGAAAGAAGTTTTCTAAGGAATATGAAATCTCAGGAGCAGGTATAACCTGATAGCTTAGAATGCTAGACGCAGAAGTTGAGATCTTCTGATGAGAATCATGGTTTCCTAAGTCAAGATCTAAGAATTGCCCTATGGTTCTAGATACATCGTCTGAATTAGCGGAGATAACTTCGGAAGAGTATAAAGATGAAGAGTAGACGTCAGATTCCAACTCTTGTTCTAAGCAGGCGAAGAACTCAGCGTCATCCATGGCCATCATTTCTTTGGACGTCTTGAGGGCGAGTGGAGAAATGGGGCTAGACGGAAATGAATCATAGAAAGATGTTTTTGTATTTTTCATTTTTTAATTAAACTATCTAAATTATTCTAAAGAAAGCAAATAACTACCAACTAAGTTTGAGAAAACCTAATTGGAAAGGATCTCCTAAAAGCTAGAATATCTAAGGCGGCTTCAAATCGTAACGCTCTACGATCCCCGGCAGCGGCGCCAAAAACTTGTCGTCACCCCTATTGGTCGGTCGGATTTGACTCCGGTCGTTGTTCCAACAGCAACAGAAGCGGCGGACAGTGAGTTTTAAATTTATATGAGCTGGGGCTCAAACTATAAGTACTACCTACCTTGGGAGCAAGCAGTAAGTATAACTCGAGGTCGTTCTTAAATCGGAGCGAATTGAAATAAAGCGGGTCACCAAAGATTATGGTCGCAATTAGGATGGGGGTAGGTAGATAGATTTTGGATTGATTTGGTTTTCTAATTATCCTAAATGCAGAAAAGTAAATAACGAGAAATGAAATTAGGGTTTAAGCAGACAGGTAGAGATGTGATTGCTGAAACTTGGATACTAGGGTTTCGGGATGATGTTCATTATGAAATTGATTGGAGATTTACCAAATAAAGAGTAGACATACTTTCGGTGTAAACACTAGGACCTTACGTTCAGGTGAAACCCCAGAAACATATGTCACTGGAATCCTAGGTTATCATGATTCTGATCAGATCAGGCTGTTTTCAAACCCTCCTGAGCCTTTGCTTAACTAAGACAAAGTCACCCTAAATGTTCTAGGGATCAGGCATAAGGCAACAGACCGCAATTGTATTTACTGACCTTTCTTAACACCAAATCGTCTATTTACGTTTATTATAGCAAATACTGATTGTATCCTGTGTACGTTAAACTATTGGTGTGATTAGGGCTTTGCATGTCTAGGTATATGATTGACACTACCCTGTATTGTTTCTATTGAAGCACATACTTAACCATCATAAATATAGACCCTCCTTTACAGTCAGGCGTTCATCCCTAGGAATAATCACGGTGTACATGGCAATTAGGCATTTCCACAGTGTTCCAAACCCTAGATGTACTGACGGTGTACTGGGCATTTAAGCATTTCCACAGTGTTCCAGATCTTAGGTGTACTAACGGTGTACAGTGCAACAAGCATTTCCACAGCTTTGATTCCTAGACCACAGTTCTAGAAGGATCACTTCTAGGTAATTCACGATGAAACAATCCATGGCATTTCCTTAGCTTTCACGTATTTGTACTCCACACGAGGTGTTTCCAACGCTATACGAAGTACCGTGCCTTTTAAAAGGAAAGTTCACAGTTTCATACTGTAACTGGAGATAACTGTGTATTCATAGTATTAGGGTTGATCAGATCCTATCCTAGGGCAACAGTCACGTGAAAGTCTGGAAAGGGTGATGAGAGACTAGATCTATATTCAGGATAAGCTTAACCAGATACACAGCATAACAATTTCCAATCGTATAAATGAAACATTAATTTAACATCATCCCTACTCCTAATATCTACATTTCAACAATCACAATATTAAACTACTCTATAAACATGGCAATATGCAGAATACAAACTGAAATAACATAAAGCACAAGCATTATGACAGTAAGTAAAGTTTAGATATCACCGGGAATACAGCAGCGTAATACTGAGGATTACAAATAGTCTGAACTTGAAAAACTCGTTACAACAAGATTACCAAGCTAAAACTTCCTCTAGACTCAAACCGTAAGCTCAACCCTAACCTTTCTCCTCTAACTCCTAAGAGTAGTTCTAGAGAGAGAAAGTTAGAGAGAGAAAGTGAAAGAAAAGAGAGAAATAAGAAAAGTGAGAGAATGAGAAATGTGTGAAAATGTTGAGGTGTGTAAAATGAGGAGGAGTGATCCCCTATTTATAGGCAAAGCTCAAAAATCAGCCGTACAACTCGCGAAACAGCACATACAAGCAAACGAAGCAGCATACGGGGGCAAGGGGGCCGTATACGGCCTTGGTAGGGCCGTATACGGTGTATACAAGGCCGTATACGGTCTGTATAGGGCCGTATACGGTTCCCAGGGCCGTATACGGTGTCCGTCTGATTTCGTTCGTTGCTTAAAACGCGCGTATCTCCTTCGTTATGCGTCCGTTTGACCTGATTCTTTCGCCTGTGGTTTCGTAATTCCGTTACGCTTCTAATGATGCCAACTTCACTGAAATTGGATGTGTATAGCTCAAGCATAGCCGAAATGACTTTATAGGGTCTGATACTGCTCAGTCTTCTCCGTTCTTTATCCGATTTGCATGATTCTTGATTTTCCCGTCTCGATTTTACCTTTTTTATCATATGATGAAGTTAGAATGTGATCTATATAAGGTAAATGAGGCCGGGTGATTTTGTGCACGTTTATTCGTCCTGATTTGCTTGTTATTTGGACGTTTTAGGTGATTTTTGCAGCAACGCCTATATTTAGACCACTTTAGTGAAATTTTGTAAATAATGATCATTTTGGAATGTTTTCACTAAAGTTACGTCCAAAAAGTGCTGAATATTGCCCTTAAAAACATGACTATTTGAGTCACATCACCCACTCACAGATCCACATCTGATATAGCCAGAGTCTACTCAGTACACATACCATCACCAGTCCATCAGCAGGCATCATTGCCTCGTCCGACTGTTCCCATTCCTACCCATGACCAGCATCCAGAGGCTAGAACATCATATAGACCAGATCTGCTCTACATTGGCACCGACGCATTGTTCCCTGGTAGCGTCGGCCCTTACTTGGATTTGGGCCCCATCTTCTCAGATCAGGTTCCTACTGAGATCACTCTCAGGCAGCTCTACCTTGATATGTTACAGACGGTAGGTGTTACCACTGCGGACATGCTCGCACATGGTTACGATGATATGATGGCACTTCCAGCGATGACCCTCAGGCAGATATTGATTCAGAGAGGATTACTACCTCCAGATGAGCAGAGAGTGTCCAGTGGACAACAGTTAGTCGCAGGACCCGCAGCTCAGCCTGATGACATACCAGCAGAGGATCCTCCATTCTAGACTACTTATCTTATGATTTATATCACTGACTTCTGTATTGTATTGATTACAGTGATCTCTATCTTGCACTTGGTTAAACTTTTGGGATATTTCTCGACCTTTATGGTTGAGCTTTATTATCATGTTTATCGTAGTTACTTATTATGTTTGTTTCTTTATTTTAGAATAAGTGATTGAATGTGTAATGAATGAGAAATGAGCCCGAACGAGATGACGAGTCTTCAAGAAAAAGAACCGTGATGTAAAAGGTAGACAACCAAGGAATTCACAACTGCGGACCACGGAACTTACACATCTCAGGAGAGGAGCTTTGGCCTATCTTCTTCTGAAACTCGCACATGCACCGCAACCTCTTCAAAGATCTAAGTATGGAATCTCAACCCACACTACAAGACATCTTAGCAAGAATCGTCTCCAAATCTTAAATCACAAAATTATGAAATTCACTAATAAGAATTTCCACTTACATTATGGGTCGACTCTTACCTAAGCATGAATGAGAAGCGCTGTGCACCAGATAAGGACATGCGGAGCTGAATCACTCTTAATGAAGATCTTCGAATTCTCAGCTTTCGCCTCTAAACGTTAAATCGTCATCTGGGGAGTTTCTTACCTTTCACCTCGTTTTCATAACTTGATTCATTTTGTTAGCTTAGGAATGCAAAGTAATCTATACTCTATCCTAAACTTATCACTAAGTGTGGGATTCTAGCCCAAACCAAACACTTGAGAAACATTTTCTATATGTTCAAACTCTAAGTGTGGGATTATATTTTCAAATATAATCTCAACTCAAGAGAACATTAGGGACAATGTTCCTCTAAGTGTGGGATAGCAGGTATAGAATACCTTGAATTAGATGTTTCACATAGAATACCTTTAATGTCCAAATAGCTTTACTCAAAAAATGTTCCTCAAATTTTCAAAATTTTCAAAACTTTTTAAACAAAAATAACAAAGTATGAGCCAAATCATCCGATTAGCTCTACTATTTTGAGTTACGATATCTTTCAAAAAGGAACCGTTTCTAATATGAGTTAGTTATTCAAGAATATTAGGAAAATTAAGGTAGAAATTTCTTAAATAAGTATTAACAATCTAAGGAGCATGGCTAGGCACATACAAACCCAAATTTGCAGTGAGGTTTTGAGCCTTAAAAGCATTCATTTTAAATGCTACATTGTTCATTTCTTGTGTGTGCCGATGCTAGTATCTCTAAATTAGAACTTGTTCCTGACATACGTTTCGAGACCACATTGGAGAGTACCGTACGCGGTATAGGCGCAATTAGATGATCTCGACATTCCTTAGGATTTAACCCATTTTTACATACCTTTTCAAGCCCAAAACCCTTTCGATACTCATTTTTAGTATCGATGATCCGCCTAGAAAACCCTTTGAGCCTAAACCTTTCGTTTCTTCAAAAACCCTATATCTTTAACCACTTTTCCCAAATTCCCAACAACTTATCTTGGAATTTCTAAGGTTATGAAAAACATCTTGAAGAATCTCTTTCCGAATTGATCTACTCCTCCGTGTTCACCAAAATTAGAAAATCAAGGGTGCGAAAAATTGGCACCAGAAGAAAAGACTCGAAGAAGTCCGTGATAAGAAAGAAGAGATTTCCGAAAGAAAATCAAAAATATCCTTGGAAGTTCTCTGGAAAAGAAGTTCTGAAGAAAGAAAAGAAAATAAAAAAAGCAAAAAAAGAAAGAAAAGAAAAAGAAAAGAAAATAAAGCCAAAGTCCTTCAGAGTATCAATCTTTCAAAGAAAGATCCAATGAAATGCGAGTAGCCATCTTCTCCGTTCTACAATAAGTTTTTCATGATTCTTAGAATGCCTAAGATAAGCAACCCCTTACAACCAAAAATCACCACTATCCATACCCCTTAACCCTCACAAACACTACAACCCACTCGAATGTCTTGGGATAATTAGCACCGTCCTCTTCCTAAGTGGTGGAGATCTGATTCTCGACCAAGCTTATGATGATGAGTGCTGCTTGACTAGCTATTTGAGCGATTTCTATTGTGCTAGATTGATAGGAAACCCGATACACTCTGAGTGAATTGAGTGACCACCTTTAGTGAGATCGCCTAGTCATGTATACTCCAAGATCACGAGATTTGAAAAGTATGCCTGGGAAAGTCAATACTTATTTTTGAAAGGATCATCTTAGCTTTCCCTATGTTCTCTAAATAATTTTCCCATATGACAAAGTGGTAACTTTTTGGAGGTACTTTAACTCCCCCAAAATTTATAAAATGTTTTCACGGGACACAACTGAGTGTTTCTTGAGGACAAGCAACGCTTAAGTGTGGGATACTTGATGTGACTCAAAAAGTGTGGGATACTTGAGGACAAGCAACGCTTAAGTACTTATTTCCGCACTTTTTGGACTATTCTTTGGTGAAAACATTTTAAAACAATCATTTATCATCAATAATCACCAAGAGAGTCTAAATACGGGCGTTGCTACAAAAATCAGTTAAAACATCCGTTTTGCACGTTAACCGAGGCAAAAACGATCATCTTAAATATTCCATTCTTGATTATCCTATCAAATTAGATCTTAATGCATATTTTATGATTCAATAGGAAAATCCAAGATCGGTGGTGAAAGAATCAAGAGAAACGGGAGAAGAATGAAGAAGATGTGCAGTCTGGAAGCCCGCCGATCGTCATCCGGAGTACGCAAAAGTCAAACACTTCCAAATTTGGAAAAATTAGTGTCATTATAAGCGTAACGGAAAAACGAGGCCAACGGCGGAAGAATCAAGCAAATCGGAGCCCAAACGAAGAAGATACGGACGAACCAAGCAACCGAGAAACAAGCGGAGGCCAAACCAAGCACCAACCCCCCCTCCCCTTGGCACTAGGTACTGTATACGGTACCTTAAGTGCCGTATACGTCCCTTATGGTGCCATATACGGGGTTGGTTGGCTTGTGAGGTGCCGTTTGCCCCCCTTGGTCAGCTTGCCCCGTATGCTGCTTTGATGCTTGTATTTCGTGCTTCAAGACTTGTACCAAGGCCAACTAGCTTCTCCTATAAATACCTCACTCCATTTCTCATTTTGACACACCTCTCATTTCACATACTTCTCTTTCTCTCTCTAGAATTCTCTCTCTAGCACTACTCTTAGGAGTTAGAGGATAATTGTTCTTGTAGTTAGTTCTCTCTCTAGTTTCTCTCTCTAGCACTACTCTTAGGAGTTAGAGGAGAACTAGGGAGATATAAGTTAGCGGTTAGAGCTAGAGGAAAGTTGTAATTGGGTAATCAAGCTGTAGCAAGGTTATTCAAGTCAGACTGTTGTAATCCTCAGTATTACTCTTCTAATCCGGTGATATTATCTTACTTTCTTACTGTTATAATGTTTACTTTGCATATTATTTCAGTACGATCTATGATTGTTGCCATGCTGATTAGCTAGATTAATATGTGATTGTTGAAATGTAGATGTTAGGATTAGGGATGATGTTTAATTAATATATCTTATATATGATCGGTAGTTGTTAAGCTGCATACATGTTTAGACTTATCCTGGATGTAGACTTAATTAATCACCATTTCTGGTCTCTCACGTGACTGTTGCCTTAGGATAGGATCTGATCAACCCTAACTACGAATACACAGTTATCTCATGTTTGTATGAAACTGTGGGATCGCTGTAATACGGCAGAATACTTGGTAAAGCGTTGGAAATACCACTGGTAGAGTACAAATACGTGGAAGCCAAGGAAATGCCGGTGGACTATCTCACCGTGGATTACCTGGAAGCAACCCTTCCAGACACGGGTCTAGGTCTTGTTAAGCCGTGAAAATGCCATAGTACACCGTTAAACTACCTCTGGTTATAAAGCTGTGTAAAGATACATTAGGTCTTTAAAACACCATAGATATACCTAGGGTTAGAGTACTGTGGAAAATAAGGTCACTATACACTGTACGCATGCCTAGGGATGAACGACCGATGGCAAAGGAGGGTCTAATCCATGACGGAAGTATTAGAACTTAAACAGATAAAACAAGAGTTAGGAAATGAAAGCAAGGATGCCGGCTGTGTTCCCAGATGCTTAAAACCCCTAAACTCTACTTAACCGATAGTTTTACTTATTCAGCATACAACCAGTATTACTCTGTTAAAATTGGATAGACATAGGTGTTAAGAAAAGTCAGTGTTGTAGAGTGTTGCCTTATTCCTTAACCCCATTCAGAGGGTTGCTTGGTCTCCGAAAGAGACGGTGAGGTGGGTCTGAAGACAGTCCCATCTAACCAGAATCAGGATAGGCTAGGATTTAGTGACATATGCTTTAGGGTTACACCTAGACGTAGGGTCCTAGTGTTTACACCGACTGTTTAGAAGATTCTTAACCAGAGTAATCACCTATCATCAATATAATATCATCCCGAAACCCTAATCGTCGAAGTTTCAGCAATCACTCTCTACCTGCTGCTTATATTCTCGTTTACTTTTCTGCATTTTAATTTATGTCTTTAGGTTAGATTAGATAAAACCCAAAACCCATACATACCTTGTTTTAAATCCATCCTATTGTCAAGTTATCTTTGGTAGGTTACAATTCAATTCAATTCGTTCCGATTTTGGACGACACTCGAGTTATACTTGCCACCTTACCCACAAGGTAGGTAGCTTGCATAGTTTGAGCCCAGCAAATATAAATTTTTAAAACTTTCAACCGCTCGCTCATCTCGGTGGCCGTCGGAGCAACGATTCGGGGTATAAACTCGACCGACCGCTGGGATCGCGACAGGCAGCAACGCTTCTAGTGCCCCTCTGTGTTGTAGTAAAACACACTGATTCCTTTAGATCATTTGCATGTGCAATTTCAGATTCAATCTTTCTCTTAGCCCTACGATTGGACTTTCCATTCGTAACTTTTCCAGATCTTTTCCTTTTCTTTGCATTATGACCAATTGACAATACAGGAGCTGCTGAGCTAGAGGGCACATCATCTTATTGATCCCTTGCTTAGCAATTTTGGGAGTTCCATTATTGAGGTCTCTCTCTCATTCAAAACCATTTGACAGAAGATTTCAAACTGTTTGTAGACAACTGGCTGACCGGACAGAATTATGTTGACAAAAACTTAGTATCAAACATCATAAGATTTCCGGTGAGCTTCAATCTCCTCTTGGGTTGAATCATTATAATTAGTGGGAATTTGCTCATCGAGAACATACTCATTATTCTCGTCGAGAATATACTCCTTGCTCTCGTACCTTAGAGTGAACCTAAGGTTTCATATCCAGTCAATACATTTTGGACCGGTAAGCCTTTCCTTCCCAAGAACTGAGAGTAATGAGAAGTTTAGGTTATTTGCTGAATTGGGAACGGGAGGATTATAACCATTTTCAACAGATATCATTGAGATAAAAACCTGTTTTAGTTAGTCTGAATATTCCTTAATAAATTATCCAATTTTATATTAAGGCTAGGATCCATATTTTCAGTTTTATGAAGAGGGTCGCCGTAATCATATAACTAAAATACTTTTGTCAATTTTATTTTTTATGAAACTCCTAGTTCTTTTGAGATTCTTTAAATCTTATCAATGGCATGTTAATCTCGTTTATGCTCATCTATCATTCATGACTGGGATGCTGAGGATCATGAACTAGATGGTGAATAAACCATGCAAACCCGGCGTAGTCCTCGGCTCGATTATGCTCGAGAATCGCGAGTCTCACATTACCACTCACTTATGTCCTCACATTAATGTGTCGGTTAACCACACACGCTCCATTAACAGTCCATATGAGAGATGTGCGGTTTTCATGGATTAGCATACTTTTCACATTTTCTATAGCTAAAACGGGATTTTTGTTTTAGTACTTTAAGTCTACTTTTAATCTTGACATCATCCTATCAAAAGTCCTCGGTATCTCCAATGAACGCACAAAGAGGCGGAGAAGCAGGTCAGCGTGAAGCTTATTAAAAACCTACTTCTTTAGGGAAGCAAAGCGACCCACCTTATACCTCTCTCATAGTTTGTTCACTATGGGTGAGCCGATTTATCAATTGACTGACGATGTATTCAGACTTAAATGATACATATATATGAATCATATTATATATAAGGTCTTTCTTAAACATTTAATGTTCAAGGTTCTATTTTAAAACATTTTAAAAATTTGGCGTATATTTTAAACAATTAAAATACTAAGGTCTGATTAGTAAATAAATTAACTGTATACATATACAAATCTATTATACATATATACTTAATTTAGTTATTTGGACAAAATAAAAACAATTCTATTTCCAAATATACTTTATCTACATTTTGTATTGCTAACATTATTAAGCTATGACTCTGATACCACTGTTGGGTTTTCTATTCCCTAACTAGATTAACATATGCAGCGGAAAATAACAATTAATCTAGTGCAACTAGGAAACTAAACCCTAAAGGACCTTGACTTAATGAAAGTCCCTTTTGCCTTGGATCTGGAATGATTATCACAAACAATTGTTTGGCGGAATCAAACAATTGCAACAATAACAAGTAATCACAAACTGAACAAACCGAAATCGATTGAACAACGAAGAACTACTTGTTATTGATCAAACGAAATGTATTGGAATGTTTACAGGAATGCTTTTTCGACAAATGGCGCTAGGGTTTCGTCAACCCTAGCTTGAAACCCGTAGGTTTGTATTTATACTCAAACTGACCGACATAGCGACACTTAACCAAGTGTCGCAAACATTGGCCATGCGACACTTCCTCAAGTGTCGCATACTATTCTAAATGCCTTCTTAGCGACACTTCTGAAGTGTCACCTAAAATTAAAACTCTAAGTGTCGCTAAAAATACTTTTTCAATATAAATCAAATAACGACACGTACAACTCGGTAGACCAACTGACTGACACATACAAAATGCACCAACAAACTCCCCCGTGTCAGCAGCTTGGTCTTCACAACTTCTTCAGCACTTCCAGTCTGTAGGAAACGTTCCTCCTACATGAACGCCTTGAGCTAAACAAACTGATACAACCTTCTGAAACCGTAACGCTTCCGTCTTGAACTCTGGATGATAAGTAATCGGATTCGCTTGTAGAGCTTCAAGATCTTTCTTGGTAAGGTTGATCAAGCTCAACTGATCATATACTCGAATCTTCTTTGAATTGGCGTTCCACAATTCTTGCGGCTCAGTATCAGGAATATATACAATTTCAACTTCGCCTGTGCTACCGTCATATACCCAATACTTCAATCTGCTCAAAAAATCAAATGGAAGTTTCTCCAAAGGATTGTACTTCAAAGTCTTAGGAGATCTGAAGAAAACCTTAACCCAGGGCCTATGGTTCACAGGATTGATCCTATTTCTGTAGATACGTCTTGTCCACAAGTTAGGTGTGATAATTCGAAAATTCCTTGAATTGACCTCTTTTCTTAAAATTCTCTGAACATCATTCGCGAGTTCATTATCAGTAGGATTGATAATATTCATTTGAGCTAATCGTACCAGCTCTCAATATGGCAAAGTACTCAGATGACTGAGACGTGTAATAAAGTACTGTAAGCCATCTAATCTCTTCACAATAATCACCCTATTCTCCACATCATACTTCCAGCTAATAATAAGACCTTTTAGCTTACACTTTCCAGCTTTGTAGAACTTGCAGAAATTCAATGTATCTGAATCAGTAGCTGAAGTAGATGGAATATTAGAAGATCCCGGAGCTTCATGAATAGTAGTATCAGCTGTTGCGGCTTGGTCAGTATTAGGAACAGAGGTTGTTGACGGTTCAGGTTCCACCACTTCTTCAATATCAGAAACCTCTAATTCTTCTCCCATGAACACCTCATCTGGATCAACATCTGATTTAGCGAAATTATCGTTCACTGTTTCCTGTTCCACTTCAACATCTGCATCATCATCAAAAATAACCTCTTCTTCCTGCTCAGGTACCGAATGAATATCCTCGTATATAATACTCCGCAGAAAATCCAAATTGACTTGAGAATAGTCAATATTGAGAAATCGGTTGACCTGGAATAAAATCAGAAGAAGCAAAATAATCCAAAGCAATATTTTCATTAATACCAGAAGGATCTACATTTTCAGGCCGGGGGGGAGTCGTAGTTGATGTTTCCAAGGCTCGCAGGCCTGACTCCCCCGAAACAGTAGCTACAGACTCCAACTCAAGAAGCCTAGACTCTAGACCTGGAATCCGAGCAACCTGAACTTCCAACTCAGCAACGCGAGCAGCTTTGATCTCTAAATCTTTAATCTGCGCAGCCTGAGCTTCAATAACCGCAGCTTGATCATCAAATTTCTTGTTCACTAGCTCTATTTGAGCTAGAAGCTGCTGAAGATCTACAGGCTGTGGTTGTGGCTGCGACGGTTGCTGTGAATCTGTCGCAAACTCGATACCTGACCCACGTCGGCGGCGAGTAAATGGATGACCTGTATCTGAATCAGAATCCACCGAACGTGGGCATTTGTCAGTCCTAGGGGGCACATGAACCTGCCCCTGGGACATCCTCGGCAAAATGCGTTTGAAACGCTGAGGATCCACAAGCTGAATTGCCGCAAGAGAATCAGTTGGTGGCACATCTCCTTCATAATCAGCTGGGGTGGGACCACCATCATCATCACCACCAGCGTCTACATTCTGGTCATTCTCGATATCGTCCAGCTATTCCTGCATAGCAATATCAACAAAATCATCATCATGCACCGGCTGCTCGGGAGCTGGTGCAACAATATCCAGATAACCATCATTCGGAGGTGGCTGATAGTTCTCATCAATGATATGCCCAAACAGATCAACGTCTGGTAGCCGTTGCTGACCCTTCGGCAGGGTCGCACAATCACCAAAAACCCGGACCAGCATCGGTTGCGGTAATAGCTGTGAAAGTGGATCAGCTGGAATCCCTAGATTCAGGGAATTCAGAATTAGCTGTACAAAACGTGGATATAAATTCCACAAATCATCCCCAGAATTGATGTTATCAATCGTATTCTCAAAAATATAACCCGAAAAGTTGAACAGTTTGTTGTAAACCAGGGCTAAGATAGCAGAAACCGTTGCGTAACTCATCCCGTCATAACCAGCTTTGCAGGGAGATATACAAACAATCACAATGTGAGCAAGGTATCTCCAACCCCTGCTTAGATGCTGTTTCCGATATTGATCAGTGGGTATATCAGGATAACCCATACGCAGCATAGCACCAGAGATGAAAGCGTTGTCAAATTGCTTTGGCATCTCATGGTCATCATCAAAATGTAACACCTGTCCAATCGTGTCTTCAGTGACCACGATCTGATTACCAAGAACTGTCATCAAAATCTTGCGCTGGTTATTTTCCGTATCGATAACTGCATTCGACCAGAAAGCGCTAACTTGATTCAGATAGACTGGAGGATTCTCAGTAATAGCGAAGTGAATCCTTGAGCACTGGAGAAACTGAATCATTGGATGAAATGGAACTGATTTGGCGTGCGTAGCGTTAAGAAAAGCTACGATGTTGTGACGGCGATTGGTACGAGCAGCGTATGCAACAAGGTCTGCCATCTGAAACTGTAGAATAATTGAACATGGATAAACAAATCGTTATAGAATAGGTTCAATTATGAACAATAAACTATGTCAAAAAGACCAAAATCTGAATTATTGGCGACACTTAACGAAGTGTCGCAGGCTACTATGCGGCACTCACGATAGTGACGCATAAAATTCAGATACAAATAAGAATGCGTCACTTCGAAGTAGTGTTGCAGAGAAATTAAAATTTTGGTGGCACTTCGTTAAGTTTCGCATTTAAATAATTAATTTTGTGTATCGCGACACTTAATGAAGTGACGCAGAAAACATTGCGACACTTAATGAAGTGATGCAGAATCCTTCAAATTACCATTTATGCGACACTTAACTAAGCGACGCAATAAGTGTAGCAATGAAGAACACGAGCCCAGAAACGCATCCCAACCCAGAAAATTTGAAATCCAATATTGGGGTTTTTGCATATCGTTTAAACCAAGGGATGCGGCTCGTGTAAACAACCAAAACACACCCAAAATTAACACAGTAAACATGGTAACTGATCGTTTATCAAACCGTTTTTACCAAAACCCTAAAACCGTAACTTCAAATAAGAATTAAACGAAATATATACGGTGAAATAAGGTAAGAAGGGTACCAATCGATGCGGAATGAGGAGATGAACAAAGAGGTATGGTCCGATCACCAAGAAATCACGCGAGAACCAAAGAAAAATCCGTAAAATCAACACAGTTTGAGTGTCGCAGAGACGAGAGAGAGTGACGCAGAAATATTTGAAGTGACGCAACAACAATGTAAACAGTAACAAGTGAAGTGCCGCGGGATGGGTACTTATATACTCGAACCCTAATTTGCGTCACTTCATGCGTCACTTCCTGCGGCACTCACTGAGTGTCGCTAACTGACACTTGGTGAAAAATTTTAAAAACTTTTGTGATTCTACGCGTTTCAAGGTCGGTGATTCGAATTGATAGTAATTTGCAACTTGGAGAAAGTAACACAAAATAATAATGTTTTTGTAATTTTCTCAGATAATGCATAAATAAGAAATTAAAATACAGCAAAAACCAAATAAAGTATAACACTTTAAATAAACGTAATACTTTTGGTGACGGGATTGTTTTGGGTCTGGTTAGGGATCATATCAGTATGACATGCAACTATTAGGAAATGATAAGTGTTATTTCGATAATCAGTATATTTGTCCACTTTAAATTTACTTGGCACACTTAAAACACCTTTTATAAAAGTTATTTCAAGTAATATCGTATGAACCGCAAGATTTAAATAATTGAATTGCATCCAGCAATTGATAATGTGTATGTATATAGCCATGAGCACATAGTTGAGCTTAACTCGAGGGCCGGGTCCCCTATAGAGAATTCCGGGCGAGGTGCCTCCACGAGTGCCTAATCAACACTCGTCTTCCCAAATATTAGTACGTCCGTTTACCCGGTTAGTGCTTGCTAACCCGAACGAGGAGGGTCAATCCTATATGGTACCATATACTAATATTCACGCTACAACGTATTAACAACTATGCTGACGGAGGACTTTAAATGATTAGTTGAGAAAAACTCATGTAGTATAGGAAATGTTTGTACTTGCGTTCACATGTTAAAAATGAGCAATATATCACACCCCTGAGTAAAACAGTAAAAAGAGGGGCTATGAGACTCACCTGAGTCTTGTGACTTTAACTTAATAAACTTGAGTTGATTAGCCGAGTATGAAGTCCAAAGACTTGTAACCTGAGGGTGTCCACGACACGCGATGGTTATAAACATGATTGGGTATCTCAAAAGATCACCCTTGTAGTTGTTACACAACTATATATATGTCCAAATTACTACGATTTGGTTGATTTGTTAAGTGTTTGAAAATGGCCCGTTGGTGATTAATTGTAATAATAGTCCTGATGTTATCGCATTGATTTAGAAGTGTTATACTTAAATGTATATTCCATTATGTTTGAAAAGTTGTATCATATAAGCGTTTTGAAGTCATACAAGTTTGAAACTTGGTGAGAAATGTGCTTACGGAATCTAAGTACGGGGGTCCGGGGGCAGCGCCCCTGGCGGGGTCCAAGGGGCTGGCCCCTGGCTGGGGTCGAGAGGCCAGGTCAGCTCGAAATTTTTTTATTTCTACTATATTGCTTTGGTGAAAAACGCATCTGGGATCTGAATTCGGGTAAAATCGAGTGATAAATTTCGAGTCTCAACACTTAGTAAAAATCTGAGTTTTCTGTGTTTTGCGACACAATATGCGACACAAAAGTTTGTCATGCGACACAAGGGTTGTGTCGCATAGGAATGCGACACAATGTCTATGCGACACAAGGGTTGTGTCGCATAGATGCGGGATGCTGATTCAACAGCGACATAGTGATTGTGTCGTATGAAAATACGAAATAGAATACGACATAAAGGTTGTGTCGCAAAACTTACGACACTAATTCTTTGGTACGACATAACATGCGAAATACGACATAACGTGCGACACAACAGGTAAAATACGACACAACATGCGACACAAGGCTTGTGTCGCATGGAAGAACATCAGCCCAGAAAGTCCGGCTGTCAAGAATTTTCCGGCCAAAAACCCATTCAAGCCCGTTTTTAAGCTATGAAATCGTGTTCTATACTTAGCAAGGGACATATACAAGTTATAATAACAACTACAAGTGAAAAATACTAAGAATCGAGAGATTTCGGGATTTTGTCAGAAACTTACAAATTGCCGAAATGGAAATCCGGAAAGATAGAAATGTAGATCGTCGCGAGATGGTCGTGAATCTCTAAAAATATTGATGATACGAGTGTGTATGATTATGTTATTTTGCGATTTTGTGAGTTTGTGGTGATTTGGTGATTTTGGAGAAAATAAGAGAGGAGAGAGAGAAATGATAGAGAAATGAGAAAAAGAGGAAGAAAGGTGGAGGTTATCCTCCACTTTTCGGTTTCGCCCCGCGCTCCGCGTGGTGTTCGTTTTCTCCGTCATTTAACGTTTTGAATAATTATTTTGCGCGTTAATTAACCATTTTAAAATACGAATTTTGTTTAATAATTTAAATAAATTGTTTTACTAATTACCTGAAAATTTAAAGATTTAAAATGTGATTTAAATAATTTGCGTATTTTGTTGTTAATTAGGTAAGTTTCTATTGTACGAAACGAATTGTAATTTGAACATTATTAAAATACTATTTTCAACATAATAGTGTTACTTAATAAAGTTGGTCACCAACGTCCGTATTTATGGAATCGAAATACATTCGATTTAAATTGCGTACGATTTAAATCAAATCGCATTTTCGTATATATTCAACAATATATATAATTCGATACATTAATTAGCCTAACACAGAACTAATTACATGCATTAACATATGATTAGGCACTAAATACTAGTCCTAATTTGGTTGGTGTTATATTCTCCCTCTCTTAGAAGAATTTCGTCCCGAAATTTAGTTCGAAGTCGCGTTTGATGTAGAATATGTGAAGAGTTGAGGATATTTGAGTCGCATTTGGTCTTCCCGTTCCCATGTGAATTCCGGACCACGCCGCGAATTCCATCTGACCTTGACGATGGGAATACGACTTTGTTTTAGTTGTTTGACCTCACGGTCCATGATTTCAGCGGGTTCCTCAACAAAATGAAGTTTGTCGTCAACTCGAATTTCATCGAGTGGAATGATAAGTGTCTCATCAGACAGACACTTCTTCAAATTCGAAATATGAAAAGTGGGGTGCACGCTGCTGAGTTCGGATGGCAGTTGCAATCGATAAGCTACGGGGCCAATCCGTTCGAGGATCTCAAAAGGCCCGATGTACCGGGGATTTAACTTCCCGCGTTTGCCAAAACGGATGACGCCTTTCCAAGGCGATACTTTTAAGAGTACTCGATCCCCAACTTGGAACTCGAGTGGTTTGCGTCTCACGTCAGCATAACTTTTCTGACGATCACGTGCGGCTTTAAGTCAGTTTTGGATTTCCACAATTTTCTCAGTGGTGGCGTGTATGAGTTCAGGACCAGTGAGTTGACTGTCTCCCACCTCAGTCTAATAGATCGGTGATCGGCACTTACGACCGTACAGTGCCTCAAAAGGTGCAGCCTTAATGCTGGCGTGATAGCTGTTATTGTACGAGAATTCGCACAACGGTAGATGTCTTTCCCAGTTTGTACCGAAATCAACTACGCAGGCGCGTAGCATATCTTCCAGTGTCTGAATGGTTCGTTCACTTTGGCCATCGGTTTGAGGATGGTACGCGGTACTCATATCGAGACGAGTACCCTATGCTTTTTGAAGTGACTGCCAAAAGTGAGAGGTGAAACGGGCATCTCTGTCAGAGATGATCGAGATTGGAACGCCGTGTTGAGAAATGATTTCTTTAATGTATATTTGTGCAAGGCGCTCCATTTTATCGTTTTACTTGATTGCCAGGAAATGAGCAGATTTGGTGAGACGATCGACGATCACCCAAATGGTATCGCAACCGCTCGCCGACTTGGGTAGTTTGGTTATGAAATCCATGGCAATTTGTTCCCATTTCCATTCAGGGATTTCAGGTTGTTGGAGTAAACCAGAAGGTTTTTGATGTTCGGTTTTGACTTTTGAGCAAGTAAGGCACTTGCTAACGTAAGTGGCGATTTCGGCTTTCATGTTCGGCCACCAATAAAATTCTTTGATTCCGTGGTACATCTTATCGGATCCCGGATGGATAGAATATTTAGACTTGTGAGCTTCATCCATCACCAAGTCTCGTAGGTTCCTGAAATTAGGCAACCAGATTCGGTTTGAGAAATACCTAATCCCGTTAGATTTGGTTTCAAATTGTTTGTCAATACCCCGTAAGACTTCATTTTTGATGTTTTCAGGTTTCAGGGCTTCGATCTGAGCGGTATGAATTTGAATGGTAAGATCGTTGTGAATGGTCATACTGAGGGCTCGGACTCGAAGTGGTTTTGGTCGTTCCTTTCGACTGAGGGCATCGGCTACAACATTAGCCTTCCCTGGATGGTACTTGATCTCGCAATCGTAATCGTTAAGCAACTCGACCCATCGACGTTGCCTCATGTTGAGATCCTTCTGATCGAATATATGTTGGAGACTTTTATGATCGGTAAAGATTGTGCACTTAGTGCCGTAGAGATAATGTCTCCAGATTTTGAGAGCAAAAACAACAGCTCCAAGTTCGAGATCATGAGTGGTGTAGTTCTTTTCGTGAATTTTCAGCTGTCGTGAAGCATAGGCAATGGCTGTTTCTCGTTGCATCAGCACACAACCGATACCTTGGTGGGAAGCATCGCAGTATACTACGAAGTCATCGGTGCCTTCGGGTAGGGATAGAATGGGTGCACTGCAGAGCTTTTGTTTTAGAAGTTGGAACGCTGACTCTTGTTTATCGGTCCAATCGAACCTTTTGTCCTTCTGAGTCAGTACCGTGAGTGGTTGAGCTATTTTGGAGAAATTTTCGATAAATCGCCGATAGTACCCAGCAAGACCCAAGAATTGGCGTACTTCAGTTGCAGAGGTGGGTGCTTGCCAGTCTTTGATAGCCTCGATTTTTGATGGGTCAACGTGAATTCCTTGACTGTCGATCACGTGACCAAGGAATTGTACGGTTTTTATCCAGAACTCACACTTGGAAAATTTGGCGTAAAGCTCCTCGTGTCTAAGTAGTTCAAGGATGGTTTTGAGATGTTGCGCATGTTCTTGCTCGTTGCGCGAGTAAATGAGTATGTCATCAATAACGACAATGACAAACTTGTCGAGGTAAGGTTTACACACCCGATTCATGAGGTCCATGAATACAGCCGGTGCGTTGGTTAGACCGAAGGGCATCACTTGGAATTCGTAGTGCCCGTAATGAGTTCTGAAATCAGTTTTTGGAATATCGGTGTCGCGAACTCGTAACTGATGATAACCTGATCGCAGGTCGATTTTTGAGTAGAAACTCGAACCCTGAAGTTGGTCGAATAGATCATCAATGCGAGGAAGTGGATATCGGTTTTTGACGGTCAATTTGTTCAACTCTCGGTAGTCGATGCACATTCGGAATGAACCGTCCTTCTTTTTAACAAATAAGACCGGAGCTCCCCAAGGTGAAGAACTCGGTCTAATGAATCCTCTATCCAGGAGTTCCTGTAACTGGGCGGACAACTCCTGAAGTTTGGATGGAGCTAATCGGTACGGTGCGCGGGCCACGGGTGCGGCACCCGGCACGAGGTCAATTGAGAACTCAACCTGTCTAGGTGGAGGTAAACCAGGTAGTTCTTCCGGAAAGACTTCGGGAAAGTCTCTAACAATTGGTACCTCCTCAAGTCGCTTCTCCTCCGACTTCTTCTCTGTGATGTGTGCGAGTATTGCAGGGTAACCCTTTCTCAGGAATTTTCGGGTTTTTAAGCAAGAGATGATATTGAGTCTCGTCCCGCCGGTCTCCCCCTGTATGATCAAGGTACTACCGACAGCGAGTGGAATGCGGACGATCTTATCGTAACAAACAATTTCAGCTCGATGTTTGGACAACCAGTCCATTCCAATGATGACGTCGAAACTTCCAATTTCAACGGGTACAAGATCGATTGAAAAGATTTCGTCAGCTAGATTTAAAGTGCAATTAGGTATCACACTATCGGTTTCTATAATTTCCCCATTTGCTAGCTCTACAGTGTACTTAACATCTAAGGCAACTGGAGTGATGTCAAGTAATGGGCAAAAGTCATCGGAGATAAAGCTTCTATCAGCACCAGTATCAAATAGAACAGAAGCAGTTAAGTTGTTGAGGAGGAACATACCCGAGACCACATTCGGGTCTTGGCGGGCGTCCCCAGATTTGATGACAAAGGCTCTGCTTCGGGTGTTGTTGTTGTTGCGGTTGTTGTTGTTGTTGTTGTTGTTATTCTTCAGCTTTGGGCACGTGTCCCTGAAGTGCCCGGGGTTTCCACACTCAAAGCAGACTTTGGGTGGCCTAGTGTTGTTGTTGGAATTGCTGTTGGCAGGAGAGTGGCAATATTTGGTGAGGTGGCCGTACCTCTTGCAATTGTTGCAAAAGGGGCCACAGGAGCCTTCATGGTGACGGCTGCACTTGGAACAATAGGGTTTGTTCCCAGTGTAGCCCCGTGTGATGTCTGTGGTGGTGTTGTAGGCTTTGATGGTGTCGGGTTTCTTGTTTTGTTAGCCTGAGTGGTTGTTGTGGTAGTCAGACCACTTTCGTTTGTTGTTGTGGGAGGATGAAGTGGGTGGTTCAGAATCTTGGCTCATGGACATCAGGTCTTGGGCCAATAGGATTGCACCGTCAATGGTGGTTTGGTTGGAAGAGGCAACATGCCCCCGAACAGGCTCAGGAAGGCCAAGGATGTACTTCCTGATTTTATCAGGTTCTGTGCTTACCATGGCTGGGCGGAGGGCGGCAAGTTGTTGAAACCTGGTGGTATAACCATCGATATCACCACCCTGAACCTTTAGGTTCCAGAATTCCTCGTCCAGCTTTTGGAGCTTGGCGATAGAGCAGTATTTGGCAGTAAGTTTTGCTTTCAATTCCTCCCAAGTTAGTTGGTAGGCAATGTCAGCACCCACTGACTGGGTATATGAGTTCCACCAAGAGTGGGCATCATCTTCGAGAGAGCAGGTGGCGAAGTTGACTTTGTCGTTCTCTGCGCATTTGCTGACACGGAAAACAGTTTCCATCTTCTCGAACCATCTGATCAGTCCGATGGCTCCTTCAGAGCCCTTGACGCTTGAGGGTTTACAGCTCTGAAAGTCCTTGTAAGAACAAGGTTTAGCAGCAGGGGTTTCAGCGGCATCGCTGTTTCTTGCGGAATTTTGTGGCGTATTCTGAGCCAAGGCTTCAGTAACAGCCTGGGTTATAAGGGATGTAAGCTGAGCATCGGTGTAAGGTCTTGTCTTTGGCGGCATGATTCTTCAATAAAAGAAATGAAGATACATGAGAATTTGTAAGAAATTGTATTTGTCTCAGATGTACATGTATAAAGGCGGTAATACATAACATCAATATGAAAAAGAATTATGGTAATTAATATGAGTTGAAACAGCAAGGAATATTTGATAGATAGTACAAGTTCAAAGGTTACATCCTACAGAGGTATTACAAAAGGTGTCGGGAATTGTTACATCCGACTAATTTATAGAGTAGCGCTAGATAGTCATTAGATTACGAGCTAGTTTACAAAACAAAGACTACACTAGTCTTAACGTAGATTAATTTGTTCCATCATCGTGACAAGACGGTCCACAGTGTTTGCAAGTCTGCTAGCTTGTCGGGCGTTATCTTCTGCTAGTGCTAGTCGTTGTGTTAGTCCACGGGCATACTCTTCTGCTTCATGTGAACGCTGTTCACATTCTTCCATCCTTTGACGCAGGAGGGAATTTTCCACGCTTATCTCTATTACTTGGTTGCGAAGGACATCCATGTTGTTGTTCGTGGTTTCCAGGTAGTCGGAGACTTGTTCGATGCGTTCAAGGGATGTAAGTCTCCAGTTTTCATTCGTTTCCTGCAGCACGACATCCATGGTGCGAAGTCGCTGCTCGTGTTGGTTCACCCTAGCGGCTAAGGCCGGCAAGGTGAAGTGAGTGGGGTACGGGCCAGCTCGAGGCAACCTGTTGTTCCTCCTTGCTACCCTTGGGTTCTGCGACCCGGATTGAGAGCGAGATGAATTGGGTGGGATGTTTGCCATTTCTGAGATAAAGCGTTAGAGAAGGTGAGGCCTATATTCATATAGTTCCTATATAATATAGCCTATTGAGTGTCTAGCATATACATGTTTAAGTCTCGGTTCTCTCGAGGTCAAAGTCTTTTATTGTACCCTGTTCAGCCATAACTACTTTCAGATCTTACATCATCTTTGCTTAATTGTACAGAGTTGATAAGGCTATGTTAAATTAAACTCGTATGATGTAATCACTGAACCAGTTATACCTAGTATGGAATACCGCCTAATGGTCATAGTCTAGGTCCACTAAATGCAACCTAGTTCACTATAACCTTAGGCTCTGATACCAATCTGTAACACCCTCAAAATTTAATGATTTGCGGAAGCTTGATTTGGGTGTTACTAATCAATAACAAAGCACAAAGATATATAGTAAACGACTCTATATGCGTCGTTTTAACAAAATATATTGATATTGAAATGTTTACAACATTTATAGCTTTACATAGCTCGAGTTTAAATAAAAGGATGTAGGTTCCATATACGGACCAAATCGAGTAGCTTGAACTTGTATATAAAAGCGGAAATTAAACACACAAGATATGCTAGATGTTCACAAGTAAATGACCAAAACACAAAGTGTGAGTTTATATATAATCAACAAGTAAGATTACAAACACTTTATACTAGACACACAAAGATCAAAATAACACAATAATGAAGTTTTTTCTTCTGTGATTTTCGTGGTGTTATGTGTGTGTTTTTGTGTTGAGGCTTTCCAAACAGAAACTGGCGAGCTTCTATTTATAGTCTGGACCAAACTGTATGCGACACAAGCTTTGTGTCGCATAGAATGTTCATGCGACACAGTCCTTGTGTCGCATAGATTGCTTCTGCGACACAATTATTGTGTCGCATAGAATCCTTCTGCGACACATTGCTTGTGTCGCATGACATACAAAAATTGTAATTAAATTAGAACTAAAACTATTCAATACGTAATTACAATTCCGACACGATTACAGACTGAGACCAACTGACAGACACACATTGATGTACCAACAAACTCCCCCGTGTCTTCAGCTTGGTCTTCGAAAAATTCTTCAATTTTCTTCAGTCTTCAGATGTCTGGTCTTCAAACCCATCCAGGTGGAAAGTTTCCACCAGCGTGTATGCCGTAGGTGAAGCATATATCAACAATTTTCTGAAATCGTTTCGCTAAAACAGAGTTGAACTCGTTTCCTGGATTGTAGTGAATCCGATTGTCGAATAGCTTCTTCATGTCATCTCTTGACAGATTAATCAAGCTCATTGGGTCAAATATTCTGAAGTTAGCTTTTCGTAGACCCCACAAAGATCCTGTCTGAGGCTCTGAATCTGGTACAAAAACTAAGACGGCTTCGCCAATGTGAGGATCCAGTTCCCAGTAATGAAAACGTTTCAGTAGGTTGAATGGAACTGTTTCCAGAGCTATTTCAGTCAGACATTTAGCAGGCGGATAGTGAACTTTTACAATTGGCTGCTTGGTCTTTGGATCGAGCTTCTTCTTGAACGTGTACCTTGTACCCAGTACTGGTTTGACATAATGATATTTCTTTCGTTTAATTTCCTCACGCATGACCTTTTGAATAACATCTGCAACTCCATCATCGTAAGGATTTATCAACTGAAGCTGAGTAAGACGAACGATGTCATGCTTTGGCAATGTACTCAATATCCTCAGTGATCGACGAAAGTACTGGATACCGTCAAGTCTTTTAATCATCAACCTTCCTTTGCTCACCTTCCAGCTTTTTATCAGGCCTGTATAATTACCACCAACCTGATATTTCTTGCATGTAACTGGAGCAGGTTCTGGATTTTTACCTTTTGGAAACCAGTTATCCCTTTCTCTGATGGGCATTTCCTTGTCAAAAGATACACATTCAGATGTATCAAGAGGGAAAATGTCATTGTAATTTGTCGTTTCTCGAACAGGGACTGGTTGTGCTTGTGAAGAACTGGAGGGTGCAGAAGATTCTTGAGCAGGACCAGGTTGAGAAGAAGATCCTGGAACGTAATTGAACCTGACTCATCGTCTGAAGAATCCGATAATACAACACCCTCTTGAGGATAGGCTGGACAATCAGAATATTCTTCATCAGGATTAAGCTCTTCTTGTTCAACATCAACATCATCGTCATTATCAGCGGAGTTGAAGTCAAAAGGTTCTTCAGGCGCACGATCGTTATCGTCAACCGCAGATTGAAAGTAAGTCAGATTACAATACGTGTAATCTACAGCTAACGGTTTTGGTTGCCCTGGTTGCTCAAAAATATACTCAAGAATAAGAGTTGTTTCATTAATATAAGAAGCATTTACATTTTCAGGATTTACATTTTCTTCGCCTTCGGCGGAAACCCTAGGAATTTATTCTAAGGCCGGTTGGGCTGTCTCCCCCGAAGCAATAGCTTGGGTTTCCAGCTGCAGAACCTTTGTCTTAAATTCTTCATTCTCTTTCTCCAAGCGAGAGATCCTAGCATCCTGAGCTTCAGAAACTGATGCTTGAGCTTCCATAGTCTGCTGCATCTTTTCAATCTTTGACAGGAGCTCCTGAATGACAGCTGGATGAGGAGTGATTGGAGTTTCAGTCCTTAGGGGCTCAGAAGATGTGGAAGTGGAAGTACGGGAACGTCTGACCAGAGGATTCAAATCAGCAATGTCAGAAACATCTCGAGGCCTTTTTCCTCGGGTAGAAGATTCAGGGAGTGGAGAAGAAGGCTGATAATTATCGATCTCAAGATCAAGATCTACCAACTCTGGATCAGCTACAACATGCTGAACTGGCGGTTGTTGAGCTGGAGGTTGTTGAACCGGAGGCTGCTGAACGGGAGGCTGTTGAACAGGTGGCTGCTGAACCGGAGGCTGTTGAACGGGTGGCTGCTGAACCGGAGGCTGTTGTACTGGGGGCCTCGGGATTTGAGGTTGCTGAGCAGGTGGATCATTAAATTGTTCGCCTGGAGGAGGTACATAATCAGGATCCACAATGTGACCGAACAACGCAACCTCACGTTCCGGTGCTTCGCCTGACTTCGCAAACTTTGTACAAGCAGTATAAATTCTGGTATTCATCGGCGTTTGCGCGTAGGTAAAAGAGTTGATCACTGGAAGATCCGGGTGCAAATGGTTGAGTAACAGCTGAGTGAATCGGGGATACAACGCCCATTTGTCTTTATTATCCAAAGCGTTGTTCACAAAACCCCTGAAGATATAGCCTGAGAAGTTGAAGGGCTTGTTGTATATCAGGGCAAGAATAGCAGAGGCAGTCGCAAATTTCATCCCTTCGAGACCTGCCTTGCGACTGGATAAGCACACAATGACGATGTGAGCCAGATACCTCCAAACCTTTGTCATATAGGTTTTCTTGTACTGATCAACTGGAATGTCTTGATAACCAATCGATCGCATGCCCTGAGCAATAGCAGCTGAAGAAAACTGGGTGATCATGTCAGAATTATCACCGAATTCGAAGAAATCTCGAATAAGCTGCTCAGAAAAGATGACTTGGCGGCCGCGGACAGTAGAAATGATCCTAGTATCAGCTTCATCATAGTTTACCACCGCATTATCCCAAAACTCGGTAATGTGATTTGTCAGGATCCGAGTATCTGCAGTGATAGCTTTGTAAATACGCGAGCGTTGAAGAAATGCGATCATTGGGCGATACGGGCGGGAAGTCTCGACCGTTGTATTCATGAACGCCACAATGTTGTGACGTGGCTCCCAGAAGTATTTAGAGATGTCGATCTCTGGGAGTGCTGGAGCAGCTGGAGCAGCTTGAGCAGGTTGTTCAGCCATTTCTACAAAAATAACAGTAATACAGCCAAAACTCGAAATGCGTTAGCGTTAGAACCAAAAAATAATTCGCGTTTTATTTTTGCAAAAGTTCTGCGACACAACAGTTGTGTCGCATGAGGTTCATACGACATAAGGACTGTGTCGTATAAGAATAATACGACACAAGCAATGTCTCGTATGACACGTGTCACGCGGACAGCATTTCCCCTGCATTTAGCAATAATTGAGAAATTAATCTCGAATGCGACATAGTCGCTCTGTCGTATGGTGTGTCGTATAAAGTGGGTACGACATAACGTTGGTGTCGTATAAAAATACGACATAAGGACCGGTGATCAATACGACATAAAAACCAAGTATCTATGCGACATAACGACTATGTCGTATGTTATGTCGCAAAGATGAACATCAAAGCAAACCCAGATTCGATCGATGAAACATTTTGTGGTTTTCAAAATCCAGACATACCCTAGGGTTCGTACACAACAGGGGATCAATAATATGTATTTATCTAACCCTAATAACCCCTAAACCCTAAATAATTTAACGAAAAACCGAAACCCTAAAAACGTAATACGGGTCGATCGAATTCAGGACATAATACGTGATAAAAACACGAAAGAATTATACCTAAGGATGCGCAAACAGATGATGAACAAGAATCGAGCAACAAAACGCGAAGAAAAGCCTTCGAAATCACGAATCCGATCGAAAAACGCTTGTGTCGCAAAATCGCCTTTATGTCGTATAGTTTGTGTCGTGAAAGATTTGAAAACGTAAATGATTATGTCGTATGTTGTGAATAGTTATCCCTGACCTGCATACGACATAGTATACGACACAAACAAAACTGACTTATACGACATAGTATACGACATAAACAAAACTGACTTATACGACACAGATGTTGTGTCGTATAACAGGAGTACGACACAGTGGTTGTGTCGCACAGAACACAAATCAGAAATTTTCAAGATTAAAAATTCGATTTTTGTGCCTATTCGGATTTTGATTTTAGAATTTTCGCATAGAAGATGATTTGTGACTAAAAAAAATTAAAAAGAAAAGATACAATTTAAAGAATATTAAAGAGATAAAACTAAATATAAACATAAAATAAAAGAAACAAATACAACTAAAAGCGAGAAATTTATAAAATCGTTTTGGTGACGGAGTTGAGATACTGGTTAGGGATCATACCGAAATAACATGCAATTATTAGGAATAGAAAGTGTTATTTTGATTATCAGTATGTTTGTCCACTTTAAATTTACGTGGCACATTTAAAACACGTTTTATAAAAATTATTTCAAGACGATTATCGATATTGTTTATCCACTTAAGCATGTTACAACCGAGTTTGTGGAGTTAACCTTTTATTGTTAGAATGTATAAGTCTCTGTGGCACCCACCATTGATATACCCCTATACTCTAGACAATAACATAGTTTCCATATTTAGAAAGAATAAAGAAAGATCATTTTTAAGAATCAGGCTAGAGTTGACAGGTCAGAACAGAAGTACAGCAAAGCAACCTAACGTGATTCAAGTATAATCACAACCAATCGCAGTCAAACTGAAGTTGGAGTTTCCCAAACAGCGACCTTGGTTAGTATGATTTAGGATTAAGCAAAACCGATCGCAGTCAAACTGAATTTGGAGTTTCCCAAACAGCGACCTTGTTCAGTATCATTAAGATTTTTTTTTAAGTGCATTGACCTGTAATTGCTTAACCCCAAGTTTATAGTAACTGTTACCAGTTCTGTACTTTCGTACAATAGAGGCAACAACCAGCATAAACTCCCAAATGATTTCAGATAAAAGTTCCAAAGATAGAAATATGTTAAGCTACTTTAAGGAATTAAGACATTGAGTCGTACATCATACGGAGTTTACCACAAGATAATAGACACATATTTAAATGATTTCTTAATAACCCAGAGACAGGTGTGTATCATGCCTACCGGTACATCGCATGATGAAGACAATTTTCATAAAAACAGTTTTAAGTGTGTCAGATAAACCTACTGACACATCAAAGATAAAACTTAAAATTCCATTTTGTGCATGTCACTCGATGTACTATCATATCCCAAGTTGTTTACAGACTCAACTCAACGTCTATTTTAAAAATGTAGCAACCATTGCATTTCCTTGATACTAACGAGTATAAAGAGTGGCGGTTGCCCCCTTTTTTTTTTTTTTTTTTTTTTACACAAGAAAAGCAAATAAACTGTAAAGAAAATAAGTCACAAATCATTTCTTGAGATCAAGGGAAATCATCCCTATCATATCCACAAGTTCGTTGAAACGAGCACGCGAAAAAGCTTTAGTGAATAAGTCGGCCTTTTGCTTAAGGGTATCTATGTGAATGAGGTCAATTAAATGTTTCTCATAGCAATCTCGTATGAAGTGAAACCTAATCTCTATGTGCTTGGTCTTAGAGTGTTGAACGGGATTGCGAATAATAGATATAGCAGCAGTATTATCAATATGAATAGGAGTCAAAGTAAGAAGTAACCCATAGTCACGCAATTGATGTTGAATCCACAAAATCTGTGAACAACAGCTTGCAGCAGCAATGTATTCAGCTTCCGCTGTTGAGGTGGAAACTGTGGTTTGCTTCTTACACTGCCAAGACACCAGTCGAGAACCGAGGTATTGGCATCCTCCTGTAGTTGATTTTTTATCCGAATTGCAGCCGCCATAATCAGAATCAGAATAGGCAGTGAGAGCGAAATTTTTCTCATTTGAGTACCATAGACCAAGTGATGGTCTATATTTGAGGTAACCAAAAATTCGCTTCACAGCCTTCATGTGAGAAACTTTGGGCTTTGATTGATATCTAGAACAGATAGACACAGCAAACACAATATCTGGTCTGGATGCAGTGAGATACATCAATGATCCTATCATAGAACGATAGTCCCGCTCCTTGCAATCTTCTTCGTGTTCAGCGGGTCCGAGTTTGTGATCAGTTTCAATGGGAGTACCATATGGCTTACAGTCATGGAGTTCATACCGAGTCAACATGTCATTGACATATTTGGACTGATGAATGTAGAAACCCTTGTCAGACTGCTCAACCTGTACACCTAAAAAGAACTTAAGTTCTCCCATGGCACTCATCTTAAACTCGGACTTCATAATCTTCTCGAAGTCTCTGCACAAAGAATCATTTGTTGAACCAAATATGATGTCGTCCACGTAAACCTGCACAAGTAACAAATCTTTTCCAACCCTTTTTATGAAGAGAGTGCTATCAATTTGGCCTCGTGAGAAGCCATTTCTCGTGAGATGATTTGCCAACCTCGCATACCAAGCTCTTGGAGCTTGATGAAGACCATATAATGCCTTGCCTAACTTGCACACATAATCAGGATGGTTTGGATCTTCAAAACCAGGAGGTTGCAAGACATACACATCCTTCAAAACCTCTCCATACAGAAATGCGCTCTTGACATCGAGTTGATAAACCCGAAAACCTTTAAATGTCGCATAGGCCAGAAAAATGCGAATGGACTCCAGTCTTGCAACTGGAGCAAACACATCATCATAGTCCAAACCCTCAATCTGAGTAAAACCTTGAACAACCAGCCGAGCCTTATTCCGAATAACTACGCCTCTGTCATCTTTCTTCACACGATAAACCCAGCGAGTTCCAATTGGATCGACATCCATTGGTAAAGGAACCAACTCCCAGACATCAAGCTTTTTGAATTGATTCAATTCTTCCTGCATAGCCTCAACCCAGTATGGATCTTTCAAAGCTTCAGCAATTTTCTTTGGTTCATGCTGAGACAAGAAGCATTCTTCCAATTCTTCTTCAACACAGGCAAAATTGGCAGATGAAGATTCTTCACGGACTTCATTAGCAGCAGATTGATGCCTAGTTAAGACACCTTGTTGAAGATCACCAATGATGTTTTCAGTGGGGTGAGTAGAATGAATTCTAAGCTGAGGAATCGGATCAGGCACAATGATTGAATCCAAATTTGACAGATCACCTCCAGGATTTTCAATTTCAACTGAGCTATTAGTGGCAGTATCCTCATTGTCAATTGGTGTGACAATATCGGTTTCAGTTTGAGGATTAGATTCAGAAGCCACTTGATCAACATCGGAGGGATTGTCATCATTGACAACATTCTCAGGAGGTACTACTCTAGAATTGGAGATTGAGTCGTCAGAGGTAAGATCCAATCCATGAAGTAGAGACACCACCTGTTCTTCTTCACTAAATTTGGGAAGATTGAAAGAGTCCACCAACTTATCATACTCAAACAAGGAATTAGGTCCCTTGCCTTTTGGAGAATCAGTATATTTCATAAACCTTACTTCAAAATGTTCTTCTATTCTCCCAGTAGACTTGTTGAAAACTCTTTTATTTGGAGAGTTCACAGAATATCCCAAAAATAACCCATCGACTGCTTTTTCATCAAATTTGCCTACCGAGTCCTTAGTAATTAAAATTGAGCAAGGACACCCGAAAGGCTCAAGAAACTTCAAATTTGGTTTGCGATTATTCAGCAATTCGTAACATGTTTTCTTTCGCTTTTTAACAATCGAAACCCTATTTAACACATAGCAGGCAGTGTTAACAGCTTCTGCCCAAAAAGTGGTTGGCAGATGCGCATCAGACAACATGGTTCTTGCTGCCTCAATGATTGTCCTATTCTTTCTTTCAGCTACTCCATTTTGCTGAGGAGTACGAGCAGCACTAAACTGATGAAAGATTCCTTTTCGAAGACAATACATTTCCAAAGTTCTGTTCTTGAATTCTGTTCCATTATCACTGCGCAGTTTCTTGATTTTCAGATTACACAGATTTTCCAGTCTGTCGAATAAGTAAGTTAAAGTATCAGCTGTTTCATCCTTTCCAGCCAAGAAATATACCCAAGAAAACCTTGAGTAATCATCAGTAACAACCAGACAGTATGATTTCCCTCCAATACTTTTCTTATTCACAGGACCGAACAGATCCATGTGAAGCAGCTCCAATGGAGATTCAATAGAGTTCACCTGCTTAGACTTATGGAACTTCTTGTGTTGTTTCCCTTTGAGACAGGAAACGCATTCATCATCTGTTACGAATGACTTTTTGGGCACACCTAACACAAGATCATTATTAACAAGATAATTCATTCCGCGAAAATGAATATGTCCCATTCGTCTGTGCCAAAGCAGTGAATCTTTAGAAGACGCTTTTGATAGCAAACAGGTATGCTCCTTGGTAATCACAGTTTGCATATCCAAAATGTACGAGTTGCATACACGGGGTGCTCTCAGTAACACCCATTCCTCGGGAATAACAAATCCCGGCTTCAAAATTAAACATTCAACATCTGTAAATGCGGTAGTGAACTTCTTGTCGCAGACTTGAGAAACACTGATCAGATTGTGTTGCAGTTCCTCGACATAGTTCACTTTATCAAAACTCACTTGCCCATTAGAAAGAGTACCCTGACCCGTGATGTTACCACCTGTATCTCCCGCAAAAGCAACATGTCCTCCTCGATATGGTTTCACATCAGACAGAAGGGACATGTCACCAGTCATGTGCCGTGAGCAGCCACTATCCACATACCATTTACTTCTTTTTATATGATCTGACTGCTCATTGTTGATAGCCATGAAACATTGCTCTTGAGTTTCATGAGCAGAAAAATCATAAGCATCTCCATCCTCAATCAACAATGCAGCCTTAGCAGTAGTATGCTCAATCTGTTTTGGAACAACAGATGGTTTAGTGAAACCCGAAGCAGGCTGTCGTCCTTTCTCACATTCACGGGCAAAGTGTCCAAGATTCTGACACTTATAACACTTGATTTTGCTTTTATCGAATCCCGTTGGTGTTCGGTCAGCTGCATCTTCAAGAGATCTCTTTCCAGTTCGTCTTAGATAGTTTTTTGCTCTACGAGTGAGCATAGCCATATTCCATCTAATGTCGATCCTTTCTAACTCATCGGGATCAACCTGATTGAAGTCTTCATCAGTCAGTTCCAATGTACTGACTCTTTTAGAAAGAAAGTCTTCATATGATGACAAGAAAGCAGTAAACATGGCTGCATGTTCATCAGTGGTTGCTGAAGTAGGAACAGATGGTGATGAACATGTACTGCTTGAAGAAGCATTATAAGCTGGTAGGGCTGAAAATGTTCCTACAGTAGGATTACTGTAAGAAGAGAATCTCTGAGAATTTGTCTCAGCTGAGATGAAAGCTGTTCCACCATGACATGATTCTGATGCACGAGCAGTAGATCTTGTTTCCTTCTTTTCAATATCCAATGCCCCAGCTTCAAGTTTTCCAATAAGATCATCCAGAGACAATTGCTTTGTTTTTGGATCGCTTTCCAATAACAAAACTCGTGTTTCCCAACTTGATGGCAGAGCAGCTAAAGCCTTTTTGTTAATCTCAGAATTTTTGAGATTATATCCGCCAGCTTGCAGTTCATTTACTGTGCGGGTAAATCTGCAAAGCATGTCTCTGACAGTTTCATTCTTCTGGATATAGAAATAATCAAACTGAGTTTTGACTAATTCCAATTTGCTTTCGATGTACTCAGTGTTGCCACAAAATCTCTTTTCAATTGCAGTCCAAAGATCATAAGCAATAGTTTGTGGAAACATATCCAAAACGTCTGTTGGAAGCGACATAGTAATAGCAGAATGAGTCTTCCGCTCAATTTCCCATGCTTTACGTTCTTCGGGAGTGTATGAGCGAATGGGTTTGGGTGGAGGAACACCCATGTGTTCTCCAAGGGCAACAGGCGGAACATATCGTTCAAGAAGGGCCAACTCCATATCAGGATCGGTGAATAAAACAAACGATATGAACCGTTGTTTCCATGCTCGAAATGGCAAACTCGGTGCAAAATAAGGAGGTTTATTTGCACTACCAATCGTAGCATTATGTTGTAAAACTGCATCAACGCTTTGAAGAGACATGATGAAAATCTGCAAAACAAATCAGAAAATACACACCAAACAAACTGATTTTTGTCTAAGTCAGGAATTATGCGACACAGTGTTATGTCGCAGAGTATCAATACGACACAAGATTTGTGTCGCAGAGTACAAATACGACACAGATGTAGTGTCGCAGAACTTAATCTGACAGAAGACAAAAATGCGACACAACAGTTATGTCGTATGTTATGTCGCAACTTGTGTCGCAGACCAGTCAAGGTCAAAAAGTGTTATGTCGCAAGGTTATGTCGCACGTTATGTCGCAGACAATTTAATGTCGTATTGTTGTGTCGTATGAACAGTGATACGACACAAGCCTTGTGTCGCAAAAGTGCACGTGCAGACAGTTTTTGAGCCCACAAAAATTTCAACTTTCAAAGTAAATCATAACCTACTTTTCTGCAGACGAAAAACCAACTTTGGAAGCAAAATAATCATCACCTTTTACCAACCAAATCCAAAAAGTTAGACTAACAACTTTTGTTTGAAGATCAAGCAACAAAATGGATTAAACTAGCACTTTTGACCAAGAACACCAAGAACACTTAAAGACATAAATTATGAAAATAATGTTTTTGGACCAAAATCTAGCACCAAACTAACTCGAAACCGCAACTCAAGAGTATGCGGCTTTGATACCAATTGTAGGTTCCATATACGGACCAAATCGAGTAGCTTGAACTTGTATATAAAAGCGGAAATTAAACACACAAGATATGCTAGATGTTCACAAGTAAATGACCAAAACACAAAGTGTGAGTTTATATATAATCAACAAGTAAGATTACAAACACTTTATACTAGACACACAAAGATCAAAATAACACAATAATGAAGTTTTTCTTCTGTGATTTTCGTGGTGTTATGTGTGTGTTTTTGTGTTGAGGCTTTCCAAACAGAAACTGGCGAGCTTCTATTTATAGTCTGGACCAAACTGTATGCGACACAAGCTTTGTGTCGCATAGAATGTTCATGCGACACAGTCCTTGTGTCGCATAGATTGCTTCTGCGACACAATTCTTGTGTCGCATAGAATCCTTCTGCGACACATTGCTTGTGTCGCATGACATACAAAAATTGTAATTAAATTAGAACTAAAACTATTCAATACGTAATTACAATTCCGACACGATTACAGACTGAGACCAACTGACAGACACACATTGATGTACCAACAAAAGAGATTTCAGTACATAAGTACTTGTACAAAATATACTAATCCAAGAAAATCTCAAACGTCTGTATGCTGACTCGAGCTAGAAGTCCTGAAGTAGAAACAGCCTACTGCTTGGTACCTGCGATACATGCTAAATGGGTCAGCTAAAGCTGGTGAGCTCACAGGTTTGAAATCAAGTACTATCGTATGAACCGCAAGATTTAAATAATTGAATTGCATCCAGCAATTGATAATGTGTATGTATACAGCCATGAGCACATAGTTGAGCTTAACTCGAGGGCCAGGTCCCCTATAGAGAATTCCGGGCGAGGTGCCTCCACGAGTGCCTAATCAACACTCGTCTTCCCAAATATTAGTACGTCCGTTTACCCGGTTAGTGCTTGCTAACCCGAACGAGGAGGGTCAATCCTATATGGTACCATATACTAATATTCACGCTACAACGTATTAACAACTATGCTGATGGAGGACTTTAAATGATTAGTTGAGAAAAACTCATGTAGTATAGGAAATGTTAGTACTTGCGTTCACATGTTAAAAATGAGCAATATATCACACCCCTGAGTAAAACAGTAAAAAGAGGGGCTATGAGACTCACCTGAGTCTTGTGAGTTTAACTTAATAAACTTGAGTTGATTAGCCGAGTATGAAGTCCAAAGACTTGTAACCTGAGGGTGTCCACGACACACGATGGTTATAAACATGATTGGGTATCTCAAAAGATCACCCTTGTAGTTGTTACACAACTATATATATGTCCAAATTACTACGATTTGGTTGATTTGTTAAGTGTTTGAAAACGTGTACGGCCCGTTGGTGATTAATTGTAATAATAGTCCTGATGTTATCGCAATGATTTAGAAGTGTTATACTTAAAAGTATATTCCATTATGTTTGAAAAGTTGTATCATATAAGCGTTTTGAAGTCATACAAGTTTGAAACTTGGTGAGAAATGTGCTTACGGAATCTAAGTACGGGGGTCCGGGGGCAGCGCCCCTGGCGGGGTCCAAGGGGCTGGCCCCTGGCTGGGGTCGAGAGGCCAGGTCAGCTCGAAATTTTTTTATTTCTACTATATTGCTTTGGTGAAAAACGCATCTGGGATCTGAATTCGGGTAAAATCGAGTGATAAATTTCGAGTCTCAACACTTAGTAAAAATCTGAGTTTTCTGTGTTTTGCGACACAATATGCGACACAAAAGTTTGTCATGCGACACAAGGGTTGTGTCGCATAGGAATGCGACACAATGTCTATGCGACACAAGGGTTGTGTCGCATAGATGCGGGATGCTGATTCAACAGCGACATAGTGATTGTGTCGTATGAAAATACGAAATAGAATACGACATAAAGGTTGTGTCGCAAAACTTACGACACTAATTCTTTGGTACGACATAACATGCGAAATACGACATAACGTGCGACACAACAGGTAAAATACGACACAACATGCGACACAAGGCTTGTGTCGCATGGAAGAACATCAGCCCAGAAAGTCCGGCTGTCAAGAATTTTCCGGCCAAAAACCCATTCAAACCCGTTTTTAAGCTATGAAATCGTGTTCTATACTTAGCAAGGGACATATACAAGTTATAATAACAACTACAAGTGAAAAATACTAAGAATCGAGAGATTTCGGGATTTTGTCAGAAACTTACAAATTGCCGAAATGGAAATCCGGAAAGATAGAAATGTAGATCGTCGCGAGATGGTCGTGAATCTCTAAAAATATTGATGATACGAGTGTGTATGATTATGTTATTTTGCGATTTTGTGAGTTTGTGGTGATTTGGTGATTTTGGAGAAAATAAGAGAGGAGAGAGAGAAATGATAGAGAAATGAGAAAAAGAGGAAGAAAGGTGGAGGTTATCCTCCACTTTTAGGTTTCGCCCCGCGCTCCGCGTGGTGTTCGTTTTCTCCGTCATTTAACGTTTTGAATAATTATTTTGCGCGTTAATTAACCAGTTTAAAATACGAATTTTGTTTAATAATTTAAATAAATTGTTTTACTAATTACCTGAAAATTTAAAGATTTAAAATGTGATTTAAATAATTTGCCTATTTTGTTGTTAATTAGGTAAGTTTCTATTGTACGAAACGAATTGTAATTTGAACATTATTAAAATACTATTTTCAACATAATAGTGTTACTTAATAAAGTTGGTCACCAACGTCCGTATTTATGGAATAAAATACATTCGATTTAAATTGCGTACGATTTAAATCAAATCGCATTTTCGTATATATTCAACAATATATATAATTTGATACATTAATTAGCCTAACACAGAACTAATTACATGTATTAACATATGATTAGGCACTAAATACTAGTCCTAATTTGGCGGTTGTTACAATACCCCTGTAACCCAGACATGAACATAGTTTCCAAATTTAGAAAGAATATAAGAGTATCAATTTTAAGAATCAAGCCAGCGGTGACAGGTCTGTACTTACGTACAACAGAGCAACATACACTTGATTCAGGTTTAAGCAAAACTGATCGCAGTCAAACCAAACTTGTTTTATTCAATTGGCGACCTTGATCAGTATCTTAGTATTTAAGACTTTGCAAGTACATTGACTCACGTTTGCTTAGTTTTGAGAGTAAGCTGAATTGAGACCAGGTCTGCACTTACGTACAACAGAGGAAACAATCAGCATACTCCCCCAAAAGATCTCAGATATATGATCCAAAAATAGAAGTATGTCAAGCTACGCTAAGGAATTAAGACTTAGAGTCGTACATCACAAGGTGTTTACCACAGGATCATAGACATTTATTTAAGTTACTTCTTAATAACTCAGAGATCGGTGTGTATCATGCCTACAAATACATCGTATGATGAAGCTAATTTTTATAAAAACTGTTTTAAATATGTCAGATAAACCTACTGACACATCCAAGATAAACCTTAAAATTCCATTTTGTGCATGTCACCCGATGTACTATCATATCCCAAGTTGTTTACAGACACAACTCAACGTCTATTTTAAAAATGTAGCAACCATGCATTTCTTTTATACTAAAGAGTACAAAGAGTGGCTGTTGCCATTTTTTTTTAAGCAAAAATATACAAAAGCTAAATTTCCAAGTCACAAATTACTTTTTAGACACAAAGAACCGTAAACCGATCATATTGATCAGTTCATCAAAACGAGCACGCGAAAAGGCTTTGGTGAATAGGTCAGCACTTTGCTTAAGGGTGTCTATATGGACCAGGTCTATCAAGTGTTTTTCATAGCAATCCTGTATGAAGTGGAACCTAAGTTCTGTGTGTTTAGTCTTAGAGTGCTGTACGGGATTGCGTGTGATAGATATGGCAGCAATGTTATCTATGTGAATAGGAGTCATAGTAAGAAGTAACCCATAATCGCGTAGTTGGTGCTGAATCCAGAGAACATGGGCACAGCAGCTAGCAGCAGCAACATACTCAGCCTCTGTTGTAGAAAGAGAAACCGTAGTCTGCTTCTTGCACTGCCAAGAGACCAATCGCGATCCTAAAAATTGACATCCACCAGTTGCTGACTTCTTATCTATACTGCAACCACCATGATCCGAATCCGAATATGCTGTAAGAGCGAAAGTCTTCTCATTTGAATACCATAGACCAAGAGTAGGTCTAACTCTGAGATAACCAAAAATTTGCTTTACTGCCTTCATATGAGACACCTTTGGCTTAGCCTGATAGCGTGAGCAGATTGACACGGCAAATACGATGTCCGGCCTAGAGGCAGTCAAATACATAAGGGAACCTATCATAGAACGATAGTCCCTCTCTTTGCAATCTTCGTCTTCCTCAGCAAGTCTAAGATTGTGATTAAGCTCGATAGGAGTCCCATAGGTTTTACAATTGAGCAGGTCATACCTAGTCAACATGTCATTGACATATTTTGACTGATGTATATAAATACCTTTAGCAAGCTGCTCAACTTGTACACCTAAAAAGAATGTGAGCTCCCCCATCGCGCTCATCTCAAATTCAGACTTCATGATTTTCTCAAAGTTCTTGCACATTGCCTCATTTGTAGAACCGAAGATAATATCATCCACGTAAACCTGCACCAGTAGCATATCTTCTCTATCCCCATAATGTTCTCGAAGAATGAACAGTGTGCTATCAATGTTGCCCCTCACAAAACCATGCTTAATCAGATGTGTAGTCAGCCGCTCATACCAAAGCCTCGGAGCTTGGTGAAGACCATACAACGCCTTGTTCAATTTACAGACGTATTCAGGATGCGCAGGGTCTTCAAAACCAGGAGGCTGCTTAACATACACATCGGTATCTATCTGTCCATATAGAAACGCACTTTTCACATCAAGTTGATTGACGCGAAATTCCTTGAAGGACGCGTATGCCAGAAAAATGCGAATGGATTCCAATCAAGCAACAGGGGCAAATACATCATCATAGTCCAGACCTTCAATTTGACTGAAGCCTTGAACTACTAGAAGTGCTTTATTACGAATCACAACGCCCCGATCATCCAACTTATTACGATATACCCAACGAGTGCCAGTCAAGTGGGCACCCTTGGGTAATGGAACTACTTCCCAGACTTGCAACTTTTCAAATTGCAACAGTTCCTTTTGCATGGCCTCGACCCAGGATGGATCTTTTAAGGCCTCTTCAACCTTCTTGGGTTCGATTTGCGATAGATGACATGAATTGATATTTGCTACTAGACCCAAAAGTTGCTGAGTATCAGTCTGCTTCACTTGATGTCGCGTTTGAACTGGAGCATGAGGATCACCAAGAATATTGTCAATGGGGTGATCCTTATGTATCCGAGTCACTGGAATTGGATCTGGCACAAGATTCAGTTCCAAGTTGTTCAAATCTCCCTCAGTTGCAGGAGCGTTCGGTGAAGCCTCATCATCTTCATCTCCTTGAGTATGATAATGAGAATAGGTCGTCTTTTCTGCTTCCTCTTCCTCATCCTCTTCCTCCCCTTCTTCCTCTAAGGAAGGCATTAGTGAATCATAGGGAAGCTCCTTCGTATAGATAGTCTTATAAGTAGAAGGAGCATCCGAAGATGGTGTAGTGGGAGATGGTTTATTTGTGGGTGTAGGTGAAGGAGTGGATGTAGATGCGGATGCGGGTGTTGGACTAGGTGTTGTGGCAGGTGCGGGAGTGGGTGTTTGAGTAGGTTTTGAGGTGGATGTTTGATTGGATGCCGATTCAGGGTTTGGGTTAGATGGTTTTAAGGGAGAATCGGGTGTCTCTTGAGAGAGACTGATTCCATGGAGTAGGGTGACTATCTCCTCCTCTTGATCTACTTCAGGTATGTTGAAAGAATTAAAGATACCTTCGTAGTTGAAAAACCAATCCGGACCCGTTCCTTGAGGAGGATCCGTATACCGCAAACATTTAACCTCAAAGTGCTCCTCAATCTGACTTGTTGATTTGTTATAAACTCTCTTATTCGGAGAGTTCACTGAATAACCAAGAAAAATCCCTTCAACTGCCTTATCATCAAACTTTGAGATTTTATCTTTAGTAATCATAATCAAGCACGGACACCGAAATGGTTCTTGAAACTGCAGATTTGGCTTACGGTTATTAAAAAGTTCATAACATGTTTTGTTCTTCTTCTTAACCGTGAGCACCCGATTCAGAACATAACAAGCAGTATTAACTGCCTCAGCCCAAAAGATTATAGGTAACTTAGAATCAGCTAGCTTGGTCCGAGCGGTCTCAATGATAGTCCTATTTTTACGTTCTGCAACCCCATTCTGTTGAGGAGTTCTTGGAGCACTGAATTGATGTTCAATGCCTCTTGCAGCACAGAATAACTCGAGAGTAGAATTCTTAAACTCGGTACCATTATCACTACGCAGTCTCTTCACCTTTAAGTTGCACATATTTGCCAACTTATCCAACAGATAAACCAAAATGTCCGCCGTCTCACCCTTTGAAGCTAGAAAGTAAACCCACGAAAATCTTGAGTAGTCATCTGTAACTACCAAGCAATAAGATCTGCCACCAATACTCTTTGTAGAAATGAGACCAAACAGATCCATATGTAAGAGTTCCAGTGGTGCAGTAATAGAATTCACTATCTTAGACTTATGGGACTTTTTGTGGAGTTTGCCCTTGTGGCAAGAAATACAGTCATCCTTTAAAGAAAAAGACTGTTTTGGAACTCCATTCACCAAATCATTCTTTATGAGGAAATTCATTTTACGGAAATGAATATGTCCCATCCGTCTGTGCCAAAGAAGTGATTCTTTCTCAGAAGCCTTTGAAAGGAGACAGGTGTACTCGCTAGTTGTCTCAACAGTTTGCATATTCAGAACATAGGTGTCATCTTTCCTCAGTGCTCGCATTAGCACCCATTCCTCAGGAATGACAAAACCCGGCTTCAGTATAACACATTCAGTCTTTGTGAATGCAGTGGTATAATCCTTATCACAAACTTATGAAACGCTAAGTAAGTTGTGATTGAGTTGTGCCACATAATTCACATTCTCAAAGATAACGTTCCTATTTGTTAGCGTTCCATGACCCAAAATCGTTCCTCCTGTATCTCCAGCAAAGGCAACATATCCTCCTGCAAATGGTTTAATATCCACAAGAAGAGACACATCACCAGTCATGTGTCGCGAGCAGCCACTGTCTAAATACCATTTACTATCTCTCACACGTTCAGACTGCTGCAACACACAAAAGTAAGGAGATTAGTGAGAAACGGTGACCCAAGCCTTTACAGACATAGGTACACCGGAGTCATCAACAATAATCACAACAGACAGAATTTTATTTTTTAACAAATCAGAATTTTCATCTGATGGGTTATTGTAACACCCCCAAATTTGATGCGTAGCAGAAGCATACATTGGGTGTTACTAATCAAATATCAAAGCACACAAGATATAGCAAAAGACTCTATATGCGTCGTTTTAACAAAATACATTAATATAAGAAATGTTTACAACATTTGAAGCTGTACATAGCTCGTGTTCGATTTAAATGAGAGATTTCAGTACATAAGTACTTGTACAAAATATACTAATGCAAGAAAATCTCTAATATCTGCATGCTGACTCGAGCTACAGTATCCCCGATGGCAGTCCAACCTACTGCTGTGTACCTGTGAAACATGCTAAAATGGGTCAGCTAAAGCTGGTGAGCTCACAGGTTTGAAATCAGATAATATCGTATGAACCGCAAGATTTAAGTAATGATTTGCATCAAGCAAATAAATAGTAGTGTATACAGCCATGAGCACATAGTCTGAGCTTAACTCGAGGGTCGGGTCCCATATAGAGAATTCCGAGCGAGGTGCCTCCACGAGTGCCTAATCCACACTCGTCTGAACAATTATTAGTACGTCCGTTTACCCAGTTAGTGCTTGCTAACCCGAACAAGGAGGGTCAATCCTATATGGTACCATATACTAATAATCACGCTATAACGTATTACCAAACTATGCTGACGGAGGACTTTGAGATGATTAGTGGAAAACAACTCATGTAGTATATTGTAAAGTTTGTACTTGCGTTCACATGTTAAAAATAAGCATTGAATCACACCCCTGTGTTAAAAGCGGTAAAAAGAGGGGCTATGAGACTCACCTGAGCCTGAAGAGTTTATCTAAATAAACTTTGATTGATTAGCCGAGTATCGATGTCCGAAGATTTGTAACCTAAGGGTGTCCACGACACGCGATGGTTATAAACGTGAGTCGGTATCTCAAAGGACTACCTTTGTAGTTGTTACACAACTATATATGTCCAAATTACTACGATTTGGTTGATTTTTAGATTTGTGTTTTGAAAACGTGTACGACCCGTTGGTGACAGATTTATAGTATTAATCTCAACATTATTATCTTGTTTTTTTTTTCGAAGTATTTTGCTTGTATCATATATATACCAATGTATTCCCGAAGTCGTGTAGTTTAAAGTTTAAAGTTTTACTAGTCCAACACTTAGTGAAAAATCTGAGTTTTCTGTGTTTTGCGACACAATATACGACACAAAGGTTTGTCATGCGACACAAGGGTTGTGTCGCATAGGAATGCGACACAAGAGCTTAGCGACACAAGGGTTGTGTCGCATAAGCGTTCGATGCTAAATCAATCGCGACATAAGGGTTGTGTCGTATTTGGTTTACGACACACGGTGCGACATAATGGTACGACACAAAATACGACACAATATGGTTTATGCGACACAATATGCGACACAAGCGTTGTGTCGCAAAGATGAACACCAGCCCAGAAAGTTTCGGCTGTCGAGATTTTTCAACCCAAAACCCAAATCAAACACATTTTTAGGCTACAAAACCTTGTTATCTTCCTAGTATTGGACATATATAAGTTATATAAACTTTCATAACACAAAAACAAGTAGTAATTTGATAGATCTAGGAGTTTTTGTAAAAATTCTTACAATTGCAAATCGGGAGAGATGTACTCCGAAAATGATGATAGTGCTTTTGTTAATCTTGTTCCCCTTGTAGTGGTGATTCCGAAAATGTGAGTTTTGTTGTCGGTTTTTGCGAAATCCGAAAATTTGGTGGTGATGGGTTTGAGAGAGTTTAAGGGTGTGTGTGTGTTTTGGTGAAATGAAAATGAAGTAGGAAATGGGGAGGGGGTGAGGTGTAGGTGAAAGCCTTACTTTTCAGTCCTCGCCCCGTGTTCTGCACGATGCTCGTTTACCCGATCGTTTAAGCGTTAAAATGTACGTTTTAAAATAAGGAAAATTACCCGATGTTTTGGTTGAGGTATATCTTCAAATACTGTATATTTGAGTTATGAAAATTATAACTTTACTTTGTTTCGAGTGTTTGCGCGTTTAATATTTTAACCGCGTAGTTCCAGTTTGTACGATATGATTTATTTAGGAAATATTATCAGAATAATATTATGAGTTTAATTACGTTATTAAATAACCTTATATTATTTAAAAAGATTGTTCACCAATGTCCGTATTGATTGAATAGAAATACACTCGATTTTGAAATGCGTACGATTTAAATCAAATCGCATAATCGTATATATTTATCAATATATATATCGATACATTAATTAGCCTAACATAGAACTAATTACATGTATTTACAATTGATTATGCCCTAATTAATAGTCCTAATTTGACGGGTGTCACATTCTCCCCCTGTTAGAAGAATTTCGTCCCGAAATTTAGTTTGATGTCGGATTTGATGTACAGTCAGTGAAGAGTTGGGGATACTTGAATCGCATTTGGTCTTCCCGTTCCCAGGTGAACTCCGGACCACGCCGTGAATTCCACCTGACCTTAACGATGGGAATACGACTTTGTTTGAGTTGTTTGACCTCACGGTCCATGATTTCAGCGGGTTCCTCAACGAAATGGAGTTTGTCGTCAACACGAATCTCATCGAGTAGGATAATAAGTGTCTCATCAGACATACATTTCTTCAAGTTAGAAATGTGAAAAGTGGGGTGCACGCTGCTGAGCTCGGATGGCAGCTGCAATCGATATGCCACTGGACCAATCCTCTCGAGGATCTCGAATGGTCCAATGTACCTGGGATTTAACTTCCCGCGCTTGCCAAATCGGATGACACCTTTCCAAGGTGAAACTTTGAGTAGCACTCGATCCCCAACCTGGAACTCGAGTGGTTTGCGTCTCACGTCAGCGTAACTTTTCTGACGATCACGTGCGGCTTTTAGTTTGTTTTGGATGCCAACGATTTTCTCGGTGGTTTCGTGAATGATTTCCGGACCAGTGAGTTGGCTATCTCCCACTTCGGTCCAACAGATCGGTGATCAGCACTTACGACCGTACAGTGCCTCGAATGGTGCAGCCTTAATGATGGAATCATAACTGTTGTTGTACGAAAACTCGTACAAAGGTAGGTGTTGTTCCCAGTTTACACCGAAGTCAACTACGCAGGCTCGTAGCATGTCTTCCAGTGTTTGAATGGTTCGTTCACTTTGGCCGTCGGTTTGAGGGTGGTATGCGGTACTCATATCGAGACGGGTACCCAACGATTTATGAAGTGATTGCCAAAAGTGAGATGTGAAGCGACTATACCTATCGGAGATAATCGAGATTGGAACACCATGTCGAGAGACAATTTCCTTGATGTAGATTCGTGTAAGGCGTTCCATTTTATCAATTTCCTTAATCGCCAGGAAATGAGCAGATTTCGTGAGACGATCGACGATCACCCAAATGGTATCGCAACCGCTCGATGACTTAGGTAGTTTGGTTATGAAATCCATGGCGATTTGTTCCATTTCTATTCAGGAATATCAGGTTGTTGAAGTAAGCCAGAAGGCTTTTGATATTCAGCTTTGACTTTTGAGCAAGTAAGACACTTGCTAACGTAGGTGGCAATTTCGGCTTTCATGTTCGGCCACCAATAGAAATCCTTGATACCGTGATACATTTTATCGGATCCTGGGTGAATAGAATATTTAGACTGGTGAGCTTCATCCATCACCAAGTCTCTGAGATTACCAAAACTAGGCAACCAAATTCGGTTTGAGCACCTAACTCCGTTAGGTTTGATTTCGAATTGTTTATCCATGCCTCGCAAGGCTTCATTTTTGATGTTATCGGATTTCAGGGCTTCGAGTTGAGCAGCGAGAATTTGGTTGTTTAGATCATTGTGAATAGTCATACTGAGGGCTCGTACTCGAAGTGGTTTCGATCGTTCTTTTCAACTAAGGGCATCGGCAACAACATTTGCCTTACCCGGATGGTATTTGATTTCGCAGTCGTAATCGGTAAGCAGCTCGACCCATCGACGTTGCCTCATGTTGAGATCCTTTTGAACGAATATGTGTTGGAGACTTTTGTGGTCGGTAAAGATTGTGCACCTAGTGCCGTAGAGATAATGTCTCCAGATTTTGAGAGCGAACACGACAGCCCCAAGTTCGAGGTCATGGGTGGTGTAGTTCTTTTCGTGGATTTTCAGCTGTCGTGAGGCGTAAGCAATGACTTTGTCTCGTTGCATCAGCACGCAACCGAGACCTTGGTGAGAAGCATCACAGTATACCACGAAGTCATCGGTGCCTTCGGGTAATGATAGAATAGGAGCACTGCAAAGCCTTTGTTTTAGAAGTTGAAACGCTAACTCTTGCTTATCAGTCCAATCGAACTTTTTGTCCTCCTGAGTCAGTACCGTGAGTGGTTGAGCTATTTTTGAGAAGTTCTCGATGAATCATCGATAGTACCCGGCAAGTCCTAAAAACTGCCGTACTTCGGTCGGTGTGGTAGGTGCTTACCAGCACTTGATAGCTTCGATTTTTGACGGATCAACATGAATTCACTGACTATCGATAACGTGTCCAAGGAATTGAACGGTTTGTATCCAGAACTCACACTTGGAGAATTTGGCATAAAGCTTCTCGTGTCTAAGTAGTTCTAGAATGGTTTTGAGATGTTGCGCATGTTCCTGTTCGTTGCGCGAATAGATGAGAATGTCATCGATGAAAACAATGATAAACTTGTCGAGGTAAGGTTTGCACACCCGATTCAAGAGATCCATGAATACAGCCGGTGCGTTGGTTAATCCAAAGGGCATCACTTGAAATTCATAATGCCCGTAACGGGTTCTGAAAGCAGTTTTCGGGATGTCAGTGTCGCGAACACGTAGTTGATGATAACCTGACCAAAGATCGATCTTTGAATAATAGCTCGATCATTGAAGTTGGTCGAACAGGTCATCGATTCGAGGTAGTGGATAACGGTTCTTGACGGTCAATTTGTTCAATTCTCGGTAGTCGATGGACATTCTGAATGAACCATCTTTCTTCTTGACAAATAGGACCGGAGCTCCCCAAGGTGAAGAACTCGGTCTGATGAATCCTCTTTCCAGGAGTTCCTGTAATTGGGTGGACAACTCCTGAAGTTCGGATGGGGCTAAGCGGTATGGTGCTCGGGCCACAGGTGTAGCGCCTGGCACGAGATCGATTGAGAACTCAACATGACTAGGTGGCGGTAGACAAGGTAGTTCTTCGGGAAAGACTTCTGGAAAGTCTCGTACAATTGGCACATCCTCAAGTCGTTTCTCCTCTGACTTTTTCTCCACGATGTGTGCGAGGATTGCTGGATAACCCTTTCTCAGAAATTTTCGGGTTTTTAAACAGGAGATAATGTTCAGTCTCGACCCACCGGTCTCCCCCTGTATGATCAAGGTTCTACCGACGGCGAGAAGGATGCGGACAATCTTATCATGACAAACAATTTCGACTCGATGCTTGGACAACCAGTCCATACCCACGATGACGTCAAAACTTCCGATTCTAACAGGCATGAGGTCAATTGAAAAGGTTTCGTCCGCTAGGTTTAGAGTGCAATTAGGTATTACACTATCGGTTTCTATGAGTTTACCGTCCGCTAGTTCTACGGTGTACTTAACATCTAAGGCCACGGGTGTGATGTCAAGTAGTGGGCAAAACTCATCAGATATAAAGCTCCTATCGGCACCAGTATCAAACAGAATAGATGCAGTTAAGTTGTTGAGGAGGAACATACCCGTGACCACATTCGGGTCTTGACGGGCGTCCCCAGAGTTGAGTACAAAGGCTCTACCTTTGGCGTTGTTGTTGTTGTTGCTCTTGTTCCTTAGTTTTGGACACTCGTTCCTGTAGTGCCTAGGGTTTCCGCATTCGTAGCAGGCTTTTGACGGCCTGGCGTTGCGGTTGGAGTTGTTGCTGGAGTTATTGGGGGACCTGCAGTCTTTGGTGAGGTGTCCGTACCTCTTACAGTTGTTGCAGGGAGTTTCGCAGGGACCTTCGTGGTGACGGTTGCACTTGGAACAGTAGGGTTCGCTCCCAGTGTAGCCCTGTAACACCTGCATAATTAGGATAATTAATTATGCCTAATTGTTTGTAACTAGTTGTAGTTAGTATGTAATAGGACTAATTACAGACTCTATTTGTATATATAAGGTGACTTATATATATGTGTGTACTTACACGATTTGGATAAATCGTAAAGATTAACCGGACAGAATCCGATCCATTTTACTTAGACGTTTGTGACAAAACTTACTTAAATAATGGGAATGAATTTTACTGTATAAATACATATTCGGACGGACATTGTTATTTTAGCGCGACAACATTATGAATATTTTAGCAAACGTGTCAAACGCGAAACAGATAACTTAAATAACTCGGCAAATGTTTTTATAATTAATTTCAAGGCATTTTCATTAAAATACTTCCGTCACATTTTAAAAATATATCTGCTTGGGCAAATGTTAAAAATAAGCGATTAATCAATTAGGACACGGAGTAAACACTGTGTTTTAGGGAGTGTTTTCCCTCCTTCCCTTTTGGAATCAGCCACCACCACCACCTACACTTTACTTTCTTCATTTCCTTTTCATTATTTCAAAACACACACCAACCAAAACTCTCTCAACTCAATTCACACCAAAAATTCGGAATTTCAAATCGACCCACAAGGGTCATAATTTCGGAATCACCATCAAGCAAGGAACAAGATTAACAAAAGCATCATCATCATTTTCGGCCTCCATCTCTCTCGATTTGCATTTGTAAGAAAATATCTAAATTCCTAGATCTATTCATTTTGGTGTAATGTTTTGATGTAATAATGTTTACACAACTTAGTATTGTCCATATGTATAAGTAGAACACGATTTTACAGCCTAAAAATGTGTTAGAATTGGGTTTTGGATCGGAAAAACGCATCAGTCGCAACTTTCTGGGCTGGTGTTCATCTTTGCGACACATCGCTTGTGTCGCATGTTGTGTCGCATAAACCGTATTGCGTCGTATTTTGTGTCGTAGCTTATGTCGTACATTGTGTTGCAAACCAGATACGACACAACCCTTATGTCGCTATTGATTTAGCATCGAACGCTTATGCGACACAACCCTTGTGTCGCTAAGCTCTTGTGTCGCATTCCTATGCGACACAACGCCTGTCACCAACGGGCCAAACCTGTCTTCTCAAAACAAACAATTACAAACATACGGACAAACATTGGATATACTAGTTGTGTACAACTAAACGAAACGTCTCGCGAGACACATACTTACATAACCTCATATGTTTAGGCATTTGAAGGTTACGGGTTCGGAGAACCTACTTGCTTTACTTACTACTTGCTATTTGCTACTGATTACTACAAGACTCAGGTGAGTCTTACGACCCCACTTTTACTGTTTTATCTTATTGGGGGAGATACATGCTACTACTTTTCCTTGAACACAAGTACTAAAACTATTTACTATACCAAACGGAATTGCATGAGTTGTTTACTATTTACAGAAGTCTCTCCATCATATATCGTTAGTTATGGACTTAAGCGCGAACACTAGTTAATGGATTCATTAGGGAAATGACCCTCCCCGCCTGGGGTAGTAGCGCTACCACGAACCGTTCTGTATAAACGGGCCACTATTATTCGTTACTTATGCTTGCTCAGTTACGAGCATGTCACGGGAGCAAATTATTACTTACGGGTTAAGCTTCGATTATGAGCCTCATGGCAACGGTATAACTTACTTACTTACATTTGCTGGATTGCAAATACTGGTTTTACATTTACTGGATTGCTAGTACTGAATTTACGCCTACGGGCACTACTGATGAAATCTTGTGTTCAAAACTGATGTTAATTACAAACCTGTGAGATTCACCAACATTCGTGTTGACCCTTTTAGCATGTTTTCTCAGGTACTCGGACAGAGTAGGATTACTCCAGGACTTTAGCTAGAGTCGCATGATTTCAACACAGCTGCATTAACGGAGATACTTAGCATTATCTTTTGTATATTTCGATTATGTAATAGAATCTCCCGCTACACTCGTGGACTCTAGGGAAACTACATTTTGTATACGAAAACATTAAGTTTTCAAATATTATATCTATGGGAATGTAACTAATTTACAAACGTTGCATATAGATGTCGTTTGCTTTATCTTTGTGCTGTGATATTTGATTAGTAGCACCCCAAAACTTGCTTCCACCAAACAGTGAATTCGGGGGTGTTACAAGCCCCGCTTGGTTTCGGTGGTGGTGTTGTAGGCTTTGATGGTGTCGGGTTTCTTCTTTTGGTCATTAGGGTGGTTGTTATGGTGGTCGGACCACTTTCGTTTGTTGTTGTGGGAGGACGAAGTGGGTGGTTCTGAGCCCTCGCTCATAGCCATGAGGTCGTGGGCTAATCGAATGGCACCGTCAATAGTGGTTTGGTTTGAGGAGGCGACGTTCCCCCGAACAGGTTCCGGAAGGCCAAGGATGTACTTCCTGATTTTATCGGGTTCCGTGCTCACCATAGCTGGGCGGAGGGCAGCGATCTGCTGGAACCTGGTGGTATAACCATCAATATCACCACCCTGAACCTTTAGGTTCTAGAACTCCTCGTCCAGCTTTTGGAGTTTGTCGACCGAACAGTACTTGGCGGTGAGTTTTGCCTTCAAGTCCTCCCAAGAGAGTTGGTAGGCAGTGTCAGCACCCACTGATTGGGAATATGAGTTCCACCAAGAGTGGGCATCATCTTCGAGGGAGCAGGTGGCGAAGTTAACCTTGTCGTCCTCCGCGCATTTGCTGACGCGGAAAACGGTCTCCATCTTTTCGAACCATCTGATTAGTCCGATGACTCCCTCAGTACCCTTGAAGCTTGAGGGTTTGCAGCTCTGGAAGTCCTTGTAAGAACAAGGTTTAGCAGTGGTGGTTTCAGCGGCATCGCTGTTTCTCCCAGAATTCTGTGGAGTATTCCGAGCCAGGGCTTCAGTCACAGCCTGGGTTATGAGGGATGTAAGCTGAGCATCGGTGTATGGTCTTGTCTTTGGCGGCATGATTCTTCAATAAAAGAAATGAAGATACATGAGATTTTGTAAGAAAATTTTTTTTGTCTCAGATGTACATGTATAAAGGCGGTAATACATAACATTAATATGAAAAAGAAATATGGCAATTAGTATGAGTTGAAACAGCAAGGAATATTTGATAGATAATACGAGTTCAAAGGTTACATCCCATGGATGTATTACAAAAGGTGTCGGGAATTGTTACATCCGACCGAATCATAAAGTAGCGCTTAAGTAGTTACTAGATTACAAGAGAAGGACTACACTAGTCTCAACGTAGATTAATCTGCTCCATCATTTCAATGAGACGGTCCACCGTATTGGCAAGTCTGCTGGCCTGTCGGGCGTTATCTTCTGCCAGGACCAGTCGTTGCACTAAACTGCGAACGTATTCCTCTGCTTCCCGTGAGCGTTGCTCACATTCTTCTAGCCTTTGTTGCAAAAGGGCAGTCTCTACACTTATCTCCACTACCTTGTTGCGAAGGACATCCACGTTGTTAATGGTGGTTTCGTGATCTTCGGAGACTTGTTCTATGCGCTCGAGGGATGTAAGTCTCCAGTTTTCGTTCGTTTCTTGAAACACGACATCCATGGTGCGAAGACGCTGCTCGTGTTGGTTCACCCTAGCAGCTAAGGTCGGCAAGGTGAAGTGAGTGGGGTACGGGCCAGCTCGAGGCAACCTGGCGTTCCTCCTAGCTACCCTTGGGTTCCGCGACCCGGATTGAGAGTGCGATGAATTGGACGGTGTGTTTGCCATTTCTGAGACAAAGAGTTAGTAGTAGTGAGGCCTATAATCATATGATACGTATATAATATAGCCTATTGAGTGTCTAGCACAGACAAATTTAAGTCTCGGTTCTATCGCGGTCAGAGTCAACTAGTGTATTCCCGTTCAACATAACCATTTAATACCTTACATCATCTTTCCTTAATTGTACATAGTTGATCAGGCTATGTTAAATTAAAGTCGTATGCTGTAATTCCTGAACAAATCATGCCTAGTAAGGAAATACTGCCTAACGATCATAGTCTAGGCCCACTAAATGCAACCTAGTTCACTATAACCTTAGGCTCTGATACCAATCTGTAACACCCCTAAATTTGATGCGTAGCGGAAGCATACATTGGGTGTTACTAATCAAATATCAAAGCACACAAGATATAGCAAACGACTCTATATGCGTCGTTTTAACAAAATAAATTAATATAAGAAATGTTTACAACATTTGAAGCTGTACATAGCTCGTGTTCGATTTAAATGAGAGATTTCAGTACATAAGTACTTGTACAAAATATACTAATGCAAGAAAATCTCTAATATCTGCATGCTGACTCGAGCTACAGTATCCCTGATGGCAGTCCAACCTATTGCTGTGTACCTGTGAAACATGCTAAAATGGGTCAGCTAAAGCTGGTGAGCTCACAGGTTTGAAATCAGATAATATCGTATGAACCGCAAGATTTAAGTAATGATTTGCATCCAACAAATAAATAGTAGTGTATACAGCCATGAGCACATAGTCTGAGCTTAACTCGAAGGTCGGGTCCCATATAGAGAATTCCGAGCGAGGTGCCTCCACGAGTGCCTAATCCACACTCGTCTGAACAATTATTAGTACGTCCGTTTACCCAGTTAGTGCTTGCTAACCCGGACGAGGAGGGTCAATTCTATATGGTACAATATACTAATAATCACGCTACAACGTATTACCAAACTATGCTGACGGAGGACTTTGAGATGATTAGTGGAAAACAACTCATGTAGTATATTGTAAAGTTTGTACTTGCATTCACATGTTAAAAATAAGCATTGAATCACACCCCTGTGTTAAAAGCGGTAAAAAGAGGGGCTATGAGACTCACCTGAGCCTGAAGAGTTAATATAAATGAACTTTGATTGATTAGCCGAGTATCGATGTCCGAAGATTTGTAACCTGAGGGTGTCCACGACACGCGATGGTTATAAACGTGAGTTGGTATCTCAAAGGACTACCTTTGTAGTTGTAACACAACTATATATGTCTAAATTACTACGATTTGGTTGATTTTTAGATTTGTGTTTTGAAAACGTGTACGGCCCGTTGGTGACAGATTTATAGTATTAATCTCAACATTATTATCTTGTTTTTTTTTTCGAAGTATTTTGCTTGTATCATATATATACCAATGTATTTCCGAAGTCGTGTAGTTTAAAGTTTAAAGTTTTACTAGTCCAACACTTAGTGAAAAATCTGAGTTTTATGTGTTTTACGACACAATATATGACACAAAGGTTTGTCATGCGACACAAGGGTTGTGTCGCATAGGAATGCGACACAAGAGCTTAGCGACACAAGGGTTGTGTCGCATAAGCGTTCGATGCTAAATCAATAGCGACATAAGGGTTGTGTCGTATTTGGTTTACGACACACGGTGCGACATAATGGTATGACACAAAATACGACACGATATGGTTTATGCGACACAACATGCGACACAAGCGTTGTGTCGCAAAGATGAACACCAGCCCAGAAAGTTTTGGCTGTCGAGGTTTTTCAACCCAAAACCCAAATCAAACACATTTTTAGGCTACAAAACCTTGTTATCTTCCTAGTATTGGACATATATAAGTTATATAAACTATCATAACACAAAAACAAGTAGTAATTTGATAGATCTAGGAGTTTTTGTAAAAATTCTTACAATTGCAAATCGGGAGAGATGTAGTCCGAAAATGATGATAGTGCTTTTGTTAATCTTGTTCCCCTTGTAGTGGTGATTCCGAAAATGTGAGTTTTGTTGTCGGTTTTTGCGAAATCCGAAAATTTGGTGGTGATGGGTTTGAGAGAGTTTAAGGGTGTGTGTGTGTGTTTTGGTGAAATGAAAATGAAGTAGGAAATGGGGAGGGGTGAGGTGTAGGTGAAAGCCTCACTTTTCAGTCCTCGCCCCGTGTTCCGCACGGTGCTCGTTTACCAGATCGTTTAAGCGTTTAAATGTACGTTTTAAAATAAGGAAAATTACCCGGTGTTTTGGTTGAGGTATTTCTTCAAATACTGTATATTTGAGTTATGAAAATTATAACTTAACTTTGTTTCGAGTGTTTGCGCGTTTAATATTTTAACCGCGTAGTTTCAGTTTGTACGATATGATTTATTTAGGAAATATTATCAGAATAATATTCTGATTTTAATTGCGTTATTAAATAACCTTATATTATTTAATAAGATTGTTCACCAACGTCCGTATTGACTGAATCGAAATACACTCGATTTTGAAACGCGTACGATTTAAATCAAATCGCATAATCGTATATATTTATCAATATATATATCGATACATTAATTAGCCTAACACATAACTAATTACATGTATTTACAATTGATTAGGCCCTAATTAATAGTCCTAATTTGACGGGTGTCACAGTTATTGTTGACGACTTTAGAGTCAACAGAAGACTCTTTTCTTTTCCAAACTGTAGATGGTTCGTGTTGTGGGTAGATTTTTACTAACCTTTGCCGGATCCTAATTAGCATCATATGTACGTCTTGCAGGTATGAAAGTCGTTTATATTTTATATTCATATCTCAGGATAATGATGGTTTTTAAGTCTGTTTTCAGGATCACGGATACAGGTAAGGATCCTGGATATATCTTTATTATTTGTCTTGCAGGATCCTATTCAGGATATATTTATCTAACACAATTATGCAGGATTCTGGACCAGGGAGATATTTGTTTAAGGATCCTATGATCAATCCCGGAGTACACATAGCTCAGGATCCTGGACTTATCTTAGTTAAGGATCTTGAGCTAAATAACACGTTTATTTTCTTTGAATATTGACCAGGTCTTATGAAGAACGCGTTAATGAGATACGCTCTGGATTATGTGGCAAGGTTTTGATACGATCTAATGAAGACGAAGTCGCCAGCACGTGTAAAATGAAGTCAAAAGAGACATTGGTGGTCTTCATCATTCCTCGGAGGATCCCTGATATCTCGGAAATATCGTTATACGCTCTTAGTATATAAACGAGGCTCGGATGATCATTTAGGTTAACGAATACTTGCAATTTTTCACTTGTAAACACTCACACACTCTGCTATCATTCTCATTCACGATCATTTCATCAACACTTAGCTAAAATCACACACAAATTCACTTAGCCGATCATCCTTGCGCTCTTAGTTTGTAATCATTTACCTTCATTTTAATAAGATTAACAAAGGCAAGGATCGTTTGATCCTTCCCGAGGTTTTGTGCCGGCGATCAACCTTGATCAAGGGCTTTCCTCGTATATCATTGTGTCATTTTTATTTACTTACAGTTCATATCGTGTCAATTGCACTTATTTCATATTTTCATTGTTTAACTTGCAAATTACTGATCTTTTCATTGTCGAAATAACATTCTCTTCAATCTGTTCTTGAGCTTTGATATTAAAACGTTTGCTCAGCAAGGATCCACAGATAAAATCAGTCTTTTTAACACAAAATATTGACTTACTAATAGAGATAATCGTGTAAAAGCGTAATTATCTTGATAGTAATTTTACACCTGACCTCACAAACTAATTTTTGATCACTTAATTGCTTTAGTAATTTTTGACCAAAACAATTTGGCGCCCACCGTGGGGCAATTGGTGTTTTTCTTGATCAAGCTTTTGTTAAAATCCCTGTTGAGTCATCTTTTTCAAAAATTTCTGTCGAAAATGTCGAGCCAAGGACGATCTACATCATCTACCATGCCATCATCATCTTCTACTAGAACCACTCTCCCTCCTACTCCACCTCTCACTTCATCTCAGCAACAGCCGCAAAATGTCTATACAAGGCTACCGTCGGCTGGATCCACATCTTTGGGGGCTGGATTCCTATCGGATCCAGACCCTGTTATGATTGCTAACCGGGATATTGTGAAAACTTAAGATCGTTGAAGCTCTAGACTTTTTAGGTCTAATCTAGGATATAATGATAACAATGATAATAATTTGCAGCGGAATAACAATAAGAACAATATTATCACAACAAGCCCCAATATTATTTGATCAGAATAACACGGTTATACAAATATAACAGGATCAAGAAACCTTGATCTTGATGCTAAACCAAAACCCTAAACGTCTACATCCTTTTGTGCACACCCAAAACCTACGTCCCTATGTCTCTTTATATAATAGAGATATTTAGGGTACAAGAAATCATAATTATACTAGGAGACTAATTAAAATAAAACAATTCATCTTTAGTCCCTCAACTTTCGTCTTTTATTTGGTCTCATCAAATTAATAAATCCTAACAATCTTCCCCTATTTGATGATGACAAAATATCGATCTTCTTGCACAAACTTCCCCTTGAATCTTGATTTCTTGTAAACATGTCATGCATACTAAGCTGCAAATCTTGACCTTCAAATCTTATTCCCCTTTTTGTCATAATCCAATAGGGGTCTTCCAGAAGATAAGCAACTTGAAGTTTTACAAACACATGTTATATAATACACCACTAATCCAATTTTCTAATGTCTCAAATTACCCTCCATGACGCATCCTTAGAATAATGAATTTGAACAATAAAAAATTACACTAATAGTAGTAATATATACCTAGCAGTAGTAATAAAACCTTTATCCCCAAATAATTATGCATGAACATCTTCTGATGATTAAACACTTTTTCGATAAGCTTCCCCTCAAATCAATATGTTTTAACCATCTCTTGAATCTCAAACTTTTATTAGCTCTATGTAACGATTCCTGATGAAGAAAATAGAGTATAACAAACTTGATGAAGAAGTCGAATCTTCCAAACATGTACCTTATATCTTGTACTATCCTCGACGTCGAACTTATATTCCATGTATAAGTAGATCACAATCTCTCCTTAAGATCTCTTTGACAAAAATCCTTGTTCTCCATAATAAGTCACTGAGTCCACCATAACTCCTTCAAGTGATAGCAAATGTGAGCATTGAGCACCATAAGTTTATAAATCACACACGTTTGCTAGATTCCATCAAGTCATCGTCGTCACCATACAAATCAAACAAGTTATCTTCAAAGTTTATCATCCCACTTTGAGATATGATAAGATACACAACTGTAAAACTTAAATACAATATCAAATAAGCTATAATCAATCTTCTTCGTAATCACATCTTCAAAATCCACGAACAATGGTAACCACTTTGCATTAACAGTGGTAATGTCCTTTGAATTCCACTAACAGTGGCAACAATGTGTGACACCCCCAAATTTAATGATTTGCGGAAGCTTGATTTGGGTGCCACTAATCAATATACAAAGCACATAAGATATAATGAACGACCACTATATGCGTCGTTTTAAATTTGTATAGATAAAGTAAATGTTTACATCAAAATATAGTTACATTAGCTCGGTTCCTGAAATTGAGAGATTACATAGCATAATTACTTTTACAAAATATAATAATGCAGTCCAATCTCTAGTTGTATGTATGCTAACTCGAGCTAATAATTCCTGCTTGTGCAGCCAAACTACTGCTGGGTACCTGTGATAAATACTAAAATGGGTCAGCGAAAACGCTGGTGAGCTCACAGGTTTGTATGTCAATGTATAGTTGTAAGAACCGCAAGATTTATATTGAATTTAAAATGCAATTAAGCAAGATAAAAGTTATACTGTCCATGAGCACATAGTCTGAGCTTAACTTGATTTGTCAGGCCCACTTAAGGAAACCTAACTTGAAATGCCTCCTACGAGTGCCTAATCAACACTCGTCTTCCCAAATGCTAATACATCCGTTTGACCGGTTAGTGCGTGCTAACCCGGATGAGGATTGTCAATCCCATATGATATCATATACTAACATTCACGCTATAAATACTAGAGACTATGCTATGGAGGACTTTAAATTGATTAGCTTGAAACTCATGTAGTATTTGAAGTTTGGCACTTGCGTTCTACTTGTAAAACAAAATGAAGTAGTAATATCACACCCCTAGTAAAAGTAGTGAAAATGGGGCCATGAAACTCACCTGAGTCTTGAAGTGTTTAATTTAATAAACTTGAGGTAGTTAGCTGTGAATTGGTATCCAAAGGCTTGAAACCTGAATGTGTCCACGACACTTGAATTGTTATTAATTGTACCGGTATCTCGAAAGGCTACCTTTGTAGTTGTTATACAACTATATATATATGTCCAAATTACTACGATTTGGTTGATTGAATTGTTACAAGTTACTACGACTTGTTTGATTGAATTGATACAAGTTACAACGACTTGTTTGATTGAATTGATACAAGTTACAACGACTTGTTTGATTTTGAAATATGTTTTGAAAACGTGTACGGCCCGTTGGTGATTGTTTGTAATAATTCTTCTAAAATATTGACTTTGCTACAGTGAATTGCTACAGTGAATCTGACTTTTCAAAATTTTTGATTTTCTGTGTTTTGCGACACTATTTGCGACACAAGGACACGTTATGCGACATAAGGGTTGTGTCGCATAGGATATGCGACACAAGGTCTATACGACACAAGGGTTGTGTCGCATAGATTTGAGATGCTGATTCAACAGCGACATAGTGATTGTGTCGTATGGAAGTACGACATAATTTGCGACATAGAGTGCGACACAATATTGTGTCGCATGAGTTACGACACTAAAGGATTTATACGACACAAGGTGCGACATAAAGGGCAAAATACGACACAACATGCGACACAAGGCTTGTGTCGCATGGATGAACACCAGCCCAGAAAGTCCGGCTGTTCGCGATTTTTCCGGCCAAAACTCAATTTAAACTCGTTTTTAAGCTATAAAACTGTGTTCTAATCTTTGTAATGGACATATATAAGTTGTGTAAACATCAAAATATTACATAAAACTAAACAAATCTAAGTTTTTAGAAATTTCCTTACAAATGCAAATCGAAGAAGATGAAGGCCGAAAACGATGGTAGAGCTTTTGTTAATCTTGTTCCTCACTTGATGGTGGTTCCGAAAATGTAAGTTTTGTTGTCGGATTTGATGATTTCGAAATTTTGTATGAATTTGGTGAGAGTGTTTTTGGTGAATGAAAATGAAAGAAAGAATGAAGGAGAGGTGGGGTGTAGGTGAAAGCCTCACCTCACAGTCTCCGTCCCGTACTCCGCGTGGTGTTCGTTTTCTCCGTCATTTAACGTTAAATATTTATTTTATTTATTTAAAGATACATTTTAGATTATAAATTATTACAAAATGTTTTATTGTAAAATTTTACCAATTATCTATTTATGATATTTAAAATGAAATTCGTTATATTTGTTTGCGCGTTTGTATTTTAATTATATATGTGTTATTTGTGCAATACGAATTGACCACGAAATATTACAATAAATAATATTCCTAATAAAATTGAGTTATTGAATAATGTTTGTATTACCTTAATAAATTTTACACCAACGTCCGTATTAATTGTATCGAAATTCATTCGATTTGAAACTCGTACGATTTAAACAAACCGCGTAATTGTAGATATATATTCAACAATATAATTGATACATTAATTAGCCTAACACAGAACTAATTACATGTATTAAAACTTGATTAGGCACTAAATTTTAGTCCTAATTTGACGGGTGTCACATTCTCCCCCTGTTAGAAGAATTTCGTCCCGAAATTTATGTTGAAGTTGTGTTTGCCGTGGAATTAGTAAAAAGTTGAGGATACTTGAGTCGCATTTGGTCTTCCCGTTCCCAAGTGAATTCCGGACCGCGCCGCGAATTCCACCTAACTTTGACGATAGGAATACGACTTTGTTTAAGTTGTTTGACCTCACGGTCCATGATTTCAGTGGGTTCCTCAACAAAGTGAAGTTTTTCGTCAACTCGAATTTCATCGAGTGGAATGATAAGTGTCTCATTAGACAGACACTTCTTCAGATTTGAAACATGAAATGTGGGATGCACGCTGCTGAGTTCGGATGGCAGCTGCAATCGATATGCCACTGGACCAATCTTTTCGAGGATCTCGAATGGTCCAATGTATCTGGGGTTTAACTTCCCTCGTTTGCCAAACCGGATTACGCCTTTCCAAGGCGATACTTCGAGTAGAACTCGATCCCCAACCTGGAACTCGAGTGGCTTGCGTCTCACATCAGCATAACTTTTCTAATGATCACGCGCGGCTTTGAGTTTGTTTTGAATTTCTACGATTCTCTCGGTCGTCTCGTGAATGATTTCTGGACCCGTGAGTTGGCTGTCCCCAACTTCGGTCCAACAGATAGGTGACCGGCACTTACGACCGTAGAGTGCCTCGAAGGGTGCAGCTTTGATGCTGGTATGATAACTGTTGTTGTACGAGAACTCGCACAATGGTAGATGTTTTTCCCAGTTTACACCGAAGTCTACTACGCAGGCCCGTAGCATGTCTTCTAGTGTTTGAATGGTTCGTTCACTTTGACCGTCTGTTTGAGGATGGTATGCGGTACTCATATCAAGTCGAGTACCCAGGGATTTTTGAAGTGATTGCCAAAATTGTGAAGTGAAATGACTATCCCTATTGGAGATAATTGAGATTGGAACACCGTGTTTGGTCACGATTTCCTTCAGATAAATGTTGGTGAGGCGTTCCATCTTGTCAGATTCCTTGATTGCCAGGGAGTGAGCAGATTTTGTGAGACGATCCACGATCACCCAAATGGAATCGCAACCGTTCGAGGATTTGGGTAGCTTGGTTATGAAGTCCATGGCAATTTGTTCCCATTTCCATTCAGGAAGACTGGGTTGTTGAAGTAAACCAGAAGGTTTTTGATATTCGATTTTGACTTTGGAGCAAGTAAGGCACTTGCTGACATAGGTGGCGATTTCAGATTTCATGTTCGGCCACCAGTAGAAGTCCTTGATACCGTGGTGCATTTTATCGGACCCCGGGTGGATAGAATATTTAGACTTGTGAGCTTCATCCATCACCAAGTCTCGTAGGTTCCCATATTTAGGCAACCAGATTCGGTTTGAGAAATACCTAATCCCGTTAGGTCTGATTTCGAATTGTTTATCCATGCCCCGCAAGGCTTCATCTTTGACATTTTCGGGTTTTAAGGCTTCGAGTTGAGCAGTGAGAATTTGAATGTTTAAATTGTTGTGAATGGTCATACTGAGGGCTCGAACCCGAAGTGGTTTCACTCGCTCTTTTCGACTAATGGCGTCAGCAACAACATTTGCTTTGCCTGGATGATATTTAAGTTCGCAGTCGTAATCCGTAAGCAACTCGACCCATCGACGTTGCCTCATGTTGAGATCCTTCTGATCGAATATGTGTTGAAGGCTTTTATGGTCCGTAAAGATTGTACATCTGGTACCATAAAGGTAATGTCTCTAGATTTTGAGGGCAAAAACGACAGCTCCTCGCTCGAGGTCGTGGGTGGTGTAATTCTTTTCATGAATCTTAAGCTGTCGAGAAGCATAAGCTATGACTTTGTCTCGTTGCATGAGCACACAACCGAGACCTTGATGAGAAGCATCGCAGTATACCACGAAGTCATCGGTGCCTTCGGGTAATGATAGGATAGGAGCACTGCAAAGCTTTTGTTTTAAGAGTTGGAATGCCGATTCTTGTTTATCAGTCCAGTCAAACTTTTTGTCTTTCTGGGTCAGCGTCGTGAGTGGTATGGCTATCTTGGAGAAATTTTCAATGAACCGTCGATAGTATCCGGCCAGTCCTAAAAACTGCCGTACTTCGGTCGGAGTGGTTGGCGATTGCCAATCTTTGATAGCCTCGATTTTTGATGGGTCAACGTGAATCCCCTGACTGTCAATCACGTGACCAAGGAATTGAACGGTTTTGATCCAGAACTCACACTTAGAGAACTTGGCATAGAGCTCCTCGTGTTTAAGTAGTTCAAGGATGGTTCTGAGGTGTTGCGCATGCTCTTCTTTGCTTCGTGAATATATGAGGATGTCATCGATGAAGACAATGACAAACTTATCAAGGTAAGGTTTACACACCCGATTCATAAGGTCCATGAATACAGCCGGTGCATTGGTTAGGCCGAATGGCATCACTTGGAATTCGTAATGCCCGTAACGGGTTCTGAAAGCGGTTTTTGGAATATCGGCATCGCGAACACGCAATTGGTGATAACCGGATCGGAGATCAATCTTTGAATAACAACTCGACCCTTGAAGTTGGTCGAACAGGTCATCGATTCGAGGGAGTGGATACCGGTTCTTGACAGTTAACTTGTTCAACTCTCTATAGTCGATACACATTCGAAAAGAACCATCTTTCTTCTTAACAAATAGGACCGGAGCTCCCCAAGGTGAAGAACTCGGCCTGATAAACCTTCGTTCCAGGAGTTCCTGTAACTGGGTGGACAGCTCCTGAAGTTCGGATGGAGCTAAACGGTATGGTGCTCGGGCCACAGGCGCAGCACCTGGTACAAGATCGATTGAGAACTCAACCTGTCTTGGTGGTGGTAGGCCAGGCAGTTCCTCAGGAAAGACTTCTGGAAAGTCTCGAACAATTGGAACATCCTCAAGTCGCTTCTCCTCCGACTTTTTCTCCATGATGTGCGCGAGGATTGATGGATAACCCTTTCTCAGAAATTTTCGGGTTTTAAGACAAGAGATGATGTTAAGCCTCGTCCCTTTGGTCTCCCCCTGTATGACTAGGGTTCTACCGACAGTGAGAGGTATGCGAACAGTTTTGTCATAGCAGATGATTTCGGCGCGATGTTTGGATAACCAATCCATGCCTATGATGACATCGAAACTTCCTATCTTAATAGGCATAAGATCTATGGAGAAGGTTTCGTCGGCTAGATTTAAGGTGCAATTAGGTATCACACTATTTGTTTCTATCAATTTGCCATTTGCTAGCTCTACGGTGTACTTAACGTCTAAAGCAACAGGTGTGATGTCAAGTAGAGGGCAAAATTCATCGGAAATAAAACTCCTATCGGCACCAGTATCAAACAGAATGGAAGCAGTTAAATTGTTGAGGAGGAACATACCCGTGACCACATTCGGGTCCTGACGGGCGTCCCCTGAGTTGATCACGAAGGCGCTACTTTTGGCGTTGTTGTTGTTGCGGTGGTTGTTGTTGTTGTTGCCCTTATTCTTCAGTTTTGGGCAAGAATCCCTGAAGTGTCCTGGGTTTCCACATTCATAACAGGACTTAGGTTGTCGGGTATTTCTGTCAGAGGGGTTGTTGTTGGATTTGGGGGCTCGGCAATCCTTAGTCGAATGCCCGTACCTCCTGCAGTTGTTGCAAGGAGTACCGCACTGACCAAAGTGGTGATAGTTACACTTGGGACAATAAGGTCTGTCCCCGGTGTAGCTGCGGTTGGATTCAGAGTTGGTGGTGTAGACTTGGATGGCGTTGTTTTTCTTGTTTGAGTTGTGGTGGTGTTCAGTGGATTTGCGTTTGTTGTTGTTGGAGGATGAGGTGTTGGAGGTCTCACGGCTGACAACTAGGGCCATGAGTTCGTGGGCCAATCGAATGGCACTCTCAGTGGTGGTTGGTTTGGATGAAGCGACGTTTCCCTGGATGTTCTCGGGAAGTCCACGAATGTATTTCTTAATGCCCTTACTTTCTGGTTCGACCAAATTCGGGCACAATAAAGCAAACTGCTGAAATTTGGTGGTATACTCAGCAACATCATTTCCCTGCACTGCCAGGTGCCAGAATTCTTCCTCCAGCCTGTGCAATTCCTCTTCAGGACAGTACTTTTCTGTCAGCTTCTTCTTCAGTTCGGCCCAAGGAAGTCGATTTGCAACCTCAAGGCCTACAGAGTTTGCGTGGGTTTTCCACCACGTGAGTGCACCTTCCTGAAAGGTGTAAGCAGCGAATTTAACCTTGTTATTCTCAGTGCAGTCGCAGAGGCTGAAAACAGATTCCATACGCTCAACCCAACGGATCAAGCCAATGGCACCTTCCGTGCCCTTGAGGTATAGTGGTTTACAGCTAAGAAAGTCCTTATAGGAGCAGGGTTTGGGTGGTGGAGTATTGGTTGCTGTGTCCTCGCTACCGGGTAGTGTTCGGGTAGCCAAGGCTTCGGTCACACTGCGGGCAATTATTCCCGCGATCTCAGCTTCGCTAAGGGTAATTTGACGACGAGGAGGCATGATGCTGAGTAAGAAAGAACAAGGAAATGAAATAAGATACTAGTCCGAGTGTGATGAACTAGTGGTGTGTTTTTCATTCCAAGACAAAACGTTAGAGAGAAAGAGGCCTATATTCTTATAATATAATATAGCCTAAAGTTGTAATGAGGTCTATTCATGTACATATACGTATATCACATAATAACCTATTGAGTGTCTAGCACATACGTGTTTTGAGTCCCGTTTCTCTCGAGGTCAGAGTCAACTAATGTATCCTGTTCAGCCATAACTTCCTTCAGATCTTACATCATCTTTATTTAATTGTACATAGTTGATCAGGCTATGTTAAATTAAATTCGTATGCTGTAATCTCTGAACTGGTTATACCTAATAGGGAATACTGCCTAACGGTCATAGTCTAGGTCCACTAAATGCAACCTAGTTCACTATAACCTTAGGCTCTGATACCAATGTGTGACACCCCCAAATTTAATGATTTGCGGAAGCTTGATTTGGGTGCCACTAATCAATATACAAAGCACATAAGATATAATGAACGACCACTATATGCGTCGTTTTAAATTTGTATAGATAAAGTAAATGTTTACATCAAAATATAGTTACATTAGCTCGGTTCCTGAAATTGAGAGATTACATAGCATAATTACTTTTACAAAATATAATAATGCAGTCCAATCTCTAGTTGTATGTATGCTGACTCGAGCTAATAATTCCTGCTTGTGCAGCCAAACTACTGCTGGGTACCTGTGATAAATACTAAAATGGGTCAGCGAAAACGCTGGTGAGCTCACAGGTTTGTATGTCAATGTATAGTTGTAAGAACCGCAAGATTTATATTGAATTTAAAATGCAATTAAGCAAGATAAAAGTTATACTGTCCATGAGCACATAGTCTGAGCTTAACTTGATTTGTCAGGCCCACTTAAGGAAACCTAACTTGAAATGCCTCCTACGAGTGCCTAATCAACACTCGTCTTCCCAAATGCTAATACATCCGTTTGACCGGTTAGTGCGTGCTAACCCGGATGAGGATTGTCAATCCCATATGATATCATATACTAACATTCACGCTATAAATACTAGAGACTATGCTATGGAGGACTTTAAATTGATTAGCTTGAAACTCATGTAGTATTTGAAGTTTGGCACTTGCGTTCTACTTGTAAAACAAAATGAAGTAGTAATATCACACCCCTAGTAAAAGTAGTGAAAATGGGGCCATGAAACTCACCTGAGTCTTGAAGTGTTTAATTTAATAAACTTGAGGTAGTTAGCTGTGAATTGGTATCCAAAGGCTTGAAACCTGAATGTGTCCACGACACTTGAATTGTTATTAATTGTACCGGTATCTCGAAAGGCTACCTTTGTATTTGTTATACAACTATATATATATGTCCAAATTACTACGATTTGGTTGATTGAATTGTTACAAGTTACTACGCATTGTTTGATTGAATTGATACAAGTTACAACGACTTGTTTGATTGAATTGATACAAGTTACAACGACTTGTTTGATTTTGAAATATGTTTTGAAAACGTGTACGGCCCGTTGGTGATTGTTTGTAATAATTCTTCTAAAATATTGACTTTGCTACAGTGAATTGCTACAGTGAATCTGACTTTTCAAAATTTTTGATTTTCTGTGTTTTGCGACACTATTTGCGACACAAGGACACGTTATGCGACATAAGGGTTGTGTCGCATAGGATATGCGACACAAGGTCTATACGACACAAGGGTTGTGTCGCATAGATTTGAGATGCTGATTCAACAGCGACATAGTGATTGTGTCGTATGGAAGTACGACATAATTTGCGACATAGAGTGCGACACAATATTGTGTCGCATGAGTTACGACACTAAAGGATTTATACGACACAAGGTGCGACATAAAGGGCAAAATACGACACAACATGCGACACAAGGCTTGTGTCGCATGGATGAACACCAGCCCAGAAAGTCCGGTTGTTCGCGATTTTTCCGGCCAAAACTCAATTTAAACTCGTTTTTAAGCTATAAAACTGTGTTCTAATCTTTGTAATGGACATATATAAGTTGTGTAAACATCAAAATATTACATAAAACTAAACAAATCTAAGTTTTTAGAAATTTCCTTACAAATGCAAATCGAAGAAGATGAAGGCCGAAAACGATGGTAGAGCTTTTGTTAATCTTGTTCCTCACTTGATGGTGGTTCCGAAAATGTAAGTTTTGTTGTCGGATTTGATGATTTCAAAATTTTGTATGAATTTGGTGAGAGTGTTTTTGGTGAATGAAAATGAAAGAAAGAATGAAGGAGAGGTGGGGTGTAGGTGAAAGCCTCACCTCACAGTCTCCGTCCCGTACTCCGCGTGGTGTTCGTTTTCTCCGTCATTTAACGTTAAATATTTATTTTATTTATTTAAAGATACATTTTAGATTATAAATTATTACAAAATGTTTTATTGTAAAATTTTACCAATTATCTATTTATGATATTTAAAATGAAATTCGTTATATTTGTTTGCGCGTTTGTATTTTAATTATATATGTGTTATTTGTGCAATACGAATTGACCACGAAATATTACAATAAATAATATTCCTAATAAAATTGAGTTATTGAATAATGTTTGTATTACCTTAATAAATTTTACACCAACGTCCGTATTAATTGTATCGAAATTAATTCGATTTGAAACTCCTACGATTTAAACAAACCGCGTAATTGTAGATATATATATTCAACAATATATATAATAATTGATACATTAATTAGCCTAACACAGAACTAATTACATGTATTAAAACTTGATTAGGCACTAAATTCTAGTCCTAATTTGACGGGTGTCACACAATGATACATTACGCAAATAGTGATGAAGTCCATCAATGTTTCATTAACCACATATCCAAAAATCAAGTCGATCCAACGGTCAACGAATCTACAGTAATTTTCCGACTTCAGCTGCACGAAAGAAACCATAAACGTACTGCAGCAGATTAGAATTTTAATATCTCTATGTAGACACATCCGATCACAATGAAATTTTTACACGCTATAAAAACATATGTCTTGAATAACATATCCAAAAATCATGAATATTCGTTGAATAACGAAGACACAGTGATCGATTTACTACAGCTGTTCGGAAAAACCATATGGTTTCAGCAGCAGATTTCGACTTTATAGATCTCTCAATCAAAAGCTCAGATCGAAAATTCCTCCGGTCAGATTGTGCGTCTATGTGTTATAAACCTACAGTTCAAATTTCACGACGATTGAACGGCTAACGATTGAACGGCTAACGAATGAGATCTTTTAAACTTTTGGTTTAAAAGAGACAATACCAATAACTTTATCAAGTGCAGTTAAATTAAGAATTTGTTCATTTAAGAACAACTGCACAAATCGTGGATACATCAAAAATTTAATCTTTGGTTGCTCAATGTTTCTAAGCATACCAGAAAATATCAGATTTGAAAAATTAAACCTTTGACCAGTTGCAAGACAAGCAATTGCATAAGCAATGTTGCTTCCAAACTGCTCAAAAGATGATCTTTTTGATGATAAACAGTGTAAAATTGTATGAATCAAAAATCTCCACTGATGAGAAAATAAGGTTTTCTGAAAAGTAAAAACTTCAAAAGAACCCTCATAACCCATCAAGTGTAGAGTATCATACATAACAGAATCATCTAAAGAGGTTATACATGCCTCATCATCTAGTTGTAATGAAGCTGATGATCCCAGCTAGAGATCTTAGTATGTATTACTTTGATTGATTATTAATAAGCTTGCGGAATAGTTTATTAATAACTTGAAGAACAAACTTGTATATAACAGAATATCTAACCAAAAGCTTCAATATTATTAACAATAATACGAACACACAATTTGTGTTAGGGTTTACAACCTTGAAGCTAATAACTAGAATGAATTCGTCACACTCTAGGGTTTTACAGGATCTCTATTTATAACATATAGAGTCCTTTACAGAATCAAACTATTATGGAATCATATCTATTCCATAATTCTCTCTATTCAACTATATCTAACCAACAGTGGTTATCTATATCACTAACAGGGGTAGTACTCGTATATTATCAACAGTGGTTGAGTACTTAATACAAAATACAAACTACACACTAACAGTGGCACTGTTAGACAAACTACTTGACAGCGGCAGCTACTAACTAGCAGGGGCAACTACTAACAGTGGTAGTACTTCTAACAGCGGCACAATACTTGTATTCTGAGTAAATCTAGCAGTGTCTCAGTTCTCAACAATCTCCCCCTAAACTTGATCATTCAGAGTAATGATTCAAGTTTCAATCCTTCTTTTCTTCTTCTATCTCCTTCATCGTTTGCCTCTTATGCAGTTGATTGAACACCATGTATAAAGCTCTGTAAGCTCCTTCAGTAATGATGGTTGTAGATAACTTCAAATCAACCAATCTATTCAGCAGCCCTGTTCCCAGCACATAGTGTCGATCATCAAACATGTAGATCACCTGCCCATTGTTAAATACTACCATGTGTACTCCAGCTCTGGCAAAATATCTCCAGGTTATAACCCTTTGATGACAGTGAAAGAATAAGTGATACATGTTGGCTGGTTCAAACATGCTTTGCAATAACTCCATCATTTGTCTTTCAATCACAGCCTCAGAGTTCTTTCTATTCCTGATTCTGCTCACTTGATACAACTCCATAAGATCATCTCTTGTACAGATTCTGAGCAAATCAATCATACTCCCAACATGGTCATCAAATCCTCTTTCCCTTTCAATCTTGATCTCAAGGATCATTTTTCTGAAACCATAATCAATTGCTACTCCTTCCCAATTTATAATTCTAGCCTTTCTTGGTCCTTCAGAAATCTCCTTGCTATCAGTCAGAATCTTGATTATCTTTTTCAGCTCTGGATCAAATCTTGGAATGTCAGGAATAACATTGTCTTTAGAAATCTGATTTTTCCATGAATTTCTTCTGACTTCATTCTGCTTATCCTCTAAGGCTTTCTCTGCTGCCTCAGCAGCTGCTTTTTCTCTTCTTTCTTCTTCTTCTTTCAAAAACTTTACCATTTCCCTATCTGCCTTTTCTTTCTTCTCCTTCATCAATGCATTCAAATGCCTATTCTCTTCCAATTTCTTGGTCCACTCATCATCTCTTCCCATATACCTATCATATGCCTGTTCCAGCTTCTGCATATTCCATCCTTTAACAATTTTAGCTGGGGCATAATTATCAGACAGAGCATTGATCATTTGTCTTCTCCTTTCAGCATATGGTAAAGGTTTACTCCTCTTCTTGGCTAATTCCTCTTGCTTTTTCTTTCTAGCCCTTTCCTCATTTGACCTTTTCATAAACAAAAATCCAGAAGATAACTCTTCCTCTTCATTACTTTTCTTCTTCTTTAAATAATCATGAACTCTCTGAGCAGGAAGCTTTAATCCTTGTGCAGTCTTTTCTTTAACAATCTCTGCAGCTTTCTGTGTAATAGTCACTACACTCAGATCATCCAAAATCATTTTAACATCATCACCCTCTTCTTCAGCTTTAGCTTCTGCAGCTCTCCTTATCAACCTTTCCCTTTCTTCTACTTGCATCCTTAGCATATCATGAGACTCAAGATGAGGTTCTTTAATTTCTTTCACTTATGATTTTTCTTTTAACTTTCCTTTACCTTTGTCTTTTGGATCAATCACAGGCAATTTAGACTCAGGCTTGAGTGGTGAAGTTGGTTCTCTTATTGTAACAGGTACCTCTCTTGGTCTTGTTGTTGTGGTAGTTGTGGCAGGGGTTGATATGACAGCAGTGGTGATTGGTGTATCAACAGTGGTAGGTGTTGGTGTACTAACAGGGGTAGATGTAACAGTGGTAGTGTTAGTGTTGACAGTGGTTGAAATTGTGACAACAGTGGTAGAAGTTTTGACAGGGGATAAAGTATTAGTTGGCTTTCTTCTGGGAATAGATTTCTTTCTTGTAAAGGTCTGCAACTTCTTCTCTTCATCAATTTACTTTGATTGCTCCCCCTTAATCTCAACTTCTCCTTCTTTCATCTCTTTTTCAACATCATCAACCACCTCATACACTGGCCTATCACTGAAACTGACTCTTTTCTTATTTTCCAGGTTAGCACCCATCACATCCCAAAAATATAATCTAAGTGCAGCTTTCTCAGGCAACCCTTTATTCAATGGAAATACCTGATAAACTGTTTCATCTGTTTCATCAGTCTGCTCTGCTCCTGAACCATCACTTGTATTAACATTTTCAGAAGAATCTTCACCAGTATATACCACCATTCTTCTGTCATCTGCAGCATTTACCATCTCATAATCTAAACTTTCATGTATCACATAATCAGAGACATTGAGCTCCTCCTCAGCCTTATCCCTGCTCTGCACATAATCATCATCTTTATCATCAAACACTAACTCCACAGTGTCTTCTGATTGTGCCTCATTATGCTCACATATATCCATCTCAACTGTATTATCATCAAGCTCAAGCACCTCTGTAGCTGCAGAATCATCATGCATCTCATCAATATTTATCATTGCTCCACTCATATCATCATGAGGTCCATGTGAATCATCATCATCATCATCATCATCACCTGCTTTTCTTGAACCATCATCTTCAGGCATATTATCATCATCTGCTTTCTTCTCCCCCTTGCCTGAAGATTCCTTTAACTTATTCACAGGTAGAAGAATATTGTTGACAGCCTCCTCAAGCATTACCAATCTATTCTGCACATCAAACAACTCTGCCTTCTGATGATCAATGATCTCCTTCTGCTTAGCAATTAACTCATCCTGAGCTTGAATTTTCTGTTGAGCCTCTTTTCTGTAAGCCCTTTCCCTCTCATATTTGCTCCACAGTTTATTGATATCATGTACAAGATAGGAAATCGTCAATTCATCAGTTCACTAGGCTCATCAACATTAGAGTGTGACCTCTTAGTTGAATCCTTGCCCACATCTGCCACTGCAGATGTCCCTTGGTTATTGGTACTGGGACCTACATTTGAATCATCACCCATAGGTTCATCAAACATAGTTGCCTCTGGTTGGGTCTGATTAATGTTACCACTATCCTGCCCTGCCAGTGGGCTAGAAACAGTAGTGGCAGCCCTTCCAGAATGAACATTTTCATCAAGTATGTTCACCTGTTGTGTTGGGACAGTTGACTGAGACTGTGGAGAAACAGGAATCTCCATAGCCTGTGTAGCCTTCTTGGATTTCTTGGCTTTAGATTGGGTAGGCTGTTTGTTCCCTTGTTTTCTTTTGATGCCACCTCCTGATGTGTGTTCAGAACCAACTTGTGTTGTTGGTCTGTCATCATTTGGTCCAGATGGTGTTGGTAATACACCACCAGTGGCAGAAGGAGTAACTAGCATTGTAGAAAATAATGCAGTTTCCTTCTTAGAAAAAGCATTCTGATACTGATTCATAGCCTTAATAGTCCTCAAAGATAGAGTAGAACTAACAATCACACTATCCTCTGCTGGCAGATTTGACAATTGATTATTCAATAAAAGCTGAACAAATCTAGGGTACATAACGAATGTATCACCCTTTACATTCCTAACCATATTATCTAAGATAAATCTAGATATATTAAATTTAATACCCTGTGCCAAGCAGATAATAGGATATGCAATAGTAGAACTAAATTCATTAAAACTAGTTCTCTTTTGAGACAAACATACCAGAAAAGTATGAATGTAGAACTTCCATTGAGGACAAAACCATGACTTCAAGAAAGTATATTCTGATCTTGTCTTTCCTGAACCTTCATACCCCATATCCATAATGCCTTTAAACAAATCTTCTCGCGATAATTCCAGAATTCCACCTTCATCATCAAACTGTAAAAGCTCTCTTAGAACAATCTCAGTAACCATTACCTTCTTACCCTTGACAGTGGAATGAATGTGAGTAATGCCATTAACATTCCCTTCCTTTGCATTCTGCCAGAATTCTTGAATATGCGATCGAATTAATCGTGGACAAACAGTAAGGGCATGTGTAACTAGACAATTACTCAAGAAATCAATAATAGGGTGAAAATACTCATCGGCAAGTTCTTTATTCAAGAAAGCCCTCATATTGTGTTCAGAATGAACACTTAGCGTAGAATGATCAGAATCAGATGACGATGAAGATGCCATTGATGTAATTGATGAACGAACGAAGAGTGAATTACAATAAACAACTCAAAGCGAGAGCGATTATTGAAGGGTTTTGAAAATTTTGAAAGCGTAATTGAAAAAGTGAAGTATTTGAGTATTTATTTGAAGACAGTGCCAAGCCCTAAAAATAGAACTAGCAGTGGCACTGCTGGTTATACCCAACAGGGGCACAATTTACAAACAAACCCAACAGGGGTACCTCACTTGGTCAATTTATAGTCAACCCTTTCTAACCATCTAACAAAGCTAGCAGCGGCTGATAGTCTAGCAGGGGCATCCGACAAAGGAAACGCCAACTTAGAACTAACAGGGGCATAAACTTATCTTAGTTAGACAACGAATTTTTTTTTTAACCAAAAAATAAGAAGAAACAAATAAAACATTAAATTCCAGCTCAATTGATGTCTCTTGACAGTGGCTGAAACCTGCAATATTAAACTAAGAAAAACAACTAGCAGGGGTTAAATTACACACATATACAGCAGGGGTTTAAAATACATTGACAGTGGCAAAGGTAAACTAACAGTGGCACCATTTGTTATCATGATGAAGCTAACAGTGGCAACACCTGACCCTGTCACATACAATATATTTTACCCCTGTTAGTATCAAATCCAGACCAAAACACTACGTGAGATTGATCATACCAATATTAGTTATCAAAAATGTAAATCTTCCTACATCAAATGCTTTGTTAAAAAGATCTGCAAGTTGATTATCAGTATGAATTTTAAAAATATGAATCAATCTTTTATCATAACAATCTCGTATAAAATGATATCTGATCTCAATGTGTTTGGTTTTTGAATGCTTAACTGGATTCTGAATGATACTAATAGCAGAAGTATTATCAATATAAATAGGAGTGTTCATGAAAGTCAAACCATAATCCAGCATTTGATTCTGAATCCAAAGAACCTGTGCACAGCAACTTGATGCTGCAACATATTCTGCTTCTGCTGTAGAAGTGGAAACCGTGGTCTGCTTTTTACATTGCCATGACACTAATCTATTTCCAAGAAATTGACATCCTCCACTGGTGGATTTTCGATCCATGTTCTCACCACCATAGTCACTATCTGTGAAAGCCTTAAGCTCAAAATCTGATCCTTTAGCATACCAAAGTCCCAAATCAGGTTGACATTTCAAGTATCTAAAGATCCGTTTCACAGCATACATGTGTGACTGCTTTGGATTGGTTTGATACCTAGCACAAAGACACACTGCAAACATAATGTCAGGTCTAGATGAAGTTAAATACATCAAAGAACCAATCATTGACCTGTACAAGTGCACATCTACTTCTTCTCCATCAGGATCAGAAGTAAGATGTTTGTGTGCCTCCATAGGAGTGCTAGCTATCTTCCCATCTTTATAACCAAATTTATTCAGAATATCCTGCACATACTTTCCTTGGTTAATAAAGATTCCATCTGACTTCTGTTTAACCTGCAATCCTAAAAAGAAAGTGAGTTCACCCATGGAACTCATCTTGAATTTCTTATGCATTAAACTCTCAAACTCTCTGCACAATGAGTCCCTAGTTGAACCAAAAATAATATCATCAACATAAACCTGTACCAACAATATATCTCTCTGAACCCTCTTGGTAAACAAAGTCTTGTCAATAGTACCTCTCTTGAATCCATTCTTGAGAAGATACTCGGATAGTGTATCATACCAAGCTCTTGGTGCTTGATGTAGCCCATACAACGCTTTCTTCAATCTGCACACTCTATCTGGATATGTTGGATCTTCAAACCCTGGTGGTTGGCATACATACACCTCATCATCAATTAGACCATGAAGAAAAGCACTCTTCACATCCATTTGATAAACCTTGAAATCCTGATAAGATGCATAAGCTAAAAATAACCTAATAGCTTCTATTCTAGCAACAGGAGCAAAAACATCATCATAATCTATGCCTTCTTCCTGTGTATACCCTTGTGCTACCAGCCTTGCTTTATTCTTTATCACTATACCTCTTTCATCTCTCTTGTTCTTGAAGATCCACCTTGTGCCTATAGCCCTCTTTCCTTTTGGTAGATCAACCAAATCCCATACATCTTGCAGTTTAAACTGCAACAATTCTTCTTGCATTGACTCTATCCAACTTGGATCTTTGAGAGCTTCCACTGCCTTCTTTGGTTCCATCTGAGAAAGAAAACAAACATATAATGAAGTATGTAAATCTTCTTCTCTTACCTTTGACTGCTGTCTGGTCAGAACAGATGAATTAATATCACCAATGACCAAATCCAAAGAATGATCTTTGTGAACCAGATACTTAGATGTTGATGTATCAAGCAGTTCTCTTTCCAAATTTGGACCCAAAAGATTATCCATTTCAGATTCTGAGTAAGAATTTCTTTCTTCTCTTTCTTGTGAAGGCTTTGGAGTTGCTTCAGAATCTGACAAAGAAGTCCTTTCCAAAACTTGAAATGGAGGACTTTGTTCAACAAATTTTGGAGAATCGGGCTCTCCTTCTGAATCATGCTCTGAAACTATATGAGAACCCTTTGAAGTAAATGGTTGATTTTCTGTTGGAATTGAACCATCTTCATCCTTTGAACCATTTTTGCTACTTGACCCACTTGAATCATCTGAAGGTTCATCTTGCTCTAACTGGAATGCTTCTGGAGGATCTGGAGACCAAATAGGAAACAATACATACTGCAAGTCATCCTTTTTAGTCTGACTTGTGCTTGAAAGCCCATCTTTACCTGCATCATTACCTGCATCTGTACCTGCATCTGTATCTGCACTAATAGACAAATCTGGATATCTAAAAGCATGGGTTAGTGCATCAATATCAAACAAAACTTCTGGACCTTTTCCTTCTACATTTGATGTATGTTCATTAAAGGTCACATCCATGGTCTCATCTATGATCCTAGTCCTTTTGTTAAATACTCTATAAGCCTTGCTTTGAATAGAGTATCCAACAAATACACCCTCATCTACCTTACTCTGAAACTTACCAAGATGATCTCTGGTATTTAAGACAGTACAAGGACATCCAAATGGTTTTAAAAAGCTAACCAAAGGTTTTCTCTTAAAGAATAACTCATAGGGTGTCTTGTTATGAGGTTTAATAATCAAAATCATATTCAAAACATAACAAGCAGTGCTAACTGCCTCTGCCCAAAAGGACATTGGAAGTTTAGCATCTGCTAGCATGCTTCTAGCAGCCTCAATTAGTGTCCTATTCCTCCTCTCAGCTACTCCATTTTGTTGTGGAGTCCTAGGTGCACTATACTGTCTTTCTATACCTTTATCCTCACAGAACTTATTCATCTCATGATTCTTAAATTCTGTCCCATTATCACACCTGATGATCTTAACCTTTTGATTAGTTGAATTCTCAATCCTAGTTATGAATGATCTAAGTATTTCACCTGTCTCATCCTTAGTCCTAAGAAAGAACACCCAACTCATTCTAGAGTAATCATCAGTTATTACCAAACAGTAAGATTTCTTCCCTTGACTAGCTACATTGGTAGGGCCAAACAAATCCATATGTAACAGGTGTAAGGGAGTGGTATTGGTATTCACAAGCTTGGTCTTATAAGAGGTCTTGTGTTGCTTGCCTTTGAGACATGCTACACAGTGGTCACTACATTCAAATAACTTTTCAGGTAAGCTTCTCACTAGCTTATTCCTAACAAGTTTATTCATGGTCTTGAAATTCAAGTGACACATCCTCCTATGCCATAGTTCAGATTCAGATACAGTAGCTTTAGAAATGAGACAGTTAACATTTTGAGATTCCATCTTGTTTAAATCACTACAGTATACATTATCCTTTATTGGAACTCTCATTAAAATCTTATCTTCAGGTATTTTGAGTTTTTCAGAAAGTATAAGGCATTCTGTGTCAGTGAAATATACAGGATTTTGCTTATCTGTGATTTGACTCACACTAAGCAAATTGTATCTCAATTGCTCAACATAATAAACATCATTGAAAGTGAGCTTACTGCTTTTTACCTTACCTTTACCTGTGATTTTACCTCCTTTAGGATTGCTTCCAAATGCTACATCTCCTCCATCAAACGCTTTAAAGTCCTGTAGCTTTTTCCTGTCTCCAGTCATGTGTCTTGAACAGCCAGAATCAATATGCCATAAGCTTGGTGGCTTGCCCTGCACATATATGAGAAAAACAATTAGTTTTTCTTGGGAACCCAAACCAATTTGGCTTTGGGTTTCCCATGAGCACCTTTGACATCAACCCTTTTGACAGTGATTGATCTCAGTGCTGCATTGGTTTTGGACACTTCAGATTTACACTCATTTTTATGTCTCCAAAAACAATCAATTTTTGACCTAACAGGGGCAATAAGCTTAACAGTGGTCACTTTCAAATTGGTATTGATAAGCCTGGCAGTGGTAGCTCTACTTGGTGTAAACATTCTTTTGGAATGCTTAACACTAGCAGAGGTAGCATGCCTAGCAGTGGCCACGCCTTCCCCTGTTCTATTCATGCCTCTGTTAGCCTTATACAGTGGCACTGCTGCATCATTAACAGTGGTTGCAGCCTTGCCTCTGTTTGGCTTATTTTTCAACAATGGACTTGTACCTCTGTTCCTATTATTATTAGGATTGAAGTAGCAGTCCTGTTGAGTATGGTTGTACCTGCCACATATATAACATGCCTTTCTTTTCATACATTCAAACCCATTACCCAACCTTTGTGAAACCAATTGGTTCCAATTTCTCTGATTACCCCTGGAAATGGATCTATTTGCATTATTTGCAGAAATTAAATCAGACCTGTTTGATTTACATGCACACTTTTCACATTCAGATTTATCTTTTGATTCAGGATTAACTCTTTTGTGCACATAACCTAGACCAGATCTAGATTTATTGGATTTTCTAACTTGATCTAACTGAGCCTTTGCTTTCTCAACAAACATCTTTTTACCCTCTTCTAGTTTAGTACTATTTAGTTCAGAAACTAGACCAGTAATAGGCTTAACACAATCATCCACAGAATTACCACTAGATGAGCTATCACTATCACTCTCATCTTCCTCAGTCCAATCAGATACCTCAACTTTATCAAAATTCACATTATCAGCACAATTAACAACTGGATCTACCTTTTTAACCTCCTCAGACACACCTACCTTAAGTTTTTCTAAGTCAAACTCAAGCTTGGATGGGAAGTAAGTATGATTATAAGGTGGGGGTACAGCATTAAGGTTGTAACCTAATCCAAGTTTTAATTTATCATGAATTTGAGACTTGATTAAGTTTTGAACACCTTTTGAAGCATTTTCCAATTCATCAACTTTCAATTTTATTGACTCTTTATCAGAAATTGCCTCAGCCAACTTTGCACTTAGCATATCAACTTTTGTTTGTAAAGCTTTCTTTTCCCAATTCAGATATTTAATATCTAAGTGAAATTGTGATTCATTCTTTTCAAAAGCTTTTATCTGTCTTTCTAAGTTTTCAATGGCTAAAGTTGAATGTTGACTCTTTTCCACACAAGCTTTTAATTCATTACACACAACCAGATTATGATCCCTATAAAATTTAACCATTTTCTTACATGCAGGAGAACATAATTTAGATTGTACCTCATATGGAATGTCTGAAGGCTCTGGTTCTTCTGTGACAGCCATCAAAGCTTGATTCTGAACTACAAGCTCTTCTTGGTCACTCCAGTCAAATCCTCCCATCCCATCTTGTGCAACCAATGAATCAGAAGTGGTGTTTTGAACAGGTACCAATCTTCTTTGTGGAGCAGAACTATTTCTCATAATACCATTCTGAGATCCTCCAGCCTGTGTGCTCTTGCATTCTCTAGCAAAGTGTCCCATCTTGTGACAGTTGAAGCACTCCACCTTGCTCTTGTCAAATCCAGCTACACCATCTCTCTTGTAAGTGAAGTTTCTGTTCCCAGACCTCTGCATAAACCTTTTTGCCCGGATAGTAATCATAGCCATCTGCCATCTCAAATCCATCTCTTCAAGATCTTCTTCATTAACCTGTTCCAAATCCTCTGTTGTTAATGATGAATTAACATGACTCGCAAAGAAGGCTTCCAAGATATTATCATTAGCACCAGATGTGCTACAGCTACCAGATTCACCAACAGACACAAAAGCAGCATTGTTAGAGCTACTATTGGACTGTTTCAGAGCCATCACCTCAGGCTCAAAGTTCCTCAGATCATTGTATAGATCTTCAATCTCCTTTTCTTCAAGATCTGCACTTTGTCTAAGTCCCACAGTATACATATTCCAATCTGTACCTAATGATCTTAGAAACTTCCTATTCAAATCATCTTTATCAACCTTAACATTGTGATTCTCAAGATCACCCACAAGCTTTTGAAATCTATCAAAAGTCTGAGTCGGAGTTTTAGACTTTACACCTGCAAAGTTTTCAAACTGTTGTTTGAGAAGAGATCTCTTATTCTTCTTGGTGTTATCATTACCACCAAATCTCTTAACAATTGCTTGCATAAGAACCTGAGCATCTTCACAGTTTTCAAACTTCCTTTGATACTCATTAGGAATAGACAAAAGTAGAGTACTTAATGCCTTCCACTCTGTTGCTCTTTCTTTTCTCTCTGCATCAGTCTTTGGTGGTGGTCTTTCTTCCTTTTTACCATCTGCATCCTTAGTATAAACTGGTCCATTAGTAACCACCTCCCACATCATATAATCAGTCAGCAACATGTATTGTCTAATCCTAGTCTGCCATAGCTCAAACTCATCGGGTTTGAGCATGGGGATTTTTGTAGCTTGAATACCTTCCATTGTTTCAGTAGACATGTTGTTGTTTGTTGAAAAAGCTGCAAAATTTAATTACCTTCTTTAAGATCAAAGTAATACCAAGCTCTGATACCACTTGATGATCCCAGCTAGAGATCTTAGTATGTATTACTTTGATTGATTATTAATAAGCTTGCGGAATAGTTTATTAATAACTTGAAGAACAAACTTGTATATAACAGAATATCTAACCAAAAGCTTCAATATTATTAACAATAATACGAACACACAATTTGTGTTAGGGTTTACAACCTTGAAGCTAATAACTAGAATGAATTCGTCACACTCTAGGGTTTTACAGGATCTCTATTTATAACATATAGAGTCCTTTACAGAATCAAACTATTATGGAATCATATCTATTCCATAATTCTCTCTATTCAACTATATCTAACCAACAGTGGTTATCTATATCACTAACAGGGGTAGTACTCGTATATTATCAACAGTGGTTGAGTACTTAATACAAAATACAAACTACACACTAACAGTGGCACTGTTAGACAAACTACTTGACAGCGGCAGCTACTAACTAGCAGTGGCAACTACTAACAGTGGTAGTACTTCTAACAGCGGCACAATACTTGTATTCTGAGCAAATCTAGCAGTGTCTCAGTTCTCAACAGAAGCTCTAACAGTGGCTTCAGTAACTACAACTCGTGTATCCATGACTTTTGACACGATCCGTTTAAACCCCTGTTCCTCTTCTATCGTCGCATTCACCCAGAAATTGTTGATATGTTCATGAGATATTCTGGGTGCCACTGTAAGAGCATGACGAATATGTGAAGCACGAAGAAAATCAATGATTTCCACATACTCGTTTGCCTCAGCAGGTTTCATCAAGAATGCGATCATATTATGGTTTTTTCCAATCGGTAGTTGAACAGTAGACGAAGTAGATGCCATGATAAGAAATCACGAAATCGAAGAGAATAGAAGATGATTTACAGAATTGAGAATTTATGAGACTTAGCGCAGTGGTTTGTATGTGTAATTTTGAGAGCGTAATGAAAAACCCTAAGTGTTGAGAATTAAGTACTGAAATTAAATCAGTTGTAAACCCTAATTTGACCAGATCCCAATTATAACTAAAACAGTGTTAATTAAGAAAAATAACACGTTCAGTGGTAATTGTGAGAATTAACCATCAGTGGTAATCAACACTTGGTTTTTCAAATGCATCATTTACACAATAAAGCTAGCAGTGCTCACTTGTACAAGCAGTACCAACTGACTAAGGCAGTGCTAACTTAATACAAGTAGTACTTAAGATCTAGCAGTATCATATAAACAAAGCAATGATTGAATTTTTTTTTTTTTTTTTTCGAAACACTAAACCCAAACAAGCAATAAAACTCCAAAGTATACACCTGCAGTGGTTAGACTCCAAAACATAGCAATATAACCTGCAGTGTTAATACAAACAAAAATACAAGTATACAGTGTTAACTATACAAAAACAGTGGTGAAGTGATTATTAACACTGTTTATACTTAAAGTAATAAACAGTGATAACTATACACAATACACACTATCAGTGTTTAATTAACAAATCAGTATTAACCCAAATTGAAGCACAGTAAATATTATTCACAGAAAGCAGTGATAAGAAAAATACTTAAGACAAATTGATCATTCCAATACTAGTAACCAAGAATGTGAATCTACCTACATCAAAAGCTTTAGTAAACAAATCAGCAAACTGATTATCAGTATGAACTTTTAAAATTTGAATAAGTCTTTTCTCATTACAGTCTCTAATGAAATGATATCTAATTTCAATGTGCTTTGTTTTAGAATGTTTAACTGGGTTATTGATAATACTGATTGCAGAACTGTTATCAATAAAAATATGAGTATTAAGAAAGGTAAAACCGTAGTCTAACATCTGATTCTGAATCCATAGCACTTGTGCACAGCAACTTGCAGCTACTACATATTCTGCCTCTGCTGTAGATGTAGATACAGTGGTTTGTTTCTTGCATTGCCATGAAACCAATATATCTCCCAAAAATTGACAACCTCCTGATATAGATTTCTTGTCCAGATTAGCTCCTCCATAATCACTATCTGTATAAGCTATCAGATCAAAAGAAGTAAACTTTGGATACCAAAGGCCCAATTTTGGTTGACCCTTTAAATATCTAAATATTCTTTTGACTGCATGAAGATGTGATAGTTTTGGATTAGCTTGAAATATTGCACATAAGCACACGACAAACATGATGTCAGGCCTTGATGAAGTGAGATACATAAGAGACCTAATCATTGATCTGTAAAGATGTTCATCTACACTCTCCCCCTCAAGATCTGCATGTAATTTCTTGTTTGTCTCCACTGGTGTGCTTGCAACCTTTGCATCTTTGTATCCAAACCGATCCAGTATATCATTAACATACTTACTTTGATGAATAAAGATTCCTTCCTTCTGCTGCTTCACTTGTAACCCCAAGAAAAACGTTAATTCCCCCATAGAGCTCATCTTGAACTTCTCATGCATCAGTGATTCAAACTCCTTGCAAAGACTATCCTTTGTTGAACCAAAAATGATATCATCTACATAGACTTGAACTAGTAGTATATCATCCTTAATCCTTTTAGTGAACAAAGTTTTATCTATTGCACCTCTTTTGAATCCATTCTGCAACAGATAATTTGAAAAAGTATCATACCAAGCTCTAGGTGCTTGATGTAATCCATATAGAGCTTTTTCAAGTATGAAAACTTTATCAGGAAACTTGGAATCTTCAAACCCTGGTGGTTGGCATACATAAACCTCTTCCTGTATAGTGCCATACAGAAAAGCACTCTTAACATCCATCTGATACACAATGAATCCCTTAAATGAAGCATAAACCAAAAACAATCTGATTGCCTCTATTCTTGCATCAGGTGCAAAAACTTCATCATAATCAATTCCTTCTTCTTGTGAATATCCATGTGCAACCAATCTAGCCTTGTTTTTGATCACTATACCTCTTTCATCTTTCTTGTTTTTGAAAATCCATTTAGTACCAATTGCCCTCTTCCCTTTGGGCAAATCAACCAATGTCCAAACTTCTTGAATCTTAAACTGAAGCAATTCCTCTTGCATAGCTTCAATCCAACTAGGATCTCTCAAGGCTTCAGTAACCTTCTTTGGTTCTGTTTGAGACAGAAAACAAGCAAACAAAGAAGTATTAACTACTTCTGTATCAAGATTTACTTCATCCTCATTTGCTGAAGCTTCAAACACCTGACTTTGATTTCTTGTTTTAACAGCAGATTCAATATCTCCTATTACATTCTCAAGTGGGTGATCTTTATGAGTAATGTATTTAGATGCTGCTGTTTCTTGTATCTCCACCTCAAAGTTGGTATAGTTTCCTTCTTGTCCAGACTCACTACTTGACACTTCTCTTGAAATTCTCTTTGACAAAGGAGTAGAGCTCATCAAATGTAAATAATTCAATTGTTCCTGCTCCTTGTCAATTTGCTTTGTTGGTGTCTGATCAACATCCACATCTACCTTTAAATACTTCTGTGCTGGACTCATATCACTGTCTTCTGCACTGTCTTCCATAACAGGTCTATCAGAATCATCAACATGAGTAAATGATGTTTCATCTGATTTTTCTGTTTCCAAATTCTGTGATATCTTTGGTTGTTCATATTCAAACACTTCTGGGGGATCAGGAGACCAAATTGGAAACAGTATGTATTCCAATGAATCATTCTTTTTTTCAGCTGGTATTCCTGAGTCTGATCTACCTTCTCCAGCACCTATTCCTGTATTTGTACCTGCACTTGTACCTGCACTAGAATCCACATTTGTATATCTAAAAGCAGTATTAAGTGCATCAATATCAAACAGTGATTCAGGACCTTTTCCATCAGGATTAACAGTGTTTTCATTAAAACTGATGTTCACTGATTCTTCTATGATCCTGGTCCTTTGATTGAATACCCTATAAGCTTTACTTTGAATAGAGTAACCAACAAATATCCCCTCATCTGCCTTACTCTCAAACTTTCCTAAGTGATCTTTGGTATTTAAGATTGTACAAGGACACCCAAAAGATTTTAAGAAACTAACCAATGGCTTTTTCTTAAATAAAAGTTCATATGGTGTCTTGTTGTGAGGCTTAACAACTAATACCCTATTCTGAACATAGCAAGCTGTACTAACTGCCTCTGCCCAAAAGGACATAGGTAGCTTTGCATCAGATAGCATGGTTCTAGCAGCCTCAATCAGTGTCCTATTCCTCCTTTCAGCTACTCCATTTTGTTGAGGAGTTCTAGGTGCACTAAATTCTCTCTTAATACCTTTAACTTCACAGAATTTATCCATCTCATGATTTTTAAATTATGTTCCATTATCACTTCTGATGATCTTTACTCTTTTATTCAATTGATTTTCCATCTTAGTTATAAATGATCTAAGTATTTCACCTGTCTCATCCTTTGTCCTAAGAAAGAAAACCCATGTAAATCTAGTGTAATCATCAATAATCACAAGGCAATAAGATCTTTTCCCCATACTACTTATATTGGTTGGTCTAAATAAGTCCATATGCAATAAGTGTAAGGGTGTGCAGTTTGTATTCACCATTTTGGACTTAAAAGAGGATTTGTGTTGCTTTCCTTTTTGACAAGAAACACAATGATAATCACATGAATAGACCTTTTCAGGCAAACCTCTAACAAGATTGTTTTTGACAAGTTTATTAATGGTTTTGAAATTCATGTGACACATGCTCCTATGCCACAGTTCAGATTCATTCACACTTGCTTTAGAAATAAGACAGTTTAAATCGGGTTGAGGTGTCATATTTGCTAAGTCACACTTATATACATTATCTTGCCTTGGAATTCTCATTAAAATCATGTTTTCAGGTATTTTGAATTCCTTGGACAAGATAAGGCATTCAGTATCAGTAAAATGAACTAGGTTCTTTTTATCAGTGATTTGACTCACACTTAGCAAATTATACCTCAGTTGTTCCACAAAATAAACATTATCAAAACTTAGCTTTTCACTCTGAACTGTCCCTTTGCCTATGATCTTTCCTCCTTTTGGATTGCTTCCAAAAGCTACATATCCACCATCAAAAGATTTGAAATCTTGTAGCTTTCCTTTATCTCCAGTCATGTGCCTTGAGCATCCACTATCAATATGCCATAAGCTCTTTGGCTTGCCCTGCACAAACAGTCAAAAAGAGAATTAATTTCTCTTGGGAACCCAAACCAATTTGGCTTTGGGTTTTCCATGTGCATTCACATACTCAACTTTCTTGAAGATTATTGATTGTGATGCACTGTTGGTATTTGGACCTGTTAAATTATCAGACTTAATAGGTGTCCAAATCCAACTTATTTTAGACTTAACAGTGTTTTTTGGCTTAACAGTTTTAACTGTTTTACCAAATGAAGAGTCAGTGTTAATTTCGTTAACACTGTTTTTGTATTTGGTTACCACTGTTTTAGTCTTTAAACTTTTGGCTAAATTTGTTATTACTGCTGCAGTGGATTTATCTGAAACAGTGTTTAACATGTTAGCCTTTGAGTTTATCTTCTGAACTCTGGCAGTATGATTAACTTTTGATTGAAAATTTTGTTTGTTAATCATATTTGCTTTTGTCCATGACTGTTTTCTAATCCTTTGAACATTCTTAGGATTATGATAACAGTCATATTGAAGATGACCCATTTTTCCACATATAAAGCAAGTCTTTTCTTTTAACACAGTAACATTATTACCCAGTCTTTGTGAAATCATTTGATTCCAGTTTCTTTGATTTCCTCTGGGTTTTTGATTTTGAAAATTCTATGAAAAAGAAGTACTTGCTTTACATTTACAATTAACACAGTTATTCACATCAGATTTAACAACAGGTTTAGTAACTGAATTAACTGTATTACTAACATATCCTAACCCATGTTTAGATTTGTTAGTGTTCAAACTCACATTCTCTAAGGCCAGTTTAGCCTTTTCCTTAAACATTTTCTTACCCTCTTCTAGTTTATCAGACTTAAGCTTAGAAACTAGACCAGTAATTACTCTCTTCACATTCTCACATGTTGACTCCGACTTAGATAATTCAGATTTTACACTTTTCTCACTAACAGATGTCCTATCACTCTGATCATCTTCTTCAGTCCAATCACTAACTTCACCTTTTACAAATAACTCATCATCAGATAAACTTTTAATTGGATCAGCCTTTTTAACCTCATCTGTCATTCCTCTTTTAAGTGAATTGATATCAATTTCACTTTTAGGAGGAAAGTAGGTGTGATTATAAGGTGGAGGTACATTATTGTACCCTAATTCAATCTTAATTTTATCATGAATCTGTGAATCAATAAGTTTATTGACACTCTTAGAAGCATATTCTAATTTATTTACATCAAGTCTTATGCTATCTCTTTCACATGTGACCTCAGTAAGTTTCTTAGACAACAACTCGACTTTATCTTTAAAAGTGTCTCTCTCCCACCTAGCATATTCAATGTCATATTTAAACTGTGTTGCATTAACTTCATATGCCTTTATTTGATTTTCTAGATTTTCATTGACTGCTATGGTGTGTTTACTTTTGATTTCCCATTGTTTTAGTTACTCACACACTTTTATATTATGATCCCTGTAATGTTTAACAGTTTGTTTACAAACAGCAGAACATAATTTATTTTGTACCTCAGTAGGAACTTCTGACTTTTTGTCAGATTCTGCAATAGCCATGAGCCATTGATTCTTCACAACATGTTCTTCTTGATCACTCCAGTCCCATCCACAGCCATCCATAGAAACCAATGCATTTGCTGAAGCACCCTGATTTGGAATGTTTCTAGTTTGAGTTCCATTGCTTCCAGCTCTCTGACCATTACCATTCTGCTCTTGCCTAGGGTTTCTGCATTCTCTAGCAAAGTGTCCCATCTTGTGACAGTTGAAACACTCAATCTTGCTCTTATCAAACCAATTTGCATAATTCCTTTTGTATGCAAAGTTGTTCCTACCAGTCCTCTGCATGAACCTTTTTGCTCTCTGAGTAATTAAAGCAATTTGCCACTTAATGTCCATCTCCTCTAGATCATCACCATCGAATTGTTCCAAATCTTCATTAGTAAGTGATGAATTCACATTACTTGCAAAGAAAGATTCTAATATCTGATCATTAGAACTATTAGATGATGATCCTGCTCCTCCTGAAACATAAGCATAACCCATTTGACTTGACTCTGATTTTGTTCCAGCCATAGACATAAAAGCAGCATTGTGACTATACCCAGAAGCTTGCTTCTTGCTTTCCACCTCAGACTCAAAGTTCCTCAGATCATTGTATATATCTTCTAATTCCTTGATCTCAATGTCTGAACTCTGCCTCAATCCAACTGTGTAGATTGTCCATTCATCACCTAATGATCTTAAGAACTTTCTGTTAAGATCTTCTTTGTCAATCTTAACCTTGTGATTTTCCAATTCTCCAACTAATTTAGTAAACCTATCAAAGGTTTGAGTTAGAGTTTCTGTTTTCACATGGCTAAAATTCTCAAATTGTTGCATTAACAGAGATCTTTTATTCTTTTTGGTGTTATCATTACCACCAAACCTCTTCTCAATTGCCTGCATTAGTACCTTGGGATCCTCACAAGAATCAAATCTACTCTGATGCTCATTAGGAATGGATAGCAACAGAGTACTAAGAGCCTTGTACTCTGTAGATCTGATCTTTCTCTCTGCATCAGATGTTGGTGGTGGTCTTGGCTGCTTTACACCATCACCATCAAGCGTTACTGGTATACCATTAACAACAACTTCCCACATCTGATAATCTGTGAGAAGCATGTATTGCCTGATTCTGACCTTCCATAGGTCAAACTCATCAGGTTTGAGCATTGGAATCTTTGTTGCTTGAATTCCTTCATTCCCTTCAGTAGCCATTGAAATCAAAACTTAATTTAATAACTAAATCTCAAACACTAATACGAATAATCCTAGATCTTCCTGTCTTCAAAGCTTCACAAGCTCTGATACCACTTTGTTAGTCCCTGTTTAACTTAATAAACAATCGTATATAATAAGCCTTGAATGTATTATTGAGAAGTTGCGGAATCACACTCAATAATATTAAGAAGATCAACGAATATAAATTAATATAATGAACACAATAATATATCGAAAGCTTCAATCTTATTAATGATATAAGACGAATACACTTAATGTATTAGGGTTACATAAAATCTTGAAGCTGCGCAAAACCTTAACCTATCTAGATCTAAAGGATCTCTATTTATAACACATAGAGTCCTACACAATCTCCTACGAATATGGAATAAAATAACTTCCATAACCGACTCATACTTATCACAAAATCATAAACAGTTGTAACTACCATTCTGAAGTAAACAGTTGTGACTATTACACATTCAGTGGTAACTGCTTCAATTGTAATATAAAACTAAGTACAAATATATAATCAGTGTTAACTGCTACATATATAACTAATAGTTAAAGATACATAAGCAGTTTTAACTACTTATAGACACATAACTATTAGTTGAAATCTATCTTCAATCAGTTGTAACACTTGTCTTCTCTTCAGATTTCTTCTATCAGTTGTAGCCTTGTAAAACAGTTGCAACCTTCAACATAAACAGTTTTAAACACTTGTACTCTTTGTCTTCTCATCAACAACTTCATACCAGAAACAGTTTTGACCCAACAGATATTGTGTCTATGTTTACGCAGGTAAAAGAGCAGCTTCAACGAGTGGAGAGAAGCAACGAAATCCTGAGAAAAGATGTGGAGGACATGAGAACTAGGAGCAATGTTCCGGTTTCTCAAGTCACTACTCCTATCCGAAGCAGGATCCTTGATTTTGGCACTCTTCCATCAGCGGAACACCAAGGAGATTTCATATCTATGCAAGGGAGCACTAGGATCCCAGATCCGATATTTGCTATAGGAGTTTCTACGTCAAGGGGTCAACAATCTAATCCAGGATCCTCATATAGGACTCCTGACGGTGGTAATATGTTCAATAATTTTACCTCTAATAATACTGTTGGGACTAACAATTTTCAGGATCCTAGAGTCAGTCCTATGATGGCGAGAGAGATACAGAAATTGAAGGATATGATATCAAGCGTCCCCGGAGTTGTACAACCAATTCCATAAGTTGCACCAATGGCGCATAGGATCTCGAGATTTGCGCCACCTATTTGTGATGCCGAGATCCCTAAGAGATTTCAGACGCCCAATATGAAGTTGTATGATGGGACTACGGATCCTAAGGAGCACATTGCACAATACAGGGAGAGGATGGAAATCATTCCAATTCCTTCTGATCTTAAAGAAGCATGTTATGCAAGGGCTTTGGTTCTACTCTTACAGGATCCGCATTAAAATGGCTATTGAACGTTCCTCCTTACTCTATTACTTCATTTGCTCATTTGGTTAATTTATTTAATAATCAATTCTCTTGCAGTAGAACATTTGAAAAATTAACGACTGATCTATATAGAATCGGCCAAAAAGCTAATGAGTCTCTTCGAGATTTTGTAGGGAGATTCGGGAGAGAATCCTTGAACATACCTAACTTGGATATGCCTACTGCCATACAAGCTTTTAAAATGGGAATCAAAAGGGATTCCCCATTTTATGAGGATCTTGTTATGAATCCTTGCAGGAACCTCGATGAAGTTAGAAACAGGGCTTTGAGGTTTATTAGATTGGAAGAAGATGCAATGATACAGAAGAGGGTGGATACTCAATCAGCATACGATAGACCTAACAGGAAGTCAGACTCGTCCTCATTCAGATCAAACCGGAACAAACCATATACCAGAAATGAGGATTGTCGTGTGAATGCTGTTGACGAAGATGACGAAGAATATCCTAAAATAACTGATTATAATTTTTCTGTAGACACAACAGATATATTGTGTGCCATGCAGGATCTTGGGGACAAGGCAAGATGGCCAAAGAAGAATGACAAGTCATATGCGTGGAAGGATAAATCAAAATGGTGTGCCTATCATGAAGATTTCGGCCACACAACTGAGAATTGCATAGCTCTCCGGAAAGAAATTAGTCATCTTCTCAACAAAGGATACTTAAAGGATCTGCTTGGGAAAAAGAAGGATCACGCGAAGGATCATGACAGAGTTCAGGATCCTGAGTCTCAGGATAATCGCAGTATCCCAACTAGAGCAGGATCCCCACCTTCGAACGCCAAGGTAATCAATGTTATTTCTGGTGGCTCTGATATATGTGGCACTTCTTATTCTGCAGCGAAGAGGCACGCAAGGGAATCAAAGTCAGAAAAGCCATATAAACCTACAAGGACTTCCATGAAGAAAGACGAGAAGGTCATAGCATTTGATGAGGATGATTTGCAAGATGTTCAAGATCCTCACCATGATGGTTTGGTTATTACTCTTTATGTTGCCAATCACTTTGTGCGAAGGATCCTGATCGATGGAGGAAGCTCGGTCAACATCATTCGTCTGGAGACTTTGAAAAGGATGGGTATCCCAGAATCAGAAATCACTTCGAGATCCACCGTATTGGTAGGATTTAGCGGAGAAGCAAAAAATACAGTTGGTGATATAAAATTGCCAATCTACATTGAAGGGGTAAACTCTGTTCAAAAGTTCTGTGTTATGGATTGTTTGTCGAGCTATAACATTATCCTAGGAAGACCATGGTTGCATGATATGAAAGCGGTACCCTCAACGTATCATCAATGCGTCAAATTACCAACCTCATGGGGGGTGGTCAAGATCAGCAGTGACCAACAAGAAGCAAAGGATTGTTATACAACGTCAATGAAATCTACTGCCAAGCCTCCGTCAGCATAGCAATTAAAGAACAAGGCATGGGATGTCCTGGATACAAAGGAGCAGGACGTCAAAGAAGTGCCGCTGAGCTCGAAGGATCCTGAAGAAAAGGTTCTTATAGGATCAAGCGTCCCAGAGGATCTTGAACAGGATCTGATGAAGTTCTTGAATCAAAGGAAATCGACTTTTGCCTGGAGACCATAGGATATGACAGGTATATCTAAGGATATCATAACTCATAAACTTGGAATTGATAATAGTTTCAGGCCGGTTCAACAAAAGAGAAGAAAATTTGCGCCGGAAATGAATGCTATTATCCAGGCTGATGTTGAAAGACTACTTGCTGCTGGCATGATAAGGGAAGTAAAGTTTCCAAGGTGGTTGGCAAACGTGGTGGTGGTACAAAAGAAGAATGGGAAATGGAGAGTGTGTGTGGACTATACGGATCTCAACAAAGCCTGCCCGAAGGATCCTTTTCCATTGCCCCATATAGATTCAATGGTGGATGCTACGGCTGGGCATGAGATCCTAACTTTTATGGATGCTTCTTCAGGATTTCAACAAATTCAGATGGAACCTTCGGACCAGGAAGACACAGCCTTCATAACCCCCATAGGTATTTATTGTTATGTTGCTATGCCTTTTGGTCTTAAAAATGCAGGTGCAACATACCAAAGGCTAGTCAATATGATGTTCAAAGACCAATTGGGAAGCACAATGGAAGTATACATCGACGACATGGTAGTAAAGTCAAATAAAATTGAGGATCATCTTCAGGATCTTAAGGTGGCCTTTGACATTCTAGATCAGTATAACATGAAGCTCAATCCTGCTAAATGTCACTTTGGAGTGGGGGCAGGAAAGTTCTTGGGATATATGGTGACCAAGAGAGGGATAGAAGCTAGCCCAGAACAGATCAAAGCCATTCTTAATCTAAAGTCTCCGTCAAGCCCAAAGGATATAAAAAGGTAATGGTAAGGATAGCACCTCTGAACCGTTTTATTTCAAGATCCTCAGACAGATGTAAGGAATTCTATGATATCCTCAAAAAGAACAAAAAATTTGAGTGGGGAGAAAGGCATGAAGCTGCATTTCGAGAATTGAAGGAATATTTGTCATCAGCTCCTTTATTGATGAAGACTGAGAATGGTGAACCACTGTTTCTCTATTTATCGGTATCCAGAAATGCTGTGAGTGCGGTGCTGGTGAAGGATCATGAAGGGCAACAACATCCTATTTACTATGTAAGTAAAAGCCTATTAGATGCTGAAACCAGGTATTCTCATCTCGAAAAACTTATACTTGCATTAGTCATGGCATCAACTAAACTTAGGCATTATTTTGAGACACACCCGATACATGTAAGAACCAATTATCCTATTAAAAACGTTTTGAGGAAACCAGAAATGTCAGGATGCTTATCTAAATGGTCTGTAAAATTAAGTGCTTATAATTTAATTTACGAACCTAGGAATGCAATTAAATCTCAAGCTTTAGCGGATTTTATTGCTGACTTTGCTAGTGATCTCCAAAATGAAGTAGATTTAGATGTGCAAGAACTAAATCAAATAAGTGAAAGATGGACATTATATACTGATGGTGCTTCTAATGTAAAAGGGACTGGATTAGGAATTGTATTAAAATCACCTCAAGGTGATATCATGCCTCAAGCCATAAGATGTGAATTTCAAGCTACAAATAATGAGGCAGAATATGAAGCATTAATTGCGGGATTACAATTAGCTAAGGATATTGGAATAAAATACTTAAATGTGTATGTTGATTCATTATTAATTGCTAATCACTATAATGGATCTTATACTGTAAAAGTAGATAGATTAGCTGCGTATTTGGAGATTGTTAAGGATCTTGCAGGTAGCTTCGAGATCTTCGATATTCAACAGGTACCACGAGAGGACAACACTGAAGCGGATGCTTTAGCTAATCTACGATCAAGTCTAAGGATCCCACCGGATGTCAAAATACCAACTATCCATATTGCAGCGCCTGCCATCGCTGATAAGGATCACAATGAAGAGCAAGTGTGTGACATTGAGGATCCTCAGCCTGGAGACAAATCGAATGCATCAGGTTCTGGGGGCAAGTCAGGATCATGGATGCAGCCGATCATGAAATATATACAACACGATGTGATCCCTAAGGATGAAAATAATCCTAAAGCCTTCAAATTAAAGGTATCCCGTTTTACTATTGAAAATGGTATATTGTTGATATCGCGTAAAAAGTCATGTTTTTACTACCGATATCTTTCTCATTCTGGAACAATTCTTGGCATTTTAATTCAAATATAGCACAAATCAGTAACATTATGCCAAGATGGTCAAAACGAGGTTGCACGATAAAAATCAAGCAAAACGGATGAAAAACGAAGATTCCACACACGTTTGAAGATTCAAGGCATCAAAGAGAGGTTTCAAGACTAAAATGCCCTCCACCAACATCCATTCTATCCAAGATGTTTTTTTTAAAAATACGAATCCAACAGAAGAAGAATCAACTAAAACGGATAAAGAATGAAGATTCTACGCCCGCCGAAAGATCTAAATGATTCGTACGCAATATCTGGAGCTAGGGACCTCATCTCAGGGCCTATCTTATATCAAAATCTTCGTTTTTGAATTATGAATCCAACAAAAAAAGAATCGACGCAAAGGGACGTATAACGAAGAAAACACGCACGAATCGAGAAACGAAGCAAAAGACGGCGAAACGGGGCGGGGGTGGGCCAGCCGCCGCCGGCCACCACAGGGGCGCCGCTGGCCACCCCGCACCCATCCCGGTTTCCGTTTTTGGTAACTTTTGGTACCTAGTGTGCCTACTTTTCGTGTTGTACGGTACCCGGTGCACCCTTTTGGCTACCCTTTTCTAACATGCACCTCTTGGTGCTAATGTGAGCCAAAGATCACCTATAAATAGGAGGCTTGATATCGCGTAAAAAGTCACGTTTTTACTACCGATATCTCTCTCATTCTGGAACGATTCTTGGCAAATTAACTCGAATATAGCACAAATCAGCAACATTATGCCAAGAAGGTCAAAACGAGGTTGCACGATAAAAATCAAGTAAAACGAATGTGAAACGAAGATTCCACACACGTTTGAAGATTCAAGGCATAAAAACGAGATTTCAAGACCAAAGAGCCCTTCACCAACATCCATTATTTCCAAGATGTTCGTTTTCAAAGTTCGGATCCAACAGAAGAAGAATCAACTGAAACGGGTAAAAATTGAAGATTTCGCGCCCGGCGGAAGATCCAAATGATCCATACGCAATATATGGAGCTAGGAACCTCATTTTAGGGCATATCCTATGTCAAAATCTTCGTTTTTGAATTACGAATCCAACAAAAAAAGAATCAACTCAAACGGTGTAAGTCCCCTAGTTTTAGGATCGATAACTTCGTTATCTGTAGTATTAAGGTGCGGAATCCCTCAATACGGTGTTATCTTACTAACAACAAATATGTTCGTATTGCGTTTTGTAAGACTTAGCTTTAAACGATAAATCATCAAAACCTAGTCGTAGGTTATGTTTTCTCTGGATTACTGGAATCGCAGAATGTAAAAGTATCAAAAGTGTTATGTTTTTCACGATTGAAAAACATTAAATATGTCGTCTCAACTCGCTGCCGCTGGGCCTGCGAGTTGACTCGACTCGTTCTGCAAGCCCAAGCCCATTATGCTTCGGCTCGTTATGCCTATCTGTGTCCACGAGTTCAGTTCTCATCTCGCTACTCAACTCGCAGCGACTTGAGAACTCGACTCGCATTAAACGTATATATTTATTTTGAATTTAATTATTCGTCTAACTTAAGAAAACAATATGTTTAACGAATATCACTAACAAAACAAATATTCTTTTACAAATCCAAATCAATATACAAACACAATAATAATTACACTAGTCCTATTTCAAGCTAGATCTGTTGTCACACTCTATATCCCAACAGACTCCCCCTTGACAATAGCTCTAGCGTCTTTATCTTCACGCTTGTCTTTGGTCTTCATTTGTAAATCTTACTGCCTGCGTAAATCTTCATCTTGATACACGTCTTAACCATCATCTGATAATTTCGTCCTAAATCACCCCATGCGTCTGTCGTCAAGATTCTATTTTCATTCAACTTAATCAAATCTTTCTTCGACATGTTCATTAGGTGTCGATGGTCATAAACTCTGAAGATTTCTCTTTCACCACCATCAACCTCATCATCAGCTTCAACCATAACAGCTTCTCCAGTTCCTGAATCTACATGCCATCTCTTCATATTACCCAGAATATCTTGTGGCATTGTCTTCAGTGGAATCTGTTGTATGCATCTAACAGCTGGATATATCTTCTTCCTTCTTCTTCTTCCTGTTCTTTGACTTCTCTCTTGTAGTTTCACAGTTTTTCCCTTTCTTGGCTTAATCTGAACAAACTTATTCGTACCAACCTCATGTCTAATGATTCTTTCAACACGATCAGCATAATCATCACGACTTGGGTTGTTAATCTCTAATCTAGCCAAATCACGTATTTCATAACGTGGTAGAGAACTAAAAACTGCAAGCTTTCGCTCAAAATATTGAACTCCGTCAAACCTTTTGATCGCAAAAAGCTTTAGTTCTGAGTCAAAGTACCAACCAATAATCCCTTTACGTGGTACACGCTTTTTCGTAATATCAACTTCAGAAATTCCAATCTTGTTCTTTTTCTTTGGAAGTTTCCTAAGTACAACAGCAGGATTTTTGGTTTGAACAAGAACTTCTTCTTCTTCATCAGAGGTTGAATCATCAATATCTTCATCTATATCGACAATTGTTGGACCTTGTTCATTTTCAATAACAACTTCTGTCCTCGATGGGCTCACATGGTGTTCATCAATGTTTGTATCTAGATCTACACCCATGTCTTGCACATTCTCAGGTACATCAGTCCAATCTGTAGGTGGTTGGAATTCTCCATCCTCAAGATCATAATCAATATCTTCATCTATCTCATCCAAAATATCATCTTCCGAATCAGATAGATCAAGCATTTCCATTCCTAGAGAAAAACATAAATACAAATATATTAATAATTCAAATTCTTCATTGATTTCCCTAAACCAATCTAAGAATTTCTTTATTAATTCTTTTGTATATTTTAACCTAACATATAAACGCAATTTACATACAACTTATAAAATCTTTTATTGATTACCCTGAATCAATCCAAAATTTCTTAAGTCTACTTAACAAATATTAATTAATTTTAAATTCTAATGCATTGTGAATAATCACCAAACATTTAAATTTACTATTAATTACCTTATATAATTTCCAAGTGTTAATTGATCTCATTCATTATCAATTTAACCTTTAAATTATATATCATTTGTCTAGTTAACACGAATACATTTTTAACTTGTTAATTACTTATATACCTTACGGTCTTAAGTCCATAATCAAATCTAAAATGCATATGTTATCATAAAATTTTGACCGCCGATATTAATCGGAACACGCCGCTCGACTACTCAAAGAGTCGGAAGTCTTTCGATCACTATTTTATCTTAACACATAATGATATAAACTTAAATTACATCAAACATATTTTACTTAAAATAATAATAACCCTAAGCCAAATATATTTACACAATAAATTAAGTTTACATTTGTTCACTACAAACTATTACAAATATTACAGTACTATGATAATACTAAGCTATCTTACCAGCTTCAGTATCACCCGGTACAGTCTTATCTGCACTTGTATCCACTCCAGAACCACTAGCACCAGCACTAGACTCCCCCTGAATCGTAGCTTGCTCACCAGTCTTTGAAGGACCAGTCTGCTCACCACCTTTTGGTGCATTGGGATCATCGTCCTTGTCTGAATCTCTTTTCCTCTTCAGTTCATTTTCCTTGCAAGACTCCAGATATACCAATATCTCCCCCTGAGTAGACTATCCTGAATGCGATCTCAAGACCAGACTCTCCAAAAAAGATAACTTCAGTCTCTGTACAGTGAAGTTGTAACAACCGCCAAATTAGGACTAGTAATTAGTGCCTAATTCTCTGTCAATACATGTAATTAGTTTCATGTTAGGCTAATTAATGTATCAAATTATATATTGGTGAATATATACGGTTACGCGATTTGATTTGATCGTACACAGTTTTAAAATCGAATGTAATTCGATTCAGAAAATACGGACGTTGGTGAAACATTTTAATATAAACATGAACCATTATTTAAAAACACTATGACATTCGGAATTACCTTTTAATAATAATCGCAAATTGTCCTATTTCGGACAATTGAAATTTCGCGACTTAAAAACAAACTACCCAAAAATTTATTGAACGTTTTAGAAAAATAATTCAATTAAATAACTTAACAAAATTTGTATTATTAAATGAATAATTAACACGCAAAATAAATACTGTACATTTAAACGACGGAGGAAACGAACACCGCACGGAGCGCGGAGACGCGGACTGAAAATGGGAGGTTAACCTCCCACTCTCACTCTCTTTCTCCTCACTTTCTTTTCTCTTTCCTCTTTTCTTTTCTCTCAATCACCAACTTCACCATCACCACCATCTTACAATTTCACAAAATAACAACACTAAACTACACCGAATTATACCCTCCATTTGGAAGAAAAGCATCACCTCGCAACGATCTACATTCCTATCTTTTCGGATTTCTCATCCGACATTTTGTAAGTTTCCGACAAATCCCGACATCTCTCGTTTTTGATCATTTTTACTTGTTTATGGTTTATAATGGCTTATTATGTCCATTTTTGGGTTGGGTAAAAGATTTGGACCCAACGGAAACCGGGAAACTCGTTTTCGACTAAATTTCCAGCCATCAGACCGCTACGTCGCACCTGGCCAGGGGCCTCTGCGACGTCGCGACCTACGTCGCACAAAAATCCCAACGTCGCACTAGCGACGCAGCCCCTTACGTCGCATTAATTTGCGAAGGTCGCATCATGCGACGTACATGCCCACGACGTACATGCCCACGTCGCACCCGACGTCGCACCCGACGTCGCACAAAACAGAACCTTGAAAACTCAGATTTTTACTAAGTGTCAGAACCAAGATTTTAACACCTGATTTTACCCAAATTCGGATCCAGATGCGTTTTTCGTCAAAGCAATATAGTAGAAATAAAAATTTTCCAAGCTGACCTGGCAGCTCGACCCCAGCCAAGGGCTCTGCCCCTTGGACCCCGCCAGGGGCTGTCGCCCCTTGGACCCCGCTACCAGGGGCGCTGCCCCCGGACCCCCGTCATTAGATGTTGTAAATACTTTTCACACTAAGTGTCGAACACTTACAAATAACGAAATCTGATTCAACGATACATATAACGTTAACACTTTGAATCATTATTACAAACCGTCACCAACGGGCCATACTTGTTTTCAAACTACAAACGGATTACTAAACAAACACTTGGACATAACGAGTTGTGTAGACAACTAGCCTAGATGGTCTTGCGAGACATCTACTTACTTAACTTTATATGTTTAGGCATTTAAAGGCTACGGGTTCGGAGAACCAACTGTTGATATTACTTACTCGTTTATTGATATAAACGCACTTGCAAAGACTCAGGTGAGTCTTACGGCCCCACTTTTACTGTTTTATCTTATTGGGGGAGATACATGCTACTTATTTTTCCTGAACACAAGTACTAAACTGATTTCTATACCAAACGGAATTGCATGAGTTAATTACTATTTACTGAAGTCTCTCCATCATATATCGTTAGTTATGGACTTAAGCGCGAACAGTAGTTAATGGATCCATTAGGGAAATGACCCTCCCTGCCCGGGGTAGTAGCGCTACCACGTACTGGTTTACACGTATAAACGGGTGACTATTATTTCGTTACTTATGCTTGCTCAATTTCGAGCATGTCACGGGAGCAACTGATTATTTACGGGTTAAGCTTCGATTATGAGCCTCATGGCAACGGTATAACTTGATTACTTTACTTTTGCGAGAATTGCAAATACTTGATATACGCCTACGGGCACTACTGATGAAATCTTGTGTTCAAACTGATTATTTACTGATAAACCTGTGAGATTCACCAACCTTTTGGTTGACCCTTTTTAGCATGTATTCTCAGGTACACTTACGGAGTAGGATCACTCCAGGATTATTAGCTAGAGTCGCATGATTTCCAAACTGCATTTAACGGAGATTCTTTGGCATTATCTTTTGTAACTATGGTTATGTAATAGAATCTCCCGTCACATACGCGGACTCTAGGCTTACATATTTTTGTAAAGAAAACTATATGTTTTCAAACGATTTAATTATGGAATGTAATTATTTTACAAAACTTCTCATTTAGAGGTCGTTTGCTGTATATCTTGTGCTTTGTATATTGATTAGTAACACCCAAGTATGCTTCCGCAAATCACTAAATTTGGGGGTGTTACAGATTGGTATCAGAGCCTAAGGTTATAGTGAACTAGGTTGCATTTAGTGGGCCTAGACTATGACCATTAGGCAGTATTTCCTTACTAGGCATGATTGGTTCAGGAATTACATCATACGACTTTAATTTAACATAGCCTGATCAACTATGTACAATTAAGGAAAGATGATGTGAGGTCTGAAATGGTTGTGTCGAACAGGAATGCGTTAGTTGACTCTGACCACGAGAGAACCGAACCATTACTTGTTACGTGCTAGACTTTAGGCTGGATATTACATACTTATATATATTAGCCTCGTCTTACTTACACTCTGCCACAGGAATGGCAAACACACCACCTAATCCGTCACACTCTCACCCACATGGGTCACAAAACCCACGCGTAGCCAGGAGGAACACAAGGTCACCTCGAACTAGCCCCTATCCTGTTCATAACTTTCAGAACTCGGCACATCTCACGGTGCCAGTGTTGGCTACCCAACTCCGCCGTCAGGAACAAAGGCTCGAACATCTTGAACGGGAACAACACCGAATGACCTACCTGCTTCGCCAGGCACTTGATCACATATCCCAACTCCAGCAAGAACAAGAGGATACAAACGTCACTGTAAGCATAATTCAGGATTCAATAACCGCTGAATTAGGTGCGGATGAACTCGTAAGGAACCGACTAGAGGAATGTGAACAGCGTTCACAGGAGACTGAGGAGCACTCTCGAACACTAGTACAACGATTGGCCTTGGTTGAAGACAACGCCAGACAAGCCAACAGACTAGCAGAAACTGTAGACCGCCTCGTCGCACTGATGGAGCAGATTAACCTGCATCAAGATTAGATCAGTCTGTAATTTGTAACCGGTTAACTATCTAATTAGAACCTATGTAATTCAACCGGATGTAACAATTCCTGGTACTTTTGTATTATTACTACTCTGTAACCTTTTGGAAAACTCGTACTTTGTATCCAACTCTTATCTAATGGAATGTGGTTATCACCTCGTACTGTTATCGTGTATCTCATTATATACACTTGTGATATATCATAGTTTCATGCAAATAACTTATTCCACTTTCTTTGTTCTTTCCTTGATCAGCAGCATGCCTCCTCGTCGACAAATCACCAACACTGAAGCTGAAGTTGCGGGTCTGATTGCCCGTAGCGTGGCCCAAGCTCTAGCTACCCGGACTTCAGCTCCTGGTAGCGAAGATACCGCTAACAATGGACCACAACCCAAGCCCTGCTCATATAAGGACTTCCAAAACTGCAAACCTCTGAACTTTGCAGGTACTGAGGGAGCAATCGGTCTAATACGTTGGATCGAGAAAGTTGAATCGGTATTTCTTATCTGCAACTGTGCGGAGGGGGACAAGGTTAATTTCTCCGTTAGTACTTTTACTGACACCGCACTCACGTGGTGGAACACCCATGCCCAAACTGTGAGCGTTGCCAATGCTTACAAACTCCCGTGGGAGGAGTTGAAGGAGATGTTAAGGGGTGAGTATTGCCCCAGGGATGAACTGAAACAACTGGAGCTGGAATTCTGGAATCATAAGATGCAAGGTGATGATATCACCGGGTACACCAACCGTTTCCACCAACTGGCACTTCTGTGCCCAACCATGGTCGATCCTGAATACAAGAGGATCGAGAAATACGTCGATGGACTGCCCGAGAAACTCCAGGACCTGGTGACTTCATCCAAACCAGGTACTATCCAGAACGCCATCCGTATGGCCCATGAACTTACGGCAAACGCTGTCCGCCGTAGCACCACCTCAGCCCCACCTGCAAACAACAAACGAAAGTGGGAAGGAAACCCCAACTCATCCAACCAAATCACCAACCGAAGACCCGAGCCTATTAGGGCTTATTCATCCGGCTCTTCAGAAAAGAAAGGGTACAGTGGAAGCAAGCCCTACTGCCCCAAATGCAATCGTCACCACGACGGTTCCTGCCCTTGCCCAAACTGCAAACGTTTTGGGCATCTGGCCAAGGATTGTCGAAACACCAGTGCCCCGAAGACTTGTTATGGGTGCGGAAGTCCTGGGCATTTTCAGAATAATTGCCCTAAGCAGAAAAACAACAACAACAACAACAACAACAACAAGCGGAACAACAACTCTGCTCGCAGCAGAGCATTTGTCATCAAAGCTGGGGAAGCTAGGGAAGACCCAAATGTTGTAACGGGTACGTTTCTTCTCAACGATCTTACTGCTTCAGTATTATTTGATACCGGTGCTGATAAAAGTTTCATATCTGAGAGTTTTGCCCACTACTTGATATCACCCCCGCGGCCTTAGATGTTAAGTACACAGTAGAACTTGCAAATGGTAAACTCATAGAAACCGATAGTGTGATACCTAATTGCACTTTAAACCTAGCCGACGAAATCTTTTCAATCGATCTAATGCCTGTTGAACTGGGAAGTTTCGATGTCATCGTGGGTATGGACTGGTTGTCCAAGCACCGGGCCGAAATTGTTTGCCATGATAAAATCGTCCGAATTCCTCTCGCCGCTGGTAGTACCTTGGTCATACAAGGGGAGACTGGTGGGTCGAGACTAAACTTAATCTCCTGTTTAAAAACCCGAAAATTTCTGAGAAAGGGTTACCCAGCAATCCTCGCGCACATCACGGAGAACAAGTCGGAGGAGAAGCGACTTGAAGATGTGCCAATCGTTAGAGACTTTCCCGAAGTCTTTCCAGAAGAACTACCTGGTTTACCTCCACCTAGACAGGTTGAGTTCTCGATTGATCTAGTGCCGGGTGCCACACCGGTGGCCCGAGCACCGTATCGCCTAGCCCCATCCGAACTTCAGGAGTTGTCTACTCAGTTACAGGAACTCCTGGATAGAGGATTCATCAGACCGAGTTCTTCACCTTGGGGAGCTCCGGTCTTGTTTGTTAAAAAGAAAGACGGTTCATTTCAAATGTGTATTGACTACCGAGAGTTGAACAAACTAACCGTCAAGAACCGATACCCACTCTCTCGAATCGATGATCTGTTCGACCAACTTCAAGGATCAAGCTGTTATTCAAAGATTGACCTTCGATCAGGTTATCACCAATTGCGTGTTCGCGATGCTGACATCCCAAAAACCGCATTCAGAACCCGTTACGGGCACTACGAGTTCCAAGTGATGCCCTTTGGTCTAACAAACGCACCGGCTGTATTCATGGACCTTATGAATCGGGTGTGCAAACCTTACCTCGACAAGTTTGTCATTGTTTTTATCGATGACATCCTTATCTATTCGCGAAACGAACAAGAACACGCACAACACCTCAGAACCATCCTAGAACTACTTAGACACGAGAAGCTTTACGCCAAATTCTCTAAGTGTGAGTTCTGGATAAGCACCGTTCAATTCCTTGGACACGTTATCGACAGTCAGGGAATTCATGTAGACCCGTCAAAAATCGAGGCAATTAAGAACTGGAAAGCGCCAACCACCCCAACCGAGGTACGCCAATTCTTGGGATTGGCCGGTTACTACCGCCGTTTCATCGAAAACTTTTCGAAAATTGCCAAACCCCTCACGGTGCTGACTCAGAAGGAAAAGAAATTCGATTGGACCGATAAACAAGAGTCGGCATTCCAGCTGTTGAAATTCAAGCTTTGCAGTGCACCCATTCTATCTCTACCCGAAGGCACCGATGACTTCGTGGTATACTGCGATGCTTCTCACCAAGGTCTCGGTTGCGTGCTGATGCAACGAGACAAGGTCATTGCTTACGCTTCCCGGCAACTTAAAGTTCATGAGAAAAACTATACAACTCACGACCTCGAGCTAGGGGCCGTGGTATTCGCCCTAAAAATCTGGAGACATTATCTTTATGGTACCCGCAGCACTGTATTCACAGACCACAAAAGTCTCCAACACATTTTCAACCAGAAAGATCTCAACATGAGACAACGTAGATGGGTTGAATTACTCACCGATTACGACTGCGAGATCAAATATCATCAGAGCAAAGCAAACGTGGTTGCTGATGCTCTCAGCCGTAAAGAACGAACAAAACCACTTCGAGTCCGAGCACTCAGTATTACCATTCATAACGACCTCACCACCCAAATACACCTTGCCCAACTCGAAGCCCTGAAACCCAATAACTTCAAGAACGAGGCCTTGCGAGGCATGGATAAACAATTCGAGATCAGACCCAACGGGATTAGGTATTTCTCAAACCGAATCTGGTTGCCTAATTTCGGAAACCTTCGGGACTTGGTGATGGATGAAGCTCACAAGTCCAAGTATTCTATCCACCCGGGATCCGACAAAATGTATCACGACATCAAGGAGTTTTACTGGTGGCCGAACATGAAAGCTGACATTGCCTTGTACGTTAGCAAATGCTTAACTTGTTCCAAGGTCAAGGCCGAGCACCAAAGACCTTCCGGATTGCTCCAACAACCTGAAATTCCTCAATGGAAATGGGAGCAAATTACCATGGACTTCATAACCAAACTACCTAAATCGGCGAGCGGTTGCGATACCATTTGGGTGATCGTCGATCGTCTCACCAAATCAGCTCATTTTCTGGCAATCAGAGAAACCGATAAAATGGAACGCCTTACACAAATTTACATCAAGGAAATCGTTTGCCAACATGGTGTCCCTATCTCGATTATCTCTGACAGGGATGCTCGATTCACATCTCGCTTCTGGCAGTCACTCCAAAAATCACTGGGTACCCGTCTCGATATGAGTACCGCGTACCATCCTCAGACCGATGGCCAGAGCGAACGAACTATTCAGACACTGGAAGACATGCTACGAGCCTGCGTAGTTGATTCCGGTACCAATTGGGAAAGACATCTACCGTTGTGCGAGTTTTCGTACAACAACAGCTATCAAGCCAGCATTAAAGCTGCACCCTTTGAAGCACTGTACGGTCGTAAGTGCCAATCACCGATCTGTTGGACTGAAGTGGGAGATAGTCAACTCACTGGTCCTGAACTCATACATGAAACCACAGAGAAAATCATTGAAATCCAAAACCGACTCAAAGCCGCGCGTGATCGTCAGAAAAGCTATGCTGACGTGAGACACAAGCCACTCGAGTTCCAAGTTGGGAATCGAGTACTCTTAAAAGTATCGCCTTGGAAAGGCGTAATCCGATTCGGCAAACGCAGAAAATTAAACCCCAGGTACATTGGACCTTTTGAGATCCTCGAGAAGATAGGTCCAGTGGCATATCGACTGCAGCTGCCCTCTGAACTCAGCAGTGTGCACCCTACCTTTCACATTTCTAACTTAAAGAAATGTCTGTCCGACGAGACACTTATTATACCACTTGACGAGATTCGCATCGATGACAAACTACATTTCGTTGAGGAACCCGTCGAAATTATGGACCGCGAGGTCAAACAACTGAAACAGAGTCGTATTCCCATCGTCAAAGTCAGGTGGAATTCTAGACGTGGTCCTAAATTCACTTGGGAACGGGAAGACCAAATGCGACTCAAGTATCCCCACTTATTCACTGATTCTACCCCGAACGCGACTTCGACTTAAATTTCGGGACGAAATTCTTTTAACAGGGGGAGAATGTAACAACCGCCAAATTAGGACTAGTAATTAGTGCCTAATTCTCTGTCAATACATGTAATTAGTTTCATGTTAGGCTAATTAATGTATCAAATTATATATTGGTGAATATATACGGTTACGCGATTTGATTTGATCGTACACAGTTTTAAAATCGAATGTAATTCGATTCAGAAAATACGGACGTTGGTGAAACATTTTAATATAAACATGAACCATTATTTAAAAACACTATGACATTCGGAATTACCTTTTAATAATAATCGCAAATTGTCCTATTTCGGACAATTGAAATTTCGCGACTTAAAAACAAACTACCCAAAAATTTATTGAACGTTTTAGAAAAATAATTCAATTAAATAACTTAACAAAATTTGTATTATTAAATGAATAATTAACACGCAAAATAAATACTGTACATTTAAACGACGGAGGAAACGAACACCGCACGGAGCGCGGAGACGCGGACTGAAAATGGGAGGTTAACCTCCCACTCTCACTCTCTTTCTCCTCACTTTCTTTTCTCTTTCCTCTTTTCTTTTCTCTCAATCACCAACTTCACCATCACCACCATCTTACAATTTCACAAAATAACAACACTAAACTACACCGAATTATACCCTCCATTTGGAAGAAAAGCATCACCTCGCAACGATCTACATTCCTATCTTTTCGGATTTCTCATCCGACATTTTGTAAGTTTCCGACAAATCCCGACATCTCTCGTTTTTGATCATTTTTACTTGTTTATGGTTTATAATGGCTTATTATGTCCATTTTTGGGTTGGGTAAAAGATTTGGACCCAACGGAAACCGGGAAACTCGTTTTCGACTAAATTTCCAGCCATCAGACCGCTACGTCGCACCTGGCCAGGGGCCTCTGCGACGTCGCGACCTACGTCGCACAAAAATCCCAACGTCGCACTAGCGACGCAGCCCCTTACGTCGCATTAATTTGCGAAGGTCGCATCATGCGACGTACATGCCCACGACGTACATGCCCACGTCGCACCCGACGTCGCACCCGACGTCGCACAAAACAGAACCTTGAAAACTCAGATTTTTACTAAGTGTCGGAACCAAGATTTTAACACCTGATTTTACCCAAATTCGGATCCAGATGCGTTTTTCGTCAAAGCAATATAGTAGAAATAAAAATTTTCCAAGCTGACCTGGCAGCTCGACCCCAGCCAAGGGCTCTGCCCCTTGGACCCCGCCAGGGGCTGTCGCCCCTTGGACCCCGCTACCAGGGGCGCTGCCCCCGGACCCCCGTCATTAGATGTTGTAAATACTTTTCACACTAAGTGTCGAACACTTACAAATAACGAAATCTGATTCAACGATACATATAACGTTAACACTTTGAATCATTATTACAAACCGTCACCAACGGGCCATACTTGTTTTCAAACTACAAACGGATTACTAAACAAACACTTGGACATAACGAGTTGTGTAGACAACTAGCCTAGATGGTCTTGCGAGACATCTACTTACTTAACTTTATATGTTTAGGCATTTAAAGGCTACGGGTTCGGAGAACCAACTGTTGATATTACTTACTCGTTTATTGATATAAACGCACTTGCAAAGACTCAGGTGAGTCTTACGGCCCCACTTTTACTGTTTTATCTTATTGGGGGAGATACATGCTACTTATTTTTCCTGAACACAAGTACTAAACTGATTTCTATACCAAACGGAATTGCATGAGTTAATTACTATTTACTGAAGTCTCTCCATCATATATCGTTAGTTATGGACTTAAGCGCGAACAGTAGTTAATGGATCCATTAGGGAAATGACCCTCCCTGCCCGGGGTAGTAGCGCTACCACGTACTGGTTTACACGTATAAACGGGTGACTATTATTTCGTTACTTATGCTTGCTCAATTTCGAGCATGTCACGGGAGCAACTGATTATTTACGGGTTAAGCTTCGATTATGAGCCTCATGGCAACGGTATAACTTGATTACTTTACTTTTGCGAGAATTGCAAATACTTGATATACGCCTACGGGCACTACTGATGAAATCTTGTGTTCAAACTGATTATTTACTGATAAACCTGTGAGATTCACCAACCTTTTGGTTGACCCTTTTTAGCATGTATTCTCAGGTACACTTACGGAGTAGGATCACTCCAGGATTATTAGCTAGAGTCGCATGATTTCCAAACTGCATTTAACGGAGATTCTTTGGCATTATCTTTTGTAACTATGGTTATGTAATAGAATCTCCCGTCACATACGCGGACTCTAGGCTTACATATTTTTGTAAAGAAAACTATATGTTTTCAAACGATTTAATTATGGAATGTAATTATTTTACAAAACGTCTCATTTAGAGGTCGTTTGCTGTATATCTTGTGCTTTGTATATTGATTAGTAACACCCAAGTATGCTTCCGCAAATCACTAAATTTGGGGGTGTTACAGAAGTCCGCAAGCAACGTCTCATGAGTCTTCATCAACAGATTGTACGATTCACTCTGCTTGAGTATCTGCTGTGAAAGAAGATGAATTATATAACCACCGGTAAAGACATCGGTTCAGTAACCACCGGTGCATCCATCTCTACCTGCGGTGTATCCTGAGCAACTGTATACAGAATTAACTGTCTCAGTTCAACTCCTGATTAAACAACAAGTTAAGATTATTTAACTTTTATAATCAATACTAACCTTCTCGAATAGTCAGCGTTCTCGGACGCTTCATCAAAGGAATCTCAACTTCCTCAGTACCTTCCTCCATAACACTCTTACCTTTTCTCTTTCTTTCAGAAAGAGACGGAGGAGGAGAAGGTGTATTGTCAGAATCTTCATCTGACGCCGTCTCACAATCACGACCTCTAGATGATCTAATAGTCTCCTAAAGTTTAAATATATTCAACATTTATGATTAGCGTAAGCTCTATCATACAAGTTCTATATATTTAAGATTAATCAGATATAATACCTCAGTTGGTACAACAACTGATCTATCAAGCTGTATCTGCTCATCCTCAAGTAATATAACTTCGGGATTTGCAGCCTCAGCTTCAGCATCCTGTTCGTGTAATGATATTTATATTTTAAAATCAGAAATAATATCCAATTTACTAAATATCTAATATCAGAATCATTATATAATAATAATATGCATCTATGATTAATAAAACAATCTATCAACTTAGCATCAATATTATTACATAAATAAAAGATTACCTCAGGTGGTGCTAAATAACTCTCAATGTCTTGAAGCAAAGGATTTGTCGCATCATCATTCTGCTCCAAAACCTCTTGCACAACCTGTGCAGCAACATCTTGATTCACCTGCTGATCAACCTGACCAACCTGAATAAGAACATCCTCAAGAAGCCCTTGTGGATCTTCAGGTTGAGCTTCCTCTGCTACAGGTTCTGGTACAACATCAGCCTCAGCAGGAGCAACAGCAGCAGCAGGAGCTACATCTAACCACCCATGATTTGGCGGCGTCACATAAGCAGGATCAACAATATAGCCAAAGAGATCACGAGTCTCCGGCTTGACATATTCCTCCCGCCGAATAGTCTGCTGAAACATCGCGTTGTATCCTCTGAGCGCGATAGTATCTACACGTAGGTGCGGCTCAGGGATAACAATATCCGGAAGATGAGCACGGATAATCATCATACAGAACCTCGGGTAGATCATAAATCTAGATCTAACAGAACCCGATATCTGTCTTACCATCTCGCCAAAAATATAATCACAAAAACTGTATGGTTTATTGTAAACCAGTGACAGTACCGCCGATACAAGAGCAGGGCTCAACTTATCAAAACCGCCCTTCTTCGGTCCAAAAACTGTGACTATAACGTGCCATAAGAATCTCCATTGCCCAATAACGAGTGCCTTGAGGAATTGACGTCCTCTTCTCTCACCAGTATAACCCATGCGACCTAACGCTCCCTCGATAAAATCACTGGAGTACTCAGTAGGACCATCTTCTTGGTCTACTGTACCCATATGTAAAATCTGACGAAGGTCAGAAGCAGCAAAAATAATCGGATGTTGATTTACCGATGCGCGAATAACCGGTGGGTTAACCGATTCATCATACTGAATGTCCGTCCAAAAATCGTTCAGTATAGTCTGAGAGATCTGTGGAGACTCTGTAAGCGTATATCTAATACGTGAACGTGCAAAGAAGGTCAGCACTTGAGCTACTTTGCTAGCTCCCTTTGCTGATAGATCAAGATCCACAAGAATATTGTAACACCCGCCAAATTAGGACTAGTAATTAGTGCCTAATCATATGTTAATACATGTAATTAGTTCCTTGTTAGGCTAATTAATGTATCGAATTATATATATATATATTGTTGAATATATACGAATATGCGATTTGATTAAATCGTACGCAATTTAAATCGGATGTATTTCGATTCAATATTATACGGACGTTGGTGACTCATTTTATTAAATAACGCTTTTATGTCAAAAATATTATTCTGATAATATTTCGTATTCATTCGTATCGTACAAACCAAACTTACACGATTTAAAACATTAAACCGCACAAACGAAATAAACTAACTTACGTTTTATAACACAAATATAAAATGATTTGTAAAATATTTAAATAATATATCGCGTAATAAATCGTAATTTAAAATTTATAATTAAAATGTAAATAATTAATTAACGTTTAAACGACGGAGCAAACGAACACCACACGGGACGCGGAGCGAAAACTGGAAAGTGGGGATAACCCCCACCTCCCACTTCTTTTTCTTCATTTTATCTTTTCTTCACTCTCTCTCTCTTTACTTTTCTCTCTAAACAAACAAACCACCAAAATCCACCTAAATCGCACAATACTAGTATCAAACGCAACCGGATCATAAATATTTTTAGAGATTCACGACCACCTCGCGACGATCTACAACGCTATCTTTCCGGATTTTTATTTCGGCAAATTGTAAGTTTCCGACAAAATCCCGAAATCTCTCGATCCTTCGTATTTTTCGTTTGTGGTTGTTATTATAACTAGTATATGTCCATTACAATGTATAGAACACGATTTCATAGCTTAAAAACGAGTTTAAAACGGATTTTTCACCGGAAAAACGTTGATAGCCGGACTTTCTGGGCTGGTGTTCATCTATGCGACACAAGCCTTGTGTCGCATATTGTGTCGTATTTTAGCCTTTGTGTCGCATAAATTCCCTTGTGTCGTACCTTATGTCGTACCAGATAATTAGTGTCGCAAGTCTTGCGACACAACCACTATGTCGCATACACCATACGACACAATCACTATGTCGCTGTTGAATCAGCATCTCGTATCTATGCGACACAACCCTTGTGTCGTATAGACATTGTGTCGCATTCCTATGCGACACAACCCTTGTGTCGCATGACAAACTTTTGTGTCGCATATTGTGTCGCAAAACACAGAAAACTCAGATTTTTACTAAGTGTCGAGACCTAAAATTTTAACACCTGATTTTACCCAAATTCGGATCCAGATGCGTTTTTCGTCAAAGCAATATAGTAAAAATAAAAATTTTGTCATTGGACCCCGCCAGGGGCTCTGCCCCTTGGACCCCGCCAGGGGCTCTGCCCCTTGGACCCCGCCATGGGCTGCCGCCCCTTGGACCCCGCTACCAGGGGCGCTGCCCCCGGACCCCCGTACTTAGGTTCCGTAACGGCTTCTAAAACACAATCGAAACACATTTTTCAAAGTAAAACGCCACGAAATCACAATAATAATAGTTGAGATTATTATTACAAATCCGTCACCAACGGGCCGTACATGTTTTCAAACACTTAACAAATCAACCAAATCGTAGTAATTTGGACATATATATAGTTGTGTAACAACTACAAGGGTGATCTTTTGAGATACCCAATCATGATTATAACCATCGCGTGTCGTGGACACCCTCAGGTTACAAGTCTTTGGACTTCATATTCGGCTAATCAACTTACGTTTGTGTAAACGCATTCAGACTCAGGTGAGTCTCATAACCCCTCTTTTTACTGTTTTACTCAGGGGTGTGATATACTGCTCAACTTTTAACATGTGAACGCAAGTACCAACTTTTCATATACTACATGAGTTTTTCGAAACTAATCATTTTAAAGTCCTCCGTCAGCATAGTTGTTAATACGTTGTAGCGTGAATATTAGTATATGGTACCATATAGGATTGACCCACCTCGTCCGGGTTAGCAAGCACTAACCGGGTAAACGGACGTACTAATATTTGGGAAGACGAATGTGGATTAGGCATTCGTGGAGGCACCTCGCCCGGAATTCTCTATAGGGGACCCGGCCCTCGAGTTAAGCTCAACTATGTGCTCATGGCTGTATACACGATGACTATCATTTAATTGCTGGATGCAATTCATTATTTAATTGCTGGATGCAATTCATTATTTAAATCTTGCGGGTCACACTATATTAACTGATTTCAAACCTGTGAGCTCACCAGCTTTTAGCTGACCTTTTAGCATATATCGCAGGTACCAAGCAGTAGGATGTTTCTGCTTCAGGATTTTAGCTCGAGTCAGCATACAGAAGATTGAGATTTTCTTGCATTAGTATATTTTGTACAAGTACTTATGTACTGAAATCTCATTTGATTTAAACTTGAGCTATGTAAAGCTTTAAATGTTGTAAACATTTCTATTATCAATATATTTTGTTAAAACGACGCATATAGAGTCGTTTACTATATATCTTTGTGCTTTGTTATTGATTAGTAACACCCAAATCAAGCTTCCACAAATCATTCAATTTGGGGGTGTTACAAATATTGTGACCCTTATCAAATTGTCTCGCCATATCTGTACAAGAAACACAAATGACAAAAACAGTTAATGCACGTTAGTAAGTTATAAACTATAATGTTTATGAATCAAAATGATCATCTAACATCTTAGTTCTTAACATATTAAACACATATATAACTTATAACTAATAAATCGTAAGTCCAATATGTAAAATCCGTTAATTACTTGTTAATAAGAAATTCTCAAGTCGTTAACATTTTATAAAACCAATATATATATTATACCGCTAACAAAAATTAGGACACGCCACTCGATTACATTGTGAATCGGTAGACTTTCGATATATATATACATACATTGTCATAGGAATACAAAATATACTAGTTATTACTTAAAAAGTCTTAACTCTTATAAAAAAACCTTTTTTTTTTAAATTTAGCTAAGTTCGGGACTCGCATAAGACACCTATGCGAATCGAGTTCAACTCGTTTCGCTTATCAACTCGCGATTGGATATGCAGCCAAGTGAACTCGCTAATCATGTCGATCTGCAGGTCAACTCGCTGGTCGATCCGCTAGTCAACTCGCTGCGAGTTGAATCGAAGGTTCAACTCGTTCGATGAACAGCCGTCGCGAGTTTAAACTTAAAATCGATGATTTTGTTAGTTTTAACATGATCAAATGATATATTTACGTTTATTAAGGTTCGTTTAACATTAATCCTAAGGATTCGTGTTCTAACAAGCCGTTAATCTACGTGAATCGATCAAACTTTAAACCGAAACCCTAAGTTTATAAAAACTTCGATTTCTTGTTAATTAGACGGTGAAATCCGTTGTATTTTACCTCAATATGTTCGCAATCTAAAGGTGAATAAAATCTACGGATCAAAAACTCGTTCTTCGTATTTGTAAAATCGAAATCAAACGAAAACTACGTTTCGCCTCGTTTCGCCTGGAAGCGGATTCGCCAAGTTGAAGTGAACTCGCGAATGCTGTGGATCCGGTGATCTATTGACTCGTTTGACCTCCTGTTTTATACTCTGTATCCGATTCGCGAGAATTCAAGTGGATTCGCAAGTTGATGCCAACTCGCAGTAACAATTAAAAACACGAATTTAATGCTAAGTATAAATAAAAACCCGATATTTTACAAGTCTAAATTATGATTAATTTTCACTTGTATTTGTCACGTTGTTCAACTCAAAAATATACAGTATAATTTAATTCCGAAGGGTAAATTCAGATAAACACAAAAATTAAAAACAAATAAAAATAAGATAAAAATACAACTATATAAACTTTGATATCAAGTACCATTTTATTAATCACTTGAAACAAAGTACATATACAAAGTAAATAAGATTTTATCTGCTTAGGGATCATATTAGTAAGAATAAGCAATTAATTATATATTAAAAAGTCTAAGCAGATTGGTAGTATACATACCTCATGAAATTCAAATAAATTACTATAAAATTACAACTAAATTCATCATTGATATATTTATATTTATAAAACTATATCTTAGATACCTTTATCCACATAGCATAATTAATAAATGCATTACTCATATAAAGTGAATATTTTATTATAGACAGTTCAAGACGATTACCGGTATTATGATCCACATAAACAAATTACACTCAATTTTCTAAGCAAACACTTTATTGTTAGTATGAATATTATCAAGTGCTTCCTATTATATGACATACTGAAGAATTCAAGTAAAACACATAACACTGCATCATTAAATTTCAAGGTAGCGGTTACTAAATGATGTATCTTTTCGAAACATATAACATACACTTGAATTTTTTATTTTTTTTAAGTTAGACAAATATCAAACATACTTTGAATATGCTATGTTATCTAAGTCTGTACGTAGTACAACAGAAGATCCCTTCTAGCATAATTCAAAATATATTTGAGAATATTAATTTAATTAAAGGCTTCAGTTCTGTACTTAGTACAACAAAGTTACCAGTAATTAAGTTAATACCCATATTGCTACTATTTGTCACTTTAAATTAAGATACATGATAACAGTGTATAGTAATACCATCATTCAACATTTAAGACTTAAAGTCATACATCATAGAATAGTAACACAAAATAATAAATAAGTAGTTAAGTAATTTCTTAAGGCTTAGAAAATTTCATATAATTTGCCTACCAGTACATCATATGATGAAGCCATCTAAAGATTTAATATAAATAAACAAATTATAACTTGTGGATATAGGTGTATAATCAAATAAATATAAACACATACCTGATAGAACCGCTGTAGTTCTAAAGCAACTTTATTTGAACCTACTACCATATCATACTTAGGACTTAAGCTTATTATTGTAAAGCTTATTCTCCTAATATACTATCATATCCCTTAGTTTTTGCAAATAAAAACTTAAATGAAGGCGATTCCCCTTAGGTAACAAGCAAATGAATGCCATACGCCTTTTTTTTTTTTTTAAATGAACACATAAATACTAACTATTACAAAATTACCCTTGGAAGACTAATCACTCTGGATTTCTCATTCCATTCAGTTGAACCAACGTCTCAAATCTTGCTCTGTCGAACGCCTTTGTGTATAAGTCTGCTAAGTTATCCAATGATGGTACCTTAACTAACTTTATCAATTTCTTTTCAGCACAATCTCTAATAAAATGATGTCGAATATCAATATGCTTAGTTTTACTGTGCTTCACCGGATTATTGGTGATCGACATAGTAGATTCATTATCAATCATCTTAGAAGTATTGGTTATATTTAACCCGTAATCCCGCAGTTGCTATTGAATCCAAAGTACTTGCGAGCAACAGCTGCCAGCTGCAACATACTCAGCTTCACATGTAGAAATGGCTACCGAGGTTTGCTTCTTGCACTGCCAGGATACTAATCTACCTCCTAGGAATTGACATCCTCCGGTCGTAGATTTCTTATTCTGATTGCATCCTCCATAATCCGAATCAGTATAAGCTACGAGATCTAAGTCTCCATCAATCGGATACCAAAGACCCAGCTTAGGTTTCCCTTTGAGGTAACGAAACATTCGTTTAACAGCTTGCATGTGTGACTCTTTCGGATTAGCCTGATATCTTGCGCATAAACAAACAGCAAACATTATGTCAGGCCTAGAGGCTGTAAGATACATTAGTGATCCGATCATGGCTCTATAAAGAATTGGATCCACATCGCTATCACTCGATGTATCTGGACCTAGTCCATGATTGACTGGAATTGGAGTATTGTAGACCTTACTTTCATCCATCTTGAAGCGTTCTAATAGCTCATATGTATATTTAGATTGATGAATAAAGAATCCATCCTTCTTTTGATCAACTTGTAATCCTAAGAAGAAATTTAACTCTCCCATTGCAGACATTTCAAACCTTTTTCTCATGACTTTCTCAAATTCTTGACACATCTTTTCATCAGATGATCCAAAGATAATGTCATCAACATAAACTTGCACGAGAAGAAAGTCTTTCTTTTTCCATTTCACAAACAGTGTACTATCAATCGATCCTCTTGTAAATCCATTCTCAAGTAGATACGTTGATAGTGTTCCATACCATGCCCTAGGTGCTTGATGTAATCCATATAGAGCCTTATTCAAACGATATACTCTATCTGGATACTCAGGATCAGCAAACCCTGGCGGTTGTGAAACATACACCAATTCTTCCACTTTGCCATACAAAAAGGCACTCTTAACATCCAACTGATACACTCTTATACCAAAATAAGATGCGAATGCTAAGAACACTCTAATTGCTTCTAGCCTAGCAACTGGTGCAAACACTTCATTGTAGTCAATACCTTCTTGTTGATTAAAACCTTGAACTACCAGACAAGCTTTATTGTGAGTAACGATTCCTTTATCATCTCTCTTGCACTTAAATACCCATCTAGTTCCAATTGGATATTCTCCCTTTGGTAGGTCAACCAACTCCCATACTTGTAATTTAGAGAACTGAGATAGTTCTTCTTGCATTGCTTCTACCCACGAACTTTCTTTTAAAGCCATTTGAACATTTTTAGGCTCGACTTGTGAGATAAAGCATGAATATAGACATTGATTAGGAATCCCTGTCTCTTTCATTGCAGTATACAAGCTTTGGTATTCCGAATTCTCAGACGTACTAGTTCTGGATTGATGCCTAGTTTGAACCGGAGTATTAATATCACCGATGATGTTTTCAACGGGATGATTCTTACTCGTTCTAGTTGTAGTAACTGGTTCAACCGGTATATCATCTTCTAAATTAGTACCAATCTCTTCCAATTCAGGTACATCTTCCGTACGTGCTGAAGATATCCTTAAATGTTTCAAAGGAGTAAGTATATCATCAAACTTTGTAGAAAGATCATCAGGATCTTCTGTTTCTTGAGACTTATCCTCTGAAGGTTGTTGTGACTCACTTGTGGAAGCTTTATCGGAGTCAACATTAGTCTTGATTCCAGACTGCTTAACACTCGATGTTGAAGCGGGACCAATATTCTCATCTTCAAACAATAAATATTCAGCTATCTCTGAATCACTGACATAGTCACTAATAGGAACTTTAAATGATGCAAAAAGATCAGAATAATCAAATTGCCAATCTAAGCCCTTATGAACACCAGGTGAATAGCTTGTAACCTCAATATTATAAACTACCTCCAAACGTCCTGTGACTTTATTAAAGACTCTCTTGTTTGGCGAATTGGGCATATAACCTAGGAAAAATCCTTCGTCAGCCTTCTCACCAAATTTAGCTTGATGTCCAGTCTTTAATATGGTGCATGAAACTCCAAAGGGTTCAAACCCTTTTAAGTTAGGTTTCTTATTGTTCAAAATCTCATAACAAGTCTTGTTATGTCTCTTAACCGTAAGAACTCTATTAAGAACATAACATGCTGTATTCACTGCTTCTGCCCAAAAGATGACCGGAAGCTTTGAATCAGCAAGCATTGTTCTTGCAGCTTCAACCAACGTCCTATTTTTCCTTTCAGCAACACCATTCTGTTGAGGTTCATAAGGTGCACTGAATTGATGTAATATCCCTTTGCTTAAGCAATAGATATTCAACGTTGAATTCTTGAACTCTGTTCCATTGTCACTACGAATACGCTTTACTCTCTTTTTATAGACATTTTCTACTAGATCAAAGAACTCAATTAGAATTCCAGGAGTCTCATCCTTTGATCCCAAAAAGAATACCCATGAGAATCTAGAATAATCATCTGTGACAACCAAACAGTACCATTTGCCACCTATACTTCTCTTGCTTATAGGGCCGAAGAGATCCATATGTAGCAATTCAAATGGCGAAGAGATAGAGTTTTCAGTCTTAGGTCTGTGTGGTTTCTTGTGCTGCTTTCCTTTCATGCAAGGAACACACTTATACTCAGACTCGAAACGTTTTTGTGGTACACCTAGAACCAAACCATTTTTGGTTATATAATTCATCTTTCTCCAGTTCAGGTGTGCCATTCTCCTATGCCATAACAATGCGTCTGTTTCCGAAGCCTTGGATAATAAACATGTAGACACCATTGAAGAGTTAGGAACACCCATGTTGATAGCATAGATGTCCTTCTTCCTTGGTGCCCTCATCAATATCCATTCATCAGGAATTTTAAAACCTGGCTTCAGGACTAAGGCCTCCTTTTCATTAAAATAAACTGGGTGACCTTTATCACAGACTTGGGAAACACTCACTAGGTTGTGAGTAAGTTCTTCAACATAGTTCACATCCTCAAGAGTCAAAGTTCCATTTGAAACTTTTCCTTTTCCCGAAATTACTCCTCCTTTATCTCCTGCAAAGTTTACTTTTTGCTTGAGACTATCCTTGAAGTCCTTCAGTAGACTTCTTTCTCCGGTCATGTGCCTCGAGCATCCACTGTCTACATACCACCAGCTGTCCTTGTTCACAGCGTGCTCCTGCACATAACACAAAATACGATCAGTTATCAAGAGGGACCCAAGCCATTACGGTCTTGGTTTGTCCCTTATCATCAACAAACTTAAGCTCTTTAAAATAACCATCCTTCCCATCAGGAGCTTTGGTTACTTTCGAAGTAGCTTGAGTTTGTGGACGATCAGCCTTAAGAGGTGAGTTTGAGGAGAACCTCTTAGGCACATAATTATAAGCTCTATTATGATAATTATAATTAAACTCATGTGATTGTGAAGTAGTACCACTCTCATAATGACTATGGCCTCTACTTGGAGTTCTAAACCTCGACGGAGTCACATCCCTATACTTATGGACAGAATTATCACCTTGAGTATATGGCCGTTTAGGTTTAGGTGGGGAGACACTATGCTTACCATCTCTTTTAAGAATGTTAACAGGTTTATTACCTAAGTTAGGTTTGGCATCTAACCCATCTACAATCATACTAGAGTTGGTCTGTGTCTTTTCATCCATCACAAGCTTATGTGGTGTTTCAGGCTTTTTGTTAGGACAACACGAAGCCACGTGTCCCTTTTGATGACACTTGAAACATGACATCTGCTTGCGTGATTTACTCACTTTTGCTTTCTCATCCGGAGTCTTAGGCACTAAAGGTTTAAGCTGTTCGTTATCAACTTTATCATCAGTCTTAACATCATTAATCACTCCACCCGATACAAACTGTATTTTGGTGAACTGAGAAGCCTTGCTATTATCTGATGATACGTTCTTAATAACATCTTTCTGTGCCTCTGACTGTTCAGGTTTATCAGCTACTGAAATCTCAGGATTAACTTCAGTCATCTCAGAATCTTCAGGAATAGGAGTGTAATTGGCATTAAAAGGTGGGGATACATCATTGTAACCTAACCCAGTCTTGTCCTTTACACTACGTTGAGCATCAAACATTTTATCCATTTGAGATGTCCTATAGTTCTCAAGTTTACGGTTTTGCTCAATTAACCTTAAGTTAAGGTTCACTATTTCCTGATCCTTACTAGCAATTGTCTCATTTAAGTCTTTAATATTCATATAGAGACCATCTATGATCACAGATTTTTCACTTATGGTATCTCTAAGTTTTGTTCTATCCGAAGCATCAGACTTAATTTTATCTTTTAAGACCTGTTTATCATCACTTAATCTACGAATATCCATAATAGCTTGATCGAGTTCAGATCTAACAGTCTTATAAGATTCCTTATCCATATTCAATTGAGATGACAAATTGCTATTTGACACAGTTAAGACACTATTTTGAGATTGTAAATCAGTAACTAAGTAACAAACATCAGCAAGATTAAGAATATCTAAACATACCTTCTTCTTGTCAGTTTGTAATTCAGCCATGCGTGCCACGAATTCCTCAGGACTCATATCTGGAGCTGAATCCATATATAGCACGTCATCATCACTTGCCTTCACTTCAGACTTAGGCACCTCTACTCTCTGTTCCATATCAGTGGGCATGTAGGAAACTGATCCAGCAGTTGTTTCTTCGATCTCAGCCATCAAGGCTTCCTCAGAATGAGCTTGCCAATCATAAGAGCCATCCAACTGCTTCACCACTAAGGCTTTGGAAGTGAGAGTACTTCCCGAACCTTGTTTTCCTTGTGCTTCTACTTTAGGTCTTTGGCATTCTCTAGCAAAATGACCAATACCCTGACAGTTAAAGCATCTGACCTTGGTTTTGTCAAACCCTGATCTATTGCCCAACACCTTTCTACCAGTTCTCTTGAGGAAATTTTTCACCTTTCTAGATATCAACGCTAGTTGATCTTGAAGCTCCAATTCCTCAAGATAATCAGAATCTATCTGCTCATAATCCTCATCAAACATAATAGGATCATTGATCTTTCCCTCTATGTAGTTCTCATATGATGCCACAAAGGAAGCAAGAACAGACAGTTGCTGTTCAGCAGATTTCACACTCATCGGCATCTTCTGATGCTCTTGAGGTGACTTCTCAGAATTCTTTCCCTTTGTCTCATCACCAGAGGAGGAAATAAAACACAGATCTTCAGTAATCATTTCTCCATTTTCACTAGTATCACCAACTAACAGTGCAGTGGTCGAACTAGATGACGCAGTCGAAAGACTTGACTTTCCATGATACAACCCAGGGTTCTGAACCTGATCAGAATCACTATCTCTTGACTTCTTGGAAAAATCATAACCTTTCAGCTTGTCAATGACTTGCTCTAAGGTCATAGTAGAATACCTAGTTTCGTTATCCTTAATCATAACGCCATACATTTCCCATTTAGAAGGCAAACCCTCAAGAAACTTGTCGGTTTTAGATACTTCTTCTTCAACAATCTCATGGTATTCTAATTCACTTAGTAGATGGTAGAAACGCGTGACATAGGAATCAAGATCTTCTCCTTTTAAAGCTTTAAACATAGTAAACTGCTTTTTAAGAAGACTCCTCTTACCAGCTCTCACCTGTGGACTTCCTTCACCTCTTTTCTCTAGAGCTTCCCAGAGCGTTCTAGCAGTATGAAAGGATTTCAGTTGATGAGCAATCTCTTTAGGAAGACACATCTTTATGCAAGAATGTGATTTATTTTCATTTCTGTAAGCTTCCTTTTCTTGATCACTCATGTTCGCATAGGTAAGAACCACAGTAGCATTTTGAACAGTTTGAGTAGGTGGGGTGTATCCACTCTTGATACACATCCAGATTGACATGTCATGGAATCTACAGTAAGATTCAAATCTGTCCTTCCAATTGTAGTAATCCTCGATTCTTAACAACTTAGGTGGAACGTTTGACTTTCCCACCTCGTGGTCCATTTCGATCATTCTACTTAAGTCAGACATCTTAAAACGTATAATTAAACTGTTTCAGCGAATTCAGAAAACTCGACTCGCAAGACTCAGCTCAACTTGCAATCTCAGCTCGACTCGCAGAATCTCGTCGATTCGCAAGCCTCAGTTCGGATTGCTAAAAGATGTCGATTCGCAAGTGATGTCGATTTGCGAGAGATCTCGGTTCGACTCGCAAGCCTCAGTTCGACTCGCTAGTTCAACTCGGTTTGCAGGCCACGCTGGAACCCTAATCTCGACTCGCGAAACGGCTGTTAAACCCGAAAACGAATTTTTAAGGTATTTTTACGACTGAAACTTAAAATTTCGGTTGTAAACAAACCCTAAATGTCCAGAGAATGATTTTGATCGTTAGTATTGCAAGAATGCACGTAAAAACGACCCGAATCAAAAACGCAATAACACTAAAACTCACGAACACACTCGTATTTAGCCCGAAAGCTCTGATACCAGATGTAAGTCCCCTAGTTTTAGGATCGATAACTTCGTTATCTGTAGTATTAAGGTGCGGAATCCCTCAATACGGTGTTATCTTACTAACAACGAATATGTTCGTATTGCGTTTTGTAAGACTTAGCTTTAAACGATAAATCTTCAAAACCTAGTCGTAGGTTATGTTTTCTCTAGATTACTGGAATCGCAGAATGTAAAAGTATCAAAAGTGTTATGTTTTTCACGATTGAAAAACATTAAATATGTCGTCTCAACTCGCTGCCGCTGGGCCTGCGAGTTGACTCGACTCGTTCTGCAAGCCCAAGCCCATTATGCTTCGGCTCGTTATGCCTATCTGTGTCCACGAGTTCAGTTCTCATCTCGCTACTCAACTCGCAGCGACTTGAGAACTCGACTCGCATCAAACGTATATATTTATTTTGTATTTAATTATTCGTCTAACTTAAGAAAACAATATGTTTAACGAATATCACTAACAAAACAAATATTCTTTTACAAATCCAAATCAATATACAAACACAATAATAATTACACTAGTCCTATTTCAAGCTAGATCTGTTGTCACACTCTATGTCCCAACAAACGGACGTATAACGAAGAAAACACGCACGAATCAAGAAACGAAGCAACAAACCGCGCAACGGGGCGGGGTGGGGACCACCGCCTCTGGCCACCTCACCACCACCGCCGGCAGGTGGCCCACCGCCGCCGGCCACCACTCCCCTGCCCCGGTTTCCGTTTTTGGTAACTTTTGGTACCCGGTTCGCCTACTTTTCGCGTTGTACGGTACCCGGTTCGCCCACTTTTCGCGTTGTACAAGCCACTTTTGGAAAGTCTTCTAACATGAGCCTCAAGGACAACTTGTGCTAATGTGAGCCAAAGCTCACCTATAAATAGGAGGCTTTTGGTTCATTTGACAAACACACATAAACACATTAACACACCAACACACCTACATATATCACATATGCACTAGTTACTTTCTCACTTTCTCATTCTACTTTCTTTAAATTAGCATTAGGTTAGTTTAGCATCTTGTTTAGAGTAGAAAGAAAGCTAGGAACGTGTTGTAATCTTTGGTGTACGCTTGGAGTTACGATCATTAATTCAAGTCTATTCCTTCTCGCATATTAATCTCGGTTATCTCTATCCTTATCTATCTTAATTAAACATGTTTGCTTTAATTATGTTTGCGATCGTTATTACCATGATTAGCGAGTAGATTACTATTGTATTTGTTGTGATGTAGTTAGTATATTTAGTTGTGGGATGACTTTGAATACGTCGTGAGATAATATGACGGCCCCTATTCGACTGATTACTCGGTATAGTATTGGAAATGCTTTTGAGCATAGTACAAATATATGGAAGCCAGTAACGACCGAAGGTAGTTGTATTATTGATCGACGTTATAAAATTGAAAACTTTGTGAACGGACTTATCTTGTGATTTTAAACCTAAAACTTATATTCGCCTTTCGATTAACAAACGTGATTGTAACCTTGTAAAGAGGAGTCGCGAACCTCAATACTCGGTCAATAGTTATCTGTGTAAAAACTATGTTTTTAATTGTAACGTCATGCAAGCATTATAAAATGCAATGCGATTACGTGGACTTGCCATGAGTATTGTACACTTCCAATCACAATGTACTTATCATGTAAACATCGCGAAGCAATTAAACTCACAACGGAAACATTGGTAAACAATTCAATACGTTGTGAGTTACCATAGTATTTTCCGACATGGTCTGGGTTTAACTTTCTGTAAAAAGCCGTCAGCATTTTAATTAGTTGTTTAAATTAGATTAGATTAGGTAGGCTAAAGGCTAAATGTCCATTTACGAAAACCTAGGGATTTGTTAATGGTATCGAGAAAGGCAAGTTTAAAATCCAACTTAACCCGATACTTTTTATTAAAACCATGAAACCTCAAGTACGGTAAGCAAGAAACCGAAAGGCTTTCCCTCGTTTATCATGCTTAAGTTTCATTGGTAGAATTGATTAGATAAGTCCGGACACGAATTCTAAGTTAGTTGTTTAATGGATTCATAATCATTGTGGTATTAAGAACGGCTAGACATGTTATGGACCTGCTACTCTATTCCTTCGCCCACGAGCGAATACATTCAATAATATGGGCCACTGACTCAGTCACAGGAGAGTGTGGAGAGTTGAGCATTGTTTGTCTGGTCAGAATCACGACACCTTAGTTCCTCGTGACATATTAGTTGATAACCAACTAATAAGGAATCTATTGGTTATACCATAAGTTAATGAATCTCATAAGCAACCCAATTTAGTTAATCGTTTTCCCGTAAAAGTCGCCATCCCATAATTATTAACTAACGAACTCACAACAAATACTACTTTGCCATATCTGATATCCTATTACATTTTATCCGCTTTATTTAGTTTAATTAGTAACTGAACCAAAACCCCCAACGCACTCTTTTAAAACATTTACTAGAAAAGAAAGATTGATTGGATCACCTCAGTTTCAATTCAGTTTCTCTTTAAGAACGACTCTAGGTCCAACTTACCGCCTATAACCTTTTGGTTCAGTATCAGTAAGTCACACTTAGACCCCAGCAATTATAAATTTAAAACCACCCGTTGTTTTCAATAGCAACAAGTTTTTTTGGCTCCGCTGCCGGGGAGACTAACTGTCCGATCCAGAGGCCCAACCAATCCCAATTCTAGTAAAACCCTTAGGATAAAACCTTCTAAAAAAAACACAAAAACATTTCCTTTATTGTCTATTTTCCTTTATTGTCTTTTAGTTTATGACCTGTTCCCCTAGATCTGCACCACTATTTAACTTTCCCGATCCAGAACTTATAATACGCACTATTCGACGAGAAAAGAAACAATCTGCACTTAAGCAAGCAATGGCTGAACACATCACTCTCGCTGATAACAGTAAACCCTCTATCGAAGGAAGAGGAGGACCAATTCTCTACCCTGAAACCCCTGGTCAATCTTTCAAGCTCAAACACCACATTATCCAACTAATCCAAAACCACTGTCAATTCCATGGATTGCCCAGTGATGACCCAAACTCTCACCTCGACAAGTTCATCTCTCTCTCAAACTCCTACAAACAAAACGGAATTGGCCAAGACACAATCCGTTTATACCTTTTCCCTTATTCGCTCACCCATCATGCGCAAACATGGTTTGAAGGTTTAGAGACCGGCTCTATCCCTTCATGGACTGTGATGGCGACAAAGTTCCTAACCAAGTACTTTCCGCCCACTAAACAAACCAAACTCCGAAATGACATCATGAACTTTCGACAAGCTTTCGATGAGTCATTATATACCGCATGGGAACGATTCAAAGGAGCCTTGAAGAAATGCCCTAATCACCGACTCGATAAGTCTGCACAATTGTGCACTTTCTACAATGGTTTAGATCCTAACCACCGAACTACCCTCGATGCTGCTGCACAAGGAAGCTTCATGGCAAAGACCGACGAAGAAGGATGGAACCTGATAGAAAATATGACTATGCATCACCACGATTGGAATTCTGGAGATCATTCAACATCTTCCAAACCTATCGCTGCTGCAAACCCGATTCCAGTCGAAGCGATTAAGACACTAACAGAGAAAATGGACTCGCTCGTCAAACAGTTTGGAGAACTTAAGAAACAACAGCACCAAGTACACCAAGTGCAAGTCTGTCAACACTGCACCAACCCACAACCATCTGGAGAATACCAAGTTGAATATGAAGAAGCGGATGGCACTGTCTACTATGCTCAGTTTCCAGCTCGACCTCCCGGTTTCAACCAAAACAACAACCAACCCAGAGGACCTCCCTTTCCGCCGAGAAACAACCAACAACCTTTTCAACCTCGATACCCACCTAGATATCCACCCTACCAACAACAATCACAACTTCCTTACAATCAACCCCTTGCACTCCCTGCACCCATTCTGACACAAACCAAACCACTGAACAAACCACCAAGGCGAATGCCCCAGCTTCAAGTTCAGACGAAGCCTTCACTCAATTCATGCAAGGTCAACACCTGCTCAACCAAAAGACGTCCGCTAGAAAAGATCAAGCCGACCTCTTCATGAGAAATCAATTGGCTGTGTTAAAGAATTTGGAAGCTCAAATTGGACAATTGGCACAACGTCTTGAGAATAGACCCCGAGGAAGTTTGCCCAGCAACACGGTTTAAAATCCGCATATTGAGGAAGCAAAGCAACTTACAACACCAAAGGAAGCAGCCACTACTCCACCTGCTGCTGTTCTAGTAAAGGAAGAACCAAAGGTCAAGATACCAGCTGTGGAAACCACTCAAACCATGAACAAAGAGGTTAGAATCCCTTACCACGCTAGACTTAAAGTTCAACCTAAGAAACTGTCATTCTTTAAGTTAGATGGGAAATTCCTTGATACCATGTCTAGAGTTCCCGGTCGTAATAAGTATATTAGAAAATTGCTATCCACCAAAGATAAATTGCCCGAAGTGAACAACATTCCCCTTAGTTCTGAAACCACAGCCCTACTTAAAAATAGCCTTCCCGAAAAATTAGGAGATACTGGTAGATTTACACTCCCTTGTTCTATCTACAATTCCGGAAATATGAGCGCTTTAGCCGACTTAGGAGCCAGCATTAACCTTATGCCCTACTCCCTGTTTAAGAGGCTAGAACTTGAAAACTTGAAACCCACTAAGATGACCGTCCAGCTAGCCGACCAATCTGTTAGATACCCCAAGGGAATAGCTGAGAACGTCCTTGTTCAAGTTGACAAATTTTTCTTTCCAACGGATTTCGTGGTAATGGATATCCATGAGGACATAAACATCCCAATTATCCTTGGAAGACCATTCATGAACACAGCTAGAGCAGTGATTGATGTGTATAACCACACGATTGTTTTACGATCGCATGGTGAAAGCATTACTTACAAGATCGACCAACCGGAATGCACCCCAGTAGAGGAAGAATGTTGTGCTATATCCACAGGAAAAGTCTGTTCCGACGATGAATCAGAACCAGAGGAGGAACCACAATTCACCCGATCATCAGTTCTCATTTCTGACACTGAATACGACCCAGAAGAGGAAGAATACGAGGAAGCAGATGAAGAAATTGAATCTGACCCCAAAGAGGAAGAAGAAGAAGAAGAGGAAGAGATGGAAGAAGATGAAGATCATACTGATTCGCCACAAATGGCCGAAGTTAAAAGGATACAAAACTGTGATGACTGCTCTTCATCAGAGGAATCAGTTGACTACGGAGCCATTCGCCAAGAACTCAGATCCTCTCATCTAAAAAGAATGGGAAACATCCTGAATTCCTATCTCGATCCATCAAAACCCTTTACCAGAACTCGACTCCGAGACATTGAAACCTTTGAAGAAGGACTCCGATCATCACCACACCCGGACCAGTATGCCAAACTACTACAGAGAATCTCGGCATATAAGGCACGTCAACCAGGAAGCTTTGCCGAAGAGAACATTCATGACATAACAACCGAAGTCCGAACCATCGAAATCGATAGTTCTCGACCCTTCAACAACGCGCCCTCAGACGAAGAACTCCACCAATTTCCCGATTCACGTGATAAGGACTCCGACTGCAACAGTGAATGTGATGACGACTACGTCAACATCACCCTCGATGAACGCTCTATTCCACAATCTCCTCTTGCTCCCCCTAATTCCCCTGCTGTCGCAACAGAGAGACTAGAAATTCCTCTGATAGATACTCATCAAGACATGATCGAGATGATTGACGAATACAACGATGTCCGAATCATCGTAGAAGCCATCAAAGAATCAACTAACGACTACAACACCGCACAGAGACACATGATAAGGGCAATCATACGAGACTACGATTCATACCTAGCCAATTATGGAGAACCAGAGCCCAGCACTCTTTGTAACACCCGCCAAATTAGGACTAGTAATTAGTGCCTAATTATACGTTAATACATGTAATTAGTTCTGTGTTAGGCTAATTAATGTATCGAATTATATATATTGTTGAATATATACGAAAATGCGATTTGGTTAAATCGTATGCAATTTAAATCGAATGTATTTCGATTCAATTTAATACGGACGTTGGTGACCAATTTTATTAAATAACGCTTTTATATCAAGAATACTATTAAGATAATATTTCGTATTCATTCGGATTATACAAACAAAAATTATATGATTTAAAAATGTAAAACGCGCAAAACAAACTAACTTATATTTTGTAACTCAAATATAAATAGAATTGTAAAACATTTAAATAAAATATCGCGTAATAATTTGTATTTTAAAACATACCATTTAATATGTAAAATAATTATTTAACGTTTAAACGACGGAGCAAACGAACACCGCACGGGGAGCGGAGACTGAAAAGTGGAGGTAAAAACCCCCACCTCCCCTTCTTTTCTTTTCATTCTCTTCCACTCACTCTCTCTCTCCTTCCTCTCTCTTTTCTTTTTCTCTAATCACCACCACCTCCAAAACTCATTAAAATCGCAAAATACTACTATCAAACGGCCTTGGATCATACCACTACTTTGGAGAAAAACGTTCACCATTTCACGATCTATCACCCTATCTTTTCGGATTTTTGATCCGACACATTGTAAGTTTCCGACAATTCTCGAAACTCTTCGATTTCCATTATTTTCAACTTGTGGTTGTTTGTATACACTTAGAATGTCCATATATGGGTTGGGTAAAAGTTTTGGACCGAACGGAAACCGAAAAACTCATTTTCGACACATTTTCCGGCCAACAGACCGCTACGCCGCAGTTGGCCCAGAATTTATGCGACGTCAGCTTCAACGTCGCAAAACCCCTCGTGACGTCGCATAGTGCGACGTCAGTCACAACATCGCATTAATTTGCGACGTCGCCAATAGCGACGCAGACCGTAACGTCGCAGACCAAATTTACGTCGCATTAGCGACGCAACGCCCTACGTCGCATTAAATTGCGAAACGTCGCCTTTAGCGACGTCATGCTCAACGTCGCAATCCTACCTGCGACGTCGCACCCAACGTCGCACAAATCAAAACCTCAAAAACATAGATTTTTACTAAGTGTCGAGACTCGAAATTTATCACTCGATTTTACCCAAATTCGGTTCCAGATGCGTTTTTCCTTAAAGCAATATAGTAGAAATAAAAAATTTCCAAGCTGACCTGGCAGCTCGACCCCAGCCAGGGGCTCTGCCCCTTGGACCCCGCCTGGGGCTGCCGCCCCTTGGACCCCGCTACCAGGGGCGCTGCCCCCGGACCCCCGTACTTAGATTCCGTAACGGCTTCTAAAACACAATCAAAGCACATTTTTCAAGTAAAACGACACGAAATCAAAATAATAATAGTTGAGATTATTATTACAAATCCGTCACCAACGGGCCGTACACTTTTCAAATACTTAAACTTATCAACCAAATAGTGGAAATTTGGACATTATAGTTGAACGAACAACTACAAGGGTGATCTGTTGATATACCCAATCATGATTATAACCATCGCGTGTCGTGGACACCCTCAGGTTACAAGTCTTTGGACTTCATACTCGGCTAATCAACTTACGTTTGTTTAAACGCACTCAGACTCAGGTGAGTCTCATAGCCCCTCTTTTACTGTTTTACTCAGGGGTGTGATATATTGCTCAACTTTTAACATGTGAACGCAAGTACCAACTTTTCATATACTACATGAGTTTTTCGAAACTAATCATTTTAAAGTCCTCCGTCAGCATAGTTGTTAATACGTTGTAGCGTGAATATTAGTATATGGTACCATATAGGATTGACCCACCTCGTCCGGGTTAGCAAGCACTAACCGGGTAAACGGACGTACTAATATTTGGGAAGACGAATGTGGATTAGGCATTCGTGGAGGCACCTCGCCCGGAATTCTCTATAGGGGACCCGGCCCTCGAGTTAAGCTCAACTATGTGCTCATGGCTGTATACATGATAACTATCATTTAATTGCTGGATGCAATTCATTATTTAATTGCTGGATGCAATTCATTATTTAAATCTTGCGGTTCACACTATATTAACTGATTTCAAACCTGTGAGCTCACCAGCTTTTAGCTGACCTTTTAGCATATATCGCAGGTACCAAGCAGTAGGATTTTTCTGCTTCAGGATTTTAGCTCGAGTCAGCATACAGAAGATTGAGATTTTCTTGCATTAGTATATTTTGTACAAGTACTTATGTACTGAAATCTCATTTGATTTAAACTCGAGCTATGTAAAGCTTTAAATGTTGTAAACATTTCTATTATCAATATATTTTGTTAAAACGACGCATATAGAGTCGTTTACTATATATCTTTGTGCTTTGTTATTGATTAGTAACACCCAAATCAAGCTTCCGCAAATCATTAAATTTGGGGGTGTTACACTCTTCGTAGAAACATTCGAGCATTCTCTGACCTGCTTCAAGAACAACTTACCAGAGAAGCTCGACAGCGAGAAAGACCCAACTACCCAATGGGAGAAATCGAATTCTACGGAAACCAAAGGCGAATATACCAAAAAGTATATTGTGCCTTAGCAGGGTCAGCCTTTCCGTACTCATCAAGTCAAAAAGCTATTCTTGCATCAATGAGAACCAATCTGGAAAGAGCCACAGGGAACCCAAGAAGTTATGCCAACATCAGAATGGTGGGAGATCTAAGAACCATTCTAGATCTCATCGAAACTGGAGAGCACCTCACAGCGTCAGAGAACTGCAGGATCGTCATCCAATCCACCATTGGGCACCACATTGAACTAATAATTGATGAGCTGAACGAGCCAGCCTATGAAGAGGAGACTCGTGAGGTACCGAGATTTATCCCGCACATGTCACAAATCAATTTAACCACTTATGTGACTACCCGACTACGCGAAATGTACCAAGAAGAAGATGTAGAACTCGACGTCTACCGAAATGGATATCGTGAGATATTCAGCAAGTTAATTTGCATCTTCACAGACTCGGATTTTCCCTTCAACCGCGAGCAACATCAACTAATCAGACAAGTGTGCCAAGCAACCAGATCCTTCGGAGGAGACCCTTGGGCTAATGATTTTGAAGAAGTGAAAACCGAATTCATGGCTTTAATCTCCTCGATAGGAAGAAACCACCCATAGCGTGAAATCGTTCGAACTTACACTTGCACTCGCATTGACCCTAACGGGCCAGTTACAAGGGCAGTTCGATACATCTGCTATGGAATGGCAATTCTCGACCGACTCGCCACTGATCACTTCAAAAGCTTCAGGATGTTATCCACCAACCCACCAACTCTCATTGCTGACATGATAAAGCAATTCCTGCAGTACTATCCTCCAGGATACTCTCTACCAAGGAACCACAGTGACCACGCCACCACTACTGATGCATCAAGCATCATCTGAGGAAGAAGAGAACTAAGTCGAGCTCTCGACTTTAAAAGAGCGCTTCTCGGGAGGCAACCCGTGTTTTATTTCCGCTATTTTACTTTCCAAGAAGTGATGACATCTCGGACTATCTTTCACACTCGGATCATACAAAGAATGCTCCAGCTTGCAAGAAAGCATCAACAACCGAAGAATAGTATATCCGACGTGTTCACACTCACGAGACCAATCACAAGAAGACTTAACCAAGAGCGCACCAAAGAAGATAAAGACCGGCAGATGCAACCAAAAGAACACTACAATCACCGGGGAGCATTTCTAAAACCGTTTCTCTCATTCGTTTTAAATATACAATATCCATTATGCTTATCACTAAGTGTGGGATTCAAACCCAGCACACACACTGACAGAATAAGTTTTAGATGTTTAAAACCCTAAGTGTGGGATTTTACCCCATTCAGAGCTTAGTATAACATCGAGGACGATGTTCCTTTAAGTGTGGGATAGCAGTAGTTGCACTACTGTTAAATGGATATTGGTATATCCTTGATTCTAAATCGTTGCTCTTTATTAGACCTTGCTTCTCCATAGAAGTAAACAAAATTTTTCAAAACTAAGTTAAAAATATGTAGAAAATGAAAAATTTTAAAAGAATGATTTACTTTGGGGAATAAAGAAAAATAAAATATAAGTTCTTTCGAAAAAACTAGTTTGACAATCCCATAAAGAGCATCGCATGACTAAGCACACAACAAACCAACTTTTGATTCGTGAGGTATCTTGAGCCATTTGAAAAGCATTCATTTCTAATGCTTCACTTTTTCGATTCTTGAGTGTGCCGATGTATGCGTTTACAATCAGAACTTGCTCATGTTATGCATTTCGAATCCAAACTTGTGAGTCAAAAAGGAGATCGAATCACATCATTCTTGAACCCATCCATACACCCAAAATAAGTACGTTACCCCTTACCTACATAAAAACATCCCTCAAACTTCCTACAAAGTTCCAAAGATGAAAAAAGAGAAAAATCAAGGATATGACGTCAAAACGAAAGAAAAAGTCCCAAGAAAATTCAAAGTCAAGAAAGTCAAATGGAGAAAGAAGACTCCGACAAAAATAGAAAGAAGGCGTCAATCCTCCCGAAAATTCAAAATTTCCAACTTTCCGCTTCACCAAAAACAAAACCCAACAAAACCCCTCTCACACCACCAACATTCCACCACTAAAAACCTTACATCACTTCCCTTAGAATGATTGTGGCTAGATCGACTTCGCGCTCACCAAAAAGGTAACGATTTGATACTCGATCAAGCCTATGACGATAAACAATACATGACTGGCGTTCTGAGCGATTGATATAATAGAATAGAAAACCCTAAACACTTTGAGTGATTGGAGTGACCACCTTGAGAGGATCGCCTAGTCATGTATCAACGATCAATGATCAAAAGCATGCTCCTAAAGATTACAACCTTTCTTTCTAAAATACCAAATATCTTTATTTTTCCAAAACCCCCCTTAGTAAAAAGTTCCCATCTTAAAATAATTTCATTATCTGCTTATCTTTAACCATGTTGAACGTTAGTTTGCTTGAGGACAAGCAAAGTGCTAAGTGTGGGATACTTGATATCGCGTAAAAAGTCACGTTTTTACTACCGATATCTCTCTCATTCTGGAATGATTCTTGGCAAATTAACTCGAATATAGCACAAATCAGTAACATTATGCCAAGAAGGTCAAAACGAGGTTGCACGATAAAAATCAAGTAAAACGAATGTGAAACGAAGATTCCACACACGTTTGAAGATTCAAGGCATAAAAACGAGATTTCAAGACCAAAGAGCCCTTCACCAACATCCATTATTTCCAAGATGTTCATTTTCAAAGTTCGGATCCAACAGAAGAAGAATCAACTGAAACGGTAAAAATTGAAGATTTCGCGCCCGCCGGAAGATCCAAATGATCCATACGCAATATCTGGAGCTAGGAACCTCATTTTAGGGCATATCCTATGTCAAAATCTTCGTTTTTGAATTACGAATCCAACAAAAAAATAATCAACTCAAACGGACGTATAACGAAGAAAACACGCACGAATCAAGAAACGAAGCAACAAACCACGCAACGGGGCGGGGTGGGGACCACCGCCTCTGGCCACCTCACCACCGCCGTCGGAAGGTGGCCCACCGCCACCGGCCACCACTACCCTGCCCCGGTTTCCATTCTTGGTAACTTTTGGTACCCGGTTCGCCTACTTTTCGCGTTGTACGGTACCCGGTTCGCCCACTTTTCGCGTTGTACAAGCCACTTTTGGAAAGTCTTCTAACATGAGCCTCAAGGACAACTTGTGCTAATGTGAGCCAAAGCTCACCTATAAATAGGAGGCTTTTGGTTCATTTGACAAACACACATAAACACATAAACACATTAACACACCAACACACCTACATATATCACATATGCACTAGTTACTTTCTCACTTTCTCATTCTACTTTCTTTAAATTAGCATTAGGTTAGTTTAGCATCTTGTTTAGAGTAGAAAGAAAGCTAGGAACGTGTTGTAATCTTTGGTGTACGCTTGGAGTTACGATCATTAATTCAAGTCTATTCCTTCTCGCATATTAATCTCGGTTATCTCTATCCTTATCTATCTTAATTAAACATGTTTGCTTTAATTATGTTTGCGATCGTTATTACCATGATTAGCGAGTAGATTACTGTGACACCCAACGATTTAGGGTTACTGATTAACCTACTAGAAATCCTAATTACGTGTGTTTAGTTTAGTATTAGGCTAAACACTTGTAATTACTTGTAACTATTTGTGTATTTATGTGAATATACACTCCCGTAATTGATTATATTACGCTTATGTAATTAGTTGTAATTACACTTACGCAATTTGGTGAAATTGTGCAAAACAACCGGACGGAGTCCGACCCAGTATAGATACGACGTTGGTGAAAACATCTCTATAAATAACTTTAATATGTTTTTAGAAGTTATTTATCATTATTTATTATTTTATTTAAAATAATACACGAAAAACCTAGGCGTTTTGGCTAAAACGTCTCAAACGTAACAGAAACGCGCGGAACGCGCCCGACAATCGAACGAAAGTCAAAATATATATTTTTATAATTTAAAGTATATTATTTTGTATGAAATTATTATTAAAAACATCGTATAATAATTCGTCAATAAAAACGTCTAATTAAAACATTACGCGATTTAACCGCCGTAGAACAAACATGCAAATCGAGGCCGACGAATTAACGGAACATTTTTATAAATGTTTTTAAGTATTTTAATAAACGTCTCAATCAAAAATATCGAAATTTAAGTCGTCACTTAAAAACGCGCATAAAACGTTTAACGTATAAATAAACGTTTAAACAATCGGGTAAACGAACGAGAAACGCAACTATTTAAGCTAGAAATGGAAAATGACCAAAATACCCCTTGTGGGACCACATGGGGGCCGGCCCATGTGCCACCTCCCTTGCTCCCCTCTCCTTGACCATGCAATGTCATGATTAAGATTCCCTTACACACTTCAATCCTCATACATGCAACCCACTCTTTCATTTTCATTTTCATTTACCAAAAACACCTCCAATTCCTCTCAAAAATCTGGAGAAAAACACAGCCCAAACACCTCCATAAACCACCATTAATCACCACCATTAATCAAGAACAAAGGAAGAAGCTAAACTCAAGATCAACATCATCATTATCCCCTCTTGTTCTTCTTCATCATCTCTTTGTAAGAATCATGAACCTTTCACTATTTTACTTTTAATACACTGATTTAGAGGTTATAATGTTCATCTAACTTGAATATGTCCAAACTTGTTGTTAAAAATCGTTTTTAAAGCAAACACATGAACATGCATGAATCTGCCTAAAAATCGACAGTTCACGAAAATATTCGTATAAAATCAAATACTGAGAGTTAGAAGATGCATTTTTTTTTAAAATTTGCGTATTGAAAGGATCTACAACTTTCGTGTTTTACACTTTTCCCAGAAACGCTCTAATTTTTCTCTACGAGCCGATTTATAAGACTGACCTGGAAGTTTTTCGATAAAATGTGTTCGGTTGTTACTCGGCTTTATTTAACTATGTTAATGGACTTGTTAGAAGCTGAAAATTTGATATGTTAGTCAAGACACTTAGTAAATCAGTTGGTAAAAATTTGGAAGTTTGATTTGGACTATAGATAGGTAAAATCAGTTGGCGTAATGACCCGACATAAACCGAAAACATTAAATCTTGAAGTTTAAGGTGTAAACTTGAAACCGACATCTCGAAACGACTACAATATGAAATAATAACTTTTATAACCTTTATTTACTGGAATATGACTTGGGTAGTAGGTTCGGGTCAAACCGTCATAGTTGACCACGTTTTTGACTTAGCAAAATCCAAACAGACATAAGTGACGCATGACCCCAGGAATTATAGCGACACTCCCATAGTGACGCCCTTACTTTTCTGAATATGATTTATAGCGACACTCGATAAGTGACGCCTTTGTTATTAAAACTTTATTAATACCGACACTACCTAAGTGACGCCTGAAGTGACTGAACTATTATATTAGCGGCACTTACCCTTAGTGCCGCCATGCCTTAGTGACGCCCCGTATCCGACACTTCTTAAGTGACGCTATGTAAATCTGAAAACGCATTTTATGCGGCACTTCCTAAGTGCCGCCCATAACTAGCAAGTGACGCATGAAGTGTCGCATGAAACAGAATCCTTAAAAACTAGTTTTCTCACTAAGTGTTAAACTTCAAGTAACGTTAATACTTATACAATGCAACGTTATAACTCATGAAACATACTATACATATGTAAGTATAACATCATCCTAATAATAATGTCTTAACGAATTATTATTACAAACTTTCACCAACGGGTCGTACACGTTTTTGATAAACAAACTTGAACAACTTATTTGGACATACTAGTTGATGAACTAGCTCTAGGTGGACATTAACCCTCCACCTACACGATTGGCTTAAGTGGACATTGACCCCCACTTATACAATCACTCTAGATAGTCTTATGAGACATCTACTTACACAACCTTATACGCTTAGGACGTTAGAAGGTTGCGCTTTGGACTTTGCTAGCTATTTGATTATTGCTTGCTACCTGCTTAACTCTGGTGAGTTTCATAGCCCCTTTTTACTGTTTTTCAACTGGGGTGAGAATACATACAACTATTTTATACAACTGCTTATATGATCACAAGTAACTTGAAACACTTTTCGTACGGATTGCATGAGACCTGAATAATCCACTAAAGTCCTCTACCCCATCATAGTCATTAAAATTTGTGCGTGAGTATTATTGGGTGGTACCATCAGGGTTTGACAAACCTCGTCCGGGCTAGTCGCGCTAGCCAACCCACGGGCGCAGTATTACTTGTGATTTAGAGGTGTATTCGGATTAGTACACTTACCGGAGGCAAACAACGTTAAGTTTGACTATGAGACTCATGTAAATGGTATACTTATATTGCATTTTGCAATACTTTTACTTATCGTTGGCTAACGATACTTTTAACTGTCATTTGCGAATGATACAACTTGAAATCTTGTGGATCATAACTAAACGATTGTTTACAAACCTATGAACTCACCAACTTTATGTTGACCTTTTAGTATGTATTTCTCAGGTAACCCGCCGCAATAGGAAGCTTATGGAAAGCCTAGCTCGAGTCGCATTGTTTTCAAATTACAAGAGATTAGATTGCATTTAGCTGTATTTTGTATAATCAGTTATGTATTAGAAATCTCTTAGCGGTTTATGCGAACTCCAGACTTATTGTAAACTTTGAATTATGGTAATGTAACTTTTTATTAAAACGTCTCATATAGAGGTCGTTTGTTGTAATCTTGTGTTGTGATATTTAATTTGGTCGGCGCCCCCATGACAACTTATGTTTCCGCTGCCACGTGTTTTGGGGGTGCGACAGATTGGTATCAGAGCCTAAGGTTATAGCGAACTAGGATTGCATTAGTGACCTAGACTATGACCGTTAGGTTAGTATTCCTTATTTGTTATGACTGGTTCAGCAATTGCAATATTTGAATTTAATTTAACATAGCTTGATCAACTATGTACAATTAAACAAGAATCGATGCAAGACCTGAAATGGTTATGGTGGATGGGAATGCATTAGAAGGCTTTGACCGAGGATAGAACGGGACCAACCTTATACGTGCTTATGTGCTAGGTTATTATATTGCTATATATGACCTCAACTTCCCGTATATTAAACTCCTTGCCACTCTATATGGCAACCACTCCCACAACTATGTCGATTGACATCGAACACGAAACACAAACCTTACTTACCACTGTGGAGACTTTCGCGGTACCACTCGCTCAACCGAATCGGGCAACGATATAATCGAATTGAACTCACTTGGGGAGAATCCACCTTTGGATTCGCCACCCAAACAAGTGACACCTATTTCACTTTATTCTTTCCGCTCACAACTAAATCACTCGGGGAAAACGATATAGAACTTAGACCATACGATACTCCGTCACCTAAACGAACTTACTCCTGTTAGTACGCACTCATCATTCCCACTTATATCGTAGACCCATAAGGCATGCGTGCTACACACGACTAGAGGAACATACACACCTACTTATCGGAAATGATTTTATCCAACAATTGAATGAACTTCAACAATCCACTCAACTCTTTACTTGATCATGATTGATCACTCTTTGACTTGTATGTCAACCATTTTGACACGTTTGTCAAACGATTTACTCATAACTTGATTCGCGACTATGTCTGTTTCGAACATCACTGGGTTAGTATCACGAGGGATACTCACAACGACGAAGCCCATAAACTACTTCAAACTATTTCAAACTATGACTGGAATATTCCAATCACTACTGCAAGGACTAACCGCAACTACGAATTTATCAACTATTAACTATCTTCACCAAACACATTCACCAAGCAATTGTTCATTTCGAAACAACAATATAGTCATGACTGACTACTTTGAGAACACTACCCGGCCATTTTGAGGCTACTCTTTGAAACTACGATATTGACTAAACCTTCTTGTTGTTGATTCATTGTCTTAATAGAACGCCCTCCCGAAAAAGATGGCAAACTCCCCTAAGAACGACTACTCGTCAGATGACGACCTAATCTGTGAAGAACAGATTCAGTACACATATCTCGATGAGGAAATAGCACCAATGGAAGAAATCGCTATGGAGGAAAACGAGCATCACAATTTCGGAATGATTGGCATCGAGGAATACGAAAGAGTGCGAGATCAGGCCGAAGATTTAGATGGCCGCAATTGGGAGCTTAAACTTAGGTGCAAGACCTACGAGCAAGAATTGAGGATTCTGAAAAGGTCTATTCCTGACCGAATCAGGGATAGGATTCACTACTGGAAGAAAGTGGCTACTCATTTTGAGCAAAGAACAAAAACGTTGATCAAATGGATGTTCCAACACTCAACAGACAATATCTTACTCCACTAGGCACTCCCGCGATACAGTGACATGCTCGAAGCACGTTACTATCCATATGACCTGAACCTAGAATAGAATAAAAGTAGACCCGAACGACGGTGAACGTAGCTTGTGTTAGCTCGATGATCTATCGATGGGTGTATAAAACCCCATCATATTTTGTATAAGACTTATGTATTAGTCCGGATGTAACGATGCCCGGCATGTTTTGTAAACTTTGAATTCTATAAGCTATCAACCTATTAACCTTGCGCCTTGTTGGTTACAAATCATAATACCTTGTATTGATTTATCGGCGTACGGTGAAGCCACATATTACTTTTAATCATGAATATGTTAATTTTAGCTCTCATACAAAGATCTCATTCATTCTTTTATCCCCCTTTCGTTTAAGGAGACACCACAATAAGGATCAACTGAAACTTTCAACACTTTACAATAACAAGAGTTTTCAACAGATTTTTCAACAGATTTCTACAAATTCAAGTTTTCAAAGAATTTTCGCCAAACAACTACCCGGAACTATTTACAACTTCTAATGTTCAATTAAATTGGCTAGACAGAAATTTTCAACGTCTTATTGACGACCAGATTTTTTCCCAACATATTTTGATTAACTCAAGTTCCCAACGGACATAATAGTTCCAAACAAACTATTATCATAAAAATTTATCGTCTGATTTTGCACCATCACAAGCGAACATTTCTCCATAGATCTCATTACCATCAAGAACCGATACCCGCTTCCTAGAATCGATGACTTATTTGACCAACTTCAAGGTTCGAGCTTTTACTCGAAGATCGACCTTCGGTCTGGTTATCACCAACTTCGCGTTCGAGACGCCGATATCCCGAAAACCGCCTTCCGACCCCGCTACGGGCATTACGAATTCCAAGTGATGCCTTTTGGCTTAACCAACGCACCGGCTGTATTCATGGACCTTATGAATCGGGTGTGAAAACCATATCTAGATAAGTTTGTCATTGTGTTCATTGATGACATCTTGATCCACTCTCGCAACGAAACCGAACATGGCCAACACCTGAAAACTATCTTGGAATTACTCAAACACGAGGAGCTATACGCCAAGTACTCCAAGTGTGAGTTCTGGATGCGAACAGTACAGTTCCTAGGGCATGTCGTTGACAGCCAAGGGATACGTGTTGATCCAGCAAAAATCGAGGCCATCAAGTGCTGGAAAGCACCAACTACTCCAACCGAGGTCCGACAATTCTTAGGTCTCGCTGGATATTACCGGCGATTCATAGAGAACTTTTCCCGAATTGCTCAACCATTAACCTCCTTGACTCAGAAAGACAAGAAATTCGATTGGACCAATAAACAAGAGTCAGTCTTCCAACTCTTGAAACAGAAACTCTGCAGTGCACCAATCCTGTCCTTACCCGAAGGCACCGATGATTTCGTAGTTTACTGCGACGCCTCACACCAAGGACTAGGTTGTGTGTTAATGCAACGTGAAAAAGTCATCGCCTACACCTCACGACAACTAAAAATCCACGAAAAGAACTACACCACACATGACCTTGAATTGGGAGCTGTAGTTTTTGCCCTCAAAATCTGGAGACACTACCTGTATGGTACAAAATGTACTATCTTCACTGACCACAAAAGCCTTCAACATATCTTTGATCAGAAGGACCTAAACATGAGACAACGTCGTTGGGTCGAGTTACTTAGTGACTACGACTGTGAAATCCGATACCACCCGGGTAAGGCTAACGTTGTTGCCGATGCCCTAAGCAGAAAAGAACGAGTGAAACCCCTTCGAGTTCGAGCCCTTGGTTTAACCATCCACAACGATTTCATTTCTCAAATCCATTCCACTCAACTCGAAGCACTCAACGAGAAAAACATCAAGAACGAAGCCTTGCGCGGCATGGAAAAACAATTCGAAATCAAATCCGATGGAACCCGATACTTCTCCAACCGAATTTGGTTACCTAACTTTGGGAACCTAAGAGATTTGGTCATGGATGAAGCTCACAAATCCCGATACTCCATACATCCTGGTTCTGACAAGATGTATCATGACATCAAACAACGGTATTGGTGGCCCAACATGAAAGCTGACATAGCCACGTATGTTAGTAAGTGTCTAACATGTGCCAAGGTTAAGGCCGAGTACCAGAAACCTTCTGGGTTACTTCAACAACCCGAGATACCTCAATGGAAATGGGAAAACATAACCATGGACTTCATAAACAAGCTACCAAAAACACCGAGCGGTTGCGATACCATTTGGGTGATCGTAGATCGTCTCACGAAATCTGCCCATTTCCTAGCTATCAAAGAAACCGACAAGATGGAGCGCTTGGCTCGCATCTATATCAAAGAGGTTGTGGCACGACACGGCATACCCATTTCAATCATCTCCGATAGAGATAGCCGCTTCACCTCTCGATTCTGGCAAACACTCCAACGAGCCCTTGGTACTCGCCTTGATATGAGTACCGCTTATCACCCACAAACTGATGGTCAGAGTGAACGAACCATCCAAATTTTAGAAGATATGCTGCGCGCATGCGTAGTTGACTTCTGCAAAAACTGGGAAAACCACCTACCTTTGTGTGAATTCTCCTACAACAACAGTTACCACACCAGCATTGGTGCTGCACCCTTCGAGGCACTTTATGGTAGAAAGTGCCGATCACCCATTTGTTGGACCGAAATCGGCGATAGCCAACTCACCGGTCCTGAAATCATCCATGAAACGACCGAGAAAATTGTGACCATCCAAAACTGGCTGAAAGCCGCACGTGATCGTCAGAAGAGTTATGCTGACGTGAGACGCAAACCACTCGAATTCCAGGTCGGGGACCGAGTACTCTTAAAAGTGTCACCTTGGAAAGGTGTCATTCGTTTTGGTAAACGCGGCAAACTAAACCCTAGATACATCGGACCTTTTGAAATTCTTGAAAGGATTGGTCCGGTGGCATATCGACTGCAGCTACCCCCTCAACTCAGTAGCGTGCACAGCACATTTCACATTTCTAACCTGAAGAAATGTCTGTCTGATGAGACACTTGTTATTCCTCTCGACGAAATCCATATCGACGATAAACTCCACTTTGTAGAGGAACCGATAGAAATCATGGACCGTGAGGTCAAACGCTTGAAACAGAGTCGCATTCCCATCGTTAAAGTCCGGTGGAATTCTAGGCGCGGTCCTGAATTCACTTGGGAACGGGAAGACCAAATGCGACTGAAACATCCACATCTATTCCTAGATACCCCACAGACTGCGGCAACAAACTAATTTCGGGACGAAATTCTCCTAACAGGGGGAGAATGTGACACCCGACGATTTAGGGTTACTGATTAACCTACTAGAAATCCTAATTACGTGTGTTTAGTTTAGTATTAGGCTAAACACTTGTAATTACTTGTAACTATTTGTGTATTTATGTGAATATACACTCTCGTAATTGATTATATTACGCTTATGTAATTAGTTGTAATTACACTTACGCAATTTGGTGAAATTGTGCAAAACAACCGGACGGAGTCCGACCCAGTATAGATACGACGTTGGTGAAAACATCTCTATAAATAACTTTAATATGTTTTTAGAAGTTATTTATCATTATTTATTATTTTATTTAAAATAATACACGAAAAACCTAGGCGTTTTGGCTAAAACGTCTCAAACGTAACAGAAACGCGCGGAACGCGCCCGACAATCGAACGAAAGTCAAAATATATATTTTTATAATTTAAAGTATATTATTTTGTATGAAATTATTATTAAAAACATCGTATAATAATTCGTCAATAAAAACGTCTAATTAAAACATTACGCGATTTAACCGCCGTAGAACAAATACGCAAATCGAGGCCGACGAATTAACGGAACATTTTTATAAATGTTTTTAAGTATTTTAATAAACGTCTCAATCAAAAATATCGAAATTTAAGTCGTCACTTAAAAACGCGCATAAAACGTTTAACGTATAAATAAACGTTTATACAATCGGGTAAACGAACGAGAAACGCAACTATTTAAGCTAGAAATGGAAAATGACCAAAATACCCCTTGTGGGACCACATGGGGGCCGGCCCATGTGCCACCTCCCTTGCTCCCCTCTCCTTGACCATGCAATGTCATGATTAAGATTCCCTTACACACTCCAATCCTCATACATGCAACCCACTCTTTCATTTTCATTTTCATTTACCAAAAACACCTCCAATTCCTCTCAAAAATCTGGAGAAAAACACAGCCCAAACACCTCCATAAACCACCATTAATCACCACCATTAATCAAGAACAAAAGAAGAAGCTAAACTCAAGATCAACATCATCATTATCCCCTCTTGTTCTTCTTCATCATCTCTTTGTAAGAATCATGAACCTTTCACTATTTTACTTTTAATACACTGATTTAGAGGTTATAATGTTCATCTAACTTGAATATGTCCAAACTTGTTGTTAAAAATCGTTTTTAAAGCAAACACATGAACATGCATGAATCTGCCTAAAAATTGACAGTTCACGAAAATATTCGTATAAAATCAAATACTGAGAGTTAGAAGATGCATTTTTTTTTTAAATTTGCGTATTGAAAGGATCTACAACTTTCGTGTTTTACACTTTTCCCATAAACGCTCTAATTTTTCTCTACGAGCCGATTTATAAGACTGACCTGGAAGTTTTTCGATAAAATGTGTTCGGTTGTTACTCGGCTTTATTTAACTATGTTAATGGACTTGTTAGAAGCTGAAAATTTGATATGTTAGTCAAGACACTTAGTAAGTCAGTTGGTAAAAATTTGGAAGTTTGATTTGGACTATAGATAGGTAAAATCAGTTGGCGTAATGACCCGACATAAACCGAAAACATTAAATCTTGAAGTTTAAGGTGTAAACTTGAAACCGACATCTCGAAACGACTACAATATGAAATAATAACTTTTATAACCTTTATTTACTGGAATATGACTTGGGTAGAAGGTTCGGGTCAAACCGTCATAGTTGACCACGTTTTTGACTTAGCAAAATCCAAACAGACATAAGTGACGCATGACCCCAGGAATTATAGCGACACTCCCATAGTGACGCCCTTACTTTTCTGAATATGATTTATAGCGACACTCGATAAGTGACGCCTTTGTTATTAAAACTTTATTAATACCGACACTACCTAAGTGACGCCTGAAGTGACTGAACTATTATATTAGCGGCACTTACCCTTAGTGCCGCCATGCCTTAGTGACGCCCCGTATCCGACACTTCTTAAGTGACGCTATGTAAATCTGAAAACGCATTTTATGCGGCACTTCCTAAGTGCCGCCCATAACTAGCAAGTGACGCATGAAGTGTCGCATGAAACAGAATCCTTAAAAACTAGTTTTCTCACTAAGTGTTAAACTTCAAGTAACGTTAATACTTATACAATGCAACGTTATAACTCATGAAACATACTATACATATGTAAGTATAACATCATCCTAATAATAATGTCTTAACGAATTATTATTACAAACTTTCACCAACGGGTCGTACACGTTTTTGATAAACAAACTTGAACAACTTATTTGGACATACTAGTTGATGAACTAGCTCTAGGTGGACATTAACCCTCCACCTACACGATTGGCTTAAGTGGACATTGACCCCCACTTATACAATCACTCTAGATAGTCTTATGAGACATCTACTTACACAACCTTATACGCTTAGGACGTTAGAAGGTTGCGCTTTGGACTTTGCTTGCTATTTGATTATTGCTTGCTACCTGCTTAACTCTGGTGAGTTTCATAGCCCCTTTTTACTGTTTTTCAACTGGGGTGAGAATACATACAACTATTTTATACAACTGCTTATATGATCACAAGTAACTTGAAACACTTTTCGTACGGATTGCATGAGACCTGAATAATCCACTAAAGTCCTCTACCCCATCATAGTCATTAAAATTTGTGCGTGAGTATTATTGGGTGGTACCATCAGGGTTTGACAAACCTCGTCCGGGCTAGTCGCGCTAGCCAACCCACGGGCGCAGTATTACTTGTGATTTAGAGGTGTATTCGGATTAGTACACTTACCGGAGGCAAACAACGTTAAGTTTGACTATGAGACTCATGTAAATGGTATACTTATATTGCATTTTGCAATACTTTTACTTATCGTTGGCTAACGATACTTTTAACTGTCATTTGCGAATGATACAACTTGAAATCTTGTGGATCATAACTAAACGATTGTTTACAAACCTATGAACTCACCAACTTTATGTTGACCTTTTAGTATGTATTTCTCAGGTAACCCGCCGCAATAGGAAGCTTATGGAAAGCCTAGCTCGAGTCGCATTGTTTTCAAATTACAAGAGATTAGATTGCATTTAGCTGTATTTTGTATAATCAGTTATGTATTAGAAATCTCTTAGCGGTTTATGCGAACTCCAGACTTATTGTAAACTTTGAATTATGGTAATGTAACTTTTTATTAAAACGTCTCATATAGAGGTCGTTTGTTGTAATCTTGTGTTGTGATATTTAATTTGGTCGGCGCCCCCATGACAACTTATGTTTCCGCTGCCACGTGTTTTGGGGGTGCGACAATTACTATTGTATTTGTTGTGATGTAGTTAGTATATATAGTTGTGGGATGACTTTGAATACGTCGTGAGATAATATGACGGCCCCTATTCGACTGATTACTCGGTATAGTATTGGAAATGCTTTTGAGCATAGTACAAATATATGGAAGCCAGTAACGACCGAAGGTAGTTGTATTATTGATCGACGTTATAAAATTGGAAACTTTGTGAACGGACTTATCTTGTGATTTTAAACCTAAAACTTATATTCGCCTTTCGATTAACAAACGTGATTGTAACCTTGTAAAGAGGAGTCGCGAACCTCAATACTCGGTCAATAGTTATCTGTGTAAAAACTATGTTTTTAATTGTAACGTCATGCAAGCATTATAAAATGCAATGCGATTACGTGGACTTGCCATGAGTATTGTACACTTCCAATCACAATGTACTTATCATGTAAACATCGCGAAGCAATTAAACTCACAACGGAAACATTGGTAAACAATTCAATACGTTGTGAGTTACCATAGTATTTTCCGACATGGTCTGGGTTTAACTTTCTGTAAAAAGCCGTCAGCATTTTACTTAGTTGTTTAAATTAGATTAGATTAGGTAGGCTAAAGGCTAAATGATCATTTACGAAAACATAGGGATTTGTTAATTGTATCGAGAAAGGCAAGTTTAAAATCCAACTTAACCCGATACTTTTTATTAAAACCATGAAACCTAAAGTACGGTAAGCAAGAAACCGAAAGGCTTTCCTCGTTTATCATGCTTAAGTTTCATTGGTAGAATTGATTAGATAAGTCCGGACACGAATTCTAAGTTAGTTGTTTAATGGATTCATAATCATTGTGGTATTAAGAACGGCTAGACATGTTATGGACCTGCTACTCTATTCCTTCGCCCACGAGCGAATACGTTCAATAATATGGGCCACTGACTCCGTCACAGGAGAGTGTGGAGAGTTGAGCATTGTTTGTCTGGTCAGAATCACGACACCTTAGTTCCTCGTGACATATTAGTTGATAACCAACTAATAAGGAATCTATTGGTTATACCATAAGTTAATGAATCTCATAAGCAACCCAATTTAGTTAATCGTCTTCCCGTAAAAGTCATCATCCCATAATTATTAACTAACGAACTCACAAAAAATACTACTTTGCCATATCTGATATCCTATTACATTTTATTCGCTTTATTTAGTTTACCTAATTAACTGAACCAAAACCCCCAACGCACTCTTTTAAAACATTTACTAGAAAAGAAAGATTGATTGGATCACCTCAGTTTCAATTCAGTTTCTCTTTAAGAACGACTCTAGGTCCAACTTACCGCCTACTAACCTTTTGGTTCAGTATCAGTAAGTCACACTTAGACCCCAGCAATTATAAATTTAAAACCACCCGTTGTTTTCAATAGCAACAAGGCTTAAGGCTCCATTTCAAAATGTCCCATATGCACTAGTCATATTACTTTCTTACTTTCTCATTCTACTTTCTTACTTTAAATTTAGCATTAGAATAGTTTAGCACTTTGTTTAGAGTAGAAAGAAAGCTAGGAACGTTTTGTAATCTTTGGTGTACGCTTGGAGTTACGCTCATTAATTCAAGTCTATTCCTTCTCGCATATTAATCTCGGTTATCTCTATCCTTATCTATCTTAATTAAATATGTTTACTTTAATTATGTTAGATATCGTTTATGCCATGATTAGCGAGTAGATTACTATTGTATTTGTTGTGATGTAGTTAGTATATATAATTGTGGGATGACTTCAAATACGTCGTGTAGTAATACGATGGCCCCGATTCGACTGATTACTCGGTATAGTATTGGAAATACTTTTGAGCATAGTACAAATATATGGAAGCCGGTAACGACCGAAGGTAGTTGTATTATGGATCGACGTTATAAAATTGGAAACTTTGTGAGCGGACTTATCTTGTGATTTTAAACCTAAAACTTACATTTGCCTTTCGATTAACAAACGTGATTGTAACCTTGTAAAGAGGAGTCGCGAACCTCAATACTCGGTCAATAGTTATCTGTGTAAAAACTATGTTTTTAATTGTAATGTCATGCAAGCATTACAAAATGCAATGTGATTACGTGGACTTGCCATGAGTATTGTTCACTTCTGATCACAATGTACTTATCATGTAAACATCGCGAAGCAATTAAACTCACAACGGAAACGTCGGTAAACGACTAAATACGTTGTGAGCTACCATAGTATTTTCCGACATGGTCTGGGTTTAACTTTCTGTAAAAAGCCGTCAGCATTTTAATTAGTTGTTTTAGTTTAGATTAGATTAGATTAGGTAGGCTATAGGCTAAATGATCATTTACGAAAACCTAGGGATCTGTTAATTGTATTGAGAAAGGCAAGTTTGAAATCCAACTTAAACCAATACTTTTTCCTAACACCATGAAACCTAAAGTACGGTATGCAAGAAACCTAAATGTTTTCCCTCGTTTATCACGCTTAAGTTTCATGGATAGAAATTGATTAAATAAGTCCGGACACAAGTTCTAAGTTAGTTGTTTAATGGATTCATAATCATTGTGGTATTAAGAACGGCTAGACATGTTATGGACTTGCTACTCTATTCCTTCGCCCACGAGCAAATACGTTCAATAATATGGGCCACTGACTCCCTCACAGGAGAGTGTGGAGAGTTGAGCATCGTCTGTCTGGTCAGAATCATGATACCTTAGTTCCTCGTGACATATTAGTTGATAACTGACTAATAAGGAATCTATTGGTTATACCATAAGTTAATGAATCTCATAAGCAACCCAATTTAGTTAATCATTTTCCCGTAAAAGTCATCATCCCATGATTATTAACTAACGAACTCACAACAAATACTACTTTGCATTATCTGACATCTTATTACATTTTATTCGCTTTATTTAGTTTACCTAATTAACTGAACCAAAACCCCCAACGCACTCTTTTAAAACATTTACTAGAAAAGAAAGATTGATTGGATCACCTCCGTTTCAATTCAGTTTCTCTTTAAGAACGACTCTAGGTCCAACTTACCGCCTACTAACCTTTTGGTTCAGTACTAGTAAGTCACACTTAGACCCCAGCAATTATAAATTTTAAAACCACCCGTTGACAACCTCAACAATTGTATAAAAAATCACTTGCAGGACCATTATTGCGATGCCTTGAGGATCCTGAAGCAAAAGCGGTTCTCAAGGATATACATGAAGGCGATTGTGGGAATCATTCTGGGGGCAGAGCATTATTTTCAAAAGTTTTAAGGACAGGATACTTCTGGCCCACTATAAAGAAGGATTCCATGGATTTTGCTCGCAAATGTGATGCTTGTCAAAGACACGGAAACATCCATCATTAACCAGTAGAACCGATGCATCCGATTATTTCACCATGGCCGTTTATGAAATGGGGAATGGATATTTTGGGAAAACTACCAGTTGCTCCAGGAGGAAGAGTGTTTATGCTTGCAATGACAGATTATTTTTCAAAATGGATTGAAGCTGAAGCATTTGTTCAAGTAAAGGAAAAGGATGTTATCTCATTCATCAAGAGAAATATCCTCACAAGGTTTGGGATCCCGGCAGAAATAGTGTGTGACAATGGATCTCAATTTATTGGAAGAAGAACAACTAAGTTTTGTGAAAGTTAGGGAATCAAGATGATAACTTCAACTCCAGTCCATCCTCAAGCCAATGGACAAGCAGAATCTAGCAATAAAATTATAATCAACAATCTGAAGAAGAGGCTGGATGCTAAGAAAGGAAGATGGGCTGAAGAATTGCCTTTTGTTTTATGGGCTGATGGGACCACTGAAAAGGAGGCAACTAAGAAAACCTCTTTTTGCTTTGGTGTTTGGATCCGAAGCTATGATCCCAACAAAGATGGTAATCCCAACGGCAAGATCCCGGATGCAGACCTTGGAAGCAAACAAGGAAGCGTTGATTCAGGATCTGGACACTGTGGATGAATTAAGGGATCGTGCTAAATTCAGGATTGCAGCATACCAATAGAGAATTTCAAGATCCTACAACAAGAATGTCAGGATAAGAAGGTTTCAAGTAAGAGATTTGGTATTAAGGAAAGTATCTCAGAATATTAAGAATCCTGCAGAAGGAAAGCTAGCACCAAAATGGGAAGGTCCATATTTGATAGATTCGGATGCTGGAAAGGGGGCATATTGGTTGGCCAATATGGATGGTGAACTACTTCCAAGATCCTGGAATGCCATTCATTTGAAGCTCTATCATATGTAAGTTGAATGTTTTTATTCGACATAAAAGGTACTCCTGTGATCCTTAACTTTTCATTGATTTTAATACTTTTTACTATATATGTATGTGTGTATTATAATTATATATATATGCATGAAAGTTAATTGTGATTATTATTCTCATTGAATACCCTACTGACTTAAACATCGGAGGGGTGTGGGTGTTAGGCAAACTAACACCCACCTTTACCCAAGATTTTGTATTTGTTGTAGTTCATATACTTAAGGATCATGGAATGAAGATTAGGGGTTGGCCACCTCTCCTCCGTTAAGGATCCCAGCAATTCTCTAAGGTTTAGAGGTTTCCGTACGGATAAACACCTCTCTACGAAAAGGGTTTTGACACATCGCCGGGTGCGCACGATGTTTGATTATAGTGCCATGGTTAGGGAATCGGTGATGCCTCTGGTACCCGACAACTTCATTTCCGTTGGCCTATAGATCAAGCGCTAACGAATGTCGATACTGATGTGCACTATACGTATCGATCTAAGGTTTGTGTCGTTTTCACGTCACTCTAAGGTTTGTAATGCTTTCACATTACCAACTGGTTAGGCATTTTCATGTCTCAAATGGCGTAGCCCAAGAATCAAACGGTTTGTAATGTTTTCACATTACCTAATGGTTTGGCATTTACATGTCACTTTTATAGTTTTCATAAACTATCCAATGGTTATAATGTATTCACATTATCAAAATTTTCATTGGTTAAGCCTAATAAATAACTTTATTAGCTCTAATGTTTTCATGATTATCAAAAGCTGTTTTGATCTAAGGATCGCAAAATCTTTTTAAGATCACAACATTTTTCAAAAAACAAATTGTTTTCACAATTATTTGACAAATTATTAACATTTGTATGTTACAGGAATTACTCGTTGGGAGTTCCTCATTATCAACAGTTTATTTTAGGATCTTGAAGTCTCAGGATCCTAAAATCCAGTTTATATGGAATACGGTAAAGGATCCTTGAATCTGAGGATCCCTATCCCGCCATGATCTCGGATCCAGTTAAGGATCCTTTAAGCCTGTAATGTTGAGAAAATCTTCTCATTATTCTGGATGTATTCTGAGCAAATCTCCTCAGGATCCTATTTCTAAGCAACTATCAAGTAAATATATATGTATACTGAGGGAATCTCCTCAGTGTCCTGAAGACGCAAGATGTAGATAATATCCTAATATTATTAACAACAAAAGATCTAAGGATTATACAATCCTAAGATTAAAGTTCAAAATGAGTGCAGGAAATAGAAATTGTCTCGTGGCCTACATGAACCACATTCAAAAACCACCATGGTTGACCATACCAGGTCAACCTCGCCCCAAATCATTGTTTTGCTACAATCACAACCCTTGGAACCTAAAAACATGAAAGCTAAACTGGGCTCCGGCTAGTTATATGCCTTCCTTGCCCAGGGTCAGATCTGCATCTTCAGTAGGATTCTCTGGAGTATTTGATGAAGGGTCTGGGGTGTTCATTTCAGTATCTTCAATGAAGATTGAGATCTTCTGTGATGATGCATCAGAATCCTTCTTGGCTGGTATCTTGGTACCTTTGCCGCTAGCTTCATCAAGGAAATCTCCGACTGCTGGATCTTCGCTTTTCAATTTCACCAGTCTATCTTGCCAAGCTTGGATGTTCCAGAAGGATGTGTCGAGACCCTTGGCACTAGCTTCAGTTACCATTAGGATCCTGGCTTTGAGCACTGCAACAGCTACATCTCTTTTAATACCAGCAACCAGGATCTCTCGCTCTTCCTCAATCTTCTTCTGAGCTTCAATTTCCTTTTGAGCAGCATAAGCCTTGACATTCTTGATCTCTCTCTTCAAACTAGCAATCTCCTGATTGGAAGATTCTGCAGTAATGGCAGCTGTCTTCTTTATGCTCTCTACCATCTCCACTTTCTCCTTGTAACGATCAGCAACCTGTTCCATAGCCTGGAAAAAACAGGTATGATTAAAATACAGGGATGAAGCGTAGAAGAGGAATTAAACGAGGAAGGTAAGATATACCTTATCGAAATCAAGTATGGGTTCATCAGGATCCTCAGTAATGTTGGCCTTCCTCTTCTTGGTAGTTGACCTGGATCGGGTGTTGGGGGCTCTAGCCTTGTTAGGTTGAGCGATTGGTTTTTCCTCCTTGATTGATACATCCTCATCATCGATATCCGACAAGGAGAAGAAAGGCGCTATTTTAAGAATACAATTTTAAAATGAACTCAGGAGAAACACTTTATTGAGAATAGAATGTGAGGATTACCTGATAAAGCTGGAGTTGCCTTCTGTGATTTCATGACTACTGGAGAACAGGAGTGTGTGAACGTCCTATTACTTTCAGGAACTTTCAAGAAATTCTTTATCAACTCTTCTGTATCAGAAAGAGGGGGAGCCAATTTCTCGAAGCTTGCTGCAAGAAAAATGGAATAAATCAGAGATAATAGTGCGTAGGGGGATAAATCCCTAAAATGATTTTTATCCTACCCTTTGAAAGCCAAACAGTCGGAATTAATTCCTCGTCTGGTAAAGATCTTCGATTAACAAAGAAAAACATCTCTTTCCACTTGTGATCATTCTGGGTGACACAATGTATGAGGTGTTGGCGATTAGGTTTGATTTTAAAAAGGAAGTAATTGGAACCGTGTGAGCGGAGATGATAACTTTGGGCTACCTCAGGAATCCCAAGATGTGTCTGGTGAGAATCATTAACGGATTGAATAACGAAAAGAGTGCGCCAGATCATGGGCATTGTTTGTGAATAACAGAGTCCTGTCATGCCGAAGAGATCCATGTAAATGTCTGGAAAGGGATATTTAAGCCCTAGGGTAAAAGCAAATTCGGGAAAGCATATCCATTGATCTGATTAATGATCGGCATGGATATTAGGATCATGGGCTCGGAAGACGGTGTTTTCAGGAAAAGCGCTTTTGAGTTTTTGCATATCGGAATCGGATAACGAAGAAGGAACAGGATTGGAAATCATTTTTTGATCAATGAATTCAGGTCGGTCTGACTCGTTTTTGGTTGCCGGATTCATTATCTAAGTAAAAGCAAGTAAACGATAAAGAGAGAAAAGAAAAAATAATACCTGATAAAGACCTGAGAAGGAAAATGGAATGGAGGTTGAACGAGATATGATGTGCGTCAGAATCGCTATAAGTACTCAGACATGATAATCGATGTAACTACCTAACACGATTTAAGCGGTTGCACTGACAAGTTACAACGTTTTAAGGATCTTGAAAAACGTTATAACTTCGGGGGCAATTGTTGTGGGTAGATTTTTACTAACCTTTGCAGGATCCTAATTAGCATCATATGTACGTCTTGCAGGTATGAAAGTCATTTATATTCTATATTCATATCTCAGGATAATGATGGTTTTTAAGTCTGTTTTCAGGATCACGGATACAGGTAAGGATCCTGGATATATCTTTATTATTTGTCTTGCAGGATCCTATTCAGGATATATTTATCTAACACAGTTATGCAGGATTCTGGACCAGGGAGATATTTGTTTAAGGATCCTATGATCAATCCCGGAGTACACATTGCTCAGGATCCTGGACTTATCTTAGTTATGGATCTTGAGCTAAATAACATGTTTATTTTCTTTGAATATTGACCAGGTCTTATGAAGAACGCGTTAATGAGATACGCTCCGGATTATGTGGCAAGGTTTTGATACGATCTAATGAAGACGAAGTCGCCAGCACGTGTAAAATGAAGTCAAAAGAGACGTTGGTGGTCTTCATCATTCCTCGGAGGATCCCTGATATCTCAGAAATATTGTTATACGCTCTTAGTATATAAACGAGGCTCGGATGATCATTTAGGTTAACGAATACTTGCTATTTTTCACTAGTAAAACACTCACACACTCTGCTATCATTCTCGTTCACGATCATTTCGTCAACACTTAGCTAAAATCACACACAAGTTCACTTAGCCGATCATCCTTGCGCTCTTAGTTTGTAATCATTTACCTTCATTTTAATAAGATTAACAAAGGCAAGGATCGTTTGATCCTTCTAGAGGTTTTGTGCCGGCGATCAACCTTGATCAAGGGCTTTCCTTGTATATCATCGTGTCATTTTTATTTACTTACAGTTCATATCGTGTCAATTGCATTATTTCATATTTTCATTGTTTAACTTGCAAATTACTGATTTTTTCATTGTCGAAATAACATTCTCCTCAATCTGTTCTTGAGCTTTGATATTAAAACGTTTGCTCAATAAGGATCCACAGATTAAATTAGTCTTTTTAACACAAAATATTGACTTACTAATAGAGATAATCGTGTAAAAGCGTAATTATCTTGATAGTAATTTTACACCTGACCTCACAAACTAATATTTGATCACTTAATTGCTTTAGTAATTTTTGACCAAAACAGTTCGGAAATAGGTGTAGGAGTAATGTCAGGCTTTTGTTTTGGCAAAGGTTTTTTCCCAACATTACTTTGCTTCTTAACCGGCTTGGGAGAGTTAGAATAATGCCTAGGTGGGGATTGTGAAAACGAATTCTTATAAAAAGAAGTTCTAGGCATTTCTCTCCCATAGCGTTGGTTAGAAAGCTTTGGACAATCACGGATTAAATGTCCCTATTTTTGCAATAGAAGCAGGAACGCATCTCAACAAATGGTTGAGGCTGAGGATATACCGGAGGAGGTGGAGAAGCATTCCTTGAACATGCACAATGTGTACATGTTTTAAGTGGTGCTTTCTCAGGTTTATTGGTTGAAGTAGAAGGTTTGTTATGAGAAACTTTATCATTATTAACATTTAAACTTCGTTTCAAAATCTTTACAGGTGTTTGTAAAGTTTGAATGTTCTCATTTAAAACCTTTTCTTTTTCCTTTTGAACCTTAACTGCTTCAGTTTGCAAAACTTCAGGTATAACTTCAACCTTCTTAACCTTCGGATACTCCTGTTCGGTAATATCCTCAATTTCAACGACCTCCTCTAAACTAACTGGAGGTGTACTCTCAGACTTAACAAAAGTAGGCAAGGGATACTCTGGCCGTTTAGTTTTCTCCTTTGCCTGCCTTTTGGGATTGGATTTAACTTGTTTAGGCTTTGTAGCTGGCCATGATGAGTAGTCAGCCACAAGTTCTTCGGTGCCTTCCTTAACAGGCAGAGGATAGTGATTGGTAGGAGGTGGGACTGAGTTATACCCTAGTCCTGCCTTACTACTTGTATCTGTCCTCTGCTTGTTAACGATTTCATCGAAAACATCACGAGACTCTGAAAAACTTGAGATTTTTCTATTGAAACTCACAGACTGAGACTTTAATTCAGTAAGTTCTTTATTCAACAAATCAATTTCAGTTAAATAGCTTTTAATTGCATCTTGTTGACTAAAAACTTTTTCTTTAAAAGTCTGAGTATCTAAGTTATAAGCTTCAATATTGTAACATCCTCTCTGGTAGCCTGGTATTTTTCTATTTATAATTGAGTATTTAATAGTTTTAAATAATTTTGTGATATAATTGTTTAATTGTGAAAGTTGGTGAAATATGTCTTAGGACTTATTGTGGATAATGAAATGTTGCTTGTTTTAATATATTAAAGTTGACGGTACAATAAAATGAATTTCTCGCATTTAGTAATTAAGTGCCAGACAATAGATTTAGAGCGGGTATTAAATACCCAAAATGTTAAGTCGGTTAAAATGAGGAACCGACCCTTTTATTGTCACTTTACCAATTTATGGTTCTTTCTTATTCTCTTTCAAACAACAAACCTAAACCTAACCTAAATCAAGAAGCTTGAATCATCAAATTAGAAGAGTGAATCGAAGTGATGCATCTAATCATTCTTCTCATCACATAGTTATTATCTTCTTGATTATCTATATATTGTAAGTAATTTTCTCATAAGCTCACATGTTAAAATTTATTAGAAATTGATGAATTGCTTTGGGTGTTAGTGTTTTAAGATAATTACTTGTGATATGTGATGTTATATGATGATCATAGTTGATAATATAGATTGAATCCAAGTTTTGATCTATGATTTAAAGTAGTGGAAGATTTCAATTTGGGTTTCATGATTTGGATGTTATGGAGATTGATTAATGTTATATAGTTGTTGTATGAGGTTGTTGTTGGATTAGAAATCGAGTTTGTTGCATAAATTGGTTAGAAATTGAGATTTTGTTAGTTTTGGTTCGTGTATACTTCATTTCTGCTGCTGCTGCTGCCCAGATGATCAAGCCGGCGGCTTGGCAGCATAGCCGGCGGCTATGTGGGTTTGGCTTGCAAAGCCGGCGGCCAGGAGGCTTAGCCGGCGGCTAAATGCCTAAGGCCGACGGGTCAAAGACCCTAGCCGGCGGGTAAAAATAGCTTTAAAACTCGTTTTATTTCTGGTTGCTCAAAATGCCTTAGAGCCGGCGTCCCTGGGTTGGGAACCGGCGGCTGGACGCTGAAGCCGGCGGCTTGGTGGGTTTAGCCGGCGGCTAAGTGAGCCCAGCCGGCGGCTTCTGGTTGTTCCAGGGCATTTTTATGTTAGTTGTTAAAACACTTTCCAATCGTTATTATATGATAATTAAATGATGCATTATGATTGAATATGCATGGTTAGTAGCTAGTAATCTCGATGTTTATATTAATGAGTTCCAAATGTGTTGAACTTTTATAAGTTATATTTGGGCGATTTCGATTACTAACTTTTTATTGGTGTTGAATCTCAGATCCTTTGAAAGACAAAGTTGCCCCGAGAATCTGAGTAGTTGAGGACGAAGGTATTGGTGAGTGGATTCAAAACTCACCGTTTGGCTTAGTTGTAATCATTTGATTACGACGGGTAAACGTAGGCTTGATTATTGAGTTGATTAGTTGTTATTGTTGATCATATGCCTATATGTGCTTTGTGTGGCCTTCGGGCATTGTTGTTGATGAGGTCAACGAGTTGATGAACTGTTGGTTGGGCTAGTGTGTTTTTGTGTGAATGGTACAGGGATGTACTTCATTTGTTGTGTGTGCTGAACTGTACCTAAGTATAATAAACACTAGCTATCGGTCTCGTCCGTTATGGCCATACGGATATGTTTGGATAAGTGATCTTGGGGAGCCGCCCGGGTACTAAGGTTATCCCCGGATCCGCCGATCCTCATTAAGTTGTTGTTGATTGATGTGGTTGCGAATACTTGTTGTAGTTAATTGGTTTAGCTAAGTTAAATGTTGAGTGTTGGATTTACTCACTTAGCTATGTGCTAATCCCTCATTGTTACTTCCTGCAGACTTTTGTTTTGTGCATGCGGGTGGGTAGCAGGAAGTTCAAACCTTGGAGACATGGAATGTTTGATATTCAAGCTACTCTGATTATTTTGTAACAGTTCAGTTTAGTTTATATAATACCCCGTCATGCTAATCTTTTGATCAAGTGTTAATTTGATGTGACTTAAACATCTAAACTGTTTTTGGTATTTTCGAAGAATATGTAACAAATTATGGCATTTTATTTATCTTCGCTTCCGTATTATCTATAATATTATTACTTGAGTATGAGGGGTGTTATAAGTTGGTATCAGAGCATAGTTTTGGGATAATTGTTCATTGTTGAATGATCAATCCCAAAACTCGAGCGTGATATATCAAACATTCTTGGGTATGGGATTAGTATTGGTTGAAGGTAGTTAGTGTTTGGATGGTAACGATTAACAAAAGTTCAAGTGTTGTGTTGAATTTCAGAAATGGCAGATAACGAACCACCGACCACCAACCCCAACAATGCCTCCCGGATTGTCGCTCCTCAAATCGGGACTCATACCGAGCAACATGATCATAATGGTACTTCTCAACCAACCGGACAACAATCTAACCGAGATGAGTATATTCATGAGATGGAAGACGAGTTGGTATTCCTTAGGGAATTCAAGAGAAAAGCTGAGGAAGCTGCGACCAGACAGTTATTTCAGCAAGCCCCAGTCTTTGGTTCTAGTTCATCCTCTCAATCAGAAAAGAAGTGTTCATACAAGACTTTTATGGCTAGTCGACCACCGGAATTTCAGGGAAGTAAAAATCCAACAATAACTTTGAATTGGCTTAGGGATATGGAACGCAAATTTGATGTGACTTGCTGTGATGAGGAACTTAAAGTCAAATATGCGGTTCAATGCATGAAGGATGATGCCATGGTTTGGTGGGATTCCATTACCGGTCATTTCACTCAACAACAGAAAGAAGCTATTAGTTGGTCCCAGTTTCATCAAGTTGTTCGTAATCAATACTGTTCGGATTTTGATATTGCTAGAATTCGAAGAGAGTTTGTGAATCTTCGATTAAAGGATGACATGACTATTGATGAATTGATTTCACAGTTTACGGATAATCTTAGGTTCGTGCAACAATGGGTTCCGGATGAGAAAACTCAAATTGAACAATTTGTGGATGCTTTACCGGATAACTACCGTACGGTTGTGAGATTGGCTAAGGATTTATCGCATGCTTTTAATCTTGCGCGGTCTGCCGATAGTGATTTGAGAGGTTTGAGATTATGGCAAGGAAAGGATACAAGTTTCTCTAAGGCAAGAACTTAATCGTCGGGTAGGAATAAATCTAAGTGGCAAGGGAATCGGCAAGGGGGTAAGAAATTTGTTGGAAGAAGTAGTTCTTCGGGAAGTTATAATAGTTCCAACTGGTGTAGTTCGTGTAGATCTCGGCATGATGGTCCGTGTACGGCTCAGACAAACAAATGTATGAAGTGTGGTGAATTGGGTCATGAGATAAAAAGTTGTCGGTATCCAAATTTTGTTTGTTGGACTTGTAAGAAGGAAGGACATAGGGTTGGTCATAGTCCGGAGGCAAGGTCGACGGGGTCGGGTTCGGTCGGGAGTTCGGGATCTTCCGGTCAGAAAAGAAAGAACCCTCCTCCAGCAGCTAGTAGGGCTTTTCAGATGACGGTTGATGAGGCCGTGCGTACTGAAGATGTTATCACGGGTACATTTCTTATAAACTCTGTACCTGCACGTGTATTGTTTGATTCGGGTGCTAATTGTACTTTCATTTCTGTACAATTTTGTGATAAGTTGAAATTAGTTCCTACTGTGATAACAAAGCCTATAGAAGTAGAAATAGTTAGTGGTAAGTTAGTTCCTGTTACCACCTCGGTGACTGGAGCTAATATTACTATTGATGATCATGTTTTTCCTATTACCTTCTTGTTGATGCCAATCCCTAGTTTCGATGTAATAATTGGTATGGATTGGTTGAGTCAGAATAAGGCTAGTATTGATTGTCACCAGAAGTTGGTTAGGATCCCAATCTCCGAAGGGTCATATGTTGTGGCTCGAGGAGAACGGGATGGTGTAGATATTCCTTTGATTTCGTTGATGAAAGCTAGGAAGTCATTGTCAAAAGGTTGCGAGTCATACCTAGCCTATGTAGTCGATGCCAAATTAGAAAGGAAAACTGTTTCGGATGTTCCTGTTGTTTGTGAGTACCCTGAAGTGTTTCCAGATGAGTTGCCTGGGTTACCACCAGTTAGGGAAGTAGAATACAGAATTGACCTTGTTCCGGGCTCGTCGCCGATTGCTAAAGCTCCTTATAGGTTAGCTCCTTCGGAGATCCGTGAAATGATAAATCAGATTCAGGAATTGTTGGATAAAGGTTTTATCAGACCTAGTTCCTCGCCGTGGGGTGCACCAGTGTTATTCGTGAAAAAGAAAGACGGATCGTTGCGCATGTGTATTGATTATAGAGAGTTGAACAAGAGAACGGTAAAGAATAAGTACCCTCTTCCGAGAATAGATGACTTATTTGATCAGTTACAGGGTTCTTCGGTATATTCTAAGATTGATTTGAGGTCGGGTTATCATCAAGTCCGGGTTTGTGAACAAGATATACCTAAAACTGCTTTTCGTACTAGGTACGGTCATTATGAATTTTTGGTTATGCCTTTTGGTTTGACGAATGCTCACGCGGTATTTATGGATTTGATGAACCGTGTGTGTCGACCATACTTGGATAAATTTGTGATTGTTTTCATTGATGATATACTTATTTATTCGAAATCTGAAACTGAGCATGCCACGCATTTGAGATTGGTTCTTGAAACATTGAGACAAGAACAGTTGTATGCAAAGTTTTCCAAATGTGAATTCTGGATTCGAGAAGTTCAGTTTTCGGGTCATATAATTTGTCGAGATGGTGTGAAAGTGGATCCATCGAAGGTTGCAGCTGTGATGAATTGGAATGCGCCGAAATCTGTTTCTGAGATAAGGAGTTTCCTTGGGTTAGCGGGATATTATCGGAAATTTATCAAAGATTTTTCTAAGATAGCCGGTCCGTTAACCAAACTAACACGTAAAGATGAGAAGTATGTGTGGACTGATCAACAGGAGCAAGCTTTTTAGACATTGAAACAATTGTTGTGTCAGACACCGATTTTAGCATTACCAGAGGGTACTGATGATTTTGTGGTTTATTGCGACGCTTCATATTCGGGTTTGGGTTGTGTCTTAATGCAAAGGGATAGAGTTATCGCTTATGCTTCTCGACAGTTGAAACCACATGAGAAGAATTACCCTACGCATGATTTAGAACTCGCAGCAGTTGTATTTGCCCTAAAACTTTGGAGACATTATTTATATGGGACTAGATGTGTTGTTTGTACTGATCACAAGAGTTTGCAATATGTGTTTTCCCAGAAAGAATTGAATATGCGTCAGAGACGATGGTTGGAATTGATAAAAGATTATGACTGTGAGATTAGATACCATCCGGGCAAAGCTAATGTGGTTGCCGATGCGTTAAGTCGAAAGAATACTCCTGATCGAGCTTTCTATTTAAAAGTGAATGTTTCCTCGGATTTGATTGATCAAATTAAAATTGTACAACTTGAAGCATTGAAGGATCAGAATTTGAAATCCGAAATCATGTTAAAACGCAAGGACGAATTAGTTGATGATTCAAGGGGATTAAAGACGTATCAATCTCGTGTTTGGATTCCTTCCATTGGTGGTATTCGAGATTTGATTTTGAATGAAGCTCATAAGTCACGAATGTCTATTCATCCGGGTAGTACTCGAATGTATAATGATTTGAAACCGTTGTATTGGTGGCCAACGATGAAAACCGACATTGCAAAGTTGGTGGGATCTTGTCATATTTGTGCTCAGGTCAAGGCGGAACATCAAAAGCCGTATGGGTCGTTAAAACAGTTGGAAATACCTGAGTGGAAATGGGATCACATAACTATGGATTTTGTGACTAAGTTACCGTGTACTGCTCGAGGCAATGATATGATTTGGGTTATAGTGGATCGATTGACTAAGAGCGCGCATTTTCTTGCTACGAGTGAGACCGCTTCGTTGACTAAACTTGCTCAATTGTATGTTAACGAAATCGTTTCTAGACATGGTATTCCCTTATCGATTGTGTCGGATAGAGATACTCGTTTTGCTTCTCGTTTTTGGCAAAGTCTACAACAAGAGTTGGGTACACGTGTCAATCTTAGCACAGCTTATCATCCTCAGACAGACGGTCAGTCAGAACGTACAATTCAAACTTTAGAGGATATGCTTCGTGCTTGTATTTTGGAATATGGAGGTTCGTGGGATTCACATCTCCCATTGGTTGAATTTGCTTACAACAATTCGTATCATTCAAGTATTGGGATGCCTCCGTATGAAATGTTGTATGGTCGTCGTTGTCGTACCCCCACATGTTGGTTAGAGGCAGGTGAGAAACAGTTTGTTGGGCCCGATATTGTACAGATAACCGCTGATAAAGTAGCGATTGCACGTGAGAAGTTGAAAGCCGCAAGAGATAGACAGAAACAGTATGCTGATCCTAAAAGACGACCGGTTGTGTTTACCGAAGGTGAATTAGTATATCTTAAAGTTTCTCCATGGAAAGGTGTGATTAGATTCGGAAAACGTGGAAAGTTAGCGCCTCGGTACATTGGTCCATTTAAGATTCGCCAAGTTGTAAACGATCAGTCAATGGCATTGGATCTTCCTCCAGAGCTCTCTGGTATTCATGATACGTTTAACGTATGTTACTTGAGAAAGTGTAATATAGAGGATCAGTCACAAATTCTTCCGTTGAAAGATTTAAAAGTTGATCAAACTCAGAAATTGGTTGAAGAACCGGTTGAGATCCTTGATAGAAAGGTGACTAAACTTAGGAAGAAACAAATTCCTATGGTGTTAGTAAAATGGAAACATAGTTTAGGTTTCGACCTAACTTGGGAGAGCGAGGAGTCGATGAAATCCAGATATCCTGGATTGTTTGTTAGGGATGAGATTTCGGGGACGAAATCTTCTTAAGGAGGGGAGATTTGTAACATCCTCTCCGGTAGCCTGGTATTTTTCTATTTATAATTGAGTATTTAATAGTTTTAAATAATTTTCTGATATAATTGTTTAATTGTGAAAGTTGGTGAAATATGTCTTAGGACTTATTGTGGATAATGAAATGTTGCTTGTTTTAATATATTAAAGTTGACGGTACAATAAAATGAATTTCTCGCATTTAGTAATTAAGTGCCAGACAATAGATTTAGAGCGGGTATTAAATACCCAAAATGTTAAGTCGGTTAAAATGAGGAACCGACCCTTTTATTGTCACTTTACCAATTTATGGTTCTTTCTTATTCTCTTTCAAACAACAAACCTAAACCTAACCTAAATCAAGAAGCTTGAATCATCAAATTAGAAGAGTGAATCGAAGTGATGCATCTAATCATTCTTCTCATCACATAGTTATTATCTTCTTGATTATCTATATATTGTAAGTAATTTTCTCATAAGCTCACATGTTAAAATTTATTAGAAATTGATGAATTGCTTTGGGTGTTAGTGTTTTAAGATAATTACTTGTGATATGTGATGTTATATGATGATCATAGTTGATAATATAGATTGAATCCAAGTTTTGATCTATGATTTAAAGTAGTGGAAGATTTCAATTTGGGTTTCATGATTTGGATGTTATGGAGATTGATTAATGTTATATAGTTGTTGTATGAGGTTGTTGTTGGATTAGAAATCGAGTTTGTTGCATAAATTGGTTAGAAATTGAGATTTTGTTAGTTTTGGTTCGTGTATACTTCATTTCTGCTGCTGCTGCTGCCCAGATGATCAAGCCGGCGGCTTGGCAGCATAGCCGGCGGCTATGTGGGTTTGGCTTGCAAAGCCGGCGGCCAGGAGGCTTAGCCGGCGGCTAAATGCCTAAGGCCGACGGGTCAAAGACCCTAGCCGGCGGGTAAAAATAGCTTTAAAACTCGTTTTATTTCTGGTTGCTCAAAATGCCTTAGAGCCGGCGTCCCTGGGTTGGGAACCGGCGGCTGGACGCTGAAGCCGGCGGCTTGGTGGGTTTAGCCGGCGGCTAAGTGAGCCCAGCCGGCGGCTTCTGGTTGTTCCAGGGCATTTTTATGTTAGTTGTTAAAACACTTTCCAATCGTTATTATATGATAATTAAATGATGCATTATGATTGAATATGCATGGTTAGTAGCTAGTAATCTCGATGTTTATATTAATGAGTTCCAAATGTGTTGAACTTTTATAAGTTATATTTGGGCGATTTCGATTACTAACTTTTTATTGGTGTTGAATCTCAGATCCTTTGAAAGACAAAGTTGCCCCGAGAATCTGAGTAGTTGAGGACGAAGGTATTGGTGAGTGGATTCAAAACTCACCGTTTGGCTTAGTTGTAATCATTTGATTACGACGGGTAAACGTAGACTTGATTATTGAGTTGATTAGTTGTTATTGTTGATCATATGCCTATATGTGCTTTGTGTGGCCTTCGGGCATTGTTGTTTATGAGGTCAACGAGTTGATGAACTGTTGGTTGGGCTAGTGTGTTGTTGTGTGAATGGTACAGGGATGTACTTCATTTGTTGTGTGTGCTGAACTGTACCTAAGTATAATAAACACTAGCTATCTGTCTCGTCCGTTATGTCCATACGGATATGTTTGGATAAGTGATCTTGGGGAGCCGCCCGGGTACTAAGGTTATCCCCGGACCCGCCGATCCTCATTAAGTTGTTGTTGATTGATGTGGTTGCGAATACTTGTTGTAGTTAATTGGTTTAGCTAAGTTAAATGTTGAGTGTTGGATTTACTCACTTAGCTATGTGCTAATCCCTCGTTGTTACTTCCTGCAGACTTTTGTTTTGTGCATGCGGGTGGGTAGCAGGAAGTTCAAACCTTGGAGACATGGAATGTTTGATATTCAAGCTACTCTGATTATTTTGTAACAGTTCAGTTTAGTTTATATAATACCCCGTCATGCTAATCTTTTGATCAAGTGTTAATTTGATGTGACTTAAACATCTAAACTGTTTTTGGTATTTTCGAAGAATATGTAACAAATTATGGCATTTTATTTATCTTCGCTTCCGTATTATCTATAATATTATTACTTGAGTATGAGGGGTGTTATAAATATGCTTATTATAAAGTCTTTCATTACTGTTAGTACATGTTTAGTGTCTGTCAGTTGGTCTAGCTCGTAGTTTGTATTTAGGTTTGTGTTTCCTGACTCCTGCGACGTAACATGTAACGTCGCAGGTGCGACGTCAGGTTTTGTGCCTGCGACGTAGTCTACGTCGCATGGGCTTGGGCCTGCGACGTAGCGTGTGACGTCGCAGGTGCCAGATTTTGTATAAATTCGTTTTACGTTTTCTGTTTTAGGGTTGACGAAACCCTAAACGCAATTAGTCGAAATCTCTGTAATCTGACCGATTATTATTCAATATAATACGTTTCGTTTGATATTCATTGCGTATTGATTGTTCGTGTGTTTAGTATTTAACTTAATCATTGATTCCGCAAACGATTGAGTGACTCGGTTCGTACTAGATCCAAGGTTAGGGACAAACAACTGGTATCAGAGCAGAAAGTGCTCGTTTTGGCGATTCGGATCGAGTTTGGATTTAAAAGGACGTGATATTCGTGAGTTTTAGTGTTTTTCACGTTTGTTTTGTGTTTTTACAGGTTTTCGATCATTATTACAGGGATTATTGAAGGTTTCTGTCATTCGACATTCGTGGTTTTCGTTTAGGGTTAAAAAATTCGTTTTTAGGGTTTGTGGCCGCTGCTCAGCGCGTTTTGCGACGTACCAGTGCGACGTAAGCTGCGACGTCGCGTGCGACGTAGTGATTTGGACTTTAATTAGTCTGTGCGACGTCGTGTTGCGACGTAGTGTGATTCTGCGATGTCCTCTGCGACGTCATCTGCGACGTACCTCTTAACGTCGCATATTTCTGATTCTTAATTGAATCCTTTGCTTTTGCGACGTACCTATCAACGTCGCATAATCTTTGTGCGACGTACCCATCTACGTCGCTAATATCAGAATTTTGTTTTTTCGATTAAGTAATTAAAATGGCAGCTGATAAGGAGGATATTAGAGGACTGAGAGAAATGATTAAACAAAGTAATGACATAGGTTCAAGTAATAAGCCTCCACTATTTACTGCGGACATGGATTACGTGTACTGGAGAGACCGAGTTGAGCAATACATTGATTTTCATTGTCCAGAATTATGGGGACCATTACGTGAGCGTTATGTACCTCCATTAGCTGAAGGAGAATATCGTGGTATTCGTCCTGCTAAGACCTATAAAGCGATGTCTCCCGAGGAGAAGAAAGATTTTGATACTGAAAGAAAATCTTTTTCAATGATTAAAATGTGTCTAACCAAGGATGTTCTTTGGCTTTTCAGAACTCATGAAACAGCCTTTGATTTATGGAAGGCAATTGAAACTCGTTGTGGAGGAAATGATAAGTACAAGGAAGCCAAGCTCGAACTGATTAAGAAACAGTACGATATCTTTGACATCCTTCCTAATGAAGACACGACTTCTTTATTCACTAGGTACTCACGGTTAGTTGGTGAGTTGTTTGAAGGGGGTTATACTTTTCCTTCAATTGAAGTAAATAAGAAGCTACTGGATGTGTTGCCAAGTTCTTGGGATGTTAAAGTTCAATTTTTAAAAGAAATGAAGAACTTGCAAACATGTCTTTGGATACGCTGATAGGGGATCTTCAAGCTCACGCGATGGAGATTAAGAAGAAAGAAACTAGGTCTGGTGCTGCTGTTCAGAATCCTAGTGTGTATGGTGTTCAGATCAACTCTGGGAAGACTTATGGATCTGGAGTCGCCTTCGTGACAAATACAAATGCTCCATCAACTTCTTCTTCTTCTTCCGATGGGATTCATTCTGTTTTCATGACTGGACCTTCTTCAAATCAACAACAGGTTCAAGTCTCACCTGCTATTCAGGAGCAAGCTGCCATTTACACAGCTTTCTTAAGCTCATACAAGGATTTGGTTACTCAACCAAATCTTACTTTGGAGCTGACTAAGGAAGACTATGCTCAGCTTGATGAAGATGATTTGGAGCAAATGGATTTAACTTGGAATGTGGCGATGATCACCAGAAGAATTCAAAAGTTCTTGCAGAGGACAGGGCGTAAAAGTTTGGAAGGTGATGGAAAGACTGGCTTCGGATTTGACAAGAGTAAGGTCCGATGTTACAATTGTCAAAATTTGGGTCACTTCGCCAGAGAGTGCGAGAAACCCAAAATGCCAGCATCGGGATTCACAACACCATCTACTTCTCCAAAGGCCAAAGAAATGGAAGTTTCTAAGAAAGGGATTGCTGATAATGCCCTGATTGCCTTTGAGCCTACAAGTCAAGATTGGACGCCTGTCTCCCAGCATTACCAACAGTGTCTGATGGCTCACATTGTGAATGAGGTACATGATGAACCGTTAAATTGTATCTCATGCATTAAGTTAACTGAATCTCTAAAGGCATTTCAAAATGAAACCGCAGAGTTGAGGAAAAAGAATGAAAAACTAACCGAGTCAAATAATTTCTTAAAAGCTAATGAGAAACTTTATGAAAAACATCTTGAGGCTCATCGGTTAGATACTCAAAAATATAAATCTAAGGTTTTTAGTCAAGAAGATGCCATTAAAAGCTATCTTGTTGAAATTGAATTACTAAATAAAGAACTTACAGATTTAAAAGCTGAGTATGAGAATTATAAGAGTAAAATCTTAGGTTCAAATTCCTCAACGGTTGTTTTTAATGAAATTCTTAGCAAGCACGGTACTAAAGGGAAAAAGAATGAGGGATTGGGATACAACTCAGTCCCTCCTCCTACTACTCATTGTCCCCTGCCTGTTAAGGAAGGCTTTGAAGAGATTCCAGTTGATTGGTCCAAGCTTTATGGTTTAAAAGCTAAAGATGCTAAAGAGACCAAACATAACAAACCGGCAAAGGAGAAAACCAAGCGGCCAGAGTACCCCTTGCCAACGTTTGTTAAGTCTGTGCATGAATCTCCTGTCAGTGTTAAGGAGAGTGTTGAGTTAAAGAATGAATCTCCTGTTATTATTGAGGAGATTGTTGAGATTGAGGACATTACGGATCAGGAGTATCCTGAGGTTAAGAAGGTTGAAGTTAAACCTGAGAAAGTAATTTCAAAGGTTGAACCTGAAATTAAGGTTCAACCAAATAAGGGAAAAGCCAAGGTTTTTAATTCGAAACAACAAACTTTACAGTCACCTGTAAAGATTTTGCAAAATAAAATAGTAAATGAAAGAGTTTCGTATGATAAACCTTCAACTTCAACCTCTCAACCAAAACAAACATTTTCTAAAACATGTATGCATTGTTCATGTTCTAGAAATGTTTCTCCACCTCCTATCGTAATTCCTCAGCCTCAACCGTTTGTTGAGACTCGTTCTTGTTTCTACTGCAAGAAACAAGGACATTTAATTCGTGAATGTCCAAAGCTGTCAAATCAGCGATATGGGAGAGAGATGCCTAGGACATCTGTTTACAGAAATTCTTTTTCAAAATCTCCACCTAGGCGTTACTCTACCTCTCCCAAGCCTGTTTTGAAGCCTGTTTCGAAACCAAGTAATGTTGAGCAAAAACCTTTGCCAATTCAAAAGCCCAACATTACTTCTAATACCAATTCCGAACCTTTTAAAGTTTGGAAACGAAAAGAGTCTGATGTTGACTCTTCAGTCGTCAACAATAACACAGCAGATAAAATTTCTAATTTGTTTAAAGATAAAATCCTATCTGACGTGCTTATTGTTGATGACCACGGTCGACCTAAGTCTGTAAAGGCTTGGGTCACCGTTTCTCACTAATCTCCTTCGTTTGTGTGTTGCAGCAGTCAGAACGTGTTAAAGATAGTGAATGGTATTTGGATAGCGGCTGCTCGCGACATATGACAGGCGATGTATCTCTTCTTGTGGATATTAAACCATACGCAGGAGGATATGTTGCTTTTGCTGGAGATACTGGGGGAACCATTTCTGGAAGAGGAACGTTAACTAACGGCAATGTTAGTTTTGAAAATGTGAACTACGTGGAACAGCTTACGCACAACTTGCTAAGTGTTTCACAGGTCTGTGATAAAGATTATACCACTGCGTTCACAAAGACAGAGTGCGTGATACTGAAGCCTGGGTATGTCATTCCAGAAGAATGGGTGTTACTGAGAGCACCAAGAAAGAATGACACATACATTTTGAACATGAGAACTGTTGAGACCTCGAACGAGTATACGTGTCTCTTGTCTAAGGCTTCTGAAAAGGAATCAGTGCTTTGGCACAGACGAATGGGACATATTCATTTCCGAAAAATGAATTTCTTGACTAAAAATGACCTAGTGCTAGGAGTTCCGAAACAGTCATTTGCTCTAAAGGATGACTGTATCTCCTGCCAAAAAGGAAAGCTACGTAAGAAGTCCCATAAGTCTAAGCAGGTGAATTCTATAAATGCTCCATTGGAACTACTGCATATGGATCTTTTCGGTCCAGTGTCTACAAAGAGCATTGGTGGTCGGTCTTACTGCTTGGTAGTTACTGATGACTACTTAAGGTTTTCGTGGGTTTATTTTTTGACCACAAAGGGGGAAACTCCTGAGATTCTGATGTATTTGTTGGACAAGTTGGCAAATCTGTGCAACTTGAAGGTGAAGAGGATACGAAGCGATAATGGAACTGAATTCAAGAACTCAACTCTCGAATTGTTTTGTGCTACAAGAGGTATTGAGCATCAATTTAGTGCTCCGAGAACTCCACAACAGAATGGAGTTGCAGAAAGGAAGAACAGGACAATCATCGAGACAGCTCGGACTATGTTAGCTGACTCCAAGTTACCAATTATCTTCTGGGCTGAGGCAGTTAATACTGCCTGTTATGTTCTCAACATAGTACTCACGGTTAAGAAAAAGAACAAGACGTGTTATGAACTTTTCAATAATCGTAAGCCAAATCTGCAGTTCCTAGAACCATTTGGGTGTCCATGCCTGATCATGATAACAAAAGATAAGGTCTCTAAGTTTGGTGATAAAGCTGTTGAAGGGATTTTTCTTGGATATTCAGTCAACTCTCCGAACAAAAGAGTCTTTAACAAATCATCGAATCAGATTGAGGAGCATTTTGAAGTGAAATGTTTAAGGTATACGGAACCTCCTCAAGGAACAGGTCCGGATTGGTTTTTCAACTATGGAAACCTCTTCAACTCTTTCAATATTCCGGAAGAAGATGAAACAGAAGAATTGGTTTCTATACTTCATGAGCTTGATCTTACTCAAGATACACCTGTACATAATAAACCATCCGACCCATCTCCCAATGCAACACCCGCACCTCCACCGACTAATCCTACACCTCCACCAACTACACCTACACCTTCACAAACAACACCCACACAACCACAACCAACAACCAAATCACCACCAACTACACCATCTCCTACTCCACCATCTTCGGCTGCTCCTTCTAAAACAGTTTATAACTACACAAAGGAGCTTCCATATGATCCAAACATGCCTCCTATAGAGGAACCTCAAGAAGAAGATGAAATGGAAGAAACAATGGCCTACTCTCACTTATTTTCTCATGAAGATGAAGGAGAAGAAGAAGAGTTAGCCTCTCCTGAGTCTGCTGCTACTCCTGACACTGAGGGAGATTTGAACAATCTGGGTGTGGATCTTGTGCCAGGCGCCATACCAGAAACTCGTATACATAAGGATCACCCCATTGATAATATCATTGGTGATCCTCATGCATCTGTTCAAACACGACAGCAAGCAAAGCAGACTTCAGCTCAGCAACTTTTGGGACTTATAGCTCATATCGATTCACGTCATTTGTCTCAAATTGAACCTAAAAAGGTTGAACAAGCCTTAAAGGATCCATCTTGGGTCGAGGCTATGCAGGAGGAACTACAGCAAATAAACAAGATGAATGTTTGGGAAATTGTTCCTCTACCCAAGGGTGCTCACTTGACTGGTACTCGTTGGGTTTTCCGTAACAAAATGGATGATCGTGGGGCAGTTATTCGTAATAAAGCCCGTCTGGTAGTTCAAGGATATAGTCAACTAGAAGGTATTGACTATGATGAAGTTTTTGCTCCTGTTGCTCGTTTGGAATCAATTCGGATTTTTCTAGCCTACGCTTCTTTTAAAGGATTCCGTGTGTATCAACTTGATGTAAAGTGTGCCTTTCTTTATGGAGATGTCGACGCAGTGATTTATGTGTGTCAACCTCCCGGTTTTGAAGACCCAAAGCATCCTAATCATGTTTGCAAACTGAAGAAAGCTTTGTATGGTCTTCATCAATCTCCTCGACTTTGGTATGAGCGACTTGCCAAGTACTTGCTGAAGAATGGTTTTGACAGAGGACAGATTGATAGCACGCTTTTCATCAAACGGGAAGGAGCGGATTTGTTACTTGTGCAGGTCTATGTGGACGACATAATTTTTGGATCAACTAATGATCAGTTGTGCAAGGATTTTGAAAGATTGATGAAATCTGAGTTTGAAATGAGTGCTATGGGGGAACTTACGTTCTTTCTGGGACTACAGGTTGAGCAATCTGACAATGGAATTTATATCCACCAGTCAAAATATGTCACTGACATGTTAAAGCGATATGAATTGCTCAACTGTAAACACTACGGCACTCCAATTGAAGCAAGACACAATCTTGGACCTAATGAGGACGATGAAGATTGTAAGGAGAAAGACTATCGCTCAATGATAGGCTCTCTCATGTACCTGACTGCCTCAAGACCAGATATAGTGTTTGCTGTTTCTCTCTGCTCACGATTTCAAGCAAATCCGAAGGTGTCTCATATGAAGGCAGTAAAACGTATTTTTGGATATCTCGCTTTTAGGCCATCTCTGGGTCTATGGTATTCAAACGAGAAAAACTTCGAGTTAACTGCCTATTCGGATTCGGATCTTGGTGGCTGCAAGATAGATATGAAGTCAACTACTGGAGGATGTCAGTTCCTTGGATCGCGCTTAGTTTCTTGGCAGTGCAAAAAGCAGACTGCGGTTGCTATTTCCACAGCTGAAGCCGAGTATGTTGCTGCTGCAAGTTGCTGTTCTCAAGTTCTCTGGATTCAGCATCAGCTGCGTGATTACGGGTTCAATCTCTCTATGACTCCTATTTACATTGATAATACAGCTGCTATATCTATAACACACAATCCCGTACAGCACTCTAAGACTAAACATATTGAACGTAGGTTCCACTTCATACGGGATTGCTTTGAGAAACACCTTATAGATGTCGTACATATAGATACCCTTAAGCAGTGTGCGGACATTTTCACAAAAGCCTTTTTGCGATCACGTTTTATAGAACTGGTCAATCTGATAGGTTTAAGATTCTTTCAGTCAAAGAAATGATTTGTGACTTGGATTATTTTTTAAGTTTTTAAATTCAATTTAAAAAAAAAAAAAAAAAAAAAAAAAAAATCACAACACCATTCTTTATACTCTTTAGTATTAAAGAAAACGCAAGGTTGCTACATTTTTTAAAATAGACGTTGAAGTTGTGTCTGTAAACAACTTGGGATATGATAGTACATCGGGTGACATGCACTAAATGGAATTTTAAGATTTATCTTGGATGTGTCAGTAGGTTTATCTGACACACTTAAAACAGTTTTATCTAAATTATCTTCATCATACGATGTATTGGTAGGCATGGTACACACCGGTCTCTGAGATATTAAGAAGTCATTTAAATACTTGTCTATGATCATATGGTAAACACCTTGTGATGTACGACTCTATGTCTTAATTCCTTAGCATAGCTTGACATACTTCTATTTTTAGATTGTATATCTGAGATCTTTTGGGGGAGTATGCTGATTGTTTCCTCTGTTGTACGTAAGTGCAGACCTGGTCTCAATTCAGCTTACTCTTAAAACTAAGCAAACGTGAGTCAAAGTACTTGCAACGTCTTAAATTTAAGGTACTAAACAAGGTCGCCACTCAATTTGGTTTGACTGAGTTTGGTTTTGCTTACACCTGAATCAAGTTATGTTGCTCTGTTGTACGCAAGTACAGACCTGTCACCGCTGGCTTGATTCTTAAAATTGATTCTCTTATATTCTTTCTAAATTTGGAAACTATGTTCTTGTCTGGGCTAAAGGGGTATATCTATGGTGGGGACCATGGTGAAATATTCATACTAACAATAAAAGGTTAACTCACAGACACGGATGTAACGTGTTTAGGTGGACAAACAATACCAATAATTGTCTTGAAATAATTTTTATAAAAGGTGTTTTAAATGTGCCACGTAAATTTAAAGTGGTCCAAAATACTGATGATCGAAATAACACTTACTATTCCTAATAAATGCATGTTATTCCGATATGATCCCTAATCAGACAACTCAACTCCGTCACCAAAAATAGAGTGTTAGTAATTTTATTTTGTTAATTTTTTACTTTTTGTAAAATTAAAGAAAATACCAAAAAGATTTTTTAGTTTTATGCTTTATTTTTATTTTTATTCTGAGTTATTTTTCCCAAGTCACGAGTTATTTGGAAATTATTTGCTAAAATAACGAGTAAACGGTTTGAAAAATTCAAAATTGGATCAGAAGTGTTATATGCGACGTCCCACTCTACGTCGCCTGCGACGTCCCAGTCTACGTCGCATTTAGGGTTAGACTATATATAGTCTCAACTGCGACGTAACATGTCACACTATTCACTATTCACGTGCGATGTACCCTGCGACGTAGCATTGGCGATTTGCGACGTAGCAATTTTCGAGCATTTTTCGTGATTTGTAGCAGTTTTCTTTCCGATTCACTTACGTAGTTTTGATCTACTCGTTATTCCGCACACTTAGGTACCATATTCACCTTTTTTCACCGTGTATATTACGTTTAATTGCTATATATGTGATACGGGTTAAAAGGGTTTCGGTTTTGGGTTAAATTCGATGGTTAATTGGATGTTGTAACTATTATAACTTATATTTTCGTACTCACCATCGTAGGTCGCACCTTATTGCGTGATTGATTTCGAAAACCCCTAAAATCGAAAATTAGGTTTTCTGGGTTGGGGCGCCTGTTCGTCAGTGCGACGTACGCTGCGACGTCGTGGCCTACGTCGCTTTAATTAATTATTATTAATTTCCTACGTCGCCCTTCCCTACGTCGCTTTTACTGCGACGTCAGATGCGACGTACCACTCTACGTCGCTATTTTAAATAAAGTGATTAAATTCACAATAAATTGCAAAATGCGACGTCCCTCTTGACGTCGCTCGAATTTTCTGCGACGTCAAGCCTTACGTCGCTTTTCAATTTATTCTGATTTTAGGCGACGTACTGTTCTACGTCGCTATGTGTTAAAGCGACGTCAGTGGCTACGTCGCTAGTTCCAGGTAGTTTGTAAAAATGTAACATTTTTTGCTAATCTTTTTCGAGTTGCAATCTGTTTCTGTTCTTGCAGATATGGCTTTGATTTTCGAAGCTCGTCATAATACGGCTGCTTACCTTACTGACACTTCTGATAAAGCTGCACCGTATCGTCAGATGATCGCGTTTTTGAGACGTTCAAGGGTATTCCACGCCATTTCCGATAACACTATGGCGTTTGGAAATCTGATCAACCCTTTTTGGCGAAATGCGACTGTTGTTACTGATAACGACGTTAGACGATTGGTCTCTACCGTTCTGGGTACGGAGATCACTATTACAGAACAGAGTATTCGGGAACTTTTACAGCTGAATGATCAACTGGATATGCCTGTCGGTTTTGATCATATTTTTGTTACTGGAGCTATGCAACGGATAGGATATTCCGGGATTCCCTCTGATCAGTATAGAAAAGCGAATCTCACACGCGTCTGGAGATATTTGATGCATGTGATCATTGTTTGCTTGGGGAATCGGAAAGGTGGAACGGATGGGATGAGCAGAAGTCTGGCTTCTGCTATGTTAGCATTGGTATACAACAAGCCGTTCAACTTCTCGGGATTTATCTTCAAGGCTATGGTTGATAATGCGAATGCCGAGGATCAGAAATGGATTTTATATCCGAGATTTGTACAGTTGCACATCAATCGTCATCATCCGGATCTTCAGGCACAGGGTGATATCGATCATCCGCTCAAGATTTCACCGATGATGAGTCGGATTTTCACTATTTGTGCAGGGTATGAGAAAGGGGTCGAGGCACCAAGCGATGTTCCCTTATTCGGTGCTATTATGGATGAAAATTATGTACCGCCTCCGGACCCTCAGTATATGGATATTCCAGTACCTCAGCAGCCGCAGCAACCGCTTGTGAACATTCCAGTTCAACCTGCGGGGGAGAATGTAGATGCTCTATTGGAGAACATCGAGCAATTCTGGCATGTGGATTCGGACAATCCAGCATCTCATGACACGGTTGAAAATTCTGATTCTGATGAAAGTCCTGTTCAACAACCTGATGATGGTGGGCCAACGCCTTCGGATTCTAATGGTGCGGTCCCGCACCCGTCTCAGATGGAAACAATCCGACGTCAGTTTTCTCAAAGATACAAAAGAATTCAGCACCGTTTGAAACAGGGGCGTGTGTATGTTCCAAAGAATACTGGCAAACGTATTCGAGACGGTGATGATCCTGCTGATGAGACTTATCAACCGAGTCGTCGTGTTCGTCGCTCTTCGTCAACACGAGCTCCAGTCAATCCACAGCAGCAAGCTGATTTTGAGATTCAACCGACTCCAGCTTTCATGCAAAAGATAATGGAAGATATGCAGCAGATGAAGCAAAAGCTGGAGGCTCAAGACGAGAAGATTGCTGAACAAGCTGCGTTGATCGAAGTCTAATCTAAGGAGCTTGAGGAAACGAAGCTTAGGGTTAATGTTTTGGAAGGCAGGTTACTTGCCTCGGGGGAGTCTGGGTCTGGGATACCCACTTTAGAGTCAAGTGAACCTGCGTCTGTAAATCCCAACCCTGTAATTGAAAATGTTAATGAAAATATTTCTCGTTTGGATTATTTTTGTGCTGATGATATTCCAGGGCAACCGAGACCGCTGGCAGTTGACTACTCATTCGCTGACTTATCATTTATTCAGAGGATGGCCAGTGGAGTTGGCTCTGAAGAAGAAACAGAGAATGTTTTTGAGATGAATGAGGATGTTTCGATTGAAGAAGAGCAGTTGAATGCAGATGAAATGTATGATGATGCACATTCTGGGGAAGCTTATGATGATGCACCTATTATAGAGTCTGATTCAAGTGAAGATGAGAGACCTGCAAAAGCTCAACATGGAGAATCTAGTTCTGCTGCAACTCCAGCTTCAGAGACACAGGCACCGGACTCAGCAGCGAAGAAATTAACTGCTGAAGACAAGAGAGAAAGAAATAAGAAATGGTGGCCTAAGGGACGAAATCCAGTCCCTATTCCAGTTAAATGTCAAGTGTACCGGGTTAGTCGAAATTATACCGGTGTTATTAAAAGCTGGAAGTGTCAGAGGAATTTGTTTATGATTAAGAAAGAAGATGGAGTTCAGTACTTCAGAATGCGTTTTGATAGATTAAGTACGTTGCCAAAAGGAGAGATTAATCGATTAGCTCAGCTTAAATTGATTAATCCTTTCGAGAATGATTATGCTGAGTTCATTCAGAGAAATTTACGTCGGGAAGTGTTATCGAAGACATATTCGAAATTGAAACCGACGTTGGGAACTCGGTATACGTGGAAAAAGAAGATTGATCCAGTCACCAGGAAGCCTAGGGTTAAAATTCACTATCCGCCTGCTAACTGTTTGACCGAGATACCTCTGGAATCAGTTCCTTATTATTTTCTGAGAAGACTTGTAAAATGGGAACTTGATCCACAGACTGGCGAAGCGATTATTACTTTCGTTCCAGATTCTGAACCGTGGCCAGAAGTTGGAGGTATATGGAATTTAAAGCAAGCAACGTTTAGACTATATGATCCGATGAGTTTGATTAATTTTCATGAAAAAGATTTAAGAAAACTCTATGATAATCGGATTCGTGTTGGTCAAAAGAATGAATTCAACAGACGTTTAGCACAGCAATTTTACAATGTTGTTACTGTTTGTGTGGCTAATGGAATTCATGCCGACGGCCAATTTCCTGCGGGCTGGGTTTAAAGAAGATTTTTGAAGACCAAGCTGAAGACACGGGGGAGTTTGTTAGTACATGTTTAGTGTCTGTCAGTTGGTCTAGCTCATAGTTTGTATTTAGGTTTGTGTTTCCTGACTCCTGCGACGTAGCATGTAACGTCGCAGGTGCGATGTCAGGTTTTGGGCCTGCGACGTAGTCTACGTCGCATGGGCTTGGGCCTGCGACGTAGCGTGCGACGTCGCAGGTGCCAGATTTTGTATAAATTCGTTTTACGTTTTCTGTTTTAGGGTTGACGAAACCCTAAACGCAATTAGTCGAAATCTCTGTAATCTGACCGATTATTATTCAATATAATACGTTTCGTTTGATATTCATTGCGTATTGATTGTTCGTGTGTTTAGTATTTAACTTAATCGTTGATTCCGCAAACGATTGAGTGACTCGGTTCGTACTAGATCCAAGGTTAGGGACAAACAATTACCTTTTAAAAACTTATTCGACTCAGTAAGTTTCTCGACCTTTTCTCTCAAGCTTACATTCTCTATTTGAAAACATTTTAAAGAAGTTTCTAATTTAATACACGATATACAGGTAACAGGTTCTTCAGGTTCATTATGTACCTCAGGTGTGATGTGAGCCATTAAACATTGTTGATACTGCTGAGCTTGAGCGCTCCAATCCAGACTAGTAGGCTCGATCACAATCAGAGCATCAGAAGTTCCAGTCTTCGGTAAATCTTTCTCAGGAGTCTTGGGAGGAGATGGTTTAGTGAGACCTGATGGTGGCATCTTTGGTTTCTCACATCCATGGACAAAGTGTCCCAAGTTCTGGCAGTTGTAGCAACCAACCTTGCTCTTATCAAATCCAAAGCCAGATTTACCAGCTCCTTCCAAACTCTTGCGTCCAGTTCTTTGCAAAAACTTCTGTACCCTTCTCGTGATCATGGCGATATTCCAGTTTAAATCCATCTGTTCAAGATCATCATCATCCAGCTAGCCGTAGTCCTCCTTTGTCAATTCCAGAGTGGTGTTTGGTTGTGACACCAAATCTTTGTAAGAACTAAGAAAAGCTGTATAAATGGCAGCTTGTTCTTCGATGGCTGGTGAAATAGGAGTCTGTGCACCTTGTGCACCTTGTGAAGTGCCAGCATAATAGACTGATGAATAACCCCCAGTGGAGCTCGATTGAGTAGTGATATCAGACACAAATGCCAATCCATCGGGAGTATTTCCAGAATTAACTTTACCCCCATACAAAGTTGGATTTTGTACAAAACCTCCACTCTTACATTCTTTCTTCTTCAACTCCATAGCATGTGCTTGGAGTATCCCAACTAACTCATCCAACTTCCACGTAGCCAACTCTTGATTTTCCTTTAACATCTGTACCTTGACATCCCAATCTTTAGGTAGTGCATCCAAGAGCTTCTTGTTAATCTCCAGTTCTGTAAAGGTATAACCACCTTCAAGCAAATCACCCACCAGCTGGGTGTATCTAGTGAACAAACTGGCTGTGGTCTCTTTAGGCATAATATCAAAGAGACATATTGTTTCTTAATCAGTTCCAACTTTGCCTCTTTGTATTTCTCATTACCACCGCAACGAAGCTCAATTGCCTTCCACAGATCATAGGCAATATCATGTTGTTTGAACATACGCAGAACATCTGGAGTTAAGGCCATCTTTATTGCTGAAAGACATTTGTGTTCAGTATCATATTCCTTTCGTTCCTCAGGAGTCATAGCTTTATAATTTTTGGCTAGAGGAACACCACGGTAATTTCCCTCAGCTAAAGGTTTCTCATATCGTTCAGTAAGTGGACCTCACAATTCCGGACAATGGAAGTCAATGTACTGCTCAAAATGTGATCTCCAATATGCATAGTCCATATCAGCAGTATAAACGGGAGGTTTACTACTGGTTCCAACATCATTACCTTGTTTAATCATTTCCCTAATGCTTTGAATAGTTTCCCTATCCGACATTGTTGTAATGAACCTGTAAAATCAAATCAAAACAAGACTAGAAAGCTGATTAGTAACAAAGGCGACACTTGATGAAGTGTCGCAAAGAAGTAGCGACACTAGGTTAAGTGTCGCACAGTCAACAAAGGTCAACGTAAAGTGACGCACAAATGAACCATGGCGACACTAGAGGTTAGTGTCGCATATATGATTAAGTAACACACTTAAGTGTCGCACTTGAGTGTCGCTGAATAGTGACGCATCAAGCGTAAAGTAAATCTGATCAAGTGCCGCAGAAACCCTAAATCCATTTGAGCGAGTGTCGCTCTTAGTGATGCAACGAGTGTCACGATCGAGTGTCGCAGAAACGGCTGATGACACCCAAAAACCCTAAAAAATGAATTTTCATAAACCTAACGAAAATTCTTCGATCCTCTACGAACGAAACCTGTAAATATATGACTTTAACACCAGATTTGCTCTAAATAACACAAACTAATGCTAGTATTCTTGAAAAACTTCACGATGCAATCCGAAAACGAGCCAAAACGTGATCAAAACTACAATCAATCTTCCAAAGGCTCTGATACCAGTTGAAAGTCCCTTTTGCCTTGGATCTGGAATGATTATCACAAACAATTGTTTAGCGGAATCAAACAATTGCAACAATAACAAGTAATCACAAATCGAGCAAACCGAAATCGATTAAACAACGAAGAACTACTTGTTATTGATCAAACGAAACGTATTGGAATGTTTACATGAATGCTTTTTCGACAAATGGCGCTAGGGTTTCGTCAACCCTAGCTTGAAACCCGTAGGTTTGTATTTATACTCAAACTGACCGACATAGCGACACTTAACCAAGTGTCGCAAACATTGGCCATGCGACACTTCATCAAGTGTCGCATACTATTCTAAGTGCCTTCTTGGCGACACTTCTGAAGTGTCGCCTAAAACTAAAACTCTGGTAAACACCTTGTGATGTACGACTCTATGTCTTAATTCCTTAGCATAGCTTGACATACTTCTATTTTTAGATTGTATTTCTGAGATCTTTTGGGGGAGTATGCTGATTGTTTCCTCTGTTGTACGTAAGTGCAGACCTGGTCTCAATTCAGCTTACTCTTAAAACTAAGCAAACGTGAGTCAAAGTACTTGCAACGTCTTAAATTTAAGGTACTAAACAAGGTCGCCACTCAATTTGGTTTGACTGAGTTTGGTTTTGCTTACACCTGAATCAAGTTATGTTGCTCTGTTGTACGCAAGTACAGACCTGTCACCGCTGGCTTGATTCTTAAAATTGATTCTCTTATATTCTTTCTAAATTTGGAAACTATGTTCTTGTCTGGGCTAAAGGGGTATATCTATGGTGGGGACCATGGTGAAATATTCATACTAACAATAAAAGGTTAACTCACAGACACGGATGTAACGTGTTTAGGTGGACAAACAATACCAATAATTGTCTTGAAATAATTTTTATAAAAGGTGTTTTAAATGTGCCACGTAAATTTAAAGTGGTCCAAAATACTGATGATCGAAATAACACTTACTATTCCTAATAAATGCATGTTATTCCGATATGATCCCTAATCAGACAACTCAACTCCGTCACCAAAAATAGAGTGTTAGTAATTTTATTTTGTTAATTTTTTACTTTTTGTAAAATTAAAGAAAATACCAAAAAGATTTTTTAGTTTTATGCTTTATTTTTATTTTTATTTTTATTCTGAGTTATTTTTCCCAAGTCACGAGTTATTTGGAAATTATTTGCTAAAATAACGAGTAAACGGTTTGAAAAATTCAAAATTGGATCAGAAGTGTTATATGCGACGTCCCACTCTACGTCGCCTGCGACGTCCCAGTCTACGTCGCATTTAGGGTTAGACTATATATAGTCTCAACTGCGACGTAACATGTCACACTATTCACTATTCACGTGCGACGTACCCTGCGACGTAGCATTGGCGATTTGCGACGTAGCAATTTTCGAGCATTTTTCGTGATTTGTAGCAGTTTTCTTTCCGATTCACTTACGTAGTTTTGATCTACTCGTTATTCCGCACACTTAGGTACCATATTCACCTTTTTTCACCGTGTATATTACGTTTAATTGCTATATATGTGATACGGGTTAAAAGGGTTTCGGTTTTGGGTTAAATTCGATGGTTAATTGGATGTTGTAACTATTATAACTTATATTTTCGTACTCACCATCGTAGGTCGCACCTTATTGCGTGATTGATTTCGAAAACCCCTAAAATCGAAAATTAGGTTTTCTGGGTTGGGGCGCCTGTTCGTCAGTGCGACGTACGCTGCGACGTCGTGGCCTACGTCGCTTTAATTAATTATTATTAATTTCCTACGTCGCCCTTCCCTACGTCGCTTTTACTGCGACGTCAGATGCGACGTACCACTCTACGTCGCTATTTTAAATAAAGTGATTAAATTCACAATAAATTGCAAAATGCGACGTCCCTCTTGACGTCGCTCGAATTTTCTGCGACGTCAAGCCTTACGTCGCTTTTCAATTTATTCTGATTTTAGGCGACGTACTGTTCTACGTCGCTATGTGTTAAAGCGACGTCAGTGGCTACGTCGCTAGTTCCAGGTAGTTTGTAAAAATGTAACATTTTTTGCTAATCTTTTTCGAGTTGCAATCTGTTTCTGTTCTTGCAGATATGGCTTTGATTTTCGAAGCTCGTCATAATACGGCTGCTTACCTTACTGACACTTCTGATAAAGCTGCACCGTATCGTCAGATGATCGCGTTTTTGAGACGTTCAAGGGTATTCCACGCCATTTCCGATAACACTATGGCGTTTGGAAATCTGATCAACCCTTTTTGGCGAAATGCGACTGTTGTTACTGATAACGACGTTAGACGATTGGTCTCTACCGTTCTGGGTACGGAGATCACTATTACAGAACAGAGTATTCGGGAACTTTTACAGCTGAATGATCAACTGGATATGCCTGTCGGTTTTGATCATATTTTTGTTACTGGAGCTATGCAACGGATAGGATATTCCGGGATTCCCTCTGATCAGTATAGAAAAGCGAATCTCACACGCGTCTGGAGATATTTGATGCATGTGATCATTGTTTGCTTGGGGAATCGGAAAGGTGGAATGGATGGGATGAGCAGAAGTCTGGCTTCTGCTATGTTAGCATTGGTATACAACAAGCCGTTCAACTTCTCGGGATTTATCTTCAAGGCTATGGTTGATAATGCGAATGCCGAGGATCAGAAATGGATTTTATATCCGAGATTTGTACAGTTGCACATCAATTGTCATCATCCGGATCTTCAGGCACAGGGTGATATCGATCAGCCGCTCAAGATTTCACCGATGATGAGTCGGATTTTCACTATTTGTGCAGGGTATGAGAAAGGGGTCGAGGCACCAAGGGATGTTCCCTTATTCGGTGCTATTATGGATGAAAATTATGTACCGCCTCCGGACCCTCAGTATATGGATATTCCAGTACCTCAGCAGCCGCAGCAACCGCTTGTGAACATTCCAGTTCAACCTGCGGGGGAGAATGTAGATGCTCTATTGGAGAACATCGAGCAATTCTGGCATGTGGATTCGGACAATCCAGCATCTCATGACACGGTTGAAAATTCTGATTCTGATGAAAGTCCTGTTCAACAACCTGATGATGGTGGGCCAACGCCTTCGGATTCTAATGGTGCGGTCCCGCACCCGTCTCAGATGGAAACAATCCGACGTCAGTTTTCTCAAAGATACAAAAGAATTCAGCGCCGTTTGAAACAGGGGCGTGTGTATGTTCCAAAGAATACTGGCAAACGTATTCGAGACGGTGATGATCCTGCTGATGAGACTTATCAACCGAGTCGTCGTGTTCGTCGCTCTTCGTCAACACGAGCTCCAGTCAATCCACAGCAGCAAGCTGATTTTGAGATTCAACCGACTCCAGCTTTCATGCAAAAGATAATGGAAGATATGCAGCAGATGAAGCAAAAGCTGGAGGCTCAAGACGAGAAGATTGCTGAACAAGCTGCGTTGATCGAGGTCCAATCTAAGGAGCTTGAGGAAACGAAGCTTAGGGTTAATGTTTTGGAAGGCAGGTTACTTGCCTCGGGGGAGTCTGGGTCTGGGATACCCACTTTAGAGTCAAGTGAACCTGCGTCTGTAAATCCCAACCCTGTAATTGAAAATGTTAATGAAAATATTTCTCGTTTGGATTATTTTTGTGTTGATGATATTCCAGGGCAACCGAGACCGCTGGCAGTTGACTACTCATTCGCTGACTTATCATTTATTCAGAGGATTGCCAGTGGAGTTGGCTCTGAGGAAGAAACAGAGAATGTTTTTGAGATGAATGAGGATGTTTCGATTGAAGAAGAGCAGTTGAATGCAGATGAAATGTATGATGATGCACATTCTGGGGAAGCTTATGATGATGCACCTATTATAGAGTCTGATTCAAGTGAAGATGAGAGACCTGCAAAAGCTCAACATGGAGAATCTAGTTCTGCTGCAACTCTAGCTTCAGAGACACAGGCACCGGACTCAGCAGCGAAGAAATTAACTGCTGAAGAAAAGAGAGAAAGAAATAAGAAATGGTGGCCTAAGGGACGAAATCCAGTCCCTATTCCAGTTAAATGTCAAGTGTACCGGGTTAGTCGAAATTATACCGGTGTTATTAAAAGCTGGAAGTGTCAGAGGAATTTGTTTATGATTAAGAAAGAAGATGGAGTTCAGTACTTCAGAATGCGTTTTGATAGATTAAGTACGTTGCCAAAAGGAGAGATTAATCGATTAGCTCAGCTTAAATTGATTAATCCTTTCGAGAATGATTATGCTGAGTTCATTCAGAGAAATTTACGTCGGGAAGTGTTATCGAAGACATATTCGAAATTGAAACCGACGTTGGGAACTCGGTATACGTGGAAAAAGAAGATTGATCCAGTCACCAGGAAGCCTAGGGTTAAAATTCACTATCCGCCTGCTAACTGTTTGACCGAGATACCTCTGGAATCAGTTCCTTATTATTTTCTGAGAAGACTTGTAAAATGGGAACTTGATCCACAGACTGGCGAAGCGATTATTACTTTCGTTCCAGATTCTGAACCGTGGCCAGAAGTTGGAGGTATATGGAATTTAAAGCAAGCAACGTTTAGACTGTATGATCCGATGAGTTTGATTAATTTTCATGAAAAAGATTTAACAAAACTCTATGATAATCGGATTCGTGTTGGTCAAAAGAATGAATTCAACAGACGTTTAGCACAGCAATTTTACAATGTTGTTACTGTTTGTGTGGCTAATGGAATTCATGCCGACGGCCAATTTCCTGCGGGCTGGGTTTAAAGAAGATTTTTGAAGACCAAGCTGAAGACACGGGGGAGTTTGTTAGTACATGTTTAGTGTCTGTCAGTTGGTCTAGCTCATAGTTTGTATTTAGGTTTGTGTTTCCTGACTCCTGCGACGTAGCATGTAACGTCGCAGGTGCGACGTCAGGTTTTGGGCCTGCGACGTAGTCTACGTCGCATGGGCTTGGGCCTGCGACGTAGCGTGCGACGTCGCAGGTGCCAGATTTTGTATAAATTCGTTTTACGTTTTCTGTTTTAGGGTTGACGAAACCCTAAACGCAATTAGTCGAAATCTCTGTAATCTGACCGATTATTATTCAATATAATACGTTTCGTTTGATATTCATTGCGTATTGATTGTTCGTGTGTTTAGTATTTAACTTAATCGTTGATTTCGCAAACGATTGAGTGACTCGGTTCGTACTAGATCCAAGGTTAGGGACAAACAATTACCTTTTAAAAACTTATTCGACTCAGTAAGTTTCTCGACCTTTTCTCTCAAGCTTACATTCTCTATTTGAAAACATTTTAAAGAAGTTTCTAATTTAGTACACGATATACAGGTAACAGGTTCTTCAGGTTCATTATGTACCTCAGGTGTGATGTGAGCCATTAAACATTGTTGATACTGCTGAGCTTGAGCGCTCCAATCCAGACTAGTAGGCTCGATCACAATCAGAGCATCAGAAGTTCCAGTCTTCGGTAAATCTTTCTCAGGAGTCTTGGGAGGAGATGGTTTAGTGAGACCTGATGGTGGCATCTTTGGTTTCTCACATCCTTGGACAAAGTGTCCCAAGTTCTGGCAGTTGTAGCAACCAACCTTGCTCTTATCAAATCCAAAGCCAGATTTACCAGCTCCTTCCAAACTCTTGCGTCCAGTTCTTTGCAAAAACTTCTGTACCCTTCTCGTGATCATGGCGATATTCCAGTTTAAATCCATCTGTTCAAGATCATCATCATCCAGCTAGCCGTAGTCCTCCTTTGTCAATTCCAGAGTGGTGTTTGGTTGTGACACCAAATCTTTGTAAGAACTAAGAAAAGCTGTATAAATGGCAGCTTGTTCTTCGATGGCTGGTGAAATAGGAGTCTGTGCACCTTGTGCACCTTGTGAAGTGCCAGCATAATAGACTGATGAATAACCCCCAGTGGAGCTCGATTGAGTAGTGATATCAGACACAAATGCCAATCCATCGGGAGTATTTCCAGAATTAACTTTACCCCCATACAAAGTTGGATTTTGTACAAAACCTCCACTCTTACATTCTTTCTTCTTCAACTCCATAGCATGTGCTTGGAGTATCCCAACTAACTCATCCAACTTCCACGTAGCCAACTCTTGATTTTCCTTTAACATCTGTACCTTGACATCCCAATCTTTAGGTAGTGCATCCAAGAGCTTCTTGTTAATCTCCAGTTCTGTAAAGGTATAACCACCTTCAAGCAAATCACCCACCAGCTGGGTGTATCTAGTGAACAAACTGGCTGTGGTCTCTTTAGGCATAATATCAAAGAGACATATTGTTTCTTAATCAGTTCCAACTTTGCCTCTTTGTATTTCTCATTACCACCGCAACGAAGCTCAATTGCCTTCCACAGATCATAGGCAATATCATGTTGTTTGAACATACGCAGAACATCTGGAGTTAAGGCCATCTTTATTGCTGAAAGACATTTGTGTTCAGTATCATATTCCTTTCGTTCCTCAGGAGTCATAGCTTTATAATTTTTGGCTAGAGGAACACCACGGTAATTTCCCTCAGCTAAAGGTTTCTCATATCGTTCAGTAAGTGGACCTCACAATTCCGGACAATGGAAGTCAATGTACTGCTCAAAATGTGATCTCCAATATGCATAGTCCATATCAGCAGTATAAACGGGAGGTTTACTACTGGTTCCAACATCATTACCTTGTTTAATCATTTCCCTAATGCTTTGAATAGTTTCCCTATCCGACATTGTTGTAATGAACCTGTAAAATCAAATCAAAACAAGACTAGAAAGCTGATTAGTAACAAAGGCGACACTTGATGAAGTGTCGCAAAGAAGTAGCGACACTAGGTTAAGTGTCGCACAGTCAACAAAGGTCAACGTAAAGTGACGCACAAATGAACCATGGCGACACTAGAGGTTAGTGTCGCATATATGATTAAGTAACACACTTAAGTGTCACACTTGAGTGTCGCTGAATAGTGACGCATCAAGCGTAAAGTAAATCTGATCAAGTGCCGCAGAAACCCTAAATCCATTTGAGCGAGTGTCGCTCTTAGTGACGCAACGAGTGTCGCGATCGAGTGTCGCAGAAACGGCTGATGACACCCAAAAACCCTAAAAAATGAATTTTCATAAACCTAACGAAAATTCTTCGATCCTCTACGAACGAAACCTGTAAATATATGACTTTAACACCAGATTTGCTCTAAATAACACAAACTAATGCTAGTATTCTTGAAAAACTTCACGATGCAATCCGAAAACGAGCCAAAACGTGATCAAAACTACAATCAATCTTTCAAAGGCTCTGATACCAGTTGAAAGTCCCTTTTGCCTTGGATCTGGAATGATTATCACAAACAATTGTTTAGCGGAATCAAACAATTGCAACAATAACAAGTAATCACAAATCGAGCAAACCGAAATCGATTAAACAACGAAGAACTACTTGTTATTGATCAAACGAAACGTATTGGAATGTTTACATGAATGCTTTTTCGACAAATGGCGCTAGGGTTTCGTCAACCCTAGCTTGAAACCCGTAGGTTTGTATTTATACTCAAACTGACCGACATAGCGACACTTAACCAAGTGTCGCAAACATTGGCCATGCGACACTTCCTCAAGTGTCGCATACTATTCTAAGTGCCTTCTTGGCGACACTTCTGAAGTGTCGCCTAAAACTAAAACTCTAAGTGTCGCTGAAAATACTTTTTCAATATAAATCAAATAACGACACGTACAACTCGATAGACCAACTGACTGACACACACAAAATGCACCAACACTTAATAAACCTATTAACAATAACAAAATAAATAAATAAATGAGAAAATACTAACCTTTCAGAAAACCAATTTCTCATGCATAGACTCCTTGCTTGACCCTCACACAGACTCCTTGCCCGACCTTCCATGCTTTGGAGGCAAGTACCCAAAATAGAATACCTCTAATGCTTCATACCCAAGAACCAAGAGAAACTACAAATCCTAGGGTTCCGACTCTAAGTCGTGTAAACTCTCACAAGGATTAGGAATGAGAAAGAGAGAAAGAATCGAACTAAATTCGAATCCGGGATACCTTGAAAGCTTAGGCTAGGCCCCTATGGGTTTTGTTTCTGGCCGATGTGGGATTTCTGATTTCGGCCTCCAACTGCCGGTTGAAGCCTTCAGCCGGCGGTTGGGATTAATCCTTTCCCATGTCAAACCTGCGTCACCGCCTTACAAACCCTAATCCATCCAACCTCCGGTTGAACCATCCAACCGCCGGTTGGAACTTGCTTCCAGAATATTCCTTTTGGTTTCTTATTAATATTCAATTGATAAACCAACTAAACATTCTTATTGTTTCTGCTAACTTCTTTTAGCTTCTTATTAATTTATCAACTTTGATAAATTAACAAATTAACTAATTAACTACAATATTAATTCTAATTAATATTATCTCTCAATTAGTTTCTCTCACTGTTCATTGAGGGCAACCCAAAAAAGACTCCACTTTTTACCAATTAGTTACGACCTTGGACATACCTTTGGATAGTATTCCAACAGGACCTTGTGGGGGGTTCGGTTGTACTCCATTGAAATATCGAGCGTGATAGTCCCATATGCCTTGGATCTAGAATGATTAACACGAACAATTAGTTGGCGGAATCAAACAATCACAACAATAACAAGTAATCACAAACCGAAATCGATTAAACAACGAATAATAACTTGTTATTGATCAAAAGAACGTATTGAAAAGGTTACAGGAATGCTTTTTGGACAAATGGTGCAAGGGTTTCGTCAATCCTTGCTTAGAACCCGTAGGATTCTATTTATACTCAAAACTGACCGACTTAGCGACACTTAGCCAAGTGTCGCATACATTGGCCATGCGACACTTACACTTAAGTGTCGCATACAATTCTAAACACATTCTTGGCGATACTTAACAAGTGTCGCCCAAAACTAAAACACGAGTGTCGCTAATAATACATTTTCAATATAATTCAAATAACGACACATACAACTCGATAGACCAACTGACTGACATACAAAATGTACCAACAAACTCCCCCATGTCAGCAGCTTGGTCTCCAAAAATCTTCTATCAAGTCCATCCTTCCGGGAATCTTCCTCCTGCGTGTATTCCCACTTTTAAGCAGATTTCGACCACCTTCTGAAACTTTGAAGCTTCCTCTTGATTAAACCTGTCATACTGAATCTTGTTCTTGTGGAGAGCTTGCAAATCTTTCTTTGTCAGATTTATCAAGCTGATCGGATCGAAGACTCGAATAGACTTTCCCAAAGATCCCTTACTCGGCCACGCTCGCCATTCACCCTGAGATTGTACCACCGCAGGTCTTGAAGAAGAATATTCAATTACAGCTTCTTGGTGACAGGATCAAACCACCAATATTTTAAATCACACGGAAAATCCAGTGGTAGCTCCTGTAAGGGAACTTTCTTTGTTGGAATCAATGTTCTCGGGTTGGCTTCGGGTTTGACCGTTGTATATTATGATTCAAAGATATGCCCATGACATAATAATATAAGGTCCATTTATCCTATTCGGTCACACGCAAAGGCCGATTGAAAATCGTTTGATATACTTTCGTATGTGAGAGTAGCTAACTAGACATTTGTTAAATGGTCTAATATATAAATTTAGCTAAGTTGAGGATAGTTTAATTAAATTAGTTGTACATATAACTAGTAATTTAATTAAACATAGTGGAATGCATGCATTGGTCTTGTAATTATCAAGAATGCATGTATTGAAAATTGGGATTCTCTTGAATCTTACTTAACACACTACCTCCACATTCTCTCATATACTAAACACACTTCTTCCACTTGATTTCACACTCTCTCCCACGTTTTTCTCTCTAGAGAAAACACCAAAATCAGTCCATAAAAACCTGCTCAAGATCATCACTAAAACCAGTCCGAAATCTCAAGATTTTGAAGGTTTCGGATACCGAACATACATAGGTGTGGTGTTGCGGTTTGGTGAAGTTAAAGAGGTATTCAAGGGGCTGTTTTTGGGGAGCTAAGGAGCTGGAATTTGTGACCGAAAGTATACCATTCGAGATCGGAACTTTGGGTGTCTCGCCGATAGAGAGGTTCTCGATTGAGCCTTAGATCGAATCGATCGGAATCACGCTTCAAGGGTATGATTCTTGTCCCATCTCTATTGTAGCTACTGTTTTTGTACATGTCGATTATATGAAAGAGTTCGCAATTTAAATGTCGTTTTGTAACTCGTTTTTCCGCTGCGCGTTCACAATAAACAAGGATTTACGAGTAATATAACCGTTTTCAATTAAATAACTTAGCCAATACGCAATAAGAATCGTTCAACAATCATAATCCAAGTTCAATCAATTACACAATCACTTTGAATATTCAATTCATCATAAAACATTAAAACTCAGATTATTCAATAACAAATACTTCAATGAAATCAAATAAAAGAAGTTATACCGAATTATAAAGACGAATCACGAAGAACTAAGACGAACTACCCTCGATCTTGAGCTTTCGTGCCTCCAAAATACCTAAATAACTCGTAACTAAACCCTACTAATCGTATATTACCTACTGAAAACGAAAACCAAACAAAAACTGCCGTTTTAGGGTTAAAATCGCGTTTTTATACTTCCTGCGTTTTTGATCCATACGACGTATGGATTGCCATACGGCGTATGGATTGATTTCAAGCCCAGCCCAAGTCCGCGTAACCTGGGCCTCCACTGCTGCAATCCATACGGCATATGGATTTCCATACGGCGTATGGATGCATTTTCCAGCCGATTTCTTCATTTTTCTTGATTTATTCTTTTCATCAACTTCGGCTTCACTTTATTCTTCAGATATGCATCATTTAGCTCGGATATTTACTGTTTTCCATTCCTTTCTTCATAAACGCTCCATTTCCACATCTAATTGCAAATATGAACGAAATCAATATCTATTCTTAAATAAATGCAATAGAAATATCCAAGAAAAGGGGTAAAATACTACTAAATTATAGTACTTTTGAGCGTTTATCATTAATTAACGATCGATTTGTATGTTTAATGTGTAAATTAAGGGCGTGTATTGGTCGTTTACGTATGCCACAACTTTTGGTTAACATGTTTTGCAAAAACCCAAACTTTTGTTTTCGAAATTTCTGGGTTGGGATACGATCTGGTTTCGTGTTCTTCATTGCGACACTCAATGCGTTACTTCATTGAGTGCCGCATAAATTGGTAATTTGAAGTACTATGCGTCACTTCCTTAAGTGCCGCACTGTTTGTCAGCGTCACTTCTTTAAGTGCCGCACTGTTCCCCAGCGTCACTTCACTAACTGCCGCATCTTCTGTTAGCGTCACTTTACTCAGTGCCGCATACCATATTTTCAATTTTTATGCGTCACTTAACGAAGTGCCGCCCAATTTTTAATTAACAAGCGACACTTCCCTTAAGTGCCGCATTTAAATTTAAATCCATTTCTGCGTCACTCAGCTCAGTGCCGCTTAAGGACTCAGCGACACTTCATTAAGTGTCGCCAATAATTTGGAAGTTATTAACTTTTTTTTTCGTTTTTATATCGTAACCGATTGAACTTATTCTATAACGAAATATCTGTATATGTTCAATTGTTTTTAGATTACAGATGGCTGATCTTGTTGCATATGCTGCTTGGACGAATCGACGACACAATATCGTTTCATTTCTCAATACAACACATGTGAAATCAATTCCGTTCCACCCGATGATCAACTTTCTGAGGCGCTCGAGGATTTATTTTGCTATTACTGAGAATCCTCCGGTTTATCTGAACCAAATTAGTGCCTTTTGGTCGAACGCGTGAGTTAATACTGAAAACAATCAGCGCATAATTTTATCTACTGTTCTTGGTCATCCGATCATGATCACTGAAGACACGATCAGATAGGTCTTACGTTTTGCGGATGACCATGAGATGCCGATGCAATTTGGGAATGATTTCATCTTTGGTGCTATGTTGCGAATAGGTTATCCTGACATACCTTCTGATCAATATCGCAAACAACATCTAAGCAGGGTTTGGAGATACCTTGCCCATATAGTGATCGTCTGTATGTCTCCCCGCAAGCTGGTTATGACGGGATGAGTTATGCCACAGTTTCAGCTATATTAGCCCTGGTTTACAACAAACCATTCAACTTTTCGGGCTATATTTTTGAGAATATGATAGATAACATCAACTATGGCGATGATTTGTGGAATTTATATCCACGTTTTGTACAGCTGGTTCTTAATTCCCTGAATCTAGGGATTCCAGCTGATCCGATCTCCCAGCTGTTACCTCAGCCAATGCTGGTACGAGTTTTCAGTGATTGCGCAACCCCACCGAAGGGTCAGCAACAGCTACCAGATGTTGAGCTGTTTGGGCATATCGTTGACGAAAATTATGTGCCCCCGCCGAATGACGGTTATGCTGATATCGTTGTCCCACATGCTCAGCAACCGATTAAAAGGATGAGTTTATAAATGTTGAGGTGGAGGAACAGCTGATCGACATTGAGAATGTGCAGCATGTGGATGCAGGTGATGAGGACGATGGTGGTCCTACACCTGCAGATTCTGAGGGTGACGTGCCCCCACCAGAAACTTTGGCTGCTATTCAGTCTGTTAATCCTGCGCGCTTCAAGCGCATACTTTGCAGGATGTCTCAGGGGCGTGTTCATGTACCCCCTTGATCAGACAAACGATCACGTACGGCGGATTCTGATTCTGATGTTGAACGTCCGCTTACTCGACGCCGTCGTGGTTCTGGAGTTGAGATTGCTTCTGAACAACAACCGCAGCCTGCAGTGCTTCAGCAGCTACTTGCTTAGATGGAGCATATGAACAAACGTTTTGACGATCAAGCTGCAATCATTGAGTCTCAAGCTGCTCAAATTAAAGACATAGAGATCAAGGCTGCACGGATTCCAGATCTAGAATCTAGGTTGTTAGTATTGGAGTCTGTAACTGTTGTTTCGGGGGAGGAAGGTCAGTGTACTCAAGAAACAACTGTAACACCTCCCCCCGAACTTGAAAATCCTGATGCTATAAATGAAAATGTACTTTTGGATTATTTTGCTTTTTCAGCTTACATTCCAGGTTAACCGGTACCATTAGCTGTAGATTACTCTGAAGCGAATATTACATATCTACAGAGTTTGATCAATCCGGTGAATTATGACGATCGATCTTTTGACCCTGAGGATGTGGAAATGGATCCAGAGGTTCCGAATCCAGATGAGGTATATCAAGATAATCCTCATCAGGAACCTCCTGTTGATAATGAACCTGAGCCGGCTCAACCTCAACCGGCGAATGCTTATGATCCAGACGCTCCGATCATTTACTCAGACTCTTCAGAAGACGAGACTGAACCTCCAAATACTCAGGAACAACCGTCTGCAGAATCTGTTCCCGAGTCTTCTACGTCTCAACAATTTCGTCATATCGAACCTGAGTTAAAAAGGTGCAAAACTTATATAGTACGAGGTGATTTGACTGGTTTGATTATTAGCTGGAAGTACGATGAAGAAAATTTTCTTATCTTGATCAAACGCAGTGATGGTGTTCAGTATTTTAGAATGAGATTTAACTGTATAAGTTCGCTACCCAAAGTTGAACTTAATCGTCTCGCACAGCTGAATATGGTGAATCATTCTGAAGATACTCGAGGAGTTGTCTTTCAGAAGATTTTGAGAAGAGAAATCTACAATAAGAAGTAATTAAGAGGTTATAAGTAACCGTTTTTCAATCAAATTTTTAATTTTAAATTTTTGTTTTCTAGAGATAATTATTTTGTAACTATGTAGGTTATTTTGAAAAAATTTCTATACTTTTAATTAAATATTAAATTGTGAAAAATGTTATTTAGCTTCATTATATGATGTATTGATAGGCAATTTATATGAGAATTTTTGAGCTTTTAAGAAATGAAATTAAGGAATAGATGTAACCTTTTAGATGAACTTTAGCTGTGTATGACGTATGTCTTAATTTTCATATGAGTAATGTGTGATATGCCATAATTTTGGAAATTTAATTAATATCATTTGGGGATATACTGGGTGTTGTTTCCTTTGTTGTATGAAAGTACAGACCTGGTCTCCGTTAGTATATCTAATAAAAAAGAGCAAGAGAGTTCAAACGAACTCATGATTTTAAAATGTAGTCAAATTAAGTCGCTTTGTTGTACTAAGGTACAGACCTGCCACCAATGGTTTGACTAAGACGTTATTGCTAAACCAAAATCAAGTTATGTTGCTTTGTTGTACTAAGGTACAGACCTGTCACCTCTGTCTTGATTTGAAAAATGATTATTTTGATTAGAATTTCAAGATATGTAATATTGGCATGTTATGAGTATGAAAGTATATATTTTTTGGGAGTTTAAGGGAAGATCTATGTGAATAATAATAAGTTGAGCTCAATTATTTAAATATAGATTGTTTAAGTGGATAACAATATCAGTAATCATTGTGAACTAATTAATGTTTAAAGAATAATAACTTCATGTATAGATCATTTTTTGTAATCTTGTAGTTTCTTAATATTTGTTTTTAAAATTAACATATTTTTAAATTTAAACGTTTGAGTTGAAGATGGGTAATGTTGTGTAATTCCTTTGTTAGTTATTTAGATTAATGGAGATGACTGTTTTCTTAATAGTTTTGATTTTTGAATCGATAGTCTACTTGAGGACAAGTAGGATTCAAGTGGGGGATGTTTGATAAACGCTCAAAAGTACTATAATTTAGTAGTATTTTACCCCTATTCTTGGATATTTCTATTACATTTATTTAAGAATAGATATTGATTTCGTTCATATTTGCAGTTAGATGTGGAAATGGAGCGTTTATGAAGAAAGGAATGGAAAACAGTCAATATCCGAGCTAAATGATGCATATCTGAAGAATAAAGTGAAGCCGAAGTTGATGAAAAGAATAAATCAAGAAAAATGAAGAAATCGGCTAGAAAATGCATTCATACGCCGTATGGATTGCAGCAGTGGAGGCCCGGGTTACGCGGACTTGGGCTGGGCTTGAAATCAATCCATACGCCGTATGAAAATCCATACGCCGTATGGATCAAAAACGCAAGAAGTATAAAAATGCGATTTTAACCCTAAAACGGCAGTTTTTGTTTGGTTTTCGTTTTCAGTAGGTAATATACGATTAGTAGGGTTTAGTTATGAGTTATTTAGGTATTTTGGAGGCACGAAAGCTCAAGATCGAGGGTAGTTCGTCTTAGTTCTTCGTGATTCGTCTTTATAATTCGGTATAACTTCTTTTATTTGATTTCATTGAAGTATTTGTTATTGAATAATCTGAGTTTTACTGTTTTATGATGAATTGAATATTCAAAGTGATTGTGTAATTGATTGAACTTGGATTATGATTGTTGAACGATTCTTATTGCGTATTGGCTAAGTTATTTAATTGAAAACGGTTATATTACTCGTAAATCCTTGTTTATTGGTAACTGGTAGTTATTAGTTTTCAACGTGGTTAATAAGATTGATGAGATTGAGTTCCTTTGATTTTATTAATTATTGATAGTTATAATCTTAGGGTTTTAACTATTGCTAAATAGATTGAGTTTGATAGGTTGAGAAATTAATAATTATTCACTTTAAAATGAATGAGACAATAAGTTAATTATTGGGTATTGTTGTGTCATGCCAATAGAGTTAATTATAAGTAGTTGTGAATGTTTAATGCATGATTTAGGGAAAGGCACACAATTGACTGATCATCTTGTGACATTGGAACCAGTGTTTTATGTTGGACCCTAAATTGTAGGAATTAGTTGGACCCGAATAGTTGGCTAGTTCACATTCAATTTAATATGATTGAAGAATTTGGTGTTAAGTTGATCCAAAAGAATCACAATTAGATAATCAATACGTAATGAATCGGGAAATATGAATCTGAGTGACATTAATTATACAATTACTTATTCCTTCCATTTAGTATTTATTATTATTTATTTATTGTTTTAAATTCCGTTTTTATTTAAGTTTAATTATTTTAAATTAATGATTTCTAAACAAATGTTCGAACGGAACTAAAACGCCCACCTTATTTACTGCTTTCTAGTTAATTGTTAATTTTTATTTATAATCAATCCGCCGTTCCCTGTGTTCGAATCGGACTTACCAAATCTATATTTACATTCGATCGGGTATTCTTGCCTGGTTGCTTGAAAGTATTTATTAGGTATTTCTATTTATAAATTATAAAACTAGACGCGCTATCATAGCACATCAATTAACCCGTTATGACCGAAACCCTAAACCCGTAAGTTAATATGCAAATTAAATTCAAATTACACGGTGAAAAGGGTTAAAATTTATACCAAAATGTGCGGATTGATGAGTAGAATAAGAGTATGAAGTCCGATCACGAAGAAATCATGCGAGAATCAACAAATAATTCTAAAAAATGCACAGTGAGAGTGTCGCTAAGCAATTTGAAACAGTGAGAGAGGAAGTGCCGCGGTACGGGTATTTATATACCCAAACCCTAATAGGCGTCACTTCTTGCGTCACTTCATGCGGCACTTTATGCGGCACTCACTGAGTGTCGCTAAAAGACACTTAGTGAAAAATGTTTTAAAAATATTTGTGATTCTACGCGTCTCAATTTCGGTAGTTCGAATTGATAGTAATTTTCAACTTGGAGAAAATAACATAGAATAGAAAATCTTTTTGTAATTTTTCAAATAATTGCGAGCATAAAAAGAAAAATTAAAAATGCAGTAAAACAAAGTAAAAACATAACTCATTAAATAAACTTAATATTTTTGGTGACGGGATTGTTTTGGGTCTGGTTAGGGATCATATCAGTATAACATACAGTTATTAAGAAATGATAAGTGCTATTTTGATCACCAGTATATTTGTCCACTTTAAATTTACTTGATATATTTATAGCACCTTTTATAAAAATTAGTTCAAGACGATCATCGGTATTGTTTGTCCACTTAAATATATTATATCCGTATCTGTGAGCTAACCTTTATTGTTAGTATGAATATTAATTTTGTGAAACCTATTATGTGATATACTGATAAATTTTAGTAAAACTCATAACGCTGCATATTTTACAAACAAGGTAGAGATTACAAGACCAAGTTTTTCTCGGCTATCTCGTAACATACACTTGATCTTTAAATTTAGGCATACATCAAACCTATTATGAAGATACTAGTGGCCCCAGATCTGTATTTAGTACAACAGAGGGTCCCTTAGTATGAACAAAACAAGTTTGAGACTATTTGCATAACTAATGGATTCAGGTCTATACGTGAGTACAACAATAGTTACCATTAGTTAAGCTAATAATCATATTATTACTATATGCCACCTTTGCACTTACATAATGAGTATGACATCGTATGGTAATACCTTCATTCATCAATTAAGACTTATGTCATACATCATATAACAGTTTTCACAAAGTAATAGACAAGTTTTGATATTACTTCTTACTCACTCACAGACCGGTGTGTATCCTGTCTACTGATACATCAAATGATGAAGCTAATATTTATAAAAGCTATGTTAAATATACCAGATAAACCTACTGACACATCAAACATAAACCTTAAAATTTTCATTTTTATGCATGTTACCCGATGTACTATCAAATCCCAAATTGTTTACAGACACAACCCAACGTCTTTTTGTAAATTTAGCAACCTTGCATTTTCTTTAATACTAACAAGTATAAAGAGTGGTTGTTGCATTTTTTTTTTAAATAAAGAAATAAATTATACAAAACAAAATTCCAAGTTACAGATCACTTATGAGTGGGATCTTTCATCCCAATCATTGAGACTAACTCATCAAAACGAGACATCGAAAAATCTTTTGTGAAAATATCCGCATTTTGTTTGGAGGTGTCTATGTGAATTAAGTCTATTAGGTGTTTCTCAAAGCAATCCCGTATGAAATGAAAACGTATTTCAATATGCTTTGTTTTTTAGTGTTGTACGAGATTGCGAGTGATTGATATGGCAGCAGTGTTATCTATATGTATAGGAGTGAGAGTAAGAAGAAACCCGTAATCTCGTAGTTGGTGCTGAATCCAAAGGACTTGAGAGCAGCAACTGGCATCAACAATGTATTCGGCTTCTGCTGTTGAAGTGGAAACCGTAGTTTGCTTCTTGCACTGCCATGAGACTAACCGATTCCCCAAGAACTGACATCCTCCCGTAGTTGACTTCTTATCAATATTACACCCGCCGTAATCAGAATCGGAGTAAGCAGTCAATTCGAAGTTATTTCATTAGAGTACCATAATCCAAGAGATGGTTTAAACTTCATATAACTGATGATACGCTTGACTGCTTTCTCATGAGAAACCTTAGGTTTTGCCTGGAAGCGAGAGCATATGGACACAGCATACATGATATCGGGTCTTGAAGCTGTGAGGTACATCAGAGAACCTATCATTGAATGATAGTCATAGAGATTTACATCGTCTTCATCCTCTGCCGGACCAAGCTTGTGATTTACCTCAATAGGGGTTCCATAGGTCTTACAGTCAAGCATTTTGTATCTTGTTAATATATCGTTTACGTACTTGGTCTGATGAATAAAGATCCCATCATCAGATTGCTCAACCTATAAATTTAGGAAAAAAATGAGCTCCCCCATCGAACTCATTTCAAATCCTTCATAATACCTTCAAAATCTTTGCACAAAACTTCATTCGTAGACCCAAATATAATATCGTCCACATACACTTGAACTAGCAGCATATCATTCCCATACTTTTTAATGAAAAGATTCCCGTCAATCTGTCCACGTTTAAACCCATTTTGAAGAAAATGTGTTGTAAGAGTTTCATACCATTGACGTGGGGCCTGATGAAGACAGTACATAGCTTTGTCTAACTTGTAGACATACTCAGGATGTTTTGGGTCTTCAAAACCAGGTGGTTGATTAACGTACACAACTTCACGAAGCTTTCCATACAAAAATGCAGATTTCACATCCAGTTGAAATAGTCGAAATCCTTTATACGATGCATAAGCCAATAATACACGAATGGATTCCAATCGAGCTACTGGCGCAAAGACTTCATCGTAATCAAGACCTTCAATTTCTTTGAAGCCTTGAACCACTAATCGAGCTTTATTCTTTATAACAACTCCTCTATCATCCTTCTTAACTCGAAATACATTGAAATTAATGTTTTCTAAACAAATGTTCGAACAGCTTCATCCTTTGATGCAAGAAAATAAACCCAAGAAAATCTTGAGTAGTCATCCGTAACCACCAGACAGTACGATCTTCCACCTATACTCTTAGTTGAAATTGAACCAAATAAGTCCATATGCAACAATTCCAATGGTGCAGTAATGAAATTCACTAACTTAGACTTATGGGACTTCTTATGGAATTTTCCCTTGGGACACGAAACACAGTCATCTTTAATTGAGAATGACTGCTTGGGAACTCCATTCACCAGATCATTCTTAACTAAGTAACTCATTTTGTGGAAATGAATATGTCCCATTCGTTTGTTCCAAAGTATCGATTCCTTTTCCGAAGCCTTTGACAAAAGACAAGTATATTCGTTAGATGTCTCAACGGTTCGCATATTCAAAATATAAGTATCATTTTTCCTTGGTGCACGCATCAACACCCATTCTTCTGGAATTATGAACCCTGGCTTCAGAATTGCACATTCTGTATCTGTGAATGCTGCAGTATATTTCTTATCACAAACTTGTGAAACACTTAGTAAATTATGCTGAAGCTGTTCCACATAGTTGACTTTCTCAAAGCTTACTTTTCCATTTGTAAGCGTTCCCTGACCAGTAATTAACCCACCAGCATCTCCTGCAAACGCAACATATCCTCCATCCAACGGTTGAACATTAGTAAGAAGAGATACATTGCCAGTCATGTGTCGCGAGCAGCCACTGTCCATGTACCATTCGCTATCTTTAACGCTTTCAGACTGCTGCAACACAAAATAAGGAGAATATTAGTGAGAAACGGAGACCCAAGCCTTTACAGACTTAGGTCATCCGGAGTCATCAACAATAATCACATCAGATAAAATTTTATTTTTAAATAAATCAGGATTTTCACCTGATGTGTTATTGTTGACGACTGAAGAGTCAATAATGGACTCTTTTCTTTTCCAAACTTTTACTGGCTCGAAAATTGGTTTCTTAGTAATGTTGAGCTTTGGCAGTGACAAAGGTTTTTGCTCAACCTTACTATGCTTCTCAACCGGTTTGGGAGAGTTTGAGAACTGCCTAGGAGGAGAGTGTGAAAAAGAGTTTCTATAAACAGTGTTCCTAGGCATAGCTCTCCCAAAACGCTGATTAGAAAGCTTTGGACATTCACGAATCAAGTGTCCCTGTCTCTTGCAGTAGAAACAGAAATGCTTCTCAACAAAAGGTTGAGGCTGAGGATTATTTGAAAAAGATCGAGATGGGAAAACAATTTCAAAACATGCACATTTGTGTGTACAAGCTTTAGTAGATGCTTTCACAGGTTGAGAAGTTGAGGGTGAAGGTTTTTCAGTAGAAGAATTGTTAACATCTGTATTTCTTTTCAAAATTTTCACAGGTGTCTGTGAAGTTGTTTGAGAAGACTCTATGAAAACCTTTTCTTTACCCTTTTTATTTTGAATATTAATGACCGGTGTCGTGCCCCGATCCGACACGGTCGTCAATGCAACGGAAGGGGACACGACAGTGGGGTGTTTTAAATTTGTAAAGCTGGGGACCTAAGTTTACTACGGCTGTATAGTGGTAGTATGACCTAGGGTCGTTCTTAAAGCTAATCGAATTGTGAAACGGAAGTATCAAGACAAGTTGTTTATTTTAGTGATGGGATTTTTAAAACAGAGTTTTGAGTGGGTTTTTGTTACTTAGGTCCGTAAATTAAAGCAATTAAATAAAAAGTAAATAAATGGAAAAGAGAAATAGGGATGAAATCAGTATGGAGGAGATGTGTTTGTTATGACTTCGTTAGCTTATGCGGTGGTGATGCTAGGGTTTTGATATGAAAACGTCTTTTTAAAGGTTTGTGTCTTATCTGAGCTTAATTGTTCGTAGTGTAAACACTAGTACCCTACTGATTGGGGAGACCAATCAGTATGTCACTAAGTATGATGTGACTCAAATAGTCATGTTTTTAAGGGTAATATTCCGCACTTTTTGGACGTAACTTTAGTGAAAACATTCCAAAATGATCATTATTTACTAAAATTCACTAAAGTGGTCTAAATATAGGCGTTGCTGCAAAAATCACCTAAAACGTCCAAATAACAAGCAAATCAGGGCGAATAAACGTGCACAAAATCCTCCGGCCTCATTTACCTTATATAGATCACATTCTAACTTCATCATATGATAAAACAGGTAAAATCGAGATGGGAAAATCAAGAATCATGCAAATCGTATAAAGAACGGAGAAGACTGAGCAGTATCAGACCCTATAAAGTCATTTCCTCTATGATTGAGCTATACACATCCAATTTCAGTGAATTTGGCATCATTAGAAGCATAACTGAATTACGAAGACACAGGCGAAAGAATCAGGTCAAACGGACGCATAACAAAGGAGATACGCGCGTTTTAAGCAACGAACGAAATCAGACGGACACCGTATACGGCCCTGGGAACCGTATACGGCCCCACAAAGACCGTATACGGCCTATACCACACCGTATACGGCCCTACCAAGGCCGTATACGGCCCCCTGTACCCCGTATGCTGCTTCGTTTGCTTGTACGTGCTGTTTCGCGAGTTGTACGTGTGATTTTGAGCTTTGCCTATAAATAGGGATACCAACCTCCTCATTCTACACACCTTAACACATTCACACACTCTCACATTTCTCTCATTTTCATTTCTCTCATTTTCTTTCACTTTCTCTCTCTAACTTTCTCTCTCTAGCACTACTCTTAGGAGTTAGAGGAGAAAGGTTAGGGTTGAGCTTACGGTTCGAGTCTAGAGGAAGTTTTAGCTTGGTAATCTTGTTGTAACGAGTTTTTCAAGTTCAGACTGTTTGTAATCCTCAGTATTACGCTGCAGTATTCCCGGTGATATCTAAACTTTACTTACTGTTATAATGCTTGTGCTTTATGTTATTTCAGTTTGTATTCTGCGTATTGCCATGTTTATAGAGTAGTTTAATATTGTGATTGTTGAAATGTAGATATTAGGAGTAGGGATGATGTTAAATTAATGTTTCATTTATACGATTGGAAATTGTTATGCTGTGTATCTGGTTAAGCTTATCCTGAATATAGATCTAGTCTCTCATCACCCTTTCCAGACTTTCACGTGACTGTTGCCCTAGGATAGGATCTGATCAACCCTAATACTATGAATATACAGTTATCTCCAGTTACAGTATGAAGCTATGAACTTTCCTTTCAAGGCACGTTACTTCATATAGCGTTGGAAACACCTCGTGTGGAGTACAAATACGTGGAAGCTAAGGAAATGCCATGGATTGTTTCATCGTGAATTACCTAGAAGTGATCCTTCTAGAACTATGGTCTAGGAATCAAAGCTGTGGAAATGCTTGTTGCACTGCACACCGTTAGTACACCTAAGATCTGGAACACTGTGGAAATGCTTAAATGCCCAGTACACCGTCAGTACATCTAGGGTTTGGAACACTGTGGAAATGCCTAATTGCCCTGTACACCGTGATTATTCCTAGGAATGAACGCCTGGCTGTAAAGGAGGGTCTATATTTATGATGGTTAAGTAGGTGCTTCAATAGAAACAATACAGGGTAGTGTCAATCATATACCTAGACATGCAAAACCCTAATCACACCAATAGTTTAACATACACAGGATACAATCAGTATTTGCTATAATAAAAGTAAATAGACGATTAGGTGTTAAGAAAGGTCAGTAAATACAATTGCGGTCTATTGCCTTATGCCTGATCCCTAGAACATTTAGGGTGACTTTGTCTTAATTAAGCAAAGGCTCAGGAGGGTTTGAAAACAGCCTGATCTGATCAGAATCATGATAACCTAGGATTCCAGTGACATATATTTCAAGGGTTTCACCTGAACGTAGGGTCCTAGTGTTTACACCGAAAGTATGTCTACTCTTTATCTGGTAAATCTCCAATCAATTTTATAATGAACATCATCCCGAAACCCTAATTATCCAAGTTTCAGCAATCACATCTCTACCTGTCTGCTTAAACCCTAATTTCATTTCTCGTTATTTACTTTTCTGCACTTAGGAAAATTAGAAAACCAAATCAATCCAAAATCTATCTTCCTACCCCATTCTAATTGCGACCATAATCTTTGGTGACCCGCTTTATTTCAATTCGCGCAGATTTAAGAACGACCTCGAGTTATACTTACTGCTTGCTCCCAAGGTAGGTAGTACTTATAGTTTGAGCCCCAGCTCATATAAATTTAAAACTCACTGTCCGCTGCTTCTGTTGCTGTTGGAACAACGACCGGAGTCAAATCCGACCGACCGATAGGAGTCGCGACAAGTTTTTGGCGCCGCTGCCGGGGATCGTAGAGCATTACGATTTGAAGCCGCCTTAGATATTCTAGCCTTTAGGAGATCCTTTCCAATTAGGTTTTCTCAAACTTAGTTGGTAGTTATTTGCTTTCTTTAAGAATAATTTAGATAGTTTAATTTAGTTAGAATAAAAAATGAAAAATACAAAAACATCTTTCTATGATTCATTTCCGTCTAGCCCCATTTCTCCACTCGCCCTCAAGACGTCCGAAGAAATGATGGCCATGGATTACGCTGAGTTCTTCGCCTGCTTAGAACAAGAGTTGGAATCTGACGTCTACTTTTCATCTTTATCCTCTTCCGAAGTTATCTCCGCTAATTCAGACGATGAATCTAGAACCATAGGGCAATTCTTAGACCTTGACTTAGGAACCCATGATTCTCATCAGAAGATCTCAACTTCTGCATCTAGCATTCCAAGCTATCAGGTTATACCTGCTCCTGAGATTTCATATTCCTTAGAAAACTTCTTTCAATTCCCTACTTCATCTGGTTTTGTCGAGAGTAACTCTGAACATCTTCAACCCCTTCGTTTTCCACCCGTTGAAGAACGTCTTCCACCATGGGACGAAGAAGTTTACGAATACCCTCCAAAATCACCTATCTTTTTGAACCTCGTACCCGAACCTGAGTACACCATCTATCGTGTTGTTGATAGGACTTTACCAATCAAACCTGAAGAAAATATCCGCTATGTAGGTAACTCTTTTGATCCTGATAGGAAATTGGATGTTTTTCGGGCATTTGCCAGACAACTCAAAACGTCTGACTTTCCTTTTTCAGTTGAACAAAGAGAAGTCACTCGTAGGATAAAGAAACAGGTTGGTATTCTCCACCATCTTCCAAATCAAAAGGAGGAAGGTATCTTCACACATTATCGAGAGCAAGAACTAAAGCTTACCTATTCGCATGCACCGATTATCAACCGGTTTCCCAAACCCTAATTAATTGTTATGTTGCGGCTATGATTTATGAGCTTGAGTTCTGGATCAGCAAAGATCCCGCTATATCTCTCGTCATTTCTGATAAAATTCCATTTTTCGTTGACCCCGCTACTTACATAATCAACAAGTTGTTAGAGATATTCCCTGGAGCCACTGACGATGACATGGAAGCTACTTTCTTTGCTGGAAGGAAGGATATTAACGTCTCACTCGTTTTGTTATTTGCTCAGTCAAAATTTCCTTTCACTGTTTCACAAACATCTTTAATCAAAGAAATCACGGAGTCAGTTCACACTACCACCGGAGATCCCGATTCGAGAGAAGAATGGAAATTTCAACAAACCCTAGGAACGCTTCTTCATGACTTGAACAATATAGATGACGTATCACGAAACGGAATTTCAAACCCTAAGAAAGTTAGAAAGGAATTTAACAAGTTTATTGACAATCTTCTAGATTTAGGCAAAAAGGAACGTATGTTTCTCACTGAACACGAATGATTCTCATTACATACCACAGACCTAGTTGATTCTGTCATTAAGATTCTCACTTGTGACTTTATTCCTCGCTACACTTTCCCTCAACCAAGAGCACCAAACTCACTTAAACAATTGCTCTTGGGCAATATTCAATAAATTTGTCCAAAAGTCGAGCTACCGACTTTAACCAAGCGCTTTTTGGGAGGCAACCCAAAACTTTAGTTAATTTAGTTTTACTTTAAGTATTTAGGATAAGTAATATTATTGGTTAATTATTAAATTTAAAAGCATGCATTTAAAAACACAAGAAAACGTTCTTTTAAAATTCAAATTCGCGCGATACAGAAACGAATTTCAGACATTTTCAGAAAGTTCGAAAAAGTTTATTTTTAAATTTTGAAAATTGATTTTGAATTTGTCTTGAATTTTAAAGAACACAAAAAGATTGTCTTGTTTTAAATAAAAACGTATACGATTTCGCGTACAATTCGCAATATCTTTTCAGACTGCGCGTAAAGATTCGGAAAATTACGAACATACTTTTTAAAATTTATTTATTAAAAAAATTTAAACTTTGAAATTTTACTTGTATGTTTCGTATCTTTCGCGAATTTTTAATCGCGTACGTTTGAAAGGGTATAAAAGGGATTTTGGCCACACACATAAGACAAAACAATAAAAAAACTTCATCTTCTTCCTCCTCTCCCCTCCAAAACCGTCGGCCTACACCCCATCACCACAAAATCTCCATTACTCAACCATTTTGCATGATTCCAAGCTCAAAATTCATCATTTTATGATCTTTCTTGCATCCACAACATCACTACATCAAGTTTAAGGTAATTCTTGACCTAATTTTGTGATTTTCATGAAACTTTAAAAATTAGGGCTTGTAACTCATTTTCATATATTTCAAGGTTAAAAGTTGCAATCTTTAGTGTTATTTCATGCTTATCTTGATGCTTAACATGATTACAAGCTTAATCTAGTGATTTGTTGGCTTGATTGCAAGATTGGAGATTACAGTGTTGACTTTTTGGATGAACTATGGCTAGTTTGACTTTTTGATTGATTAATTGCTTATGTTGACTTTTATTGATTGAGTTATGCTTAAATATGATAGGTTAACATGTTTTGATTGATCATTTGCGATTAGAAAATGGTTAAGCTAGTTTTTGGTAATTAAAGTAAGCTCATTTTTAACAAAATCATCATAAACATCATTTTTACTTAAAACCTTTATTTTTAAACCATGTTTATGACTTTTCTAAACTTAAAAGCTTACAAGATTATCAAAGCAAGCTTCGGTTCATTTAATCATTTTTTAAGTTTATCACTTTAATTAATAAAGTGTATGACTTTGAAATGAAACCAACAAAAACGCCAATTTCTAAAAACTACCATTTTGTCAAATAAGTTTACTACCATTCTTTGCTTGAAATCATGTAAATAAAGCTTTATGTCTTTTGGAAATTGCGGAATATTGGATTGCATATTTAATTGGTAATATGCCCTTTTATGATTAATTGATTTACTTGAGGTAATTATATGACCTTGGATTTATCCAAAGTATTAAGCTCATTTAGATTGATTAACCCTAAACATGAAGTGTTTAAGTTTTTAGTGCTTGGGATAATAAAGTTAGGTACTTTGTTGACTTGCTTTGATTATGCTAGGAGCTTGAAGCTTTGTGCCACTTTCCCTTGATTAGACATAAGCTAATAAGAAATTGGTGATTTGTGATTGGTTACGGTTAGGTTTAGCAATTTTAAAATTTCTGGATATGCCCATTTCTAAAGCCTACATTTCCAATTTTTTCTGAAAATTTGGAAGTACTTTAGCATATCCATTAATATATCACTGTTATGGTCTAATCTTTTCTTGTCTTTTGTCACAGATGGATAATTGCCCACCTTCACTCAGCTACTTGGCCAAATCTTCAAAGAATAGGTCACTCATTCGCCAGTGGTTGCAGCGACCGATAGGCAGTAATCGGTATGTGGTATGGAAAGACATGATTAAGCTAGGGATCAGGGATGAGTTGAAGAGTTTGTTGATGTATGAGACCGATGGTCAAGTGAACAATGCCTTTCTCTGTCTCTTCGATATAGATGAGTATGCATACCGAGAAGTAGTGACAGAGTTCATGATGACTTACCAGCTGAATCCAAAAATGAGCGTATCCGACAAAAGAAAGATTTCATTCAGGTTTCAGGAACAGATTCATCATATCTCAGTTGCCGACTTGGGAGTGTATCTTGGTTTATATACAGAGTCCCAGGTCAAATCTGCATGGTTCAGAAACAGTGTTCAAGACATCTCCAGCCTACCAAACAGGAACCATAAGGATATTTGGATGGATTTAGCAGGATCAAACTTTAGGAGCTGTGTTAAGTCATCCACTTTCATCAAGCCGGTTCATCACATCCTTCACAAGTTGTTAGCATGTTCTATATATGGAAAGAAGGAAGGTGGTGCTGTGAGTGCCGAAGAGTTGAAGTTCATGGAAGCAATCATAGGAGGAAAGAATCTGAATGTTGCTTTCTTGATCGCTGAGAGACTTGGGGATGAGACAGACATGGATAGGCACATGTTCATGGGTTCGATCATTACTAGATTGCTGTATAGTATGGGATTGTTGATTGAGGCCCACACTGAGGAGTTTACTGTTTGTTCTCGTTCTTTGCCATTCAACTTGGACTACTGCAAGTTGATCCATCTTGTCGAGGTAGATGAGCAGAGACAGTGCCTATGGAAGAACACCAAACAGATCATTCCAGGATGTCGTCTCCCTGGGAAGCGTGTTAGAGGATCCTCACCTGTTGCAGATACTGAGGATGGCCCATCTGATAGAGATCGAGCACCTACTACTCATGCTAGTGTCCCGCATAGAGGAGCTGAGACAGCCGAGCCACCAGCTCAGGCTACCGTTCACTACACAGATCCAGTGACCTCGCTGACACAGTATTATCTTTTGCATGCTCTTCAGGTTAGCCGTTCCCATCAGCTGTTGATTTCCAGGAAACTTGGTATTCCTAACCCAGAGCCTTACATGTACCGATGTGGTCCACCACCACCAGCCATAGCACCACCACATACATCCATCCCATAACATACCACCCATACACCATCACCCGCTATTCGGACTACACCAGTACCAGAGCAGGTCCAGTCAGTTGAGACCGAGATACCGGTAGTTCAGCCAGTGATTTCTGCACCTGTGATTTCTCATCCTGCCCAGCCAGTCGCCAGTGGATCTTACCGCGCTGACACAGTCTACTTGGGCACGGATGCTGTATCTTTTGACACTTCCGGGATGCTATTAAACTTGGGACCGATCTCTTCCTCAGCTGTACCGACAGAGAGCACGCTACGTCAGGCTTACATGACCTTACTAGAGCAAGCAGGGGTTACTTCGGCTATTTTGCTAGAGTGGGGCTACACTGATCCGATGAGACTGCCAGCAGCTACCCTTAGAGACATATTGATTCAGCTCAAACTGATCAATGCTGAAGAACAGGGACAGAGAGTATCAAGTGGCCAGCAGTCAGTCGCAGGACCATCTGCAGCACCAGCTCCTACTCAGCATACTGATGCACCTGACCAGGGATCCCCAGCCTCATAGTTCTACCCCATTTGCATCATTTGACTTTGGTTTCAGAAATTATTATTATTATTATCTTGTGTTTGTTTGGCTACTGTTAAACCTTACTTTTGGAACTTATTTGTATCAGCCACTAGTTGGTTGATCACTCTATCCGTATTTACATTATGCTATTACTTATTATGTTGTCTTTCTATTTAATAAGTAGAAATGATGTGATGTATGAACGTGGAAAAAGGCGAGATGACACACTTTCAAGAAGAAAATCCGTGAAGTCAAAAGGCAACCCGAACCAGTTTTCAATATTTGCAGACTGCGGAACATTCAACATCTCATGGAGGGGCCTCGTTCTTCTCAAAACTTCCTTGTATCTTAGCACTTCAAAGAACTAAGTGTGGGATCACTCCCCACACCACAAACACTTATCGAAATCACTCCAACTTCTTCAAAACCTAAAGTTTGGGATTCTACAAAATAGAATTACCCACTTAAAAGAATTGAAGTTGATTTCTGATAACATTGGATACATGACACCGGATAACCCGTATGAAGCTTGCTGTCCTTCAAGAAGAATGCAGAAGAAAGCTCGCTTCGACTCTCTCTCTCCTACAAAACTTCATATGCTTCAAAACGTTATCTGGGGAGTTTCTTAACCTTCCATCCATTTCATGATCACATATATTCTGTCTCGTTAGCTTGTTATATTCTATACCCTATCCTGAGCTTATCACTAAGTGTGGGATTCAAACCCAAATTTAACACCGAAGAAACATTTTCTTACATGTTTAAACTCTAAGTGTGGGATTTTACCTCCAGTAAAAACTCAACTCAAGAGAACATTAGGGACAATGTTCCTCTAAGTGTGGGATAGCAAGGTATAGAATACCTTGGATAATTTTAGGCGATTTTTATGTCTAAAATAGCATTACTCAGAAAATGTTTTCCCAAAACGAACTCTTTCAAATAAAAATTTTCAAATTTTTTTTTTTTTTTTCAAAAATTTAAAATTATGAGTTAAATTATGAAACTAAACTCTAAGTTTTTGAGTTAAATACTTTCGAAAAGAATCATTCTCGAAATATGAGTAAGGTATTTTGGAATATAGGGAAAATAAGGTAGAAATTTCTCGAGCAAGAAACAATAATCTGAAAGGAGCATGGCTAGGCACATACAACCCTATTTTGTAGTGAGGTATCTTGAGCCTAAAAGCATTCATCTTTAATGCTTCACTTTCATTTCTTGTGTGTGCCGATGCTTGCATCTCTAAATCAGAACTTGCTCCAGACATACGTTTCAAGACCACATTGGTGTGTACCGTACGCGGTATAGGTGCAGCTAGATGACCTTGACATTCCTTAGGATTTAAACCCAATTCTTACATATCTCTTCAAGCCCAAAACCCTTCCGATACTTATTTTCAGTATCGATGATCCGCCTAGTAAACCCTGTTGAGCCTAAACCTTTCATTTCGTAAAAACCCTCGTACTAAACCCCCACTCAACCAAAATTCCCAAAACCTTATCTTAGAATTTCTAAGGTCGTGAAAAACATCTTTTGGAACATCCTCTTCAATTATGCTCTAAAGTCTTCCTCTTCTGTGTACTCTAAAAAGTCAAAAGTGCGAAAAATTGGCACGACAAAAGAAATTGAAGTTCAAGATCAAAGATCATAGTTCCGAAAAGGATTTCTGAAAGGATCAACATAAAATATCCTTAGAAATTCTCTGGCAAAGAAGTTCTGAAGAAGAAAAGAAAAATAAAAAGTAGAAAAATCAAGAAAAGAAAAAAGAAATAGTTCTATCGAATAAAGCTGAGTGCTTCAAGTATCACCTTCTCAAGAAAAATTCGATAGAAGACGAGCAGCTACAAAAACCTCCGTTCCGTTCTGAAATAAAGTTTTTCACTATCTTTGAGTTTTAAGATAAGTCAAACCCTTACAACCAAACATATACCACTATCCATACCCTTAAACCTCACCAAACACTACCACCCATTGAATGTCTTGGGTTAGTTAGCACCATCCTCACCTAAGTGGTGGAGATCCGATTCTCGACCAAGCTTATGACGATGAGTGCTGCATGACTAGCTTATTTGAGCGATTTCATTTGTTCTAGATTGTTAGGGAACCCGATACACCTTGAGTGAATTGAGTGACCACCTTTAGTGAGATCGCCTAGTCAGGTGTACTCCAAGATCACGAGAATTGGTAGTATGCTTGATGATAATTGCTTCTTGCTTCTGAAAGGATCATCTTATCCTTTCCCTTATTCTTAAACAGTCTTAATCATATTAGAAGTGGTATCATTTTGAAATTATTTTGACTCGCCCCTTAAAAACCAAATTTTAAATGTTTTTTCTAACTGAGTGTTGCTTGAGGACAAGCAACGCCTAAGTGTGGGATAACTTGATGTGACGCAAATAGTCATGTTTTTAAGGGTAATATTCCGCACTTTTTAGACGTAACTTTAGTGAAAACATTCCAAAATGATCATTATTTACTAAAATTCACTAAAGTGGTCTAAATATAGGCGTTGCTGCAAAAATCACCTAAAACGTCCAAATAACAAGCAAATCAGGGCGAATAAACGTGCACAAAATCCTCCGGCCTCATTTACCTTATATAGATCACATTCTAACTTCATCATATGATAAAACAGGTAAAATCGAGACGGGAAAATCAAGAATCATGCAAATCGGATAAAGAACGGAGAAGACTGAGCAGTATCAGACCTTATAAAGTCATTTCGGCTATACTTGAGCTATACACATCCAATTTCAGTGAAGTTGGCATCATTAGAAGCGTAACGGAATTACGAAGACACAGGCGAAAGAATCAGGTCAAACGGACGCATAACGAAGGAGATACGCGCATTTTAAGCAACGAACGAAATCAGACGGACACCGTATACGGCCCTGGGAACCGTATACGGCCCCACAGAGACCGTATACGGCCTATTGCACACCGTATACGGCCCTACCAAGGCCGTATACGGCCCCATGTACCCCGTATGCTGCTTCGTTTGCTTGTACGTGCTGTTTCGCGAGTTGTACGTGTGATTTTGAGCTTTGCCTATAAATAGGGATACCCACCTCCTCATTCTACACACCTCAACACATTCACACACTCTCACATTTCTCTCATTTTCAGTTCTCTCATTTTCTTTCACTTTCTCTCTCTAACTTTCTCTCTCTAGCACTACTCTTAGGAGTTAGAGGAGAAAGGTTAGGGTTGAGCTTACGGTTCGAGTCTAGAAGAAGTTTTAGCTTGGTAATCTTGTTGTAACGAGTTTTTCAAGTTCAAACTGTTTGTAATCCTCAGTATTACGCTGCTGTATTCCCGGTGATATCTAAACTTTACTTACTGTTATAATGCTTGTGCTTTATGTTATTTCAGTTTGTATTCTGCGTATTGCCATGTTTATAGAGTAGTTTAATATTGTGATTGTTGAAATGTAGATATTAGGAGTAGGGATGATGTTAAATTAATGTTTCATTTATACGATTGGAAATTGTTATGATGTGTATCTGGTTAAGCTTATCCTGAATATAGATCTAGTCTCTCATCACCCTTTCCAGACTTTCACGTGACTGTTGCCCTAGGATAGGATCTGATCAACCCTAATACTATGAATATACAGTTATCTCCAGTTACAGTATGAAGCTATGAACTTTCCTTTAAAGGCACGGTACTTCGTATAGCGTTGGAAACACCTCGTGTGGAGTACAAATACGTGGAAGCTAAGGAAATGCCATGGATTGTTTCATCGTGAATTACCTAGAAGTGATCCTTCTAGAACTGTGGTCTAGGAATCAAAGCTGTGGAAATGCTTGTTGCACTGCACACCGTTAGTACACCTAAGATCTGGAACACTGTGGAAATGCTTAAATGCCAGTACACCGTCAGTACATCTAGGGTTTGGAACACTGTGGAAATGCCTAATTGCCCTGTACACCGTGATTATTCCTAGGGATGAACGCCTGGCTGTAAAGGAGGGTCTATCTTTATGATGGTTAAGTAGGTGCTTCAATAGAAACAATACAGGGTAGTGTCAATCATATACCTAGACATGCAAAACCCTAATCACACCTATAGTTTAACATACACAGGATACAATCAGTATTTGCTATAATAAAAGTAAATAGATGATTAGGTGTTAAGAAAGGTCAGTATATACAATTGCGGTCTGTTGCCTTATACCTGATCCCTAGAACATTTAGGGTGACTTTGTCTTAATTAAGCAAACGCTCAGGAGGGTTTGAAAACAGCCTTATCTGATCAGAATCATGATAACCTAGGATTCCAGTGACATATGTTTCAAGGGTTTCACCTGAACGTAGGGTCCTAGTGTTTACACCGAAAGTATGTCTACTCTTTATCTGGTAAATCTCCAATCAATTTTATAATGAACATCATCCCAAAACCCTAATTATCCAAGTTTCAGCAATCACATCTCTACCTGTCTGCTTAAACCCTAATTTCAATTCTCATTATTTACTTTTCTGCACTTAGGAAAATTAGAAAACCAAATCAATCCAAAATCTATCTACCTACCCCCATCCTAATTGCGACCATAATCTTTGGTGACCCGCTTTATTTCAATTCGCTCCGATTTAAGAACGACCTCGAGTTATACTTACTGCTTGCTCCCAAGGTAGGTAGTACTTATAGTTTGAGCCCCAGCTCATATAAATTTAAAACTCACTGTCCGCTGCTTCTGTTGCTGTTGGAACAACGACCGGAGTCAAATCCGACCGACCGATAGGAGTCGCGACAGAGTACTAGGCCAAATTGAGTCTGATCGGAGGAGGATGCTCAACTCTTCAACGTTATCCAGTGAAGGAGTAACGACCCTTCTTGGAATGTTAGTTCCCGGGTGCATGAGATAGAGTAACATACCCACTAAGGTTCCGACCTTTCTTAACACTACGGGGACAATGAAGTCAAACAAGGCATTAAATATTAAGACTTGGTTTGGTAACTATTAACTTTATATTAATGGTTATATTTTAGTCTAGATCTTTCATCAATGTGTACCGTTCGATTATGCATTTCCACAGTTTTCAGACCCGAGATGTACTAACGGTGTACAGTGCGATTAAGCATTTCCACAGTGTTCCAGATCTTTAGGTGTACTAACGGTGTACAGTACGATCAAGCATTTCCACAGCTTTGAAGTTAAACCAGGATGTGACACAGTCTTCAACCACCGACATTTCCTTGGCTCCTACGTATTTGTACTCCACCAGAGGTGTTTCCAATGTTACACGAAGTACAGTGCCGTTTACCGTGGTCTTTCCGGGGTTACATACTTTATGGTTACTCTAGACTAGTTTAAACTAAGTTTGTATTAAAGCCCAACCATCTATGATATAAACCAGCCCTCACTATTTCCCAATAAATCCCTGATTGATTCACGGTGTACTATACGAAAGGTTTTAAACAGTATTTCCACAGCTACGCAATTCAGACCATGTTTACAGTTTCAGAAAACATAGATAGGTAGTGACCGTTTGATCAAGGTTCGCGACTCCTTGTCATAAAGGTTCTAACCATGTTTAATTGGAGGAAAGGCGATTAGGTTTAGAAATTCATAAATACAAGGTTAATAAATCACCGGTTTTCATTATATAATATAATTGGGATCATTAATTCCACAACGGATTGTGCCCACGACTTTCATAGCTTCCACGTTCCGTACTACACACATAAGTGATGATTCCGGCGCTATACAAATGAAAGCCGTATAACGTTACCACCGTTGTTTCATAATGTTATCATCCCAATCATATATTTAACGTAGCATCACCCCACACATATATAAACTAACTACATCATAACAAACACACAAGGAAACTACTCACTACGCATAATAACAGGTCCTAAATCTAGCATAACAATAATAGCAATTATCATTATAACAGATAAGGAAAGAAGTAACCGTTAATAAAGCGTAGATTGAATAAGCGTTTAGAGAGAGAGTACAAGCAGAACTTCCGCAATATCCTTGACAATATTACAATAAAAGCCCCTGGACTATTCCCTATGCTATTACAAAAGTAGCCCCTCCGTTAGTTTCAGTTAAATACTAACTGAGAACTAACTAGACCTAACCCTAATTCTAGAGAGAGAAAGAAAGAAAAGAGAGAATAGAGAGAGAGAGAGAGAGAGTGTGAGAGAGAAAGTGGAAATGGAGAAATGTGTGGAATGGTGAGGTGTGTGGAATGTTGGAGGGGTGACCCCCTATTTATAGGCAAAGCTTGAAATCAGTCGTACAAGTCGCGAAGCACGCACAGCAAACGAAGCACAAACGGGCAGCATATGGGGTACCAGGGGCCGTATACGGCTTCCCCAGGGCCGTATACGGGGCGTACAAGGCCGTATACAGTCTTGGAAAGGCCATATACGGTGTGCAAGGCCGTATACGGCTTCCGTCTGATTTCATTCGTTGCTTAAAACGTATGTATCTCCTTCGTTATGCGTCCGTTTGACCTGATTCTTTCGCCTGTGTCTTCGTAATTCCGTTACGCTTCTAATGGTTCCAATCTCACTAAAATTGGATGTGTATAACTTTAGCATATACGAAATCACTTTATAGGAGTTTGTAACCGTCCTGTCTTCTCCGTTCTTTATCTGATTTGCATGATTCTTGATTTTCTCGTCTCAATTTTACCTATTACAATATATCATAAGGTTAGAATCTGTTTATCATAGGATAAATGAGGGTGCGAGAATTGGTTGCTGTTCATTTGCTCTGTTTTACTCATTATTCGGATGTTTTTAGTGACTTTTGTAGCAACGTCTATATTTTGAGCACTTTAGTGAATTTTAGTAAATAATGATTGTTTTGGAATGTTTTCACTAAAGATGTGCCCAAAAAGTGTGGAATAATGGCCTTGAAAATATGACTTTTTGTGTCACATCAAGTTATCCCACACTTAGACGTTGCTTGTCCTCAAGCAACACTAAGTTTTTGAAAACATTTTAAAACATTTTTAGAGCGAGCTTCAACATTTTTAAGAGTTACCACTGTCAAATGCAAATAAGATAGTTTCGGGAATTTAGGAGAAGATAAGATGATCCTTCCTTAAACAAGAAAAGATTCTCTTAGGCATACATCCAAATCTCAAGATCTTGGAGTACACATGACTAGGCGATCTCACAAAAGGTGGTCACTCAATTCACTCAAAGTGTATCGGGTTTCCTATCAATCTAGAACAAATGAAATCGCCTAAATAGCCAGTCATGCAGCACTCATCGTCATAGGCTTGGTCGAGAATCGGATCTCCACCACTTAGGTGAGGACGGTGCTAATTATCCCAAGACATTCATGAGGGTTGTAGTGTTTGATGAGGGGCAAAGGGTATGGATAGTGGCATTTTTGGGTTGTAGGGGTTGCTTATCTTAAAACAACTGAGATCATGAACAACTTTATTTCAGAACGGAGAGAGAGGTAGCTTTTGGTCTTCTATCAGGATCTTCTTGTGAGGATGATACTTCAAAGGACTTTAAGCTTTATTCTTGTGGAACTATTTTTCTATCTTTTCTTCTTTTTTCTTCTTTTTATTTTCTTTTTCTACTTTTATACTTTTCTATTTTCTTTTCTTCTTCAGAATTTCTTTGCCAGATAATTTCCAAGGATATTTTTCTTTTGATTCCTTCAGAGATCCCTCATCTTGACCATTTCGAATCTTTTCACGGCGTCAATTTTACACACCAATGATTCTTCAATCTTTTGGAGAGCACGAATAGGTTAGGATGAGATATTCTAAAAGATGTTCTTCATAACCTCAGAAATTCTAAGATAAGTTTGGGAATATTTTGGGAAGTAGGGTTTATTGAAGGTTTTGTGAAGTGAAAGGTTTAGGCTCAACATGGTTTACTAGGCGGATCATCGATACTAAAGATGAGCATCGGAAAGGTTTTGGGCTTGAAGAGATATGTAAAAAAAAGGGTTTAAATCCTAGGGAATGTCAAGGTCATCTAATTGCACCTATGCCGCATACGGTACACACCAATGTGGTCTCGAAATGTATGTCAAGAGAAAGTTCTAATTCAGATATGCATGCATCGGCACACACAAGAAATGAATAGTGAATCATTAAAGATGAATGCTATTAGGCTCAAGATACCTCACTACAAATAGGGTTGTATGTGCTTCGCCATGCTTCTATCAGATTATTATTTCTTGCTTAAGCAATTTCTACCTTATTTTCCCTAGACTCCAAAATATATTACTCACATCTGAAAATAGCTCCTCTCAAAAGATATTTTGGCTCAAAATTAGCAGAGTTAGTCAATAGATTTAGCTCATACTTTCAATTTTCTTGAAAAATTTTGAAAAATTTGAGGAACATTTTCTGAGTTTACTATTTCGGACATTAAAAATCAAAGAAAACTAACCAAGGTATTCTATACCTGCTTTCCCACACTTAGAGGAATATTGTCCCTAATGTTCTCTTGAGTTGAGATTTACTGGAAGTAAAATCCCACACTTAGAGTTTGAACATGTAAGAAAATGTTTCTCAAGTGTTTGTTTTGGGCTGGAATCCCACACTTAGTGATAAGCTTAGGATAGAGTATAGACTACTTTAACAAACTAACAAAGCAAATAATAAACAGAATCATAAACAAAAGAGAGTAAAGGTTAAGACACTCCCCAGATAGCGAGCAGCAAAGAAGCTGGGAATCTGAATTTGCTGAAAAGAGATGTTGCCAAGATCTTTTTCCGCATTCATGAAGAGCGGCACAGCTTCAAGCGTCTTGCTATTGGTTTTTCTCCATCCATTATTTCTTTTGTGAATCAATCTCGTAAGTGTGAACACGTTGGTCGTACCAGTTTACAAACTCAAAGTATTTGTTAATGAAAAGATAAATCACTGTCTCAGAATTTTGAAAAGATGTTTTCTACTATAAATCATTTTTATAAAACATGTGTTTTTAAATGAGTTCGAGCATAATGCATAAAAGTAGTATGCAAGTACCTCAAATGCTCGAAACACATGAATTATCATTTTTCAAATTGATTTCCTTATTTCTGAGACGAGTGGTTTATTTGCAAATGAGTTATAAGATTATATTTTGGGTACGATCAAGTGTGAAGGATAGTCAGAGATTTATCTTCACTTATTGACACTGTTCTCTCTACACGTCTTATTGCACGGGTTGCCTCCCGAGAAGCACTGCTTTTAGAGTCGAGAGCTCGACTTTGCCTTCCTTCAGATTAGTTGGTGCTGGAACCTCCAGGACCGGAAGTGCTCAGAAGCAGAATCCTGGGGTTGCGTGGGTAGATCCTCAGAAAATGGCGAGCGATGATGTCGACGATGTTTGGAATCTCTGATGAAAAGATAGGGAAGCTTTTAAGATGATTCTCAGCAACCCTTTTCATGTGTAGAAGATCCCAAGTTATCTCCTTTACTGCTTTGGAGATGGTTCCGCGGGAATCCACAAAAGAGAATCCATCAGCCTCGATCATCTCTCGTTCAGGATGCTGTCGTCTGAGAGAGTCCATGAATCCAAAGAACTGCAGGTGTAAAGTCTCGTGATTTGCAATGCCTGAGTTTCCTCTAAGTTCTCGGATTGACTCATGGATCTCTTGAAGTAGGTGAGTCTGATAGTGGGAAAATGTGAGGTTTGAGTTCTTGAAGGTATTGTTTACTATATCGTAAACCTCACGTAATCCGTAGTTGAATATTTGACTATGCTCTTCATCCGGCACCTCAGCGAAGATTTCCTTGATTCGATCAGTGAGGAAGTTCGCGATGTTAACCATTGAACCTTCAGGTATGAAAGAAGGGATGACACGCGTCCTCTCGTCAGAACTCACGTACTCGAGATCTTCGGTAATCTTGTGAGCGTGGTACTCGATGGTGCAGTCAATGTAGAACCTATGAGGAGAAGTCTCGTCGATATGATCATTCCTAGCCATAGAATCTAGAAGTCCCCTAAGATCATTCATCAACCGGATGTCTATGTCTGCGTCGGGATTCCCAGTAGCATTGTACATATTGCTGCGAAAAGAATTTAAGAACTCGTGTTGCTCAGCAGAATATGGAAATGCGGATCTGAACAGCGTGTCATAGATCTTCCTGTACATGTGTCTTTGGTCTTCAAAGAACTCTAGCTCCTCAGGTGTTGGTCCAGTAGTGTGGTGCTCTCGTAGCAACTGAGCAGCGAGGTCTTCGGCTAAGGCATTTAGGCGGTTGTGGAAGAATCTATAATCTTGGGAATTCTTGGCTTGGTTGACCTCAGATTCGGCTATGATTTGCTCAATCAGGTTCCTTTGGTGTGGAGTGTAATCATTGGTGGAGTTAATGATAATGTTGGTCATCATACGTATGTCGTTTTCGAATTCTTCAATAGCACTTATCATTTCCTCATGGTTGGAGATAGTCGGAATTTGGGGAGAAGCGGGAACAGTCGAAGATGCAAGAAGTCGGACATACCGAATATCTATTGGAACATCAGTATAGATGATGTCATCGTCATCACTCACCTCAGCTGGAGTATCCCTAGCCTGGAAATCAGGGAACTCAACAGTATCGGACTGTGGAAGGGAGTCATCAGTAATCTGAGATATCGGCTGAGAGGATGTTAGAACATGTTGTTCTAACATTTATGTGACAATAGTTTGTATATAGTATTAGCTTTAATCAAATGTATAAAATGACAATATGTAAGTCCGTGATTAGTGATTGTCGGAGAAAAAGATCAATCCGACAATAGCATTGACGGATTGACTAAGTCAACTCACTTAAATCATTGTCGCATAAGCTTACTTAATCTAGTCTATAAATAGGCTTTGTTAGGTCATTTTCATAAAAGCTTTTGATTAGAACTCTTTGATTGTAATATCTAGAGATTATTTGTATTCACGGGTTGTTTGTTATTCACGGATTGATAGTATTGACGGAGTATTAGTATTCACGCAATATCAGGATTCACAGATAGTTGGTATTGACGGACTTCTGATAGATTATGATTCACGCATAAGTGTTATTCTTGGATACTTCTTATTCTCGGACTTCTTATTCTCGGACTTCTTACTCTCGGATTTCTTCTAAGTGTTTAACAATGGCTCAAGTAAATTGGCAAGCTATGATGAAGAATGAACAGGAAACTGGAACTACAACCAAACCACCAAAGTTCTTGTGTCATAATGATTATGATGATTGACGGTATCGGTTTGAGTCATTTATTGCTCTATATGATCCAGATCTTATGATTCCTATCCTGGAACAATACATTCATCCTCGTGCTGAAGGAGTGTATAGGGATAACAATCCTCCTCCAAAGTCACTCAAAATGATGACTTCTGAAGAACGGAAAGAACATGATAGAGACAAGAAGGCTAAATCAGTAATCTCTATGAGTCTTCCCAGTGATGTTCTTGCGGGATGGAAGGATTTGACCACTGCTTATGAACTGTACAATGCAATGGCTCAACGTTTTTCTGGTAACGACAAGTTGAAAAAGAGTAAACGTGACTTGTTGAAGAAGCAATGGGATGTATTCACATGCATGCCAAATGAATCTTTTAATGACTTAATTGTCCGTTATTCTCAGTTGATCAGTGAACTCAAAAGACATGGTTTGATTATGGAACGTCTTGAAATCAATGAGAAGTTGATAGAAGCCTTACCTTCAAGACGGGATATAAAGGCTAACATTTTGTTGGAAGATGAGTCATTGGGTGAATATGCATATGAAGACTTGATCAACAAATTGCAAGTATATGATGTTGCTTTAAAGGAGACTGGAAAGATGATGCAATATTCTCAATTTGGTTCTAAGAAGTCTTCAGAAACAATAGCCTTGTTCTCTGGTAATGAGGCATTCAATGTTGGGAATGCTAATGGGTCTACTAATGGTTATTCTAGCTATGGATTTTATGGAGTTGGAGGTGCTTCAACTTCCAATCATCAACAACAAAATTCCAACCAACATGTTTCAAAGATTACCGAAGATCATGCAAATGTTGTCACAGTTTTTCTTTCATCATATGAGGCCTTTATTGCTGGAAAGGTTGCAATATAGATTTGACAGAAGAGGATTACGATGAGTTACATCCAGATGATCTTGAAGAAATGGATCTTCAATGGAATCTTTCTATGTTAACAAGAAAGGTCAAGAAGTTTCTTCAGAGAACTGGCAAAAGCAAGTTGGGGGGTAAACCAGGTTTCGATAAATCTAAAGTTCGGTGTTACAATTGTCAGAATTTGGGACACTTTGCACGGGAATGTGAGAAAAGCAAAGCACCTTCTTCTGGATTTACTAAGCCTTCAACTTCCAAAACCTACTCTTCTTCATCTGGAAAAGATACAACTTCTGCTCCTACATCATCAGCACTGGTTTCTACAGTTGATGAGTTTTATGACTAGAGTGCACATGTAGAGGAATATTCTCAAAACCAAGCATTCATGGCAAATGTTTCTGAGGTTGATTCTTCTCCATTTGAACAAATCTGTTTAAAATGTACTGACTTGAGTGATCAACTCAGTCTTTACAAAACTCAAAATCAAAAGTTTTTGACTGACATTGAATTGATTAAAAGTCAAAATAAGGAGTTGGTGGAAAACAACAAGCTTTTTACTAAGCGTTTTGAGTCAAATGATGTTGAGAAACATGATTTGAAAGATAAAATTTTAAATCAGCAAACCATCATCAATAGTTATTTGGTTGAGATGGATTTACTCAAACAAGAAAAATCTGAAGCTGAATCTAAAATTTTAGAACTTGAAAGACAATTGTTGAATGTTTCTACATCAGCTGTGGTTTTTGATGAGATTATTCATAAACAGCGTTTAAATACTAAATCTAAATCTGGTCTTGGATATCAAAATGATTTTCAAGAAAAATCCAAAGCATCACAGGCAGCTTCTAAGGCTAGAATTGGATATCATTTTGTTCCACCACCATCATCTTATTCTCAATTGCCAGTTAAAAATGAATCTGATTTTGAGTTTGTGTATGGGAAGGGAAAAGTTGATAAGAAGGTACAAGTTGATGACTCAGAACCTCAAAATGAAGTTACTCAAAAGGTTTCTTCTAATGAGAATTCTGAATCATCACATGAAATTAATCCACCAGATTGTACTTATCAATCTTCTGAGATGAAGAACAATGATTGTGATGATTGTGAGAAAAATAAGAAGTGTGTTTTGAATCAAAATACTAAAGGAAAATCTAAAGCTTTTTATATTCCAAAACAAGTTACTAAGATTTTGAAAAGAACTTCTTCTCCAAACAGATCACAATCATCTTCTTCATCCACAAAAGATCAATATCATGCTTCGAAATCTGAATTTTCAAAATGTGAAGCTTCTACTAGTAAAAGCTCATATTCTAAATGTGATGCTTCTACAAGTAAAGTTTCACATCATGGTTCTCAAAATCGTTTTCATACTCAAAGAAAGTGTGAAACACGAAGTTGTTTTTATTGTGGTATTCGTGGACATCTTTTGAATAATTGTCATAAACTTGCTAAAAAACGTTGAAGACAAAATTTAAAGCAAGCTAAACTTTCAACTAACAAAGATGTTCATCAATCCACAATACCTGAGAATCCACAGAAATCAAGACAAAATACCTTTGTTTCTTCAAAGAAGAAATCATCATCTAATGATGCGTCAATCAATCATTCCAATGATTTCAAAGAGAATTTCAAAGAGATTGACGTTTTCATCTTAGATGAAGTCACTGGACGACCCAAAGCCTCCAAGGCTTGGGTCTCCATTAGCAACTAACCGTTTTCATAAAATGTCTTGTAGTCATCCCGAGATATTGACAATGTATGGTACATCGATAGTGGCTGCTCAAGACATATGACCGGGAATCTCTCCTTGCTTGAAGATGTTAAATCTAAAAATGGAGGATTTGTTGCTTTTGCGGGAGATAAAGGAGGAATGATTTCAGGCGAGGGAACAGTTACAAATGGTGAAATAAGCTTTGACAAAGTGAATTATGTTGAACAACTTCAACATAATTTACTTAGTGTTTCTCAAGTGTGTGACAAAAAGCTGTCAACATGGTTCAATGATGAAGAATGTTTGATTCTCAAGCCAGGGTTTGTTGTACCAGAGGAATGGATTCTTATGAGAGCTCCTAGGATTAAAGATATGTATGTTCTTGACATGCGATCTATAACTTGAACAATGGAGCATACTTGTTTGTTATCCAAAGCATCAGAAAAAGATTCGGTTTTATGGCATAGAAGGATGGGTCATATCAACTTTAGGAAAATGAACTTTTTGGTCAAAAATGATTTAGTGATTGGCGTTCCTAAACAAACTTTCTCACTAAACGATCACTGTATTTCCTGTAAAAAGGGAAAACAAACCAAAAAATCTCATAAACCTAAGTTGGTGAACTCAATCAACAATCCTTTGGAACTTCTTCATATGGATTTGTTTGGCCCAGTTAGTGTCAGGAGTATAGGTGGTAAATCCTATTGCTTGGTAATCACTGATGATTTTTCAAGATTTTCATAGGTTTACTTCTTAAGTACCAAGGATGAGACGGCTGAGAAAATCAAGTATCTGATTTTAAAATTGGAAACTTTATTTTTGTTAAAGGTAAAGAGGTTACGAAGTGATAATGGAACGGAATTTAAGAATTACATCTTGGAAATGTTCTGTCAACAACATGGAATTTCACATCAATTTAGTGCTCCTCGAACTCCACAGCAAAATGGAGTTGCTTAAAGAAAGAATAGAACTTTGATAGAAGCTGCACGTACTATGCTTTCAGATGCAAAGTTACCAACTACATTTTGAGGTGAAGCTGTTAACACGGCTTGTTTCGTGTTGAATAGAGTTCTTGTGGTCAAAGACAAGAAAAAGACGAGTTATGAGTTACTGAATAATCGAAAGCCGAATATTCACTTTCTGGAACCTTTTGGATGTCCGTGTTTATTGCTGAAAACTAAAGAACCTCTTTCAAAATTTGCTGAGAAATCTGAATCTGGGTTTTTCTTGGGTTACTCAGCAAATTCCCATAACAAAAGAGTTTATAACACGGAATCTCATCGAATCGAAGAATGCTATGAGGTTGAATTCTTACGTCATTCACCTTCATCCGATGGGATAGGTCCAGAATGGTTATTTGATTATGACTCGTTCTTCAATTCTCTAGCTTCTTTTCCTAAAGATGTGTTCTCTCCTGTTGCAGCTTATGATGATTTTGTTATTCTGGTTCTTTCTTCTCCTGCTGAGCCGATTCTTACTCCTGCTACACCAGTGTCTACTTCTAATCTTCCTTCTCCACCACCAACAAAGGATTCTACTGTTCACGAATCTTCTCCAACAATGCCAAATGATGCAGATGATACAACTTCAAATCCTGATGCTACTGAGATTTTTCAGGAACCTTCTACTGAACTAGAAGAAACAAATCCTGATGATTCTAGTGATGATGTAGTGAGTAATCCTGAGGATTCACATTTAGGAATCAACTTAAGTGTGGAACCTGTTCCTACTTTGCGAGTTAATTCTGAACATAATCATCCACTCACAAATGTGATTGGAGATGTTTCTGATGGGATCAAAACTCAACATCAACACAAGACTTCTTCTTGTTTTCTATCTCAGATTGAACCAAAGAATGTTCAGATAGTTTTGTCAGACTCTTCTTGGGTGCAAGCAATGCAAGAGGAATTGCAACAATTTGTCAAGTTGCAAGTTTGGACATTGGTGGAACCTCCCAAGGATATCCATCCAATTGGCACTCTTTGGGTTTTCAGAAATAAGAAAGATGATCGAGGAGTTGTGGTTCGTAATAAAGCACGACTAGTTGTTCAAGGATTTACTCAAATCGAGGGATTGGATTACGATGAAGTTTTTGCTCCGGTTGCTAGACTTGAGTCCATTCGGATTTTTCTAGCATATGCTTCATTCATGAAATTCAAAGTGTATCAGTTAGATGTCAAGTGTGCATTTTTGTATGGGAAAGTACATGAAGAAGTGTTTGTCAAACAACCTCCAGGTTTCGAAAATCCTAAATTTCCAAATTATGTGTTTCGTTTGGATAAAGCCTTATACGGATTACATCAAGCTCCTCGAGCTTGGTATGAGACTTTATCTCAACATCTTCTAGCTAATGGGTTTTTGTAACACCCCAAAATTTAACAGTTTGCGGGAAGCGACGTTTTTGGGTGTTACTAATCAATAATTACAAGCACAAAGGATATAGTGAACGACTCTAAATGAGACGTTCGAAAAGTTATTACATTAATACATAAGTAGTTTCAAAATACAAGCTCGAGTTCAAGTAAAATCCTAGAGATTCTAATACATAACAGTAAGTACAAAAGTAATGTATGTAAATCTCCAAGCTTGTAAATGCATGCGACTCGAGCTAAGAAAGCTTATCCTGCTGGGCATCCCTACTGATGCTGTGTACCTGAGAAGCATTACTAAAACGGTCAACCAAAAAGGTTGGTGAATCTCACAGGTTTGTAAGTAAGTAAACAGTTGAACACACAAGTAGTATTTGTAAATCATAGCCAGCCAGTAAGTAACGATCACAGGTTATGCTCATCGTTTACTTAAGTTTTAATAAGTGGGTGGTTGCAGGTTATGCTAACCGTTTGATACAATTGCCATGAGCCACCATAGTTGAAGCTTAACGTACAGTAAATATAGGTACCCCCTCATGAATGTAATCCAAAACATTCATACGGAACGAGTAAGAAACGCCCGTTTCTACAGGAACGGTTCGTGGTAGTGCTTGCTACCCCGGGCGGGGATTGTCAGTCCCATATGAATCCATATACTAAAACTCGCGCTTATCACATAACTAACAACTATGGTTTAGGAGGATTTCATTGGATTAGTCGTAAACTCATGCAGTTGGCGTATTCGTAATCTCATACAGTAAGTAATTCATGGCAGCAAGTAAGTTTTGTGTGTTCATGTAAAACAGTAATGCATCTCACCCCTGAGTATAAAACAGTAAAGTAGGGGCTGTAAGACTCACCTGAGTCTGGCACACAATGTAGTAAGTAAGCAAGTAGTATCCCGAACTAGCAACCCTTAGCGTCCTAATACGCATAAGGTTTAGTAAGTAAGTGGAATACTTGTAAAGTATCCATGCTAGTTGTTCCCAAACTAGTTAATGTCCATTAGTTTGTTTGTACGTTTGTATTCGTTTGTAAATCGTAGTTTGTATAAAAGTTGTACGGTCTGTTTGTTATCTGTGTATAATAATAATTCCATCCATTATTATTATGTATTCATAGTAGTTGTACAGTTGTAAAGTATACTCGTATAATCGTTTGTTTGTATTACCACATGTATCGTTTGCGTAAGTTCCAATGGGCTTAAACCCCAAAGGGTACGAGTGAAACCTCGTAAGTATTCGAGTGTATGTTCGTATCAGTTAACGTGTAATCCAGCACGTAACTAGTGAGTGAACTTGTAAGTTCGTATCGGATGTAATCCCGTGTAATGTACAAGTGTAAGTTCGTTGGAGTGTAATCTCCTAAGTATTTCGAGTGTAAACTCGTGTGCGTGTGTGATTGAAATCTCACGTTAGTTTAGCATAGTCTTGTACGTATTCAAGTGTTGTTGTATACTTTCAAAAGTATAGTATTTTCAGGTATAAGTAGCATCGTATTTGATTTAGTAGTTGAAAAGTGATTCTAACACTTAGAGTATATTTTGTTTTCTGATCTGGGCTTTCTGTGACACAAGGCTTGTGTCGCAGACCGTATGCGACATAAGGTCTGTGTCGTATGGATTTGTTTCTGATTTAGTGTTTATGCGACACAATGGTTGTGTCGCAGACAAGGGTACGACACAATGATACGACATAGTCGTTGTGTCGCAATCAAGCGATAGGTAAACTTTGTGTCGTAGATGGTACGACATATAATGCGACATAAGCGTTGTGTCGCATACATTGCGACATAACGTGCGACATAACATGCGACATAGTGTTGTGTCGCATGAAATTTCGGTCCGATGCGACACAAGAGGTCTGTTCGGAAATTTAGTTTCCGAAAACGTATTTTCCGGTTTCCGTTGGGTCTAGAACTTTTATACTAGTTTTAATATGTTATAACAAGTCCATAATAACCATTGGTAGTCATTTTTAAAGTTTGTGGTGTCGTTTTCTTTAAAATAACCAAAACCAACATTTCCGTAAAAGTGTTAAAAAACGAGTTAAAAAGGTTGGTGAATCTCACAGGTTTGTAAGTAAGTAAACAGTTGAACACACAAGTAGTATTTGTAAATCATAGCCAGCCAGTAAGTAACGATCACAGGTTATGCTCATCGTTTACTTAAGTTTTAATAAGTGGGTGGTTGCAGGTTATGCTAACCGTTTGATACAATTGCCATGAGCCACCATAGTTGAAGCTTAACGTACAGTAAATATAGGTACCCCCTCATGAATGTAATCCAAAACATTCATACGGAATGAGTAAGAAACGCCCGTTTCTACAGGAACGGTTCGTGGTAGTGCTTGCTACCCCGGGCGGGGATTGTCAGTCCCATATGGATCCATATACTAAAACTCGCGCTTATCACATAACTAACAACTATGGTTCAGGAGGATTTCATTGGATTAGTCGTAAACTCATGCAGTTGGCGTATTCGTAATCTCATACAGTAAGTAATTCATGGCAGCAAGTAAGTTTTGTGTGTTCATGTAAAACAGTAATGCATCTCACCCCAGAGTATAAAACAGTAAAGTAGGGGCTGTAAGACTCACCTGAGTCTGGCACACAATGAAGTAAGTAAGCAAGTAGTATCCCGAACTAGCAACCCTTAGCGTCCTAATACGCATAAGGTTTAGTAAGTAAGTGGAATACTTGTAAAGTATCCATGCTAGTTGTTCCCAAACTAGTTAATGTCCATTAGTTTGTTTGTACGTTTGTATTCGTTTGTAAATCGTAGTTTGTATCAAAGTTGTACGGTCTGTTTGTTATCTGTGTATAATAACAATTCCATCCATTATTATTATGTATTCATAGTAGTTGTACAGTTGTAAAGTATACTCGTATAATCGTTTGTTTGTATTACAACATGTATCGTTTGCTTAAGTTCCAATGGGCTTAAACCCCAAAGGGTAGGAGTGAAACCTCGTAAGTATTCGAGTGTATGTTCGTATCAGTTAACGTGTAATCCAGCACGTAACTAGTGAGTGAACTTGTAAGTTCGTATCGGATGTAATCCCGTGTAATGTACAAGTGTAAGTTCGTTGGAGTGTAATCTCCTAAGTATTTCGAGTGTAAACTCGTGTGCGTGTGTGAGTGAAATCTCACGTTAGTTTAGCATAGTCTTGTACGTATTCAAGTGTTGTTGTATACTTTCAAAAGTATAGTATTTTCAGGTATAAGTAGCATCATATTTGATTTAGTAGTTGAAAAGTGATTCTAACACTTAGAGTATATTTTGTTTTCCGATCTGGGCTTTCTGCGACACAAGGCTTGTGTCGCAGACCGTATGCGACATAAGGTCTGTGTCGTATGGATTTGTTTCTGATTTAGTGTTTATGCGACACAATGGTTGTGTCGCAGACAAGGGTACGGCACAATGATACGACATAGTCGTTGTGTCGCAATCAAGCGATAGGTAAACTTTGTGTCGTAGATGGTACGACATATAATGCGACATAAGCGTTGTGTCGCATACATTGCGACATAACGTGCGACATAACATGCGACATAGTGTTGTGTCGCATGAAATTTCGGTCCGATGCGACACAAGAGGTCTGTTCGGAAATTTAGTTTCCGAAAACGTATTTTCCGGTTTCCGTTGGGTCTAGAACTTTTATACTAGTTTTAATATGTTATAACAAGTCCATAATAACCATTGGTAGTTGTTTTTAAAGTTTGTGGTGTCGTTTTCTTTAAAATAACCAAAACCGACATTTCCGTAAAAGTGTTCAAAAACGAGTTTAAATTACATATTTGGACATTACTAAGTTAGGGAAACAATAATCTATCAAAATAAATGTAATCGGAAAGTTTCGAGGTCGCCGGAAAACTTACAAAGTTGTCGAATCGAGAAACCGAAAAGATGGGTTTGTAGCCCTCGTTCTCGTGATCGCTTTTCTCCAAACCGAGCCTAGCTTCCGGTGAGTTTTAAGGGTAGTTTTTAGGGTGTTTTGAGAGTGGTTTTAGAGAGAGAGAGAACCGATGGAGAGAGAGAGGAGAGGGAGAGAAAAGATGGAGTATGGGTGTGTTGTGTTTGAGTGTGGAGAAAGAAGGTGAGGGGGGGTGATGTCCCCCTTGCTTGGGCCGGTTTTTGGTGGGGCCACATGATGTGGTCTCACCAAGTTTTGCTTCCTCCGTGTTTGCGCTCCGTGCGGTATTCGTTTCCCCGGTCGTTTAAACGTAAAAATAATTTTATACGCGATTAAATATACGTTTGTAAATACGAAATAATATTCGATTATTAAGTTGAAGTATTTTATCGAAATACTAGTTTTCAAGTTATAAAAACATAACTTAGTTTCGTTTTGTCGGTTGGTCAAGTTTTCGGAGAGTTCGGTGACGTTTTAATTAAAACGTACGTTTTCCGTTATATTATAAACATAATATAAAGTAATAATCAAAGTAATTAAATAATTTCACATTATTTAATAGTTGTTTTATTAATGTACGCAAGTTGTACGATTTTTGTTTTATACGATCTGTACGAATCGTATACGCGTATATATATATATTCCATCCATATATATATATATAATAAATAAATAACGTATATAATTCTATTTCATATTATATACAAGTAATATACACGTAATTAGGGAAAATTTAAATTGACCCTAAATTTGGGGTTGTTACATTCTCCCCTTGTTAATAAAATTTTGTCCCGAAATTTGTTCGAAGTAGTAATCGGTAGTTCGATACTAGTCAGGTAGCTACAATGTGTACTAGTAGCCTACAGTAGTAGGGTAGGTCCTACAGTATTTGAAATCAAGTAGTTGTCAGGTGGTAACGTACCCTTAGTTTTGTTGTCTGAAGGTAGTGGACATTGGGCCTTGAGATGGCCAGCGCTCCCGCAATTGAAGCACAGCTTCGTCTTAGGGGAGTTAGTACTCTTAGGGTAGGACTTGCATCGACCGATGGGTATAGTACACGGTCCTTCATGATGCAGAGTGCATTGAGAACAGAAAGGTTTCTTTCCCAAGTAGTTTCCGGTGGAGTTGAAGGGAGAAATCTTCACCCTTTTTGCTGGAGGTGACGTACAGTCAGTGTCGGTATCCTCTTCAGTAGGAGTACTTTGTGAAGTTGGTGGTGAAGTAGGGTTTTCTAAAGCTATCAAACGTAGCTCGTACTCACGCATACGTATGTCATTTTGGAAAGCAATTCGTCGTAGGTCATCAATGTCTTCCCGTGCTTCAGTAAGTTGTTTTTGCAGCGATTCAATAGTTTGGTTAAGGTGGTTGACTGATTCAGTAGTCAAGGTTTCATCAACTGATGCTTTTGCAGCAGTTAGAGCAGCAGGAGGGGCAGGTGCTGCTGCTGATTCAGCGGAGTGTTCTGTATCACACTCGAGTTCGAGGAGGTAAGGAAACATCTTCGGTTCCTCACTGAGCAGTTCATTTTGCAGTGTAGGGTTGTTGACGGAGTGAGTTGTCATTTCCTACGAAATAAGTGTTCTATTTAAGAATTTGCCTCAAGTAAGTGAAGTTATATTAATTTATCTGTTTAAAGTAACGAATAGCATACGAGTTCCCGGTCTCAACCAGTGTGAGATAATTGGGAAGGGAGTTTGGGTTACTGTATCTAAAGTGTAAGGCAAATTGTGTTGTCGGGATTTAAGTAGTCGGTCGTTTCCTAATCCTATTGTGTACTTAGGATCAAAGAAAACACACAGAATAAAATACAGTTATACATAAGTCATTAAGCGAGAGATTTATGAGAAAGCAGATTCGGGTAGTCAAAGAATAAGCGTACCCGGGTTGAGTAAATCACAGAGTCTCGGATTTGGGTCATCCTCCCTAGCATTGATTACATAAGCTCTACTCCTTGTATTGTTGGTTCGGGGTTTCAGCTTAGGGCAATCCTTCCTAAAGTGCCCAGTACCGTTGCACTCATAGCAGGTTTTTGGTGCAGGAGTATCAGTACCGGTGGGGTTGGTTCGGCAGTCTTGGGCCAGGTGCCCGAATTTCTTGCATTTGGTGCAGGGACAGGAGCCATTATGATGGCGACTACATTTGGAGCAGTAAGGCTTGCTCCCCTTGTAAGCCTTTGAGTCATTGACGTTGACAATTGCAAGCTTTTTGTCAGAAGTCGGGTTGGATGAGTGGGGACTCACTTCCCATTTACGTTTGTTACTCGCAGACGGGGTTGAAGTCGAGCCGCGGCGGACAGAATTAGCCGTTAACTCATGAGCCATACGAATGGCGCTCTGAATAGTTCCCGGTTTGGACGAAGTTACTAAATCTTGTAGTCGCTCGGGAAGTCCGTCAACGTACTTTTCGATCCTTTTGTACTCAGGATCAACCATGGATGGGCACAGAAGTGCCAGTTGGTGAAAACGGTTGGTGTAGCCGGTGATGTCATCACCCTGCATCTTGTGATTCCAGAATTCTACTTCCAATTGCTTCAGCTCATCTCTTGGGCAGTACTCGCCCCTCAGCATGATCTTCAGTTCATCCCACTGTAGTTTGTAAGCCTCGGCAACGCTCACTATCTGTGCATATGTGTTCCACCAGGTAAGGGCGGTGTCAGAAAAAGTGCTGGTGGCGAACTTAACTTTATCCTCTTCCTTGCAGTTGCAGATGAGGAATACTGACTCGATTTTCTCGGTCCAACGAATCAGACCAATCGCTCCTTCAGTACCTGCAAAGCTTAAGGGTTTGCAGTTTTGGAAGTCCTTGTAGGTGCAGGTTTTGGGTTGTGGTCCAGTATTAGCGGTATCTTCGCTACCAGGGGCTGAAGTCCGGGTAGCTAGAGCTTGAGCCACACTACGGGCAATTATACCCGCTACTTCGGCTTCAGTAAGAGTGATTTGTCGTCGAGGAGGCATGTTCCTTGAAACAATAAATAAAGAACATGTGAAGGTTTGAACAAGAATTATGATTGTGATGGTTTTAGTAAGTTTAGAGAAAATATGCCAAAGTTTGAAGGTTGTTTAAAGTTGTGTACTATAAATAAGTTTATACGGTTTTGAAGTTTTTGAAAATTTTATAAAACATTTTTGTGAGAAATTTTGTAACAAGTTTGATAAAAATACATTTGTTATAAAATTTTGATAGTAAAAGTCGGTTGTATAATTTGAAATCTGACGAAAATTGAGCTGAAAATTGTTTTATTAGGTTACACCTAACGGTACAGTAGTGTACATTGTAGAATGTTACAAACGTAGAATTAGATAGGAATAGCAAATGAAAACAAGGTCTCGATCTTCATATCGAAGGATGTTCGAGTAACTATGGTTGTCGGTTATAACGGTGTGGAAGTCTTCGGACGTAAGCCGGTAGTCGTGAATTCATAAAAGTTAAATAAAGACAGAATGACGAGAATCGAGTCGTCGTTTGTTCGATGAAATGTTAAGGAATATTAATTTCGTAGTAGTCGAGAGAGTATCGTATCGGGGAAAGAGGCCTATGTATATATATATATATATATATCACATAACCGCCTAGTTCGTGTCTAGCACAATCACGTAAAAGTCCCGGTTCTCTCGAGGTCAGAGTCAGCTAATGCATTCCGGTTCAACATAACCCCTTTCAGAACTCACATCATCTTCATTTAATTGTACATAGTTGATCAGGCTATGTTAAATTAAACTTGTATGCTGTAATTCCTGAACCAGTTATACCTAATGAGGAATACTGCCTAACGGTCATAGTCTAGGCCCACTAAATGCAACCTAGTTCACTATAACCTTAGGCTCTGATACCAATCTTTAACACCCCCAAATTTAACAGTTTGCGGAAGCGACGTTTTTGGGTGTTACTAATCAATAATCACAAGCACAAAGGATACAGTGAACGACTCTAAATGAGACGTTCGAAAAGTTATTACATTAATACATAAGTAGTTTCAAAATACAAGCTCGAGTTCAAGTAAAATCCTAGAGATTCTAATACATAACAGTAAGTACAAAAGTAATGTATGTAAATCTCCAAGCTTGTAAATGCATGCGACTCGAGCTAAGAAAGCTTATCATGCTGGGCATCCCTACTGATGCTTAAACATAATATAAAGTAGTAGTCAAGGTAATTAAATAATTTAACATTATTTAATATTTGTTTTACCAATGTCCGCAAGTTGTACGATTTTTGTTTTATACGATCTGTACGAATCGTATACGCGTATATATATATATTCCATCCATATATATATATATAATAAGTAAATAACGTATATAATCCTATTTCATATTATATACAAGTAATATACACGTAATTAGGGAAAATTTAAATTGACCCTAAATTTGGGGTTGTTACAGTTTTCAAGAGGTCAGATTGATGTACACTCTTCATTCGGAAAACAAAAAATGATTTGCTTCTCGTTCAAGTATATGTGGATGACATTATATTTGGATCTACGAACGACAGTTTGTGCAAAGAGTTTGAGAGTATCATGAAGTCTAAGTTTGAAATGAGTTCAATGGGGGAGATGGCTTTCTTTCTTGGTTTGCAAGTTCAACAACTTGATAAGGGCATTTTCATACATCAAACAAAGTATGTTAATGACATCTTAAAGAAATTTAAGATGTTGGATGCCAAAGCTATTTCTACTCCCATTGATCTTGTGGAGAAAATTTGACCTGCTCTTGATGACATACCAACAGATCAAAAGGAATATCGGTCAATGATTGGTTCTCTTATGTACTTAACTGCTTCAAGACCTGATATCATGTTTGCTGTATCTATTTTCTCGTGGTATCAAGCAAATCCCAAAGTCTCACATTTGAGGGCCGTACACAGAATCTTCAGATATTTGAAGGGCAAACCTGATCTTGGTATATGGTACTCGAATGATGATGATTTTGCACTTTCAGCATACTCTGATTCTGACTATCGCGGATGTGGTATTGATTTCAAGTCAACTTCAGGAGGATGTCAATTTTTGGGAAATAGACTCGTGACATGGCAATGCAAGAAACGAAACACGGTTTCTACCTCTACTGCGGAGGCAGAAAATATTGCTGCTGCCAGTTGTGGTTCACAAATTCTTTGGATTCAACAACAACTTCGGGATTACGGTTTATTACTCACCAAAACTCCTTTAAATATTGACAATACTGCTGCCATAAGTATCATACGCAATCCCGTCCAACACTCAAAAACTAAACATATTGAAATTCGTTTTCATTTCATTCGGGATTGCTATGAGAAAAACTTGATCATTTTGGTTCATGTTGAAACATCGAAACAAAGAGCTGATTTGTTTACCAAAGCTTTTTCAAAATCACGATTTGAGGATCTGATTTTGATGCTCGGCATGAAACATTTGAATCAAATTGAGTAAACTTTGGATATGTAATTTTCTATTTTTGATTTTGTGAATATTGTTTTTCTTTTATAAAAACAAAAATCCAAAAACATCAGAAAATCTATACAATCCAAAAACATTTGAAAAATAAAAAATCGGGGGAGATTTTGTGTAAAAAGATTGGGAAATGATAGTATATTGGGAAATGTATTAATAAATAAAACCTAACATAAATGATAATTACTATATTTGATGTGTTAGTAGGTTTATATAGCATTTTTAAACCAAATTTTCTACTAATTAATTTTATATGTGATATATTGGTAGGTATTTTTGCATTTAAATGTATCTAGTCTAAAAAATTTTAATCATATATGTATATTATTTTATATAATCTAAAATAATTAGTATATGACAAATAAAAGGTCTAATCAAAAGATCAAAGGTTATCACAATGATAATAAAATGTCTTAAATTTTGAGGAATTAGTATATTATTATTCATGATTTAGGGTCTTAATATTATGATATCTGGTGAAATATATTAACTATTTGTTGTACTAAGTACAGACCTTAGTTGATATATTTTTATAGACTTACTTGCAAATATTCCAAAAGTTCATTACTTTTATTTTACATCTTGCGTTTCGATTCTGATTTTGATTTTACATGAACAAATCTCGTTCATACTTGTTCTACTTTATCATATAGCTATTTCCGCTAGCTATACGATTTGTTCGATTGCGTTGTGGTACGAGTCTTGGTGGAGCATTGCGTTTATAAGTGGTATCAGAGCCGTACACAAGAAATCGAACGGATTTAAGCAAGATTGATTAAGTTTTGAGATTGAAAAGGTGTTCGGAAGCTACGATTTTAGATCGGAATCAATTCTGTGGTATATTAGGTGTACGTCAAGCTGAATTCAGGTTGTATAATCATCTCCGCGTCTTTGTATCTGATTATCTGTGATTAATTCATTGATTTAGTGAATTAATTTGAAGTTTTCAGATTTGGTTATCATACGACTTGTTCGTCAAGTGTACGGACAGGTATATTTGACGTCTTTTGGTCAAATTGAACACACACGAAGGTTGGATTTGTAATTCCGAGCAGATTGATATCAAATTTGGTTCATTTGAGTTAGATTTGAGGTGTTTACAACAGTTTTGATAATCTGGGAATTTTGTCCGTGAATAGTGCTCCGACAATAGCAATAAATGCTTTTCTCCGTGAATACGTTTAGGCGGGAGACTTGAAATTCCGACAATAGAGTATTGTCGCATGAACAGTATCTATTGTCGTATGAATAGTAGTAATCATTCACGGATTGCTATTAACGGATTAAGCTATTGTCGTATGAACAGTACGATTGGTATTCACGGACTGTTAGTCTCGGAATCTGACATTCTCGGATTCTGACATTCTCGAATTACTACTCTCGGAATATTATACTCGGATCGTATTCTCGGAATTTCTCATTGTCGCATCAACAGTATTTGTTGCAGAACTGTGATTGTCGCATGGTTTTAAAGTGTTCTTAAAAAAAAAAAAAGTTATTTGGCGGGAAACGTCTGAAAAATTTTGTATTTCCAAAATTTTTTCTTAGCCTTAAAAGTGTCGAATTTTGGCTTTGAAAAAGTTTCATTTTACTCGGGCGTTTTTGAGCGTTTTTGGACGATTTCGAACGCGATTTTGGAGGGAAAATTGCAAAAATTTTCTTGTTACCAAATTTTGTTTCTAGGCTTAAAACAGTTCATTTTTAGCTTGGAAAAAGTTTCATTATATCCTAGAAATTTTGGATATTTTTGAACGACAATTTGGTGGGAAAATTCAAGAAAGGGAAAGAATGGCATCTTCAAAGTTTGAGCTTGACTACAATGGAAACCTCTAACCTCCAAGATTCTTCTGTAATAATGATTACACTAGTTGGAAAACTAGATTTGAAGACTTTATTGCGTTCAGTAATCCTGAGTTGTGGATTCCCATTATCGATCAGTATGAGAAGCCGAAAGCAAAGGGGACGTATTTGGTGTTATTCCATTTAAATCAAGGAAACTGATGGATGAAAAGGAACGCATGGAGTTTGACAGAGACAAGAAAGCCTTTGAGACAGTTAAATGTTGTTTACCGGAAGATGTATTCATTGCTTTCACTAAAGCTGAAACTTCTTACGATTTATGGGCTGCTTTGTCAACAAGGTTTGGGGGAGAAGATTTGTTGAAATTGCCAAAAGATGATGACGGAATCAAAGAAGAATCAATAAATACATAAAATGAGCTTAAAGTCTTGCAATCTCAAGTGATGATGATGAAAACTGAACGTGAAGAAATGCATTCAAAGATTCAGAGAATGGAAGAACGGATTCTTGAACTTGAGAATCAACAATTGGGGCTAATCAAACTACAAGAAGATCATAGTCTTGCTTTGAAGACTATTCAAGATCTTCGTGGACAACTCTCTCAAAACTCTCACTCTGCAAAACAACCTGAAAAGGTTGTACAACCTGCAAAGGTTGTGAAAAAGATTTACGCAAGTAAATCTTCGTGTGACAAAAAGATTTCACAGTTTACTAATTATTCTTCGCAAAAGAATAAAAAGTATTCTAAGAAATCACAATCAACTCCTAAAAAGGTTGATTGTTCGGATAATGTAAAGGTTGAGTGTGAAAACAAATCAGTTTCAAGACATCAAAAGAAGACAAAAAGAGCTTCTCCAAAACCGATACAACCTTCAGTGGAATCAAGACAAACAAAATCTTGTGTATACACACGTGCACAATTGTTTGCATTAGCACCTTCACGATATCATCGTATGGTGTTAAAACAACCTCAAGATTTTGTTCCTTTCTCCCAAAGGCGAACTCCTTCACAATCGATTCCTTGTCAACAATTTAGATCTGAAACACCGTGTTTCTTATCTAGATGGAATTCGATTTCCTTGGATTATGTAGACACAACTTATCGATGGCTGTCAGGGCTATCTAAGCCTGTTGGAACTATGCTCAGGTAGGTTCCTAAAGTTGCTGCTACTTGATTGATACAAGACCAAGGAAGATAAAATTTACTATTCAGGGGGAGTTATGATATATTCTGATGCTATCAGAATCGGGAACAGTTAGATTTTGTGAAGGATGCTAGAAGACAATTCTCTCTCATCAAGCTCATCAATCAAGCTAAAGTCGAAGACTTATACAAGCTATTGACAAGGGGGAGTTTGTTAGAACATGTTGTTCTAACATTTTGTATCAATAGTATGTATATACAAGCTATTGTCAAGGGGGAGTTTGTTAGAACATGTTGTTCTAACATTTCTGTGACAATTGTTTGTATATCGTATTAGCTTTGATTAAATGTAGAAAATGACAATATGTAAGTCCGTGAGTAGTGATTGTCGGAGAAAAAGATCAATCCGACAATAGCATTGACGGATTGACTAAGTCAACTCATTTAAATCATTATCGCATAAGATTACTTAATCTAGTCTATAAATAGGCTTTGTTAGGTCATTTTCATAAAAGCTTTTGATTAGAACTCTTTGATTGTAATATCTAGAGAGAGAGCTTGAGAGAGAGAGAATTCAAGCTGATTGTACATGCTTTGTGATTAAATAAAAGTTCATTACTTTTATTTTACATCTTGCGTTTCGATTCTAATTTTGATTTTACATGAACAAATCTCATTCATACTTGTTCTACTTTATCATATAGCTATTTCCACTAGCTATACGATTTGTTCGATTGCGTTGTGGTACGAGTCTTGGTGGAGCATTGCGTTTATAGAGGAATCCATCTCGATGTCTTTTTCCTCCTGAGAATCAGAATCACGGCTAGATCCGGAGGTGCTTCCCTTCTCGAACTGACTTCGAGGTGCAGATGTGTCAAAGGTTTGAATCCTTTGGGGAAGTCGGGATGCTTTATATGCTGCAATCTTTCTCAAGAGTTTGTCTCGAAGCTCTGGGTGCTGTGCGGATAAGGCTATAGTCTTCTCAATATTCAGTAGAGCGTCAAGTCGGGGAGACACGAGAGGTTTGGTGGGATCAATAGCTGATGCAATGAGTTTCTCCATGGTGAGACCAAATTCTGCATCATGAGAGTAATCAGTCAGTGTATCTTCATCTGATTCATCTTGTGACAGAGGGATGAAGTTTTCAAGGTTCTCGATCTGCATAATCTCTGCTGTCGGTAAATATGAGTCAGGAAGGTATTGATGAGGTGGTGTGGACTGATATACTTCCTCGGGCTCTGATTCTTCCTGCTCTTCCTCGGATTCTTCCATTTCTTCTGGTTCCGTTTCTTCCATCTCCTCTTCCTCTGGTTCTGTTTCAGGTTGTTCCTCTTCTTCTTCGTCCTGCTCTGAATCTTCCTCCTCTTCTATTTCTTCCTCTGGTTCAGATTCTTCCATTTCCTCGTTTTCTGATTCTGACTCTTCAGTAGCTGAGATAAGATAAGTATGCTCGTATGGCCTGTATAGTTCTGGCTCTGAATCAGAAGTGTCATCATCTGAAGTAACTCTGCCCATGGATATTGCGTATATCTCTGCATGCTCCATTAGTGAACAGTCGGTCTGATCAATCTTGTATGATATTGTCTGTCCATGTGCTCGTAGACTGATAACCTGAGAGTATACATCAATAATAGCACGTGCAGTATTCATGAATGGCCTACCTAGGATAATGGGTATGTTAATGTCTTCCTGTACATCCATCACTACAAAGTCAGTGGGGAAATAGAACCTGTCAACTTTTACCATGACATTCTCAGCAATGCCTTTCGGGTATCGGACTAATTGATCGGCAAGCTGGACGCACATTTTAGTGGGCTGGAGAGGTCCTAATTCTAATCTGGAGTAGAGCGAGTAAGGCATCAGATTAATACTAGCTCCAAGATCGGCCAAGGAGCGTATTGTGCCTGAGTGATAGATGGAACAGGGCAAGGTGAATCGACCCGTGTCTCCTAGCTTTTCCGGTAAGGCATTCTGGATGACGGCTGAACACTCGGCGTTCAGGGAGACTTTAGGAGTGGAAGGAATCTTGTCCTTAGTTGCCAGCATTCGTCGGATGTATTTCGTACTAGAGGGGATTCTAGACACGGTGTCTAAGAACTTTCCATCAAGTTTGAATGACTTGGCATTGTACTTCTTGTGCAGGCGGTTAGGGAAAGGAATCTCAACCTCACGATTCGGCGTGGGCATTGATTTGGTCTCAACTATCGGTGGGACAGGAGAATGTTCCCTTTCTGGAGAAGCAGTCATAGAAGGAGTTGGTTTATCAGAGTTTAAGGTCTTGGCTTCCTCGACGTGGGGGTTCTGAATAGTATTGCTTGGTAAGGTCCCTTGCGGTCGGGTATCGAGACGTTGGGCTAACTGACCGATCTGGTTCTCAAGGCTTTTCAGGACCGAGAGTTGATTTCGACGGAATAGATCAGTTTGGTCTTGTCGAGCCGTAGTCTTTTGGTTGAAAGCGGTCTGACCTTGGATGAATTTGTTGAGGTTGTCATTAGTACTAGTGACTGGAATGATGGTTTTCACAGGTTCAGCAGGCTGGGTATCCTCAGTGGCGGTTAATGGAAGTGGTTGATTGTATGGGAGTTGTGGTTGTTGCGGGTATGTCGGATATCATGGCTGAAATCTGGGCTGGAAAGGGGGTTGGTTGTTCCGTGGAGGATATTGGTTTCCTCGAGTTCTAGGTGGTGAAGTTCTAGCGAAGCCAGGAGGATTTTGAGGTCTGACAGGGAACTGGGCATAGTAGACCGAACCGTCAGTAGGATCTTCGTACTCAACCTCGTATTCTTCAGTGGTATGGTTGGCACAGTTCTGGCAAGCCTGAACTTGGTGGATTTGCTGTGGTTGTTTCTTCAGATCTGCTATCTGTTTTTTCAGAGTCTCAATTTGTTCGCTCAGAGACTTAATGGCTTCAGTTTGGCGGGTGTTATTTGCGGAGAGGGGTAATGATGAGGATTGCTCATCAGACTTCCGATCGTGGTGATGCATCGTCATATCCTCAATCAAGCTCCATGCTTCATCATCAGTAAGTTTCATGAAGCTTCCTTGAGCTGCTGCGTCAAGATTGATGCGATGGTTAGGATCAAGACCTCGGTAGAAGGTGCACACCTTGTCAGTCTTCGTCATTTGGTGGTTTGGACATTTCCTCAGTAAACTCTTGAATCGCTCCCATGCTGAGTAGATAGATTCATTGTGGGCTTGTTGGAAGTTTGTGATGTCATTCTTTGCCTTAGTTTGTTTGGACGGGGGAAAGTATCTAGCGAGAAACTTATTACCCATGTCGGTCCATGAGGTGATTGAGCCGGTCTCAAGTCCCTCAAACCAGCTAGAAGCATGTAAAGCGAGAGAATAGGGGAACAAGTATAAGCGAATGATATCCTGCTCAACCCCATTCTGCTTATAGGAGTTTGAAACCTGAATGAATTTGTCGATATGAGCGTTGGGATCATCACGGGGTAGACCGTGGAATTGGCAGTTATCTTTTATGAGTTGTACGATGTGGTGTTTAAGCTCAAAAGAAGCTCCGTCAATCATTGGATAGCTAATCGGTCCTCCTTGTCCTTCGATGGATGGTTTGGTGTTGTCGGCGAGAGTAACACGAGCGGCCATTTGTGGAAAATGGGAACGTCTTTCTTTGCGAATGGTGCGGATAATCGACTCAGGATCGGGTACGAAAATGAGAGATTCGGATCCGGATGATCTAGACGAGTACCGTTGTGGGATATGGGAAGATATTGTCGGTTGGAACAAGGAAAAGAAAATAAGAATGGGAAAGAAGTATCACTAAATAGAGAACTCGTCTGGATGCTTCAGAGACTTACGATTAACTCCCCGGCAGCGGCGCCAAAAACTTATCGCGCCCCGATCCGACACGGTCGTTAACGCAACGGAAGGGGACACGACAGTGGGGTGTTTTAAATTTGTAAAGCTGGGGACCTAAGTTTACTACGGCTGTATAGCGGTAGTATGACCTAGGGTCGTTCTTCAAGCTAATCGTATTGTGAAACGGAAGTATCAAGACAAGTTGTTTATTTTCGTGATGGGATTTTTAAAACAGAGTTTTGAGTGGGTTTTTGTTACTTAGATCCGTAAATTAAAGAAATTAAATAAAAAGTAAATAAATGGAAAACAGAAATAGGGATGAAATTAGTATGGAGGAGATGTGTTTGTTATGACTTCGTTAGCTTATGCGGGGGTGATGCTAGGGTTTTGATATGAAAACGTCTTTTTAAAGGTTTGTGTCTTATCTGAGCTTAATTGTTCGTAGTGTAAACACTAGTACCCTACTGATTGGGGAGACCAATCAGTATGTCACTGAGTACTAGGCCAAATTGAGTCTGATCGGAGGAGGATGCTCAACTCTTCAACGTTATCCAGTGACGGAGTAACGACCCTTCTTGGAATGTTAGTTCCCGGGTGCATGAGATAGAGTAACATACCCACTAAGGTTCCGACCTTTCTTAACACTACGGGGACAACGAAGTCAAACAAGGCATTTAAGTTTAAGACTTGGTTTGGTAACTATTAACTTTATATTAATGGTTATATTTTAGTCTAGAGCTTTCATCACGGTGTACCGTGCGATTATTCATTTCCACAGTTTTCCAGACCCGAGATGTACTAACGGTGTACAGTGCAATTAAGCATTTCCACAGTGTTCCAGATCTTTAGGTGTACTAACGGTGTACAGTACGATCAAGCATTTCCACAGCTTTGAAGTTAAATCAGGATGTGACACAGTCTTCAACCACCGACATTTCCTTCGCTCCTACGTATTTGTACTCCACCAGAGGTGTTTCCAACGTTACACGAAGTACAGTGCCGTTTACCGTGGTCTTTCCGGGGTCACATACTTTATGGTTACTCTAGACTAGTTTAAACTAAGTTTGTATTAAAGCCCAACCATCTATGATATAAACCAGCCCTCACTATTTCCCAATAAATCCATGATTGATTCACGGTGTACTATACGAAAGGTTTTAAACAGTATTTCCACAGCTATGCAATTCAGACCATGTTTACAGTTTCAGAAAACATAGATAGGTAGTGACCGTTTGATCAAGGTTCGCGACTCCTTGTCAAAAAGGTTCTAACCACGTTTAATTGGAGGAAAGACGATTAGGTTTAGAAATTCATAAATACAAGGTTAATAAATCACCGGTTTTCATTAGATAATATAATTGGGATCATTACTTCCACACAGGGAAACTACTCACTACGCATAATAACAGGTCCTAAATCTAGCATAACAATAATAGCAATTATCATTATAACAGATAAGGAAAGAAGTAACCGTTAATAAAGTGTAGATTGAATAAGCGTTTAGAGAGAGAGTACAAGCAGAACTTCCGCAATATCCTTGACAATATTACAATAAAAGCCCCTGGACTATTCCCTATGCTATTACAAAAGTAGCCCCTCCGTTAGTTTCAGTTAAATACTAACTGAGAACTAACTAGACCTAACCCTAATTCTAGAGAGAGAAAGAAAGAAAAGAGAGAATAGAGAGAGAGAGTGTGTGTGAGAGAGAAAGTGGAAATGGAGAAATGTGTGGAATGGTGAGGTGTGTGGAATGTTGGAGGGGTGACACCCTATTTATAGGCAAAGCTTGAAATCAGCCGTACAAGTCACGAAGCACGCACGTATAAGCAAACGAAGTACAAACGGGCAGCATATGGGGTACCAGGGGCCGTATACGGCTTGCCCAGGGCCATATACGGGGTGTACAAGGCCGTATATGGTCTTGGCAAGGCCGTATACGGTGTGCAAGGCCGTATACGGCTTCCGTCTGATTTCGTTCGTTGCTTAAAACCTCCGTATCTCCTTCGTTATGCGTCTGTTTGACCTGATTCTTTCGCCTGTGTCTTCGTAATTACGTTACACTTCTAATGGTTCCAATCTCACTGAAATTGGATGTGTATAAATTTAGCATAGCCGAAATCACTTTATAGGAGTTTGTAACCGTCCTGTCTTCTCCGTTCTTTATCTGATTTGCATGATTCTTGATTTTCTCATCTCGATTTTACCTATTACAACATATCATAAGGTTAGAATGTGTTTATCATAGGATAAATGAGGGTGCGAGAATTGGTTGCTGTTCATTTGCTCCGTTTTGCTCGTTATTTGGATGTTTTTAGTGACTTTTGTAGCAACGTCTATATTTTGAGCACTTTAGTGAATTTTAGTAAATAATGACTGTTTTGGAATGTTTTCACTAAAGATGTGCCCAAAAAGTGTGGAATAATGGCCTTGAAAACATGACTTTTTGTGTCACATCAACCGGTTTATTTGTTAAAATCACATTATCAGGGTTAATCTCAATCTTCTCAACTTTTCCATACTCTTCTTCTGTAATATCCTCAATCTCAAATTCCTCCTTAACACTAACTGGAGGTAAATTAGAAGGCTTAACAAAAGTGGGCAAAGGGTATTCTACCTTTTTGGCTTTCTCATTTCCTTGGCTTTTGGTACTAACTGAAGCATCATTGTTAGTACTTGTCTTTGCTTCTTTATCAGTTTTTGTATCTACCTTTGATGCGTAGGTAGGTACAAAGTCTTTGGTGCCTTCCTTAATAGGCGTAGGACAGTAATTAGTAGGAGGTGGAACTATGTGATAACCTAGTCCAGCTTTACTTTTTGTATCTGTCCGTTGCTTGTTAACGATTTCATCAAAGACAACAGAAGATGTTGAAAAAATTGAGATTCTCCGATTCAGATCTACAACCTCGGCCTGAGAGTCAGCAAGTTCTTTATGTGACACCCGTCAAATTAGGACTAGTGATTAGTGCCTAATCAAGTTTTAATACATGTAATTTGTTCGGTGTTAGGCTAATTAATGTATCGATTAATTTATATTGTTGAATATATACATGTATTGCAGTTTAATTTAAATCGTACAAGTTCAAATCGAATGTAATTCGGTCAATTAAATACGGACGTTGGTGAATAATTTAATTAAATAATGTAACATTATTTAATAACTCTACTATATCCAAAATATTTTTTTTATAATATTTCAGTTTTGATTCATATCGTACAACAACGTTTACACAATTAAAGTATTAAACGCCCAAACAAAGCGAAATAAGTTAACGTTATATTTTATAACACAATTATTAAGTATGTGGTAAAAACACTTCAACAAAAATATTTGTATTTTAAAATGCATGGTTAAACGTATAAAATAAATAATTAACGTTTAAACGATCGGGAAAACGAATACCGCACGGAGCAGACGTGGGGACTGAAAAAGGGGGGAGGCTTCACCAACACCCCACCCCTCTTTCTCTTTCTCTCATTTACCACCTCCCACCATCTTTTTATCTCTCTTTTCTCTCTAATTTCCAAACCCCCACCACCTCACAAAATTCACCAAATAACGCACTTAAACTCGTCGGATCATCAAAATAATTAGAGAAAAGGAATCACCACGCAACGATCTACAACCTCATCTTTTCGAATTTTTGATTCGACACTTTGTAAGTTTTCCGACAAAAGTCGAAACCTCTCGTTTTCACTCATTTTTACAAGTTTGTTGTTTATATAAGTTTATAATGTCCATATAAGGGTTGGGTAAAAGTTTCGGAACCAACGGAAGTCGTCCGACCATTTTTCCGGCCACCAGAACTTTATCAGTTGCCGACGTCGCATTTGGCCCAGACTTTATGCGACGTCAGCTGCGACGTCGCAAAACTCATCACGATGTCGCACGGTGCGACATCAGTCTCAACGTCACCTTAATTGGCCGACGTCGCACATAGCGACACAAGCCTCTACGTCGCAAGAATCAACAATGTCGCATATAGCGATGCCACCCACAACGTCGCATTAAATTGCGAAAGTCGCACATAGCGACGCCATGCTCAACGTCGCAGTCAGGACTTGCGACGTCGTACCCAACGTCGCACAAACCAAAAACTAGAAAACTCATATTTTACTGAGTGTCGAGGATTGAAATTTATCACTTGATTTTATCCAAATTCAAATCCCAGATGCGTTTTTCACCAAAGCAATACAGTTAAAATAAAAAATTTTCGAGCTGACTTGGCATCTCGACCCCAACCAGGGGCCAGCCCCTTGGACCCCGCCAGGGGTTGCCACCCCTGGAACCTCGCTAACCAGGGGCGCTGCCCCCGGACCCCCGTCATTTAGAGTTTGTAACGACTTCTAAAACACATCAAAATACACTTTTCAAGTATAACACCACGAAATCAAAATAATAATAGTTGAGATTATTATTACAAATCCGTCACCAACGGGCCGTACACGCTTTCCAAAACTCAAATAAATCAACCAGATCGTAGTAATTTGGATAATCAAACCAACTAAATCAGGGTAATTTAGACATCATGGTTGGGCAAACAACTACAAAGGTAGTCTTTTAAGATACCTATGCAATTAATAACTATCGCGCGTATCGGACGCCTTCAGGTTACAAGTCTTCGGACATCAATTCAAAGCTAATCAATTCAAGTTTAAACACTCAAGGCTCAGGTGAGTCTCATGGCCCCTATTTTACTGCTTTTCAATCAGGGGTGTGATATTATTGCTCGTTTTGTTTTACAAGTTGAACGCAAGTACAAATCAAATCAAATACTACATGAGTTTCAAGCTAATCAATTTAAAGCCCTCCATAGCATAGTCTGGTAATACGTAGTAGCGTGAATGTTAGTATATGATATCATATAGGATTGACAATCCTCGTCCGGGTTAGCACGCACTAACAGGTCAAACAGATGTATTAGCATTTGGGAAGACGAGTGTGGATTAGGCACTCGTAGGAGGCATTCAAGTTAGGTTTCCTTAATTGGACCTAACACTCAAGTTAAGCTCAGACTATGTGCTCATGGCTGTATAACTTTTATTTTGCTTAATTGCTTTATAAATTCAATTATAAATCTTGTGGTTCATACAAATATGTGTTGACATACAAACCTGTGAGCTCACCAGCGTTTCGCTGACCCAATTTTGCATGTATCACAGGTAACCAGCAGTAGGTTCGACTGCTCAATCAAGGCGAATTAGCTCGAGTCAGCATGCAAACAATCAGAGATTTAGCTGCATTATTATATTTTGTATAGATTAATTATGTACTTAAATCTCTCAATTTCAACCGAGCTAATGTAAACAATATTTTGATGTAAACTTTTGGTTTTATCAATACAAATGTAAAATGACGCATATAGTGGTCGTTCATTATATCTTATGTGCTTTGTATATTGATTAGTAACACCCAATTCGTGCTTCCGCTAAACAGTAAATTCGGGGGTGTTACAGATTGGTATCAGAGCCTAAGGTTATAGTGAACTAGGTTGCATCTAGTGGGCCTAGACTATGACCGTTAGGCAGTATTTCTTTAGTAGGTATGATTGGTTCAGGAATTACAGCATACGACTTTAATTTAACATAGCCTGATCAACTATGTACAATTAAGGAAAGATGATGTAAGGTCTGAAACGATTATGTTGAATGGGGATACACTAGTTGACTCTGACCTCGAGAGAACCGGGACTCAAACATGTCTGTGTTAGACACCCTAGGCTATTATGTGATATTTATATATATACATAGGTAGGCCTCGTTTCCGCTCAATATCTTAGGCTATATTATATGGATATAGGCCTCATTCTTTCTAACGCTTTGTCTTAGAATGGCAAACAAACCACCTGGTTCATCGCGCTCTTATTCGTACGACTCACGAGACCCGAGGGTAGCTAGGAGGAACCCCAGGTTGCCTCGAGCTAGCCCATATTCCGCTCACCTCACTCTACCGGTTTTAGCCGCTCGGCTACACCATCACGAGCAACAACTTAACACAATGGATATCGAACTCCAGGAAACCAACGAAAACTGGAGACTCACATCACTCGAACGCATTAATCAAGTCTCCGGGGAACACGAAAACACTGTCAACAACATGGACATTCTCCGTAACCAAGTGGGAGAAACCATCGAAACTATGGAGGTTGTCCACAACCAAGTGATTGGCAACCGAAACGAAATCTCCGTCCTACAATCAAGGTTGACACAGTGCGAGACACGTCTAAGGAAAACCGAGGAAGCTCTCCGAACGGCCAACAGACTTGCCGAGTCTGTGGACCACCTCACCGCACTGCTGCCACAACTCAATTTACGTCAGAATTAGCTTAGGGCTGAATCTGTACTATTTATGCTTTCGTAGGACCTATGTAACTCGACCGGATGTAACAATTCCCGGTACTTTTGTAAAACATCTAATCCTGTAACTTTTGGAACTTGTAACTCGGAATTGTCTAATATCAATTGACAATTCCCCTCGATTATTCTACATTATTGATTTTACATTGTGATGTCGTATGTTACCGCTTTTACATATATGCATCTGTTGTAATTTTCATTATTGTACAACTTCTTATGTACCTTTTTGTTTCATTCTTGAAGAATCATGCCGCCCAAGAAGAAAAGTTACAGTGATGCGGAAATCAACGCCATTGTTTCCCGAGCCGTAGCTGATGCTTTGGCTGCCCGAAACTCCCAACAATCTAGCGATCAAACCGTCAATACCACCCCGGTTATCAAACCTTGTTCCTACAAGGACTTCCTCAGCTGCAAACCACTATATTTCAAAGGCACGGAAGGTGCTATCGGTCTGATCCGTTGGATCAAACGTATGGAATCCGTCTTCAACCTCTGCAACTGTACTGAAGACAACAAAGTCAAGTTCGCGGCATACACCTTTCAGGAAGGTGCACTCACGTGGTGGAATACCCACGCCAACTCTGTAGGCATCGAAATAGCAAATCAGCTACCTTGGACCGAGCTGAAGAAGAAGTTGAGGGAGAAGTACTGTCCCGAGGAAGAACTGCACCGATTAGAGGAAGAGTTCTGGCACCTGACTGTGCAGGGAACCGATATTGATAGATATACCACCAAGTTTCAACAATTTGCGTTGTTATGCCCGTGTTTGGTGGAACCAGAGGTAAAAGGAATCAAGAGATACATCCGCGGCCTCCCAGAGAGCATTCAGGGGAATGTCGCTTCATCCAAGCCGACCACTACTGAAAGTGCTATTCGGCTGGCACACGAACTCATGGCACTGGTTGTCAGCCTTGAGACATCCAACACTTCCTCTTCCAACAACAACATACGCAAATCATCTGAACCTCACAACAACAAAACAAAAAGCCCAATACCATCCAAGTGTACAACACCAATTCTGAACCCAAACGCGCCTACACTGGGGATAGACCATACTGTTGCAAGTGCAACTATCACCACCATGGTCCATGCAAGTCTCCCTGCAACAACTGCAGGAAGTACGGGAATTCGACCAGGGACTACCGAGCCCCCAAATCCAACAACAACGCCTCCAACAGCAACACCCAACAACCTAAATCCTGCTACGGATGTGGAGAGGTGGGACATTCAGGGATGAATGTCCTAAACGAAAGAACAAAGGCAACAACAACAACAATGCTAAGGGAAGAGCATTCGTACTCAACTCCGGGGATGCCCGTCAGGACCCGAATGTAGTCACGGGTATGTCCTCCTCAACAACTTAACTGCTTCTGTTCTATTTGATACTGGTGCCGATAGAAGCTTTATTTCTGATGAGTTTTGTCCACTACTTGACATCACCCCCGTTGCCTTAGATGTTAAGTATACCGTAGAACTTGCAAATGGTAAACTCATAGAAACCGATAGTGTGATACCTAATTGCACTTTAAATCTAGCCGACGAAACCTTCTCAATCGATCTTATGCCTATTGAAATAGGAAGCTTTGACGTTATCATTGGTATGGACTAGTTGTCCAAGCATCGTGCTGAAATTATCTGTTGTGACAAAGTCGTTCGCATACCCCTCGCCGCCGGTGGAACTTTAATCATACAGGGGGAGACGGGCGGGACGAGACTCAATATCATATCGTGTTTGAAAACCCGAAAATTTCTGAGAAAGGGTTATCCAGCAATCCTCGCGCATATCATGGAGAAAAAGTCGGAGGAGAAGCGACTTGACGATGTGCCAATCGTTCGAGACTTTCCAGAAGTCTTTCCCGAAGAACTACCTGGTCTACCACCACCAAGACAGGTTGAGTTCTCGATCGATCTTGTGCCAGGTGCTGCACCTGTGGCCCGAGCACCATACCGTTTAGCTCCATCCGAACTTCAGGAGTTGTCCACCCAGTTACAGGAGCTCCTGGAAAGAGGATTCATTAGGCCGAGTTCTTCACCTTTTGGAGCTCCGGTCCTATTTTTCCAAAAGAAAGACGGTTCTTTCCGAATGTGTATCGATTATCGAGAGTTGAACAAGTTGACCGTCAAGAACCGATACCCACTTCCTCGAATCGATGACATGTTCGACCAACTTCAAGGATCGAGTTGTTATTCAAAGATTGATCTTCGATCAGGTTATCATCAATTACGGGTTTGCGACGCCGATATCCCGAAAACTGCTTTCAGAACCCGTTATGGGCATTACGAATTCCAGGTAATGCCATTCGGTCTAACCAACACACCGGCTGTATTCATGGACCTTATGAATCGGGTGTGCAAACCTTACCTCGACAAGTTTGTCATTGTCTTCATCGATGACATCCTCATATATTCGCGAAATGAACAAGATCACGTGCAACATCTTCAAACCATCCTTGAACTACTTAAGCACGAGGAGCTTTACGCCAAATTCTCCAAGTGTGAGTTCTGGATACAAACCGTTCAATTCCTTGGACACGTCATCGATAGTCAAGGAATTCATGTAGATCCTTCGAAAATCGAGGCAATCAAAAATTGGCAATCACTGACAACTCCAACAGAAGTACGACAGTTTTTAGGACTGGCCGGTTACTATCGACGATTCATCGAAAATTTCTCAAAAATAGCCTTACCACTCACGACACTGACTCAAAAAGATAAAAAGTTCTACTGGACTGAAAAACAAGAGTCGGCATTTCAACTCCTGAAACAAAAGCTCTGCAGTGCTCCAATCTTATCATTACCCGAAGGCACCGATGACTTCATGGTATACTGCGATGCTTCTCATCAAGGTCTCGGTTGCGTGCTGATGCAACGAGACAAAGTCATTGCCTACGCTTCCCGACAACACAAGATTCACGAAAAGAATTACACCACTCACGACCTCGAGCTAGGAGCTGTCGTTTTTGCTCTCAAAATTTGGAGACACTACCTCTACGGCACTAGGTGCACAATTTTTATCTATCATAAAAGTCTCCAGCACATAGTCGATTAAAAGGATCTCAACATGAGGCAACGTCGATGGGTTGAGTTGCTTACCGATTATGACTGCGAACTCAAATATCATCCAGGCAAGGCAAATGTTGTTGCCGATGCCCTCAGTCGAAATGAACGATCCAAACCCCTTCGAGTCCGAGCCCTCAGCATGACAATTCACAACGATCTAAACATCCAAATTCTCACTGCTCAACTCAAAGCTCTCAAACAGGAAAACGTAAAAAATGAAGCCTTGCGAGGCGTGGATAAACAATTCGAAATCAAACCTAATGGAGTTAGGTACTTCTCTAACCGAATCTGGTTGCCTAGCTTTGGGAACCTCCGAAACTTGGTGATGGATGAAGCTCACAAGTCCAAATATTCTATTCACCCGGGATCTGATAAAATGTACCACGGCATCAAGGAATTCTATTGGTGGCCGAACATGAAAGCCGAAATCGCCACCTACGTCAGCAAGTGTCTTACTTGCTCGAAAGTCAAAGCCGAATACCAAGAACCCACTGGTTTACTTCAACAACCTAGCATTCCTGAATGGGAATGGGAACAAATCGCCATGGATTTCATAATCAAACTACCAAAGTCATCGAGCGGTTGCGATACCATTTGGGTGATCGTCGATCGCCTCACAAAATCTGCTCATTTCCTGGCAATCAAGGAAACCGACAAAATGGAACGTCTCACTCGAATCTATATCAAGGAAATCGTAACCCGTCACGGCGTTCCAATCTCGATTATCTCCGATAGGGATAGTCGCTTCACATCTCACTTTTGGCAATCACTTCAAAAATCACTGGGTACCCGTCTCGATATCAGTACCGCATACCATCCTCAAACCGACGGCCAAAGTGAACGAACAATTCAAACACTTGAGGATATACTACGAGCTTGCATAGTTGACTTCGGTGTAAACTCGGAACAACACCTACCATTGTGCGAGTTTTCGTACAACAACAGCTACCATACCAGTATTGGAGCTGCACCTTTCGAGGCACTATGCAGTCGTAAGTGCCGATCACCTATCTGTTGGACAGAAGTGGGAGACAGCCAACTCACTGGTCCGGAAATCATTCATGAAACCACCGAGAAAATCGTTGGCATTCAAAACAAACTCAAAGCCGCACGTGATCGTCAGAAAAGTTATGCTGACGTGAGACGCAAACCACTCGAGTTCCAGGTTGGGGATCGAGTACTACTCAAAGTTTCACCTTGGAAAGGTGTGATTCGTTTCGGCAAACGCGGTAAACTAAACCCAAGATACATTGGACCTTTTGAGATCCTCGAGAGGATAGGTCCGGTTGCATACCGATTGCAGCTACCGGCTGAGCTCAGCAGCGTGCATCCCACTTTTCACATTTTAAACTTAAAGAAGTGTCTGTCTGATGAGAAACTTGTCATTCCACTCGATGAAATTCGAGTTGACGACAAGCTTCACTTCGTTGAAGAACCAGTCGAAATCATGGACTGTGAGGTCAAACAACTCAAACAAAGTCGTATTCCAATCGTCAAGGTTAGGTGGAATTCGCGGCGTGGTCCGAAATTCACTTGGGAACGGGAAGATCAAATGAAACTCAAGTATCCTCAGTTATTCACTGTTAATACTTCAAACAAGACTTCGACTTAAATTTCGGGACGAAATTCTTCTAACAAAGGGAGAATGTGACACCCGTCAAATTAGGACTAGTGATTAGTGCCTAATCAAGTTTTAATACATGTAATTAGTTCGGTGTTAGGCTAATTAATGTATCGATTAATATATATATTGTTGAATATATACATGTATTGCGGTTTAATTTAAATCGTACAAGTTCAAATCGAATGTAATTCGGTCAATTAAATACGGACGTTGGTGAATAATTTAATTAAATAATGTAACATTATTTAATAACTCTACTATATCCAAAATATTTTTTTTATAATATTTCAGTTTTGATTCATATAGTACAACAACGTTTACACAATTAAAGTATTAAACGCACAAACAAAGCGAAATAAGTTAACGTTATATTTTATAACACAATTATTAAGTATGTGGTAAAAACACTTCAACAAAAATATTTGTATTTTAAAATGCACGGTTAAACGTATAAAATAAATAATTAACGTTTAAACGATCGGGAAAACGAATACCGCACGGAGCAGACGCGGGGACTGAAAAAGTGGGGAGGCTTCACCAACACCCCACCCCTCTTTCTCTCATTTACCACCTCCCACCATCTTTTTCTGTCTCTTTTCTCTCTAATTTCCAAACCCCCACCACCTCATAAAATTCACCAAATAACGCACTTAAACTCGTCGGATCATCAAAATAATTAGAGAAAAGGAATCACCACGCAACGATCTACAACCTCATCTTTTCGGATTTTTTATTCGACACTTTCTAAGTTTTCCGACAAAAGTCGAAACCTCTCGTTTTCACTCATTTTTACAAGTTTGTTGTTTATATAAGTTTATAATGTCCATATAAGGGTTGGGTAAAAGTTTCGGAACCAACGGAAGTCGTCCGGCCATTTTTCCGGCCACCGGAACCTTATCAGTTGCCGACGTCGCATTTGGCCCAGAATTTATGCGACGTCAGCTGCGACGTCGCAAAACTCATCACGATGTCGTACGGTGCGACATCAGTATCAACATCGCCTTAATTGGCCGACGTCGCACATAGCGACACAAGCCTCTATGTCGCAAGAATCAACAATGTCGCATATAGCGACGCCACCCACAACGTCGCATTAAATTGCGAAAGTCGCACATAGCGACGCCATGCTCAACGTCGCAGTCAGGACCTGCGATGTCGTACCCAACGTCGCACAAACCAGAAACTAGAAAACTCAGATTTTACTGAGTGTCGAGGATTGAAATTTATCACTTGATTTTATCCAAATTCAAATCCCATATGCGTTTTTCACCAAAGCAATACAGTGGAAATAAAAATTTTTCGAGCTGACTTGGCATCTCGACCCAACCAGGGGCCAGCCCCCTGGAACCTCGCTAACCAGGGGCGCTGCCCCCGGACCCCTGTCACTTAGAGTATGTAACGACTTCTAAAACACATCAAAATACACTTTTCGAGTATAACCCCACGAAATCAAAATAATAATAGTTGAGATTATTATTACAAATCCGTCACCAACGGGCCATACACGCTTTTCAAAACTCAAATAAATCAACCAGATCGTAGTAATTTGGATAATCAAACCAAGTAAATCAGGGTAATTTAGACATCATAGTTGGGCAAACAACTACAAAGGTAGTCTTTTAAGATACCTATGCAATTAATAACCATCGCGCGTATCGGACGCCTTCAGGTTACAAGTCTTCGGATATCAATTCAAAGCTAATCAATTCAAGTTTCAACACTCAAGGCTCAGGTGAGTCTCATGGCCCCTATTTTACTGCTTTTCAATCAGGGGTGTGATATTATTGCTCGTTTTGTTTTACAAGTTGAACGCAAGTACAAATCAAATCAAATACTACATGAGTTTCAAGCTAATCAATTTAAAGCCCTCCATAGCATAGTCTGGTAATACGTAGTAGTGTGAATGTTAGTATATGATATCATATAGGATTGACAATCCTCGTCCGGGTTAGCACGCACTAACTGGTCAAACAGACGTATTAGCATTTGGGAAGACGAGTGTTGATTAGGCACTCGTAGGAGGCATTCAAGTTGGGTTTCCTTAATTGGACCTGACACTCAAGTTAAGCTCAGACTATGTGCTCATGGCTGTATAACTTTTATTTTGCTTAATTGCTTTATAAATTCAATAATAAATCTTGCGGTTCATACAAATATGTGTTGACATACAAACCTGTTAGCTCACCAGCGTTTCGCTGACCCAATTTTGCATGTATCACAGGTAACCAGCAGTAGGTTGGACTGCTCAATCAAGGCGAATTAGCTCGAGTCAGCATGCAAACAATCAGAGATTTAGCTGCATTATTATATTTTGTATAGATTAATTATGTACTTAAATCTCTCAATTTCAACCGAGCTAATGTAAACAATATTTTGATGTAAACTTTTGGTTTTATCAATACAAATGTAAAACGACGCATATAGTGGTCGTTCATTATATCTTATGTGCTTTGTATATTGATTAGTAACACCCAATTCGTGCTTCCGCTAAACAGTAAATTCGGGGGTGTTACACTTTATTCAACAAAGAAATTTCTTTAAGATAGCTATTGATAGCATCTTGCTGACTAAAAACTTTTGATTTGTAGGTCTGAGTATCAAGTCTATACGCCTCAATTTTTTGTTCATAAAGTTTTTCATTACTTTTCAAAAACTTGTTTGACCCCGCAAGTTTTTCAACTTTTTCCCTCAAATTTTCATTATCTACTTTATAACTTTCTAAGGAAGCAGACAATTGAATACATGAAGTACAAGAGAAAGGTTCATCAATAACCTCAGGAGTGATGTGGGCCATAAGTGCTAGTTGGTGCATCTCGGCTTGTGCAGTCCAATCAGTTTCCGTAGGCTCGAAGACGACTAAAGCATCAGAATCTCCAGTCTTCACTACCTCCTTTTCTGGTGTCTTGGGAGGAGATGGCTTAGTCAGACCCGAAGAAGGTATTTTAGGCTTTTCACATTCCCTCGCGAAATGACCCAAGTTTTGACAATTATAACACCGAACCTTACTTTTATCAAATCCAAACCCAGATTTCCAATCACCTTCCAAACTTTTTTGTCCAGTTCTCTGTAAGAACTTCTTCACCCTCCTAGTAATCATTGCTATATTCCAGTTAAGATCCATTTGCTCAAGATCATCATCATCCAATTGAGCATAATCCTCTTGAGCCATTTGCAATGTAGTATTTGGTTGTGAAACCAAATCCTTATAGGAACTCAGAAAAGCTGTATAAATAGCAGCTTGTTCCTCAATTGTAGGTGAAATTGGAACCTGCTGGTGTTGTGAACCTTGAGATGTACCAGAAGAATAAACAGAAGAATACACCCCAGTGGAATTAGATGGTGAGTTTGTATGTTGGGACATGTGATTGTGACAACAGATCTAGCTTGTAATAGGACTAGTTATTATTGTAATTAATTTTGTACAATTGATTTTGAATTGTAATGAACAATATTGGTTGGTAAACATTTTAGAGTTAAATATTAAACGCTGAAAAATGTTGATCAAAAATTGATTTCAGACTGCTCTGCGAAATGAGTTGGATTCGCAGAACAGACTGCGAAGCGAGATCAGATAACTCGCTGGGCCAACTTGGGCTACAAACCGAGTCGGTTCGCAAAGCCCATAAAGCTGCGAACTGAGACGGGCTGTAACCTATTTATACATTATTAGGTCAAATCGATTTAGAACTTTTGCCCTACGAATTTCCAGAGATTTTTGTGCAATTCTAAGCATTCCTAAGGCTAGGTATTGATAGATTAACATTTGTTATAATCAATAGAAAGCTAATTGATAACCGATTCGCTAATACGTGTGAAACAAACCGTTCACAATCCGTGAACTTAGTATTAAGGGATTCCGCACCTTAATACCTAAAGATAACCTTGTTATCGATCCTAATACATACGGACTAACAATTGGTATCAAAGCCTACGGCTAGATACGCGTAGGTTCGAGGTTTTTCGGATAATAATGGTTGATTAAGGGTTGTTGGTACATGCAATAGTGCATAAAAACAATCATAACCAGTCTCTGGAAGTTATTAGGTTCGTATTCGTCCGAAATCTTAGGGTTTAGGCGATTAAAAACCTAAAATTTTCTTTTTTGGGGTTTTCTGCCGACTCTGCGAACTGAATTTGTTCTGCGAACTAAGTTTGTTCTGCGAACTGAGTTTGAGTCATGTGAACTGAGTTCTTGTCCTGCGAACTGAGTTTGTTCTGCGAACTGAGTTTGTTCTGCGAACTAAGTTTGAGTTCTGCGAACTGAGTTTGTTCTGCGAACTGAGTTTGAGTTCTGCGAACTGAGTTTGTCCTGCGAACTGAGTTTGAGTCCTGTGAACCGAGTTCCTGTCCTGCGAACTGAGTTTGTCCTGCGAACTGAGTTTGAGTTCTGCGAATTGAGTTTTCTACGAACTGAATTTTCTGATTTTTGTGATTGTTAATTTCTGAAACTTACAAAATGTCTAACTTAAGTAAGATGATCGATATGGAACATGAGGTTGGGAAATCTAATGTTCCACCTAAATTGTTGAGAGTTAAAGACTACTATAGCTGGAGGGATAGATTTGAATCTTACTGTAGATTTCACGATCTGTCAATCTGGATGTGTATCAAAGGTGGATACACTGCACCTACTGCTGTTGTTGAAAGCGTTACTGTGGTTATTCCTTACAACCAGATGAGTGAAACTCAGCAAAAGGATTTTCAAATTGAAAGTAAATCTCATTTTTCAATTAAGATGAGTTTACCTAAGGAGCTCAATCATCAATTAAAATCTTTTCATACTGCTATAGCGCTCTGGGAAGCACTTGAGAAAAGATGTGAGGGTAGTCCACAAGTTAAAGCTAGTAAGAAGAATCTCCTTAAAAAGCAGTTTACCGTGTTCAAAGCCTTAAAAGGAGAAGATCTTGATACTTATACCACCCGATATTACCATCTGCCAAGTGAGCTAGACGACCATGAGATTGTTACTACTGAGACTGAGAAAACCGACAAGTTTATTGAGGGTTTACCGTCTAAGTGGGAAATGTATGGTGTAATGCTCAAGGATAATGATGAGAGGTATGCTACAATGACCTTAGAGCAGGCAATTGACAACATGAGAGGTTATGATTTCACTAAGAAATCGAGAGATACAGATTCTGATCAGGTTCAGAATCCTGGGCTATATCATGGAAAAACTTCTCTCTCGACTTCTTCATCAAGTTCGACCACTGCATTGCTAGTTGGTGATACTGATGAAAAGGGTGAAATGATTACAGACGATATATGCTTACTTACATCATCCGTAAATGAAGAAAAGGGAAAACCTTCTGAGAAGTCACCTCAAGAGCATCAGAAGATGCCTATGAGCGTGAAATCTGCTGAACAGCAACTGTCTGTTCTTGCTTCTTTTGTTGCTTCATATGAAAACTATATTCATGGTAAAATCAATGATCCTATTCTCTTTGATGAAGATTATGATCAGATAGACCCTGATTATGTTGAAGAATTGGATCTTCAAGATCAATTGGCTATGCTTTCTAGAAAAGTAAATAATTTCTTGAAGAGAACTGGTAAGAAAGTGGTAGGAAATCGATCAGGGTTTGACAAGTCTAAGATAAAGTGTTTCAATTGTCAAGGTATTGGACACTTTGCTCGAGAATGTCAACGACCAAAGATAGATTCTGGCAATAGTAAACAAGGCTCGGGAAGTTCTTTAGCTTTCAAAGCCTTAGTGATACAGCAGTTGGACGGGTCTTATGATTGGAAAGCTCAGTCTGAGGAAGCTCTCATGGCTGAAATTAATAATCAAGAGAAAATTGCTGAGTCTACAACCTATATGCCTACTGATGCAGATTTTCAAGTAAAGTTGCCAGAGTTTCAGGAGAAAGCAATTAATGAAGATGTGATGTATATGGATTCAACTGAGGATATGAATCCAGAGGATTTTGTCGCAAGAATGGCTGAAGTACAAACAGACAAGAAAAGGGTATGTATTGACACTCTTACTCTTGCTGACGTCTGTTATTTAGTTATGTAAGTAAACTGTTTCGCGAATTCAGAAGAACTCGATTTGCAAGACTCAGTTCAACTCGCAATCTCAGCTCGACTCGCAAGTCTCAGTTCGGATTGCTGTGATGTCGATTCGCAAGTGATTTCGATTCGCGAGAAATCTCAGTTCGACTCGCAAGTCTCAGTTCGACTCGCTAGTTCAACTCGGTTCGCAGGCTACGCTGAAACCCTAATCTCGACTCGCGAAACGGCTGGAAAACCCGAAAAAACGAAAATTCAAGGTATTTTTACGATTCAAACAGTAAATTTTGACCGTAAACTAACCCTAAAACGTCCAGAGAATGATTTTGATCGTTAATATATACTCATGCACGTATAAACGATCCGAATCACAATGCAATTATCACTAAAACTCTCGAACAATCTCGTATTTAGCCCGAAAGCTCTGATACCAGATGTAAGTCCCTAGTTCTTAGGATCGATAACTTCGTTATCTGTAGTATTAAGGTGCGGAATCCCTCAATACGGTGTTATCTTACTAATAACGAATAAGTTCGTAATTGCATATATTAAAGCTTAACTTTAAACGATAAAACGTCAAAGCCTAGCCGTTAGGTTTGTTTTCTCTGGTTTCTTGAATTCGCAGATGAAGAATAAGAATGCAAAAAGTGTTAACGATTTTCTAAAGAAAATCGTTTATATGTTTCTGTCTCGGCTCGGCTCGCATGTACCGGCGAGTTCCGTCCAACTCGCAGCCCAAGCCCACTATAGGACTCGGCTCGCCAGACTAATGTTCCGCGAGTTCAATTCTCATCTATCAGCTCAACTCGCTGCGACTTGAGAACTCGACTCGCCTTGCACAAAACGTATATACTTATTTCGTATTTAATAATTCGTCTAACTTTAACAAAATAATATGTTTAACGAATATTACTAACAAAACAAATATTTATTTACAAATCTAAACCAATGTACAAACGTAATAATAATTACACCAGTCCTATTTCAAGCTAGATCTGTTGTCACAATCTATGTCTCAACAGACTCCCCCTTGACAATAGCTCTAGCGTCTTTATCTTCACGCTGTCTTTGATTTTCAAGAGTAAATTTTACTACCTGCAAAAATTTTAAGCTTGATGCATGTTTTAACCATCCTGTGATAAAATCGTGCTAAATCACCCCAACCAATAGTAGATATGATCTTGTTCTTGTACAACATAATCAGATCTTCCTTTGATAAGTTCATCAGGTGTCTGTGATCATATACACGAAGAATCTCTTTTTCGCCATCAGGATAATCATCATCAGCTTCAATCATAAAGGCTTCTCCTGATCCAGCATCTACCCCCCAATATTTTAACTTTCCCAAAATATTCTGAGGCATAGTCTTCATAGGTATTTGCTTAATGCATTTGACCGCTGGATAAACCTTCTTCCTTCTTCTTCTTCCTGTCCTCTGACTGAGTTCGTTCAGCTTTATCGTTTTTCCTTTCCTTGGCTTAATCTTCGAGAACTTCATAGATAATCCTTCAGTCCTAATGATACGCTCAACATACTTAGCATAGTCATCATCACTTGGATTTATCATATCTAATCTAGCCAAGTCTCGAATCTCATATCGAGGCAACGAACTAAACACTACAAGCTTCTTCTCAAAATATTGAACCCCGTCAAACCTTTTGATCGCGAAGAGCTTCAGATCAGAGTCATAATACCATCCAATAATGCCAGTTTTAAGTACACGCTTTCCAGTAATATCAACTTCTTTCAAAATGCGTGGCTTCTTTTCCTTTTTCTTCTTAAGCATTCCTTGGATAAACATTGGATTACCAACCAAATGTTTGTATTTATCCTCTATTTCTTCAACTTCAGTATCCGAATCTTCAGAAGCATTCTCAAAAGCTTCTAAATCAATAACTGGTTCTCCTTGTTCATTTACAAAAACAAATTCAGTCGTTGATGGATTCAGAACATGTTCATCTACATTTGCATCCAGATCAACACCTTCATCTATCACATATTCAAATACTGTAGTCCAGTCTTCAGGAAGTTTGAACTCTCCTTCTTCAATATCATAATCAATCTCTTCATCTATCTCATCCAAAATATCATCTTCTGAATCTGATAGATCTAGCATTTCCATTCCTAGAGAAAAACGTAAATACAACTATATTAATAATTCAAATTCTTCATTGATTTCCCTGAACCAATCTAAGAATTTCTTTATTAATTCTTTTGTATATTTTAACCTAAAATATAAACGCAATTTACATATAACTTATAAAATCTTTTATTGATTACCCTGAATCAATCCAAAATCTCTTAAGTCTTATTAACCTACTTAACAAATAATAATTAATTTTAAATTCTAATGCATTGTGAATAATCACCAAACATTCAAATTTAATATTAATTACCTTATATAATTTCTAAGTGTTAATTGATCTAATTCATTATCAATTTAACCTTTAAATTATATATCATTTGTCTAGTTAATACTAATACATTTTTAACTTATCAGTATACAAACTCTCAAGTCTAAAATGCATATGTTATTATAAAATTTTGACCGCCGATATTATTCGGAACACGCCGCTCGACTACTAAATGAGTCAGAAGACTTTCGATCACTATTTTAACTTAACATATATAAAATCAAATAACTTAATAATATCTAATACACTTAACTTGTAATTACAATCTCAAGCCGAATATATTACCAAAATATTAAGTTACAATTATTCTGTACAAATTAACACTAATAATTACTACACTATGCTAATACTAAGCTATCTTACCAGCTTCTGTATCAACCTGTGCAGTCTTATCAGCACTTGTACCAGCTCCAGAACCGCTTGCACCAGCATTACCACCAGACTCCCCCTGAATCATAGTTTGCTCACCAGTCTTTGAAGGACCAGTCTACTCACCACTCAGTGCATTGGGATCATCGTCTTTATCAGAATCTCTCTTCCTCTTCAGCTCATTTTCTTTGCAAGACTCCAGATATACCAATATCTCCCCCTGAGTAGACTGTCCTGAATGCGATTTCAAGACCAAACTCTCCAAGGAAGATAATTTCAGTCTCTGAACATTGAAGTCCGCAAGCAAAGTCTCATGAGTCTTCATCAGTAGATTATAAGATTCACTCTGTTTGAGCATCTGCTGAGCAAGAAGAAGATTATTCAACACCAGCTCTGGAATCTGAGAAGTAAGCTTCTCTAAATCCTTTACCCTCCACTCTAAGGACGTAATCCTTTCAGCATCAGTCGTTGGAGTAACAGGTATCGTTCTAGGTCCAGGCGGTGTAAGAGACTCAATATGCCAGTCTCTTGTCAGCGGTGTATGAGGTTGAGACAAAGCTTGCGTAAGCAAGTTTGCCGCAAATCTAGCTCCTTTATTCGTCGGAAATTTTGCCGCACGAACTAGATCAGCAACCTCATGCTGTAAAGTTAAACACAATTAAAATCATTTATTGTTACAGATTACTCTGTCTCAAACTCTAATTAATTGCATAACACTTATAGTTATAAAACTTATATCTCATACATGAAGGGGTACAGATATCTGTTCAGAAACCACCGGTGTATCCTTCTCCACCTGTGGTGTATCTTGAGCAACTGTATACAGAATAACCTGTCTCGGTTTAACTCCTAATAAACAACAAGTTAAGATTATTTAACTTTTATAATCAATACTAACCTTCTCTAATAGTCAGCATTCTCGGACGCTTCATCAACTGAGTAACAGTCTCCTCAGCATCCAAATCATGAACAATGAAATCTGGATCTGGTTCATTGACTTTACGCTTGAGCTTCAGCTTCTAAACAGGATCAACCTCAAGCCTTGATCGTTGCTCAGTCATTCCAGCCGGAATACTCGTGGACAGATCAACAAGATCATCCTCGGTATCACTGGAATCGTTAGTTGAATGTCCATCATACTTGCTAGATGGACCAACTGGTTCCTTAGCAGGTAAAACTACTGAACTATCAACCTGCCTTTGCTCACCCTCAGGTCTAATGACCTCTGGGTCTGCAATCTCAGCTTCCTGTATATAATGATATTCATATTTTATAATTAGTAATGTTACCTAATCAACTAAATATCTATATCATAATCATTATATAATAATATTATGCATTTTTGATTAATAAAAACAATCTATCAACTAAGCATCTATATTATTATATAAATAAAATATTACCTCAGGTGGTGCAAAATAACTATCAATATCCCGTAGCAAGGGATCAGTAGCATCATCATTCTGAACCAAAACCTCTTGCACAACTTGTGCAGCAACCTCTTGGTTCACTTGTTGATCAACCTGACCAACCTGAATAAGAACATCCTCAAGGAGCCCTTGTGGATCTTCAGGTTGAACCTCCTCAGTTGCAGGTTCAGGTAAAACATCAGCAGCAGCAGCACCAGCAGGAACAACATCCAACCACCCATTATTTGGCGGTGGAACGTAGTTTGGGTCAACAATATACCCAAAAAGTGGTCGTTCTTCCGGTTTCACCACTCCTTCCTTCCTAACTGTCTTCATAAACATGGCATTATATCTACGTTGATCAATGGTATTCACCACTAAAAACGGCTCAGGTATAGCCAAGTTCAGTAGACGCGCCCGAATGATAAGCATACAAAACCTCGGGTAGATCATAAATCTAGATCTAACAGAACCCGATATCTGTCTTGCAATCTCTCCAAAAATGAGATCACAGAAGTTGTATGGTTTATTATAAACCAGTGACAGTGCAGCCGATAATATAACAAGGCTTAACTCATCGAAGCCACCCTTCTTCGGTGCAAAAACGGTATTCATCACATGCCACAGAAACCTCCACTGTCCAAGTACCAGAGGCTTCTGAAACTGGTTCCCGCGCCTATCTCCCTATATTCCATTGTTGATGCTTATCAACGGGTGGTTTTAAAATTTATAATTGCTGGGGTCTAAGTGTGACTTACTAGTACTGAACCAAAAGGTTAGTAGGCGGTAAGTTGGACCTAGAGTCGTTCTTAAAGAGAAACTGAATTGAAACGGAGGTGATCCAATCAATCTTTCTTTTCTAGTAAATGTTTTAAAAGAGTGCGTTGGGGGTTTTGGTTCAGTTAATTAAGTAAACTAAATAAGCGAATAAAATGTAATAAGATGTCAGATAATGCAAAGTAGTATTTGTTGTGAGTTCGTTAGTTAATAATTTTGGGATGATGACTCTTACGGGAAAATGATTAACTAAATTGGGTTGCTTATGAGATTCAATAACTTATGGTATAACCAATAGATTCCTTATTAGTCGGTTATCAACTAATATGTCACGAGGAACTAAGGTATCATGATTCTGACCAGACAGACAATGCTCAACTCTCCACACTCTCCTGTGAGGGAGTCAGTGGCCCATATTATTGAACGTATTCGTTCGTGGGCGAAGGAATAGAGTAGCAAGTCCATAACATGTCTAGCCGTTCTTAATACCACAATGATTATGAATCCATTAAACAACTAACTTAGAATTTGTGTCCGGATTTATTTAATTAATTTCTACCAATGAAACTTAAGCGTGATAAACGAGGGAAAGCATTTAGGTTTCTTGCGTATCTTACTTTAGGGTTTCATGGTTTTAAGCAAAAGTATCGGTTTAAGTTGGATTTTAAACTTGCCTTTCTCAATACAATTAACAAATCCCTAGGTTTTCGTAAATGGTCATTTAGCCTATAGCCTACCTAATCTAATCTAATCTAAACTAAAACAACTAATTAAAATGCTGATGGCTTTTTACAGAAAGTCAAACCCAGACCATGTCGGAAAATACTATGGTAGCTCACAACGTATTGAATTGTTTACCAATGTTTTCGTTGTGAGTTTAATTGCTTCGCGATGTTTACATGATAAGTACATTGTGATTGGAATTGTACAATACTCATGGCAAGTCCACGTAATCACATTGCATTTTATAATGCTTGCATGACGTTACAATTAAAAACATAGCTTTTACACAGATAACTATTGACCGAGTATTGAGGTTCGCGACTCCTCTTTACAAGGTTACAATCACGTTTGTTAATCGAAAGGCGAATATAAGTTTTAGGTTTAAAATCACAAGATAAGTCCGTTCATAAAGTTTCCAATTTTATAACGTCGATCAATAATACAACTACCTTCGGTCGTTACCGGCTTCCATATATTTGTACTATGCTCAAAAGCATTTCCAATACTATACCGAGTAATCAGTCGAATAGGGGCCGTCATATTATCTCACGACGTATTCAAAGTCATCCCACAATCATATATACTAACTACATCACAAAAAATACAATAGTAATCTACTCGCTAATCATGGTAATAACGATCGCAAACATAATTAAAGCAAACATGTTTAATTAAGATAGATAAGGATAGAGATAACCGAGATTAATATGCGAGAAGGAATAGACTTGAATTAATGAGCGTAACTCCAAGCATACACCAAAGATTACAACACGTTCCTAGCTTTCTTTCTATTCTAAACAAAGTTATAAACTAATCTAATGTTAAATTTAAAATAAGAAAGTAGAATAAGAAAGTAAGAAAGTGATATGACTAGTGCATATGGGACATTTTGAAATGAAGCCTAAAGCCTCCTATTTATAGGTGAGCTTTGGCACCCATTAGCATCTTGAGGTGCATGTTAGCAAAAGGTAGCTAAAAGGGTGCACCGGGTACCGTACAACACGAAAAGTAGGCGCACCAGGTACCAAAAGTTACCAAAAACGGAAACAGAGGCGAGTACAGGCCAGCCAGTGGCTCCACCTGTCCAGCCGGCGGCGGTGGTGGTGAGGCCGGCGGCGTGGGCCCACCCCCGCCCCGTTGCGTCGTTTGTTGCTTCGTTTCTTGATTCGTGCGTGTTTTCTTCGTTATACGTCCGTTTGAGTTGATTCTTTTTTTGTTGGATTCGTAATTTAAAAAAGAAGATTTTGACATAGGATAGGCCCTGAAATGAGGTCCCTAGCTCCAGATATTGCATACGGATCATTTGGATCTTCCGGCGGGCGCGAAATCTTCATTTTTTACCCGTTTTGGTTGATTCTTCTTTTGTTGGATCCGAATTTTGAAAACGAACATCTTGGAAATAATGGATGTTGGTGAAGGGCATTTTGGTCTTGAAATCCCGTTTTTATGCCTTGAATCTTCAAACGTGTGTGGAATCTTCGTTTCACATCCGTTTTACTTGATTTTTATCGTGCAACCTCGTTTTGACCTTCTTGGCATAATGTTACTGATTTGTGCAATATTGGAGTTAATATGCCAAGAATCGTTCCAGAATGAGAGAGATATCGGTAGTAAAAACGTGACTTTTTACGCGATATCAAGTATCCCACACTTAGAACTTTGCTTGTCCTCAAGCAAACTAACATTCAACATGGTTAAAGATAAGCAGATAATGAAATATTTTAAGACGGGAACTTTTTACTAAGGGGGGTTTTGGAAAAATAAAGATATTTGATATTTTAGAAAGCAAGGTTGTAATCTTTAGGAGCATGCTTTTGATCATTGATCATTGATACATGACTAGGCGATCCTCTCAAGGTGGTCACTCCAATCACTCAAAGTGTTTAGGGTTTCCTATTCTAGCATTTATCAATCACTCAGAACGCCAGTCATGTATTGTTTATCATCATAGGCTTGATCGAGTATCAAATCGTTACCTTTTGGTGAGCGCGAAGTCGATCTAGCCACAATCATTCTAAGGGAAGTGATGTAGGGTTTTTGGGATGGAATGTTGGTGATGTGAGAGGAGTTTTGTTGGGTTTTCTTTTTGGTGAAGCGGAAAGCTGAAAATTTTTGAATTTTTTGGGAGGATTGACGCCTTCTTTCTATTTTGGGCGGAGTCTTCTTTCTCCATTTGACTTTCTTTACTTCGAATTTTCTTGAGACTTTTTCTATCCTTTTGACGTCATATCCTTGATTTTTTTCTCTTTTTTTTTTTTTTTTTGGAACTTTGTAGGAAGTTTGAGGGATGTTTTTGAGTGGGTAAAGGGGTAACGTGCTTATTTTGGGTGTATGGATGGGTTCAAGAATGATGTGATTCGATCTCCTTTTTGACTCACAAGTTCGGATTCGAAATGCATAATAAGAGCAAGTTCTGATTCTAAACGCATACATCGGCACACTCAAGAATCGAAAAAGTGAAGCATTAAAAGTGAATGTTTTTCATATGGCTCAAGATACCTCACGAATCGAAACTTGGTTTGTTGTGTGCTTAGTCATGCTGTAACACCTGGTCAAAAAGTCAACTTGCGCGTCAAATTTAAACTTTTAATCTTCGTACTAAGTACGCGTTATTACCACGGAATTTAAAATTTTATATATAATATATATAATACGATGGAGTACTCAGAAAAACGCGCCCAAACTTCAATGTCAAAAATCTCGAAACTAATATTTTATTTGTTAGACGAAATATTATAATTTGGGACAACGCAGAACCGAATATAAAAAGTAAATTTTAACAAAGTATTTTTATAAAATACTTCCACTAATAAACATTTGGAAGTAACATAAATAAATTTTAGAATTTAAAATATTATTTTGAACTACGAGCGAGTGCGAAAATACGGGTATTTTGTACTGCGGTTGGAGACCACAGTATACAAAAGTGGGAGCTGAGTTTAACAAAACCCAACCCCCACCTCTTTTCTCCTTTCATTTTCCTCATCTTCTTCTTTTCTCCATCCATTTTTCTCTCTAAAATATCACCACCAACCACCACCACCACCGCCGGCCGACCACCGCCGCCACCGTCACCAACATTTTCGGAATCACCTTCACGAGTGGAACAACATTAACAAAGGCAACATCATCGTTTTCTTTCTCGTTTGGCCTCGATTCGCATTTGTAAGAATTTCTCAAATTCTTAGATTTAATCATTTTGAAGTAATGTTTTAGTGTAATGATGATTACATAACTTACTTATAACCTAAACAACAAGGAAAACATGATTTTACAGCTTGAAAATACGTTAGATTTGCGATTTTGATCGGAAAAACGCGACAGCCGCGAGTTTCTGGGCTGGTGTTCATCCATGCGACACAACGCTTGTGTCGCATGTTGTGTCGCATAATTCCATTTGTGTCGTATCTTATGTCGCATAAACTACCCATGCGACACAACGCTTGTGTCGTACTCTATGTCGCACCTTGTGTCGTATTTCCATACGACACAACCCTTATGTCGCTATTGATTTAGCATCGCAAGCTTTTGCGACACAACCACTGTGTCGCAGAGCTCTTGTGTCGCACTCCATGCGACACAACCCTTGTGTCGCATGACACGTTTTTGTGTCGCATGTTATGTCGCAGAAAACAGAAAGTTTAAAAACTCACATTTCCACTAAGTGTCGAGACCCTAAATTTTATCACTTGATTTCACCCAATTTCAAGTCCAGATGCGTTTTTCCTTAAAGCAATATAGTAGAAATAAAAATTTTCCAAGCTGACCTGGCAGCTCGACCCCAGCCAGGGGCTCTGCCCCTTGGACCCCGCCAGGGGCTGCCGCCCCTTGGACCCCGCTAACCAGGGGCGCTGCCCCCGGACCCCCGTACACCATTCCCAGACTTCAACAACAAATGCATACATGAACAACTCGCTTAGACAAACTGATTTGTCTCATACTTATATAACCTCACGTGTTTAGGACACTAGAAGGTTACCATTCGGACGTCGCGCGTATCATCGTATCGCTAACAACTCACAGGTGAGTTTCATAGCCCCACTCTTTCAACTGTTTTACTGTTTTCGGGGTGAAACACATGCTCAATAACTGCTTTTAAATTATATTAATAATCTTTAATAATTCACAATTATCTTTATTACTGCATGTAATACGAAATGTGTAATACTTAGGAATTACACCCTTAACATTGTTTTAGAACAATACCAGTACTCAACCTAGATAGGTTGCAATCGTACCCTGTTAGATTATTGGAAAACGAATACCAACACATAACTGATGTAGTTATCCTAATCTTTTCGCTATATTGTCACGGGACAATATTATTGAATACCTTAGAACTAGTTAGTTCTACTTACACTAGACAACATCTATACTGTTATTAGTTTTAGTTATTCTTTAGGAACTAAAACTGTCGATACTCTTCGTTATCACTAGAACGGGAACTGGACTTAGGTGAACATTTCCCTGAGACTCCGATACATATACTTGCTAGGCTTTAGGCTAGGAGTATACAATATTATCATACATTAGTACAGATTCCGCATATCAATACAACTCAACTGGTGACGACTCTGGCTCAGGATGTAATCCAACCAGGGATGGTCCCCCGGCTCAGGATGTAATCCAACCGTGTGGGGGTGTCACCTGATGAATATCTACATACAATTATACGATCTACTCAGTCGGGCAGTCGTAGTACTGCTGACTTAAATATTATTTGCAAGAACAACGCCAGAATGGCACTCTCACATTTTCACTCACGACTAGCTATCATGACGATGCCACGGTAAAGTGGGCACAAAACGATGCCACGGTATTGCAGTGGGCACAAGTACGATATCGCGGTAAAGCGATACACTCGATGTGGCACGGGCTTATGCGCCGTGATCCGCACTTACCTACAATCAATGGATCAGCGAGTTATACTCGGGGTTCACAAGAAGAACGGGTCGGTGGAGTTTCCACGCGAGGCCGTTAGCTTACTTCAATCAGATGGTTGCTGCTTGCACCATATTTCACATAATCAATATAGATCTGCGGATCTACAATCAGATGGTTGCTGCTTGCATCATAATTCACAAAATCCAACATAGTTCTGCGTAACTACAATTATTTGTTATATTACTACACAGCCATACAAGTACTCAATGGTTATAAGGCATGTATTGCCTCACGTTATAGACACAATTACTACCTGATAGGTATTCAAGGCATGGATTGCCAAACATATATATGTACTTAGGTACATGACTCGAACACTTAGATACGAGATACCTCGATTTGACGTGTACACATTTGGTGCTGCAAAACTTCAAAATAAAACGTATCAAGATGACTGAAATTGAAACTACTTTTCAAAACTTACAGGGTTTTATTATATCATGATTTTAACTTACAATCCTATGAACTCACCAGCTTTATAGCTGACCTGTTTTAGCATGTGTTCTCAGGTGCCCAGCAGGATTAGGATTACTTCAAGATTATGCTAGCTCGAGTCGCATGATTTCAAACGTTTGGGACAACTCTGCATTTACTTTTGTATTATCAAATTATGTATTTGGAATTCACTGTCAAACTCATAACGTTGTAAACGTTCTATTTTGAGAAATGTATAATTATTTTCAAACGTCTCATTTAGAGTCGTTCATTATGTATCTTATGCTGTGATATTTGATTTAGTAACACCCGACCCGACAGCTTCCGCAAACCGAAATTTGAGGGTGTTACAGATTGGTATCAGAGCCTAAGGTTGTAGTGAACTAGGTTGCATTTAGTGGGCCTAGACTATGACCGTTAGGCAGTATTCCTCGTTAGGTATGACCGGTTCAGGGATCTCATCATACGAGTTTAATTTAACATAGCGTAGCTAACTATGTACAATTAAATAAAGATGATGCGATATTTGAAAGGGGTTATACTGAATTGGGAATGCGTAGTTGACTCTGATTGTTATGTGCTAGACATCCTAGGCTATTATATGTACTGTAGGTATGTATGAATAGGCCTTACATGGGTAATACTTTTACGTACTTATATATATATATTGAGTATATATATACAATCAATTCCACTTAACCAATACATACTCGCGAAGAGGCACATCGCCGTCTTCCTAACTATCACGACTCGACACTTTTCTCCGTATACACGCATAGGAGAATATCACAATTATCACTGAGCCTCGGGAAGGAGGTACAAACGTTATCAATGGGAATGGAAAGCCGCACATGCTAAACCTTCACGAAACTTAAAACGAACTGATAACTTTTAAATCCTGACCATATGGATCACAATTGGATTAGTGTTGACTAAGTCCGCAACAAAATTATCTCGAATCACAACTTGATCACGTAGATCAACAAATTCAATCATGCGGTACTTTGACCCCTACATTTTTGCCTTTGGGCTACAACTGAGAAATTCGAACTTCAAACACATTTTCGCTTTGGGGCTACAATTAAACAACACATGGCACGTGGTGTCACATCATGCTTTCAAGCACAACACATGGTATGTTGATACCACAATATGGGCACGTTAGTGCAAACCTCATAGTAGTCGATACTACAAATCATAGCATGTTGATGCTATATTCACCGTACATGAGTACTGCAATTACTGTGCCGCGGGCACTTCATTACGGCACGTGGTGCTGCATTCTATAGTACTTCGGTACTACAATCACAATACATTGGTATTGAAATCACGGTGCTGATAGCACTGCATTACAGTACGTTGATTACTACATTCCGGTGCTTTAGGCACTGCATTTCATAATACTTTGGTAATACAATTACAAAACATCAGTATTTCTATTACGGTGCTGATAGCACTGCATTATAGCACTAGGTGCTACATCAATTATACATGTAGACTTGTTATAGTCGCATGTATGACTTACATATATATACATATACACTTACTTAACTGGGCACGAGGTGCCACACCTGACTTTTATAATGAACGTATACTGGTATAGGTACGTGTACGCCATATATGTATATACGACCAAATAAGCATGTAATGCTTTAATCAATAAATACACAATGATGTCACCACACACATGGGTTGTGTTTGTGGACCCCATTTCAACATCCCACTTGACACTGTAGGTGTCACACTCACCGGCATGAATGGCCGTATGTTATGTTAGTGCTACACTGTAGTCTGTAGGACTACCCACAACAATATAGTCTTAGCTGGTTACAACGAAAACACAATTTGGTCGTCATTACAACTACACATTGGGAATACAAGCTACTTAATGACAACACTCGGAAAAACGTGAGGTTCGAGACAACTTAACTAAGGTTAACTCAGCACAGTTACTGAAACTGTTGCATCAAAGTCACAAAAGGCCAGAAATAGGTCTGCCACCTACAATATCGAAAACTTCAACATCAAGGATCTTAGGATCCAGTGCTACTCATTTAAGAACTCAAGTGAACTATTTATGTCACTGTAATAACCTTAATCTTTGAATAAAGATCTCACGCTTTGTCGTTTTCTTCTTGTTTAAGAATCATGCCTCCTAGACAACAAACTTTCACTCAAGCTGAGTGTGACCAAATCATTAATCAAGCAGTGGCTGAGGCTCTAGCTACTCGGAACCAAACAAGGCCCTGCACCTTTATGGATTTCCTGAGGTGCGCACCACCAAACTTCGTCGGAACTGAAGGAGCTGTTGGATTAATCCAATGGTTCGAGAGAATGGAATCTATATTCCGCGTTAGCGACTGTTCCAATGACTGCAAAGTCATGTATGCCACATACACCCTCCAGGATGATGCTTCTACCTGGTGGAATTTCTATACCCGAGCTGTAGGGGCTGACACAGCACATGCACTCCCGTGGGAGGAACTGAAGCGAATCATGAGGGACAAGTATTGCCCCATTCAGGAACTTTACAAACTCGAGAACGAACTTTGGTACCTCACCGTAAAAGACAACGACATCGAAACATACACCAACCGTTTCCATCAACTATCACACCTGTGCCCAAATATAGTAAACCCTGAGAACCGACGAATAGAAAAGTACATCGGCGGACTTCCGTCATCAATCGAGGGAATGGTCACCGCCTCTAAACCCACTACTATACAAGAGGCCGAACTTATGGCCCACAGACTCATGGCACAGGTGGTTCGACGCGAAGCACGTGCAGCTGAAAACAACCAAGGAAAATGGAACGGAGATTCCAGTACCCGTCGTAACCCAACATATCAACCCGAACCCTTAAGGACCTACGCCCCCGAACACAACGAGAAACGAGGCTATGCGGGTAACAAACCATTTTGTCACGGCTGCAAGCGTCATCATGACGGATTTTGCGGATTGCCCTGCGAAAGATGCCAACGATATGGACACGTAATCCGGGACTGCAAAGTTCCCGCCAATCCCGACTCTCGAAGGGTATGCTTCAAATGTAAGGAACCTGGTCACTACAAGAAGGATTGCCCAAAAAGACGCAGAATTCACTTAATCGACTCCGAGTAAATCAAATAAATCTCCAACAAAAATGTAAGTACAATTTCTTCTCGAAAACATAACCCTCCAATTATAGATTCGTTAAACGCGTAATTATTATTTACGATATCATTTTTATATATCAACCTAATGTCGATTACATCTTAGGGCTAGATGACCTAGGCCCACATAAAAAATAAAAAAATAATAAAAAAAAAAAACCCCCCAAAGTTTGCTTTCAGCAGACCAATCGATAGAGCTCTCATCAACCAGACTCAATGTTTACTTTCAGTAGACTAATCGACCCAACGATAAATCTCTCATCCCCGATATAACGACTTACAAAACAGTCACTATGTGACAACCATCTAGTCCCGAATGGACTACGACGTAAACGGTTACCGAATAACCACAAAATAATCATACACCAAACAGATAATACGGTCAGAATATGACTACAACGATAAACCGCGACTCAGTCATGGATTGACTGCCATTCAACTCCATTATAAGACATGATATGTCTGCAATCTTTTCGACAAATACCTCGTACGTGCATTGCTCCCCAGACCACGCGCGACCCTGACCTCACTTTAAATTTCGGGACGAAATTTTCTTAACAGGGGGAGAATGTAACACCTGGTCAAAAAGTCAACTTGCGCGTCAAATTTAAACTTTTAATCTTCGTACTAAGTACGCGTTATTACCACGGAATTTAAAATTTTATATATAATATATATAATACGATGGAGTACTCAGAAAAACGCGCCCAAACTTCAATGTCAAAAATCTCGAAACTAATATTTTATTTGTTAGACGAAATATTATAATTTGGGACAACGCAGAACCGAATATAAAAAGTAAATTTTAACAAAGTATTTTTATAAAATACTTCCACTAATAAACATTTGGAAGTAACATAAATAAATTTTAGAATTTAAAATATTATTTTGAACTACGAGCGAGTGCGAAAATACGGGTATTTTGTACTGCGGTTGGAGACCACAGTATACAAAAGTGGGAGCTGAGTTTAACAAAACCCAACCCCCACCTCTTTTCTCCTTTCATTTTCCTCATCTTCTTCTTTTCTCCATCCATTTTTCTCTCTAAAATATCACCACCAACCACCACCACCACCGCCGGCCGACCACCGCCGCCACCGTCACCAACATTTTCGGAATCACCTTCACGAGTGGAACAACATTAACAAAGGCAACATCATCGTTTTCTTTCTCGTTTGGCCTCGATTCGCATTTGTAAGAATTTCTCAAATTCTTAGATTTAATCATTTTGAAGTAATGTTTTAGTGTAATGATGATTACATAACTTACTTATAACCTAAACAACAAGGAAAACATGATTTTACAGCTTGAAAATACGTTAGATTTGCGATTTTGATCGGAAAAACGCGACAGCCGCGAGTTTCTGGGCTGGTGTTCATCCATGCGACACAACGCTTGTGTCGCATGTTGTGTCGCATAATTCCATTTGTGTCGTATCTTATGTCGCATAAACTACCCATGCGACACAACGCTTGTGTCGTACTCTATGTCGCACCTTGTGTCGTATTTCCATACGACACAACCCTTATGTCGCTATTGATTTAGCATCGCAAGCTTTTGCGACACAACCACTGTGTCGCAGAGCTCTTGTGTCGCACTCCATGCGACACAACCCTTGTGTCGCATGACACGTTTTTGTGTCGCATGTTATGTCGCAGAAAACAGAAAGTTTAAAAACTCACATTTCCACTAAGTGTCGAGACCCTAAATTTTATCACTTGATTTCACCCAATTTCAAGTCCAGATGCGTTTTTCCTTAAAGCAATATAGTAGAAATAAAAATTTTCCAAGCTGACCTGGCAGCTCGACCCCAGCCAGGGGCTCTGCCCCTTGGACCCCGCCAGGGGCTGCCGCCCCTTGGACCCCGCTAACCAGGGGCGCTGCCCCCGGACCCCCGTACACCATTCCCAGACTTCAACAACAAATGCATACATGAACAACTCGCTTAGACAAACTGATTTGTCTCATACTTATATAACCTCACGTGTTTAGGACACTAGAAGGTTACCATTCGGACGTCGCGCGTATCATCGTATCGCTAACAACTCACAGGTGAGTTTCATAGCCCCACTCTTTCAACTGTTTTACTGTTTTCGGGGTGAAACACATGCTCAATAACTGCTTTTAAATTATATTAATAATCTTTAATAATTCACAATTATCTTTATTACTGCATGTAATACGAAATGTGTAATACTTAGGAATTACACCCTTAACATTGTTTTAGAACAATACCAGTACTCAACCTAGATAGGTTGCAATCGTACCCTGTTAGATTATTGGAAAACGAATACCAACACATAACTGATGTAGTTATCCTAATCTTTTCGCTATATTGTCACGGGACAATATTATTGAATACCTTAGAACTAGTTAGTTCTACTTACACTAGACAACATCTATACTGTTATTAGTTTTAGTTATTCTTTAGGAACTAAAACTGTCGATACTCTTCGTTATCACTAGAACGGGAACTGGACTTAGGTGAACATTTCCCTGAGACTCCGATACATATACTTGCTAGGCTTTAGGCTAGGAGTATACAATATTATCATACATTAGTACAGATTCCGCATATCAATACAACTCAACTGGTGACGACTCTGGCTCAGGATGTAATCCAACCAGGGATGGTCCCCCGGCTCAGGATGTAATCCAACCGTGTGGGGGTGTCACCTGATGAATATCTACATACAATTATACGATCTACTCAGTCGGGCAGTCGTAGTACTGCTGACTTAAATATTATTTGCAAGAACAACGCCAGAATGGCACTCTCACATTTTCACTCACGACTAGCTATCATGACGATGCCACGGTAAAGTGGGCACAAAACGATGCCACGGTATTGCAGTGGGCACAAGTACGATATCGCGGTAAAGCGATACACTCGATGTGGCACGGGCTTATGCGCCGTGATCCGCACTTACCTACAATCAATGGATCAGCGAGTTATACTCGGGGTTCACAAGAAGAACGGGTCGGTGGAGTTTCCACGCGAGGCCGTTAGCTTACTTCAATCAGATGGTTGCTGCTTGCACCATATTTCACATAATCAATATAGATCTGCGGATCTACAATCAGATGGTTGCTGCTTGCATCATAATTCACAAAATCCAACATAGTTCTGCGTAACTACAATTATTTGTTATATTACTACACAGCCATACAAGTACTCAATGGTTATAAGGCATGTATTGCCTCACGTTATAGACACAATTACTACCTGATAGGTATTCAAGGCATGGATTGCCAAACATATATATGTACTTAGGTACATGACTCGAACACTTAGATACGAGATACCTCGATTTGACGTGTACACATTTGGTGCTGCAAAACTTCAAAATAAAACGTATCAAGATGACTGAAATTGAAACTACTTTTCAAAACTTACAGGGTTTTATTATATCATGATTTTAACTTACAATCCTATGAACTCACCAGCTTTATAGCTGACCTGTTTTAGCATGTGTTCTCAGGTGCCCAGCAGGATTAGGATTACTTCAAGATTATGCTAGCTCGAGTCGCATGATTTCAAACGTTTGGGACAACTCTACATTTACTTTTGTATTATCAAATTATGTATTTGGAATTCACTGTCAAACTCATAACGTTGTAAACGTTCTATTTTGAGAAATGTATAATTATTTTCAAACGTCTCATTTAGAGTCGTTCATTATGTATCTTATGCTGTGATATTTGATTTAGTAACACCCGACCCGACAGCTTCCGCAAACCGAAATTTGAGGGTGTTACACATGCGATGCTCTTTATGGGATTGTCAAACTTGTTTTTCAAAAGAACTTATATTTTATTTTTCTTTCTTCCCCAAAGTAAATCATTCTTTAAAATTTTTCATTTTCTACATATTTTTAACTTAGTTTTTGAAAAATTTTGTTTACTTTTATGGAGAAGCAAGGTCTAATAAAGAGCAACGATTTAGAATCAAGTATATACCAATATCCAATTAACAGTAGTGCAACTACTGCTATCCCACACTTAAGGGAACATCGTCCTCGATGTTATACTAAGCTCTGAATGGGGTAAAATCCTACACTTAGGGTTTTAAACATCTAAGACTCATTCTTCCAGTGTGTGTGTTGGGGTTGAATCCCACACTTAGTGATAAGCATAATGGATATTGTATATTTAAAACGAATGAAAGATATGGCATAGAAGTACTCCCCGGTAGTTGCAGTATTCTTTCGGTTGCATCTGCTGGATACCGTCTTTCTTGGTGTTTCTTTGATCAAGTCTTCTTGTGATTGGTCTCGTGAGTGTGAACACGTCGGATATACTATTCTTTGGTTGTTGATGCTTCCTTGCAGGCTGGAGCATTCTTTGTATGATCCGAGTGTGAAAGATAGTCGGAGATTTCATCACTTCTTGGAAAGTAAAATTGCAGAAATGTAAAAACAAACACGGGTTGCCTCCCGAGAAGCGCTCTTTTAAAGTCGAGAGCTCGACTTAGTCCTTTTCTTCTTCAGATGATGCTTGATGCATCAGTAGTGGTGGCGTGGTCACTGTGGTTCTTTGGTAGAGAGTATCGTGGTGGATAGTACTGTAGGAATTGCTCTATCATGTCAGCAATGAGAGTTGGTGGGTTGGTGGATAGCATTCTGAAGCTTTTGAAGTGATCGGTGGCGAGTCGGTCGAGGATTGCCATTCCATAGCAGATGTATCGAACTGCCCTTGTGACTGGTCCGTTTGGGTCAATTCGAGTGCAGGTGTAAGTTTGAACTATTTCACGCTGTGGGTGATTTCTTCCTATCGAGGCGATTAAAGCCATGAATTCGGTTTTCACTTCTTCAAAATCATTAGCCCAAGGGTCTCCTCCGAAGGATCTAGTTGCTTGGCACACTTGTCTGATTAGTTGATGTTGCTCGTGGTTGAAAGGAAAATCCGAGTCGGTGAAGATGCAAATTAACTTGCTGAATATCTCACGATATCCATTTCGGTAGACGTCGAGTTCTACGTCTTCTTCTTGGTACATTTCGCGCAGTCGGGTAGTCACATAAGTGGCTAAATTGATTTGCGACATGTGCGGGATGAATCTCGGTACCTCACGAGTTTCCTCTTCATAGGCTGGCTCGTTCAGCTCATCAATTATTAGTTCAATGTGGTGCCCAATGGTGGATTGAATGACGATCCTGCAGTTCTCTGATGCTGTGAGGTGCTCTCCAGTTTCGATGAGATCTAGAAGAGTTCTAAGATCTCCCACCATTCTGATGTCGGCATAACTTCTTGGGTTCCCTGTGGCTCTTTCCAGATTGGTTCTCATTGATGCAAGAATAGCACTTTGACTTGATGAGTACGGAAAAGTTGATCCGGCTAAGGCACAATATACTTTTTGGTATATTCGCCTTTAGTTTCCGTAGAATTCGATTTCTCCCATTGGGTAGTTGGGTCTTTCTCGCTGTCGAGTTTCTCTGGTAAGTTGTTCTTGAAGCAGGTCAGAGAATGCTCGAATGTTTCTCCGAAGAGTGCTAGGCTCTGGTTCTCCATAATTGGCAAGGTATGAATCGTAGTCTCGTATGATTGCCCTTATCATGTGTCTCTGGGCGGTGTTATATTCATTGGTTGATTCTTTGATGGCCTCCACGATGATTCGGACATCGTTGTATTCGTCAATCATCTCGATCATGTCTTGATGACTATCTATCAGAGGAAGTTCTAGTCTCTCAGTTGCGACAGCAGGGGAATTTGGTGGAGTAAGAGGAGGTTGTGGAATAGAGTGTTCATCAAGAGTGATGTTGACGTAATCGTCATCGCATTCACTATTGCAGTCGGAGTCCTTATCACGTGAATCTGGAAATTGGTGGAGTTCTTCGTCTGAGGGTGCGTTGTTGATGGGTCGAGAACTATCTATTTCGATGGTTCGGACTTCGGTTGTTATGTCATGAATGTTCTCTTCGGCAAAGCTTCCTGGTTGACGTGCCTTGTATGCTGAAATTCTCTGCAGTAGTTTGGCATACTGGTCTGGGTGTGGTGATGAACGGAGTCCTTCTTCAAAGATTTCTATGTCTCGGAGTCAGGTTCTGGTGAAGGGTTTTGATGGATCGAGATAGGAATTTAGGATGTTTCCCATTCTTTTAAGATGAGAGGATCTGAGCTCTTGACGGATGACTCCGTAATCAACTGATTCTTCTGATGAAGAGCAGTCATCACAGTTTTGTATTCTTTTAACTTCGGCCATTTGTGGCGAATCAGTGTGATCTTCATCTTCTTCCATTTCTTCCTCTTCCTCTTCTTCTTCCTCTTCAGGGTCAGATTCAATTTCTTCATCTCTTCATCTGCTTCCTCGTATTCTTCCTCTTCTGGGTCGTATTCAGTGTCAGAAATGAGAACTGATGATCGGGTGAATTGCGATTCCTCCTCTGGTTCTGATTCATCATCGGAACAGACTTTTCCTGTGGATATAGCACAACATTCTTCCTCTTCTGGGGTGCATTCCGGTTGGTCGATCTTGTAAGTGATGCTTTCACCATGCGATCGTAAAACAATCGTGTGGTTATACACATCAATCACTGCTCTAGCTGTATTCATGAATGGTCTTCCAAGGATAATTGGGATGTTTATGTCCTCGTGGATATCCATTACCACGAAATCCGTTGGAAAGAAAAATTTGTCAACTTGAACAAGGACATTCTCAGCTATTCCCTTGGGGTATCTAACAGATTGGTCGGCTAGCTGGACGGTCATCTTAGTGGGTTTCAAGTTTTCAAGTTCTAGCATTTTAAACAGGGAGTAGGGCATAAGGTTAATGCTGGCTCCTAAGTCAGCTAAAGAGCTCATATTTCCGGAATTGTAGATAGAACAAGGGAGTGTAAATCTACCAGTATCTCCTAATTTTTCGGGAAGGCTGTTTTTAAGTAGGGCTGAGGTTTCAGAACTAAGGGGAATGTTGTTCACTTCAGGCAATTTATCTTTGGTAGATAGCAATTTTCTAATATACTTATTACGACCAGGAACTCTAGACATGGTATCAAGGAATTTTCCATCTAACTTAAAGGATGACAGTTTCTTAGGTTGAACTTTAAGTATAGCGGGGTAAGGGATTCTAACCTCTTTGTTCATGGTTTGAGTGGTTTCCACAGCTGGTATCTTGACCTTTGGTTCTTCCTTTACTGGAACAGCAGCAGGTGGAGTAGTGGCTGCTTCCTTTGGTGTTGTAAGTTGCTTTGCTTCCTCAACATGCGGATTTTGAACCGTGTTGCTGGGCAAACTACCTCGGGGTCTATTCTCAATACGTTGTGCCAATTATCCAATTTGAGCTTCCAAATTCTTTAGCACAGCCAATTGATTTCTCATGAAGAGGTCGGCTTGATCTTGTCTAGTAGACGTCTTTTGGTTGAGCAGGTGATGACCTTGCATGAATTGGGTGAAGGCGTCGTCTGAACTTGAAGCTGGGGCATTTGTCTTGGTGGTTTGTTCAGTGGTTTGGTTTGTGTCGGAAGTGGGTGCAGGAAGTGCAAGGGGTTGATTATAAGAAAGTTGTGGCTGTTGTTGGTAAGGTGGATATCTAGGTGGGTATCGGGGTTGGTATGGTTGTTGGTTGTTTCTCGGCGGAAAGGGAGGTCCTCTAGGTTGGTTGTTGTTTTGGTTGAAACCGGGTGGTCGAGCTGGAAACTGAGCATAGTAGACGGTGCCATCTGCTTCTTCGTATTCAACTTGGTATTCGCCAGATGGTTGCGGTTTGGTGCAGTGTTGACAGACTTGCACTTGGTGTACTTGGTGCTGTTGTTTCTTAAGTTCTCCAAACTGTTTGACGAGCGAGTCCATTTTCTCTGTCAGTGTCTTAATTGCTTCGACTGGAATCAGGTTTGAAGCAGCGATAGGTTTAGAAGATGTTGAGTGATCTCCAGAATTCCAATCGTGGTGGTGCATAGTCATGTTTTCTATCAGGTTCCATCCTTCTTCGTCGGTCTTTGCCATGAAGCTTCCTTGTGCAGCAGCATCGAGGGTAGTTCGGTGGTTAGGATCTAAACCATTGTAGAAAGTGCACAATTGTGCCGACTTATCGAGTCGGTGATTAGGGCATTTCTTTAAGGCTCCTTTGAATCTTTCCCATGCGGTATATAATGACTCATCGAAAGCTTGTCGAAAGTTCATGATGTCATTTCGGAGTTTGGTTTGTTTAGAAGGCGGAAAGTACTTGGTCAGAAACTTTGTCGCCATTGCAGTCCATGAAGGGATTGAGCCGGTCTCTAGACCTTCAAACCATGTTTGCGCATGATGGGTGAGTGAATAAGGGAAAAGGTATAAACGTATTGTGTCTTGGCCAATTCCGTTTTGCTTGTAGGAGTTTGAGAGAGAGATGAACTTGTCGAGGTGAGAGTTTGGGTCATCACTGGGCAATCCATGGAATTGACAGTGGTTTTGGATTAGTTGGATTATGTGGTGTTTAAGCTCGAAAGATTGACCAGGGGTTTCAGGGTAAAGAATTGGTCCTCCTCTTCCTTCGATAGAGGGTTTACTGTTGTCAGCGAGAGTGATGCGTTCAGCCATTGCTTGCTTAAATGCAGATTGCTTCTTTTCTCGTCGAATAGTGCGTATTATAAGTTCTGGATCGGAAAAGTTAAACAGTGGTGCAGATCTAGGGGAACAGGTCATAAACTAAAAGAAAAGACAATAAAGAAAATAAACAATAAAGGAAATGTTTTTGTTTTTTTTTAGAAGGTTTTATCCTAAGGGTTTACTAGAATTGGGATTGGTTGGGCCTCTGGATCGGACAGTTAGGCTCCCCGGCAGCGGCGCCAAAAACTTGTTGATGTTTATCAACGGGTGGTTTTAAAATTTATAATTGCTGGGGTCTAAGTGTGACTTACTAGTACTGAACCAAAAGGTTAGTAGGCGGTAAGTTGGACCTAGAGTCGTTCTTAAAGAGAAACTGAATTGAAACGGAGGTGATCCAATCAATCTTTCTTTTCTAGTAAATGTTTTAAAAGAGTGCGTTGGGGGTTTTGGTTCAGTTAATTAAGTAAACTAAATAAGCGAATAAAATGTAATAAGATGTCAGATAATGCAAAGTAGTATTTGTTGTGAGTTCGTTAGTTAATAATTTTGGGATGATGACTTTTACGGGAAAACGATTAACTAAATTGGGTTGCTTATGAGATTCAATAACTTATGGTATAACCAATAGATTCCTTATTAGTCGGTTATCAACTAATATGTCACGAGGAACTAAGGTATCATGATTCTGACCAGATAGACAATGCTCAACTCTCCACACTCTCCTGTGAGGGAGTCAGTGGCCCATATTATTGAACGTATTCGCTCGTGGGCGAAGGAATAGAGTAGCAAGTCCATAACATGTCTAGCCGTTCTTAATACCACAATGATTATGAATCCATTAAACAACTAACTTAGAATTTGTGTCCGTACTTATTTAATTAATTTCTACCAATGAAACTTAAGAGTGATAAACGAGGGAAAGCATTTAGGTTTCTTGCGTATCTTACTTTAGGGTTTCATGGTTTTAAGCAAAAGTATCGGTTTAAGTTGGATTTTAAAGTTGCCTTTCTCAATACAATTAACAAATCCCTAGGTATTCGTAAATGGTCATTTAGCCTATAGCCTACCTAATCTAATCTAATCTAAACTAAAACAACTAATTAAAATGCTGACGGCTTTTTACAGAAAGTCAAACACAGACCATGTCGGAAAATACTATGGTAGCTCACAACGTATTGAATTGTTTACCAATGTTTCCGTTGTGAGTTTAATTGCTTCGCGATGTTTAAATGATAAGTACATTGTGATTGGAAGTGTACAATACTCATGGCAAGTCCACGTAATCACATTGCATTTTATAATGCTTGCATGACGTTACAATTAAAAACATAGCTTTTACACAGATAACTATTGACCGAGTATTGAGGTTCGCGACTCCTCTTTACAAGGTTACAATCACGTTTGTTAATCGAAAGGCGAATATAAGTTTTAGGTTTAAAATCACAAGATAAGTCCGTTCATAAAGTTTCCAATTTTATAACGTCGAACAATAATACAACTACCTTCGGTCGTTACCGGCTTCCATATATTTGTACTATGCTCAAAAGCATTTCCAATACTATACCGAGTAATCAGTCGAATAGGGGCCGTCATATTATCTCACGACGTATTCAAAGTCATCCCACAATCATATATACTAACTACATCACAACAAATACAATAGTAATCTACTCGCTAATCATGGTAATAACGATCGCAAACATAATTAAAGCAAACATGTTTAATTAAGATAGATAAGGATAGAGATAACCGAGATTAATATGCGAGAAGGAATAGACTTGAATTAATGAGCATAACTCCAAGCGTACACCAAAGATTACAACACGTTCCTAGCTTTCTTTTTATTCTAAACAAAGTAATAAACTAATCTAATGCTAAATTTAAAATAAGAAAGTAGAATGAGAAAGTAAGAAAGTGATATGACTAGTGCATATGGGACATTTTGAAATGAAGCCTAAAGCCTCCTATTTATAGGTGAGCTTTGGCTCACATTAGCATCTTGAGGTGCATGTTAGCAAAAGGTAGCCAAAAGGGTGCACCGGGTACCGTACAACACGAAAAGTAGGCGCACCGGGTACCGTACAACACGAAAAGTAGGCGCACCAGGTACCAAAAGTTACCAAAAACGGAAACCGAGGCTGGTACAGGCCAGCCGGCGGTGCCACCTGTCCAGCCGGCGGCGGTGGTGGTGAGGCCGGCGGCGGTGGGCCCACCCCCGCCCCGTTGCATCGTTTGTTGCTTCGTTTCTTGATTCGTGCGTGTTTTCTTCGTTATACGTCCGTTTGAGTTGATTCTTTTTTTGTTGAATTCATAATTCAAAAACAAAGATTTTGACATAGGATAGGACCTGAAATGAGGTCCCTTGCTCTAGATATTGCGTACGGATCATTTGGATCTTCCGGCGGGCGCGAAATCTTCATTTTTTACCCGTTTTGGTTGATTCTTCTTTTGTTGGATCCGAATTTTGAAAACGAACATCTTGGAAATAAGGATGTTGGTGAAGGGCATTTGAGTCTTGAAATCTCATTTTTATGCCTTGAATCTTCAAACGTGTGTGGAATCTTCGTTTCACATCCGTTTTACTTGATTTTTATCGTGCAACCTCGTTTTGACCTTCTTGGCATAATGTTACTGATTTGTGCTATATTGGAGTTAATATGCCAAGAATAGTTCCAGAATGAGAGAGATATCGGTATTAAAAACGTGACTTTTTACGCGATATCACCCATACGGCCGATTGCCCCCTCAATAAAGTCCATGGGCATCTCCAAATCCCCATTCTCTTGTTCTACAGTCCCCAGCTGTAATACCTCACGAAGATATCCAGCAGTAAACGCAACAGATTGACCATTAACCGTTGCCCGAATCTCTGGTGGATTGACAGATTGGTCATGCACGATATCCGTCCAGAAATCGTTCAGAATAGTCTGAGAAATAGGTGGATTGGCCGTAATAGCATATCTAATACGCGACCGTGCAAGAAAGCGAAGAATATCAGCCACCCTATCAGCCCTCTTGGCCTGTAGATTCAGATCTACTAGAATATTGTGGCTCTTATCAAATGGTCTCGCCATATCTGTATAATAAACACAAACAACATATTAAATGCACGTGTAATAGATTTTAAACTATAACATATTATGAATAGTAATTCATCTTACATCCTAGTTTAAATGCAAACTTATATATATAACTCGTTACATAAATAGTCTCAAGTCGTATACATATATTAAATCAATATATATAATATACCGCTAATATAAAATTAGGACACGCTACTCGATTACGTTTTGAATCGGTAGACTTTGGATATATATATATATACATTGTCATAGGAATCTAAAAATATACTAGTTATTACTTAAAAAGTCGTAACTCTAATAAAAACCCTTTTGTTTTAAAAAAAATTTTATAAGTTCTGGATTCGCATAAGACACCTAAGCGAATCGAGTTCAACTCGTTTTGCTTATCAATTCGCTTCGCTTATCAACTCGCGATTGGATCTGCAGCCAAGTGAACTCGCTAATCATGTCGATCTGCAGATCAACTCGTTGGTCGATCCGCTAATCAACTCGATCCGCTAGTCAACTCGCTGCGAGTTGAATCAAAGTTTCAACTCGTTCGATGAACAGCCGTCGCAAGTTTAAACTTAAAATCGATGATTTTGTTAGTTTTAACACGATCAAACGATATATTTACGTTTATTAAGGTTCGTTTAACATTAATCCTAAGGATTCGTGTTCTTACAAGCCGTTAATCTACGTGAATCGATCAATCATTAAACCGAAACCCTAAGTGCATAAAAACTTCGATTTTGCGTTAATTAGACAGTGAAATCCGTTGTATTTTACCTCAATATGTTCGCAATCTAAAGGTGAATAAAATCTACGGATCAAAAACTCGTTCTCCGCACTCGTAATATCGAAATCAAACGAAAACTACGTATCGCCTCGTTTCTCCTGGAAGCGGATTCGCTAAGTTGAAGTGAACTCGCGAATGATGTGGATCCGGTGATCTGTTGACTCGTTTGACCTCCCGTTTTATACCCTGTATCCGATTCGCGAGATTTAAAGTGGATCCGCAAGTTGACTAAGTCGACTCGCAGGAATAAATAAAAACGCGAATTAAATACTTAGTATAAATTAAAAAAAACCATCATTTGTACAAGTCTAAAATAAAATTATTTTTCACTTGTACTTGTTACGTTTGTTCAACTCAAAAATATTCAGTATAATTTAATTCCGAAGGGTAAAACCTAATAAACACAAAAACTTAAATTAAACATAAACTAAAATAAGATAAAAACACAATTATGTAAACATTGGTATTAAGTACCATTTTATTAATCACTTGAGCAAAACAAAATACATAAACAAAATGAATAAGAATTTATCTGCTTAGGGATCATATTAGAAATAATAAGCAATTAAGTATTTATTTAAAAGTCTAAGCAGATTGTTAGTATACATACCTTATGAAATTCAAATAAATTACTATAAAATTACAACTAAAATTTATCATTTATACATATATATTTATAAAACTATATCTTAGGTACCTTTATTGTGACACCCGACGATTTATGGTCACTCATTAACCTGCTAGAAACCCTAATTACGTGTGTTTAGTTTAGTATTCGAATAAATACTTATAATTACTTGTGACTAATTGTATATTTGTGTGAATATACGCTCCCGTAATTGTTTTATATTACGCTTACGTAATTAGTTGTAATTACGCGAAACAACCGGACGGAGTCCGACAAAACTATACGACGTTGGTGAAAAACTTTCCATAAATAACTCTAATCTATTTTTAGAAGTTTTTTACCATTATTTATTATTTTGTTAAAATAATACATGAAAAACTTAGGCGTTTCGGTTAAAACGTCTCAAACGCAGCAGAATCGCGCGGAACGCACCCGACAATCGAATGAAAACCAAAATATATTTTAAGAATTTAAAATATATCATTTAGAGTAAAACTTTCGTTTAAAATATCTCATTTGATGTTAATAATGAAAAACGTCCAATCAAAACGTTACGCGATTTTAAACTTCCGTAAACCATGCACGCAAATCGAGGCCAACGAATTATCGGAACATTTCTATAAGAGTTTTCAAGTATTATATTAAATATTTCAAGGGGAAATATCGAAATTTAAAATCGTTAAATAAAAACGTCAACTAAATATTTAACGTATGAATAAACGTCTAAACAATCGAGCAAACGAACGTAAAACGCAACAATTTAAGCTGGGAAGGAAAAATGACCAAAATGCCCTTGGTGGGACCACATGGGGGCCGGCCACCCCATGTGCCACCCCTCCCCTCACCCATTTGTCTTTCATGCAATATCAAATGATTACATTTTCTACCACATCCACACAAATTACATGCACTTCACATTTTACCATTATTCCACTCCACTATCACTTTCTATTTTTACTAAAATGCTCTCAAAATACTGAAGAAATCAGCCTCAAATAACCACCTTACACCTCCCTAAACCACCATTAAATCATCATCTCATTCAAAAAAACAAGAACTAGAAGAAAGGAATCAAGAACCACACTCTTTCTTCATTATCTTCATCTTCTTCAAATCTTTGTAAGAATCCTTAAACCAATTGCTATATTTACTTGTTTACTACTGATTTAATGAATTATTGTTCATCTAACTTGTTTATGTCCAAATCAATGGTTAAAAATCGTTTTTATAACACATACAAGAACATGCAGAATCTGTCTCATAAAATGCAGTTTACAAAAATATCCATATAAAATCGAATTTTGAGAGTTAGAAGATGCATTTTTTTAAGATTTGCGTCTTGAAAAGATCTACAACTTTCGTGTTTTCACTTTTTCCAGAAACGTACTCATTTTTCTCTACGAGCCGATTTATAGGACTGACCTGTTAGTTTTCGAGAATTGTGTTCGGAACTTTCGCGGAATTTATTTAATATGTAAACGGACTTGTTAAATGCTGGAAATTTGACATATTAGTCTAGTAACTTAGTAGATCAGTTTGTAAAAGTTTTGAGGTTTGATTTGGAGTAGAGATAGGCGAAATCAGTTGGCGTAATGACCCGACATAAACCGAAAACGTGGAATCTTGAAGTTTTAAGAAGTGTAATTAAAACCGACACTTTGGATGAACTCTGACACGAACCGACAAATTATTTGGACTCTTTAACTGATATATGGGTTGGGTAAAAGTTTCGGGTCAAACCGAGTAGGTTTGACCAAGTCAACAAAAATGGCTCGGTTTCTAAAAACGACACTATTTTTGGAAAGTGGTAACAAAAATGAGTTTGGATGACTTAGTTAGTAACTTGGACCTAAAACTAAACTTAGAAAGTTTCCCAAATTAAAAACCGACACTTAGAACAATTTCTAAAAATATCCTAAGTCTCAAGTAGAGACACTAACCTAGTGATGCCACAATTACTAGTGATGCTACATTTTGCTAGTGATGCTACATTTTCTGAAAATATCCTAAGTCTCAAGTAGAGACACTAACCTAGTGATGCCACAATTACTAGTGTTGCTACATTTTGCTAGTGATGCTAAGTTTGACCAACTTTGACCAGTTTGACCAGGTTGACCAGGTTTGACCATGTTTGACCAGTTTGACCAGGTTTGACCGGTTTGACCAGTTTGACCAGGTTTGACCAGCTTTGACCAACGAGTTGACCAACTTTGACCTACGGTTTAAGGCTTATACAAACTAAAATAATCTATTTGCAACACATGAAACATATACTTGGATAGTATACAATGAAACAACACATAATAATAATGATTTAAGATTATTATTACAAACTTTCACCAACGGGTCGTACATGTTTTTAATAAACGAACTTGAACAACTTATTTGGACATACTAGTTGATGAACTAGCCTTAGGTGGACATTAACCATCCACCTACACGATTGGCTTAAGTGGACATTGACCCCCACTTATACAATCGCTATAGATGGTCTTCAAGACATCTACTTATACCCAACCTTATACGTTTCTAGGGCGTTAGAAGGTTGCACGTTGGATACACTCATTGCTTGCTTATTTGATTATTTGCTAGCTGCTTGCTAAACTCAGGTGAGTTTCATAGCCCCTTTTACTTGTTTGAACTGTTTTGGGGTGAGAATACATGCACTGTTTTATGAACTGTTATGTGAACTGTTTTATGAACTGTTTTTAGGAAAACACTTATGCGTATTTCATGAGTTACTCTCTATTCCACTAAGACCAATACAACCATTTAAATCTGCTGATTTACGCTTGCGATATTGCGGTAAAGCAATACAAAACGATATTGCGGTAAAGCAATACAAAACGATATTGCGGTAAAGCAATACAAAACGATATTGCGGTAAAGCAATACAAAACGATATTGCGGTAAAGCAATACAAAACGATATTGCGGTAAAGCAATACAAAACGATATTGCGGTAAAGCAATACAAAACGATATTGCGGTAAAGCAATACAAACATTTCGATATTGTGGTAAAGCAATACAAACTATTAAATCTTGTGATTTACAAATACGATATTGGCAATAGTATACAGAACTTGATTTATACAAAAACTCTGTTTTACAGAACTTTATTTTACAACAAGAAAATCATGTGTTTACATTATTACTTTACAGATTAAACCTATGAACTCACCAACATTATTGTAACACCTGCATAATTAGGATAATTAATTATGCCAAATTGTTTGTAACTAGTTGTAATTAGTATGTAATAGGACTAATTACAGGCTCTATTTGTATATATATATAAGGTGATTATATATATGTGTGTGTACTTACGCGATTTGGATAAATCGTGCGAATTAACCGGACGGAGTCCGACACAGTTTACTTGGACGTTGGTGATAGAAATTTACTTAAATAATGAGAACGTATTTTGTTATATAAAAATACGCAAACGAACGAGCATTATTTATATATTATTGCGACGACACAAAATAAACTAACAAACTAATATTTTAAATAAATATTAGCGAATGATTTTCAGTAAGAATTCACATTTTAGAAGATTATCTAAATAATATTTTACACGATTACTAAAATGAGTGAGGTAGTCAATTAGGACACGGAGTAAATACTGTATTTTGGGAAGTGTTTTCCCTCTTTTTCCTTTGGAACCAGCCAACATCACCACCACCACCCATTCTCTTTCATTTTCACTAAACAAAAACACCCACAAAACTCTCTCAAACCCAAATTCTCTCAAAATCGAACCACACCGAATCGACAAACAAAATACATATTCGGAATCACCATCACGAGTGGAGCAAGAATATCAAAACCGTTTTCATCATCTCGTCCTCGATCTAGCTCGATTTGCAAAAGTAAGAAATTTCTAAAAACTTAGATCTATTTATTTTGGTGTAGTATTTCGGTGTTATAAGGTGTACACAACATAGATATAACCTAAACAACAAAGGAAACATGATTTCACGGCTTAAAAATGCGTTAGATTTGAGTTTTGATCGGAAAAATCGCGACAGCCGCAACTTTCTGGGCTAGTGTTCATCAATGCGACACAATCCTTGTGTCGCATACTATGTCGCATAAACCATGTTGTGTCGTATTTTATGTCGTACTCTGTGTCGTACCTTTGTGTCGTAAACATTATACGACACAACCCTTATGTCGCTATTGATTTAGCATCGCAAGCTTTTGCGACACAATCACTGTGTCGCAGGGCTCTTGTGTCGCATTCCTATGCGACACAACCACTGTGTCGCATACCAAACTTTAGTGTCGCAGATTGTGTCGCAAAAAAAAACACAGAAAACCAAAATTTTAAAGTCAAAGTTACTGTACAAAAAAGTCAAATTTTACTGTAGCAGTACTGTAGCAAAGTCAACATTTTAGAAATTTTGCTACAAACCGTCACCAACGGGCCCAAACATGTTTTTCAACAAACGAACAATTACAAACATACGGACAAACATTGGCTATACTAGTTGTGTACAACTAAACGAAACGTCTCGTGAGACGCATACTTACATAACTTCATATGAATAGGCATTTGAAGGTTACGGGTTCAGAGAACCTACTTGCTTTACTTACTACTTGCTAATTGCAACTGATTACTACAAGACTCAGGTGAGTCTTACGGCCCCACTTTTACTGTTTATCTTATTGGGGGAGATACATGCTACTATTTTTCCTTGAACACAAGTACTAAAACTGTTTACTATACCAAACGGAATTGCATGAGTTTACTTACAAACAGAAGCCTCTCCATCATATATCGTTAGTTATGGACTTAAGCGCGAACACTAGTTAATGGATCCATTAGGGAAATGACCCTCCCCACCCGGGGCAGTAGCGCTGCCACGTACTGATTTACACGTAGAAACGGGTGACTAATTATTCGTTACTGATGCTTGCTCATTTACGAGCATGTCACGGGAGCAAAATTATTACTTACGGGTTAAGCTTCGATTATGAGCCTCATGGCAACGGTATAAACTTACTTACTTACATTTGCGGGATTGCAAATACTGGTTTACGATTTCTGGATTGAAATTGCTGATTTTACGCCTACGGGCATTACTGATGAAAGCTCGTGTTCAAAGCTGATATTACTTACAAACCTGTGAGATTCACCAACCTTTTGGTTGACACTTTTTAGCATGTTTTCTCAGGTACTCGGATGGAGTAGGATTACTCCAGGATTTTTAGCTAGAGTCGCATGATTTCAACACAACTGCCTTAACGGAGATTCTTAGCATTATCTTTTGTATATTTTGATTATGTAATAGAATCTCCCGCTACACGCGCAGACTCTAGGGAAACTACATTATTGTATACGAAAACACTAAGTTTTCAAACAATATATCTATGGAATGTAACTAATTTACAAACGTTGCATATAGATGTCGTTTACTTTATCTTTGTGCTGTGATATTTGGTTAGTAACACCCCAAACTATGCTTCCGCAAAACAGTGAATTTCGGGGGTGTTACAGATTGGTATCAGAGCCTAAGGTTATAGTGAACTAGGTTGCATTTAGTGGGCCTAGACTATGACCGTTAGGCAGTATTTCCTTACTAGGCATGATTGGTTCAGGAATTACATCATATCACTTTAATTTAACATAGCCTGATCAACTATGTACAATTAAGGAAAGATGATGTGAGGTCTGAAATGGTTATGTTGAACAGGAATGCGTTAGTTGACTCTGACCACGAGAGAACCAGACCATTACTTGATACGTGCTAGACACTAGGCTGGATATTATATACTTATATATATTAGCCTCGTCTTACTTACACTCTGCCACAGGAATGGCAAACACACCACCTAATCCATCACACTCTCACTCACATGGGTCACGGAACCCACGAGTAGCCAGGAGGAACACAAGGTCGCCTCGAAACAGCCCTTATCCTGTACATAACTCTCAGAGCTCGGCACATCTCACGTTGCCAGTGTTGGCTACCCAATTCCGCCGTCAAGAGCAAAGGCTCGAAAGTCTCGAACGGGAACAACACCGAATGACCTACCTGCTTCGTCAAGCACTTGATCACATATCCCAACTCCAGCGAGAACAAGAGGATACCAACCTCTCTGTAAGCATAATTCAGGATTCCATGACCACCGAATTAGGTGCGGATGAACTTGTAAGAAACCGACTAGAGGAATGTGAACAACGTTCACAGGAGACTGAGAATCACTCTCGTGTACTAGCACAATGACTGGCCTTGGTTGAAGACAATGCCAGGCAAACCAACAGGCTGGCAGAAACCGTGGACCGCCTTGTCGTGCTGATGGAACAGATTAATCTACATTAAGACTATTGTAGTCTTTGTCTCGTAATCTAATGACTATCTAGCGCTATTCTATAAACTAGTCGGATGTAACAATTCCCGACACCTTTTGTAATATCTCTGTAGGATGTAACCTTTGAACTCGCATTATCCGTCAAATATTCCTTGATATTTCAACTCATAATAATTGTCATTTTTCCATGTTGATGTTATGTATTACTGCTTTTATACATGTACATCTGTGACAATTACAAATTCCTACAAAATCTCATGTATCTTCATTTCTTTTATTGAAGAATCATGCCGCCAAAGACAAGACCATACACAGATGCCCAGATTACCTCCCTTATAACCCAGGCTGTTACTGAAGCCTTGGCTCGGAATACTCCACCAAATTCCAGGAGGAACAACGATGCCGCTGAAACCTCTGCTGCTAAACCTTGTTCTTACAAGGACTTCCAGAACTGCAAACCTCTAAACTTTGCAGGTACCGAGGGAGCTATCGGTCTAGTACCCTGGATCGAGAAAGTTGAGTCTGTATTTCTTATCTGCAACTGTGCGGAGGGAGATAAGGTTAAGTTCTCCGTTAGTACTTTTACTGACACCGCACTCACCTGGTGGAACACTTATGCCCAGACTGTGAGTGTTGCTACTGCTTACCAACTCCCGTGGGACGAGTTGAAGGAAATGTTGAGGGGCGAGTACTGCCCCAGGGATGAATTGAAACAACTGGAAATGGAATTCTGGAACCACAAGATGCAGGGTGATGATATCACCGGATACACCAACCGTTTCCACCAACTGGCACTTCTGTGCCCAACCATGGTCGATCCTGAGTACAAGAGGATCGAGAAATTCGTTGATGGACTTCCCGAGAGACTACAGGACCTGGTGACTTCATCCAAACCGGGTACTATTCAGAGCGCCATCCGTATGGCCCATGAACTAACGGCAAATTCTGTCCGCCGTGGCACAACTTCAACCCCATCTGCAAACAACAAACGCAAGTGGGAAGGTAACCCCAACTCATCCAACCAAACCTCCAACAAAAAGCCTGAGTACATTAAGGCTTATTCATCGGGGACTTCGGAAAAGAAAGGGTACAGCGGGAACAAGCCTTACTGTTCCAAATGCAGCCGCCATCATGACGGTTCTTGCCCTTGCTCCAACTGCGAACGGTTCGGGCATCTAGCCAAGGATTGCCGAACCAACATTTCTACCCCCAACACCAATGCATCAAAGGCCTGCTTTGGGTGAGGAAATTCAGGGCACTTCAAGAAAGATTGCCCAAAGCTGAAAAACAACAACAACCCTGCTCGTGGTAGAGCATTCGTTATCAAGGCTGGGGAAGCCAGACAAGACCCGAATGTCGTGACGGGTACGTTCCTTCTCAACGACCTTACTGCTTCTGTATTATTTGATACCGGTGCCGATAGAAGCTTCATTTCTGAGAAATTTAGCCCTTTACTTGACATAACTCCCACTGCCTTAGATGCTAAATACATTGTAGAATTAGCTAACGGCAAACTGATTGAGACTGATAGCATCATACACAACTGTACACTTAACCTCACGAACGAAACGTTTTCCATTGATTTAATCCCTGTCGAGATCGGCAGCTTCGATATTATTGTCGGTATGGATTGGTTATCCAAGCACCGAGCTGAAATCATCTGTCATGACAAACTCGTTCGCATACCTCTTGTCTCCGGTGGAACCTTAGTCCTACAAGGGGAGACCGGTAGACGAAATCTGAATATTGTATCCTGTCTGAAAACTAGAAAATACCTACGAAAAGGGTATCAAGCCATCCTTGCACATGTAACGGAGAAGAAGTCAGAGGAGAAGCAACTTGAGGATGTTCCGGTCGTGCGGGATTTCCCGGAAGTCTTTCCTGAAGACTTGCCCGGACTTCCGCCACCTAGACAAATCGAGTTTCAAATCGAACTTGTGCCAGGAGCTGCACCCGTGGCACGAGCCCCTTACCGTTTAGCACCATCCGAAATGCAGGAGTTGTCTAACTGTAAGTCCCCTAGTTTTAGGATCGATAACTTCGTTATCTGTAGTATTAAGGTGCGGAATCCCTCAATACGGTGTTATCTTACTAACAACGAATATGTTCGTATTGCGTTTAACTAGACTTAGCTTTAAACAACGAATCGTCAAAGCCTAGTCGATAGGTTATGTTTTTCTCTGGTTTGCTGGAATCGCAGGTTTTTAATATGCAAAAGTTGTTAACCTGTTAAGGTTTTTCACGATTGAAAAAACCTTTTATATTTTGTCTCGGCTCGGCTCGCATGGGCCTGCGAGTTCGGCCCAACTCGCCTCGTAGCCCAAGCCCATTACCAAGCTCGACTCGTTACTGATCTCCACGAGTTCAGTTCTCATCTCGGCTCGTTAGTCTCGCGACCTGAGAACTCGACTCGCACAGAATGTATTTATTTCGTATTTAATAATTCGTCTAACTTAACACAATAATATGTTTAACGAATATTACTAACAAAACAAATATTTATTTACAAATCTAAACCAATATACAAACACAATAATAATTACACTAGTCCTATTTCAAGCTAGATCTGTTGTCACAATCTATGTCCCAACAGACTCCCCCTTGACAATAGCTCTAGCGTCTTTATCTTCACGCTTTGTCTTTGGTCTTCATTTGTAAATCTTACTTCCTGCGTAAATCTTCATCTTGATACAAGTTTTAACCATCAACTGATAATCTCTTGCTAAATCAGCCCATTCAATAGTCGTCAAAATTCTGTTCTCATTTAACTTTAACAGATCCTTTCTCGACATATTCATCAGGTGTCGATGATCATAAACTCTAAAGATTTCTCTTTCACCACCTTCAACCTCATTATCAGCTTCAACCATAACAGCTTCTCCAGTTCCTGAATCCACGTGCCAACTCTTCATATTTCCCAAAATATCCTGTGGCATTGTCTTCAGTGGAATCTGCTGTATGCATCTAACAGCTGGATAAACTTTCTTCCTTCTTCTTCTTCCTGTTCTTTGACTTCTCTCTTGTAATTTCACAGTTTTTCCCTTTCTTGGCTTAATCTGAACAAACTTATTCGTACCAACCTCATGTCTAATGATTCTTTCAACACGATCAGCATAATCATCACGACTTGGGTTGTTAATCTCTAATCTAGCCAAATCACGTATTTCATAACGTGGTAGAGAACTAAAAACTGCAAGCTTTCTTTCAAAATATTGAACTCCGTCAAACCTTTTGATTGCAAAAAGCTTTAGCTCAGAGTCAAAGTACCAACCAATAATCCCTTTACGTGGTACACGCTTTTTCGTAACATCAACTTCAGAAATTCCAATCTTCTTCTTCTTCTTTGGAAGTTTCCTAAGTACAACAGCAGGATTCTTGGTTTGAACAAGAACTTCTTCTTCTTCATCAGAGGTTGAATCATCAATATCTTCATCTATATCGACAATTGTTGGACCTTGTTCATTTTCAATAACAACTTCTGTCCTAGATGGGCTCACATGGTGTTCATCAATGTTTGCATCTAGATCTACACCCATGTCTTGCACATTCTCAGGTACAGCAGTCCAATCTGTAGGTGGTAGAAATTCTCCATCCTCAAGATCAAAATCAATGTCTTCATCTATCTCATCAAAAATATCATCTTCCGATTCAGATAGATCAAGCATCTCCAATCCTAAGAGAAAAACATAAATACAAATATATTAATAATTCAAATTCTTCAGTGATTTCCCTGAATCAATCTAAGAATTTCTTTATTAATTCTTTTGTATGTTTTAACCTAACATATAAACGCAATATAAATATAACTTATAAAATCTTTTATTGATTACCCTGAATCAATCCAAAATCTCTTAAGTCTACTTAACAAATATTAATTAATTTTAAATTCTAATGCATTGTGAATAATCACCAAACATTTAAATTTACTATTAATTACCTTATATAATTTCCAAGTGTTAATTGATCTCATTTATTATCAACTTAACCTTTAAATTATATATCATTTGTCTAGTTAACACTAATACATTTTTAACTTGTTAATTACTTATATACCTTACGGTCTTAAGTCCATAATCAAATCTAAAATGCATATGTTATCATAAAATTTTGACCGCCGAAATTAATCGGAACACGCCGCTCGACTACTCAATGAGTCGGAAGTCTTTCGATCACTATTTTATCTTAACATTTATAAAATCAAATAACTTAACAATATCTAATACATTTAACTTGTAATTACAAATCTCAAGCCGAATATATTATCACAATATTAAGTTACAATTATTCTGTACAAATTACTACCAATAATTACTACACTATGCTAATACTAAGCTATCTTACCAGCTTCTGTATCAACCTGTGCAGTCTTATCAGCATTTGTACCAGCTCCAGAACCACTAGCACCAGCACCAGACTCCCCCTGAATAGTAGCTTGCTCACTAGTCTTTGAAGGACCAGTCTGCTCACCACTCGGTGCATTGGGATCATCGTCTTTGTCTGAATCTCTCTTCCTCCTTAGCTCATCCTCTTTGCAAGACTCCAGATATACCAATATCTCCCCCTGAGCAGGCTGTCCTGAATGCGTTCTCAAGACCAGACTCTCTAAAGAAGATAACTTCAGTCTCTGTACAGTGAAGTCCGCAAGTAACGTCTCATGAGTCTTCATCAACAGATTGTACGATTCACTCTGCTTGAGTATCTGTTGTGAAAGAAGAAGATTGCTCGACACCAGCTCTGGAATCTGAGAAGTAAGCTTCTCCAAATCCTTTACCCTCGACTCTAAGGATGTAATCCTTTCAGCATCAGTCGTTGGAGTAACAGGTATCGTTCTTGGTCCAGGCGGTGTAAGAGACTCAATATGCCAGTCTCTGGTAAGCGGTGTATGAGGTTGAGACAAAGCGTGCGTAAGCAAACTTGTCGCAAATCTAGCTGCTTTGTTCGTCGGAAAATTAGCTCCACGAACTAAATCAGCAACCTCATGCTGTAAAGTTAAACACAATTAAAATCAGTTATTGTTACAGATTACTCTGTCTCAAACTCTAATTAATTGCATAACACTCATAGTTATAGAATTTATATCTCATACTTGAAGCGGTAAAGACATCGATTCCGTAACCACCGGTGCAACCCTCTCTACCTGTGGTGTATCCTGAGAAACTGTATACAGAATTAACTGTCTCAGTTCAACTCCTGATAAACAACAAGTTAAGATTATTTAACTTTAATTAATACTAACCTTCTCGAATTGTAAGCGTTCTCGGACGCTTCATCAAAGGAATCTCAACTTCCTCAGTACCTTCCTCCAGAATACTCTTACCCTTCCTCTTCTTTTCAGAAGCAGATGGAGGAGGAGAAGGTGTATTGTCAGAAACTTCATCTGAAGCCGTCTCACCATCACGACCTCTAGATGATCTAACAGGATCCTAAATTTTAAATATATTCAACATTTATGATTAGCGTAAGCTCTATCATACAAGTTCTATATATTTAAGATTAATCAGATATAATACCTCAGTTGGTACAACAACTGATCTATCAAGCTGTATCTGCTCATCCTCAAGTAATATAACTTCTGGATGTGCAGCCTCAGCTTCAGCTTCCTGTTCGTATAATGATATTTATATTTTTAAAATCAGAAATAATATCCAATTTACTAAATATCTAATATCAGAATCATTATATAATAATATTATGCATCTATGATCAATAAAAACAATCTATCAACTAAGCATCTATATTATTACATAAATAAAAGATTACCTCAGGTGGTGCAAAATAACTATCAATATCCTGGAGCAATGGATTTGTCGCATCATCATTCTGCTCCAACACCTCTTGTACTACCTGAGCAGCAACATCTGGGTTCACCTGTTCCCCAGCATGTGCAGGTTGTTCCAAAACGTCCTCTAAAAGCTCTTGTGGATCTTCATGATGAACCACATCAGCTTCAGCAGGAGCAGCAGCAGCAGCAGGAGCTACGTCTAACCACCCATGATTTGGCGGTGCAACGTAGTTCGGGTCGACAATATACCCAAAAAGATCTCGCTCCTCAGGCTTCACAAGCCCTTCTCTTCTCACAGTCTGCTGAAACATAGCATTATACCCTCTGAGCCCAATAGTATCTACACGCAAGTGTGGCTCAGGAATAATAAGCTCTGGTAGACGAGCTCTAATAATCAGCATACAAAAACGTGGGTAAACCATAAATCGTGATCGAACAGAACCCGATATCTGTCTTACAATCTCTCCAAAAATGTAATCACAGAAACTGTATGGTTTATTGTAAACCAGGGACAGTGCAGCCGATAGAATAGCAGGGCTTAACTCATCAAAACCACCCTTCTTCGGTGCAAAAACGGTATTCATCACGTGCCATAGAAACCTCCACTGACCAATCACAAGAGGCTTCTGGAATTGACGTCCGCGTCTATCTCCCGTATAACCCATACGTCCGATAGCTCCCTCTATGAAATCCATTGGATACTCAACATCCCCATTCTCTTGTTCCTCTGTACCAAACTGCAAAATCTCACGGAGATTTCCAGCACTGAACACAACAGGTTGTCCACCAACCGTTGCTCGAATCTCTGGTGGATTGACCGATTCGTCATGCTCTATACCCGTCCAGAAATCAGTCAAAATCGCCTGAGAAATAGGAGGATTTGCTGTAACAGCATACTGTATACGTGAACGTGCCAAAAATGAAAGCACCTGAGCTACTTTGCTAGCTCCCTTTGCACGTACATCCAGATCAACAAGGATGTTGTGACCTTTGTCAAATTGTCGAGCCATATCTGTAAAAACACAAATGACAACAACAATTCAAAGCAAATTAAAAATATTTAAACTATTACGTATTATGAATAGAGATTCATCAAACATCTTAGTTTAAATTTGAAATTATATATAACTTGTTACAAAAATAGTCTCAAGTCGTATATAAAAATTTAACTTATAACTAAAAGTCTTAAGTCTAATTTAAATCACGTTAGGTACTTGTTATTTTAATAAAAATCTCAAGTCGTTAACGTTAAAAATTATATCGCTAATGTGAAATTAGGACACGCCACTAATTTTCTTCTTAAATTAGTAGACTTTCGATATAATCATATAAGAATTAACACAAATCCATTTCATAAAAGTTATTACTTAAAAAGTCTTAACATTTATATCACTACTTTAAAAAATAAAATTTTTCTAAGTACTGGACTCGCATAAACTGGCCTAACGAGTTGAGTTCAACTCGTTTTGTTTATCAACTCGCTACATTGATCAACTCGCTACATTGATCAACTCACTAATCTCATGAACTCGCTAGTCAACTCGCTGCGAGTTGAATCGAAATTTCAACTCGTTCGATGAACAGCCGTCGTAAAATTAAACTTAAAATCGATGATTTTGTTAGTTTTAACACGATCAAACGATACATTCACATCTATTACGGTTCGTTTAACATTAATCCTAAGGATTCGTGTTCTAACAATCCATTAATCATCGTGAATCGTTCAAAATTGAAACCGAAACCCTAAGTGCATAAAAACTTCGATTTCTCGTAAATGAAACGGTGAAATCCGTTGTATTTTACCTCAAAATGTTCGCAATCTAAAGGTGAATAAAATCTACGGATCAAAAACTCGTTCTCGTACTCGTAAAATCGAAATCAAACGAAAATAACTTTTTCGCCTCGTTTCGCCTGTAAGCGGATTCGCCAAGTTGAAGTGAACTCGCGAGTAATGTGAATTCGGTGATCTGTTGACTCGTTTGACCTTTTGTTTTATACCCTTTATCCGATCCGCAAGATTTCAAGTGGATCCGCAAGTTGATGTCAACTCGCAGAAACAATTAAAAACGCGAATTTAATGCTAAGTATAAATAAAAACCCGATATTTTACAAGTCTAAAATAAAATTATTTTTCACTTGTATTTGTCACGTTGTTCAACTCAAAAAGATACAGTATGATTTAATTCCGAAGGGTAAACATAAATAACACAAAAATTAAACATTAAAAATAAAACAAAATTACATAACCATTGGTATCAAGTACCATTTTATTAAACACTTGAAACAAAATAAAATACATACACAAAATGAATAAGAATTTATCTGCTTAGGGATCATATTAGTAAGAATAAGCAATTAATTATACATTTAAAAGTCTAAACAGATTGGTAGTATTCATACCTCATGAAATTCAAATAAATTACTGTAAAATTACAACTATATATATCATTTATACATTTATATTTATAAAACTATATCTTAGGTACCTTTATCCACATAGCATAATTAATAAATACATTACTCACATAAAGTGAATATTTTAATTATAGATAGTTCAAGACGATTACCGGTATTATGATCCACATAAACAAATTATACTCAATTTTCTAAGCAAACTCTTTATTGTTAGTATGAGTATTATCAAGTGCTTCCTATTATATGACATACTGAAGAATTCAAGTAAAACACATAACACTGCATCATTAAATTTTCAAGGTAGTGGTTACTAAATGATGTATCTTTTCGAAACATATAACATACACTTGAATTTTTACGGTTAGACAAATATCAAACATACTTTGAATATGCTATGTTATCTAAGTCTGTACGTAGTACAACAGAAGATTCCTTCTAGCATAATTCAAAATATATTTGAGAATATTAATTTAATTAAAGGTTTCAGTTCTGTACATAGTACAACATAGTTACCAGTAATTAAATTAATACCCATATTGCTACTATTTGTCACTTTAATTAAAATGCATGATAACAGTGTATGGTAATACCATCATTCAACATTTAAGACTTAATGTCATACATCATAGAATAGTTACACAAAATAATAAACAAGTAGTTAATTAAATTCTTAAGACTTAGAAAATTTCATATAATTTGCCTACCAGTACATCATATGATGAAGCCATCTAAAATTTTACTAAAAATAGACAAATTATAACTTGTGGATATAGGTGTATAATCAAATAAATATAAACACATACCTGATAGAACCGCTGTAGTTCTAAAGCAACTTTATTTGAACCTACTACCATATCATACTTAGGACTTAAGCTTTATTATTGTGAAGCTTATTCTCCTAATGTACTATCATTTCCCGTAGTTTTTGCAAATAAAAACTTAAATGAAGGCGATTCCCCTTAGGTAACAAGCAAATGAATGCCATACGCCTTTTTTTTTTTTTTTTTTTTTTTTTTTTTTTTTTTTTTTTTTTATTTTTTTTAATAATAAACACATAAATACTAACTATTACAAGAATACCCTTGGAAGACTAATCACTCTGGATTTCTCATTCCGTTTAGTTGAACCAACGTCTCAAATCTTGCTCTGTCGAACGCCTTTGTGTATAAGTCTGCTAAGTTATCCAATGATGGAACCTTAACTAACTTTATCAATTTCTTTTCAGCACAATCTCTAATAAAATGATGTCGAATATCAATATGCTTAGTTTTACTGTGCTTTACTGGATTATTGGTGATCGACATAGTAGATTCGTTATCAATCATCATAGGAGTATTGGTTATATTTAACCCGTAATCCCGCAGTTGCTGTTGAATCCAAAGAACTTGCGAGCAACAGCTGCCAGCTGCAACATACTCAGCTTCACATGTAGAAATGGCTACCGAGGTTTGCTTCTTGCACTGCCAGGATACTAATCTACCTCCTAAGAATTGACATCCTCCAGTCGTAGATTTCCTATTCTGATTGCATCCTCCATAATCCGAATCAGTATAAGCTACGAGATCTAAGTCTCCATCAATCGGATACCAAAGACCCAGCTTAGGTTTCCCTTTGAGGTAACGAAAGATTCGTTTAACAGCTTGCATGTGTGACTCTTTCGGATTAGCCTGATATCTTGCGCATAAACAAACAGCAAACATTATGTCAGGCCTAGAGGCTGTTAGATACATTAGTGATCCGATCATGGCTCTATAAAGAGTTGGATCCACATCGCTATCACTCGATGTATCTGGACCTAATCCATGATTGACTGGAATTGGAGTATTGTAGACCTTACTTTCATCCATCTTGAAACGTTCTAATAGCTCATATGTATATTTAGATTGATGAATAAAGAATCCATCCTTCTTTTGATCAACTTGTAATCCTAAGAAGAAATTCAACTCTCCCATTGCAGACATTTCAAACCTTTTTCTCATGACTTTCTCAAATTCTTGACACATCTTTTCATCAGACGATCCAAAGATAATGTCATCAACATACACTTGTACAAGAAGAAAGTCTTTCTTTTTCCACTTCACAAATAGTGTACTATCAATTGATCCTCTTGTAAATCCATTCTCAAGTAGATACGTTGATAGTGTTCCATACCATGCCCTAGGTGCTTGATGTAATCCATATAGAGCCTTATTCAAACGATATACTCTATCTGGATACTCAGGATTAGCAAACCCTGGCGGTTGTGAAACATACACCAATTCTTCCACTTTGCCATACAAAAAGGCACTCTTAACATCCAACTGATACACTTTTATACCATAATATGATGCGAATGCTAAGAATACTCTAATTGCTTCTAGCCTAGCAACTGGTGCAAACACTTCATTGTAATCAATACCTTCTTGTTGATTAAAACCTTGAACCACTAGACGAGCTTTATTGCGAGTAACGATACCTTTATCATCTCTCTTACACTTAAATACCCATCTAGTTCCAATTGGATATTCTCCCTTTGGTAGGTCAACCAACTCCCATACTTGTAATTTAGAGAACTGAGATAGTTCTTCTTGCATTGCTTCTACCCACGAGTTTTCTTTTAAAGCCATTTGAACATTTTTAGGCTCGACTTGTGAGATAAAGCATGAATATAGACATTGATTAGGAATCCCTGTCTCTTTCATTGCAGTATACAAGCTTTGGTATTCAGAATTCTCAGACGTATTAGTTCTGGATTGATGCCTAGTTTGAACCGGAGTATTAATATCACCGATGATGTTTTCAACTGGATGATTCTTACTCGTTCTAGTTGTAGTAACTGGTTCAACTGGTATCTCATCTTCCAAATTAGTACCAATTTCTTCCAATTCAGGTACATCTTCCGTACGTGCTGAAGATATTCTTAGATGTTTCAAAGGAGTAAGTATGTCATCAAACTTTGTATGAAGATCATCAAGATCTTCTGTTTCTAGAGACTTATCCTCTGAAGGTTTTTGTGACTCACTTGTGGAAGCTTTATCTGAGTCAACAGTAGTCTTGATTCCAGACTGCTTAACACTCGATGTTGAAGCGGGACCAATATTCTCATCTTCAAACACTAAATGTTCAGCTATCTCTGAATCACTGACATAGTCACTAATAGGAACTTTAAATGATGCAAAAAGATCAGAATAATCAAATTGCCAATCTAAGCCCTTATGAACATCCGGTGAATAGCTTGTAACCTCAATATTATAAACTACCTCCAAACGTCCTGTGACTTTATTAAAGACTCTCTTATTTGGCGAATTGGGCATATAACCTAGGAAAAATCCTTCGTCAGCCTTCTCACCAAATTTTGCTTGATGTCCAGTCTTTAATATGGTGCATGAAACTCCAAAGGGTTCAAACCCTTTTAAGTTAGGTTTCTTATTGTTCAAAAGCTCATAACAAGTCTTGTTATGTCTCTTAACCGTAAGAACTCTATTAAGAACATAACATGCTGTATTCACTGCTTCTGCCCAAAAGATGACCGGAAGCTTTGAATCAGCAAGCATTGTTCTAGCAGCTTCAATCAACGTTCTATTCTTCCTTTCAGCAACACCATTCTGTTGAGGTTCATAAGGTGCACTGAATTGATGTAATATCCCTTTGCTTAAGCAATAGATATTCAACGTTGAATTCTTAAACTCTGTTCCATTGTCACTACGAATACGCTTAACTCTCTTTTTATAGACATTCTCTACTAGATCAAAGAACTCAATTAGAATTCCAGGAGTCTCATCCTTTGATCCCAAAAAGAATACCCATGAGAATCTAGAATAGTCATCTGTGACAACCAAACAGTACCATTTGCCACCTAGACTTCTCTTGCTTATAGGGCCGAAGAGATCCATATGTAGCAATTCAAATGGCGAGGAGATAGAGTTTTCAGTCTTAGGTCTGTGTGGTTTCTTGTGCTGCTTTCCTTTCATGCAAGGAACACACTTATCCTCAGACTCGAAACGTTTTTGTGGTACACCTAGAACCAAACCATTTTTGGTTATATAATTCATCTTTCTCCAGTTTAGATGTGCCATTCTCCTATGCCATAACAGAGCATCTGTTTCCGAAGCCTTGGACAATAAACATGTAGACACCATTGAAGAGTTAGGAACACCCATGTTGATAGCATAGATGTCCTTCTTCCTTGGCGCCCTCATCAATATCCATTCATCAGGAATTTTAAAACCTGGCTTCAGGACTAAGGCCTCCTTTTCATTGAAATAAACTGGATGACCTTCATCACAGACTTGGGAAACACTCACTAGGTTGTGTGTAAGTTCTTCAACATAGTTCACATCCTCAAGAGTCAAAGTTCCATTTGAAACTTTTCCTTTTCCCGAAATTACTCCTCCTTTATCTCCTGCAAAATTTACTTTTTGCTTGAGACTATCCTTGAAGTCCTTCAGTAGACTTCTTTCACCGGTCATGTGCCTCGAGCATCCACTGTCTACATACCACCAACTGTCCTTGTTCACAGCATGCTCCTTCTCATAACACAAAACACGATCAGTTATCAAGAGGGACCCAAGCCATTACGGTCTTGGTTTGTCCCTTATCATCAACAAACTTAAGCTCTTTAAAATAACCATTCTTCCCATCAGGAGCTTTGGTTACTTTCGAAGTAGCTTGAGTTTGTGGACGATCAGCCTTAAGAGGTGAATTTGAGGAGTACCTCTTAGGCATAAAAGTATGAGCTCTATTATGATAATTATAATTAAACTCATGTGATCGCGAAGTAGTGCCACTTTCATAATGACTATGGCCTCTACTTGGAGTTCTAAACCTCGACGGTGTCACATCCCTAGACTTATGGACATAATTATCACTTTGAGTATATGACCGTTTAGGTTTAGGTGGGGAGACACTATGCTTACCATCTCTTTTAAGAATGTTCACAGGTTTATTACCTAACTTAGGTTTGGTATCTAACCCGTCTACAGTCATATCAGAGTCGGTCTGTGTCTTTTCCTCAATCACAAGCTTATGTGGTGCTTCAGGCTTTTTGTTAGGACAACACGAAGCCACGTGTCCTTTTTGATGACATTTGAAACATGACATCTGCTTGCGTGATTTGCTCACTTTTGCTTTCTCATCCGGAGTCTTAGGCACTAAAGGTTTAAGCTGTTCCTTATCAACTTTATCATTAATCTTAGCATCGTTAATCACTCCACCCGATACAAAATGTATTTTGGTGAACTGAGAAGCCTTGCTATTATCTAATGATACGTTCTTAATAACATCTTTCTGTGCCTCTGACTGTTCAGGTTTATCAGCTACTGAAATCTCAGGATTAACTTCAGTCATCTCAGAATCTTCAGGAATAGGAGTGTAATTGGCATTAAAAGGTGGGGATACATCATTGTAACCTAACCCAGTCTTGTCCTTTACACTACGTTGAGCATCTAACATTTTATCCATTTGAGATGTCCTATAATTCTCAAGTTTACGGTTTTGCTCAATTAACCTTAAATTAAGGTTCACTATTTCCTGATCCTTACTAGCAATCGTCTCATTTAAGTCTTTGATATTCATATAGAGACCATCTATGACAACAGATTTTTCACTTATGGTATCTCTAAGTTTTGTTCTATCCAACGCATCAGACTTAATTTTATCTTTTAAGACCTGTTTATCATCACTTAATCTACGAACATCCATAATAGCTTGATCAAGTTCAGATCTAACAGTCTTATAAGATTCCTTATCCATATTTAATTGTGATGACAGATTACTATTTGACACAGTTAAGACACTATTCTGAGACTGTAAATCAGTAACTAAGTAACAAACATCAGCAAGATTAAGAATATCTAAACATACCTTCTTCTTGTCAGTTTGTAATTCAGCCATACGTGCCACTAATTCTTCAGGACTCATATCTGGAGTTGAATCCATATATAGCACATCATCATCACTTGCACTTTTTTCAGACTCAGCCACCTCTACTCTCTGTTCCATGTCAGTGGGCATGTAGGACACTGATCCAGCAGTTGTTTCTTCGATGTCGGCCATCAAAGCTTCTTCAGAATGAGCTTGCCAATCATACGAACCATCCAACTGCTTCACCACTAAGGCTTTGGAAGCAAGAGTACTTCCCGAACCTTGTTTTCCTTGTGCTTCTACTTTAGGTCTTTGGCATTCTCTAGCAAAATGACCAATACCCTGACAGTTAAAGCATCTGACCTTGGTTTTATCAAACCCTGATCTATTGCCCAACACCTTTCTACCAGTTTTCTTGAGGAAATTCTTCACCTTTCTAGATATCAACGCTAGTTGATCTTGAAGTTCCAGTTCCTCAAGATAATCAGAATCTATCTGCTCATAATCCTCATCAAATAGAATAGGATCATTGATCTTTCCTTCTATGTAGTTCTCATATGATGCCACAAAGGAAGCAAGAACAGACAGTTGCTGTTCAGCAGATTTCACACTCATCGGCATCTTCTGATGCTCTTGAGGTGACTTCTCAGAATTCTTTCCCTTTGTCTCATCACCAGAGGAGGAAATAAAGCACAGATCTTCAGTGATCATTTCTCCATTTTCATTAGTATCACCAACTAACAGTGCAGTGGTCGAACTTGATGACGCAGTCGAAAGACTTGACTTTCCATGATACAGCCCAGGGTTCTGAACCTGATCAGAATCACTATCTCTTGACTTCTTGGAGAAATCATAACCTTTCAGCTTGTCAATGACTTGCTCTAAGGTCATAGTAGAATACCTAGTTTCGTTATCCTTAATCATAACACCATACATTTCCCATTTAGAAGGCAAACCCTCAAGGAACTTGTCGGTTTTAGATACTTCTTCTTCAAAAATTTCATGGTATTCTAATTCACTTAGCAGATGGTAGAATCGTGTAACATAGGCATCAAGATCTTCTCCTTTTAAAGCTTTAAACATAGTAAACTGCTTTTTAAGAAGACTCTTCTTGCCAGCTCTCACCTGTGGACTTCCCTCACCTCTTTTCTCTAAAGCTTCCCAGAGCGCTTTAGCAGTATGAAAAGACTTGAGTTGATGAGCAAGGGATTTAGGAAGACACATCTTTATGCAAGAATGTGATTTATTCTCATTTCTGTACGCTTCCTTCTCTTGATCACTCATGTTTGCATAGGTAAGAACTACAGTAGCATTTTGAACAGTTTGAGTAGGTGGGGTGTATCCACTCTTGATACACATCCAGATAGACAGATCATGGAATCTACAGTAAGATTCAAATCTGTCCTTCCAATTGTAGTAATCCTCGATTCTTAACAACTTAGGTGGAACGTTTGACTTTCCCACCTCGTGGTCCATTTCGATCATTCTACTTAAGTCAGACATCTTAAAAACGTAAAATTAAACTGTTTCAGCGAATTCAGAAATCTCAACTCGCAAGACTCAGCTCAACTCGCAATCTCAGCTCGACTCGCAGAATTTGTCGATTCGCAAGCCTCAGTTCGGATTGCTAAAAGATGTCGATTCGCAAGTGATGTCGATTCGCGAGAGATCTCGGTTCGACTTGCAAGCCTCAGTTCGACTCGCTAGTTCAACTCGGTTCGCAGTCGACGCTGGAACCCTAATCTCGACTCGCGAAACGGCTGTTAAACCCGAAAAACGAATTTTAAGGTATTTTTACGAACGAAACTTAAAATTTCGGCTGTAAACAAACCCTAAAATGTCCAGAGAATGATTTTGATCGTTAGTATTGCAAGAATGCACGTAAAAACGACCCGAATCAAAAACGCAATAAACTAAAACTCACGAACACACTCGTATCTAGCCCGAAAGCTCTGATACCAGATGTAAGTCCCCTAGTTTTAGGATCGATAACTTCGTTATCTGTAGTATTAAGGTGCGGAATCCCTCAATACGGTGTTATCTTACTAACAACGAATATGTTCGTATTGCGTTTAACTAGACTTAGCTTTAAACAACGAATCGTCAAAGCCTAGTCGATAGGTTATGTTTTTCTCTGGTTTGCTGGAATCGCAGGTTTTTAATATGCAAAAGTTGTTAACCTGTTAAGGTTTTTCACGATTGAAAAAACCTTTTATATTTTGTCTCGGCTCGGCTCGCATGGGCCTGCGAGTTCGGCGGGTCGTTTTTACGTGCATTCTTGCAATACTAACGATCAAAATCATTCTCTGGACATTTTAAGGTATTTTTACGAACGAAACTTAAAATTTCGGCTGTAAACAAACCCTAAAATGTCCAGAGAATGATTTTGATCGTTAGTATTGCAAGAATGCACGTAAAAACGACCCGAATCAAAAACGCAATAAACTAAAACTCACGAACACACTCGTATCTAGCCCGAAAGCTCTGATACCAGATGTAAGTCCCCTAGTTTTAGGATCGATAACTTCGTTATCTGTAGTATTAAGGTGCGGAATCCCTCAATACGGTGTTATCTTACTAACAACGAATATGTTCGTATTGCGTTTAACTAGACTTAGCTTTAAACAACGAATCGTCAAAGCCTAGTCGATAGGTTATGTTTTTCTCTGGTTTGCTGGAATCGCAGGTTTTTAATATGCAAAAGTTGTTAACCTGTTAAGGTTTTTCACGATTGAAAAAACCTTTTATATTTTGTCTCGGCTCGGCTCGCATGGGCCTGCGAGTTCGGCCCAACTCGCCTCGTAGCCCAAGCCCATTACCAAGCTCGACTCGTTACTGATCTCCACGAGTTCAGTTCTCATCTCGGCTCGTTAGTCTCGCGACCTGAGAACTCGACTCGCACAGAATGTATTTATTTCGTATTTAATAATTCGTCTAACTTAACACAATAATATGTTTAACGAATATTACTAACAAAACAAATATTTATTTACAAATCTAAACCAATATACAAACACAATAATAATTACACTAGTCCTATTTCAAGCTAGATCTGTTGTCACAATCTATGTCCCAACACTAACCAACTACAGGAACTCCTGGACAGAGGATTCATTCGACCAAGTTCCTCGCCTTGGGGAGCTCCGGTCTTATTCGTGAAAAAGAAAGATGGATCTTTCCGCATGTGTATCGATTACCGAGAGCTGAATAAGCTAACCATAAAGAATCGGTACCCACTTCCTAGAATCGACGACCTATTTGACCAGCTCCAGGGATCGTGTGTTTACTCAAAGATTGATCTACGGTCAGGTTATCATCAACTCCGAGTTCGCGACAATGATATTCCAAAGACAGCTTTTCGAACTCGTTATGGGCATTACGAATTCCAAGTGATGCCATTCGGTTTAACCAACGCACCGGCCGTATTCATGGACCTTATGAATCGGGTGTGCAAACCATATCTTGACAAATTCGTCATTGTGTTCATCGATGATATCATGATTTACTCTCGCAACGAGCAGGAACATGCTCAACATCTGAAAACCATTCTAGGACTTCTTAAACATGAAGAGTTATATGCCAAATTCTCTAAGTGTGAGTTCTGGATTCGAACCGTTCAATTCCTCGGGCACGTGATTGACAGCCAAGGAATTCATGTTGATCCCGCCAAGATTGAAGCAATAAAGGGCTGGGAGTCACCGACCACTCCAACCGAAGTGAGACAATTCTTAGGTCTTGCTGGTTATTACCGCCGATTCATCGAAAACTTTTCAAGAATAGCTGTTCCCCTAACCACACTGACTCAGAAAGATAAGAAGTTCGATTGGACTGATAAACAAGAGTCAGCTTTCCAACTATTGAAAAACAAACTTTGCAGTGCACCGATCTTGTCCTTACCCGAGGGCACCGACGATTTCGTAGTTTACTGCGACGCCTCACACCAAGGACTTGGTTGTGTGTTGATGCAACGGGAAAAAGTCATTGCCTATGCCTCACGACAACTAAAAATCCACGAGAAAAACTATACGACCCACGACCTCGAGTTAGGTGCTGTGGTCTTCGCATTGAAAATCTGGAGACATTATCTCTACGGTACGAAAAGCACTATCTTTACCGATCACAAAAGTCTCCAACACATATTCGATCAGAAAGATCTAAACATGAGACAACGTCGCTGGGTTGAGTTACTTAGTGACTATGACTGCGAGATCCAATACCATCCGGGCAAGGCTAACGTAGTTGCCGATGCCTTAAGCCGAAAAGAACGAGTGAAACCCCTTCGAGTTCGAGCACTTTCTATGACAATTCATAACGAGCTTCCTGCTCAAATCCTTACCGCTCAACTTAATGCACTCAACGATGAAAACTTGAAAAATGAAGCCTTGCGAGGCTTGGATAAACAATTCGAAATCAAACCCGATGGAACTCGATACTTCTCTAACCGGGTGTGGTTACCCAAATTCGGAAACTTGCGAGATTTGGTGATGACTGAAGCTCACAAATCTCGATACTCTATACATCCTGGTTCTGACAAGATGTATCACGACGTCAAAGGGTTGTATTGGTGGCCTAACATGAAAGCTGACATCGCCCTATACGTCAGTAAATGCCTAACCTGTTCCAAAGTCAAGGCCGAACACCAAAGACCCTCGGGGTTGCTCCAACAACCTGAAATTCCTCAATGGAAATGGGAACAGATTTCCATGGACTTCATCACCAAACTACCGAAAACTTCGAGTGGTTGCGATACCATTTGGGTGATCGTGGACCGTCTCACGAAATCTGCTCATTTTCTGGCCATCAAGGAAACCGACAAGATGGATCGTCTGACTCGCATCTATGTCAAAGAAATCATCTCGCGACACGGTGTACCTATCTCGATCATCTCGGATAGGGACAGCCGTTTTACTTCTAACTTTTGGCAATCGCTACAAAAATCTCTTGGTACTCGTCTGGATATGAGTACTGCTTATCACCCGCAAACCGATGGCCAAAGCGAGCGAACTATTCAAACACTGGAGGATATGTTACGAGCCTGCGTAGTTGACTTCGGTACTTCTTGGGAAAATCGCTTACCGTTGTGCGAGTTCTCGTACAACAACAGTTACCATACCAGCATAAAGGCTGCACCCTTCGAGGCACTTTACGGGCGTAAATGCCGATCACCTATCTGTTGGACTGAGTTAGGAGATTCCCAACTCACGGGTCCAGATATCATTCAAGAAACTACTGAGAAAATCGTTGGTATTCAAAACCGGTTGAAAGCCGCACGTGATCGTCAGAAAAGCTATGCTGACGTGAGACGCTAACACCTTGAGTTCCAGGTAGGGGACAAGGTACTTCTCAAAGTGGCACCGTGGAAGGGTGTCATTCGATTCGGAAAGCGAGGCAAACTAAATCCTAGATACATCGGACCATTCGAAATACTGGAAAAGATTGGTCCAGTGGCATACCGCCTGCAACTTCCTGCTGAACTTAGCAGCGTACACAACACATTCCACATTTCTAACTTGAAGAAATGTCTGTCTGACGAGACACTGATTATACCGCTCGACGAAATTCAAATCGATGATAAACTTCATTTTGTCGAGGAACCTATGGAAATCATGGACCGTGAGGTCAAACGATTGAAACAGAGTCGTATTCCCATCGTAAAGGTCAGGTGGAATTCTAGGCGCGGCCCTGAGTTCACCTGGGAACGGGAAGACCAAATGCGACAGAAATACCCACATCTCTTCCCAGATAACGCACCGTCCGTGCACTCAAGCTAATTTCGGGACGAAATTTCTTTAACAAGGGGAGAATGTAACACCTGCATAATTAGGATAATTAATTATGCCAAATTGTTTGTAACTAGTTGTAATTAGTATGTAATAGGACTAATTACAGGCTCTATTTGTATATATATATAAGGTGATTATATATATGTGTGTGTACTTACGCGATTTGGATAAATCGTGCGAATTAACCGGACGGAGTCCGACACAGTTTACTTGGACGTTGGTGACAGAAATTTACTTAAATAATGAGAACGTATTTTGTTATATAAAAATACGCAAACGAACGAGCATTATTTATATATTATCGCGACGACACAAAATAAACTAACAAACTAAATTTTTAAATAAATATTAGCGAATGATTTTCAGTAAGAATTCACATTTTAGAAGATTATCTAAATAATATTTTACACGATTACTAAAATGAGCGAGGTAGTCAATTAGGACACGGAGTAAATACTGTATTTTGGGAAGTGTTTTCCCTCTTTTTCCTTTGGAACCAGCCAACATTACCACCACCACCCATTCTCTTTCATTTTCACTAAACAAAAACACCCACAAAACTCTCTCAAACCCAAATTCTCTCAAAATCGAACCACACCGAATCGACAAACAAAATACATATTCGGAATCACCATCACGAGTGGAGCAAGAATATCAAAACCGTTTTCATCATCTCGTCCTCGATCTAGCTCGATTTGCAAAAGTAAGAAATTTCTAAAAACTTAGATCTATTTATTTTGGTGTAGTATTTCGGTGTTATAAGGTGTACACAACATAGATATAACCTAAACAACAAAGGAAACATGATTTCACGGCTTAAAAATGCGTTAGATTTGAGTTTTGATCGGAAAAATCGCGACAGCCGCAACTTTCTGGGCTGGTGTTCATCAATGCGACACAATCCTTGTGTCGCATACTATGTCGCATAAACCATGTTGTGTCGTATTTTATGTCGTACTCTGTGTCGTACCTTTGTGTCGTAAACATTATACGACACAACCCTTATGTCGCTATTGATTTAGCATCGCAAGCTTTTGCGACACAATCACTGTGTCGCAGGGCTCTTGTGTCGCATTCCTATGCGACACAACCACTGTGTCGCATACCAAACTTTAGTGTCGCAGATTGTGTCGCAAAAAAAAACACAGAAAACCAAAATTTTAAAGTCAAAGTTACTGTACAAAAAAGTCAAATTTTACTGTAGCAGTACTGTAGCAATTTACTGTAGCAAAGTCAACATTTTAGAAATTTTGCTACAAACCGTCACCAACGGGCCCAAACATGTTTTTCAACAAACGAACAATTACAAACATACGGACAAACATTGGCTATACTAGTTGTGTACAACTAAACGAAACGTCTCGTGAGACGCATACTTACATAACTTCATATGAATAGGCATTTGAAGGTTACGGGTTCAGAGAACCTACTTGCTTTACTTACTACTTGCTAATTGCAACTGATTACTACAAGACTCAGGTGAGTCTTACGGCCCCACTTTTACTGTTTATCTTATTGGGGGAGATACATGCTACTATTTTTCCTTGAACACAAGTACTAAAACTGTTTACTATACCAAACGGAATTGCATGAGTTTACTTACAAACAGAAGCCTCTCCATCATATATCGTTAGTTATGGACTTAAGCGCGAACACTAGTTAATGGATCCATTAGGGAAATGACCCTCCCCACCCGGGGCAGTAGCGCTGCCACGTACTGATTTACACGTAGAAACGGGTGACTAATTATTCGTTACTGATGCTTGCTCATTTACGAGCATGTCACGGGAGCAAAATTATTACTTACGGGTTAAGCTTCGATTATGAGCCTCATGGCAACGGTATAAACTTACTTACTTACATTTGCGGGATTGCAAATACTGGTTTACGATTTCTGGATTGAAATTGCTGATTTTACGCCTACGGGCATTACTGATGAAAGCTCGTGTTCAAAGCTGATATTACTTACAAACCTGTGAGATTCACCAACCTTTTGGTTGACACTTTTTAGCATGTTTTCTCAGGTACTCGGATGGAGTAGGATTACTCCAGGATTTTTAGCTAGAGTCGCATGATTTCAACACAACTGCCTTAACGGAGATTCTTAGCATTATCTTTTGTATATTTTGATTATGTAATAGAATCTCCCGCTACACGCGCAGACTCTAGGGAAACTACATTATTGTATACGAAAACACTAAGTTTTCAAACAATATATCTATGGAATGTAACTAATTTACAAACGTTGCATATAGATGTCGTTTACTTTATCTTTGTGCTGTGATATTTGGTTAGTAACACCCCAAACTATGCTTCCGCAAAACAGTGAATTTCGGGGGTGTTACAATTATGTTGACCCATTTTACCGTGTATTCTCAGGTTCACAGATGCAGTAGGACTACCCACAGGAAACAACATACTAGAGGTCGTTCGATGTAACTTTATGTGATGATACTTGATTTGGTCGGCGCCCCCGTGACACCTCATCCTTCCGCTGCCATGTGTGTTTGGGAGTGCGACAGATTGGTATCAGAGCCTGAGGTTATAGCGAACTAGGATTGCATTAGTGACCTAGACTATAACCATTAGGTTAGTATTCCTTGTTTGGTATGACTGGTTCAGCGATTGCATCAATTGAATTTAATTTAACATAGCATGATCAACTATGTACAATTAAAGGAGATTCGATGCAAGACCTGAAATGGTTATAGTGAACGAGAATACAGTAGCAGACATAGACCGAGGATAGAACGGGACCAACCTTTATACATACTTATGTGCTAGGCTTTTATGTGTGTATATATATATATATATATATATATATATATATATATATATATATATATATATATATATATATATATATATATGTATAACCTTACGTACACTAAACTTATTTGCCACCCTTCACGGCAACCACTCCCACAGCTACGTCACCCAACTCTGAAAACGTGACTCAACCCTTATTTACCACCAAGGAGACTTCCACGGTACCACTTGCCCAACCGCATAGGGTAACTACATAATCTAATAGGACTCACTTGAGAAGAATCTACTTGAGGATTCGCCAACCAGACAAGTCACATCTACTTCAACCTCTTCTTTCCGCTTGCAACCAAATAACTCGGGAACACGTATAGAACTTAAACTTTACAATACTTCGTCACTTAGACGGACTATACCTACTTCCGCCCCTTCACTTTCTCCACCCGCTCTCGACCTAGACATATGAATCACGTGTGTTTTACACCAGTATAAGGACTGACTAATAGACCTCCTCGGACTACACCTTATCCTATTCATACTATTTCTACTTGATCATGTTTGGTCACTATTTCGACACGTTCGTCAAACGATTTACCCATAACTTGATTCGCGACTTTGACTGCTCCGAACACCTTTATCAATCGTTCGTTCATTTCGAAACAATAACATAGTCATGATTGACTACTTCACGAACACTACTCGGTCATTGTCATGATTACTTTTTGAAACTACGATTTGGCTATTTACAACTCTTGAGACGCGGAGAATCTTCCGACATGAATACCCCTCCATACGCATAGGAACCCGCTCATCATAAAGTTCTGGTACTAGCTGCTAGGCTACGCCGCCACGAGAATAGAATAGACGATATGAATTTTTTTTATTTTATTTTATTTTATTTTATTTTATTTTTACAAACGTAAACTTTCAACCGATTTTTGACAAAACAGAATTTTCAACACTTTTCAATAACCAGAGCTTTCAACGAATTTTTGTTAAACAGGGTCATTCAACGTGCTGACAAGAGTTTCCAACGTATTTTGGTTGACATTAAGTTTTCAACAGATATTATGATGACATTTTTAACAAATAAAAACCGTACCTATAAACAAACACTTGATTTTCATTTAATTTTTCTCAAAGATCTATGTTTTCTAATGAACGATAACGACTTATACTTTGAAACACCTGCGGGCCTTCTAACGATTTACATATTGGAAATACGTTTAAAACGATTTATATTGGATGTGATCCAACGAATTACTCATAACTTACGAATTGTTTACAAACTGGTTTATTGACAGTTTTAACAAACTATTTATTGGAACCCAATTTCTACTTTCATTTTTCTTTTATCAAGATTTGATCACTACTTTGACTTGTACGTCAACGAATTACCCAATACCCGAGACATAATACACGCTTCCAACTACGATTACTACAACAAACCGCATAGGATTGTTTTCCTACTACGAACCCTATAGTAAACAACCTTACTACGACCGACTATTTAGGAATATTTTTCCTACTTATAGCACACGGGGATAATTTTCCAAACGTATACGAACGGATGTGTTTACATCACGAAATAACAACCGAAACAATAACGCTGAACAGAACCCATAACATTGTTACGGGTACGTTACCTCTCAATAACTTGACTGTTTTCAATCTTATTCGGTGCTAAATTACGCGATCACGCCCCACAGACTTAGAAGCTAAGAATAACGTAGAAATAACAAATTGATTTTTGTCGTCTAATCATAATTCAGAACCTCACTTCGACATAAGCAGACGAAATTTTTCTCCCTAGACTTATTAAACTATTGAGATCGAAACTTTCTTTCTCTTCTCCTTTCTCGATGCCAACTAAGAATCCCATCCGAATCGTTGCCATAAGAAACCTATCGTATTCTTACTGTTACCGGTGGAACATTGATCTAACAAGCGAAGAAAAGGTAAAACAAGAATCATATCGTTAAGAAACCTATAGAAACCTTAAACCAGAAAACCAAGAACTTAGACCATGATGGCTTACCCATCATCGAGGCCCGGTGAATCTCAAGACGACATCCGGATGTAATAAACTCAGATACGTTAGAAACACACATTAACTCTCTCACAGAACCCACACAGATTGTAACTGAAAACAAATTTCGGGACGAAATTCTCCTAACAGGGGAAGAATGTGACACCCGACGATTTATGGTCACTCATTAACCTGCTAGAAACCCTAATTACGTGTGTTTAGTTTAGTATTCGAATAAATACTTATAATTACTTGTGACTAATTGTATATTTGTGTGAATATACGCTCCCGTAATTGTTTTATATTACGCTTACGTAATTAGTTGTAATTACGCGAAACAACCGGACGGAGTCAGACAAAACTATACGACGTTGGTGAAAAACTTTCCATAAATAACTCTAATCTATTTTTAGAAGTTATTTACCATTATTTATTATTTTGTTAAAATAATACATGAAAAACTTAGGCGTTTCGGTTAAAACGTCTCAAACGCAGCAGAATCGCGCGGAACGCACCCGACAATCGAATGAAAACCAAAATATATTTTAAGAATTTAAAATATATCATTTAGAGTAAAACTTTCGTTTAAAATATCTCATTTGATGTTAATAATGAAAAACGTCCAATCAAAACGTTACGCGATTTTAAACTTCCGTAAACCATGCACGCAAATCGAGGCCAACGAATTATCGGAACATTTCTATAAGAGTTTTCAAGTATTATATTAAATATTTCAAGGGGAAATATCGAAATTTAAAATCGTTAAATAAAAACGTCAACTAAATATTTAACGTATGAATAAACGTCTAAACAATCGAGCAAACGAACGTAAAACGCAACAATTTAAGCTGGGAAGGAAAAATGACCAAAATGCCCTTGGTGGGACCACATGGGGGCCGGCCACCCCATGTGCCACCCCTCCCCTCACCCATTTGTCTTTCATGCAATATCAAATGATTACATTTTCTACCACATCCACACAAATTACATGCACTTCACATTTTACCATTATTCCACTCCACTATCACTTTCTATTTTTACTAAAATGCTCTCAAAATACTGAAGAAATCAGCCTCAAATAACCACCTTACACCTCCCTAAACCACCATTAAATCATCATCTCATTCAAAAAAACAAGAACTAGAAGAAAGGAATCAAGAACCACACTCTTTCTTCATTATCTTCATCTTCTTCAAATCTTTGTAAGAATCCTTAAACCAATTGCTATATTTACTTGTTTACTACTGATTTAATGAATTATTGTTCATCTAACTTGTTTATGTCCAAATCAATGGTTAAAAATCGTTTTTATAACACATACAAGAACATGCAGAATCTGTCTCATAAAATGCAGTTTACAAAAATATCCATATAAAATCGAATTTTGAGAGTTAGAAGATGCATTTTTTTATGATTTGCGTCTTGAAAAGATCTACAACTTTCGTGTTTTGCACTTTTTCCAGAAACGTACTCATTTTTCTCTACGAGCCGATTTATAGGACTGACCTGTTAGTTTTCGAGAATTGTGTTCGGAACTTTCGCGGAATTTATTTAATATGTAAACGGACTTGTTAAATGCTGGAAATTTGACATATTAGTCTAGTAACTTAGTAGATCAGTTTGTAAAAGTTTTGAGGTTTGATTTGGAGTAGAGATAGGCGAAATCAGTTGGCGTAATGACCCGACATAAACCGAAAACGTGGAATCTTGAAGTTTTAAGAAGTGTAATTAAAACCGACACTTTGGATGAACTCCGACACGAACCGACAAATTATTTGGACTCTTTAACTGATATATGGGTTGGGTAAAAGTTTCGGGTCAAACCGAGTAGGTTTGACCAAGTCCACAAAAATGGCTCGGTTTCTAAAAACGACACTATTTTTGGAAAGTGGTAACAAAAATGAGTTTGGATGACTTAGTTAGTAACTTGGACGTAAAACTAAACTTAGAAAGTTTCCCAAATTAAAAACCGACACTTAGAACAATTTCTAAAAATATCCTAAGTCTCAAGTAGAGACACTAACCTAGTGATGCCACAATTACTAGTGATGCTACATTTTGCTAGTGATGCTACATTTTCTGAAAATATCCTAAGTCTCAAGTAGAGACACTAACCTAGTGATGCCACAATTACTAGTGTTGCTACATTTTGCTAGTGATGCTAAGTTTGACCAACTTTGACCAGTTTGACCAGGTTGACCAGGTTTGACCATGTTTGACCAGTTTGACCAGGTTTGACCAGTTGACCAGGTTTGACCAGTTTGACCAGGTTTGACCAGCTTTGACCAACGAGTTGACCAACTTTGACCTACGGTTTAAGGCTTATACAAACTAAAATAATCTATTTGCAACACATGAAACATATACTTGGATAGTATACAATGAAACAACACATAATAATAATGATTTAAGATTATTATTACAAACTTTCACCAACGGGTCGTACATGTTTTTAATAAACGAACTTGAACAACTTATTTGGACATACTAGTTGATGAACTAGCCTTAGGTGGACATTAACCCTCCACCTACACGATTGGCTTAAGTGGACATTGACCCCCACTTATACAATCGCTATAGATGGTCTTCGAGACATCTACTTATACCCAACCTTATACGTTTCTAGGGCGTTAGAAGGTTGCACGTTGGATACACTCATTGCTTGCTTATTTGATTATTTGCTAGCTGCTTGCTAAACTCAGGTGAGTTTCATAGCCCCTTTTTACTTGTTTGAACTGTTTTGGGGTGAGAATACATGCACTGTTTTATGAATTGTTATGTGAACTGTTTTATGAACTGTTTTTAGGAAAACACTTATGCGTATTTCATGAGTTACTCTCTATTCCACTAAGCCCAATACAACCATTTAAATCTGCTGATTTACGCTTGCGATATTGCGGTAAAGCAATACAAAACGATATTGCGGTAAAGCAATACAAAACGATATTGCGGTAAAGCAATACAAAACGATATTGCGGTAAAGCAATACAAAACGATACTGCAGTAAACAATACAAAACGATATTGCGGTAAAGCAATACAAAACGATATTGCGGTAAAGCAATACAAACATTTCGATATTGTGGTAAAGCAATACAAACTATTAAATCTTGTGATTTACAAATACGATATTGGCAATAGTATACAGAACTTGATATATACAGAAACTCTATTTTACAGAACTTTATTTTACAACAAGAAAATCATGTGTTTACATTATTACTTTACAGATTAAACCTATGAACTCACCAACATTATGTTGACCCATTTTAGCATGTATTCTCAGGTTCACAGATGCAGTAGGACTACCCACAGGAAACAACATACTAGAGGTCGTTCGATGTAACTTTATGTGATGATACTTGATTTGGTCGGCGCCCCCGTGACACCTCATCCTTCCGCTGCAACGTGTGTTTGGGGGGTGCGACATTTATCCACATAGCATAATTAATAAATGCATTATTCACATAAAGTGAATAGTTTATTTATAGACAGTCCAAGACGATTACCAGTATTATGATCCACATAAACAAATTATACTCAATTTTCTAGGCAAACACTTTATTGTTAGTATGAATATTATCAAGTGCTTCCTATTATATGACATACTGAAGAATTCAAGTAAAACGCATAACACTGCATCATTAAGTTTCAAGGTAGCGGTTACTAAATGATGTATTTTTTACGAAACATATAACATACACTTGAATTTTAAGGTTAGAAAAATATCAACCATACTTTGAATATGCTATGTTATCCAAGTCTGTACATGGTACAACAGAGAATCCCTTCTAGCATAATTCAAAATACATTTGAGAATATTAATTTAATTAAAGCTTTCAGATATGTACTTAGTACAACAAAGTTACCAGTAATTAAGTTAATACCCATATTTCTACTATTTGTCAATTAAAAAGCATGATAACAGTGTATGGCAATACCATCATTCAACAATTAAGAAATAATGTCATACATCATAGAATAGAAAGACAAGATAATAAACAAGTAGTTAATTAACTTCTTGAGACTTAGAAAATTTCATATAATTTGCCTACCAGTACATCATATGATGAAGCCATCTAAAGTTTTCACTAAAAATAGACAAATTATAACTTGTGGATATAGGTGTATAATCAAATAAATATAAACACATACCTGAGTCTCCAGATAGGCCCCCCGCTAGTCCGGCTAACCGCTGTAGTTCTAAAGTAACTTTATTTGAACCTACTACCATATCATACTTAGGACTTAAGCTTATTATTGTGAAGCTTATTCTCCTAATGTACTATCATTTCCCTTAGTTTTTGCAAATAAAAACTTAACCATTTTAAAGAATATTATGTTTATATTCTTTAATGAAGGCGATTCCCCTTGGGTAACAAGCAAATGAATGTCATACGCCTTTTTTTTAACTATTACAAAAATACCCTTGGAAGACTAATCACTCTGGATATCTCATTCCGTTTAGTTGAACCAACGTCTCAAATCTTGCTCTGTCGAACGCCTTTGTATATAAGTCTGCTAAGTTATCCAATGATGGAACCTTAACTAACTGTATCAACTTCTTTTCAGCACAATCTCTAATAAAATGATGTCGAATATCAATATGCTTAGTTTTACTGTGCTTTACCGGATTGTTGGTGATCGACATAATAGATTCGTTATCAATCATCATAGGAGTATTGGTTATATTTAACCCGTAATCCCGCAGTTGCTGTTGAATCCAAAGAACTTGAGAGCAACAGCTGCTAGCTGCAACATACTCAGCTTCACATGTAGAAATGGCTACCGAGGTTTGCTTCTTGCACTACCAGGATACTAATGTACCTCCTAGGAATTGACATCCTCCGGTCGTAGATTTCCTATTCTGATTGCATCCTCCATAATCCGAATCAGTATAAGCTACGAGATCTAAGTCTCCATCAATCGGATACCAAAGACCCAGCTTAGGTTTCCCTTTGAGGTAACGAAAGATTCGTTTAATAGCTTGCATATGTGACTCTTTCGGATTAGCCTGATATCTTACGCATAAATAAACAGCAAACATTATGTCAGGCCTAGAGGCTGTTAGATACATTAGTGATCCGATCATGGCTCTATAAAGAGTTGGATCCACATCGCAATCACTCGATGTATCTGGACCTAATCCATGATTGACTGGAATTGGAGTATTGTAGACCTTACTTTCATCCATCTTAAAGCGTTCTAATAGCTCATATGTGTATTTAGATTGATGAATAAAGAATCCATCCTTCTTTTGATGAACTTGTAATCCTAAGAAGAAATTCAACTCTCCCATCGCAGACATTTCAAACCTTTTCCTCATGACTTTCTCAAATTCTTGACACATCTTTTCATCAGACGATCCAAAGATAATGTCATCAACATAAACTTGTACGAGAAGAAAGTCTTTCTTTTTCCACTTCACAAACAGTGTACTATCAATCGATCCTCTTGTAAATCCATTCTCAAGTAGATACGTTGATAGTGCTCCATACCATGCCCTAGGTGCTTGATGTAATCCATATAGAGCCTTATTCAAATGATATACTCTATCTGGATACTCAGGATCAGCAAACCCTGGCGGTTGTGAAACATACACCAATTCTTCCATTTTGCCATACAAAAAGGCACTCTTAACATCCAACTGATACACTTTTATACGAAAATATGATGCGAATGCTAAGAATACTCTAATTGCTTCTAGCCTAGCAACTGGTGCAAACACTTCATTGTAGTCAATACCTTCTTGTTGATTAAAACCTTGAACCACTAGACGAGCTTAATTGAGAGTAACGATTCCTTTATCATCTCTCTTGCACTTAAATACCCATCTAGTTCCAATTGGATATTCTCCCTTTGGTAGGTCAACCAACTCCCAAACTTGTAATTTAGAGAACTGAGATAGTTCCTCTTGCATTGCTTCTACCCACGAGCTTTCTTTTAAAGCCATTTGAACATTTTTAGGCTCGACTTGTGAGATAAAGCATGAATATAGATATTGATTAGGAATCCCTGTCTCTTTCATTGCAGTATACAAGCTTTGGTATTCTAAATTTTTAGACGTACTAGCTTTTGATTGATGCCTAGTTTGAACCGGAGTATTAATATCACCGATGATGTTTTCAATGGAATAATTCTTACTCATTCTAGTTGTAGTAACTGGTTCAACCGGTATATCATCTCCTAAATTAGTACCAATCTCTTCCAATGAAGGTACATCTTCCGTACGAGCAGAAGATATCCTTAAGTGTTTCAAAGGAGTAAGTATATCATCAAACTTTGTAGAAAGATCATCAAGATCTTCTGTTTCTTGAGACTTATCCTCTGAAGCTTGTTGTGACTCACTTGTAGAAACTTTATCTGAGTCAACATTAGTCTTAATTCCAGACTGTTGAACACTTGATGTTGAAGCGGGACCAATATTCCCATCTTCAAATAATAAATGTTCAGCTATCTCTGAATCACTGACATAGTCACTAATAGGAACTTTAAATGATGCAAAAAGATCAGAATAATCAAATTGCCAATCTAAGCCCTTATGAACATCAGGTGAGTAGCTCGTAACCTCAATATTATAAACTACCTCCAGACGTCCTGTGACTTTATTAAAGACTCTCTTGTTTGGCGAATTGGGCATATAACCTAGGAAAAATCCTTCGTCAACCTTCTCACCAAATTTAGCTTGATGCCCAGTCTTTAATATGGTGCATGAAACTCCAAAGGGTTCAAACCCCTTTAAGTTAGGTTTCTTATTGTTCAAAAGCTCATAACAAGTCTTGTTATGTCTCTTAACTGTAAGAACTCTATTGAGAACATAACATGCTGTATTCACTGCTTCTGCCCAAAAGATGACCGGAAGCTTTGAATCAGCAAGCATTGTTCTTGCAGCTTCAATCAACGTTCTGTTTTTCCTTTCAGCAACGCCATTCTGTTGAGGTTCATAAGGTGCACTGAATTGATGTAATATCCCTTTGCTTAAGCAATAGATATTCAACGTTGAATTCTTAAATTCTGTTCCATTGTCACTACGAATACGCTTCACTCTCTTTTTATATACATTCTCTACCAGATCAAAGAACTCAATTAGAATTCCAGGAGTTTCATCCTTTGATCCCAAAAAGAATACCCATGAGAATCTAGAATAATCATCTGTGACAACCAAACAGTACCATTTGCCACCTATACTTCTCTTGCTTATTGGGCCAAAGAGATCCATATGTAGCAATTCAAATGGCGAGAAGATAGAGTTTTCAATCTTAGGTCTGTGTGGTTTCTTGTGCTGCTTTCCTTTCATGCAAGGAACACACTTATCCTCAGACTCGAAACGTTTTTGTGGTACACCTAGAACCACACCATTTTTGGTTATATAATTCATCTTTCTCCAGTTCAGGTGTGCCATTCTCCTATGCCATAATAATGCGTCTGTTTCCGAAGCCCTGGATAATAAATAGGTAGATACCATTGAAGAGTTAGGAACACCCATGTTGATAGCATGGATGTCCTTCTTCCTTGGTGCCCTCATCAATATCCATTCATCAGGAATTTTGAAAGCTGGCTTCAGGACTAAGGCCTCCTTTTCATTAAAGTAAACTGGATGACCTTTATCACAGACTTGGGAAACACTTACTAGGTTGTGAGTTAGTTCTTCAACATAGTTCACATCCTCAAGAGTCAAAGTTCCATTTGAAACTTTTCCTTTTCCCGAAATTACTCCTCCTTTATCTCCTGCAAAATTTACTTTTTGCTTGAGACTCTCCTTGAAGTCCTTCAGTAGACTTCTTTCTCCGGTCATGTGCCTCGAGCATCCACTGTCTACATACCACCAGCTGTCCTTGTTCACAGCATGCTCCCTTTTCTTGTCAGTTTGTACTTCAGCCATGCATGCTACAAAGTCATCTGGACTCACATTAGCAGTTGAATCCATATAGAGCACGTCATCATCACTTGCTTTCTCATGAATCTCTGGCACCTTTATCTCAACATCAATAGGCATATAGCTATTGGACTCAGCAGCTATCTCTGGATCTTCAATCTCAGCCATGAGAGCTTCCTCAGACTGAGCTTGCCAATCATAAGATCCATCCAACTGTTTCACAACTAAGGCTTTGGAAGCTAAGGTACTTCCCGAACCTTGTTTGATATTGCCAGTTTCAACCTTAGGTCTTTGACACTCACGAGCAAAGTGTCCATAACCTTGACAGTTGAAACACTTGATCTTGGTTTCATCAAACCCTGATCGATTTCCTACCACTTTTCTACCAGTTTTCTTCAAGAAATTTTTGACTCTCCTTGATAACATTGCAAGTTGATCCTGGAGATCTATTTCCTCAAGATAATCAGGATCTATCTGATCATAGTCTTCATCAAACATAATCGGATCATTGATTTTACCCTGAATGTAGTTTTCATAAGAAGCAACAAAGGATGCAAGGACAGATAACTATTGCTCAGCAGATTTCACACTCATTGGCATCTTTTGATGTCCTTGAGTTGACTTCTCAGCAGGTGTACCTTTAGATTCATTACCTGATGAGGTAAGAAGGCACATGTCATCCGTTATCATTTCACCATTTTCATCAGTATTACCCACTAAAAGTGCAGTGGTCGAACTAGATGAAGAAGTTGAGAGGTTTGTTTTTCCATGATATAGCCCAGGATTCTGAACCTGATCAGAATCAGTTTCTCTCGATTTCTTTGTGAAATCATAACCTTTTAGCTTGTCAATGACCTGCTCTAAGGTCATGGTTGCATACCTTTCATCGTTGTCTTTGAGCATTACACCATACATTTCCCACTTAGACGGCAAACCCTCAATAAATTTGTCGGTTCTCTCAGTCTCAGTAGTAACAATCTCATGGTTGTCAAGCTCACTTAACAAGTGGTAGAATCTAGTGATGTAAGCATCAAGATCTTCTCCTTTTAAAGCTTTTATAACAGTAAACTGTTTCTTAAGAAGATTCTTCCTGCCTGCCTTCACTTGAGGACTTCCCTCACATCTTTTCTTTAACGCTTCCCAGAGTGTTCTAGCAGTTTGAAAAGACTTGAGCTGATGGTTTATCTCCTTTGGTAAACTCATCTTAATTGCAGAATGAGATTTATTCTCCAATTCATAGTCCTTCTTTTATTGATCGCTCATCCGGTTATAAGCAAGAGTAACAGTTGCATTACTAACCGTTTGAGTAGGTGCAGTGTATCCATTCTTGATACACATCCAGATCGACAAATCATGGAATCTACAGTAAGATTCAAATCTGTCCTTCCAGTTATAGTAATCTTCGATTTTCAACAATTTAGGTGGAACGTTTGATTTTCCCACCTCATGTTCCATCTCGATCATTCTACTAAGATCAGACATCTTAAAAACGTAAAGTAAACTGTTTCGCGAATTCAGAAGAACTCGATTCGCAAGACTCAGTTCAACTCGCAATCTCAGCTCAACTCGCAAGTCTCAGTTCGGATTGCTGTGATGTCGATTCGCAAGTGATTTCGATTCGCGAGAAATCTCAGTTCGACTTGCAAGTCTCAGTTCGACTCGCTAGTTCAACTAAGTTCGCAGGCTACGCTGAAACCCTAATCTCGACTCGCGAAACGGCTGGAAAACCCGAAAAACAAAAATTCAAGGTATTTTTACGATTCAAACAGTAAATTTTGACCGTAAACTAACCCTAAAACGTCCAGAGAATGATTTTGATCGTTAATATATACTCATGCACGTATAAACGATCCGAATCACAACGCAATTATCACTCAAACTCTCGAACAATCTCGTATTTAGCCCGAAAGGTCTGATACCAGATGTAAGTCCCTAGTTCTTAGGATCGATAACTTCGTTATCTGTAGTATTAAGGTGCGGAATCCCTCAATACGGTGTTATCTTACTAATAACGAGTAAGTTCGTAATTGCGTATATTAAAGCTTAACTTTAAACGATAAAACGTCAAAGCCTAGCCGTTAGGTTTGTTTTCTCCGGTTTCTTGAATTCGCAGATGAAGAATAAGAATGCAAAAAGTGTTAACGATTTTCTAAAGAAAATCGTTTATATGTTTCTGTCTCGGCTCGGCTCGCATGGGCCGGCGAGTTCGGTCCAACTCGCAGCCCAAGCCCACTATAGGACTCGGCTCGCTAGACTAATGTTCCGCGAGTTCAATTCTCATCTATCAGCTCAACTCGCTGCGACTTGAGAACTCGACTCGCCTTGCACAAAACGTATATACTTATTTCGTATTTAATAATTCGTCTAACTTTAACAAAATAATATGTTTAATGAATATTACTAACAAAACAAATATTTACACTACTACAAAATGAAGCTAATGCAACACCCATAAAGTGTTGCCTTAAGCCTTATAAGTGTCGCTTTAAGTCTAATGCGACACTTTTCAAAGTGCTGCCTTATGTAACGTTGCCTTAGATCTAAAGCAACACTTTTTTTAGCATATGCAACACTTTTTGAAAGTGTTGCATGTATTTAAGAAATGAAACACTTTTCAGATGCAACACTTTATACATGCTAACGCAACACTTTCTGGACTTAAGTGCAACACTTTGTAAATTCAAATGTAACACTTTTTATGCTCTAATGCAACATTTTGTGGACCAAAGGGCAACATTTATTATACAATAATGCAACACTTTTACACTTAAGTGCAACACATTTAGCATTCTAATGCAACATTTTTACACTCAAATGCAACATTCCAGATTTGTTACCACCTATCAAATGCCACACTTTTATTCATTGAAACTAGAAATGAATTTTCGCTCTATTTGTTCAAAAAGTCAAGCATATTAACATTACCACTTCCAGAATAGCATTACATACCATAGCTAGAGTATTAACAAATTAGTCCACAATCAAAATAACTAAAACAAAACGTTAACATAAAAGTTGCAAATTAGAATCCTAGAAATATGAAATACTCCATGAAATTCTTCAATCTCAGCCTTTACGTACGTGAAACCAAAGTGTAGCCTGAAAATTAACAACAAAGAACACTGTTAGTTTTGCTTCTTATAATTGATAGGAAAGGCTACAAACTCCAACCAGAATAATTAAATTCAAAAGGGATCAGATCATAACATAAAGCTTAATTTGTAATTCAGTAACCTATTGTTAGGGGAGCTAAAATCTAAGGTTAGATGGGGGTGTATGCTATAGTATCTGCTGTATCAGAACGGTATATGCCAACTCATATAACCCCTCAAAAAATGCAGAACAAAAACCAAACAGGAAAAACTCACAATCAAACTAATACCCAAGCTTTGTTATAATCAATATTCAAAATGCTTGTGGAGGCCAAAACACTAAACCATTGTCATTAATAGACTTGCGATAACAGAAAACTAGTCAGGTAAAAACATTTAGAAATCCTTCAAACGTAAACTAATCTCTAGATATCCATCATATTAATGAATCGACAATATGACTTGTATTCCTAAGTTTTATATTTGTACCAATGTGATTAATACACATTCAAAGAGACTAAATCACAAGTTATATGCATTATCAGATTAGAATACAAATTTTATAATAACCAAATCACAAGTAAAACATGATCAGATTACCAACTAAGAAATAAGCTTAAAGTATATGTAGGTAATATACTTAATATCAGTAGGTTTTCTAGTTCAGTTATTAATTGGGGCTAATACTAATGGGGATGCTCGATAAACCCCTGCTCAGTCGCTACCTATAGTCCAACAACATCATGTGTTCATTATTCAAACATACTATTCGGGAATGTATATAATAAGCCTAAAGAGAATAAGCTCATAAATTGTAAATACGGGCTATATACATGTGACACTAAGATTGGCCGTATAAGTACTTGTTAATCACATTATCAAATCCACGTAGTAGTCAATCAGATAGATGTAAAAATTGCCACAAGTAATCTTTATGGTTACAATAATTTCACCTATAAAATTTATTTAGACTATGATTTCTGATATCAAAGAGATGATTAATGTCTTACATTGTAAAAAAGAAAGAGATGCTGAGTCATGATGTGTACCTTTTTCTAAAAGTTTCTGCACTGCTTCTTCAAGAAACTTATCTCGATTGTTTTCAAAATCTATTTTCATTGCCTCTAGCTCAGCTTTCTTTCTTCCATGATCCTCTGCCAACTCGGCCTTCTTCCTTTCATGATCCTCATCCAACTCAGCTTTCTTCCTTTCCAGCTCAGCTTTCTTCCTTTCATGATCCTCTTCTAGCTCTTTTCGCATAACCAACAAATTATTTTTTTCAACTTCTGAATTAGCTTTGTCACTGCCATTCACCTTTTTAACCAACTTATTAGTAACACCTCTACCATATAAAGTGTGGTGTCCATCTTTTGGCTTGTAGTTCTCTATTTGGTTCTGCAAATTTATTCACAAAACATAACTTTTGTCAACATACAAGGAAGTAATGGTTAATATATAATTAAAAATTTGATATCATCTTACGGTTGTGTTGGCATTGTTATCAGGTGTGTCAACATATGTATTTCCCTCTGTTATTCGACGTGTACGCTCAAACATTTTGGCTAGATTAGGTGGTTCCTTGTTTGGGTCTTCATTTCTCTGTAATGATAATGATAATGATAATATACCATTAGAGGGGATAAAATAAATGCCAAACAAAGAAAAAGTACCATTTCCTCGCGAATTCTGGCAAAACTTTTCGGACCAGCTGTGTGCATGTTTTTTTTAGACATGCGTATCTTTCTTGCACGCATGGAACGGTTCTACACACGGATAAATGAGAATACAACACTCTTGTAACAAAATAGATAGAGAGAAATAATAAAGATAAATAAATATTAGTGGAATTACCATCACTTCTTTCTTATTCCATAACTGCAATAACTTTGAGAAATCCTTTTGTGGAATGCATCGAGGCCGATTAACCCATCTTGTTCTATTATTTGTATACTTAAAGAAATGCTTTTTCTTGAGTCTACACTTGTATCCCCTCAAATCAGCTCCGATAGACATTAGCACCCATGATTTAGCATTCTCAGGCACTTCGTATTTTTGCTAAAAAAGTTTTAGATGTTAAAAAATATATATAAAAAATAATAAATTTTTTTTAAGGAATATAAATTAGTTTATACTTACCAAAACATACTCCCAAATCTTATCCTTATGTGGCACTTTGTGCCATGATTCATAGGTCAGAGGTGCGAAGATGTTGTTACGAGCTACTGTACCCAAAAACCGAGAGAATCCTTCAACTATATCTTTCTCCTCGGTTACAGGTCCAATGGGTTGTCCATAGTCATTGCATAAAATGACCTCACGTTCGTGAAATTTACGTAGTTGTACACCATGCATCATTGTTGGCCCTCTTTTCTTCATGGTAGAAATCCCTAAAAGTAAAGATAGATGTGTGTGTGTGTGTGTGTGTGTGTGTGTGTGTGTGTGTGTGTGTGTGTGTGTGTGTGTGTGTGTGTGTGTGTGTGTGTGTGTGTGTGTATATTAAGAACATATAAATTAAAACAACAAAAAGGAAAAAAAAAAACATGGATAAGTAAAGCTAAATTAACCTGCTATTTTTTCTGATTGGGAGACACGACCATCATCCTCACTTTGTAAATCATCCTCGTCATCTTCGTTCCTTTCTATCTCAGGTTGATTATTTTCAAACATCGCCTGCTCTATGTATTCATTGGCTTCAACGTTGTCTTGTTCTGGACCAAGTTCATTCACATCTATAATCATGGAGGAGTAAATACAACAACAGTATTTTAAAAACGTACTTTGTTAATAATACATAAAAGGTGTTGGGAACTATTTTGGTTTATGACGTGATTAGAGTATTAGACAAAAAATGGATGGTTCTGTATCGTTAGATTTAACAAATCTAGCCTAGAGTGCATGAAAAAATTGCTTATGAGGATTAGCATATCAGTGAGTCTCATGTAGGTGATTTTCTGTAGTCATTTAAAAGGCTCTGGATCATATGGGCGAGTCATGTGATAGATGGACTGTGTCATCTAGTTTGAACCGAGGATAATTTGTTGTTTGTCACATATAGTGGTGCAGTCTGTTATATATAATTTGATTTAGCATAGTGAGAGTATGTATATATTTTAGCTTTATTTATTCCCAAGATATGTCTTGAATCTGTCAAACTTCATTTTCTACCCAAGGCATGAATAACTGTAACTACAAAAGCAAAGATCACACGCGGGTTTGGTACAATTTGGTGTCTAGATAGTAACATGTAAGTAATATGCGACATCTATTGTAATTAACTTATCAAAAAAATTATTCATAATCTCGTGTTTCTGACATTTTAATAATTTTGAAACCATCTATACATACCTTCAGAACTCGCATCATCCCTTGCCATCTCATTTCGAATATTTTCAGACATCATATCCTCTAAGTCTTCATCCTCATCGGCTTCAACACCATCATGTTCTATATCGAAAAATAATTCTAAAAATGACTTTGTTATGACCTGGATGATAAAATACGTTTGAGAAAAACATATATGTACCTTGAGATCTCGTGTCACAGTCCTCCTCATCATAGTCATCATTATCAACAACAAATAATTTTCTTCTAGGATTTCTTAAACTCTCTTGGGACACAAAATCTTGCCTTTGCGACCCTCTGTTATTTTTAATCACTTCAGCCATTGAAATTTTTCCACCAGACTGATTTCGTTTTTTTGCATTTGTATCAACAAATTGTCGATCGCTCACATGGCCTTTCACAGATTTGTTTAAAGTAGTCTTCTTAGTGGCATTTGAATTGAAAAACTCTCCATTTCGCTCATGGGATATATCTGGGCCCATCACACGCTTCTTTGCTAAGTTAGCATACTTATTCATAGACATTGGTGCAATATATTGTGGACGATGTTGCTGTAATAAGTTAAATTTATATTACAGGAGAACCATAAATAAACGTTTAAAAAATGAACTTGCTTATTTGATACCTTTTTGCGGACTTTAACAGTATTAGTGACTTGTTCCTCCTGATTTCCATCACTATCATCATCACCAAAATCAGGAACATAATCGGCATCTCTCGCTTTACTCGCATTGCTGACCAACTGTTTCTATTTTCCTTTCTGCTTCTTTTTACTTTCAGCCAAACTTATCAAAGACTGAGCGATGTTTTTAATTCCCATATCTCGTAATCTTGCTTGGTTCTCCTGAACTGTCAGCATTCTACTCCTCTCATAATCATTCATGTGTGGTTGTGCACTTGGATCCAGCTTGCTTTTTTTCCCCATCAATGACCTGCTAATAATAAAATCAACAAGATTAGATTAAAGATCTTTACAATATAAGTAGTCCCTTAAAGATATTGTTTAAATAACATATAATCAAATTTATAATAACATAAAACAATGTTCAAGTACAATAAAATTCAGCAATATATTGCTTATAATACAACGATCGAAGCCCATATATATTATAAAATTAAGAGAATAGATCCAGTCTCTATCACTCCTCATGTCTACTATATCTGAAGTTGATTGCAGAATGTAAGTGTTTTCCACATTGCCACTTTAAGTTTGCTTTGTTTTTTTTTTTTAAGATGTGAAAAATATAAGGTTCACTATCGAATGATTTTGCATAGCTACATGGTAGTCCAGTGACATGTTTCACTATCTAATGTGGGCTTTATGTTATTGTGGGTTCAGAGTCTCACATTCCTATTAAAGCTTTAGCTATAGTCTAATGTAGTTCAACATGGCATTTGAGGCTTTTGTGTGGTTTAATTTTCATTGTCCATGAACCAGATATTATTTATGATAAATTAGTAGCTACAGTAAACAAAAAAATTATTATGACATAAAGTCTAAGTATCTACGAATCAAAAGGCAGACTAATTTTTTGGACGAGTTACGATTTAGAACTCAAATCGAATTCAGTTTATGGAGGTAATGGGAAACATCACAGAATCAGCCAAAAAACAATTCACCTTAGCAAAAATTGGAACAAGCCAAACAACTACCATCAAACCATCAAGTTCATAGTACACATGAGTATATATAACTATTTCACTCAATATAGTCTATCAACAATTCGAATTCAATATTACCCAAATTGAAGGGAATATAGAACATACTCAAGTGATAAAAGAAATTTTAGTGATTTACCTGTGATGCGATCAAAAGATGAGCCGGAGCTTCAATTCTCAGTTGAGATAGGGCTGGAGGTTTTTTTAGTCGAGTGTGTATAGAGAAGATGGGACTGATTTTGCAGTTACATATATGGTTTGACAGATTTAAGCCTAAGGAGGATGGCGGGAATTGTGACAGTTTTTACAATTTGGGTGATTTGGGAAGAACAAGCGCACGAACACTTATGCTATTTGGGTTTTTTTAGGTTCCTTATGTGTGTTTTTTTAATTATTCATTATTTCATTATAATTATAAGGTTTTAGAAAATAAAATTTGATGACAATATTTATCTTTAAAAATATGTTCTATCTACTTTTAAATTCGTAATTTCAAAGTTATAGAAGATAGAAGATTATGTATCACATGATAAGCAATTATTTTTTTTAAAAAAATTATGACCATTTATGAACTTTCAAAGTTATAGAAGATAGAAGATTATGTATCACATCCGATACATGTATAAATTGGCCTATAAAATTCTATAATTTATGAACTTTGTGAGTTAATCTATTACTTATTAACAATTTATGATTTGCGAGTCGACTCTTATGACTTGAGTCAAAAATTTTAAAAACGAGGTGTCTCGGACCCCGACTCTTAAATAACTTTAACTCTTAAACGTCGTTTATTAACTCATACAAGTCATTTATTAACTCTTCAGTGTCGTGTGCGACTCTTCCGAATCAGAAAAGCAAACGAACTTTTAATCTAAGAGATAGAAAATAGAATAGAAATGTCTATAATCTATTTTTACTCAAGTATTTGTGTTGATAACGATATAATTATCGACTTTAGGCTGTAGTTGTAAGCTCTTAGTCGTAGCTTTTAGTATGAGTTGAGATGTGTTTGGCAGATTAGCTGTAGCTATAATTGGATTAAGATAAAATATTATCGGAGTTATTAAAATAAAAGAATTCAAGGCAAGAACCAAATTCGGAACATGCCATGACGCTCTTAATCTTCACACACAGATAGGGGCATATCGGTAATTATGATAACAAAAAGCTCCCACTTGTTTTGAATGCTACTTGGCCGAGCGTTTATAAAATTAGCTTTTAAGAGCTTTTGTAAAGAGAATTAAAGCTTCATTATTAACTTCCAAACAAAGCTTCTAATGACGGGAGCTTCTGTATTTAAAAAAAGAAAAGCTTAAAGCTCTAAAAAGCTTCAAAAAGCTCCTTACCAAACAGACCCAATTGGTATATATAAATGTATAGCATTACTCACTTATCGACTTTAGGCTGTAGTTGTAAGCTCTTAGTCGTAGCTTTTAGTATGAGTTGAGATGTGTTTGGCAGATTAGCTGTAGCTATAATTGGATTAAGATAAAATATTATCTGAGTTATTAAAATAAAAGAATTCAAGGCAAGAACCAAATTCGGAACATGCCATGACGCTCTTAATCTTCACACACAGATAGGGGCATATTGGTAATTATGATAACAAAAAGCTACCACTTGTTTTGAATGCTACTTGGCCGAGCGTTTATAAAATTAGCTTTTAAGAGCTTTTGTAAAGAGAATTAAAGCTTCATTATTAACTCCCAAACAAAGCTTCTAATGACGGGAGCTTCTGTATTTAAAAAAAGAAAAGCTTAAAGCTCTAAAAAGCTTCAAAAAGCTCCTTACCAAACAGACTCAATTGGTATATATAAATGTATAGCATTACTCACTTATCGACTTTAGGCTGTAGTTGTAAGCTCTTAGTCGTAGCTTTTAGTATGAGTTGAGATGTGTTTGGCAGATTAGCTGTAGCTATAATTGGATTAAGACAAAATATTATCTGAGTTATTAAAATAAAAGAATTCAAGGCAAGAACCAAATTCGGAACATGCCATGACGCTCTTAATCTTCACACACAGATAGGGGCATATCGGTAATTATGATAACAAAAAGCTCCCACTTGTTTTAAATGCTACTTGGCTGAGCGTTTATAAAATTAGCTTTTAAGAGCTTTTGTAATGAGAATTAAAGCTTCATTATTAACTTCCAAACAGAGCTTCTAATGACGGGAGCTTCTGTATTTAAAAAAAGAAAAACTTAAAGCTCTAAAAAGCTTCAAAAAGCTCCTTACCAAACAGACCCAATTGGTATATATAAATGTATAGCATTACTCACTTATCCGACAATTAATTACGTATTCTAAAAATCACAGACGAACAACACTAAACGAAACACAAAACACACATATCACAATACTATTTCAACAAGTGATCACAATGTTTAGTTTCAATAGGGTATTGACGGTCTGTTCATCTTTTAACGGTATGTGTTAGCACGGGTCTATTCACTAGTTTCTTATGGTGAGTTATTTGTTTATTATATAGTTATGATTTGGGATGACATAAGTATAAATATTATGATTGTTTTGTCATAAGTTTGGATCAAATAAGAACGGCTAAAATCATTCAAATGCACAATTACTCTTGATAAAATAGTTAAATTAATATTCATATGTATCAAATATGTATAGAAAAATAAATGTACACTTATTAAAAATGCACAAAAATCAAAAAACGATTGATGCACGATTATCTCTATATTTGTGCATCAATCGTTTTTTCAATTTTTGTGTATATCCGAAAGTTCACATCTATTTATCTACTCATATTTGAGATATTTGAATGTGAATCTGATGAATTTGTTTGCTAGTTGTGCATTTATGAGGTGTTCTAAACCGTTTTTATTTTTAAAGTGTTGTCGTTGAAACTCTACCGTTTAATCATTTATCATAAGAAAATAAATTAAATTAGATGTGAACCTCTAATGTGCTGTTAAAAAATAAAAAAAAAATTACCTTTTTTTCCTGATAACAAACATGTAATTAACCAACTAAAAAATAACACTTGTATAAAAAAAGTTGTATGCTCATTGATACACAAGCCATAGTCAAATTAAATGCACATATCTTAAATCTTAAATTATACTACCTCCGTCCCAAAATTATAGTCCATCTTTCCTTTTTGAGACGTCCCAAAATAATTGTCCACTTCTCATTTCAACCAATAAGAAGAGAGTTTAGTGGGTGCAGATTCTATTTGAGTGGTTGAAAACTGTTGTGGTCCCACTTTTATTAAAATGTGTGCTTTTTGTTGGTGGACAATAATTTTGGGACGGAGGGAGTATATAAAAAGCATCATTCATTGACGAATCTGATTTGGGTTATCTTCAATGGTAGATAAGAAAGTCATATCAACAACAAAACAAGTCAAAATTGCAACTTCCAATTATTCGAATTGGTTATGTGTATTTTAAGTTTGCAATAATTTAACATGTCGAGTAGTTAAAGTAGGATGAATGCCAAAGTAAATCTCCAATTGTACTCATAATTGTATTCTTAATCACGTCATTTTGAAGCCGGGGTGAAAACATGGAGTCCTTCCTAATACCCCAATGAAACCCTTGAATAGCAACTTCCAGACTTTCTATTGCAGTCCTCGCCGCCTGTAGATCCTTAAGAATGGGAATCGGGAAATAAATAAGAATCTGCATATACAATCGCAAGGAATCATAAACATGATAAAAAGTTAATGCATAAAGCAGCAAATAACTGGGCTGAATTCATGAACTTAGCATCATTTAACCTATTAACTTAGCTAAATAAACGAATCCATATGTCTAGTTTTAAGAGAGTTGACTGAGATTCACAACTCACAAATTGGTCAACAGCACTTTGGGATTCACAGGTCCTGGGTTTGGAGACAGCTTATGCATTTTAGTACTATTCAGCAACTCGCACTTATTAGCACTCGCAAGCCGACGCGTGAGATCAACAATTAAAACTTTTTACAATCTGCGCATAAAAAAAATTAATAGCATACCGTAATACTATCGACCCAGACAGTCTGGTGAAAACCATGAGAACAAGAAGGTTGCCAGCCTCAAGAAATGAATGATGCATATTGTTGTCACCCTCAACATTGATAACTATTGGGAATTCCACATCAAGAACATTATTACACTCATTTACAGAGCACCATAAACTTGAATATACCAGAGTTCACTGTCAAACAAGAGATGCATTGTTACAGTAACAAACTTGGTTCCTATGCTTACCAATTAGTCCTTTTTAGTTGCAAAGTTGTGGACATGACTAGTGATTAAAGTAATAAAAAAGATCAGAGGATGCACAAACGTCCAACAAATTAATACTACAAGTACTCGATTAAAATTGACCAAAATTAAACTAATCTTGACCAATTTAACCCGTAGACCCAAAACTAACCAGTGAAGAAGTTGACCAATTTGAACCCGATAGAAATTGCAAAATTAATTACTTCTAATCCACGTACAGAGCTGTTTACCTAAATAAATTATCATCAAAACTGAAAATGAAACCGTCTAAAATGTTATTAGTAGAAGCTATATTAAATAAGAATGAACCTACATAATAAACATTTGAATTCAGAAGTTTGCTGCATAAAAATTTCATTATCAGAAACAAACATCAAGAAATAAAAGAAAAACGTACTTTTGGGTCAACCCAACATGGCACATTGTGGACTGCAAATTAGTTTATAGAGTAATGTATGATATATAGAGTAATATAACTTGTGTAATTCCAATCTTTGGCTGATGTAACTTGGGCTTATAAACTAATATGTCTTTCAGTTTTGCTGTGTGTAGTGCCCATCTCTTGTCTACTTGGTTCCTTTGGAGCTTCTGACTAGATTCTACTTTACAAAAACCATTACCCATGTTTACAAATTACCTGCAATCAAAGAAGGATATTATTTCCTACGAAAGAGAAGCAACTTATCTATATCTTTTTGCAATCAAGCTAAGACAGTAAGAATAGTAGATGTGACAAAAAGGTTAGATCAAGCAAGTTTTATTTGGGCAAAGGCAAGACTTTTGTTAGTGTGTTGTTTGTCCCTTACTTAGGATCTAGTACGAACCGAGTCACTCAATCGTTTGCGGAATCAACGATTAAGTTATACACTAAACACACGAACAATCAATACGCAATGAATATCAAACGAAACGTATTATATTGTATTATAATCGGTCAGATTACAGAGATTTCGACTAATTGCGTTTAGGGTTTCGTCCACCCTAAAACAGAAAACATAAAACGAATTTATACAAAATCTGGCACCTGCGACGTCGCACGCTACGTCGCAGGCCCAAGCCCATGCGACGTAGACTACGTCGCAGGCCCAAAACCTGAAGTCGCACCTGCGACGTTGCACGCTACGTCGCAGGAGTCAGGAACACTAATTCTAATTACAAACTACGAGCTAGACCAACTGACAGACACTAAACATGTACTAACAAACTCCCCCGTGTCTTCAGCTTGGTCTTCAAAAATCTTCATTAAACCCAGCCCGCAGGAAACTGACCGTCGGCATGAATTCCATTAGCTACGCAAACAGTAACAACATTGTAAAACTGCTGTGCTAAACGTCTGTTGAATTCATTCTTTTGACCAACACGAATCCGATTATCATAGAGTTTTCTTAAATCTTTTTCATGAAAATTAATCAAACTCATCGGATCATACAGTCTAAACGTTGCTTGCTTCAGATTCCATATACCTCCAACTTCTGGCCACGGTTCAGAATCTGGAACGAAAGTAATAACCGTTTCACCAGTCTGTGGATCAAGTTCCCATTTTACAAGTCTTCTCAGAAAATAATAAGGAACTGATTCCAGAGGTATCTCAGTCAAACAGTTAGCAGGCGAATAGTGAACTTTAACCAAAGGCTTCCTGGTGACTGGATCAATCTTCTTTTTCCACGTATACCGAGTTCCCAACGTCGGTTTCAATTTCGAATATGTCTTCGATAACACTTCCCGACGTAAATTTCTCTGAATGAACTCAGCATAATCATTCTCGAAAGGATTAATCAATTTAAGCTGAGCTAATCGATTAATCTCTCCTTTTGGCAACGTACTTAATCTATCAAAACGCATTCTGAAGTACTGAACTCCATCTTCTCTCTTAATCATAAACAGATTCCTCTGACACTTCCAGCTTTTAATAACACCGGTATAATTTCGACTAACCCGGTACACTTGACATTTAACTGGAATAGGAACTGGATTTCGTCCCTTAGGCCACCATTTCTTGTTTCTCTCTCTCTTTTCTTCAGCAGTTAATTTCTTCGCTGCTGAGTCCGGTGCCTGTGTCTCTGAAGCTGGAGTTGCAGCAGAACTTGATTCTCCATGTTGAGCTTTATCAGGACTCTCGTCTTCACTTGAATCAGATTCAATAATTGGTGCACCATCATAAGCTTCCCCAGATTGTGCATCATCATACGTTTCATCTGCATTCAACTGCTCTTCTTCAATCGAAACATCCTCATTCATCTCAAAAACATTCTCTGTTTCTTCCTCAGAGCCAACTCCACTGGCCATCCTCTGAATAAATGATAAGTCAGCGAATGAGTAGTCAACTGCCAGCGGTCTCGGTTGCCCTGGAATATCATCAACACAAAAATAATCCAAACTAGAAATATTTTCATTAACATTTTCAATTACAGGGTTGGGATTTACAGACGCAGGTTCACTTGACTCTAAAGTGGGTATCCCAGACCCATACTCCCCCGAGGCAAGTAACCTGCCTTCCAAAACATTAACCCTAAGCTTCGTATCCTCAAGCTCCTTAGATTGAACCTCGATCAACGCAGCTTGTTCAGCAATCTTCTCGTCCTGAGCCTCCAGCTTTTGTTTCATCTGCTGCATATCTTCCATAATCTTTTGCATGAAAGCTGGAGTCGGTTGAATCTGAAAATCAGGTTGCAGCTGTGGATTGACTGGAGCTCGTGTTGACGAAGAGCGACGAACACGACGACGAGGACGATAAGTTTCATCAGCAGAATCATCACCGTCTCGTGTACGTTTCCCAGTATCCCTTGGAGGTACATACTTGCGTCCTGCCCGGATCCGACGCTGAATTCTTAGATATCTGAATGAATCGGAAAGCCTGATACGTTCCATCTCAGAGGGATGCGGAACAGTACCATCCGAATGCTCAGGCGTCGGACCCCCATCCTGAGGACCTACATTGGCCGGTTCTTCGGAATCAGAACTCTCGACCGTGTCGTGAGATGCTGGATTGTCCGAATCCACATGCCCGAATTGCTCGATGTTCTCCAATAGAGCATCTACATTCTTCCCCGCAGGTTGAACTGGAATGTTCACAAGCGGTTGCTGCTGCTGCTGAGGTACTGGAATATCCATATACTGAGGATCTGGAGGCGGTACATAATTTTCATCCACAATAGCACCGAATAAGGGAACATCCCTTGGTGCCTCGACCCCTTTCTCATACCCTGCACAAATAATGAAAATCCGACTCATCATCGGGGAAATCTTGAGCGGCTGATCGATATCACCCTGTGCCTGAAGATCCGGATGATGACGATTGATGTGCAACTGTACAAATCTCGAATATAAAATCCATTTCTGATCCCCGGCATTCGCATTATCAACCATAGCCTTGAAGATAAATCCCGAGAAGTTGAACGGCTTGTTGTATACCAACGCTAACATAGCAGAAGCCAGACTTCGGCTCATCCCATCCGTTCCACCTTTCCTATTCCCCAAGCAAACAATAATCACATGCATCAAATATCTCCAGACGCGTGTGAGATTCGCTTTTCGATACTGATCAGAGGGAATCCCGGGATATCCTATCCGTTGCATAGCTCCAGTAACAAAAATATGATCAAAACCGATAGGCATATCCGGTTGATCATTCAGCTGTAAAAGTTCCCGAATACTCTGTTCTGTAATAGTGATCTCCGTACCCAGAACGGTAGAGACCAATCGTCTAACGTCGTTATCAGTAACAACAATCGCATTTCTCCAAAAAGGGTTGATCAGATTTCCAAACGCCATAGTGTTATCGGAAATGGCGTGGAATACCCTTGAACGTCTCAAAAACGCGATCATCTGACGATACGGTGCAGCTTTATCAGAAGTGTCAGTAAGGTAAGCAGCCGTATTGTGACGAGCTTCGAAAATCAAAGCCATATCTGCAAGAACAGAAACAGATTGCAACTCGAAAAAGGTTAGCAAAAATGTTACATTTTTAAGAAAAACCTTTGTAAACTTCCTGGAACTAGCGACGTAGCCACTTACGTCGCATAAACACAGAGCGACGTAGAACTGTACGCCGCCTAAAATCAGAATAAATTGAAAAGCGACGTAAGGCCGGACGTCGCAGAAAATTCGAGCGACGTCAAGAGGGACGTCGCATTTTGCAATTTAATGTGAATTTAATCACTTTATTTAAAATAGCGACGTAGAGGAGTACGTCGCATCGGACGTCGCAGTGAAAGCGACGTAGGGAAGGGCGACGTAGGAAATTAATAATAATTAATTAAAGCGACGTAGGCTACGACGTCGCAGCGTACGTCGCACTGACGAACAGGCGTCCCCAACCCAGAAACCCTAACCTTCGATTTTAGGGGTTTTCAAAATCAAACGCACTACAAGGTGCGGCTAACGATGGTGATCACGAAAACATAAGTTATAATAGTTACAACATCCAATTAACCATCGAATTTAACCCAAAACCGAAACCCTTTTAACCCGTATCACATATATAGCAATTAAACGTAATATACACGGTGAAAAATGGTAAAATCGGTACCTAAGTGTGCGGAATAACGAGTAGATCAAAAGTACGTAAGTGAATCGGAATGAAAACGGCTACAAATCACGAAAAATGCTCGAAAATTGCTACGTCGCAAATCGCCAATGCTACGTCGCAGGGTACGTCGCACGTGAATAGTGAATAGTGTGACATGTTACGTCGCAGTTGAGACTATATATAGTCTAACCCTACATGCGACGTAGACTGGGACGTCGCAGGCGACGTAGAGTGTGACGTCGCATATAACATTTTTGATCCAATTTTGAATTTTTCAAACCGTTTACTCGTTATTTTAGCAAATAATTTCAAAATAACTCGTGACTTTGGAAAAATAACTCAGAATAAAAATAAAGCATAAAACAAAAAAATCTTTTTGGTATTTTCTTTAATTTTACAAAAAGTAAAAATGAACAAAATAAAAATACTAACACTCTATTTTTGGTGACGGAGTTGAGTTGTCTGATTAGGGATCATATCGGAATAACATGCATTTATTAGGAATAGTAAGTGTTATTTCGATCATCAGTATATTTGTCCACTTTAAATTTACGTGGCACATTTAAAACACCTGTTATAAAAATTATTTCTAAACGATTATTGGTATTGTTTGTCCACCTAAACACGTTACATCCATGTCTGTGAGTTAACATTTTATTGTTAATATGAATATTTCTCCGTGGTCCCCACCATAGATATACCCCTATAACTTAGACATGAACATAGTTTCTAATTTTAGAAAGAATATAAGAGAATCAATTTTAAGAATCAAGCCAGCGGTGACAGGTCTGTACTTGCGTACAACAGAGCAACATAACTTGATTCAGGTGTAAGCAAAACCAAACACAGTCAAACCAAAATTGAGTGGCGACCTTGTTTAGTACCTTAAATTTAAGACGTTGTAAGTACTTTGACTCACGTTTGCTTAGTTTTGAGAGTAAGCTGAATTGAGACCAGGTCTGCACTTACGTACAACAGAGGAAACAATCAGCATACTCCCCCAAAAGATCTCAGATATACGATCCAAAAATAGAAGTATGTCAAGCTATGCTAAGGAATTAAGACTTAGCGTCGTACATCACAAGGTGTTTACCACATGATCATAGACATGTATTTAAATGACTTCTTAATATCTCAGAGACCGGTGTGTACCATGCCTATCAATACATCGTATGATGAAGATAATTTAGATAAAAACTGTTTTAAGTGTGTCAGATAAACCTACTGACACATCCAAGATAAATCTTAAAATTCCATTTTGTGCATGTCACCCGATGTACTATCATATCCCAAGTTGTTTACAGACACAACTTCAACGTCTATTTTAAAAATGTAGCAACCTTGCGTTTTCTTTAATACTAAAGAGTATAAAGAGTGGCTGTTGCGATTTTTTTTTTTTTTTTTTTTTTTTTTTAAATTGAAAAACTTAAAAATCCAAGTCACAAATCATTTCTTTGACTGAAAGAACCTTAAACCTATCAGATTGACCAGTTCTATAAAACGTGATCGCAAAAAGGCTTTTGTGAAAAGGTCCGCACACTGCTTAAGGGTATCTATATGTACGACATCTATAAGGTGTTTCTCAAAGCAATCCCGTATGAAGTGGAACCTAAGTTCAATATGTTTGGTCTTAGAGTGCTGTACGGGATTGTGTGTTATAGATATAGCAGCTGTATTATCAATGTAAATAGGAGTCATAGAGAGATTGAACCCGTAATCACGCAGCTGATGCTGAATCCAGAGAACTTGAGAACAGCAACTTGCAGCAGCAACATACTCGGCTTCAGCTGTGGAAATAGCAACCGCAGTCTGCTTTTTGCACTGCCAAGAAACTAAGCGCGATCCAAGGAACTGACATCCTCCAGTAGTTGACTTCATATCTATCTTGCAGCCACCAAGATCCGAATCCGAATAGGCAGTTAACTCGAAGTTTTTCTCGTTTGAATACCATAGACCCAGAGATGGCCTAAAAGCGAGATATCCAAAAATACGTTTTACTGCCTTCATATGAGACACCTTCGGATTTGCTTGAAATCGTGAGCAGAGAGAAACAGCAAACACTATATCTGGTCTTGAGGCAGTCAGGTACATGAGAGAGCCTATCATTGAGCGATAGTCTTTCTCCTTGCAATCTTCATCGTCCTCATTAGGTCCAAGATTGTGTCTTGCTTCAATTAGAGTGCCGTAGTGTTTACAGTTGAGCAATTCATATCGCTTTAACATGTCAGTGACATATTTTGACTGGTGGATATAAATTCCATTGTCAGATTGCTCAACCTGTAGTCCCAGAAAGAACGTAAGTTCCCCCATAGCGCTCATTTCAAACTCAGATTTCATCAGTCTTTCAAAATCCTTGCACAACTGATCATTAGTTGATCCAAAGATTATGTCGTCCACATAGACCTGCACGAGTAACAAATCCGCTCCTTCCCGTTTGATGAAAAGCGTGCTATCAATCTGTCCTCTGTCAAAACCATTCTTCAGCAAGTACTTGGCAAGTCGCTCATACCAAAGTCGAGGAGATTGATGAAGACCATACAAAGCTTTCTTCAGTTTGCAAACATGATTAGGATGCTTTGGGTCTTCAAAACCAGGAGGTTGACACACATAAATCACTGCGTCGACATCTCCATATAGAAAGGCACACTTCACGTCAAGTTGATACACGCGGAATCCCTTAAATGAAGCATAGGCTAGAAAAATCCGAATAGATTCCAAACGAGCAACAGGAGCGAAAACTTCATCATAGTCAATACCTTCTAATTGACTATATCCTTGAACTACTAGACGGGCTTTATTTCGAATAACAGCCCCACGATCATCCATTTTGTTACGGAAAACCCAACGAGTACCCGTCAAGTGAGCACCCTTGGGTAGAGGAACAACTTCCCAAACATTCATCTTGTTTATTTGTTGTAGTTCCTCCTGCATAGCCTCGACCCAAGATGGATCTTTTAAGGCTTGTTCAACCTTTTTAGGTTCAATTTGAGACAAATGACATGAGTCAATATGAGCAATAAGTCCCAAAAGTTGCTGAGCTGAAGTCTGCTTTGCTTGCTGTCGTGTTTGAACAGATGTATGAGGATCACCAATGATATTATCAATGGGGTGATCCTTATGTATACGAGTTTCTGGTATGGCACCTGGCACAAGATCCACACCCAGATTGTTCAAATCTCCCTCAGTTTCAGGAGTAGCAGCAGACTCAGGAAAGGCTAACTCTTCTTCTTCTCCTTCATCTTCACGAGAAAATAAGTGAGAGTAGGCCATTGTTTCCTCCATTTCATCTTCTTCTTGAGGTTCCTCTAAAGGAGGCATGTTTGGATCATATGGAAGCTCCTTTGTGTAGGTATAAACTGTTTTAGAAGGAGCAGCCGAAGATGATGGAGTAGGAGATGGTGTTGATGGTGGTGATTTGGTAGTTGTTTGTGGTTGTGTGGGTGGTTGTGTGGGTGGTTGTGTGGGTGGTGGTGAAGGTGTAGGTGTAGTTTGTGGAGGTGTAGGATTAGTCGGTGGAGGTGCGGGTGTTGCATTAGGATTTGGGTTGGATGGTTTATTATTAACAGGTGTATCTTGAGTAAGATCAAGCTCATGAAGTATAGAAACCAATTCTTCCGTTTCATCTTCTTCCGGAATATTGAAAGAGTTGAAGAGGTTTCCATAGTTGAAAAACCAATCCGGACCTGTTCCTTGAGGAGGTTCCGTATACCTTAAACATTTCACTTCAAAATGCTCCTCTATCTGATTCGATGATTTGTTAAAGACTCTTTTGTTCGGAGAGTTGACTGAATATCCAAGAAAAATCCCTTCAATAGCCTTATCACCAAACTTAGAGACCTTATCTTTTGTTTTCATGATCAGGCATGGACACCCAAATGGTTCTAGGAACTGCAGATTTGGCTTACGGTTATTGAAAAGTTCATAACACGTTTTGTTCTTTTTCTTAACCGTGAGTACTCTGTTGAGAACATAACAGGCAGTATTAACTGCCTCAGCCCAGAAGATAATTGGTAACTTGGAGTCAGCTAACATAGTCCGAGCTGTCTCGATGATTGTCCTGTTCTTTCTTTCTGCAACTCCATTCTGTTGTGGAGTCCTCGGAGCACTAAATTGATGCTCAATACCTCTTGTAGCACAAAACAATTCGAGAGTTGAGTTCTTGAATTCAGTTCCATTGTCGCTTCGTATCCTTTTCACCTTCAAGTTGCACAGATTTGCCAACTTGTCCAACAAATACACCAGAATCTCAGGAGTTTCCCCTTTTGTGGTCAAAAAGTAAACCCACGAAAACCTTGAGTAGTCATCAGTAACTACCAAGCAGTAAGACCGACCACCAATGCTCTTTGTAGAGACTGGACCAAAAAGATCCATATGCAGTAGTTCCAATGGAGCATTTATGGAATTCACCTGCTTAGACTTATGGGACTTCTTACGTAGCTTTCCTTTTTGGCAGGAGATACAGTCATCCTTTAGAGCAAATGACTGTTTCGGAACTCCTAGCACTAGGTCATTTTTAGTCAAGAAATTCATTTTTCGGAAATGAATATGTCCCATTCGTCTGTGCCAAAGCAGTGATTCCTTTTCAGAAGCCTTAGACAAGAGACACGTATATTCGTTCGAGGTCTCAACAGTTCTCATGTTCAAAATGTATGTGTCATTCTTTCTTGGTGCTCTCAGTAACACCCATTCTTCTGGAATGACATACCCAGGCTTCAGTATCACACACTCTGTCTTTGTGAATGCAGTGGTATAATCTTTATCACAGACCTGTGAAACACTTTGCAAGTTGTGCGTAAGCTGTTCCACGTAGTTCACATTTTCAAAACTAACATTGCCGTTAGTTAACGTTCCTCTTCCAGAAATGGTTCCCCCAGTATCTCCAGCAAAAGCAACATATCCTCCTGCGTATGGTTTAATATCCACAAGAAGAGATACATCGCCTGTCATATGTCGCGAGCAGCCACTATCCAAATACCATTCACTATCTTTAACACGTTCTGACTGCTGCAACACACAAACGAAGGAGATTAGTGAGAAACGGTGACCCAAGCCTTTACAGACTTAGGTCGACCGTGGTCATCAACAATAATCACGTCAGATAGGATTTTATCTTTAAACAAATTAGAATTTTTATCTGATGTGTTATTGTTGACGACTGAAGAGTCAACATCAGACTCTTTACGTTTCCAAACTTTTGAAGATTCGGAATTGGTAATCGAAATAATGTTGGGCTTTTGAATTGGCAAAGGTTTTTGCTCAACATTACTTGGTTTTGAAACAGGCTTCAAAACAGGCTTGGGAGAGGTAGAGTAACGCCTAGGTGGAGATTTTGAAAAAGAATTTCTATAAACAGATGTCCTAGGCATCTCTCTCCCATAGCGCTGATTTGACAGCTTTGGACATTCACGAATTAAATGTCCTTGTTTCTTGCAGTAGAAACAAGAACCAGTCTCAACAAACGGTTGAGGCTGAGGAATTACCACAGGAGGTGGAGAAACATTTCTAGAACATGAACAATGCGTACATGTTTTAGAAAGTGTTTGTTTTGGTTGAGAGGTTGAAGTTGAAGGTTTATCATACGAAACTCTTTCATTTACTATTTTATTTTGCAAAATCTTTACAGGTGACTGTAAAGTTTGTTGTTTCGAATTAAAAACCTTGGCTTTTCCCTTATTTGGTTGAACCTTAATTTCAGGCTCAATCTTTGAAATCACTTTTTCAGGTTTAACCACAACCTTCTTAACCTCAGGATACTCCTGATCCGTAATGTCCTCAATCTCAACAATCTCCTCAATAATAACAGGAGATTCATTCTTTAACTCAACACTCTCCTCAACACTAACAGGAGATTCATGCACAGACTTAACAAACGTTGGCAAGGGGTACTCTGGCCGCTTGGTTTTCTCCTTTGCCGGTTTGTTATGTTTGGTCTCTTTAGCATCTTTAGCTTTTAAACCATAAAGCTTGGACCAATCAACTGGAATCTCTTCAAAGCCTTCCTTAACAGGCAGGGGACAGTGAGTAGTAGGAGGAGGGACTGAGTTGTATCCCAATCCCTCATTCTTCTTCCCTTTAGTACCATGCTTGCTAAGAATTTCATTAAAAACAACCGTTGAGGAATTTGAACCTAAGATTTTACTCTTATAATTCTCATACTCAGCTTTTAAATCTGTAAGTTCTTTATTTAGTAATTCAATTTCAACAAGATAGCTTTTAATGGCATCTTCTTGACTAAAAACCTTAGATTTATATTTCTGAGTATCTAACCGATGAGCCTCAAGATGTTTTTCATAAAGTTTCTCATTAGCTTTTAAGAAATTATTTGACTCGGTTAGTTTTTCATTCTTTTTCCTCAACTCTACAGTTTCGTTCTGAAATGCCTTTAGAGATTCAGTTAACTTAATACATGAGATACAATTTAATGGTTCATCAGGTACCTCATTCACGATGTGAGCCATCAAACACTGTTGGTAATGCTGGGAGACTGGCGTCCAATCTTGACTTGTAGGCTCAAAGGCAATCAGGGCATTATCATCAAGCCCTTTCTTAGAAACTTCCATTTCTTTGGCCTTTGGAGGAGTAGATGGTGTTGTGAATCCCGATGCTGGCATTTTGGGTTTCTCGCACTCCCTGGCGAAGTGACCCAAATTTTGACAATTGTAACATCGGACCTTACTCTTGTCAAATCCGAAGCCAGTCTTTCCATCACCTTCCAAGCTTTTACGCCCTGTCCTCTGCAAGAACTTTTGAATTCTTCGGGTGATCATCGCCACATTCCAAGTTAAATCCATTTGTTCCAGATCATCTTCATCAAGCTGAGCATAGTCTTCTTAGTCAGCTCCAAAGTAAGATTTGGTTGAGTAACCAAATCCTTGTATGAGCTTAAGAAAGCTGTATAAATTGCAGCTTGTTCCTGAATAGCAGGTGAGACCTGAACCTGTTGTTGATTTGAAGAAGGTCCAGTCATGAAAACAGAATGAATCCCATCGGAAGAAGAAGAAGTCGATGAAGCATTTGTATTTGTTACAAAAGCGACTCCAGATCCATAAGTCTTCCCAGAGTTGATCTGAACACCATACACACTAGGATTCTGAACAGCAGCACCAGACCTAGTTTCTTTCTTCTTAATCTCCATCGCGTGAGCTTGAAGATCCCCGATCATCGTATCCAACGACATGTTTGCAAGTTCTTCATTTTCCTTTAAAAATTGAACTTTAACATCCCAAGAACTTGGCAACACATCCAGTAGCTTCTTATTTACTTCAATTGAAGGAAAAGTATAACCCCCTTCAAACAACTCACCAACTAACCGTGAGTACCTAGTGAATAACGAAGTCGTGTCTTCATTTGGAAGGATGTCAAAGATATCGTACTGTTTCTTAATCAGTTCAAGCTTGGCTTCCTTGTACTTATCGTTTCCTCCACAACGAGTTTCAATTGCCTTCCATAAATCAAAGGCTGTTTCATGAGTTCTGAAAAGCCAAAGAACATCCTTAGTTAGACACATTTTAATCATTGAAAAAGATTTTCTTTCAGTATCAAAATCTTTCTTCTCCTCGGGAGACATCGCTTTATAGGTCTTAGCAGGACGAATATTACGGTATTCTCCTTCAGCTAATGGAGGTACATAACGTTCGCGTAATGGTCCCCATAATTCTGGACAATGAAAATCAATGTATTGTTCAACTCGGTCTCTCCAGTATACATAATCCATGTCCGCAGTAAATAATGGAGGTTTATTACTTGAACCTATGTCATTACTTTGTTTAATCATTTCTCTTAGACCTCTAATATCCTCTTTATCAGCTGCCATTATAATTACTTAATCGAAAAACAAACTTCTGATCTTAGCGACGTAGGTGAGTACGTCGCACCAAGATTATGCGACGGCGAGAGGTACGTCGCAAAAAGCAAAGGATTCAATTAAGAATCAGAAATATGCGACGTTGAGTGGTACATCGCAGATGACGTCGCAGAGGACGTCGCAGAATCACACTATGCGACGTTGAGAGGTACGTCGCAGATGACGTCGCAGAGGACGTCGCAGAATCACACTACGTCGCAACACGACGTCGCATAGACTAATTAAAGTCCAAATCACTACGTCGCACACGACGTCGCAGCTTACGTCGCAATGGTACGTCGCAAAACGCGAAATCCTGCGGCCAAAAACCCTAAAAACGAATTTTTAACCCTAAAAACCAAAACCACGAATGCCGAACGACAGAAACCTTCAATTATCCCAGTAATACTGATCGAAAACCTGTAAAAACACAAAACAAATGTGATAAACACAAAAACACGCGAATATCACTTCCTTTTAAAAACCAAACTCGATCCGAATCGCCAAAACGAGCACTTTCTGCTCTGATACCAGTTGTTTGTCCCTTACTTAGGATCTAGTACGAACCGAGTCACTCAATCGTTTGCGGAATCAACGATTAAGTTATACACTAAACACACGAACAATCAATACGCAATGAATATCAAACGAAACGTATTATATTGTATTATAATCGGTCAGATTACAGAGATTTCGACTAATTGCGTTTAGGGTTTCGTCCACCCTAAAACAGAAAACATAAAACGAATTTATACAAAATCTGGCACCTGCGACGTCGCACGCTACGTCGCAGGCCCAAGCCCATGCGACGTAGACTACGTCGCAGGCCCAAAACCTGACGTCGCACCTGCGACGTTGCACGCTACGTCGCAGGAGTCAGGAACACTAATTCTAATTACAAACTACGAGCTAGACCAACTGACAGACACTAAACATGTACTAACATGTGTGTAAATGATTAATGTTGCACATATGATTCCAAGTTTATGTGAATGTACCTCACTAATGCTGACACTCTCAACTGCATCAAACTTGTTGAGTCGATCATCAGATAATAGCCACTGTCGTTTGTATTAATCATCTCAAACATATGGTTTAATTCAGCATTTTCTTCTTCCAAAAGTTAAGATTTAACCACCTGAAACAAATAGGTAGCATAATAGGGTTGAAAACACCATATTATACTATGAAAATGCTCAAAGTTCCTTTATTTATATCCATTAACTCGAATAGATTCTTCGGTTAATGGAAAACAACAAATCTCAGAGTTAATTGGGTCAATACTAAAGGCTCAATACTTATCTGATTCATAGCTGCCTAAATACATCAAACAAAATACAATTCGAAAGGAACAAAAATAAATAAAGAAGAGCTAACTGAATGAAGTTATAAAGAACTTCATGATAAATTATTACATAAAAGTCACTTCGATCTATAACAAAAACTATCTATCTAAACAGCTCGAATATGATAGCAATATCGAGGGATATTATTGCATAAGATCACGTAACAATGATGACGAATGATATATAAAAGTTAGAAGACATAAAAACGAACATGCGCAACTTAGACTCGGACCCATTTCAACAGCTCCAATTTTGACCCGTTGCCCGACTCTAGCCATCCATACTACCACCTCTAGCCAAAGTATTCAAATTTCACACCCATGCTTTACAATGCTAGCTCTTTTAATATCACACACCATTATAAAGGAAATGTAGAGTCTGCAATCAGAATTATATAACCTTGCTTAACGATCTCTTGAAAGAGCAGCGTGTTTGTTGTGATCAAGTACAAGGGACAAGCTATTAAATCCTCTGCCTCCTTTACCTAGCATATTTCTTCTCCAACGCAACCTCTGATATAATCACATAATTATAATTATTATGACAAAAAGAGTCCCTTAAACGAAACCATGGGGAATTGCAAAAAAGGTAGAGTAATTGTACGTTGTCAAAACTTATGGAAAATACAAAAAGATGGCATAACAATTCCAACAGATCTAGTGCCCGTGTGCGCTTATTAACCTAAATCCCCTGCAACACTTTCAAATCAAGAATGCAGATGAGAAATCATGAGAAAGTAATTTTAAAATTGATTAAATAAACTTAATAAGAACTATGCAAGCACTTACAAGACTATTCATGGAAGGAAAAGTGAACTAAAGCCTCCAAAATCTCTCTAAATACAACATTTTCTGTTTTTATAACCAAAAAAGTTTAAGAGTGGCAATCCACCTTTCAACATTGCCTCACTGATAAATGAATCTATTTGGCTATTTCCTGCAGTAAAGAAAAAGTGTGATTCATAAAAATCGACATCGTAAAGAAGTTATCATTAAACACAGTGACAAAATAAAAGTAACAAGTGACTATACCATGTCTGTGAAACTAACTATGAAAAGGTAGAGACGAAAATCGTTGCAATTAGTAATGTGCATTTCAATGTGACATTCTATAAAACAGATGGCGTGCATATATCATACTTACCAAATTAACAAACGATTCAGTTTTATCAAATACACTTATAAATAAGATGTAAACTAGGTACTGTATTAGGTAAACAGAGTGATTCAAGATGAAAAATTCAACATCTACTATAGATATATTAGGCTAAGAATAATAGTTTTTGCTTACCACTTGCGTGAGTTCTCTCTTTTGGATCGATGTCTCACCTTGCAGCTGGGAGACAATTATGCTACAATAATGTGTGAGGATCAAGAGGGCGCTTTTGCTGGAAGTTAAGGAATAGATGGAATAGTGAAGGCGGGAAGATAGAGCGGTAAACAAATGAAAGCGGGGAAATAAAGAAAGGCGAGGAAAAAAACTGATCGATCATAGGGAATCAGTTTTGATATATTAGGGTTGTTTCTATTAGATTACACATTAGTCGTATAGTTTGATGATTAGTAACAATTATTATGCACCCTTGATAAGGGTTCAATTCTTGAACGCATTTTCTCTAGTTCATTTTTTTGTTTGTCCTAGGAATTCGTTTACATATTAGTCAATCAAAAACTAGCAAAGTTAAATTCTTAAATTAAACAACCCATAAATTTGTATTATATTTATTAAAATGGAGTGCACTAAGATGACAGAAGATTTGAATAAAAAATATATTTTTTTATGACAGTAATTACAGCATGGGTAGACTTTATCAAATGCAATAATTTTTCAAAATGTTACTTTTTTTAATTAAACTTGCAACACTTTCATAAATTGTTGCCTTTAAGCTCTATCAAAGGCAACATGATTGAAAAATGATGCATTTTCTTATTAAATTTGCAACACTTTCGTAAAGTGTTGCCCTTAAGTTTTACCAAATGCAACACTTTTTCAAGATGTTGCATTTTTTTAACAAAATATGCAACACTAGAAAAAATATGTTGCATTAGATATGTATATGCAACACTTATTTATTTAGTGTTGCCTTGTAAACAACGATGATAAAAAAGCAACAGTTTTTTGGAGTGTTGCTTCTAAAGTGTTGCTTTAGACCTGTTTTTTAGTAGTGTTATTTACAAATCTAAACCAATGTACAAACGTAATAATAATTACACCAGTCCTATTTCAAGCTAGATCTGTTGTCACAATCTATGTCTCAACAAGTTACTGATTTACAGTCACAGGTTAGTGTTTTACTTGAATCTAATAAGAATTTGACATCTCAAGTTAGCATATTGACTGAATCTAGTAAGACTATGTTATCTGAGCTAGAACTTGCTAAAAGTGGTGTGCGTAGGTTAAGTGTAGATAAGGTAGATCTTAAAGAAAAGATTAAGTCCGATAATACTGATAAAATAGCACTTAGAGATACCATAAATGAAAAGGCTGTAATCATAGATTGTCTCTATTTGAACTTAAAGGACTTAAATCAAACAATTGCTAATAAGGATAAGGAGTTAGCTGAACTTAAGCTGAAATTAGTTGAGCAAAATCGTAAGATTGAGATTTATAGAACCTCTTAAATGGAAAAAATGCTAGATGCTCAACGTAGTGTAACGGATAAGACTGGATTAGGTTACACTGATGTACCTCCTCCATTCAATTCAAATTACACTAAAACTCCTATAGATATTGAGATGACTGAAGCTAATCCTGAGACAATAATAACTAAGGAGTCTGAAAAGTCAGAGGTACAGAAGAATGTTGTTAAGAATCCTTCATCTGATAATAGTATGAATATTCCTTTCACTAAAGTACAGTTTGTCTTGAGTGGAATGATTAATGATACTAAGACAGGTGATGAGATTAATAAGGAACAAAAGATTGATCCTTTAGTACCTAAGACTGAGAGTGCAAAAATTAGTAAGTCACGGAAACAGATGTCTTGTTTCAAATGTCACCAAAAGGGGCATGTGGCTTCTTGTTGTCCTAACAAGAAGTTGGAAACATCACATAAGTTAGTGAATACTGAGAAGACACCGACCAACTCTAGTTCAATTGTAGATAGGTTAGGCTCTAAACCTGGATTAGGTAGCAAACCTATAAACATTTTGAAAAGAGATGGTAATCATAGTGTCTCTCCACCTAAACCTAAACGGCCTTATTCTCAATCCAATAATGCTTTCAATAAACCTAGAGATAAGACACCGTCGAGATTTAGGACCCCCAGTAGAAACCACAGTCAGTTTGAGAGTGGTTCTACTTCACGTGCACAAGGACCAAGTTATGTGCCTAAGAGGTTTTCTACTCACTCTCCTCATAGGCAGAAGACTTCTGATCATCAACAGCCTCAAACTCCTGTGAAAGTTACCAAGACTCCCGATGGGAACAGTTATGGTTATTTTAAGGAGGTTCAGATTGTTGATGATAAGGGACAAACCAAGACCGTAATGGCTTGGGTCCTTATTGAAAACTAATTGTGTACAACTTGTTATGTGCAGAGCAGACTGTGAACAAGGACAGCTGGTGGTATGTGGACAGTGGATGCTCAAGACACATGATAGGAGAACGAAGTCTACTAATAGACTTCAAGGATAGTCTCAAGCAAAGAGTTAACTTTGCAGGAGACAAAGGAGGAGTAATTACGGGAAAAGGAAAAGTTTCAAATGGAACTTTGACTCTTGAGGATGTGAACTATGTTGAAGAACTAACTCACAACCTAGTGAGTGTTTCCCAAGTCTAAGATAAAGGTCATCCAGTTCATTTTAATGAAAAGGAGGCTTTAGTTCTGAAGCCAGGCTTCACAATTCCTGAAGAATGGATATTGATGAGGGCATCAAGGAAGAAGGACATCTATGCTATCAACATGGGTATTACTAGCTCTTCAATGGTGTCTACATGTTTACTATCCAAGGCTTCTGAAGTAGACGCTTTATTATGGTATAGGAGAATGGCACACCTGAACTTTAGAAAGATGAACTACATAACCAAAAATGGGTTAGTTCTGGGTGTACCACAAAAACGTTTCAAGTCTGAAGATAAGTGTGTTCCTTGCATGAAAGGAAAGCAGCATAAGAAACCACACACATCTAAGACTGAAAACTCAATCTCCACACCATTTGATTTAGTACACATGGATCTCTTTGGCCCAATAAGCAAGAGAAGTCTAGGTAGAAAATGGTACTGTTTAGTTGTCACAGATGACTATTCTAGATTCTCGTGGGTATTCTTTTTGGGATCTAAGGATGAAACTCCTGGTATACTTATGGAGTTCTTAGATCTAGTTGAAAATATCTACAAAACGAGAGTTAAGCGAATTCGTAGTGATAACGGAACAGAATTCAAAAATTCAACGTTGAATATCTATTGCTTAAGCAAAGGGATACAACATCAATTCAGTGCACCTTATGAACCTCAACAGAATGGTGTAGCTGAAAGGAAAAATAGAACGTTGATTGAAGCTGCTAGAACAATGCGTGCATATTCAAGGATTCCGGTCATCTTTTGGGCAGAAGCAGTGAATACAGCATGTCATGTTCTAAATAGAGTTCTTACGGTTAAAAAGCAGAACAAGACTTGTTATGAGCTTTTGAACAATAAGAAACAAAACTTAAAAGGGTTTGAACCCTTTGGAGTTTCATGCACAATATTGAAGACTGGACATCAAGCAAAATTTGGTGTTAAGGCTGACGAAGGATTTTTCCTAGGTTATATGCCAAATTCACCAAACAAAAGAGTCTTTAATAAAGTCACGGGACGTTTGGAGGTAGTTTATAACATTGAAGTTACGAGCTACACACCAGATGTACATAAGGGCATAGATTGGCAATTTGATTAATCTGATCTCTTTGCATCATTTAAAGTTCCCATTAGTGACTATGTCAGTGATTCTGAAGTTACTGATCATTTATTTATGGAGGTGAGGATACTGGCCACACTTCAACATCGAATAATCTAACTTCAAAAGACAAGTCTAATGTGGATCCTAATGGAGCATCGACTAGTGCTTCACAAGAATCCCCAATGAACAAATATCAAAGGGAAAATGAAAGGCCAAATACTGCACATAGGACATTGGATTATGAATACACTCCTACAAAACGGATTAGAGATTCTATCAAAATAATTTCTGATAATCTGAATCTATCAAAGGAGAGAGTACCGGTATTGGAGAAAATACCTCTAGAGGAATATAGTACTGATGAGGAAATTCCAACCAATCTGGATACTAATATACCGATTGAGCCAATAACTGTGACATGAACTAATAAGAATCATCCAGTAGAAAACATCATCGGTGATCCAGAAATTTCTATGTTTACTAGAAGTCAAGCTAAGGCTAATACTTCTGAATACCAAAGCTTGTATACTGAAATGAAAGAGACAGGGATTACTAATCAATGTCTATATTCATGCTTTATCTCACAAGTTGAACCTAAAAATGTTCAAATGGCTTTAAAGGAGAGCTTGTGGGTAGAAGCAATGCAAGAAGAACTATTTCAGTTCTCAAAATTACAAGTTTGGAAGTTGGTTGACCTTCCAAAGGGAGAATATCCAATTGGAACTAGATGGGTATTTAAGTGTAAGAAAGACGATCGAGGAATCGTAATTCACAATAAAGCTCGTCTAGTGGTTCAAGGTTTTAACCAAGAAGAGGGTATAGATTACAATGAAGTGTTTGCACCAGTTGCTAGGCTTGAAGCAATTAGGGTATTCTTAGCATTTGCATCATTCAAAGAGATAAAAGTTAATCAGTTGGATGTTAAGAGTGCCTTCTTATATGGCAAAGTGAAAGAATTGGTGTATGTTTCACAACCGCCAGGGTTTGCTGATCCTGAGTATCCAGATAGAGTATATCGGTTGAATAAGGTTCTATATAGATTACATCAAGCAACTAGGGCCTGGTATGGAACACTATCAACGTATCTACTTGAGAATGGATTTACAAGAAAATCAATTGATAGTACACTTTTTGTAAAGTGGAAGAAGAAATATTTTCTTATTGTGCAAGTATATGTTGATGACATTATCTTTGGATCTTTTGATGAAAGGATATGTCAAGAATTTGAGAAAGTCATGAGAAAAAGATTTGAAATGTCTGCAATGGGAGAGTTGAATTTCTTCTTAGGGTTACAAGTTGACCAAAAGAATGATGGATTCTTTATTCATCAATCTAAGTATACATGAGCTATTGGAACGCTTTAAGATGGATGAAACTAAGATCTACAATACTTCTATTCCAGTCAATCATGGACTAGGTCCGGATACATCGAGTGATAGCGATGTGGATCCAACTCTTTATAGAGCCATGATCGGATCACTAATGTATCTAACTGCCTCTAGGCCTGACATAATGTTTGCTGTTTGTATATGCGCAAGATATCAGGCTAATCCGAAAGAGTCACATATGCAAGCCGTTAAACGAATCTTTCTTTACCTCAAAGGAAAACCGAAGCTGGGACTTTGATATCCGACTGATGAAGACTTAGATCTCGTAGCATATACTGATTCGGATTATGGAGGATGCAATCAGAATAGGAAGTCCACAACCGGAGGATGTCAATTCTTAGGAGGTAGATTAGTATCTTGGCAGTGCAAGAAGCAAAGCTCGGTAGCCATTTCCACATGTGAAGCTGAGTATGTTGCAGCTGGCAGCTGTAATTTTAATGTATTTATATGAATTTCATGAGGTATGTATACTAACAATCGTCTTGGACTTATTAAAATCTAATAAGTATAGCTTATTCTTACTAATATGATCCCTAATTAGTTACAATATAATTCATTTTATGTGTTTTTACTTTTTATTTTATTTTATTTCATAATTTGAAATTTTTGTTTATTAATAAATATTGAAGTTTTAATTTTTTCATGTGTTACTCTTTAGAATTAAGTTACCTTATTATTTATGTTCCGTATTGAATAAATGTGACAAATTTGCAATGGAAAGTTAAAATTTTGACTTGTAAAAAATGTTAAAAGTTCAATTTATATTTAAAGTTAAATTTGCATTTTTGGTCAAAAATTGCGAGTTGACCAGTCAACGGTGTGAATTGAACTTAGAGTATAAAAGGGGACAAGTCAACGAGTCCAACCCACACTTTCAAATACACTCTGCGAACTGACTCAATTCCTCTACGAAGTGAAACTCGGCGAAACGAACCGAACGAGATTTTCGTTTGATTTTCGATTTTCAAGAAAGAGGAAGGGATTTTCGCTCCGTGAACATTATACAACTTTCGATTACGCATCTTTTGAAGTAAGTTTCACACAATTTCACCGTGTATTTTGCGAGAAATCGGTCATTTTGTGTTTTTGAATGTTTCGGTTTACTTATTCACGGATTTGACATAAATTAGTGGATAAGAAAACCTAAAACTAGTTTCTAATGCTTAATCGATGCTTTATGAACATGTTTTCATAGTTAGAATGCTTCGTAACTCGATCGATCATTGATTTTGTTTTAAAAATTGTTTAACCGACGGTTCTGCGAAGTGAGATTTAACTCACTTCGTAGCACGCTCCTGCGAACCGAGACCAACCTGTTTGACTCGGTTTGCAGCCAAGCTAACTGACTCATCTCGCAGCTGCTATTGCAAAGCGAGTTGAGGTAGTTGACTTTAGTTGACCGAAGCGAGATGAGTTTCTTTGTTTGACTTTGGTTGACTTTTGTGAACCGAAATATAAACTTTGACTTATTTTGACTTTGCGAATTGAATTCAATCTGTTTGACTTTAGTTGACTTTGTAAAACTGAGTTAAGTTTATCATTTTCGAGGTTTAACTGGTTTTCGATTTGCGAATCTTTTGTTTACAGATAATTACCAGTTACTCATTTTATATACGTTTAGACTTACGAGCTTTCACTTATAAGTTAAATATATGTAATATTTTAATTAAAATTTTGAGTTATTTCATATCGAAAGTCTTCTGACTCATAGCGTAGTCGAGCGGCGAGTTCCGATTGTTATCGGTGATATGATAATTTGAATTTTGTAACTAACGAACTTTATATAATTTAAGGAATATAATTGAAAATTTAAGTATTTTTAATTGGTCAATTAAGTTTAAGTAAATTATGTTATTAGTTAATAGTATACTTAGTCGTTTGATGATCTTTTGATCATAATACGTTAAAGTTTAAATTAACTAATGATTCGTTTAGTTAATAATTTGCTGTTTGTGTAATTGTTTATTACAGATATGGCTGGTCGATCTTTTGAGAAAGGTCACAATATTTTGGTGAACTTAGACGTCAATGAGCGTGGAACTGAGCGCTTTATTGAGATCTTGACGTATTTAGCACGTTCGAGAATTCGATATGCTATTACAGAGTCACCACCTTTGTCCGAAGCTCTCCTTACACAATTCTGGACGAATATTGTTTATGATGGTGCAGCTAACCCTCCGACTATTCGTACGACGGTCAATCAGCATCCTATTGCTTTTACAGCTGCTGATCTTCAACAGCTTTTACGTTTAGGAACTGTTGAGCAAGAAGCTGGTCCTTGTGCTTATTCTAGTGATTTTATTGAGGGTGCTCTGAGTCGTACTGGTTATTCTAGACCAAGGAGAGGACGCCAGTTTATCAAGGCGTTTGTTATTGGTCAGTGGAGATTTCTTTTCACGATCATTGTTTCTATTTTTGGGAACAAGAAGTCTGGATTGGATGAGCTCAGTCCTGAGCTTATTTCAGCTTTACTATCACTGGTTTATAACAAACCGTACAGTTTTTCTTCCTATATTTTCAATTCTTTTGTCGGACATATCACTGGAGCTGCTAGAACACAGTTCATACTTTATCCGCGTTTTTGTATGCTTCTTATTCGTGATCGTGTTCCAAATCTGCCAGCTTTTGAACCTGACTTTCATGTTGAGGTTATTGGATTGAGAGGTTATAACGCTTGTTTTCAACAATCCAAGCGTAAAGATCAGATTAAGCCTGAATCTGCTGATCTTTTTGGGCATCTACTTGATGCAAATTATGTTGCTCCAGCAAATGACGGTTGGATGGATGCAGGAGCTCAACCACAAGCTCAAGCACAACAACAACAACATCAAGCTCAACCTCCACAAGCAGCTGAGCCACAAGAGCTCATTGAGAATGTTTTACATCAGGATGCACAGCCAGGGTAGCAGATTTTGCCTGAATTAGCTGTTGAGGTTCTACATGAGGTTCTTGTACAGAACGATGATGCTCATGATCCAGTTTTGGTAGAGATTGAACAATTTAAGGTATATTTTCTTTTATATTTTTATTCTGTTCATATTTCATTATATTTCTTATCATTATGTGTAATTCATCATGAATAGGATCCTGAAGCTGTTAACCCAGAGGTTATTTAACCTGAGGGTACACAGGATCAGGGTGGTGCTGGTCCATCTGTTCCTTTGAGGAAAGATGGTGATACAACATCTGATTTGGATTCTGAGGATACACTGGATGATGATGAGATTAGGGTTATTGAACCTTTGGGGAAAGGAAAGCGAAAGCTTGTAGATGAAGAAGATGATGAAGAAGTTCAACCTCTTAGAACTACACGTCGTCAATGTGTTAGGACATCTACTCCAGAACTGTTGATTGGGAATATGCCAGTTGCTAGGGAACGACAGCCTCCTCAGGTTAAACCTACGATGCATAGACCAACTGCACGAGTATCTAAAGCCAAGTTGATTCTCTACTTCGCTTTGATATCTTTTGAACACCTCAAAAGTATCTGACTTATGCTTAATCAGATAGACATGTCCAAACCTACTGTAATCATCAGTAAATGTAACATAGTATCGATTTCCATCTTTTGTGGTGCATCGGAATGGTCCACATACATCTGTGTGTACCAAGTCCAATAGTCCTTCACCTCTTTCACACGACCCGGTGAATGGTGATTTAGTCATCTTGCCCAACAAACAAGATTCACATACTTTATCCGACTTAAGGTCGAATGATTCCAACACTCCATCCTTTTGGAGTTGGCCGATGCGTTTCTTGTTTACGTGCCCAAGACGATAATGCCACAATTTGGATTTATCAAGCTCATTAGACGAATCAACATTTAAAATCAAATTGCTAACACAATCAACATTTTCATATATGCCATTGTAAGGAGAAGCTTTAAAAACAAAACAACCATTTAAATAAACTAAAATATCACCATTCTCATTGTCAAATGAAAACTGATAACCATCCTTAAACAAAGCATAAAATGAAATAATGTTTCTAGTCATTTCTGACGAATAACAGCAATTATTCAAATCTATCCTAACTCCAGAGTTCAGCACGAGCTCATACTTTCCAATCTCGGTAACAGGCGTGATTCCTCTGTTTCCCATGACTAGATTAAGCTCCCCATGCTTCAACTTCCTACTTTCCTTTAGACCCTGCAATACAGTGCAAATGTGAGTACCACACCCTGTATCCAGAACCCACGAATTAGAAGTTGTAGTATTATGGAGTTCGATCATGAACATACCTGAGTGAATACTCTTTTCGACCTTACCATCCTCAAGGTCCTTCAGGTATTTCGGGCAGCTACGTTTCCAGCGCCTCTTTGTGTTACAGTAAAAGCACACTGCTTCCTTTGGATCACTTGCTGGTGCAATGTCAGAGTCAGTCTTTCCTTTGGACCTACGATTGGACTTTCCATTCGCAGTCTTTGCTTTCCAATTTGACCTCTTTCTTTTCTTTGCATTTTGACCAATTACCAACACAGGAGCTGTTGAGCTAGATGACACATCATCCTTTTTGATCCCTTGCTCAGCGGTTTGCAGTAAATTATGGAGTTCCATTATTGAGCCTTCTCTCTCATTCATATTCATCTGATATGAAATTACAAACTGATTGTAGACAGCTGGCAGACTGGACAGAATTATGGCAATGGAAAACTCTGTGTCAAACATCATGTTCAAAGATTCCAATCTATCAAAGTACCCTTTCATCTCCAAGACGAAAGCACAGATAGATGCTCCAGGTTTAGGTTTGCAAACCATGAGTGACTTAACCACATCAAGGCGTTCTTTGCTCGCCTTTGCCTGAAACATTTCCTTAAGCTGCTGGTTCATTTCATAAGCCCAAGTATTCTCAAAAGTCTTTTGCAACTCGGGGCTCATGGAAGATGCCATGATACAAGACACTTTATTCGCATCATCATAATGTTTCCTGTGTACCTCAATCTCCTCTTGGGTTGAATTTTCATCAATCACGGGAATCTGCTCATCGAGAACATACTCCTTGTTCTCGTACCTCAAGGTAAACCTTAGGTTACACATCCAATCCATATAGTTTGGACCAGTCAGTCTTTCCCTTCCAAGAACCGAGAGTAGTGAGAAGTTCGAGTTATGTGCGGGATTGGGTACGGGAGGATTATTACCATTTGTAGAAGACATCTATAAGATAAACAATTTTAGTTAGTTTGAATATTCCTTAATTAATTACCCAATTATAAAATTAAGGCTAGGATCCGTATTTTAGATTCGTTTTATGAAAAGGTTTGCCGTAATCATATCACGAATTTATTTTAGGTAGACAATTGTCTTTGTCAATTTCATTCTCTATGAAACTCCTAGTTCTTTTGAGATTCATTGAATCTTATCAACGGCATGTTAATCTCGGATATGCTCATCTACCATTCATGACTGGTATGCCGAGGATCATGAACAAGATGGTGAACTTAACCATGCAAAACCCGCGTGGTCCCCGGCCCGAGTACGCTCGAGAATCGCGAGTTCCACATCACCTCTCAATATGATCTCATATTAATGTGCCGGTAAACCACACACGCTCCATTAACAGATCATACGAGAGATGTGCGGTTTTCATGGGTTAGCATACTATTCACATTTTTAGTCTCTAGAACGGGATTTTGTTTTAGTACTTTTATGTCATACTTTTGATCTTGACATCATCCTATCAAAAGTCCTCGGTAGCTCCATTGAACGCACAAAGAAGCGGAGAAGCAGGTCAGCGCGAAGCCTATTAAAAACCTGACTTTTTTAGGGAAGCAGAGCAACCCGCCTTATACCTCTCTTATAGTTTGTTCACTATGGGTGAGCCGATTTATCAATTGACTGACGATGTATTTAACTTTAATGATACATATACATATATATATATATATATATATATATATAGGGGAAGGTTCAAATGAGAACCACTTAAAAGTTGAGAACTGTGAGAACCACAACGAATGCGTGTTTGTTCACATGTGATTAACTTCAATCATATGTGAACATTGATGTACGTTTAATTAAAAAAGAAAAAAGTCAAAAAAAATCTTAAAATCATATCGAAAAACGCAAAAAACAAATACATGTTCACATGTGAACGATAATGTGAACAAATCGGTTAAAATGCGTTTTAAGACGTAAATTTAAGATTTTTTTTACTTTTTTCTTTTTCAATTAAACGTACATCAATGTTCACATATGATTGAAGTTAATCACATATGATTGAAGTTAATCACATATGAACAAACACGTATTCGTTGTGGTTCTCACAGTTCTCAACTTTAAAGTGGTTCTCATTTGAACCTCCCACTATATATATATATATATATATATATATATATATATATATATATAACTCATAATATATGTAAGATCTCTCTTTAAACTCTTAAAGTCTACGGTTCTATTTTAAAACATTTTAAAATTCAGGGGTATATTTTAAACATTTCAAAATATAGGGTCTAAAGTGTAAATTCTTTTTACCAATTTAGACAAGCCAATTTCTAATTTATCTTTACCTGCATACTATTGCAGATAATTAAATGCTAGTATTTATTAAGCTAAGGCTCTGATACCATTGTTGGGTTTTCTATTCCCTAACTAGATTAATATGCACAGCGGAATTATAACAAAATTAATCTAAGGCAATTAGGAAACTAAACCCTAAGGGATCTTAACTTGAATAAATAAAAGCAATAAAATAAATAAGATAAATAGAAATTACTAACCTTTGAGAAAATCAATTTCTCACGTGCGCAGACGATCTTGCAGAGCTTCCTTACTTGGAGGCGAGTGCCCAAACTAGAACACCTCTAATGGCTCACACCCACGAACCAAAGAGAAATTCCAAATCCTTTGGTAACGATATAAAATCGAATAACTCTTACAAGGATTTGTACTAAGAAAGAAAGAATGAGAAATGGTGCACTTTGAAACCTTAACATAACCCCTCTATTTATAGGGGAAGGAAAGGCTTATGGTTTCATCCCATGGGCAATGTGGGATAACCATTTCCTTATGGTTTCATCCATTGAGCAATGTGGGATAGCCACAAATATGTCCAAGACTTTCAAACATTGCTCCCAACTCACGTTTTCTTAATTATTTCTCTTAACCGTTCATCGAGGGCAACCCAAAAAGGACTCCACTTTTAACGATAGTATTTTCAATTAGTTATGAATTGGACACAATATCCAACAAGCTTCTGAATGGATTTCTAACTTGGAATCTCGAGTTAAGACTTTGGAATCTCAGAATGTTATCCTTGCTAAGGAATTTGCGGCTCAAGGTGAGGCTTATGCTACACTTCTTAAAGCACACAATATGTTGCTTCGAGATGCCGAGGACAACCAGAGAAAGCTTGATCGTCTTGAACGATTAGTGTTGAATATGACGAAGGACAAGCCGTCTCAGGGGGAGATTCTGGCATATCATGAGGCATGCAAGGAAGATGAGTTGAGAAAGAAGCAGAGACGAGATAGAGATGATGATCCTGATTCACAGAAAGAGAGTGAGCCGACTGATCCTTCTAAGACTGGTGAGCAAGCTACTATTCAGGGGGAGTCTACGTCTATTGGTGATGGTACAAGTGCAGATAAGGCGGTACCTGCTGATACTGAAGTTGGTAAGATAGCTTAGTGTTAGCTTAGTATTGTAGTATTTGTAATAATTTGTACTAAACAATTGTAAAACTTAGTATTATTTTGTAATATATTTTGCTTAAGATTAGTTTTATGATAAGTAAAATATGTTTTAAATAATTTATGTTTATATATAATTTAATATATGTTAAGATAAAATCGTGATCGAAAGACTTCCGACTTATTGAATAGTCATGCGGCGTGTTTCGATTTATATCGGCGGTCAAAATTTCTATGATAACATATACATTTTAGACTTGAGAGTTTATATAACTAAAAAGTTATAAAATTGTAATATTTCTAACTAGGCAAATGATATGTAATTTAAAGATATAATTGAAAGTTAAGTTTTTGGTAATATAACAGTTCAATTAAGTTCTAGAAATTATATAAGTTAATTAAATGGTAAGCTGAAATGTTTGGTGATTATTCACAATACATTATGGTTTAAATTTAATTAATATTTGTTAAGTATTTTTTATATAAGACTTAAGAATTCTTAGATTGATTCAGAGAAATCAATAAAAGATTTATAAGTTATATAATAAGGTTTTATTATACAATTGAGATAATAAAGAAATTCTTCGATTGATTAAGAGATATCAATGAAAGAATTTATATTATTAATTTTATTTGTATAGGTATGGAAATGCTAGAATTAAGTGATTCTGAAAGTGATATGATTGATGAGATTGATGAAGAAATTGATTTTGATCTTGAAGAAGGAGAATTTGTGCCTCCTGAGGATTGGACTTCAATTTAAGAATCTGAGATACATGACGTTATTGATTTTGATATTCATATTGATGAACACGTTGTGAGTCCAGCAAAGACTGAGTACGAATGATGATGGTGAATCAATTATTGATTTAGAGGCTTTTGAAAATGAGTCTACAGATTCAGAGGATGATAATACTGATGATATTGATGAGAGGTTTAAGCATCTAGTTGGAAATCCTTGGTATATTCAAGAGATGCTAAAGAAGAAGAAAGAGAAAAAGCCACGTGTGATGAAGGAAGTTGATATCACTGGGAAGCGTGAGCTCAAGACTGGTATCATTGGTTGGTATTATGACTCTGATTTGAGACTTTTTGCCATTAAACGCTATGATGGAGTTCAATATTTCAAGAGAAATTTGACTTTCTTTAGTTCTTTACCAAGATATGAAGTTAGAGATTTGGCTAGATTGGAGATGGCTAATCCTAGTAATGATGATTATGCTAAGTATGTGGAGAAAATTATCAGGACTGAGGGTAGAAATATGAAATTTGACAAGATAAAGCCAAGAAGAGGTAAGACTAAGAAGTTAAAGGAAAGAAATCAGCGTACTGGAAAGAGACTTAGACAAAAGGTATATCCAGCTGTAAAATGTGTCCAGCAGATACCGATAAAGACTATGCCTCAGAATATTTTGGGAAATATGAAAAGTTGGGGTGTAGATTCTGAAACGGGTGAAGCTTTTATGGTTGAAGCTGATGATGAGTCTCCGACAGGTGAAAAGGAAATCTTGCGTATATATGATAGACGTCACTTGATGAATCTTTTCAAGAGTGATTTGATTATGTTGTACAAGAACAAGATCATGTCTACTTGTGGATGGGGTGATTTAACGCGAGATTATCAGAAAATGGTAAAGACATGTATAAAATTATTGATTTTTGCAGGTAGTAAGATTTACAAGTGAAGATCAAAGACAACTTGAAGACATAAATGCTAGAGCTATTGTCAAGGGGGAGTCTGTTGGGACATGTGATTGTGACAACAGATCTAGCTTGTAATAGGACTAGTGATTATTGTAATTAAGTTTGTACAATTGATTTTGAATTGTAATGAACAATATTGGTTGGTAAACATTTTAGAGTTAAATATTAAATGCTGAAAAATGTTGATCAAAAATTGATTTCAGACTACTCTGCGAAATGAGTTGGATTCGCAGAACAGACTGCGAAGCGAGATCAGATAACTCGTTGGGCCAACTTGGGCTGCAAACCGAGTCGGTTCGCAGAGTCCATAAAGCTGCGAACTGAGACGGGCTGTAACCTATTTATACATTATTAGGTCAAATCAATTTAGAACTTTTGCCCTACGAATTTCCAGAGATTTTTGTGCAATTCTAAGCATTCCTAAGGCTAGGTATTGATAGATTAACATTTGTTATAATCAATACAAAGCTAATTGATAACCGATTTGCTAATACGTGCGAAACAAACCGTTCACAATCCGTGAACTTAGTATTAAGGGATTCCGCACCTTAATACCTAAAGATAACCTCGTTATCGATCCTAATACATACGGACTTACATTGTATCTGACACAAAAGTCGTTCCACCATATGACTTCCCAGAACTAACCTTACCACCATAAAGAGACGGGTCTTGAACAAAACCACCCGACTTACACTCCTTCTTCTTTAACTCCATCGCATGAGCTTGGAGTATACCAATCAGATCATCTAACTTCATCGTGTCCAACTCTTGATTCTCCTTTAAGAATTGAACTTTGATTTCCCATGATTTCGGTAGTGCATCCAAAAGCTTCTTGTTAACCTCACTTTTGGTAAAGGTATAACCACCTTCAGTCAACTCACTGACCAACTGTAAGTATCGAGTAAATAACCCAGAAGCAGTCTCATTTGGAAGAATATCAAAAAGGTCATATTGCTTCTTAATTAATTCCAATTTTGCTTGCTTGTACTTCTCATTGCCACCGCATCGGGTTTGAATAGCCTTCCAAAGATCATAGGTTATTTCGTGATGCTTAAATAACCGTAAAACATCCTGAGTTAAACACATACAAATTGTTGAATGTGCTTTTCGTTCAGTATCATACTCCTTACATTCTTCAAGAGTCATTGCCTTGTAGGTCTTAGCAGGAGGGATCCCTTTGTAATTACTCTCAGCAATGGGTTTTTCATATCTTTCTAAAAGAGGGCCCCACAATTCAGGGCAATGGAAGTCTATATATTGCTCAAACCGCGACCTCCAGTAAGCATAATCCATGTCTGCTGAAAACATTGGAGGTTTACTACTACTGCCCACATCGTTTCCTTGTTTCAGCATATCTCTAATATTTTGAAGACTCTCTTTATTAGTAGCCATTAGAAAATACCTGAAAAGAAGCTAAAACACACAAAAAAAAAATCTGATTAGTAATAAAAGGTGACACTTGATGAGTATCGCAGAGCAGTAGCGACACTAGGTTAAGTGTCGCAGAGTCAACTTTGGTCAACGTTAAGTGACGCTGAAAGTGACGCACACAAGAACCTTGGCGACACTAGAGGTTAGTGTCGCGTTGTTAATTAAGTGTCGCACTTGAGTGACGCAGCAAGCGTAAGATAAAACTGGTCAACTGACGCTGGAACCCTAATTCCAATTTGAAAGAGTGTCGCTCCAAGTGTCGCAACAAGTGTCACGATCGAGTGTCGCAGAAACGACTGATGACACCCAAAAACCCTAAAAAAACGAATTTTCCTAAACCTAACGAAAATTCTTCGATCCACTACGAACGAAACCTGTAAATATGAGACTTTAACACCAGATTTGCACCCAATCGATCCAAATAACGCTAATAATCTTGTTGTTCTTCACGATTCGATCCGAAAACAATCCAATACGTGATCAAAACTTCAATCAATCTTCCAAAGGCTCTGATACCAGTTGATAGTCCCCTATGCCTTGGAACTAGAATGATTAACACGAACGATTGCTTGGCGGAATCAAACAATCACAACAATAACAAGTAATCACAAACCGAAATCGATTAAACAACGAATAATAACTTGTTATTGATCAAAAGAACGTATTGAAACGGTTACAGGAATGCTTTTTCGACAAATGGTGCAAGGGTTTCGTCAACCCTTGCTTAGAACCCGTAGGATTCTATTTATACTCAAAACTGACCGACTTAGCGACACTTAGCCAAGTGTCGCATACATTGGCCATGCGACACTTACTTAAGTGTCGCATACTATTCTAAACACATTCTTGGCGACACTTAACAAGTGTCGCCCAAAACTAAAACACGAGTGTCGCTAATAATACATTTTCAATATAATTCAAATAACGACACATACAACTCGATAGACCAACTGACTAACACACAAAATGTACCAATAGAGCGGCTCCAGTGGGTGACTCAAATACCCATTTTAGAAGTACATATGACTTTCCCAAACCATTTTAATAGTTTTCAATTCATCATCTTTTCGTATGCAAAAAATTAGTGTAGCAATAAATGACATTATTAAACTCTTTCATTTAGATCTCTAACAAAAACTTACGCCCCATTTACTTTTATGCAAGTTTGCTAACGAATAATTGAAATAGTTAATCTAAAATTTGATGCAAGGAACTTACAATGATTATGGATCATCCAAAATGTAACCGGCCAAAATTCAACCCTATGGACCAAAATTAGTAAACATATTAAACTGATAATTGATTGAGTACGTGTACAAATTTTGTAATCAATTACATGTCTATATAGCATGTTACACATCAAACTTCCAAAAAAGTTTAAGTGTTGTTAAATGCATTTATCATCTCTCTTAGATTTATATAGGGGCGTAAACAAGTCGAGCTGTTTTCATTCGTTTCACCACCAATACCACTCTAATGATATAATTAAATCTCTACATCGATCACTAAAATTCCAAGCACTATGCCAACGCAATCCAAACACCTAGTGTTTTTCTTGATCAATTGAAATTTAATTGTGGATAGTCCTATAATAATTATCGTATGTTGCAGTGAGATGTCAACGATGTTAATTGAAGAAACATCAGCACGGGCAAGGCCGTCTTCGAGGGTGGGCGAGGTGGTCGATCGCCCAGGGCCTCCGAATTATAAGGGACTCAAATTTGAATGTGTTTGTGCATATGTATGTGTGTATATACATATACATATAATTTGATTGTTGATTGCAAGAAAAAAAATGTTCTAGTTGTTTCAAAATTGTTTGAGGCACAACAAAAAATTAAAAAAATTAGTTTATATCTCGATATAGGGCCTCATTTCGATGATCATTCATGATTTTGCCCAGGGCCTCAGAAAACTCAGCGACGGCTCTGAGCACGGGCTTTGTTGTTTATGATCATATGTCGCAAGTGAGACGTGATATCATCACATTAAACTTTCTTGGTTGGGTATATCTAATTAGCATAGTATTACTTTAGTGTAAATTTTCTTAATTGTAACTAAGTTGTAAATCAACCGATAAGAGCTAAGTCTTGAACGTACAAGAAGATGGTTGGCCACAATAGATAGAGGAGATCTAAGTTGTTAACAAGACCCGTGCATCGCACGCACCAAGATTTCTAGTTACATATGTAAAAATGCGTGTTTTAAGATTCTTACATTATAACAAGTACCATTGTATAATTAAATTATGTGCTACTCTTTTTTGTAACAGACAACATATGCTATATGTGATTTTATTACGAATGTAAAATTACTATTCTAATGTTCTAACATTATAACAGCCTACCATTGTACAACTAAAACTCTATGTTACTCATTTTCATTAATCTCATTCCTTCACCGTTAATTTTTTATAATTTTTTTAAAATTCACTATATCAGTTACTTTTAAAATTTATCATGGCCACTGCAATTCAATTCAATTGTGTTAGGGATATCAATTGTGATAAGGATGGATGAAATATCAAAGTGATGGTCGTTCATTTGTAGAAGCAATAATTTATAAATAACCGAATAACTCAAGAAACGTAGCTTCTTTGGATATGAATATCCATATGATAGACGATCATGTAGAGTTTATTAAATGAAATGCCTCTATGTGTTTAATTACTATACTAATTTTTTTTTCGTTAAGTTCTAGTATTAACTGTATAGTAAGTGACATAATGTATATATTGATTTCTCTTTTGTTATCATTGTTTTCCACTTTAAAAATACAGATGTGTTATCCGGCATGAGGGCAATTCTTAGAAATGTTCATGGTCCGGTTTGAGCGGTTTGGGGTTTAAATTTTAACCAAATCGGTAAATACGATTTGACGTTTTCTCAAACCAAATCGCCCGATTTAGTGTGTTAAACCAAACCAATTAAAGCGGTTGAAACAGTTTGATTCGTCCAGTTTGACAGTTTGAACCAATTATTTTCTTATTTAATTTTTGATAAAAATGATGTTTAACTAACATTCAAGTTACATAACACGAGTAATAGTTCAATTGTTGTTATCTTACTAGCTAGTTTTTAAGATTGTATATAACTACATCGTGTAAAATTGGTGAAAAAATAATAATTCAACAATACCACTCAATAAAAATTATATTTCATACTATTGTTACATAATCATAAGTTTTATTTACAATTAGTTGCATAATTTGTCTAGTGGTTTGCATAATTTGAACATTTTGGATAATATATAAGAAGCAAATATGGGGTTTGTTTGGTAAAGACATATTCAATCTTTTAATTAAGGGATTAGGTCCCCGAAATGCTACTAACTTTGACCAAATCTCTATTGTATGCACCCAACTTACGTATACTAATTTTAATGCAACCAACTTTCCAAAATGGTGTTTTTGATGTAACTTGATGACGTGTCGCGCGTATGGCATGCCACGTGGCGTATGGAGAGAGCGACACGTCATCAAGTTACATCAAAAACAACATTTTGGAAAGTTGGTTGCATTAAAATTAGTATACGTAAGTTGAGTGCATACAATAGAGATTTGGTCAAAGTTAGTAGCATTTCGGGGACCTAAACCCTTTAATTAAACACATATGCCTCATGATTTATATAAAAATTATAATGCGGTCCGGTTTGGTTTAGACTGCCGGTTTGAGCCTTGAAACCGCAAACCGAACCATATATGATGGTTGCAAAAAAATCCAAACCACTAGACCAATTATGAGAAGTGAACCCCACCAAACTGACGAAATCAATTCGGTTTGACTGGTTTAAACGGTTGCTACCAATTCATGAACAAGTTTGATTTTTTCATTGTAAAAAACAATATTGCTGTGAGGAGTCAAACGAGGAAAAAAACAACGGAAAAATTAAATAAATTGTAGATGGCGTGAGATAAAATAAAAATAAAAAGTAAAGGTTGAAGGAGGGTATTTATTAAAGGAATATGGGATGGTGAATGGTTTAGACTTTGGAGAGTATTTTGCTTGGAATGGTTAGCACACAATTTTTTTTGTTCGTTCAGCATCATTTGTTACTCAGAGGTTACAAATAAACGGGCTGAAAGCTGAACCGTTCAGCATTTAGTGAATCATCCCATTCAACAGCTGTAATTAATCAAACACGACCTTAATTAAACAGGAAAAACTGTTACTACGTAATATTGACGTGACAGGAAATTTGGTCTGGTCCTCACTTTCAAACTCGTTTCATTTCCCCAAATTCCTCATAATTTAATTTGTCCAATTTTCTCTTATCTCCGATTTCAATGGCGTCGACGACGGCCACCACCACCGGCGTTCTCCTTATTCTCTCAATCCTCATCGGTGTTTGTACATTCCCCACCACCGCAAGACCATGCAAAACCGTATTCTTCATCACATCATCATTCTTTTTCTCAATTCCTTCGAAAACCTAATTTCAACCTATTATTCCCAAACCCTAACAACAACAACAACAACAACAACAACAACACACCTCGCCTCACGTTCTTCGTAACCGAAATCCATCGAACCAGATCATCATCATCATCGTCATCATTTCTTCGTCGTCCAGTATTCTTAGATCGATCAATTCAATCATCATCATCATCTGATATTAATAACAACAATAGTAATGACGTTGTTGTTTCATCATCTTCATCTTCGTTAGTGAAAACATCGATTCGTGAACGTACGATGGATATAATGAGTATATTTGGTGCGTTACTGTTTGGTGTTGGTTGTGGTGCGTTAACCGCTGCTACTATGTACTTGATTTGGTCTTTGTTTGCTCCTTGCCGGTTTGATTTCTGTTCAACTGATTCCGATGATGACGAAACCTATAATGATGATGATCTTGAAGAGAATCGTGATAATAAAAATGGTTATATTGCAGTTCCTGTTGTTACAAAACCTATTCCTCCTACTGCTGATGAAGTTGATGCTATGAAATGATCTTTATATAAAGTTAGTGTATGTCTATTTCTTCCTTCTGTTGTTAGTTACTCTAATGTGATGATGATGTATATATACGGTGACTTTCGGATGTTATGATACATAATTCTATGGCTCTTTTGCAATGTATGTGAATTTCAGATCGCTGTGTTACATAATTTGTTGTTTAATTACATAGATGGATTTTTGATTCTTGATTCATTAGCTCAATTAGGTTCAACTTGCATTGAGCGATCGATAACTACAATCGTAGCTGCTTTCATTAAAATTAAACTGATCTAGTGTTGAAGTTTCATTATTGTAACTTAGTATTAGAAGAGGGTGTTTGAACTTAAGATTAAAGTGAAATCGCAATTAGCGGTTTATAAGTGTGTGGTAATCTATCAGATTTAACGACAGTATAAAACTGACCGTAGAGTCAATTAGTTATCTAAGTTAAGTATATGAGACTGAGTAATAGATTTTGATTTTGATTCTTGAAGTTCTAATAATCCCTGGAAATGCGCACATCGAAATGCTTGTTTGGAGAGATTAGTGTATTGAATTAGATGTCGTTTTAAAAACAAAATGTCTAAAGTAAGAGCTGCTTATATCTTTGTTTGAACAACAATAGATCGTTAGATTAATATAGCATTTATAGCAAGTTGTTAGAGGCAAGAAAAACCAGAGTTACAGCTGCATATCTTTAATCCCTATGTTCCGGTTGAGAGCTTGATGTTTGTTCAGCAATAATTTTACTACCATGACATTAGTAGCATTATGGTGGACCACTTTTTTTGATGTAATTGATGTCACATGGTTTTTATTACTATTGCAGGAATTATATAGCAGATACTCTAATTAGCTCAATATATATCAATCATCTGTGTCTAACTATTATTGTGTTCAGTAAAGATAATACCAAGCTAGAGAGGTTCATATCTTTCTTTTGGTGTAATTGATGTCACATGGTTTATGTTACAACTTTTTAAAGAGTTTTTGCTGCATATATCTTAGTTCATGGTATTTTGCTCATCTCTGTGAACATCAGGCTGGTTCTATCTGTCTTACACCTGTTGTAATTTCACAAAACGTTGAACTGGCTTAACTAGATTTCATTAGCGTAGAAATTTTGTCCGATTTACCCATTGTTCACCTAGGCCCTAGCCCCTAGCTACTTCATATTGCTGGTGGATGTGTATCTGTTAGTACGAAAGCAAGCATCGTGCCACAAATACTTCACCAAATTTGATAGTCTGTGGATTCATTTTTGGTCACATCTAATCTAATATATGTAGCATTTTACTGTTATATGTCAAAACTGAATAGTGGAACATAGTTACAACTTTAGTTATTTTTTTAACCATCTTAGGCGCATTATCCATGTACCCGACGACCCAATTGAATGTACCGTTAATCATGTGGGAAGGCCATATGTTTACCTACGGCTAAACCAATACATAAAACTATGGCCAATGATAAATGCACCACTACTTTTGATAATTAACCAAATTTATAGTTTAATAGGCTTTAATGCATATTGTTGGTAAATTTATTAATTTGGATGGTGAATTCGTCACATGCAACAAAGTTATAACTATCAGAACTTAAGCGTCAAGTCTATTGTTAGATGTAGTTATTCAGATATTACCATTGTCAAGGTGGATCTATAGTCCATAGAGGTACCTATTGAGTCATTTTGTTTGTTAGAATAAGGCACTTGACATTTTTCTATCTTTTAAATTTGTTTACTAAACAATTTGTTATGAAAATATAAATTTATTGACAAATAAAAAAGTTTTAACATAATATACATTCATTTACAAATGTACGTTACACCAAACTTTATATACGTTTGTTGGGCATTTGCATAATTTATCTCATATCTACTTTTAAGCACACATTTTTACAGCAAGTTCAAATCGACGGATCGTAATTTTGAACGAATTAAATTGTTAAAAGTTAAGACATATGAATTAACAGTTCGATTACTATCAATCTATTATATACTTTTTCCTGTGATTGTTCTATAAGTTTGCTATTCGAAACGTGAAAATGGGATTTAGTATGTCATTAAATCTATTAACGGTTAGATCATTAAAGTTGATCCTCCATCTAATGGTCTTTTGTTCAATTAAGGTTTTTCTTTTAATTAATCTAAGATAGATTTGTTCTTAATTCAAACCCGTACAAATCATATTTACCCAAGACCTTTTATGATCGGAAGCGGATCCAACCTTATAGGAGAGGTTTCCCGGCCCGCCGCCCGCGTATTACGTATAAATACTATAGGGCCCGTATCTTTAAGTGAAAGATTTATGTATATACTATTGGACCCCATGTTAACTATGAATACAAAGAAATATGGGCTCATTATTAAAAGTTATTAGCTGGGCTATTATTAATATAAAAAAATATGGGCTCATTTTCACCGGATTTCATGTTAATTAATTGATGTCTACAGTTTACATGTCATTTTTTAGGTAATATCTAATATCCCCCAATTAAACCCCCAAATTACAAATTTCCCCACCTAATCACCCTAATTACATATATCCCCAACTTAAACTATAATTCTCTCATATTTACCTATTTCTCTAAATTAATAACAATTAATTTTTTTAAATGCATATATTACAACACTAATGACCATATTACCCTTTCCATCTTACACTTCCATATATATTACTAATAAACAAGATCAAAAATACGTATAAAATACTTTTACATTAAAAAAAACAAAAAGCTATATGTATTAAGATTCACTAATTAACATGTGAAAACAAAGCCATACCCAAGTCATTTACATATATGGAAAATAAAAAGTTTTCTTTTAACTTAAAGACGAAAGCAATGCATGAATAATAGTAGAGGACACTTTAATGGCTATTGTTTATTAAATAATAATAATAATAATAATAATAATAATAATAATAAAACAAGCAAACTAAGAGCACACGGAGTGGTGACGGCCTAAACACAGTGTTCTGAGTGAGAATTTTGTGGTGAGGATTTTGTGGAGTGGTAACAGTGTTCTGGACAGTGTTCTGAAAATTTTTAATATATTTAAAACAAATAAATTAAATAAATACAAAGTTGCATGTAAAAATCTTAAAAACTAAAAAAACTTTTATATAATTCGACAACTATTAAATAAAACAAAGTAACCTACTATTATTGTAAATTTATTATTATTATAATATTATATATTATATATATTATACTCCGTATTATATATGCATGATGATGATACTCTATACATGATACATACATCATTAAATTATTATTTTTCTCTATCTTATCGTCTCTCTGGCTCTCTCTCCATCCATCTTCAATACATCCATCCTCACCCATCCTCAATACACAGTAGAAAAAATACACAGATAAAATATAACTTATTTATTTACGAAATAAAAGATAAAGAAAGAAAGAAAAAAGAAAACGGCGAGCTAAAGCAACATCCGGATTTGGACGGTGAAGGCTGGACGGCGTCGAGGACGGCGTCGAGAACGGCGAGGCGGGGCGGCAGAACGCCGTCGAACGGCGTTCTCGTCCGAAAACGGTGTCTGAACGGTAACCACTCCGTGTGCTCTAATAGCAAGTAAAAAAGCAAAAGTGAATTTAAGAGATACATGGCTTGAACAAGATGCAAATGGCCAAAATGGGACCACCAACATAAAGGCAACATAAACCAAGATTATAATAATATGTATATATATAACAAACCTACGATCAACAATAACGTAGTGGAAAGAAATACTACTAGTACACTAACCTTTTCAATATATTTATATTCGTAGAATTGTAAACATGTACTATGGTGAAATTCAGATTGGCAAATATCATGATATCTTATTTTTATTTTTATTTTATTTTTATTTTTATTTTTTTTGTTGTAAAATGGAGGCAATTATTGGATAGGGAAGAAAATTGACGCCAATATTAGGAGGGAGTAATTGGAGGGTACATTGGTCATTAGTATTATTATTTATGTATTTATTATAATTAATTATGATTAATTTAGAGAAATGGGTAAATATGAGAGAATTATAGTTTAGGTTGGGGATATATGTAATTATGGTGATTAGGTGGGGAAATTTGTAATTAGGAGGTTTAAATGGGGGATATAGGATATTTTCCCTTTGTAATTTAGGGGTTTAGATGGGGGATATAAGATATTATCCCATTATACTTTGAACCCTCTAATTATTTGTTAACATTTAAAACTATTATTATTAACTAATAAATTATAATTAGAAATCAAATAAATAGTAAATAATAACCAAGAAAATTCGGTTGGATCCAACACTGACCCAAGTTATTTACGACCTTTAATTTATATAGCTTATAGCTTATCCAATATATATTAAAACTAGATCATAACCCGCAAAATTTGCGGGCTAGTTCAATTTTATTCTAGACACAATATTTCTTAGTTACAAAATTAACTTTGAAAAACTAACTTTTTCTTAAGTTATATTTAAGTTTAGGTAATTATATGTGGTAAAAAAAGTCATGAATCTAAGTATATAAATCAAAGCAATAATAAAATGTAGCATTTATATGTTCACATTGTAGCTGAAAAGTATGAAATTTGAAGGAATAATGTGATTCAATCATTTCGTGTGGGATTCTCGCGGCCTTGCAACCTATAAAGTACTCAAAGCTTGAAGCCTTACAAAGTAGTCTGATGTTGCTAGCGATGCCAACGTAGACTGTCGTGTCGTCAAAATCTAATGAATTCCTCTTGTTGTATTCTCCCAAAGAGATTTAGCCTACACATATAGGATAGTTAATATAAGGGGTAAGTGTACGAAAATGTAATGAACTATGCTCTGACATTCATTGTATGTAACGAACTATTCTGACATTCATTGTATGTAACGAACTTGCTAATTTCCTTCATTGTATGTAACGAACTTGTATTTTGGGCAGATCAACGGTCCTAAGAACGCCACGTGTCGCCCTACATAATCAACACTTGGAAAAATCAAGGAAAATACTAGTTCGTTACATACAATGGAGGAAATTAGCAAGTTCGTTACATACAATGAATGTCAGAATAGTTCGTTACATACAATGAATGTCAGAGCATAGTTCATTACATTTTCGTGCACTTACCCCTTAATATAATACAACAGTAAGGATTTTGTTTTGAATATAAATAAAGTTTTTTAGCCAAATTAAAAAAAAATCAACAATAGCATAGTTTATGAGAAAACAAATACAAAAACTTTGAATTCTAATTGATTACGTTATATAATACCGGTGTAGGTAATCCTCTACCGTTCCCAACTTACCCATTGCCTTGGACATCTGAGCCATGTATGTGAACATTTTTGGTGAATTGGTGGAAGATGTCACAAGACCATTAATCATTGTTTCCGATATAGACTCTTGCAATTTTCCAATTCCGGTGTGAGTCTAAAAATTATTTGATTGTGTCCTAAGAATTTTCAAATGACCTAACATAAGTTTGTTGATTTTTTCAACTGCCAAAGGTATTTAAGTATTTCACTACCTTCTCCATGGGAAATTACGGTTAAGGGGCATAGAGAGACAACCTCGATTACTGTAGTTTATAACGAAAAAAAGGACATTTGGATACTACAAAAAAACTCAATAATGGAATACATTTGTAAAAACAATATTTTGATGGGATACTGCTTGCACTTTACACATGAAGGAGATGATATTTGATATTCGACATCTTACAACGGATATGGTTAACGAATACAGGAACAACATGCCAAGGTGCATGATGAAAACAGTAGACCCGTACAGTGAATATATGCTAAAATTTTAAATTATTTTTAGTAAAATATACCTTTGTAAATTACATGAGAGTTAATATATGATTTAGAGCAATTGCAAAGAATAAAACATATATGCAGATCAATTATTTAACTTGTCAACTTTGTATCTATGTGAGGCAGAAATGATTGCATCCTCTAAGTGGAAATCTGTAACCATCATGTTTTGTGGGATTATACATACAAAAGTGATTATCTGATTGTTTCATCTTGCATTTCAGGATGTGTAATACATTCTAATTTATGGCTAGGTTGTTTTTACTGTATGACAGTTGACCACATTTAGTAATGGCAACACTGTTTAGTACGAAGTAACTTATAATGTTTATATAGGTATGCTAATATATGATAATAAGTCAGTGATTGTTATATTAGATTCCCGTACAAGATCAGAAGGAAGTGATAAAACTAAACGAAACCAACAAAATAAATAATTACAGAGTGTAGTAGTATTATAGATATTAAGACATCTGCATAGATCCTGAACAAAAGCAGATAGTCAAAATGAGTGATGAGTCCGTGGAGTCATTACTTCCTTTGTTTTTTGTAAATTGGTCTTCCTTTGCCTGCCTTTTCTCGGTTAACCCTAGCATTCGGCAAAACCCACGAACAACATGACGAGAGATTTGAGTCTCAAAATACCGTCACGCCTCAGAGGATGTAATGGCATCTTCATCTACGTGTGCGGTGTATTTTACATATATGGGAAGGTCATTGAATCTTTCGCGGGGTTATACTTAATGAGCAATGGTAATAGTATAAAAAACTTAATAAACAGATTGCTAAAGATATCAGAAGAATACCTCGATTAAAGTTAGTCTGAATGGCTCTATAAAAGCAGGATTAATGAAAAACACCCTGCCCAGAGACATAAAAAAAATTATTATAATTTTATATATCGCTAAATACATTGGCGGTAGTTATCACACAATATTATTTCTGAACAATAACTTTACCCTCGTCCTTGCAGCTATACTGTAGATATCAGGAACCTCACTCTTCTTATGATGTTTAGGATATGCTACTTGACCATATAGATCATACTTATCGATTATCTTAATGATAGAAAGAAGCATGGACGCAATGGTGATTGACATCTCATCGATGTTATCTCGTTTACCCATTATTACCGTCTGTATAATCCAATGGTAAGTTATACCCAATGAACAAAAAGATAAATATGCATATCGGAAAAGAAAAGGAAAAAAAAAGAAGACAATTTTAGCTCGGACGTAAAAGATTGGCAAGCTCCCGTAATGGGCGGCATTCCCCAAATGCTTTAACTAAAGTTGCAAGATTCTTTTTAGGGTCGGGCCTAGCAAGTGCAAGTATCATAGGCTTGCGTGGGTTGGTGAAGAAATGCATAATCTGCATCACAAGTAAGTTAAGAATCCCATGAGCTGATACCATGGTACCTTCATGAAAAAATAAATAAGTAAAATTTTCTTTTTTTATCAATCTTTGATGAGGATGGCATGAACCTTAGCCCAGATTGGTGGATTCGGAGAGGCCTGGCGATCTTCTGCTCCTTCTGTTTCGCCATCCACATCACCGTCATGTGGAATAATATGATTGAACTCCATCCGGGAGGAATTACCTGGCAGTAATTATAGTGATTAATTTTGAAAACTTGGTATTATAATAAAAAGATGGTAAAGTTCGCAACTTTCTACATAAGTAGGCAAGGCTTAGTAATTTTTATGCATTTAAATACTCTTTAAGAGACTTTCAACCTGTTTGACCAGCTTCTATTTATGCCATTTTTTATATTACCCATCCGACCCATCAGAGATTAAACGTAACCCGATTCGACTCGTTCAAGGTAAATAGGTCGAAATTACATCTAGAAGGGCAAAACTAAATAGTAGTGGGTTTTTCAGGTTGCAGTAATATGATAAATCTTCAACAGTGGAGAATAAATATATAAAATTGGCAGAAGAAATTATTATGATACTTTCAACCATGCAAGGCATGAACCTGCCATAACAGCTCACGTTACGCCTGATCATAGCTCGAAGTTTGCGTTCAAGAACCGGGTCAAAACCATTATACAACTGCCACTATTCCTGCGCAATTTCCTGTCTGGTACTGGTTATGACTTGCAAACACTTTTGTGACCATTTTATTACTTTATCTACATATAAAAATAGGTTTGGGCAACTTTCAAGTTTTTTGATTCATTTTTTTCAGCTACCTATTTAATGGACATTTTTGGGCTGAAAACACAAAATGAATTGACTCGTCCTTAAGAGCTATTCACGGGTTAATTTGGCTTAAAATTAACAGCAGGGGTTGTTCGATTACCAAAAAACCATTGTCATCAACCATAGCTAGAACTGCAATTGGGTTCAACATGTGCTACTGCAAGACGATCACCCTGTAAGAAAATGTAATACTGCATTATAAGGCGAATCTTGCTTCCCGACATCATGCAAGATCTTGCTTGTTGACCATGACCTTATCAACCCAATCAACAGAGCCCATGTCTTCTGTCATCCTCTAGATATGTCTCACCATGACCGCTAATGGAAGGCCATGGATGTGAATCTGCTAGTAGCTTATCTAATTAAAGCATTGTGTTTTTTTGCCTTGACCTAGATTATTTTCCCACCCGAAAAGAAAAGATAGACAATCGGTCATTTTCAGAAAAACGGACACAAATCAAAGTAGAGATCGGGCAGAGGTGTCATAGTGGGCGGGTTGAGTTACAGTTTAGAATGATTAATTATTGAATCAGTTTAAATGGGCCAGATCATGTTGGGGAAACCCAGAGACACATTTTTGCTCAAATTCTGTTTTTTTTTTTATAAATTCCGAAAATAATTAGCATGCCAAGTATAAAATAGAAAATTCTATCATTTCATTAATAATCTATTTTTGAAATATAATAATTTATAAGGTATGCTTTTAACATGATATCTCTAAGAAATAACTACACATAATGTAAAAGGGCAACATGTAAAGCTGTAAGCATTACTAAAATTAAGGCACTTACTATTATAGCAGAAGACTATTTTGATTATGTATCACCTTGTTTAGGTATATATGTATTATGGACCCACAATAAAGAACCGATATCACACAAACCATTCAGAAGCCAATAAGAATTACTACGTAGAATGCTTATATAAATGCTAATGAAAATCCATGTGACCATGTGGTAAGAGAAAAAAATACATAACTAAACATCTACTTACTTGATATGAATTCAGACTAATCACCTTTTTTTATCATTCCTAGACTTTAATCCAAAAATGACGAAAATTAAAATATGCACCTTGTATACGAATGTGAGTTTTGGGTTGACCGATACCAAACTACCTAGAGGAAGGCGTGAGGCATCGGTCAGAAGCTTCACGCAAGCTTTTTTCAGCTCATAGTCAAACTCTTGTATGCCCTCTAGAAACTACATTTTCTCAAAATATATATTCAATTCTATGTCAGTATACCAAGATACAATTAAGAATTATTATTTCATATGTTCTAGAACAGAAAATATGAGAGTAATACTGACATGTATAATGGGAAGGCTGTTAGCAGTATATCCGAGGAAGGCATGAGACACATGTCTTGAACTTCATAAAAGGTTTTTGAGGCTCACAGTCACTCTGCTTGTATGACCTCTCGAAACTATGTTCAGTTCTATGGAACTAAACCAAAATACAATAAGAAATTATGAATTCATATGTTCAATTTAGGAATTTAGCACACTTCAGAATGTGAAATTTTTTTTAACCTCATCATGAATTGTAGAACTTTATAAGTTTGTTTGAGAAACTGAATATATGATATGGATTTGAAGCACGAGAATTAAACAAAACTGACTGACCCCCAACTAACACCACTGCCACGGGAACCACTGAAACCTCCCCTTCTTGAGTCTTATTCATGCTAACCTCTCCAGATGTTAGTAGACCACCATAAAAGTCACTGGCTGGACCATCATCATGCAACATGGGCAACTGCAAAATAGCACCCCAAATGTAATCAACAATGTAGCAAACTGAAATACATAGATAGTAGTGTCTTGACAAGTGGCAGATTCCGTAACAGTTGAAGGTAGAAATTTGGACCCATTTACATATTTAAGGCTTGATGTAACACCCCAATTTTCAAGGTATTACTTTAGTAAATAAACATAAGTTTTTATAGCTCAGTTTTACAGTATTATTTTAGTGTACGATAATATATACATCTTTTTAATTGTAGATCTTTATATAATGAGATGAAATAGAAAACGCAAATTTGTTGTTCAGTTCCAGACTGTGTAGTATAGAAATTTAAAAAAATTTAGATACTAGTACGTGTCTTTCCCCTGTAATTTGAAGATAACCTCAAACAAAGTCCAGAACTTTTCCTGTGAAGAACAAAAATCGCCAGGAACTAGAATCAATCAAGGAAATCAGTTTTAACTTTTAATCCAAGCTTCAAATCAGTGGAATCTTCTCCTTCTATCACTATCTAATCTTTGTAAGTAGTTTCTTTCTCCTAGAACCCTAGAATTTGGGTTTTATGGGGTTTTAGTTAATTGATATGAATTAATCCGAAATTAGGGTTTGAAATTGATTAGTTAGTGGTAGTATAACATATAAACAATGATTAGAATCCTAATTTCATGCTAGAAAGGATAGATTATGATTGGTGTTCATGAGGTTTATGAGATTTTTCATGAATTCTATGTTTTAGTTTATAGTATGATTTTGATATGTTAGTAGAATTAACTAGTGATTAGAAAATAGTTAAATTCAAAATAAAGCAATGATTTTGATCATGATAAGTAAATTAGTTAGTTTAGTTAAAGTGAAATTAGTAAATCTCAAGTGGGGGAGAAGGAAATTAGATGATAATAGTTTAAGTTGTGATTAGTTAATGATTATGTGCCATGTGTATATGTAATAGGTGCTAAAGAGGAATTGTCATCATTTGATCATCTTGTTTCAAATTATTCAACCATACAAGGTGAGTTTATGAATTGACTAGATCATGATTATGTAACTTGTTAAGATTAGTTATGATTATATCATGATTATGATGAAAGCTCGTGATTAGAATGGTTAATGGTTATTAGCCATATTTTGACTAGAATAGCTAACCAAGGTTGGCTTTGTTTGATTAGTGGTTAACTTATGTTAGCCAAACATTGATTAGTTATGTGCACATATGATTAGAATTGTGAAAGTGAAGTTGCAAGAAAAGGGAAGTAGTTCCTTACTTTGTTCATTATTTGCTTTATGTTAATAATGCATTGTATCATGTAGTTTTATATTCTCACTAAGCAAATTGCTTAATTAGTTTAGTTATGTTGTAGGTACAAGTGAAAGCGGAAGGGGTAAAGAAGTTGCGAAAGGGTAGAAGTGGAGTGCTAGCTTGTTGTAAGTTACACAAGCTTTCTCTTTAAATTATCGTTTTGGAACCTTGAAAGATCGCCCAAACTATGTTTTGACATGTTTTGGTTATGAAAGTAACGACTAGATCAATTATGTATAATAGTGTAAAGTTGTGAAAGACTAGTAGATAAGGTTTGTAAAGTGTTAAGTTGTAAGTTGTAATAGAAGTACTATTTTGATTATGTACATTTTTGAAAGTTAAAACGAAAGCCAATGATATTATTAGTCAATCATAAAGTATGTTTAGCCATTAAATGGGTTATATTAGCCCTTTTTGATTAGCGGGTTAAAATGGGTCAAAACGGGTCTTAATGATGCCTATGAACGAATTTGAGTTAGATAAAGATTGGAAGTATAGTGATTAGTCTCGCAAGTTTGTTTTGATAGTAGAAATGTGTGCCTAAAGTTTCAGCTTCTAAGTCTTAATGGTTTGAGACTTAGTATGTTAGAAAAATATTGGAATTTAGCCGAAAATGACCCTTAAGCCCAAATTCCGATAAATTGAGAAATTTGAGAAAGTGCGAAAATAGAAAGTTTCATTTTGACTATAGTAAAGTGCCTGCAAAGTTTCATGTTTTAACTCTTTGTCGTTTGAAAGATATGCGCGTCCAAAGTTCGGAAAAATGGTAAATAGTGGAAAGAAAACTGCAGGTGCTGTAAACGCCAGGGTACCCGGCGGGTAGCCTGAGTACCCGGCGGGTAAAAGCAATATTAAGATCAAGCCGGCGGTTTCCTAAGCCCACCCTGCGGCTTCTCAAGCCTTTAAACGGGCATTAGGTTCTGTTACCCCAAAAATTAATTCACCCGGTGGCTAAGGGGGAAAACCCGGCGGCTAGACGTGGGTACCCGGCGGGTAACCCATCTACCCGGCAGGTAAGTGGTGTTTTCAGCAGATTTTTATTTTTAAGTTAAATGTAATACAGATCAATAGATTAGTATACAGGAACGATAATATAGATAATGGGACCAATAGAAATACATTTCAGTGTAAAAAAAAAAAAAAAAAAAAATGTTCAGATTTTCAGGGCGTTTCAAGTTGGTATCAGAGCGATGGTTTAAGAGATTTAAGCAATCCACAGTAGGATTGCCTAAACTTAAACCACTTATAAATGTGCAGTAGTTAATTATAGTTATGTTTTCGCAATGTTTTGCATATGATTAGTAGATTATGATTAGAGTAAGAATGATTGCTTGGAATTGGAATATATTTAAGAATTTTGAATAGAAACATGTATTTAGTATAATATAACTACGTCTGGCCAACGAGGTTATATTTTGCTAAGCATGTGGGAGATTCAAAGTTGTTAAATATGTGAAGATAAAGGCAATCATTATTTAATAGTTGAAGTAGAGAATTCTTATGTTTAATTGTGTTTTTATATTGTTTAGTAAATGGAATCCACACCAAACAAAGAAGCTGAGGGTTCAAACGTACGTTCTCCCACTCAAGAGGAGAATGTTTCAGAAAGAAGTTTAGATCCTGAGGATCGGATGCTATTAAAAGATGTGATTGGGCAAGCCCTACAAGAATTTGCTCCTAAGGTATATACCCGAATGGAGCAAATTATTAATACACGATTAGTAGAATTTGAACAGAAGCATCCTGTCTTAGCTAACCCTCAGTTGAATAGTGAAATGTTAAGTGCTCAGCAACAAATGAACAAAGAAAAAGAACGTTTTGAATATAAAAACTTTGCCAATTGTAGTCCCCCAGAATTTCATGGAGAGAGAGACCCGATTAGTAGTCATAGGTGGATTAGTAAGATAGAAGAAACTTTTCTACTTTGTGACTGTCCAGAAAGGCTACGTGTATTGTTTGCTGCTCATCAGTTGAAAGATAGTGCTCAGGATTGGTGGGGTACTCAAGTTAAAACACATGGTGCTATAGAAGCCGCAAAGTTTTCTTGGAGTATGTTTAAAGAAAAGTTTATAGCAGAATTTGCTCCAATGGCAGAAGTAGAGAGATTGAAAGGAGAGTTCTTAGCTATTAATCAAGGGAAAATGTCGGTAACTGAGTACACTAACGTGTTTTATGATAAATCTCAGTTTTGTCCCGAATATACCTCGAATCCAGGGTTAATGAAGGATCATTATTACCGACATTTGAACATAGATATCAAAGAAGCAGTTGACCCGACTATTTATGATTCTATTCCTAAGATGATGAATAAGGGGTTGACTCGAGAGAAGGAGTTGCAAGTGAAAGCAGAGGATCGCGCTAATAAGAGAAAAGCAGAACAAGCCTCTTCTCAATCACAGCAGTCAAAGAAATTTAAAAATTTCGGAAAGCAGCAGTCATCACAACCACAACAACAGAAGTCACAATCTCAACAATCAAACCGTCAATCACAAGCTCCAGCTCGGGAATTTCCCAAGTGTAATAATTGTGGTAGAAAGCATCCGGGAGAATGTCAGTTAGGGAGTACAGCTTGTTACAAATGTCGTCAGCAAGGGCATATCGCTGCTAATTGCCCTAATCCATATAGAATGTGCTTTTATTGCTATAAGGATGACCACTTACAAGCTAACTGTCCTGCTAAACTAGAAGATATGAAAAGAAATGAACAGAAGAAAGACGCGGAAAAGAAAAGAGAAGCGGGCGGACAGAAAGCTAAAGGTCGTTCTTTTCAGATTACAGTAGATGAGGCAAATGAGTCACATGACGTGGTGACAGGTACCTTCATAATTAACACTATACCTGCCCATGTTTTATTTGACTCTGGAGCCACCAAGTCTTTTGTATCATTATCATTTTGTGAAAAGTTGAATACTCCTATTGTTAAATTAGAACGCCCTTTGGAAGTTGAAATTGCCGATAGCAAATTAGTTATTGTTAGTGATGTTTATAGAGGGTGTACAATTGAAATAGGAGGTGAAGTGTTCAAAATAGATTTGATTCCTATGCAAATGGGGGAATTTCATGTAGTTATAGGAATGGACTGGATGGGAAAGAATAAGGGTATGATTAATTGTCATGAAAAGATAGTTCTCCTGAAAGCACCTAGCGGAAGGGAGATTGTTGTCTATGGCGAGCGTTCTAATAGATCCATTCCTGTTTGTACCTTTGCTCGAGCTAAAAGATTTTTGTCACACGGGTGTCAAGCCTTTTTGGCACACGTGGTTGATAATTCTAAAGCTGTACCAGAACTTTCCAATATTCCAGTGGTGAAAGAATTTCCTGAAGTGTTCCCTGATGAACTTCCAGGTATTCCACCTGATAGACAAGTGGAATTCCGAATTGATCTTATTCCTGGAGCTATTCCAATTGCTAAAACTCCTTATCGGTTAGCTCCAACTGAAATGCAAGAAATGATGAAACAGTTACAAGAACTTTTAGATAAAGGTTTCATCCGTCCTAGTAGTTCGCCTTGGGGAGCTCCAGTTTTATTTGTAAAGAAGAAAGATGGTTCCCTAAGAATGTGTATAGATTACCGGGAACTAAATAAAGTGACCATTAAGAATAGATATCCCTTGCCTCGAATAGATGACTTATTTGATCAGCTACAGGGTGCCAGTTTCTTTTCAAAGATTGATCTTCGTTCTGGTTACCATCAGTTAAAGGTAAGGGAAGAAGATATTTCAAAGACTGCTTTTCGTACTCGTTATGGCCACTTTGAATTTACAATTATGCCATTTGGTTTAACTAATGCTCCAGCTGCATTCATGGACTTGATGAACAGAGTTTGTCGGCCCATGCTTGATATCTTTGTTATAGTTTTTATTGATGATATTCTTATCTATTCTAAAAGTGAAGCTGAGCATGCAGCACATCTCAGGCAAGTTCTTGAAACACTTCGTTGTGAAAAGTTATTTGCCAAATTTTCTAAATGTGAATTTTGGTTACGGGAAGTCCAATTTCTTGGACACGTGATCAATCTTCACGGTATTCAAGTAGATCCTTCCAAGATAGCAGCAGTAATGAAGTGGGACCCCCCTACAAGTCCTACTGAAATCAGGAGTTTTCTTGGTCTAGCTGGCTATTATCGTCGTTTTATTCAAGATTTTTCAAGGATTGCTACTCCTTTGACTCAGTTGACTAGAAAGAGTGTTCAGTGGAAGTGGGGAGAGGAGCAATTCAAAGCATTTCAGATGTTGAAAGAAAAGCTTAGCCAAGCCCCTATTCTTGTTTTACCCGAAGGCAACGAGGATATGGTGGTGTTTTGTGATGCTTCAAAACTCGGATTAGGCTGTGTTCTTATGCAGCGTGGGAAAGTCATTGCTTATGCTTCACGTCAGTTAAAGTCACATGAGCATAACTATCCTACTCATGATCTTGAGTTAGCAGCTGTGGTCTTCGCTCTTAAAATTTGGCGCCATTATCTCTATGGTGTTAAATTCCTTATCTATACAGACCACAAAAGCCTTAAATATTTCTTTGATCAGCGTGATTTAAATAATCGTTAGAGAAGATGGCTAGATTTAGTTAAAGATTATGACTGCGACATACTTTACCATCCTGGCAAAGCGAATGTTGTAGCCGATGCTCTTAGTAGAAAAGCTAGTCATTCTGTTCTTTCAGTGAAATCTCTTCAAATGACTGTGCTTCCTCAGTTATTTGATTCTATTAAAGCTGCTCAGATTGAAGTTTTAGCCTCTAATGACCCGAATAACCAACGTTTAGCGGGTCAACTTTCTGAACTAGTAAACGATTCTAGAGGTTTGAAGACTCGTTTTGGTAGAATATGGATACCAAGGACGAGTGAAATAAAGAAAGTGTTATTAGAACAGGCGCATAAATCCAAGTATTCTATTCATCCTGGTGCTACCAAGATGTACCGTGACCTGAAACGTGACTATTGGTGGCCAGGTATGAAGCGTGATATAGTTAAACATGTTCAGAATTGTCTCACTTGTCTGCAAGTTAAAACAGAGCACCAGCAACCATACGGTAAACTTCAGCCTTTAGATATACCGATATGGAAATGGGAACACATCACCATGGATTTTGTTACCAAGTTGCCAAAGACCCCTAGGCAACATGACACTATTTGGGTGATCGTGGACCGATTGACAAAAAGTGCTATTTTCCTTCCTATTCAAGAAGCTTCTTCTTCAGAAAAGTTAGCCGATCTTTATGTTAAAGAAGTTGTTGCTAGGCATGGAGTTCCACTTTCTATAGTTTCAGATCGAGATACTCGTTTTACTTCTCGATTCTGGAATAAATTTCAAGAAGACTTGGGAACTCGGTTGCATATTAGTACAGCTTTTCATCCTCAGACGGATGGTCAGAGTGAACGTACCATTCAGACTCTTGAGGATATGCTTAGAGCTTGCGCCATTGACTTTGGTGGTAGTTGGGATATTCACCTTCCGTTGGTTGAGTTTTCTTATAATAACAGTTATCATTCTTCGATTAAAATGCCACCTTATGAAATGTTATATGGTAGAAAATGTCGAACTCCAATTTGTTGGGGTGAGATTGGTCAGAGAGAGCTTGGAAGTACAGATATAGTACAGTTAACTACTGAAAAGATTGATCAGATTAGAGAAAGATTAAAGATGGCCCAAGATCGACAAAAGTCATATGCAGACAAGCGGAGAAGGCCTATTGAATTTCAAGTAGGCGATAAGGTGTTACTTAAAGTTTCACCTTGGAAAGGGATTATACGTTTTAGAAAGCGAGGAAAGTTGAGTCCAAGGTATATTGGACCTTTTGAAATTATTGATAGAATTGGGAAAGTTGCATATCGATTGCAGTTACCAGAAGAACTTGGTAGTATTCATGATACATTTCATGTGTCTCAGCTTAGAAAGTGTTTAGTTGATGAAGCTTCTTATGTACCACTGACAGAAATAGAAATAAATGATAAGTTGAGTTATATAGAAGAGCCAGTTAAAATTCTTGATCAGAAAGTAAAACAGCTCAGAAATAAATCACTTTCGATAGTTAAAGTTCAGTAGCGACATAGGAAAGGTTCAGGATTTACTTGGGAACCGGAGGAGTGGATGATGATATACTACCCTGCGGTGCACCAAGAATGGTTCGTGAGGACACGAACAGAATAAGTGGGGGAGAGTTGTAACACCCCAATTTTCAAGGTATTACTTTAGTAAATAAACATAAGTTTTTATAGCTCAGTTTTACAGTATTATTTTAGTGTACGATAATATATACATCTTTTTAATTGTAGATCTTTAAATAATGAGATGAAATAGAAAACGCAAATTTGTTGTTCAGTTCCAGACTGTGTAGTATAGAAATTTAAAAGAATTTAGATACTAGTACGTGTCTTTCCCCTGTAATTTGAAGATAACCTCAAACAAAGTCCAGAACTTTTCCTGTGAAGAACAAAAATCGCCCGGAACTAGAATCAATCAAGGAAATGAGTTTTAACTTTTAATCCAAGCTTCAAATCAGTGGAATCTTCTCCTTCTATCACTATCTAATCTTTGTAAGTAGTTTCTTTCTCCTAGAACCCTAGAATTTGGGTTTTATGGGGTTTTAGTTAATTGATATGAATTAATCCGAAATTAGGGTTTGAAATTGATTAGTTAGTGGTAGTATAACATATAAACAATGATTAGAATCCTAATTTCATGCTAGAAAGGATAGATTATGATTGGTGCTCATGAGGTTTATGAGATTTTTCATGAATTCTATGTTTTAGTTTATAGTATGATTTTGATATGTTAGTAGAATTAACTAGTGATTAGAAAATAGTTAAATTCAAAATAAAGCAATGATTTTGATCATGATAAGTAAATTAGTTAGTTTAGTTAAAGTGAAATTAGTAAATCTCAAGTGGGGGAGAAGGAAATTAGATGATAATAGTTTAAGTTGTGATTAGTTAATGATTATGTGCCATGTGTATATGTAATAGGTGCTAAAGAGGAATTGTCATCATTTGATCATCTTGTTTCAAATTATTCAACCATACAAGGTGAGTTTATGAATTGACTAGATCATGATTATGTAACTTGTTAAGATTAGTTATGATTATATCATGATTATGATGAAAGCTCGTGATTAGAATGGTTAATGGTTATTAGCCATATTTTGACTAGAATAGCTAACCAAGGTTGGCTTTGTTTGATTAGTGGTTAACTTATGTTAGCCAAACATTGATTAGTTATGTGCACATATGATTAGAATTGTGAAAGTGAAGTTGCAAGAAAAGGGAAGTAGTTCCTTACTTTGTTCATTATTTGCTTTATGTTAATAATGCATTGTATCATGTAGTTTTATATTCTCACTAAGCAAATTGCTTAATTAGTTTAGTTATGTTGTAGGTACAAGTGAAAGCGGAAGAGTAAAGAAGTTGCGAAAGGGTAGAAGTGGAGTGCTAGCTTGTTGTAAGTTACACAAGCTTTCTCTTTAAATTATCGTTTTGGAACCTTGAAAGATCGCCCAAACTATGTTTTGACATGTTTTGGTTATGAAAGTAACGACTAGATCAATTATGTATAATAGTGTAAAGTTGTGAAAGACTAGTAGATAAGGTTTGTAAAGTGTTAAGTTGTAAGTTGTAATAGAAGTACTATTTTGATTATGTACATTTTTGAAAGTTAAAACGAAAGCCAATGATATTATTAGTCAATCATAAAGTATGTTTAGCCATTAAATGGGTTATATTAGCCCTTTTTGATTAGCGGGTTAAAATGGGTCAAAACGGGTCTTAATGATGCCTATGAACGAATTTGAGTTAGATAAAGATTGGAAGTATAGTGATTAGTCTCGCAAGTTTGTTTTGATAGTAGAAATGTGTGCCTAAAGTTTCAGCTTCTAAGTCTTAATGGTTTGAGACTTAGTATGTTAGAAAAATGTTGGAATTTAGCCGAAAATGACCCTTAAGCCCAAATTCCGATAAATTGAGAAATTTGAGAAAGTGCGAAAATAGAAAGTTTCATTTTGACTATAGTAAAGTGCCTGCAAAGTTTCATGTTTTAACTCTTTGTCGTTTGAAAGATATGCGCGTCCAAAGTTCGGAAAAATGGTAAATAGTGGAAAGAAAACTGCAGGTGCTGTAAACGCCAGGGTACCCGGCGGGTAGCCTGAGTACCCGGCGGGTAAAAGCAATATTAAGATCAAGCCGGCGGTTTCCTAAGCCCACCCGGCGGCTTCTCAAGCCTTTAAACGGGCATTAGGTTCTGTTACCCCAAAAATTAATTCACCCGGTGGCTAAGGGGGAAAACCCGGCGGCTAGACGTGGGTACCCGGCGGGTAACCCATCTACCCGGCAGGTAAGTGGTGTTTTCAGCAGATTTTTATTTTTAAGTTAAATGTAATACAGATCAATAGATTAGTATACAGGAACGATAATATAGATAATGGGACCAATAGAAATACATTTCAGTGTAAAAAAAAATAATAAAAAAAAAATGTTCAGATTTTCAGGGCGTTTCACTTGATTTAGGTTGTTTCTTTCAAGTCTCCCATGTGTTAAATGTACAATGATTGAAGCTTAGCTAGCACGAAAAATGAGTCAAATTCATCAACCTTGTCAAATGGGTAAAAGGTAGTTGAAGTGTTGTCCAATGCTTAAAACCTCCTCAATGGCTTAAAAAAAAGAAAATTATAACTATTGTTTTTATAACCATCTTTACATTTTTATTGTTATAGAGTGTCACAAAAAGTGTTGATGGATCGGCCCAACACGACTTGTTGGGACTCGATTTGATATGTTACCTGGTTTGTCCCGTTGCCCAACATGCCCATTTTAACACCTCTAGTAAGGGGTGCGACCGGGTTATGATAAAGACACGTAACACTTTATGAGTATCAAAACTATTCGGTTTGGGTTTACCTAAAGACACGTAAAACATTATAAGTATCAAAAGTGATCTGAATACTATTATATCTATACATTAATGTTCTGACTTTTTCTAGAATAAAACAACTTAACAGTTATAAACAGATTATTATGTAATTGGCTACAATTATGAAAAGTGACTTACCTTGAGTTTTGTTGATTATGATCGGATGGAATTCCTTTGTCTTGCTACTGAATGTATTTTGCATCAAAAGAGAAAATCTTATGAATGTAATGAATAGGAATAAAAACACCAATATCATTGTCGTCATCCCTATTGGTCGGACGAATTTGATTCCGGTCGTTGATCCAACAGCAATAGAAGCGGCGAACAGTGAGTTTTAAATTTGTAGAGCAGGGAAATCCTAAGCTGTATACTACTGACAGTCCTAAAAGGGCAGCAAGTCATATGTATGACTCAGGTGTCGTTCTTCAAACTACAACGGGCATGGGAGTCTAGGAAGTTTTATTATCTTTGGAGATTCAGCTGGGGTTTTTAAAAAAGCTTTTGGATAGGTTTGGTTTTTATAACTAAATACTAATTAAATAAAGAAAGCAGAACTAAAGAGGTTTGTACGGAGACTCGGTCAGAGGATAAGCGAGTGTTTACTATGATTTCGTTAAATGTTATTTGATGAATAGTCAAGGGTAAGGCTACTAGATGTGATGACTAATCCGGAGAGGATAGAAACATAATTAATGCAAAGTATTGTACCTACGACCGTTCCGCGGTTTCCATACGTTTGTACTCCACCAATGGGTGTTTCCAGCACTATACCGAGTAATAGGGCGTTTTACGGTTTTTCCGTTACATTAATTAGGGTTCCACATTACTCCCGCAGATTTCCTATATCCTAATGAGCTACAACTATGATCCTATTAAATATCTAACGTAGAGTTGTCCGCAATCAGATAAGTAACATGTCACGTGGATAGCAGTCATAGAAGTCAGATACACCGGAAGTTCTCCCAAATGTACAGACCAATTCAACTGACGACTATCCTCGAATCCTGGTCCCCAGTCACAGTCATCAGAGACGTCTGTATCGTAGCGTGAATTGTTGATTGAACAAGAACACGAACGGGGATAATCCCGCGGACCAAGTTGGGATAATCGGGCTAACGATCAGTTAAATTGTTCAGCATTACAGATATAAACCATCACAACTATTCCATGCATGTTAATCTACTGTGTAAACTAATATTCTGTGTTTGAAAACCTAATTATACAGTTACTGATATAAACCAAGGAGATAACTCTAGTATGCATTGGTCCTAAGGCAACAATCAAACAAGAACATGCGATAGGGTAACACATAACAGAACACCGTAATCCTAGCATAGCAGATAACCAATAATTAAATCATAAATATCCCGAAAGTTCTCTCAAAGATATATAACAAATAAACATGAATCTAACCTATCTCTAATCCTATGCTCCGTGTCTCTTATGATTTGTTTCAACCTAGAGAACAAAGCCATACCAAGTTCATTGATCATCAAGTATAGAATAGGTAGAGAACGTACCACTAGTAATTGGCCAAGTTCTAGCAGGAAGCTTCTAACCACAGCATAGGTTGGATAGATAAACATTCGAGATTCAGTTTACGAGTTCATACACAGTTTAAAGTAACACGGGCAGAGTAACAGCATGGCATAAACATTTTGACTATTCTAACATAACTACATCATAGTAAACACAAAGAAATGTCTATCCTAACATTATATATCTAGCATACAATCCTAAACAAGCATAAACAAAGCAACACATATTTAAAACTGGAAAGTAAGAGATATATATATAGAACCTGATACGAATTTATTACAGACAGATCTTCGCAAATACAATGTCTTGGAGTGCCTCCGTACAAAAGCTAAAAGCTACCTCTACCTAACTATCTATCTAACTAGCTCAATTCTAGAGAGAGAAACTAGAGAGAGAGTGATGTGTGTGAGAGAGAAAGTGTAAGGAAGAAATGAAATGAGAAAAATGGTATGTTTGAGGTGTTGGGGATGTCCACTATTTATAGGCAAACCACCAAATCGCACGTACAACTCACGAAGCAGCACGTACAAGCAAACGGAGCACGATATGGGGTAGGGGGCCGTATACGGCCTTGCAGGGGCCGTATACGGTGTATTATAGGCCGTATACGGTCTTATATGGGCCGTATACGGTGCCTGAGGCCGTATACGGTCTCCGTCTGATTTCGTTCGTTGCTTAAAACGTCCGTATCTCCTTCGTTATGCGTCCGTTTGACTTGATTCTTTCGCCTGTGGTTTCGTAATTCCGTTACGCTTCTAATGATGCCAATCTCATAGAAATTGGATGTGTAGAGCTTAGGCGTAGCCGAAATGACTTTTATTGGCTCTGAAAGCGTAGTGGTTTCTCCGTCCTTTGGCCGTTTCACTTGATTCCAGATTTTTCCGTCTCGATTTTACCTATACAACAGATGGTAGAAGTTAGGAAGTGTGTCTTGACAGGAAAATGAGATCGGAGGAATCGGCCTGTATTAAAATGCTGTGTTTTGTGCATTTTTAGAGTGTTTTCAGTGATTTTTATCACAACGTCTACTTTTGAACCACCTTAGTGTATTTTAGTAAATAATCAATGTTTTGGAATGTTTTCACTAAAGAAAGGTTCAAAAAGTGAGGAATAAAGCTTCTAAAAACATGACTTTTTACGTCACATCAAGTTATCCCACACTTAGACGTTGCTTGTCCTCAAGCAACAACTCTCTGAAAAATATTTTTAGGTCATGTTTTTAGGGGCGAGTCAGAGAATATGTTCCGAGATTAGCATTTCCTCATATGAGTCAGTTATTTCTAAAAGTGTGGAGGAGGATAAGATGATCCTTCCATAAACAAGAAGAGATTCTCTTAGGCGTACATCCAAATCTCATGATCTTGGAGTACACATGACTAGGCGATCTCACTATAGGTGGTCACTCAATTCACTCAAAGTGTATCGGGTTTCCTATCAATCTAGCTCAAACGAAATCGCTCAAAGTAGCCAGTCATGCTGCACTCATCGTCATAGGCTTGATCGAGAATCGGATCTCCACCATTTAGGTGAGGACGGTGCTAATTATCTCAAAACATTCAGAGGGTTGTAATGTTTGGTGAGGGTGAAGGGTATGGTTAGTGGTTTGTGAGGGTGTTTAGCTTATCCTAAAATCACTAAGATTATGAACAACTTTATTTAGAACGGAGGGGAGCGGAGAGTTGGTAGCTGTTTCAGCTTTTTGCCGGATTTTTCATGAAGAGCTATGCTTTGAAACTTTCAGCTTTATTTGCGGAGCTATTTTCTTTTCTTTTCTTTTCTTTTTCTTCTTTTCTTTTCTTTTTTTCTTTTCTTTTCTTCAGAATTTCTTTTAGAGAATTTCCAAGGAATTTATATTTTGAATCCTTTAGAAATCTTTTTCTCTATCTTGATCATTTTGATTCTTTTCCAGGTGCTAATTTTTCCTGCACCATCGTCCTTCCAGTTCTCTTGTGTGCTAATTTTCCCGCACCATTTGTTGAGAAGCTTGATTTTGGAGAATGCGGATGAGTAGGATAATTGAAACAGATATTCTAAAAGGTTGTTCTTCATAACCTCATAAATTCCAAGATAAGTTTGGAGGTGATTTTTGGGGAGTGGGTGAAAATTAGGTTTTTGAAGAAACGAAGGGTTTAGGCTCAACAGGGTATACTAACCGGATCTTCGATACTAAAAATGAGCATCGGAAAGGGTTTTGGGCTTGAAAAGATATGTAAGAAATGGGTTAAGTCCTAAGGAATGTCAAGGTCATCTAATTGCACCTATACCGCGTACGGTACACACCAATATGGTCTCGAAGCGTATGTCAAGAGCAAGTTCTAATTCAGAGATACAGACATCGGCATACACACAAGAATTTAAAGTGAAGCATTAAAGATGAATGCTTTTGGGCTCAAGATACCTCACTGCAAAGGGTTGTATGTGTCTAGTCATGCTCCTTTGATTATTACTTCTTGCTTAAGCAATTTCTACCTTATTTCCTTTAGGCTTTTAGAAATATCATACTTATATTTTGAAAATGGTTTCTCTCAGTAGTATTTGAGACTCAAAAACTGAGTTAGACTCATTAATTTTGAAAAAATTTGACCTTATTTTTTTGAAAAATTTTGAGAGAAAGATTACTATTGGACATAAAAATCACCTATTAAGGTATTTTATACCTACCATCCCACACTTAGAGGAACATTGTCCCTAATGTTCTCTTGAGTAGAGATTTTACTTAGTAAAATCCCACACTTAGAGTTTGAACATGTAAGTAGATGTTTCTCAAGTGTTTAATTTGGGCTGGAATCCCACACTTAGTGATAAGTTTAGGATGAGGTACAAAAATTAAATGTACTAACATAGGCATAATAAACATAATTGAAACGGGGAGAAAGGAACAGAGAGACTCCCCATTTGTGTTTACTGGAATAGACCAGGTTTGTGCAGGAGTGGTGCTAGTGAATTGCTGGATTTTAAGGACCAGGCTCGTTTAAGATCATCCATTCCACACAAAGCTGAATTCTGCAATAAACCACGACACACATATCACAGTATCTCATCTAGGTAGCATGTCTAAAGCGTAAGTACAGAGTCATAATACAGAAAGTAAATAATAAAAATAAAATCTAGTAATCATCAAGTAGGTCGTCAGTGTCAGGATCAAACTCTGCCTCAACATCCCTGTCGAAAACAGAAGTCGGGGATGGAATGGAGAAATCCATAGCAGCCATAGCCTGACTCACGATCTCGTCAGAGGAAGTGACAGGAGTATGAGCATCAAAACTGGCCAGAAGCTGCTCTGTGAGGCTGTGATCTGGTGATGCAAATCATGTGGGCAATGCTGGATCAAGATCAGCAGCTGCAGTAGTGGGGCTAGTGGAAGGTCCAGCAGTAGAGAGAACAGGTGGATCAGCAGGAGGACAAAAGAACCATGGAAGTCGAGATGGTCCTGGATCTGGGCCAAGCCTGTAGGGAATGGCATCAGGTCTCGGAATCTCAAGCTGCTCACAGATAGAGGACATGATGTCATGCTGGATGGAGAGTATCCGAAAGAGGGCCCACGAAGCAGCTGGGTCAGCCGTAGTGATATCGTACTCGAAAGTGGGTACGGGGGATAGCAAAGGTGATGAGGGCCTCTCATCGGGCAACTCCTCGTGAGTGATCGGGACATCAGTCAGGTCCTCTTCAGTGATGGTCAGCATAGCCGCTCTCTGTACTCTGCGTCTACGGGGCCTGTGTCGTCTGCGTGGTCTCGCAGCTACATGATCAGCGTCAACAGCGTCCATCCTGAAACAAGATAAAATAAACAGGTAATGCTAATAGTCAATACTTATCTCAGATTTTGCAATTCGAAGTCAGATAAGTGGCAAGCCTGCAATTTTATTAGTTCAGAGATAACCATACTTAATAAAAATAAACTAAGAAATAAAATGATAAAAATAAAGATAGGTTTGGGGTGCCTCCCAAGAGCGCTTGTTTTACGAGTCTCTAGCTTGACTCTTTGTACCTTTCTGTCGACTCACGGTGGTTCAAAGATAAAGACATCTTCCCTGATGGGAAAGTCTTCGAAGTAATGCTTTAAGCGATGACCATTAACCTTAAAATTACCTTCTGGTGCCTCGAGTTTGACTGCACCGTAAGGAAATACCTTTGATACTATGAATGGCCCGCTCCACCTGATCTTGAACTTGCCAGAGAATTTCTTGAACCGCGAATTGAAAAGCAGCACCTTATCTCCTGTTTTGAATCGTGAGGGCCTCAGCTTAGCATCGTGAATTTTCTTAGTTCGTTCCTTGAAGTTTAACGAACTGTCATATGCCTGATCCCTTAGTTCGGCTAACTCATTCAACTGCGTTCGTCTATTTGCTCCAGCTGCAGAAATATCTAAGTTGCAGTTCTTCAAAGCCCAGTATGCTTTATATTCCAGCTCTATTGGTAAGTGACATGCCTTGCCATAAACTAGACGATATGGTGTGGTTCCTAATGGTGTTTTATAGGCGGTTCTGAATGCCCACAATGCATCATCTAATTTTTCAGCCCATTTGTACCCATGATTACCAACGGTTCTTTCCAAGATTCTTTTCAAAGCTCGATTTGTTGCCTCAGCTTGCCCATTTGTCTAGGGGTGATAAGCTGTTGATGTTTTGTGAGTGACACCATACTGTTGCAGAACTTTCATGAATTGAACGTTGCAAAAGTGTGTACCACGATCACTAATTATTGCTTTTGGAGTTCCAAATCGACTAAATAGCTTTTTGAGAAATTTGGTTACCACTTTGGCGTCATTTGTTGGGAGAGCTTGGGCTTCGGCCCACCTGGAGACGTAGTCGACTGCAACCAAGATGTATTCTTTACCGTTAGATTTAGGGAATGGTCCCATGAAATCTAATCCCCAGATATCGAAGATTTCCACGGCCTGGATGTTTGTGAGTGGTATTTCATTCCGTGCTGTTATATTGCCTTGTCTTTGGCAGATATCGCAGCGTCTCACCAGATCGTATGCATCTCGAAATATGGTTGGCTAGAAAAAGCCGGCATCGTACACTTTTCTTGCGTTCATGTTAGTACCGTGATGTCCTCCAGTAGGTCCATGGTGGCTTTGGTGTAAGATGTGTTCTGCCTCTTTCCCATCAACGCATCTTCTAATGATCTGATCAGGGCAAACCTTAAAGAGGAAAGGGTTGTCCCAATAGTAATATTTTATATCGCGGAAGAACTTTTGTCTTCGAGAGGTTGGCATCCCTTTAGGTATAATTTTTCCCACCAAATAATTGGCATAGTCAGCATACCAGGGATCATTGGTAGATTGTGACCCTTGATGGTATCTACCAATATGCATGAGTTGTTCTTCTGGAAACTGGTCTTGAATGTCTTTTTCGTGCAACTTATCCATTGAAGGATTCTCTAATCGGCTAAGATGGTCCGCCGCGACGTTTTCTGCTCCTTTTTTGTCTTTGATCTCGATGTCGAATTCTTGAAGGAGTAAAATCCATCATAGAAGGCGAGGCTTAGCATCTTGCTTCTTAAAAAGATATTTCAGAGCTGAGTGATCTGTATAGACAATAGTTTTGGACAAGATTAGATAAGAACGAAATTTATCAAAAGCAAATACTACCGCTAGCAGCTCTTTTTCTGTAGTTGTTTAATTTTCTTGGGCGTCAGTGAGCGTTTTGCTGGCGTAGTATATTGGTTGAAACTGTTTCTCCTTCCGCTGTCCCAGAACTGCTCCGACTGCGAAATCACTGGCGTCGCACATGATTTCAAATGGGAGACTCCAGTCTGGAGTAACCATGATCGGTGCACGAACAAGCAGATCTTTCAGATGATCGAAGGCCTTGAGACATTCGTCTGTAAAGACAAACGGAGTATCTTTTTCGAGGAGATGAGTCATAGGTCGGGATATCTTAGAGAAATCTTTGATAAAGCGACGGTAGAACCCGGCGTGTCCTAGAAAACTGCGGATGGCTTTAACAGAGGTGGGTGGTGGAAGTTTTGAGATGGTCTCGACTTTTTCTTTGTCAACTTCAATTCCAGCTTTGGATATACGGTGTCCTAAAACTATGCCTTCTTTTACCATGAAATGGCATTTTTCCCAATTCAGAATTAGGTTCGATTCTTCACATCGGGTGAGCATCTTGTTCAAGTTAGAAAGACAAGTGGTGAATGAATCTCCGAAAACCGAAAAATCATCCATGAACACTTCCATGCATTGTTCAATCATGTCATGGAAGATTGCTACCATGCATCTTTGAAATGTCGCCGGTGCATTACATAAGCCAAATGGCATACGTCGGTAGGCAAAGGTTCCGTATGGACAAGTGAACGTTGTCTTTTCTTGATCCTTTAGATCGAGAGGTATCTGAAAATAGCCAGAGAAACCGTCGAGGAAGCAATAGAATTCGTTTCCTGACAATCTTTCGAGTATCTGATCAATGAACTGTAGAGGGAAGTGATCTTTGCATGTAGCTTCATTTAGTTTCCGATAGTCGATACATACCCTCCAACCGGTGACGGTTCGTGTTGGAATCAACTCGTTGTCTTCGTTAGCGATGACCGTCATGCCTCCTTTCTTTGGGACGACTTGAACTGGACTGACCCATGGGGAATCCGAAATAGGGTAAATTAGACCAGCATCCAAGAGTTTGATAACCTCCTTTTTCACCACGTCTTGAATCTTTGGGTTGACTCTCCTCTGCCTCTGAATTGATGGTCTGAAGTCGTTTTCCATTAAGATCTTGTGAGTGCAATAGTTCGGACTGATCCCTTGTATGTCAGAAATCTTCCAAGCAATCGCTTTCTTATGTGACTTCAAAACTTCAATGAGTTTTGCTTTCTCTTCGGGCTTCAGATCTTTGGATATGATAACTGGTAAGTGCGAAGTTCCTTCGAGAAAAGCATATTCAAGGTGTGAGGGTAGTTCCTTCAGCTCCAATTCTGGTGGTTCTTCTATGGAAGGTTTCATCCTTGCAATTTCGTCTCTTTTAAGCTCGTCATATGTTGTCTGATAATTTGACTCAACTGCAGGTGCCTCTGGAATGTCGGCTGATGCTATTTCAACCCATTCTGCATTGTTGTAAAGCTCATCTTTTCTCAGCTCATATTTTACTTGGGAAGATTGAGAGATTGCATTATCTTCAGTGATTATTTCTTTGTTGCCCTTTGTGAGTGCAAATCTCTGAAACTGAGCTGAAGAAGATGTGGTAAAAGTAATCTCTGGTTTCAAGTTTTCACAACTTTTAGAAAGTTGCGGATCGGGTGGTTTAAGCATTGACTCCATTTCCTTGAGAGTCTTCAGAATTTCTTCTTTTGAGAGAGACGAATCAGGGATTTCAGAAGTAGGGCTTCTTCTCAAGAGAGTGACCGGAGTGCCTTGCCCAAGTGGTACAGCAGTGATAAATCTGTTGGGCTGTAAGTTGGAATTCTTTAAAGGTAATAGTACTTCCTTTGATGCGATGGATGGATCCGAGATAGCTGAGCATAGACATGCACCTTCTTCACAGATTTTCCTTGTTGTGATGACAGTGTTTGGAAGGGGATCAATGCTGCTTACTGCGAGGATTTCTTCCAAGTGTTCTTCAATTATTCCCTGCATAGAATCTACAAGACCAAGGTCTTCTCCCATAGGAAGTTTCATTAGCTTATCGACATTGAAGGTGACTTCCTCAGTTCCCACTCTAAGTTTTAAAGATTTTTCATTTACGTCAATGACGGCCTTGGCAGTATTTAGGAAAGGTCTACCAAGGATGAGTGGTACCTGAGTGTCTTCCTCAATATCCATAACAACAAAATCAACAGGAAAGATGAATTTATCAACACGTACCATAATATCTTCAGCAATTCCTCGAGGGAGTTTAACTGATCTATCAGCTAATTGGATGGTCATACGGGTTGGTAAAAGTTCGCTTAATCCTAGTTTCCTATAAAGCGAGTATGGCATAAGGTTTACACTAGCTCCTAACTCAGCCAAGGCGTTACTTATTTGAACATCCTGAAGGTAACAAGGAATAGTGAAACGGCCAGTGTCTCCTAGCTTTGGGGGCAGTCCTTGTTGCATAATTAAAGAGCATTCTGCGTCTAAGGGCAAGTTAACTATTTGTCTGAGTTTTTCTTTGTTGGATATAAGTTCTTTAAAGAATTTGGCACAACTAGGCATTTCAACTAAAGCATCTAATAATCGAACGTTTAAGTGTAAGCTTTTGAACATCTCTAGATATTTTCCAAACTGGGCTTCTTGTTTTTCTTTCTTAAGCCTACCAGGGAAAGGTATATGTGTTGGTTTAACTACTTCTGGGGCTTTGGAAGATTCTGGTTCAGGAGAGGTGACAGGAGTGTCAACAGGTACTGAATTAGAAGAACTAGAAGGCTCGTCTGGAGGAATATCTTTTGATTTCTCATTCTTAGTCTCTTTTCCGCCTCTAGTGACAACAAGGATATCATCATAATCATAAGATGAATGATGAATAGCTTTGCTAATCGCTTCTTCTCTTTGCTTCTCCTCAACTTTTAAAAACAATCTTTTAACATTATCCTCCATGTTTTTAATTAAATCGTTTGAAATTCTGAGCAAATAATCAATTTGGTTTTGAAAAACAACAATTTGTTTTTTTTTATTATTTTGCTCAACCATGAAGTTATTGAAAATCGTATTGTTTAGACGAGAAGACAATTGAAAGGAAGTAGAGGGTGTAGAGGGAACTAACAAATGAGAGATAGGTTGTTTGGATAATCGCTGAGTGAAAGATTTTGAATGGATGATTTGATCAGTGGCTCCTGAAGTGGCGAGAACGTCTTCCTTGGGCTTCGAGTGTGAGAAGAGCCGTTGAGGTTGCTTCCTAGATTTGGAAGAGTCTTGCATATCCTTAACAACTTTAGAGATGGATTCGAGTTGAGCTTTTAATGTGTCGAACGCTTGAGTAGAAGTGTCTTTGTCTTCCGAGGTTGATTTATCAAACTCCAAGTCATGTTGGTGCATCGTTATCGTCTCAATCAACTTCCAGGCTTCTTCTGAAGTATGTAGCATGAAATTTCCGGATGAAGCAGCATCGAGGGTTTGTTGGTGATGAGGATTCAGACTGTTGTAGAATGTGCAGACCAGATTCGTTTCAGCCAACTGATGATTCGGACATCTTCCAAGCAGATTCTTAAAGCGTTCCCAAGCTGAGCTTAATGATTTAGTAGTTCCTTGACGAAAGTTAATGATTTCATTTTTGAGCTTGGTTTGTAGGGACGGAGGGAAAAACTTAGCCAAGAACTTAGTAGCCATCTCCTCCCATGTATGAATCGAATTGGGTTCGAGTTCATAAAACCATGTCTGAGCTCGGAAAGCTAAAGAATAAGGAAACAGGTGAAGTCGGGTGACTTTGACACTGGATCCGGTTTGTTCGAAAGAGTCGGAAAGGTTGATGAATTTGTTAAGATGGGCGTTTGGATTTTCAACCGAAAGACCATGAAATTGACACTGAGATTTAAGTAATTTAATGAAGTGTGGCTTGATTTCAATGGTTTCGTCGGTTGGTGATACGATTGGTCCTCCTCGTCCCTTTAGCAGTGGTTGGGTTGATGAGGCGAGAGTGATACGATTCGCCATAACTTGTTTTAAGAAGAAAATAGGGTTTTGGAAAGGATAGGTTTAACTAATGACGGGAAATTAAAAACTAACTAACCTAGGGATAAAAACTGTAACTTCCGGATGATATTGATCTTCCGTAAGGATCGCTAAATAACTAAGATAACAAAATTCCTAAAATCGGTCGTTGTAGTCCCCGGCAGCGGCGCCAAAAACTTGTCGTCATCCCTATTGGTCGGACGGATTTGATTCCGGTCGTTGATCCAACAGCAATAGAAGCGGTGAACAGTGAGTTTTAAATTTGTAGAGCAGGGAATCCTAAGCTGTATACTACTGACAGTCCTAAAAGGGCAGCAAGTGGTATGTATGACTCAGGTGTCGTTCTTCAAACTACAACGGGCATGGGAGTCTAGGAAGTTTTATTATCTTTGGAGATTCAGCTGGGGTTTTTAAAAAAGCTTTTGGATAGGTTTGGTTTTTATAACTAAATACTAATTAAATAAAGAAAGCCGAACTAAAGAGGTTTGTACGGAGACTCGGTCAACAGAGGATAAGCGAGTGTTTACTATGATTTCGTTAAATGTTATTCGATGAATAGTCAAGGGTAAGGCTACTAGATGTGATGACTGATCCGAAGAGGATAGAAACATAATTAATGCAAAGTATTGTACCTACGACCGTTCCGCGGCTTCCATACGTTTGTACTCCACCAATGGGTGTTTCCAGCACTATACCGAGTAATAGGGCGTTTTACGGTTTTTCCGTTACATTAATTAGGGTTCCACATTACTCCCGCAGATTTCCTATATCCTAATGAGCTACAACTATGATCCTATTAAATATCTAACGTAGAGTTGTCCGCAATCAGATAAGTAACATGTCACGTGGATAGCAGTCATAGAAGTCAGATACACCGGAAGTTCTCCCAAATGTACAGACCAATTCAACTGACGACTATCCTCGAATCCTGGTCCCAAGTCACAGTCATCAGAGACGTCTGTATCGTAGCGTGAATTGTTGATTGAACAAGAAAACGAACGGGGATAATCCCGCGGACCAAGTTGGGATAATCGGGCTAACGATCAGTTAAATTGTTCAGCATTACAGATATAAACCATCACAACTATTCCATGCATGTTAATCTACTGTGTAAACCAATATTCTGTGTTTGAAAACCTAATTATACAGTTACTGATATAAACCAAGGAGATAACTCTAGTATGCATTGGTCCTAAGGCAACAATCAAACAAGAACATGCGATAGGGTAACACATAACAGAACACCGTAATCCTAGCATAGCAGATAACCAATAATTAAATCATAAATATCCCGAAAGTTCTCTCAACGATATATAACAAATAAACATGAATCTAACCTATCTCTAATCCTATGCTCTGTGTCTCTTATGATTTGTTTCAACCTAGAGAACACAGCCATACCAAGTTCATTGATCATCAAGTATAGAATAGGTAGAGAACGTACCACTAGTAATTGGCCAAGTTCTAGCAGGAAGCTTCTAACCACAGCATAGGTTGGATAGATAAACATTCGAGATTCAGTTTACGAGTTCATACACAGTTTAAAGTAACACGGGCAGAGTAACAGCATGGCATAAACATTTTGACTATTCTAACATAACTACATCATAGTAAACACAAAGAAATGTCTAGCCTAACATTATATATCTAGCATACAATCCTAAACAAGCATAAACAAAGCAACACATATTTAAAACTGGAAAGTAAGAGATATATATATAGAACCTGATACGAATTTATTACAGACAGATCTTCGCAAATACAATGTCTTGGAGTGCCTCCGTACAAAAGCTAAAAGCTACCTCTACCTAACTATCTCTCTAACTAGCTCAATTCTAGAGAGAGAAACTAGAGAGAGAGTGATGTGTGTGAGAGAGAAAGTGTAAGGAAGAAATGAAATGAGAAAAGTGGTATGTTTGAGGTGTTGGGGATGTCCACTATTTATAGGCAAACCACCAAATCGCACGTACAACTCACGAAGCAGCACGTACAAGCAAACGGAGCACGAATGGGGTAGGGGGCCGTATACGGCCTTGCAGGGGCCGTATACGGTGTAGTATAGGCCGTATACGGTCTTATATGGTCCGTATACGGTGCCTGAGGCCGTATACGGTCTCCGTCTGATTTCGTTGGTTGCTTAAAACGTCCGTATCTCCTTCGTTATGCGTCCGTTTGACTTGATTCTTTCGCCTGTGGTTTCGTAATTCCGTTACGCTTCTAATGATGCCAATCTCATAGAAATTGGATGTGTAGAGCTTAGGCGTAGCCGAAATGACTTTTATTGGCTCTGAAAGCGTAGTGGTTTCTCCGTCCTTTGGTCGTTTCACTTGATTCCAGATTTTTCCGTCTCGATTTTACCTGTACAACAGATGGTAGAAGTTAGGAAGTGTGTCTTGACAGGAAAATGAGATCGGAGGAATCGGTCTGTATTAAAATGCTGTGTTTTGTGCATTTTTAGAGTGTTTTTCAATGATTTTTATCACAACGTCTACTTTTGAACCACTTTAGTGTATTTTAGTAAATAATCAATGTTTTGGAATGTTTTCACTAAAGAAAGGTTCAAAAAGTGAGGAATAAAGCTTCTAAAAACATGACTTTTTACGTCACATCAATCATAGTGCAACATTTTTTACAGTTCAGGTGAATTTCAACTATTCTACTTGTTTCTGTATTTAGTGCGTATGCTGAAGTAGGAAACAATGGAAATATGCAAACTCAGGCCCGAGGCAAAATTTTTACCTCTACTATGGTGAGAGCTGTAAGGTCTTCCAATCCGTTCACCAAATCCAGGGGCCTTGTTGGTACTCTTAAAGAATATAGATACTAAATAATGAAAAGAAAAGGCAGAGGTAGCAGTTTTAAATCATTGAATTGCGAATGGGTAGATTCGGGTCATATTATATCTCTACCTGGTCTGCTGGTCACATTAGTTGGGAATCGTATATCACATCATACATATCATATATATGAAACAACGTCATTAGATTAATGTAAACGTCATGAAAATAGTGAGCCCAAGCGAGTTCCAACTGCATAAATCATAACAAAAAGAAGATGATTTGTTTGATTGTGTAAATATATATACATAAATGTTACGATTTGGTTCGTACAATTACCGGTGTCTGTCAACCTTAATTTTTTGTTCTCCTTGTCATTTGAGTGAAATGTATCTGCTATAATATGGCACAAAACTGTAGTCTTCATTCGTCTTTTTACCTATAAACAAAACTCAATAACATCCATATAAATATGAACATAACAGTCACTAATACTGGGTTATATGATAAATTAAAGAAGAGGTTGCATCATGTCAATAAAGTAGTTAACTGTGAGAGTGATTTTATGATATTGAGGTAACGATCGTAGTATGGCCAAGAGTCATTAAATTGCTTTCGATATCTTCAGCTATACATTTAGCATGATGTTATTCAAGCTCAAAACATATCAATTCAACGCTTGTTGATAGAAACCCCCATCATTATCATAATAAAGATTGCAACTTTTGAATCATCATTCTTGAGTTGTAATATAATATAATAAATTTTCATTGATATGTTTGAATATAAGACCTTAAATCAGTTGTTCCTTTCATAAGATTGCAACTTGCAAACCTAGCCTTAAATCGATCAATGGATGATGTCACTTGAGATACAAGTTCCCCAAAACCTTGATTATTAAACCCTAAATTAGATAATTTGTAAGTCTGCAAAGTTGAACATGTCGATTGATGTTTGTTGTTTCGAGATGAAGTATGAAGAAGGACAATTACCCATGTTGAGGCAATAGGAAAAGTACCTGTGTTACAGTCGACCGCCGGTGATTACGATCGTCCGCCGCCAGCTGCCGGTGTCGCCGTCCGACGCTGCGGTTGATCGATTCTTCCTTCCGTTGCTCTTCCGCCGCCACCTCCTCCGCCCGATTATCTTGTTGATCGGAATTTCCCCCACCACCGCCGTCGCACGTGGCTGCTAATCAACGGCGATTGTTAGGTTTTCAGCTGAAATTGAAAGGATTTATTGGTTGACATGGAGAAGAATAGATCATAGATTAACTAATTTTAATTGGGGATTGATTGATTTGCTTGATTTTTGTGTGTGGGGATTGGTCATTGTTTTTGTGTGTGGGGATTGATTTCCTGGCATTGATCGATAAGTTTGAAACAAAAAGGAAGAGACGGGATGTTGAGGCGAGGGTAAGTTTGGAACAAATTAGAGCAAAAAATGTTAAGATTAATTAATCATTTTACTAATGACAATCAAAGGCTGAGATTATAGTAACTAATTCAATATAAGGTGGGGATTAGCTTAAAAGGGCTAGGTTAGGAGGAGATTAGTTAATATAGCTCCTCCAATATAAGATAAGAGAGATATTAAATAAATTGAATCAACTAAATCAAATTGAATAATCCTCACTATTAGCAAATAATTTGGCTTTTTTATTTATAATTTATTATTATTACTATATCTAAAAGTGGGAAAAAAGTCGTACCAAAATATTTTACTATTTAAAACCATGTTTTCATAATACTATATAATATATGCCATTCATTATTCAATTTATGGTCATTAAAAATTCTCCGACATTCTTTCAATTTTATAGATCCACCAAAACCATGTTCATAAAATGAAAAACAACATACTAGCTTAAAGCCCCGCGACAACGCAGACAACTAAATTTAAATTTTATTAAATTTTTATTTTTATTTTTAATGTTGTAATTAAATAATTTAGTATAAATGTTAGTGTGTTCAATGTAAAGTGCTATAATTCGTATATGTATAGTTTTAAGACCCGCCACAACGTGATCTTTTAAATTGAAATTGTGATAGATATTTAATTGAATATTTGCAGGGTTTGCTGTGATGTTATTCTAGGTGAGGACCCGCGACAACGCAAGCTAAAAAATTAAAGTTTTATTTTAAATTTTTTTAGTAATATAACTAAATTAGTGTGTGTGTGTGTGTGTGTGTTTATATATATATATATATATATATATATATATGTATATATATATATATATATACACAAATAACTATCAAAAGATAAGATTTGCTTTTTATTGAATCCGTAATTAAAATTCAGTCAATTGACAAATTTGAGTTCGAATTAGTTATATATATTAACTTTTTAAAAATGGCCAAGAGAACGAAGTTGTTGATTTGATGATTTGCCCGATCAACCTTTTCCACAATGAGTATAAAAAATACCAATAATGAGTGATATATATAAGTACAGAAATAATTTTTTTAATTAGGAAAAGATTTATGATAATATTAAATTTTAAATAGCAAAAAGTTTGAAATTGGCCGGGATGTGTTTCAATTTCGTCGTACCTTCCAAATTTTTTGGACTTTTGAAATCTTGGACAACTGGATGTTTTTGATCGGAGGGATGTTCAACTACACTTGATTTTAGAGATTAACAATTTTTATAAAGAGGTTGAGATCTTTGTGGATCCATTAATAATATTAATATAAGGGAAAAAGTAGAGAATGATGGATCATATATATAGGGTCAGAAATAAAGTATTACAATTAAGAAATATTTGAATGGAATATATATTTATTTTAGATAGTATTGATTTTGCTTAAATTTATTACAAAAATCGTTAATATTGAGAATATGTCGTGAAAGTTGTGTGAGTTTTTACTTTTTGTGTTATTCATTTTATTTAAAAGTATCATGAGCCGAAAGTTTTTTTTATTAATATATTTAATAATATTTAATATTTGAGTGGGGATGTGTAATTATTGAATCATACATTTAACATAGCAAATAAATAACTCTTTTAATTTAAAAGCTAGGTTTTACAAACTCAAATTTATAAGTTCACTTTGTCGCGGGACATTTACCTAGCCATTTATAAAAAAAAAAAAAATTATTAGAATATAAATAGGATAATTTTATTAGTTTCAGCTGATTGAGAAAGAACTTTTCTAGGTAGTCCCATTGTCATGCTAAAATTTTATATACCATAGCCATCAAATAACAAACTCCTTCCAACAACCGTCCCATTATCTATATTTATAATTATAATTTATTTATTATTATTACTATTATTATTATTATTATTATTATTATTATTATTATTATTATTATTATTATTATTATTATTATTATTATTATTATTATTATTATATTATATTATATTATATTATATTATATTATATTATTAGATACAAGACCCGCGGCAACGCGGACGACTATAAATTCTTATATATATATATATATATAGTTTTGAATATATATTCTTGGATAGTTTGTTTTTGTAGAGTTGTTTGCTTTATGTTAAGTTTCTATATATTTTAATAAGATAAGATGTTAGTTTTGTAGTGTCATTATTATAGTTTATAATTTTATATTTTATTCACTGAACTATATTTAGATTGATAACCGTTTCGTGATTTTTTTTTTAATGTTGTAGGCTTAATTTTTTTTTATTAAATATTTTTATATTAGTGTTCTTTTTAAAAGTATATTTATATTATTTTTTTTCTTAAAATAAATTTTTATTTTGAACATGTTTTTGGGCATTTTTTATCTTCTGGTTATTTTTATTTTTGTTGGGCTAGATTTGGCTCCATTTGTATTGCATCTATAATTTGAGGCCCGGTTTTTTTAATATGTGTTACTGTTCCGTCATCTTATATTAACTATTGTATATAAATATTTTTTAAAATTGAAAACCTAATAAGAAATTTCATTAAACCTTCTAAAAGATCGATTTGAAGCTTGTTGTTGATCAAAAGGAGAACTTGAAATTCCTAAAAAAAAAACAACAAATATACGATGGCATCAACAAATAAATGTGATACGATAAACGAAACAATATTCGAAGAAAACAAATAAATTTCAAAGGAAAAAATAAACATGTCAATTAATACATGTAACAATATTCAAATGATAAATTATTAAAAATACATAAAAACATACCTTGTAAATGATTAGGATGTTCATGTTTTTAAAAAGTAGGAGATTTGTCTACAAACAAAAAGTAGTTTTCAAATTATACAACAATTAAAGGAAAGAATGGTGAAAAGTTATTACAATTGATGGTAAGCTAACCTTTAGTTTCATTGTTACAATTGTCGACATGAGTATGAGTAGGTTTCTCGAATGGTGTGTGACACCCCGTCAATTTAAAGGCAATTACGTAGACTAAACATTTGCATTATTAGGCTAATTTCCTACTTAAGTGAATTCACAACAATTTCGAGGGATAAGTCTAGCAAAGCCCACCTAGTTAATACGCGTAGTATTACTTATTTCATAATTAATTGTAATTACGTACAAAACATTCGAAACAAACCCGACAAAAATATACGACTGTTGGTGAACAAAATTTATTAAATAATATGACATTATTTAATAACATTATTATTTACTAAATATTATATCGATAATATTTAACAAGTATTTCGTATCATATAAAACAAACCGTACGTGACATAAACGTGCAATTCGTGCCCGACAACCAAAACAATCATAAGTTATATTTTTATAACTTCAAACAAAGTATTTTGACTAAATACTTCCATTAAAAACATCGAGTTTTGAACCGATAATGAAAAAGTATATATATATATATATATATATATATAACGTATAACTTCCGAATAACGTTTAAACGACCGGAGAAACGAAAACCGTACGGAACGCAAATTTGAGACAATCACCACATTGTGGGCCCCATGTAAACCGGTTTTTAAACCTTGAGAACAAGATCCACATTTTGTGGATCTTGTATGTCGAATAACTTAACCAAACCACACCCCTTGTTTCCCTCATTCATCACTCACCTCACTCTCTCTCTAAAACCTCTCATCTCTCTATCAACCGACCCTCTCTCTCTCTCTCTCTCTCTCTCTATAAAAAGAACCACCACCATAAACCATCATCATCCACCACCTTGATCTTGAAGAAAAACACGAAGGAAGGCAAGGAAACGAAGCTAGACGCAACACCATCTCATTCTCGACTTTTGGTCGACATCTTTCTACTTTGTGAGCCTCTTTTCCTCATTAGTTTTACTTGCTTAACACATATATACATGTTAGCATGCTCACTCAACACTAAAATGTCCAAAATAAGTAACAAAACTCGTTTTTATACATATATATGTGGTGACAGTTTTCTGTCCAGAAAATACACCTACTTCCACGAATTTTATAAAATTCATTTCCTAACAAAAATGTTGGGACATAGAGTGTGACAACAGATCTAGCTTGAAATAGGACTAGTGTAATTATTATTCTTGTATATTGGTTTGGATTTGTAAAAGAATATTTGTTTTGTTAGTGATATTCGTTAAACATATTGTTTTGTTAAGTTAGACGAATAATTAAATACAAAATAAATAATAGACGTTTGATGCGTAGCGAGTCGAGATCTCAGGTCGCAGCGAGTCGAGCTGTGAGGTGAGATCTGAACTCGCGTAGATTGAGTTTGGCGAGCCGAGTCACTGGGCTGACTTGGGCTGCGAGTTGGACCGAACTCTCAGGCCCATGCGAGCCGAGCCGAGACAAAATATAAAAGGTTTTTCAATCGTGAAAAACCTTAACACTTTTGATACTTTTACATTCTGCGATTCCAGAAAACTAGCGAAAACATAACCTACGACTAGGTTTTGACGATTTATCGTTTAAAGCTAAGTCTTACTAAACGCAATACGAACATATTCGTTGTTAGTAAGATAACACCGTATTGAGGGATTCCGCACCTTAATACTACAGATAACGAAGTTATCGATCCTAAAACTAGGGGACTTACATCCGGTATCAGAGCTTTCGGGCTAAATACGAGTGTGTTCATAAGTTTTAGTGTTATTGCGTTTTTGATTCGGGTCGTTTTTACGTGCATTCTTGCAATACTAACGATCAAAATCATTCTCTGGACATTTTAGGGTTTGTTTACAGCCGAAATTTTAAGTTTCAGTCGTAAAAATACCTTAAAAATTCGTTTTCGGGTTTAACAGCCGTTTTGCGAGTCGAGATTAGGGTTCCAGCGTCGCCTGCGAACCGAGTTGAACTAGCGAGTCGAACTGAGGCTTGCGAGTCGAACCGAGATCCCTCGCGAATCGACATCACTTGCGAATCGACATCTTTTAGCAATCCGAACTGAGGCTTGCGAATCGACGAAATTCTGCGAGTCGAGCTGAGATTGCGAGTTGAGCTGAGTCTTGCGAGTCGAGTTTTCTGAATTCGCTGAAACAGTTTAATTTTACGTTTTAAGATGTCTGACTTAAGTAGAATGATCGAAATGGACCACGAGGTGGGAAAGTCAAACGTTCCACCTAAGTTGTTAAGAATCGAGGATTACTACAATTGGAAGGACAGATTTGAATCTTACTGTAGATTCCATGACCTGTCAATCTGGATGTGTATCAAGAGTGGATACACCCCACCTACTCAAACTGTTCAAAATGCTACTGTGGTTCTTACCTATGCAAACATGAGTGATCAAGAGAAGGAAGCTTACAGAAATGAAAATAAATCACATTCTTGCATAAAGATGTGTCTTCCTAAAGAGACTGCTCATCAACTGAAATCTTTTCATACTGCTAGAACGCTCTGGGAAGCTCTAGAGAAAAGAGGTGAGGGAAGTCCACAAGTAAGAGCTGGCAAGAGGAGTCTTCTTAAAAAGCAGTTTACTATGTTTAAAGCTTTAAAAGGAGAAGATCTTGATGCCTATGTCACGCGTTTCTACCATCTACTAAGTGAATTAGAATACCATGAGATTGTTGAAGAAGAAGTATCTAAAACCGACAAGTTTCTTGAGGGTTTGCCTTCTAAATGGGAAATGTATGGCGTTATGATTAAGGAGAACGAAACTAGGTATTCTACTATGACCTTAGAGCAAGTCATTGACAAGCTGAAAGGTTATGATCTCTCCAAGAAGTCAAGAGATAGTGATTCTGATCAGGTTCAGAACCCTGGGTTGTATCATGGAAAGTCAAGTCTTTCGACTGCGTCATCTAGTTTGACCACTGCACTGTTAGTTGGTGATACTAGTGAAAATGGAGAAATGATTACTGAAGATCTGTGTTTTATTTCCTCCTCTGGTGATGAGACAAAGGGAAAGAATTCTGAGAAGTTACCTCAAGAGCATCAAAAGATGCCGATGAGTGTGAAATCTGCTGAACAGCAACTGTCTGTTCTTGCTTCCTTTGTGGCATCATATGAGAACTACATAGAGGGAAAGATCAATGATCCTATTCTGTTTGATGAGGATTATGAGCAGATAGACTCTGATTATCTTGAGGAATTGGAGCTTCAAGATCAACTTGCGTTGATTTCTAGAAAGGTGAAGAATTTCCTCAAGAGAACTGGTAGAAAGGTGTTAGGCAATAGATCATGGTTTGACAAAACCAAGGTCAGATGCTTTAACTGTCAGGGTATTGGTCATTTTGCTAGAGAATGCCAAAGACCTAAAGTAGAAGCACAAGGAAAACAAGGTTCGTGAAGTACTCTCGCTTCCAAAGCCTTAGTGGTGAAGCAGTTGGATGGCTCTTATGATTGGCAAGCTCATTCTGATGAAGCCTTGATGGCCGAGATCGAAGAAACAACTGCTGGATCAGTGTCCTACATGCCCACTGATATGGAACAGAGAGTAGAGGTGCCTAAGTCTGAAGTGAAGGCAAGTGATGATGACGTGCTATATATGGATTCAGCTCCAGATATGAGTCCTGAGGAATTCGTGGCACGCATGGCTGAATTACAAACTGACAAGAAGAAGGTATGTTTAGATATTCTTAATCTTGCTGATGTTTGTTACTTAGTTACTGATTTACAATCTCAGAATAGTGTCTTAACTGTGTCAAATAGCAATTTGTCATCTCAATTGAATATGGATAAGGAATCCTATAAGACTGTTAGATCTGAACTTGATCAAGCCACTATGGATATTCGTAGATTAAGTGATGATAAACATGTCTTAAAAGATAAAATTAAGTCTGATGCTTCGGATAGAACAAAACTTAGAGATACCATAAGTGAAAAATCTGTGATCATAGATGGTCTCTATATGAATATTAAAGACTTAAATGAGACAATTGCTAGTAAGGATCAGGAAATAGTGAACCTTAACTTAAGGTTAATTGAGCAAAACCGTAAACTTGAGAACTATAGGACATCTCAAATGGATAAAATGTTAGATGCTCAACGTAGTGTAAAGGACAAGACTGGGTTAGGTTACAATGATGTATCCCCGCCTTTTAATGCCAATTACACTCCTATTCCTGAAGATTCTGAGATGACTGAAGTTAATCCTGAGATTTCAGTAGCTGATAAATCTGAACAGTCAGAGGCACAGAAAGATGTTATTAAGAACGTATCATTAGGTAATAGCAAGGCTTCTCAGTTCACCAAAATACAGTTTGTATCGGGTGGAGTGATTAACGATGCTAAGACTGATGATAAAGTTGATAACGAACAGCTTAAACCTTTAGTGCCTAAGACTCCGGATGAGAAAGCAAAAGTGAGTAAATCACGCAAGCAGATGTCATGTTTCAAGTGTCATCAAAAGGGACACGTGGCTTCGTGTTGTCCTAACAAAAAGCCTGAAACACCACATAAGCTTGTGATGGATGAAAAGACACAGACCAACTCTAGTATGACTGTAGATGGGTTAGATGCCAAACCTAACTTAGGTAATAAACCTGTTAACATTCTTAAAAGAGATGGTAAGCATAGTGTCTCCCCACCTAAACCTAAACGGCCATATACTCAAGGTGATAATTCTGTCCATAAGTATAGGGATGTGACTCCGTCGAGGTTTAGAACTCCAAGTAGAGGCCATAGTCATTATGAGAGTGGTACTACTTCACGATCACATGAGTTTAATTATAATTATCATAATAGAGCTCATAATTATGTGCCTAAGAGGTTCTCCTCAAACTCACCTCTTAAGGCTGATCGTCCACAAACTCAAGCTACTTCGAAAGTAACCAAAGCTCCTGATGGGAAGGATGGTTATTTTAAAGAGCTTAAGTTTGTTGATGATAAGGGACAAACCAAGACCGTAATGGCTTGGGTCCCTCTTGATAACTGATCGTATTTTGTGTTATGTGCAGGAGCATGCTGTGAACAAGGACAACTGGTGGTATGTAGACAGTGGATGCTCAAGGCACATGACCGGAGAAAGAAGTCTGTTGAAGGACTTCAAGGATAGTCTCAAGCAAAAAGTAAATTTTGCAGGAGATAAAGGAGGAGTAATTTCGGGAAAAGGAAATGTTTCAAATGGAACTTTGACTCTTGAGGATGTGAACTACGTTGAAGAACTAACTCACAATCTAGTGAGTGTTTCCCAAGTCTGTGATAAAGGTCACCCAGTTTTTTTTAATGAAAAGGAGGCCTTAGTCCTGAAGCCAGGTTTTAAAATTCCTGATGAATGGATATTGATGAGGGCGCCAAGGAAGAAGGACATCTATGCTATCAACATGGGTGTTCCTAACCCTTCAATGGTGTCTACATGTTTATTATCCAAGGCTTCGGAAACAGACGCATTATTATGGCATAGGAGAATGGCACACCTGAACTGGAGAAAGATGAATTATATAACTAAAAATGGTTTGGTTCTAATTCGAGTCTGAGGATAAGTGTGTTCCTTGCATGAAAGGAAAGCAGCACAAGAAACCACACAGACCTAAGACTGAAAACTCTATCTCTTCGCCATTTGAATTGCTACATATGGATCTCTTCGGCCCTATAAGCAAGAGAAGTATAGGTGGCAAATGGTACTGTTTGGTTGTCACAGATGATTATTCTAGATTCTCATGGGTATTCTTTTTGGGATCAAAGGATGAGACTCCTGGAATTCTAATTGAGTTCTTTGATCTAGTAGAGAATGTCTATAAAAAGAGAGTTAAGCGTATTCGTAGTGACAATGGAACAGAGTTCAAGAATTCAACGTTGAATATCTATTGCTTAAGCAAAGGGATATTACATCAATTCAGTGCACCTTATGAACCTCAACAGAATGGTGTTGCTGAAAGGAAAAATAGGACGTTGATTGAAGCTGCAAGAACAATGCTTGCTGATTCAAAGCTTCCGGTCATTTTTTGGGCAGAAGCAGTGAATACAGCATGTTATGTTCTTAATAGAGTTCTTACGGTTAAGAGACATAACAAGACTTGTTATGAGCTTTTGAATAATAAGAAACCTAACTTAAAAGGGTTTGAACCCTTTGGAGTTTCATGCACCATATTAAAGACTGGACATCAAGCTAAATTTGGTGAGAAGGCTGACGAAGGATTTTTCCTAGGTTATATGCCCAATTCGCCAAACAAGAGAGTCTTTAATAAAGTCACAGGACGTTTGGAGGTAGTTTATAATATTGAGGTTACGAGCTACTCACCTGATGTTCATAAGGGCTTAGATTGGCAATTTGATTATTCTGATCTTTTTGCATCATTTAAAGTTCCTATTTGTGACTATGTCAGTGATTCAGAGATAGCTGAACATTTATTGTTTGAAGATGAGAATATTGGTCCCGCTTCAACATCAAATGTTAAGCAATCTGGAATGAAGACTAATGCTGACTCAGATAAAGCTTCCACAAGTGAGTCACAACAACCTTCAGAGGATAAGTCTCAAGAAACAGAAGATCTTGATGATCTTTCTACAAAGTTTGATGATATACTTACTCCTTTGAAACACTTAAGGATATCTTCTGCTCGTACGGAAGATGTACCTGATTTGGAAGAGATTGGTACTAATTTGGAAGATGAGATACCGGTTGAACCAGTTACTACAACTAGAACGAGTAAGAATCATCCCGCTGAAAACATCATCGGTGATATTAATACTCCGGTTCAAACTAGGCATCAATCCAGAACTAGTACGTCTGAGAATTCGGAATACCAAAGCTTGTATACTGCAATGAAAGAGACAGGGATTCCTAATCAATGTCTATATTCATGCTTTATCTCACAAGTCGAGCCGAAAAATGTTCAAATGGCTTTAAAAGAAAGTTCGTGGGTAGAAGCAATGCAAGAAGAACTATCTCAGTTCTCTAAATTACAAGTATGGGAGTTGGTTGACCTACCAAAGGGAGAATATCCAATTGGAACTAGATGGGTATTTAAGTGCAAGAGAGATGATAATGGAATCGTTACTCGCAATAAAGCTCGTCTGGTAGTTCAAGGTTTTAATCAACAAGAAGGTATAGATTACAATGAAGTGTTTGCACCAGTTGCTAGGCTAGAAGCAATTAGAGTATTCTTAGCATTCGCATCTTATTTTGGTATAAAAGTGTATCAGTTGGATGTTAAGAGTGCCTTTTTGTATGGCAAAGTGGAAGAATTGGTGTATGTTTCACAACCGCCAGGGTTTGCTGATCCTGAGTATCCAGATAGAGTATATCGTTTGAATAAGGCTCTATATGGATTACATCAAGCACCTAGGGCATGGTATGGAACACTATCAACGTATCTACTTGAGAATGGATTTACAAGAGGATCGATTGATAGTACACTGTTTGTGAAGTGGAAAAAGAAAGACTTTCTTCTCGTGCAAGTTTATGTTGATGACATTATCTTTGGATCATCTGATGAAAAGATGTGTCAAGAATTTGAGAAAGTCATGAGAAAAAGGTTTGAAATGTCTGCAATGGGAGAGTTAAATTTCTTCTTAGGATTACAAGTTGATCAAAAGAAGGATGGATTCTTTATTCATCAATCTAAATATACATATGAGCTATTAGAACGCTTCAAGATGGATGAAAGTAAGGTCTACAATACTCCAATTCCAGTCAATCATGGACTAGGTCCTGATACATCGAGTGATAGCAATGTGGATCCAACTCTTTATAGAGCCATGATCGGATCACTAATGTATCTTACAGCCTCTAGGCCTGACATAATGTTTGCTGTCTGTTTATGCGCAAGATATCAGGCTAATCCGAAAGAGTCACACATGCAAGCTGTTAAACGAATCTTTCGTTACCTCAAAGGGAAACCTAAGCTGGGTCTTTGGTATCCGATTGATGGAGACTTAGATCTCGTAGCTTATACTGATTCGGATTACGGAGGATGCAATCAGAATAGGAAATCTACGACCGAAGGATGTCAATTCCTAGGAGGTAGATTAGTATCCTGGCAGTGCAAGAAGTGTTGGTACATCAATGTGTGTCTGTCAGTTGGTCTCAGTCTGTAATCGTGTCGGAATTGTAATTACGTATTGAATAGTTTTAGTTCTAGTTTAATTACAATTTTTATATGTTATGCGACACAATCAATGTGTCGCAGAAGGATTCTATGTGACACAAGCATTGTGTCGCAGAAGCAATCTATGCGACACAAGGACTGTGTCGCATGAACATTCTATGCGACACAAAGCTTGTGTCGCATACAGTTTGGTCCAGACTATAAATAGAAGCTCGCCAGTTTCTGTTTGGCAAGCCTCAACACAAAAACACACACATAACACCACGAAAATCACAGAAGAAAAACTTCATTATTGTGTTATTTTGATCTTTGTGTGTCTAGTATAAAGTGTTTGTAATCTTACTTGTTGATTATATATAAACTCACACTTTGTGTTTTGGTCATTTACTTGTGAACATCTAGCATATCTTGTGTGTTTAATTTCCGCTTTTATATACAAGTTCAAGCTACTCGATTTGGTCCGTATATGGAACCTACAATTGGTATCAGAGCCGCATACTCTTGAGTTGCGGTTTCGAGTTAGTTTGGTGCTAGATTTTGGTCCAAAAACATTATTTTCATAATTTATGTCTTTAAGTGTTCTTGGTGTTCTTGGTCAAAAGTGCTAGTTTAATCCATTTTGTTGCTTGATCTTCAAAGAAAAGTTGTTAGTCTAACTTTTTGGATTTGGTTGGTAAAAGGTGATGATTATTTTGCTTCCAAAGTTGGTTTTTCGTCTGCAGAAAAGTAGGTTATGATTTACTTTGAAAGTTGAAATTTTTGTGGGCTCAAAAACTGTCTGCACGTGCACTTTTGCGACACAAGGCTTGTGTCGTATCACTGTTCATACGACACAACAATACGACATTAAATTGTCTGCGACATAACGTGCGACATAACTTTGCGACATAACACTTTTTGACCTTGACTGGTCTGCGACACAAGTTGCTACATAACATACGACATAACTGTTGTGTCGCATTTTTGTCTTCTGTCAGATTAAGTTCTGCGACACTACATCTGTGTCGTATTTGTACTCTGCGACACAAATCTTGTGTCGTATTGATACTCTGCGACATAACACTGTGTCGCATAATTCCTGACTTAGACAAAAATCAGTTTGTTTGGTGTGTATTTTCTGATTTGTTTTGCAGATTTTCATCATGTCTCTTTAAAGCGTTGATGCAGTTTTACAACATAATGCTACGATTGGTAGTGCAAATAAACCTCCTTATTTTGCACCGAGTTTGCCATTTCGAGCATGGAAACAACGGTTCATATCGTTTGTTTTATTCACCGATCCTGATATGGAGTTGGCCCTTCTTGAACGATATGTTCCGCCTGTTGCCCTTGGAGAACACATGGGTGTTCCTCCACCCAAACCCATTCGCTCATACACTCCCGAAGAACGTAAAGCATGGGAAATTGAGCGGAAGACTCATTCTGCTATTACTATGTCGCTTCCAACAGACGTTTTGGATATGTTTCCACAAACTATTGCTTATGATCTTTGGACTGCAATTGAAAAGAGATTTTGTGGCAACACTGAGTACATCGAAAGCAAATTGGAATTAGTCAAAACTCAGTTTGATTATTTCTATATCCAGAAGAATGAAACTGTCAGAGACATGCTTTGCAGATTTACTCGCACAGTAAATGAACTGCAAGCTGGCGGATATAATCTCAAAAATTCTGAGATTAACAAAAAGGCTTTAGCTGCTCTGCCATCAAGTTGGGAAACACGAGTTTTGTTATTAGAAAGCGATCCAAAAACAAAGCAATTGTCTCTGGATGATCTTATTGGAAAACTTGAAGCTGGGGCATTGGATATTGAAAAGAAGGAAACAAGATCTACTGCTCGTGCATCAGAATCAAGTCATGGTGGAACAGCTTTCATCTCAGCTGAGACAAATTCTCAGAGATTCTCTTCTTACAGTAATCCTACTGTAGGAAAATTTATACCCTACCAGCTTATAATGCTTCTTCAAGCAGTACATGTTCATCACCATCTGTTCCTACTTCAGCAACCACTGATGAACATGCAGCCATGTTTACTGCTTTCTTGTCATCATATGAAGACTTTCTTTCTAAAAGAGTCAGTACATTGGAACTGACTGATGAAGACTTCAATCAGGTTGATCCCGATGAGTTAGAAAGGATCGACATTAGATGGAATATGGCTATGCTCACTCGTAGAGCCAAAAACTATCTAAGACGAACTGGAAAGAGATCTCTTGAAGATGCAGCTGATCGAACACCAACGGGATTCGATAAAAGCAAAATCAAGTGTTATAAGTGTCAGAATCTTGGACACTTTGCCCGTGAATGTGAGAAAGGACGACAGCCTGCTTCGGGTTTCACTAAACCATCTGTTGTTCCAAAACAGATTGAGCATACTACTGCTAAGGCTGCATTGTTGATTGAGGATGGAGATGCTTATGATTTTTCTGCTCATGAAACTCAAGAGCAATGTTTCATGGCTATCAACAATGAGTCAGATCATATACAAAGAAGTAAATGGTATGTGGATAGTGGCTGCTCACGGCACATGACTGGTGACATGTCCCTTCTGTCTGATGTGAAACCATATCGAGGAGGACATGTTGCTTTTGCGGGAGATACAGGTGGTAACATCACGGGTCAGGGTACTCTTTCTAATGGGCAAGTTAGTTTTGATAAAGTGAACTATGTCGAGGAACTGCAACACAATCTGATCAGTGTTTCTCAAGTCTGCGACAAGAAGTTCACTACCGCATTTACAGATGTTGAATGTTTAATTTTGAAGCCGGGATTTGTTATTCCCGAGGAATGGGTGTTACTGAGAGCACCCCGTGTACGCAACTCGTACATTTTGGATATGCAAACTGTGATTACCAAGGAGCATACCTGTTTGCTATCAAAAGCATCTTCTAAAGATTCACTGCTTTGGCACAGACGAATGGGACATATTCATTTTCGCAGAATGAATTATCTTGTTAATAATGATCTTGTGTTAGGTGTGCCTAAAAAGTCATTCGTAACAGATGATGAATGCGTTTCCTGTCTCAAAGGGAAACAACACAAGAAGTTCCATAAGTCTAAGCAGGTGAACTCTATTGAATCTCCATTGGAGTTGCTTCACATGGATCTGTTCGGTCCTGTGAATAAGAAAAGTATTGGAGGAAAATCATACTGTCTGGTTGTCACTGATGATTACTCAAGGTTTTCTTGGGTATATTTCTTGGCTGGAAAGGATGAATCCGCTGATACTTTAACTTACTTGTTCGACAGACTGGAAAATCTGTGTAATCTGAAAATCAAGAAACTGCGCAGTGATAATGGAACAGAATTCAAGAACAGAACTTTGGAAATGTATTGTCTTCGAAAAGGAATCTTTCATCAGTTTAGTGCTGCTCGTACTCCTCAGCAAAATGGAGTAGCTGAAAGAAAGAATAGGACAATCATTGAGGCAGCAAGAACCATGTTGTCTGATGCGCATCTGCCAACCACTTTTTGGGAAGAAGCTGTTAACACTGCCTGCTATGTGTTAAATAGGGTTTCGATTGTTAAAAAGCGAAAGAAAACATGTTACGAATTGCTGAATAATCGCAAACCAAATTTGAAGTTTCTTGAGCCTTTCGGGTGTCCTTGCTCAATTTTAATTACTAAGGACTCGGTAGGCAAATTTGATGAAAAAGCAGTCGATGGGTTATTTTTGGGATATTCTGTGAACTCTCCAAATAAAAGAGTTTTCAACAAGTCTACTGGGAGAATAGAAGAACATTTTGAAGTAAGGTTTATGAAATATACTGATTCTCCAAAAGGCAAGGGACCTGATTCCTTGTTTGAGTATGATAAGTTGGTGGACTCTTTCAATCTTCCCAAATTTAGTGAAGAAGAACAGGTGGTGTCTCTACTTCATGGATTGGATCTTACCTATGACGACTCAATCTCCAATTCTAGAGTAGTACCTCCTGAGAATGTTGTCAATGATGACAATCCCTCCGATGTTGATCAAGTGGCTTCTGAATCTAATCCTCAAACTGAAACCGATATTGTCACACCAATTGACAATGAGGATACTGCCACTAATAGCTCAGTTGAAATTGAAAATCCTGGAGGTGATATGTCAAATTTGGATTCAATCATTGTGCCTGATCCGATTCCTCAGCTTAGAATTCATTCTACTCACCCCACTGAAAACATCATTGGTGATCTTCAACAAGGTGTCTTAACTAGGCATCAATCTGCTGCTAATGAAGTCCGTGAAGAATCTTCATCTGCCAATTTTGCCTGTGTTGAAGAAGAATTGGAAGAATGCTTCTTGTCTCAGCTTGAACCAAAGAAAATTGCTGAAGCTTTGAAAGATCCATACTGGGTTGAGGCTATGCAGGAAGAATTGAATCAATTCAAAAAGCTTGATGTCTGGGAGTTGGTTCCTTTACCAATGGATGTCGATCCAATTGGAACTCGTTGGGTTTATCGTGTGAAGAAAGATGACAGAGGCGTAGTTATTCGGAATAAGGCTCGGCTGGTTGTTCAAGGTTTTACTCAGATTGAGGGTTTGGACTATGATGATGTGTTTGCTCCAGTTGCAAGATTGGAGTCCATTCGCATTTTTCTGGCCTATGCGACATTTAAAGGTTTTCGGGTTTATCAACTCGATGTCAAGAGCGCATTTCTGTATGGAGAGGTTTTGAAGGATGTGTATGTCTTGCAACCTCCTGGTTTTGAAGATCTAAACCATCCTGATTATGTGTGCAAGTTAGGCAAGGCATTATATGGTCTTCATCAAGCTCCAAGAGCTTGGTATGCGAGGTTGGCAAATCATCTCACGAGAAATGGCTTCTCACGAGGCCAAATTGATAGCACTCTCTTCATAAAAAGGGTTGGAAAAGATTTGTTACTTGTGCAGGTTTACGTGGACGACATCATATTTGGTTCAACAAATGATTCTTTGTGCAGAGACTTCGAGAAGATTATGAAGTCCGAGTTTGAGATGAGTGCCATGGGAGAACTTAAGTTCTTTTTAGGTGTATAGGTTGAGCAGTCTGACAAGGGTTTCTACATTCATCAGTCCAAATATGTCAATGACATGTTGACTCGGTATGAACTCCATGACTGTAAGCCATATGGTACTCCCATTGAAACTGATCACAAACTCGGACCCGCTGAACACGAAGAAGATTGCAAGGAGCGGGACTATCGTTCTATGATAGGATCATTGATGTATCTCACTGCATCCAGACCAGATATTGTGTTTGCTGTGTCTATCTGTTCCAGATATCAATCAAAGCCCAAAGTTTCTCACATGAAGGCTGTGAAGCGAATTTTTGGTTACCTCAAATATAGACCATCACTTGGTCTATGGTACTCAAATGAGAAAAATTTCGCTCTCACTGCCTATTCTGATTCTGATTATGGCGGCTGCAATTCGGATAAAAAATCAACTACAGGAGGATGCCAATACCTCGGTTCTCGACTGGTGTCTTGGCAGTGTAAGAAGCAAACCACAGTTTCCACCTCAACAGCGGAAGCTGAATACATTGCTGCTGCAAGCTGTTGTTCACAGATTTTGTGGATTCAACATCAATTGCGTGACTATGGGTTACTTCTTACTTTGACTCCTATTCATATTGATAATACTGCTGCTATATCTATTATTCGCAATCCCGTTCAACACTCTAAGACCAAGCACATAGAGATTAGGTTTCACTTCATACGAGATTGCTATGAGAAACATTTAATTGACCTCATTCACATAGATACCCTTAAGCAAAAGGCCGACTTATTCACTAAAGCTTTTTCGCGTGCTCGTTTCAACGAACTTGTGGATATGATAGGGATGATTTCCCTTGATCTCAAGAAATGATTTGTGACTTATTTTCTGTACAGTTTATTTGCTTTTCTTGTGTAAAAAAAAAAAAAAAAAAAAAAAAAAAAAAAAGGGGGGGGGGGGGGGGGGGGGGGGGGGGGCAACCGCCACTCTTTATACTCGTTAGTATCAAGGAAATGCAATGGTTGCTACATTTTTAAAATGACGTTGAGTTGAGTCTGTAAACAACTTGGGATATGATAGTACATCGAGTGACATGCACAAAATGGAATTTTAAAGTTTTATCTTTGATGTGTCAGTAGGTTTATCTGACACACTTAAAACTGTTTTTATGAAAATTGTCTTCATCATGCGATGTACCGGTAGGCATGATACACACCTGTCTCTGGGTTATTAAGAAATCATTTAAATATGTGTCTATTATCTTGTGGTAAACTCCGTATGATGTACGACTCAATGTCTTAATTCCTTAACGTAGCTTAACATATTTCTATCTTTGGAACTTTTATCTAAAATCATTTGGGAGTTTATGCTGGTTGTTGCCTCTGTTGTACGAAAGTACAGAACTGGTAACAGTTACTATAAACTTGGGGTTAAGCAATTACAGGTCAATGCACTTGAAAAATCTTAATGATACTGAACAAGGTCGCTGTTTGGGAAACTCCAAATCCAGTTTGACTGCGATCGGTTTTGCTTAATCCTAAATCATACTAACCAAGGTCGCTGTTTGGGAAACTCCAACTTCAGTTTGACTGCGATTGGTTGTGATTATACTTGAATCACGTTAGGTTGCTTTGCTGTACTTCTGTACTGACCTGTCAACTCTAGCCTGATTCTTAAAAATGATCTTTCTTTATTCTTTCTAAATATGGAAACTATGTTATTGTCTAGAGTATAGGGGTATATCAATGGTGGGTGCCACAGAGACTTATACATTCTAACAATAAAAGGTTAACTCCACAAACTCGGTTGTAACATGCTTAAGTGGATAAACAATATCGATAATCGTCTTGAAATAATTTTTATAAAATGTGTTTTAAATGTGCCACGTAAATTTAAAGTGGACAAACATACTGATAATCAAAATAACACTTTCTATTCCTAATAGTTGCATGTTATTTCGGTATGATTCCTAACCAGTATCTCAACTCCGTCACCAAAACGATTTTATAAATTTCTCGCTTTTAGTTGTATTTGTTTCTTTTATTTTATGTTTATATTTAGTTTTATCTCTTTAATATTCTTTAAATTGTATCTTTTCTTTTTAATTTTTTTTAGTCACAAATCATCTTCTATGCGAAAATTATAAAATCAAAATCCGAATCGGCACAAAAATCGAATTTTTAATCTTGAAAATTTCTGATTTGTGTTCTGTGCGACACAACCACTGTGTCGTACTCCTGTTATACGACACAACATCTGTGTCGTATAAGTCAGTTTTGTTTATGTCGTATACTATGTCATATGCGGGTCAGGGATAACTATTCACAACATACGACATAATCATTTACGTTTTCAAATCTTTCACGACACAAACTATACGACATAAAGGCGATTTTGCGACACAAGCGTTTTTCGATCGGATTCGTGATTTCGAAGGCTTTTCTTCCCGTTTTGTTGCTCGATTCTTGTTCATCATCTGTGTGCGCATCCTTAGGTATAATTCTTTCGTGTTTTTATCGCGTATTATGTCCTGAATTCGATCGACCCGTATTACGTTTTTAGGGTTTCGGTTTTTCGTTAAATTATTTAGGGTTTAGGGGTTATTAGGGTTAGATAAATACATATTATTGATCCCCTGTTGTGTACGAACCCTAGGGTATGTCTGGATTTTGAAAACCCCAAAATGTTTCATCGATCGAATCTGGGTTTGCTTTGATGTTCATCTTTGCGACATAACATACGACATAGTCGTTATGTCGCATAGATACTTGGTTTTTATGTCGTATTGATCACCGGTCCTTATGTCGTATTTTTATACGACACCAACGTTATGTCGTACCCACTTTATACGACACACCATACGACACAGCGACTATGTCGCATTCGAGATTAATTTCTCAATTATTGCTAAATGTAGGGGAAATGCTGTCCGCGTGACACGTGTCATACGACACAATGCTTGTGTCGTATTATTCTTATACGACACAGTCCTTATGTCGTATGAACCTCATGCGACACAACTGTTGTGTCGCAGAACTTTTGTAAAAATAAAACGCGAATTATTTTTTGGTTCTAACGCTAAGGCATTTCGAGTTTTGGCTGTATTACTGTTATTTTTGTAGAAATGGCTGAACAACCTGGTCAAGCTGCTCCAGCTGCTCCAGCACTCCCAGAGATCGACATCTCTAAATACTTCTGGGAGCCACGTCACAACATTGTGGCGTTCATGAATACAACGGTCGAGACTTCCCGCCCGTATCGCCCAATGATCGCATTTCTTCAACGCTCGCGTATTTACAAAGCTATCACTGCAGATACTCGGATCCTGACAAATCACATTACCGAGTTTTGGGATAATGCGGTGGTAAACTATGATGAAGCTGATACTAGGATCATTTCTACTGTCCGCGGCCGCCAAGTCATCTTTTCTGAGCAGCTTATTCGAGATTTCTTCGAATTCGGTGATAATTCTGACATGATCACCCAGTTTTCTTCAGCTGCTATTGCTCAGGGCATGCGATCGATTGGTTATCAAGACATTCCAGTTGATCAGTACAAGAAAACCTATATGACAAAGGTTTGGAGGTATCTGGCTCACATCGTCATTGTGTGCTTATCCAGTCGCAAGGCAGGTCTCGAAGGGATGAAATTTGCGACTGCCTCTGCTATTCTTGCCCTGATATACAACAAGCCCTTCAACTTCTCAGGCTATATCTTCAGGGGTTTTGTGAACAACGCTTTGGATAATAAAGACAAATGGGCATTGTATCCCCGATTCACTCAGCTGTTACTCAACCATTTGCACCCGGATCTTCCAGTGATCAACTCTTTTACCTACGCGCAAACGCCGATGAATACCAGAATTTATACTGCTTGTACAAAGTTTGCGAAGTCAGGCGAAGCACCGGAACGTGAGGTTGCGTTGTTCGGTCACATTGTGGATCCTGATTATGTACCTCCTCCAGGCGAACAATTTAATGATCCACCTGCTCAGCAACCTCAAATCCCGAGGCCCCCAGTACAACAGCCTCCGGTTCAGCAGCCACCCGTTCAACAGCCTCCGGTTCAGCAGCCACCCGTTCAACAGCCTCCCGTTCAGCAGCCTCCGGTTCAACAACCTCCAGCTCAACAACCGCCAGTTCAGCCTATTGTAGCTGATCCAGAGTTGGTAGATCTTGATCTTGAGATCGATAATTATCAGCCTTCTTCTCCACTCCCTGAATCTTCTACCCGAGGAAAAAGGCCTCGAGATGTTTCTGACATTGCTGATTTGAATCCTCTGGTCAGACGTTCCCGTACTTCCACTTCCACATCTTCTGAGCCCCTAAGGACTGAAACTCCAATCACTCCTCATCCAGCTGTCATTCAGGAGCTCCTGTCAAAGATTGAAAAGATGCAGCAGACTATGGAAGCTCAAGCATCAGTTTCTGAAGCTCAGGATGCTAGGATCTCTCGCTTGGAGAAAGAGAATGAAGAATTTAAGACAAAGGTTCTGCAGCTGGAAACCCAAGCTATTGCTTCGGGGGAGACAGCCCAACCGGCCTTAGAATAAATTCCTAGGGTTTCCGCCGAAGGCTAAGAAAATGTAAATCCTGAAAATGTAAATGCTTCTTATATTAATGAAACAACTCTTATTCTTGAGTATATTTTTGAGCAACCAGGGCAACCAAAACCGTTAGCTGTAGATTACACGTATTGTAATCTGACTTACTTTCAATCTGCGGTTGACGATAACGATCGTGCGCCTGAAGAACCTTTTGACTTCAACTCCGCTGATAATGACGATGATGTTGATGTTGAACAAGAAGAGCTTAATCCTGATGAAGAATATTCTGATTGTCCAGCCTATCCTCAAGAGGGTGTTGTATTATCGGATTCTTCAGACGATGAGTCAGGTTCAATTACGTTCCAGGATCTTCTTCTCAACCTGGTCCTGCTCAAGAATCTTCTGCACCCTCCAGTTCTTCACAAGCACAACCAGTCCCTGTTCGAGAAACGACAAATTACAATGACATTTTCCCTCTTGATACATCTGAATGTGTATCTTTTGACAAGGAAATGCCCATCAGAGAAAGGGATAACTGGTTTCCAAAAGGTAAAAATCCAGAACCTGCTCCAGTTACATGCAAGAAATATCAGGTTGGTGGTAATTATACAGGCCTGATAAAAAGCTGGAAGGTGAGCAAAGGAAGGTTGATGATTAAAAGACTTGACGGTATCCAGTACTTTCGTCGATCACTGAGGATATTGAGTACATTGCCAAAGCATGACATCGTTCGTCTTACTCAGCTTCAGTTGATAAATCCTTACGATGATGGAGTTGCAGATGTTATTCAAAAGGTCATGCGTGAGGAAATTAAACGAAAGAAATATCATTATGTCAAACCAGTACTGGGTACAAGGTACACGTTCAAGAAGAAGCTCGATCCAAAGACCAAGCAGCCAATTGTAAAAGTTCACTATCCGCCTGCTAAATGTCTGACTGAAATAGCTCTGGAAATAGTTCCATTCAACCTACTGAAACGTTTTCATTACTGGGAACTGGATGCTCACACTGGCGAAGCCATCTTAGTTTTTGTACCAGATTCAGAGCCTCAGACAGGATCTTTGTGGGGTCTACGAAAAGCTAACTTCAGAATATTTGACCCAATGAGCTTGATTAATCTGTCAAGAGATGACATGAAGAAGCTATTCGACAATCGGATTCGCTACAATCCAGGAAACGAGTTCAACTCTGTTTTAGCGAAACGATTTTAGAAAATTGTTGATATATGCTTCACCTACGGCATACACGCTGGTGGAAACTTTCCACCTGGATGGGTTTGAAGACTGAAGAAAATTGAAGAATTTTTCTAAGACCAAGCTGAAGACACGGGGGAGTTTGTTGGTACATCAATGTGTGTCTGTCAGTTGGTCTCAGTCTGTAATCGTGTCGGAATTGTAATTACGTATTGAATAGTTTTAGTTCTAGTTTAATTACAATTTTTATATGTTATGCGACACAATCAATGTGTCGCAGAAGGATTCTATGCGACACAAGCATTGTGTCGCAGAAGCAATCTATGCGACACAAGGACTGTGTCGCATGAACATTCTATGCGACACAAAGCTTGTGTCGCATACAGTTTGGTCCAGACTATAAATAGAAGCTCGCCAGTTTCTGTTTGGCAAGCCTCAACACAAAAACACACACATAACACCACGAAAATCACAGAAGAAAAACTTCATTATTGTGTTATTTTGATCTTTGTGTGTCTAGTATAAAGTGTTTGTAATCTTACTTGTTGATTATATATAAACTCACACTTTGTGTTTTGGTCATTTACTTGTGAACATCTAGCATATCTTGTGTGTTTAATTTCCGCTTTTATATACAAGTTCAAGCTACTCGATTTGGTCCGTATATGGAACCTACAAGAAGCAAACCTCGGTAGCCATTTCTACATGTGAAGCTGAGTATGTTGCAGCTGGCAGCTGTTGCTCACAAGTTCTTTGGATTCAACAGCAACTACTGGATTACGGGTTAAATATAACCAATACTCCTATGATGATTGATAACGAATCTACTATGTCGATCACCAATAATCCTGTGAAGCACAGTAAAACTAAGCATATTGATATTCGACATCATTTTATTAGAGATTGTGCTGAAAAGAAATTGATAAAGTTAGTTAAGGTTCCATCATTGGATAACTTAGCAGATTTATACACAAAGGCGTTCGACAGAGCAAGATTTGAGACGTTGGTTCAACTAAACGGAATGAGAAATCCAGAGTGATTAGTCTTCCAAGGGCATTTTTGTAATAGTTAGGGCGTATGGCATTCATTTGCTTGTTACCTAAGGGGAATCGCCTTCATTTAAGTTTTTATTTGCAAAAACTAAGGGAAATGATAGTACATTAGGAGAATAAGCTTCACAATAATAAGCTTAAGTCCTAAGTATGATATGGTAGTAGGTTCAAATAAAGTTGCTTTAGAACTACAGCGGTTCTATCAGGTATGTGTTTATATTTATTTGATTATACACCTATATCCACAAGTTATAATTTGTTTATTTCTATTAAAACTTTAGATGGTTTCATCATATGATATACTGGTAGGCAAATTATATGAAATTGTCTAAGCCTTAAGAAATTAATTAACTACTTGTTTATTATTTTGTGTTACTATTCTATGATGTATGACATTAAGTCTTAATTGTTGAATGATGGTATTGCCATACACTGTTATCATACATATTAATTTGAATTGACAAATAGTAGCAATATGGGTATTAACTTAATTACTGGTAACTTTGTTGTACTAAGTACAGGACTGAAACCTTTAATTAAATCAATATTCTTAAATATATTTTGAATTATGCTAGAAGGGATCTTCTGTTGTACTAAGTACAGACTTAGATAACATAGCATATTCAAAGTATGTTTGATATTTGTCTAACCTTAAAAAAATTCAAGTGTATGTTATATGTTTCGAAAAGATACATCATTTAGTAACCGCTACCTTGAAAATTTAATGATGCAGTGTTATGTGTTTTACTTGAATTCTTCAGTATATCATATAATAGGGAGCACTTGATAATACTCATACTAACAATAAAGAGTTTGCTTAGAAAATTGAGTCTAATTTGTTTATGTGGATCATAATACCGGTAATCGTCTTGAACTATCTATAATTAAAATATTCACTTTATGTGAGTAATGCATTTATTAATTATGCTATGTGGATAAAGGTACCTAAGATATAGTTTTATAAATATAAATGTATAAATGATAAATTTAGTTGTAATTTTATAGTGATTTACTTGAATTTCATGAGGTATGTATACTACCAATCTGCTTAGACTTTTTAATATATAATTAATTGCTTATTCTTACTAATATGATCCCTAAGCAGATAAAATCTTATTTACTTTGTATATTTATTTTGTTTCAAATAATTAATAAAATGGTACTTGATACCAAAGTTTATATAGTTGTATTTTTATCTTATTTTTATTTGTTTTTAAATTTTTATGTTTATCTGAATTTACCCTTCGGAATTAAATTATACTGTATATTTTTGAGTTGAACAACGTGACAAATACAAGTGAAAATTAATCATAATTTAGACTAGTAAAATATCGGGTTTTTATTTATACTTAGCATTAAATTCGCGTTTTTAATTGTTTCTGCGAGTTGGCATCAACTTGCGAGTTCACTTAAATCTCACGAATCGGATATGTAGTATAAAGGGGGTCAAACGAGTCAAACCAGCCCACCGAACCCACACAAATCTCGCGAGTTCACTAAACTTTGCGAATCCGTCAAAAAGGCGAAACGAGGCGATTTATAGTTTTCGTTTGATTTCGATTTTACAAGTACGTGAACGAGTTTTTGAATCCGTAGATTATATTCAAGACTTCTTTGCGAACATTTTGAGGTATAATACAATGGATTTCACCGTTTAAATTGCACGAAATCGAAGTTTTAATAAACTTAGGGTTTCGGTTTATAATTCGAACGATTCACGTATATTAAAGGACTATTAGAACACGAATCCTTGTGGTTTATGTTAAATGGATGTTAATAAACGTAAATTAATTGATAGATCATGTTAAAATCAACAGATGAATCGATTTTAATTGAAAATTCGCGACGGCAGTTCATCAAACGAGTTGACATTGTGGATCAACTCGCAGCGAGTTGACTAGCGAATCCATGAGATTAGCGAGTTCACTTCAATAGCTGCTTGATAAGTTTAGCGAGTTGATAACTTTAGCGAGTTGATCAATGTAGCGAGTTGATGAGTATAGCGAGTTGATAAGCAAAACGAGTTGAACTCAACTCGTTAGGCCAGTATATGCGAGTCCAGTACTTAAAAAAAATTTTTAAAATAGTGATATAAATGTTAAGATTTTTTAAGTAATAACTTTTATATAATTAATTTAAATTAGACTTAAGACTTTTAGTTATAAGTTAAATTTTTATATACGACTTGAGACTATTTATGTAACAAGTTATATATAATTTCAATTTTAAACTAAGATGTTTGATGAATCTCGATTCATAATACGTAATAGTTTAAATATTTTTAATCGTGCATTAAATTATATCTGTTGTTTGTGTTTACTTTACAGATATGGCTAGAGCATTTGATAAGGGTCACAACATTTTGGTTGATCTGAACCTTGAGGCCAAGCGGGCTGATAGGGTTGCTGATATTCTACGTTTTCTAGCACGATCACGGATTAGATACGCCATTACGGCCAATCCTCCTATTTCTCAGGCTATACTGAATGATTTCTGGACAGATATAGTATATGACGAATCTGTCAACCCGCCAGAGATTAGAGCTACAGTTAGTGGTCATCCTGTTACATTTTCAGCTGGAAATCTTCGTGAGATTTTGCAGCTTGGTACAGTAGAACAGGAGAATGGGGATATTGAGTATCCTATGGATTTTATTGAGGGTGCTATCGGTCGTATGGGTTATAGCGGAGACAGACGCGGACGTCAGTTCCAGAAGCCTCTGGTCATTGGTTAGTGGAGGTTTCTCTGGCACGTGATGAATATAGTTTTCGCAGCGAAGAAAGGTGGCTTTGATGAGTTGAGCCCTGCGATTCTATCGGCTGCGCTGTCACTGGTTTATAATAAACCATACAGTTTTTGTGATTATATTTTTGGTGAGATTGCGAAACAGATATCGGGGTCTGTTAGATCAAGATTTTTGGTTTATCCGCGATTTTGCATGCTGATTATCCGTGCACGTCTACCGGATTTGGCTATACCTGAACCACATCTAGTGGTTAATACGATTGACCATCGTGGGTATAATGCCATGTTTATGCAGACAGTTAGGAAAGAAGGAGTGGTGAAACCGGAAGTTAGACCACTTTTCGGGTATATTGTTGATCCGAACTACGTTGCACCGCCAAATCACGGGTGGTTGGACGTTGTTCCTGCTGTTGCTGCTGATGCTGATGTTGTACCAGAACCTGAAGCTGAGGAAGCTCAACCTGAAGATCCACAAGGGCTCCTTGAGGATGTTCTTATTCAGGTTGGTCAGGTTGATCAGCAGGTGAATCAAGATGTTGCTGCACAGGTTGTGCAAGAGGTTTTGGAGCAGAATGATGATGCGACAAATTCTTTGCTTCAAGACATTGAGAGTTATTTAGCACCACCTGAGGAAGCTGAAGCTGAGGCTGCAAATCCCGAAGTTATATTAGTTGAGGATGAGCAGATACAGCTTGATAGATCAATTGAAGTACCGACTGAGGATCCTGTTAGATCATCTAGAGGTCGTGATGGTGAGACGGCTTCAGATGAAAATTCTGATAATACACCTTCTCCTCCTCCATCTGCTTCTGAAAGGAAGAGAAAAGGAAAAGATATTCTGGAGGAAGGTACTGAGGAAGTTGAGATTCCTTTGATGAAGCGTCCGAGAACGCTTACTATTCGAGAAGGTTAGTATTGATTATAAAAGTTAAATAATCTTAACTTGTTGTTTATCAGGAGTTGAACTGAGACAGTTAATTCTGTATACAGTTGCTCAGGATACACCACAGGTGGAGATGGATGCACCGGTGGTTACTGAATCGATATCTTTACCGCTTCAGGTATGAGATATAAGTTCTATAACTATGAGTGTTATGCAATTAATTAGAGTTTGAGACAGAGTAATCTGTAACAATAACTGATTTTAATTGTGTTTAACTTTACAGCATGAGGTTGCTGATCTAGTTCGTGGAGCTAATTTTCCAACGAACAAAACAGCTAGATTTGCGACAAGTTTGCTTACGCAAGCTTTGTCTCAACCTCATACACCGCTTACCAGAGACTGGCATATTGAGTCTCTTACACCGCCTGGACCAAGAACGATACCTGTTACTCCGACGACTGATGCTGAAAGGATTACATCCTTAGAGTCTAGGGTAAAGAATTTAGAGAAGCTTACTTCTCAGATTCCAGAGCTGGTGTCGAGCAATCTTCTTCTTTCTCAGCAGATTCTCAAGCAGAGTGAATCGTACAATCTGTTGATGAAGACTCATGAGACTTTGCTTGCGGACTTCAATGTACAGAGACTGAAGTTATCTTCTTTGGAGAGTCTGGTCTTGAGATCACATTTAGGACAGTCTACTCAGGGGGAGATATTGGTATATCTGGAGTCTTGCAGAGAGGATGAGCTGAAGAGGAAGAGAGATCAAGACAAGGACGATGATCCCAATGCACCGAGTGGTGAGCAGACTGGTCCTTCAAAGACTGGTGATCAAGCTACTATTCAGGGGGAGTCTGGTGCTGGTGCTAGTGGTTCTGGAGTGGATACAAGTGCTGATAAGACTGTACCGGGTGATACTGAAGCTGGTAAGATAGCTTAGTATTATCATAGTACTGTAATATTTGTAATAGTTTGTAGTGAACAAATGTAAACTTAATTATTGTGTAAATATATTTGGCTTAGGGTTATTATTATTTTAAGTAAAATATGTTTGGTAATTTAAGTTTATATAATTATGTTAAGATAAAATAGTGATCGAAAGACTTCCGACTCTTTGAATAGTCGAGCGGCGTGTTCCGATTAATATCGGCGGTCAAAATTTTATGATAACATATGCATTTTTGATTTGATTATGGACTTAAGACCGTAAGGTATATAAGTAATTAACAAGTTAAAAATGTATTCATATTAACTAGACAAATGATATATAATTTAAAGGTTAAATTGATAATGAATGAGATCAATTAACACTTGGAAATTATATAAGGTAATTAATAGTAAATTTAAATGTTTGGTGATTATTCACAATGCATTAGAATTTAAAATTAATTAATATTTGTTAAGTAGACTTAAGAAATTTTGGATTGATTCAGGGTAATCAATAAAAGATTTTATAAGTTGTATGTAAATTGCGTTTATATGTTAGGTTAAAATATACAAAAGAATTAATAAAGAAATTCTCAGATTGGTTCAGGGAAATCAATGAAGAATTTGAATTATTAATATATTTGTATTTATGTTTTTCTCTAGGAATGGAAATGCTTAATCTATCTGATTCGGAAGATGATATTTTTGATGAGATAGATGAAGATATTGATTATGATCTTGAGGATGGAGAATTCCAACCACCTACAGATTGGACTGCTGTACCTGAGAATGTGCAAGACATGGGTGTAGATCTAGATGCAAACATTGATGAACACTATGTGAGCCCATCTAGGACAGAAGTTGTTATTAAAAATGAACAAGGTCCAACAATTGTCGATATAGATGAAGATATTGATGATTCAACCTCTGATGAAGAAGAAGAAGTTCTTGTTCAAACCAAAAATCCTGCTGTTGTACTTAGGAAACTTCCAAAGAAAAAGAAGAAGATTGGAATTTCTGAAGTTGATGTTACGAAAAAGCGTGTACCACGTAAAGGGATTATTGGTTGGTACTTTGACTCAGAACTAAAGCTTTTTGCGATCAAAAGGTTTGACGGAGTTCAATATTTTGAGCGAAAGCTTGCAGTTTTTAGTTCTCTACCACGTTATGAGATACGTGATTTGGCTAGATTAGAGATAAACAACCCAAGTCGTGATGATTATGCTGATCGTGTTAAAAGAATCATTAGACATGAGGTTGGTACAAATAAGTTTGTTCAGATTAAGCCAAGAAAGGGAAAAACTGTGAAACTACAAGAGATAAGTCAAAGAACAGGAAGAAGAAGAAGGAAGAAGATATATCCAGCTGTTAGATGCATACAGCAGATTCCACTGAAGACAATGCCACAAGATATTTTGGGTAATATGAAGAGATGGCATGTAGATTCAGGAACAGGAGAAGCTGTTATGGTTGAAGCTGATGATGAGGTTGACGGTGGTGAAAGAGAAATCTTCAGAGTCTATGACCATCGACACCTAATGAACATGTCGAAGAAAGATTTGATTAAGTAGAATGAAAATAGAATCTTGACGACAGACGCATGGGGTGATTTAGGACGAGATTATCAGATGATGGTTAAGACGTGTATCAAGATGAAGATTTACGCAGGTAGTAAGATTTACAAATGAAGACCAAAGACAAGCGTGAAGATAAAGACGCTAGAGCTATTGTCAAGGGGGAGTCTGTTGGGACATAGAGTGTGACAACAGATCTAGCTTGAAATAGGACTAGTGTAATTATTATTCTTGTATATTGGTTTGGATTTGTAAAAGAATATTTGTTTTGTTAGTGATATTCGTTAAACATATTGTTTTGTTAAGTTAGACGAATAATTAAATACAAAATAAATAATAGACGTTTGATGCGTAGCGAGTCGAGATCTCAGGTCGCAGCGAGTCGAGCTGTGAGGTGAGATCTGAACTCGCGTAGATTGAGTTTGGCGAGCCGAGTCACTGGGCTGACTTGGGCTGCGAGTTGGACCGAACTCTCAGGCCCATGCGAGCCGAGCCGAGACAAAATATAAAAGGTTTTTCAATCGTGAAAAACCTTAACACTTTTGATACTTTTACATTATGCGATTCCAGAAAACCAGAGAAAACATAACCTACGACTAGGTTTTGACGATTTATCGTTTAAAGCTAAGTCTTACTAAACGCAATACGAACATATTCGTTGTTAGTAAGATAACACCGTATTGAGGGATTCCGCACCTTAATACTACAGATAACGAAGTTATCGATCCTAAAACTAGGGGACTTACAAAAAATCAACGTTTCTTAAGTCTAAAATGAAGTACAAGAAGTAACCTTTCTAACAAAATTTGTTTCGTAATGATTCGTGTCCGTTATTACCCGATAATAATTTTATCCGGCGACATATACTTTTTGTCCTCTGGAGACAGAAAATTGCACCTCTTTCTCGGAGCCATAACTTGAGTTCTAGACCACTAAAACGTATGAGACCAGTGCCAAAATCTCAAAAATTTTGTTATCTTTAAAAAGTTCTCCATAGCCTCAACTGAAAATACATGAATTCTTCCAGAAAATCCAAACCATAGAAACAGTTTAAAATTCGGACTAAATAAGACTGTTATCCTTCTCAATTTTTTTAAAAATATCAAACGACCTCTAAAAGTCATGAAAAAAATAAAAGAAGTACCTAAGATATGTGGAACATTGTGTAAAAATTTCGGAACTTTTCGATAACGTTTGCTTAGTCAAATAAAAATCACAAATTCGGACGGATTTTCACTCCGAACTTTGACTTTCGGATTTTCATGCCAATTTCAGATTTTTGTGACAACTTCGGATTTTTGACTCCAAAAGTCAACTTTCTGAGTTGACTTTTAGAAAAACACTATTTTGGACCATAAGTTTCGGATTTTTCACTTTCGGACGCGTAGTTTCGGACTTGGTAACACATTTGGACTTACATACTTTCGGATACTTATACATGGGCATACTTTCGGACACACATGCTTACTTTCGGACAAATATACATATAAATAAGATATACTTTCGGATATATATATATATATATATATATATATATATATATATACACACACACACCTTCGAAATATTTATGTAAACATATACATACCCTCGTGTACAAATATACTTATACAAGTATATGAAATAACAAAACACATAATAATAATACTTTGAAATTATTATTACAAACCGTCACCAACGGGCTGTACATGTTTTCAAAACTACAAACCTAAACGACAAACGAATACATTGGACATATCTAGTGAGTGAACACTAGCATGGATGGTCTAGTACGACATCCACTTACTTATACTTATAAACTCTTACGTTTAGGACGTTAGAGAACTTACATGGATAACCGCTTTGCTAGCTCTCACTACTTAGCTCACGAGGTGAGTTCACAGCCCTACTTTCTACTGTTTTACTGCTTTCAACTTAGGGTGAAAAACATAGACAACTGCTTTTACTGATTGCCATAACTTACATGGATATCATAATTGTTATTATGACTAATTACTCCCAACTATTGATTATTAATGATTGTGATCATGTTTTAATTGGTAGCTAGAGTACTTTTGAATTGTTGGACTTTTATACATTTATTATGAAATAGCGTTTTCATACTACAAACTATTACAAATTTTGTAAACTATTATGGGAACTTATAGGAGAACGACTGGTACAAACTGTGAACTTGTCGGAGAACGACCGACACTAACTTGTGAACTTACCGGAGAACTGTAACGCCCTAAATTCTGTAAGTTTAAAACTTTAAAATATATTATATTAACTATTTAAGTTAGAAGGACTAACTATGTAATGTATTTTATGTTCCTAGGACTTACTATTTAATGAAATTATTAGTAGAGGGACTAATTATGACAAGTACCATAAGTTGAGGGATTAAATTGAATTATGCAGTATAAAAATACTGCTTCTATATTCTTCCAGCTTATTTCAAACACTGTAAACTTTTCAATCACGTATTGAACTTTTGAGTGAGAGATTTTGAAGAAACAAAGGAGGAATTCAAGAAATTAAGGCTAGGGTTTATGAATTGAAACTTGTAATCCGTTTATCTAACTTCTCTAAGGTATTCTTAACCTTTTCTATGGATTAATTTGATGTTAGGGTTTAAGTTTGTAAACCCTAGATTATAGAAACTAATGAGTTAGTGAATTAATGATTTAAATTTATGTTTCATACACTTCTTTGAGCTAAACTATATGTTTAAATAAGGTTAATTGTAGTAAAGAACTCATAACCTTATGCTTATGAGTAATTAAAATGATTTTGATTATGTATATGATGATGGTAATTAGTAATTTATGAAAGAACAATGATTTGATGAATGATTACATCTAAATAGCATAATGAATGATAGTCTTTGTGTAAAGGAAATAGATGATCATGTGTAAATGGGTTTTTGAAGGAAAAAGTATGTATGTAAACACTAAGGAATGATATCCTTGATGTTAAATGATGAATTTGATAAGAGATGGTAATTACCCATTTATATGATCATGTGTAAAGTGTATGAAACCAATGATGAAATTATAAGTGTTAGGAAATTAACACTTATTTGATATAATGAATAAAGTTGTATGTGAAATTGATATGTGGCTATATGATTATGTGAATTAGGTGGTAAACTTTCTCAAAGTGGTGTTACAAGTGGTTATTTGTGTGGGCTATCGCGAGGTAAGTTAATGGATGATGCTATCTTTCTTCAAGTAATGCTTGTTCCATTTACTTGGAAGGACCGGTAATGGATATGTCATTTACTTGATGAGTTATGATTATATACCGGGGTGTAGGCCCGAAGATGTTAATTCTTGCGGGAATTAGCATATGAGATTATGGATCCTTAATATACGTATGTTGTGATTTGATATTGATTATCATTGATAGCCCATTGCTTACTAAGCTACATGCTTACTCGATTATGTTTATGTGTTTTTAGGTGAGCCAAGTGGGACCTAACGAGATTCGGGCAAGAGACCCGAGGGATGCTAATGGTGGAACTTGTTGCTTTGTCAGTAACAAGTTACTTCTCTTAATCATGCTCATGATATGTTGTTATACCCCTTTTAAGGTTTTGACACTTGGTATTGTAAATGTAAACCTTTTGGTCAAAGTCATATATAACATGTTGAAAGTCAACGGATAGTATAGTCAATGAGCATGTTATGCTTGTTGATAGTTTTGAATGTGTAAATCTTGAATTTAAAGAATTATGATGTAAATATTATAATTATAATAGTTTCCATGGAACAATTGAGATTTTATAATCTTAATGATTTTTGATAGAAACATCAGCTTAGTTTGACTTAGAATAGTCAAAGGAAAGTGAATTGGGTGTTGGAATGGAGGTTATATGGGTTAAGACCCAAACGAGTCGTTAAAGTGCCCAAATGGGTCACTAATAGATCTAGAGGTCAAAATGAGTTGTGATAATGGTATGACGAATGTTAAAGTGGCCTTAGGTTCTAAATGTAGTATTGAATGAGTGGTAAAAATGCTAGAACATGAATGCACATGGTTTAGAACTTAGTATGTCAACGAAAATGAGTAAAAGTAGTCATTTTGGGGTCAACGGTCCAAATCATGATAAAACGCGAATCTGCGAAAAGTGGAAATTGGGGAACTTTTGTATTGTCATTATACACGCGCCTGCAAATTTTCATGGTCATTGGACTTGTCATTTTCAAGATATGCACGTTTGAAGTTCGATAAATGGTAATTAAGTGTGCAGGCTTGATTCCCGGGGAGTGAGAGTCATTCCTGGGGAATCCGAAGTATGATGGTAACAACAGGCTTCATTCCTAGGGAATGGGAGTCATTCCTGGGGAATCTCTTATAAAATCAACATTTTCTTATTTAAATCCTTATTTGATCTAGGGAATAATACAACGAGTCTAAAATGTCATATTTTAAACGTGGGACTTTACGAAATGAGTAAAAAAAAATGTTCATAATTTCGGGGTGTTTCAAGTTGGTATCAGAGTTTGGTTTAAGGGATTCGGGTATCCACCATTAGTGGGTACTCGATCTTAAGCCATTATTATTATTGTTGAGCATGATATTGAATTGTTATCTGTTTTGATTAATCTAGTTATTTTATTTCTAAGACTTTTGACTCGAAATATCTTGTGGTAACTTTGGAAACAAATAACTGGAATATGATAATTCGTGTGACTGGCCACCACAATAATTATCATATGGCAATTGTATGGAGCCAAGGAAGTTACAAGGTGTTAAGAAGATAAAGTCTTGGTAATAATTGTTGACTGCTATGTGACTAGGTGCAGTTAAATTACAAAGTAGACATTTTATTGATGAATATGTTTGTATTAAATATATTGTGTCTACTTTCAGTAATAAGATGAATGATCAAGAAGAAATAGAATTGACACTTGGGCCTCGTCCACGAGACCAAGCCCAGAATGTAAGAACTGGAGGTGATGATGCTAGACAAAGACCTCCAGCAGACGATGCTAAGTTATCTTTAACCGCCTTAAAAACTCTAATTTCAGCTGAAGTAACAAAGGCTCAAGAGGCGTCCCTTCCCCTCTTATTGGGCCGTATTTCTAAAACCATACGTGAGACTGTTGCTGATGAAATTCAAAGGCGAGATGATGAAAATGAAATTGATCTTGAAAGACCACCTCCTGGTGGTGAAAGAAATGAGGAAAGACCACCAACAGCTGTTGTTCGCAGGGTGATTCAAAATCGTGATAAAGATCATAAATTCAGTTATAAAGACTTTTCTGTTTGTAACCCGCTAGATTTTCAAGGTGAGATGGATCCAATTAAATGTCAAAGGTGGTTATCTGAGTTTGAAGGGGCATTTGCCACGGCAGAAGTCCCTAACCGATTGAAAGTGAGATATGTTTCTAATCTTCTTAAATCCCGTGCTAAATTCTGGTGGGAAGTTCAATGTCGTACTTTAGGAGAGGAAGCTATTACAGTGATGACATGGGAAGAATTCAAAAAGATGTTTGTTGAAACTTATTCGCAGGATGCTGATTTAAATAGAATTCGTCGTGAGTTCCTTTCTATGGAACAAACGACTGAGTCGATAAACGAGCTGGTAGGAAATTTTCTGGATCGAGCCCAATTTTGTCCAGAATACATGGCAAATCCTAAATTACTTATGGATCATTTTCATACAATCCTGAAGAAAGAAATTCGACAGTTTGTCAATCCAAAGAAATGTAGTACTTTTTTCTGAAATGGTAGATGAAGCTCGATTTCATGAGCTAGAGTTAAAGAAGGAGGAGAAAAGTTCTACAAAAAGAAAAGCTGAACCCACTTCTACTTCATCTAAGAAGTTTAGATCTGGTGGGAGTTTTAGAAAGGATGATCGAACTGAAATCCCAGAATACAAGATATGCCATAAAAGGCATCGTGGGGAGTGTAAAGCCGGGACTCTAAATTGTTTTTCTTGTGGAAGACCAGGATATTTTAGCAAAGATTGTCCCAATTAAATCAAAGTTTGTCATCATTGTCTGAAACCAGGACATATTCGACCTGATTGTCCTGAATTGAAATCTCAACGTACTTCTTCTGCTCCTCGCAATAATACTGAGAGGAAGACAGTGGAACCACCGAAGCCTAGACACCGTTCCTTTCAGATTACTGCAGGAGAAGCACAACGAGCCCCCGATGTGTTAACAGGTACCTTCTTTGTAAATCTTAAACCTGCATACATACTGTTTGATTCGGGAGCCTCACGATCATTTGTGTCTGAAAAGTTTTGTCGATATTTCTCAATTCCTCTTACTGAGTTAGATGCTCCACTTGATGTGGAGGTTGCTGACGATAGAATTATTTTTGTGACCAATGTGTATAGAGGTTGTCAGTTAGTGATTAATAATGAAACCTTCATCATAAATTTAATCCCGATGCAAATGGGTGAGTTTGATGTAGTTATGGGAATGGATTGGTTAGGCAAACATAACGCCATAATCCAATGTGAGAAAAAGATAATTAAGGTTAATTCGCCTAGTGGGGGAGTGATAGATATTTATGGGGAGAAGAGAAAACCATCACTTTCTATTTGTACTTTTGCTCGGACCAAACGCCATTTATCACATGGGTGCCAGGCTTTCTTGGCACATGTGATTGATACTCAGAAACAAACCCCCAAACTTACAGAAATCCCCGTTGTTAATGAATTTCCCGATGTTTTTCCCGACGAGCTACCGAGCATTCCGCCTGAAAGGCAAGTCGAGTTCCGAATTGATTTGGTACCTGGAGCTACTCCTATTGCCAAAAACACCTTATAGACTCGCCCCCTCTGAAATGCAAGAGTTGATGAAACAATTGCAAAAATTACTTGATAAAGGTTTCATTCATCCGAGTAGTTCACCATGGGGTGCACCGATACTATTTGTTAAAAAGAAAGATGGCACCATGAGGATGTGTATTGATTATAGAGAGTTGAACAAGGTAACTGATGCGTCCCGAAACGGTCGTTCGCGAAGCGGGCACAACAGTGGGGGTGTTTTAAATTTATAGAGCTGGGGAAATCCTAAGCTAATACTACTTTCAGCCCTAATTAGGTTACTAGGGTAGTAAGCGGTATGTTGACTCAGGTGTCGTTCTTACACTAAAACGGGCATGGGATCTTAGGCGTTCTAATTATCTTTTGTAATCTAGCTAGGTTTTAAAATAAGGTTTGATTTGGTTTGGTTTTATAACTAATCTATTAAAATAAATGCAGAAAAGGAAAGGATGTTTGTACGGAGGCTTAGAGAACAGTGGATACGAGAGTGTTTACTATGATGCCGGTATATGCTTTGAATAAGTAGTTATGGGTATTAAAGCCACTAGTTATGATGATTAATCTGTTGAGTAACCGAAACTTAAATTAACACAAAGTATTATACCTACGGCAGTTCCTTAGCTTTTCCCACGTATTTAAACGCTATACGAAGTACTATGCCGTTTTATGGTTTTTCCTTAGCATTGATTCAAATTACCAGTTTGCTCATTGGATACCCTATATTATTAATGATGTATAATTACGATCCTATCAAATATCTAACGTAAAGGTCTCTGCAATCAGATAAATAATATGTCACATGGATAGCAATTATATAGTGTCAGGTACACTGGAAGTTCTCCCAAATGTACTGATCAATTCAATCAACAGTTATTCTCTAATCATATTCCCCAATCTCTGACAAATGTGTGTCGGTATCATGGCACGAATTGTTGAATAAACAATAATGTGAACAGGAGTTACCCTACGGAATAGGTTGGATTAACTTGTCTAACGGTCAATTGAATTGTTCATCATTAATCATATAAATCACCTTAACTATTACATGCACATCACTCTACTGTATAAATATCAACTAATATCTGAAAACCCTAATCATGCAGTTACATATGGTAATCGGAGGTTCAGTTCTAGCATGCAGCATTCCTAAGGCAACAATCAAACAAGAACATGCAATAGAAAGGCACACAGATAACTATTCCTATTTCATACCATTTCACATAACCAGATAATCGGATCATAAATATCCTGAAAGGTCTCTCAAAGATACTTAATATATGAGCTTGAATCTAACCTATCTCTAATCCTATGCTCCGTATCTCTTATGATATAGTTTCAATCTAGAGAATACAGCCATGTCGAGTTCAAATGCTTCATCATACATAGAATAGGTAGATTACGTACCACTATTAACTGGCCATGTTTTAGCAGGAAGTTTCTAACCACAGCATAAGTTGGATAGGTAAACAATTGAGATTCAATTCACAAATTCAGATACAGTTTAATATTCACACAGACAGAGTAACAGTATGTTTACAATTGGGATCATTATTCCACAACGGATTGTGCCCACGACTTTCATAGCTTCCACGTTCCGTACTACACACATTCGTGATGATTCCGGCGCTATACAAATGAAAGCCGTATAACGTTACCTCCGTTGTTTCATAATGGGGTCATCCCAATTGCATATTAAATCATAACTACTTAAGCATAACCATTATCATAGCAAACACAGATTTGTCTAGCCTAGCATGGCATCTCTAGTAATCAATACAACACAAACATAATATAAGCAAATCATATTTACGAAATAAAGAATAGAGATATAAATATAACCTGAATATTTATTACAGACAAATCTTCGTGACCAAAGCCTCGGAGTGACTCCGTACAGACGCTACAATTACCGCTACGCTAACTAGCTACTCTTTCTATCTCTCCTCTAACTCCTAAGAGTAGTGCTAGAGAGAGAAAGTAGAGAGAGAGAGTGTGTGAGAGAGAAAGTGAAAATTCTTATGAAGAATTGGTGTGTGGAATGAGGTGAATGAGGCCACTATTTATAGGCAAGCCATGGATCCAAGAGTACAAGCACACAAGCGCACGTACAAGCCAACGAAGCAAGACGGAGGCCGTGTGTGACCAAACCAAGTCGTGTACGGCCCTATACAGGCCGTGTACGGCTCTGTACAGGCCGTGTACGGCCCTGTACAGGCCGTGTACGGCCGTGTACGGCCCTGGGGTGACCGTGTGCTAGGCTGTGTGATTTTTCTGACTTTTCTCGCATCTTCGGAATTCCGCTACGCTTCTAATGATGCCAATTTGGTAGAAATTGGATGTGTGGGGCCCGTGCGTGTCCAGAATACGTTTTGTAGCTTTCGGCTGTGCTGTATCTTGCATAACTTTTTCGTCTTTGATCCATTTTGAGCAATCCTTATATCCACGTTCTCGTAATATCCATAGCTACAAAATAAGATAAATGTGAGGTCTTGGTATGGAGTTTACAGTAGATTTAGGGTTTGGCTCAATTTGGTGCCCATTTCAGTGTATTTTCAGCCCTTTTCGTATAGTTTTGGAAAGTCCGTCAAGTTTTCACCTTTATAACAAAATATGATGAATAATAATGTTTTAAGAATGTTTTTGTTATAAAAGACCTAAATATGGGGTCAATAATGTAGGTAAAAACGTGACTTTTTACGCTACATCAAATATCCCACACTTAGAGTTTTGCTTGTCCTCAAGCAATTCTGCCTGTCAACTATACCCAGAAACTTTTTCTAAAAAAATGTTTTTACGGGAGTCATAAATATAAGTAAAAATACGAAAATAATCAAATAATCTCTCAGGTGTAACATAGGAGATATGCACATGACGTATCTAACTTTTCAGAATGATCATCTTAGGCATGCTTTCAATTCTCGTGATCTTGGAATATACATGACTAGGCGATTCCTCACCAGGTGGTCACTCAATTCACACAAGTGTATCGGGTTTCCTAATAATCTAGATCAAACAAAATCGCTCATAATACCAGTCATGCAGCATTCATCGTCATAGGCTTGATCGAGAATCGAATCTCCACCACTTAGACAGGGACGGCACTAATTATCCCAGGACATTCGATTGGGTTGTATTTTGGGGGTGAAAAGGGAAATATTTTGAAAAAGGAAAAGTTGGTAGGGTATGGAAGGAAGGACTGATCTTGACTCCAGAAACTCTTAAGGTCGTGAGAAACCTTTATTTGAATGAATCCTATAGAAAGGGGAATCCACTGAGAATTTCTTCTTTTTGGATGATTCTTGAACTTCCTTGGATCTTTTATTCTTTCTTTTTGTTTTTTTTTCTTGAGGCATTTTCTTTTCTATTTTTCTTTTTCTTTTTCTTTTGCTTTTTTAGATGCCTCATCCTCTTTTCGCTTTTGCAGTTTCTTCAAGATAATTTTCACGGCTCCATGAATGATTCTTTTGGGAGCTTCGGGTGATTTCTTTTGATATTCTTCTTTTGAAGTTCGTCACCAGGAATTTATGACTTGAGGGAGCAATTGCTCGAGTGGGTAAGGACATCCAAATAGCTGTTTCTCACTTCCTCAGAAATTTCTTTTATCAAGACGTTTTGGTGGTGAGTGAAAATGTGGTTTTTTAGGGTTTTGAAAGAAACGAAAAGGTTTAGGCTCAACAGGGTTTTCTAGGGGATCTTCAACACTAAAAAGTGTCGGAACAGGGTTGGCTTGAAAAGATATGAGAAAAAGGGGTTATTCCTAAAAATGTCCAGGTCATCTAATTGCACCTATGCCACGTATGGCACCTGTCAATATGGTCTCGAAACGCATGTCAGGAGCAAGTTCTAATTCAGAACGCATGCACCGGTCACACACAAGAAACGAAAAGTGAAGCATTAAAAATGAATACTATTAGGCTCAAGATACCTCACCGCAAGTTTATTGGGTTGTATGTGCCCAGTCATGTGATGCCCCTCTTAGACTTTCATTAAGAAAAAGTTGGAATCTGACGTAATTCTACCTCTTTCTGCTTAACCCTTGAGTTTATTTGAAAATTTTGTAGCCTTACATATATTGTTGACTCAAAATGGCTTTGAAAGTTTAGGGTAAAATGATGACATATTGGCTTCATGCGAGAACAAGTTGAAAAATTTGAGGACATTTTTGAAAAAAATTTAAGCTTATTATACGAAAGTAGGGTATATTGCTATCCCACACTTAAAAATAAACATTGTCCTCAATGTTTTTGCCACTAAGTAGGGAGAATCCCACACTTAGAGTTTTAATGATTTTATTGAACAATTTTTAATTTCAAGTATTCTCTAAGAATGGGGTTGCTAATCCCACACTTAGAGTTTGAAATGGGGGTCGTGGCAAAATATTTAAAATGAAAATACTGAAAAGGAACTTCCCTATAAATAGTGGTTACTGGAGTTGGACCAGGTTCGTGCAGAAGTGGTGCAAATGATTCCAGAAGTTTAGGCTCAGCCATTCCATACGAAGCTAGTTCTGTAGTAATCAAAACCTCATCAGAGTATCACGTCTCAGTAGTCAAAACATAAGTACAAAGTAATAACACAAAATAAAAATAAAGATAAAATAAAGATAAAGTAAACTAATAATCGTCATCTAGCAAGTCATCGCTATCTGGATCAAACTCATCCTCTGCAGTCTTGTCATAGACTGGTGCAAGAGCTGGGCTCGAAACATCAAGCATGGCATAAACCTGCTCACGAAGAACTGGATCCATAGATGCAGAGGTCCCAGAGGCAGCAGGCTCAGCAGCAGGAGCAATAGGGTGTCCAGTAGATAGTCCAGTAGTAGGTCCAACAAAAGATCCAGCAGCAGGGAAGAAAGACCAAGGTGGTCGAGATGGTCCTGGGTCTGGTCCCAACCTAAAAGGTGGTCCCGCAGGTCTCGGCAATCCGGCTACCTCACATAGTGCTGAAAGGATCTGATGATGTGCAGTGAAGGTCTGGAACAAGGCCCAAGTAGCAGCGGGATCATACAAGGTAATACCATACTCAAGAGTAGGTGGCAGTCTGATCGCTGGAGTAGTCTGTGGTGGCACAGGCTGGGCTGCAGGTGATGTGGCCTCCTCCTCATGCTCTAGCTGAATATATACAAGTCCCTCCTCAGGGATAGCAGGTAAAGCTCTCATGTGTCTCCTCTGTCTGGGTCTGTGTCTTCTCCTCTGTCTAGGTTGCCTCTCAGCAACATGATCCTCAGTCTCGATCCGAACGTCCATCCTGAAATAAACATAAAACAGGTAATGCTAATAGAAGGTAGACAAATGCAGAAAAGACAGATGGAATGCCATCTGAACTTTTCGTACTTGTGTAAATAAAGCTTATCTCAGGTAAAGCTATTTGATTGTCTGATAAGTCGCAAGCCTGCATATATTAGATCAGTGATAACAATACTAGATTAAAAATAAACTAAGAAATAAAAAGGACAGGAAAAGTAAGATAAGCTTGGGGTGCCTCCCAAGAGCGCTTTGTTTATAGAGTCTCTTAGCTCGACTCTTGTACCTTTCTGGCTGACTTAGGGTGGTTCGAAGATAAAGACATCCTCACGAATGGAGAAGTCTTCGATGTAATGCTTTAACCGATGACCATTTACCTTAAAATTACCTTCTGGTGATTCGAGTTCGACTGCACCATAAGGGAATACCTTTGAGATTATGAATGGTCCGTTCCACCTGATCTTGAATTTTCCAGAGAACTTTTTGAAGCGCGAATTGAAGAGAATCACTTTATCTCCTGGTTTGAACCTTGAGAGTTTAAGCTTGGAATCATGAATCCTCTTGGTTCTATCTTTGTAGTTCAGGGAGCTTTCATATGCTTGATTTCTTAATTTGTCCAATTCATTTAGTTGCATTCTCCGATGGGAACCTGTTATAGAAGTGTCCAGATTGCATTTCTTCAGCGCCCAGTATGCTTTGTATTCCAACTCCACTGGTAGGTGACATGCCTTGCCATAAACCAGACGATATGGTGTGGTACCTAAAGGTGTTTTGTAAGCAGTTCTGAATGCCCACAACGCATTGTCTAATTTGTCAGCCCACTTATCCCCATGATTTCCGACTGTTCGCTCCAAGATTCTCTTTAAAGCTCTGTTCGTGATCTCAGCTTGTCCATTTGTTTGTGGATGATAGGCGGTGGACATCTTGTGAGTGACGCCATACTGCTGCATAACCCTCATGAATTGAGTGTTGCAGAAGTGAGTGCCACGATCACTTATGATAGCTCTTGGAGTTCCGAATCGACAGAATAGTTGTTTGAGAAACTTTGTCACTACTCTAGCATCATTTGTTGGGAAAGCTTGTGCTTCGGCCCACCTGGAGACATAATCGACAGCAACTAGGATGTACTCTTTTCCATTAGACTTAGGGAAAGGTCCCATAAAATCTAATCCCCAGATATCAAAGATTTCACAAGCCTGGATATTAGTGAGTGGCATTTCGTTCCTTGCTGACACATTGCCTTGTCTTTGGCAAATGTCACAGCGTTTCACCAGGTCATAAGTATCTCGATAGATGGTTGGCCAGTAAAAGCCAGAATCATACACCTTTCGTGCTTTTAGGTTAACTGCGTGATGTCCTCCAGTAGGTCCATGGTGGCTTTGTCGAAGGATTTGTTCTGCTTCCTTCCCATCGACGCATCTTCTAATGATCTGATCAGGGCAAACCTTAAAGAGGAAAGGATCATCCCAATAGTAATTCTTTATGTCGCGGAAGAATCTTCGTCTCTGAGATGTCGGCATTCCTTTGGGTATTATGTTTCCTACCAGGAAATTAGCATGATCAGCATACCAAGGATCTTTGGATTTGGATCCTTGATGGTATTTGCCGATGTGCATGAGCTGTTCTTCAGGAAACTGGTCTTGAATATCCTTTTCATTAAGCTGCTATAGTGTAGGATTTTCTAATCGGCTTAGATGATCTGCTGCAACGTTTTCTGCTCCTTTCTTATCTTTGATCTCGATATCGAATTCTTGTAGGAGTAGAATCCATCTCAGCAGTCTAGGCTTTGCATCTTGCTTTTTGAAAAGATACTTCAAGGCTGAATGATCTGTATAGACAATAGTTTTGGACAGCATAAGTGATATCGCGTAAAAAGTCATGTTTTTACTACCGATATCTCTCTCATTCTGGAACGATTCTTGGCATTATAACTCGAATATAGCACAAATCAGTGACATTATGCCAAGATGGTCAAAACAAGGTTGCACAAGAAAAATCAAGCAAACCGGATGTAAAACGAAGATTCCACACACGTTTGAAGATTCAAGGCATAAAAATGAGATTTCAAGACTAAAGTGCCCTCCATCAACATCCATTATTTCCAAGATGTTCGTTTTCAAAATACGAATCCAACAAAAGAAGAATCAACCAAAACGGGTAAAAAATGAAGATTTCGCGCCCGCCGGAAGATCCAAATGATCCGTACGCAATATCTGGAGCTAGGAACCTCATATCAGGGACTATCCTATGTCAAAATCATCGTTTTTGAATTACGAATCCAACAAAAAAAAAGAATCAACTCAAACGGATGTATAACGAAGAAGATACGCGCGAATTAAGAAACGAAGCAAAAGACGACGAACGGGGCGGGTACAAGGCCCCCAGCGCCGGCCACAGGCCCCCAACGCCGGCCACAGGCCCCCACCGCCGGCCACAGGCCCCCAGCCGCCTGCTGCAGGCCCCCAGGCGCCGACCACCCTGTATCCGCCTCGGTTTCCCTTTTTGGCAAGTTTTCGTACCTGGTGCGCCTACTTTTCGCGTTGTACGGTACCCAGTGCGCCTACTTTTCGTGTTGTACACACCATTTTTGGAAAGCTTTCTAACATGCACCTCATGGTGCTAATGTGAGCCAAAGCTCTCCTATAAATAGAGGGCTTGAGGCTTCATTTCAACTTGCACCATATGCACCTCCTTTCTTGCATATTTCTCTTTCTCTCTTTAGAATTCTCTCTCTAGCACTACTCTTAGGAGTTAGAGGAGAATTATTCTTATAATTAGTTCTTCTCTCTAGTCTCTCTCTCTAGCACTACTCTTAGGAGTTAGAGGAGAACTAGAGAGAAGATTAGGGTCTCTCTACTTTCTCTCTCTAAGTTAATTTGGGGAGAGATAAGTATGAGATTAATTATGTAATAGTTAGTAGTAGCTAGCTTATCAATGTAACGCTTTGGATTATTCGGAAGTAATATAAGCATCGTTTGGCTCGCAATAATTATGGGTAATATCTTTCTTTTCTTTTATTAATTAATTGTAATGTTCTTGTTTGATGTTTATGATTTATTAATATTAGAAATGTCTATTGCCATAATATGCGAGTAGTTGTTTATATGTTTGCCATGATTTAGATAGTTATAATGGGATGATATTAAATATTGTGAAGTAATGTGACGGCCCCTATTCAACTGTTCTCGGATATAGTGCTGGAAACGCTTTAGGCGGAGTACAAACGTACGAAAGTCTGAGAACGACCGAAGGTAGTTATATTACGGACCAATACTTTAAATGTGCTAAATGAATTTCTATTTATAGTTTAATCATAACATTATGAACGAATGATGACATGTTTGGCCAACCGCTTATGACCAGACTACCCCAACTTATTCCGGTAGGGTAAAACCTGTTTATGTGACTATTTATTCAATAGACCATGCCATGATACGGACATCTCTGACGACCGAGATTGGGGAATAGGATTCGAGGGTAGTTGTTAGCCGATATGTTCAGTACATTTGGGAGAACTTCCGGTGTATTGTAATTGTTTGTGTTTACTATCCATGTGACATATCTTCTACCTGATTGCGGACAACTCTACGTTAGTTAGTTGATAGGATCGTAAAAACAACTCATTCCAACATAGTCTAAATTTATAAAAAGAAACTTATATGAATGGGAATTATTATACTTTGTTCTTGTTTAAATATATGATACCAGACCTAATTTATGGAGTACCCTTTCCAGTTATCCACGTGACTGCAACCTAGATATTAGGGAGTCCGGAACCTTAATTGTGGTAAGTAGTTATTTGTGCCCATGACATGCAATAAGTAAGACATAGTGAAATCGCTCGTTGTATATATTAGATTTACATTTCTGCACTGCTTTACATTTAGTTAGTTTAGAGTGTCAACCTCACTGTCAATTACTCTCGACCGCATGTTAGACGTAAGAACCCGTGGAACTACCCTGTAAAGTACACTGTCTATTACTGAAAGGCATGGTCCTCATATGAAGCATGTTTTAAACAAACTGTGAATAATCTGGAGATGTATAACTGTTTGAAAAGGAGAGGTCTAGGTCATAAATCAATGTAATTGGAGCTTAAGAAAAGTATTAACAAGGTCTAGTGAGGAAAGTCCAAATGACTTAAATACATCAATCCCCCTAGATCTTACATATTTGATTCTTTAAACATAACAAGTTAATAATTAGATACACTATTAGAAGAACGAGAGATAAGCTTAGGTGTTAAGAACGGTCGGACCTATGAGACGATACGCTGCTTTATTCATGTACCTCGGTTAATCACCAAGATAGGTTGCTTACCTTTCAACTAGGTAAGTATTGGGAGTTTAGCGTATTGCTCCAATCAGAATCACGATAACCTAGTTCCTAGTGACATGCCAATGGGAATTTAATTGGTAGGGTTCTAGTGTTTACACCAAAGTCTGTCAATCTATTAATCTGAAAGCGTCCCCATCATAAACACAATCCCGATATTATACTATCCCAAGTCATGGTGAACCACGCCTTCCTTATCCTTAGTTGTTCCTTATATGCTAGCTAGCTCATTTTAAGTTTCATTGCTTTAGTAGTTTAAATTAGATAAAAACCAAACAAAACCAACTATCTGAACACCATCTTGAAGACTGAATTATCCAAACGAGCTCCGCTTCAAATTCGACCGTCTGGAGAGACGACCCTGATCATCCTTACCACGTACTAGTATCGGGTACTTGTACCTAGTACCAGTAGGTAGTTCGGAGGTTTAGGCCCGAGCAAAAATAAATTTTAAAACACCCTGATCGCACCCACGGTCGTTACAACAGCACCGACGACACCGACGGCTGAGGGCGCATCAAGTTTTTGGCGCCGCTGCCGGGGACGGTAGTACGATTTGGAGCCTGTTTAGATAAGTTAATTTTTAAGAGATCCTTTTGACTAGGAATCACCATCCTTATCAGAAGTTACTTTTTGCACGTAGTTTAGCGTAGTTAGGATTACCTTAGTATTAGTTTAGATTAAGTTCCCTTCTCACCCCCGTCCTTAATTCTGAAACCTTCTCCCTATGCCACCTGTTATTGACCCTTGGGAAATGTTAAATCAATGGAAACTATTAGATCAAATGCAAAGTCTTGTTAATTCAATCGAAAATAGATGTAGCATGTGCGATAATATTCACGTAGATGGAGAATGCCAAAGCCATAGTATGATGTATTCGGATAACCTAGGGTACTTAGATCCTCAAACACTGTTTCAAAATGACCCTAACACTTTCCAACCACATCCATGCCAACCTTTTCATCCCCAACCACTCGAAATCTACCCACACTCACCTCACCCTGTAAGTCTACCAAAACCCTACGAGAACCCTGACTTGAGAGATATGCCCTTAGCCTGTCTCAGCAGTAATGCTGCTTTCTCACCTCCTTCCGAATCACTTGAAGAAATGATTAGAGAACAAGAGGACATACTTAGAAGTCAAACTTATAATATGTCTAAATTCTCTACTGAACTACCAACACAAGCCCAAGAGAGTAGTGAGGAGAGTAAGAATCAAGCTGGAGCTAACTCTGGGATACAGAAAGTTGAGAGACATACACACACCACATCTAGCACACCAGATACAGACTTACATTTTCATGAGTTCGGTTTCAATATCCCTTCGACTCCCACACCAACCCAATCTTCTAAACCTACAATTTCACCTATTCCCGACCTATCAACGTCAAAGATAGACGGAGGGTTTGTTCTAGAAGAACTTTCTGAACCACTGCAACTCGAAACTTCTGGCCAGAGTGACGAGGATGACGAAGTAGAAGAAAAGATCGAGATGGAAAGCCCGAATTTCGAGATTTACATAGAAGACTTGGCTTCACATGGACTGAAGGAATACATACCGACTCTGAGTAATGAACTCATTCAAACTGATATGGTTGAACATGTCCCACAACTAGTTGTGGTTGACTGTATCCCAAAAATCTCTTTGATTGATTCACTTCCTGATCTAATCGACTCCACTAGTACCTTAGAGGAGACAAACACCCAAGTATTTGATGATAATGTTGCTACAAGATTGGAGACACTAATGGACATTGTCCCACCTCCATGCCCAGAGTACAACGTTATCATCCAACCAAAGGCTTTAGGAAGCAAGGTGGGTTTTACATCAAGAGCACCCTACAAACCATCTCTCCCTTACATAATGACGTACACGTCATGGAGTGATGAGGACCTCTTTGACCAACCCAAACGACCCAAAACTCAAGAGGTAGAAAAAGTCGAGAGCTTTGTTTTACCTCAAATAAAACAAATCACTACTTTACCATGCCTCTTCCACTGATTGGACATACCCTGACCATAGTCCACTTTAATCCCCTAGGTATGTACCAATACTTCCGCTTGTATCTACTGATGGATGCAAGGGAGCCCCCTAGATTTCCTGAGAAATAGGTTTGGAGTCAAGCTAGTGACTCGAACAAAAACAAGCGCTTCTCGGGAGGCAACCCGTGTCTAACATAGGATTATCAGTAGTAGTTAAATTAGTTTAAGTAGTGAACTAACCCCAATAAGTAGAAATGAAACCCTAAAATGAATATTCCATGTTTATGAACAAAAATGGATGGTTTGCGAAATTACTTCATTAAAAGTTAAATTTTTGTCAAACCTTAATACTTCCTACTCCCAGTCGTTTGGAATTTATTGCAACATCTATTTTTCACCATTTTCTAAAGTTCTTGTTATCCCTTTCACTCACAAAAATGGAAACCTACTAGGAGTTAGGAGACTTAGTCATTCTAAACACCCACTGACATGTTTCGAGCATTTGAGGTACTTACATATATTATTGTGAACATACATGAGATACTAATACTTAATTTGATCACATGATTTGTATGTCAATATGTGTATTATGCTCGAACTCGTTTAAAAATATGTGCTTTGGATATCTTTATACTTGGCTACCTGATTCAACTGATAATACTGGCATTTCCATGTCTGCTATTTATGTTGCGGTGAAATTATAGGCAACTAACACTTTTTGTGTGAGATTAAACTCAAAGTCATACACTGGTTTGTTTCATTTACAAAGCACTCACTTTGATAGGTTCTTCGTAAACCAGTGGATTTATGATTTGGAGGATAATCACTTGTTTGTTAGATCATGTTTATTTGATCTACTTGTAACAAACAGGGACTGACGCCTATGGATAAAGAATCTTTAAAGATAATGGAAAAATGACAAGAGGAGCTTACAGTTCATTGAGCATGAGAATCTTTGGAGCATTGCTTTGCAGGGGACAAGTGATGACACTTCTAGATATGAAGATGATTTCTAGTTGTCTAAGACTAATTCATCAAGTTGACCAACTCAATACTCATCATATGTGCCCAAAAATTCCAAGTCCTATAGCTAAACCTTGCCACATAATGGAACCCTAAACCATCATCACCATATCCACCCACATTCACCCATCCATCCACCCCTTCACACATACAATCATCACCCTCAGGGACTATTCATACAAAGGAATAGATACAGGGACAATTTGGAAACTGGAGATCTCAGTCGATAAAAGAACAACATCAGATTCATTACATCAGTAGTCAACAAAAGATCTCGGGTCATAAAGATTCATGGTCATTGGATTCAACACTTTCATATCATTAGGAGCAGTTGAGTTACAGCAGCGGCTCTTGAAGATTAGGATCTTTGTCCATTAACCTCTATCCGACATTCGGTGTTTATTGGTTAATTATGCTTATGTCCGGAGGGCGACATCACTTCATTTTCTGCAATCTATCCTTTAGTTCTTAGTTATTTTCGCAAGAAAACTAGTTGAGGTGTTAAAGAACGGCTATACTACTGGAGCTTGAGTTCAATGCATGAAGGCTGATGCCGACCAAGTTCAGAAAACATTGGAGCGGACACAGTCAACCACTCAGATCCTCAGCTCATAGTCATAGGGGAGTTCTGCGTTCCTTTATCTAGTTTATTTATCCGTTTTTGCAAGATTATATCGACCTATATCCCAAACACTAAGTGTGGGATCCTTGGAATCCACAAAATACTTAGAGATAGTTTCCATAATTAGTAGAAATTCTAAGTGTGGGATACTTCGACAAGAGGTGTTCAATACATAGATTCGAACATTAGGGATAATGTTCCTCTAAGTGTGGGATATACGGTCTGCAACCGCAAGTTTGACCTCTTGTCCGTAAAATAAACAATATTTTCATTAAAAGGCTAAAAATGAAGAAGTTTTCAAAATTTTTGATTCAAAAGCAACATTCTTTAGAACTTCTATTTTCCGGAAATATAAATTACAGAAAGAATTGAGTTTTAACAAAGAAACAAAACGGTTCTCTTAGAATAAGATACGAACGAAAAAGGCAACACATGGCTAGGCACACAGACCAAAACATTCGATTCGTGAGGTTTCAGCCCATAATTAGCATTCATCTTTAAAATGCTTCACTTTTCGTTTCATGTGTGTGCCGATGTATGCATTTGAATTAGAACTTGCTCTTGCAATACATTTCGAGATCACACCAATGAGTGCCATACGTGGCATAGGTACAACCTATCTCGATACTTTCTAAGGAATCCCAACACCCTCTTACCACCAAATATTCACTCACTCTCCACATGCACTATCCAACCAAACCTCCCTTTTGTACCTTCATCCCGAAACCACGGAAGTCATGTCTTCCAAACTTTTCATAGACACTCTCAATTTCCCAAATTTCCACAAGAAAAGCCAACACAATTTCGCAACCAATGCCAAAAGAAACCCTTCGGACCAGAAAAACATTCCTTGGTAAAACCGGCAGAAAAAGTAGAAAAATATACATGCCGACACTACTCAAGAAAGTCCAGAAAAGGAAAAATTAAAACCCAAAAAGGATTGCAACATTAAGTCTTTTTCAAATTTGAGAAATTTCAAAAGAGACTTTCTCGGAAAAATACCCAGTTTCAAGAAGATACAAGAAAAGAAAACTCAAAAAAAATACTATCCTTCTTACTCACAATAATTCCTTTTTCATCTCTCAAAACCAAAAACCCGATTCCTTTTTAAGATGTCTTGAAAGATTAGTATCGTTCTCTTCCAAAGTGATGGAGATTTGATTCTTGATCAAGCCTATGACGAGAATGCTGCATGACTGGCTATCTGAATGATTGACACTAGAAAGTAGGAAACCCTAAACACCTGAGTGATTTGAGTGACCCACTGCAAGGATTGCCTAGTCATGATTACCATCCAAGTTGCTTGAAGAAAGTATCAAATTCTATAAACCCTTAGTTTCTCATAAAAACTCTCTCAACTGGAACTTTATATTCTTTGGAAATAGTACTTCAAAAAGATATGTGTATCTAGAATCTTTCTAAAGGCCTTTTATGAATGAGTTTGCTTGAGGACAAGCAAAGTTCTAAGTGTGGGATACTTGATATCGCGTAAAAAGTCATGTTTTTACTACCGATATCTCTCTCATTCTGGAACGATTCTTGGCATTATAACTCGAATATAGCACAAATCAGTGACATTATGCCAAGATGGTCAAAACAAGGTTGCACAAGAAAAATCAAGCAAACCGGATGTAAAACGAAGATTCCACACACGTTTGAAGATTCAAGGCATAAAAATGAGATTTCAAGACTAAAGTGCCCTCCATCAACATCCATTATTTCCAAGATGTTCGTTTTCAAAATACGAATCCAACAAAAGAAGAATCAACCAAAACGGGTAAAAAATGAAGATTTCGCGCCCGCCGGAAGATCCAAATGATCCGTACGCAATATCTGGAGCTAGGGACCTCATATCAGGGACTATCCTACGTCAAAATCATCGTTTTTGAATTACGAATCCAACAAAAAAAGAATCAACTCAAACGGACGTATAACGAAGAAGATACGCGCGAATTAAGAAACGAAGCAAAAGACGACGAACGGGGCGGGTACAAGGCCCCCACCGCCGGCCACAGGCCCCCACCGCCGGCCACAGGCCCCTAGCCGCCGGTTGCAGGCCCCCAGCCGCCGGCCACCCTGTACCCGCCTCGTTTTCCCTTTTTGGCAAGTTTCCGTACCTGGTGCGCCTACTTTTCGCGTTGTACGGTACCCGGTGCGCCTACTTTTCGTGTTGTACACACCATTTTTGGAAAGCTTTCTAACATGCACCTCATGGTGCTAATGTGAGCCAAAGCTCTCCTATAAATAGAGGGCTTGAGGCTTCATTTCAACTTGCACCATATGCACCTCCTTTCTTGCATATTTCTCTTTCTCTCTTTAGAATTCTCTCTCTAGCACTACTCTTAGGAGTTAGACGAGAATTGTTCTTATAATTAGTTCTTTACTCTAGTCTCTCTCTCTAGCACTACTCTTAGGAGTTAGAGGAGAACTAGAGAGAAGATTAGGGTCTCTCTACTTTCTCTCTCTAAGTTAATTTGGGGAGAGATAAGTATGAGATTAATTATGTAATAGTTAGTAGTAGCTAGCTTATCAATGTAACGCTTTGGATTATTCGGAAGTAATATAAGCATCGTTTGGCTCGCAATAATTACGGGTAATATCTTTCTTTTCTTTTATTAATTAATTGTAATGTTCTTGTTTGATGTTTATGATTTATTAATATTAGAAAATGTCTATTTCCATAATATGCGAGTAGTTGTTTATATGTTTGCCATGATTTAGATAGTTATAATGGGATGATATTAAATATTGTGAAGTAATGTGACGGCCCCTATTCGACTGTTCTCGGATATAGTGCTGGAAACGCTTTAGGAGGAGTACAAACGTACGGAAGTCTGAGAACGACCGAAGGTAGTTATATTACGGACCAATACTTTAAATGTGCTAAATGAATTTCTATTTATAGTTTAATCATAACATTATGAACGAATGATGGCATGTTTGGCCAACCGCTTATGACCAGACTACCCCAACTTATTCCGGTAGGGTAAAACCTGTTTATGTGACTATTTATTCAATAGACCATGCCATGATACGGACATCTCTGACGACCGAGATTGGGGAATAGGATTCGAGGGTAGTTGTTAGCCGATATGTTCAGTACATTTGGGAGAACTTCCGGTGTATTGTAATTGTTTGTGTTTACTATCCATGTGACATATCTTCTACCTGATTGCGGACAACTCTACGTTAGTTAGTTGATAGGATCGTAAAAACAACTCATTCCAACATAGTCTAAATTTATAAAAAGAAACTTATATGAATGGGAATTATTATACTTTGTTCTTGTTTAAATATATGATACTAGACCTAATTTATGGAGTACCCTTTCCAGTTATCCACGTGACTGCAACCTAGATATTAGGGAGTCCGGAACCTTAATTGTGGTAAGTAGTTATTTGTGCCCATGACATGCAATAAGTAAGACATAGTGAAATCGCTCGTTGTATATATTAGATTTACATTTCTGCACTGCTTTACATTTAGTTAGTTTAGAGTGTCAACCTCACTGTCAATTACTCTCGACCGCATGTTAGACGTAAGAACCCGTGGAACTACCCTGTAAAGTACACTGTCTATTACTGAAAGGCATGGTCCTCATATGAAGCATGTTTTAAACAAACTGTGAATAATCTGGAGATGTATAACTGTTTGAAAAGGAGAGGTCTAGATCATAAATCAATGTAATTGGAGCTTAAGAAAAGTATTAACAAGGTCTAGTGAGGAAAGTCCAAATGACTTAAATACATCAATCCCCCTAGATCTTACATATTTGATTCTTTAAACATAACAAGTTAATAATTAGATACACTATTAGAAGAACGAGAGATAAGCTTAGGTGTTAAGAAAGGTCGGACCTATGAGACGATACGCTGCTTTATTCATGTACCTCGGTTAATCACCAAGATAGGTTGCTTACCTTTCAACAAGGTAAGTATTGGGAGTTTAGCGTATTGCTCCGATCAGAATCACGATAACCTAGTTCCTAGTGACATGCCAATGGGAATTTAATTGGTAGGGTTCTAGTGTTTACACCAAAGTCTGTCAATCTATTAATTTGAAAGCGTCCCCATCATAAACACAATCCCGATATTATACTATCCCAAGTCATGGTGAACCACGCCTTCCTTATCCTTAGTTGTTCCTTATATGCTAGCTAGCTCATTTTAAGTTTTATTGCTTTAGTAGTTTAAATTAGATAAAAACCAAACAAAACCAACTATCTGAACACCATCTTGAAGACTGAATTATCCAAACGAGCTCCGCTTCAAATTCGACCGTCTGGAGAGACGACCCTGATCATCCTTACCACGTACTAGTATCGGGTACTTGTACCTAGTACCAGTAGGTAGTTCGGAGGTTTAGGCCCGAGCAAAAATAAATTTTAAAACACCCTGATCGCACCCACGGTCGTTACAACATCACCGACGACACCGACGGCTGAGGGCGCATCAATAAGACAGGAACGAAATTTATCGAAAGCAAATACTACCGCAAGCAGCTCCTTTTCTGTGGTTGTACAATTCTCTTGAGCATCTGTGAGCGTTTTGCTGGCATAGTATATTGGTTGAAAGTGCTTATCCTTCCTCTGTCCTAATACAGCTCCAACTGCGAAATCACTGGCGTCGCACATGATCTCAAATGGAAGGCTCCAATCTGGGGCAATCATTATCGGTGCATTTACAAGCTGATCTTTCAGATAGTTGAAAGCTTGGAGACCTTCATCTGTAAAGGCAAACGGAGTATCTTTTTCGGGAAGATGAGTCATAGGTCGAGAGATCTTGGAGAAATCCTTGATGAAGCGACGGTAGAATCCGGCGTGACCTAGAAAACTTCGGATGGCTTTAACAGAAGTAGGTGGAGGAAGTTTTGAGATAGTTTCAACTTTAGCCTTGTCAACTTCAATTCCGTCTTTTGATATGCGGTGCCCTAAAACTATTCCTTCTTTTACCATGAAATGGCATTTTTCCCAATTCAGAACGAGGTTTGATTCTTCACATCGGGCAAGCATCCTATCCAAGTTGGAAAGACAAGTAGAGAAGGAATCTCCAAAGACTGAGAAGTCATCCATGAATACCTCCATGCATTGTTCGATCATGTCATGGAAAATTGCCACCATGCATCGCTGAAATGTAGCGGGTGCATTACATAAGCCAAATGGCATACGTCGGTAGGCGAAAGTTCCATATGGACATGTGAATGTCGTCTTTTCTTGGTCCTTTGGATCGAGAGGAATCTGAAAATAACCGGAGAATCCATCAAGAAAACAGTAGAATTCATTTCCTGATAATCTCTCCAGCATCTGATCAATGTTGGAATTAATTCATTGTTTTCGTTAGCGATAACCGTCATTCCTCCTTTCTTTAGGACAACTTGAACTGGGCTGACCCAAGGGGAATCTGAAATAGGGTAAATCAGGCCAGCGTCCAAGAGTTTGATAACTTCCTTCTTAACCACTTCTTGAATCTTCGGGTTGACTCTCCTCTGCCTTTGAATTGATGGTCTGAAGTCGTTTTCCATTAAGATCTTGTGAGTGCAATAGTTCGGACTGATACCTTGAATGTCAGAAATCTTCCAAGCAATTGCCTTCTTATGTGACTTCAAAACTTGAATAAGTTTTGCTTTCTCTTCTGGCTTCAGGTCTTTTGATATGATAACTGGTAAGTGTGAAGGTCCTTCGAGAAAAGCGTATTCAAGGTGTGAGGGTAGTTCCTTTAGCTCCAATTTGGGTGGTTCTTCTATGGAAGGTTTCATCCTTGCAATTTCGTCTCTTTTAAGCTCGTCGAACTTCGTTTGAAATTCTGAATCTTCTGCAGGGATCTCAGGACTGTCGGCTGATGCTATTTTAACCCATTCTGGTTTATCGGAGAGCTCATCTTTTCTTAGCTCGTATTTTGCTTTCGAAGAGTGAGAGACTGCATTGTCTTCAGTGATTATGGTATCGTTGTTTTCCGTGAATGCAAATCTCTGAATTTGAGCAGAAGAAGATGTGCTGAATGTGATCTCTGGATTTGATCTTTCAGATTGTAGATAAGGTGGTTTAAGCATTGACTCCATCTCTTAGAGAGTCTTCAGAATTTGGTTTTTTGTGAGAGATGAATCAGGTACTTCAGGAGTAGGGTTTCTTCTTAGGAGAGTGACAGGTGTGCCAGATCCAAGCGGAGCAGCTGTGACAGAACTGTTTGGCTGATTGCTGGATTTCTTTAAAGGAAATAGTACTTCCTTAGATGCAGTTGGTGGATCCGAGATAGCTGAGCATAGACCTCCATCTTCTTGGCAAAGTCTTCTGGTAGTGATGACCGTGTTTGGAAGAGAGTTATTGCTGCTTACTGCGAGGATCTCTTCCAGGTGTTCTTCAATTATTTCCTGCATAAAGTCTACAAGACCAAGGTCTTCTCCCATAGGTTGTTTCATTAGTTTGTCAACATTGAAGGTGACCTCCTCAGTTCCAACTCGAAGTTTTAAAGATTTTTCATTTACGTCAATGACGGCCTTGGCAGTGTTTAGGAAAGGTCTGCCAAGGATGAGTGGAACTTCGGTGTCTTCCTCAATGTCCATGACAACAAAATCCACAGGAAAGACGAATTTATCAACACGTACCATAATATCTTCAGCAATTCCACGAGGGAGTTTAACTGATCTATCGGCTAATTGGATGGTCATACGAGTTGGTAAAAGTTCGCTTAATCCTAATTTCCTATAGAGGGAATACGGCATAAGGTTTACACTAGCTCCTAAGTCGGCTAAGGCGTTACTTATTTGAACATCCTGTAGATAACAAGGTTTAGTGAAACGGCTAGTATCTCCTAGCTTTGGGGGTAGTCCTTGTTGCATGATCAAAGAGCACTCTGCATCTAAAGGCAAGTTAACTATTTGTCTAAGTTTTTCTTTATTTGATAAGAGTTCTTTAAAGAATTTGGCACAACTAGGCATCTCAACTAAAGCATCTAAAAGTTTGACATTTAAGTGTAAGCTTTTAAACATCTCTAGATATTTTCCAAACTGAGCTTCTTGTTTCTCTTTCTTAAGCCTACCAGGGAAAGGTATACGTGTAGGAACAATGACTTCTGGGGCTTTAGAAGGTGCTGGCTCAGGAGAAGTAACAGGAGTCTTAACTGGTACTGAGTCAGTGGGAGGTAAAGAAATAGAAGGTTCATTTGTTGGAATATCTATTGATTTCTCATTCTTAGTCTCTTTTCCTCCTCTAGTGACAACAAGGATATCATCATAATCATAAGATGAATGATGAATAGCTTTGCTAATCGCTTCTTCTCTTTGCTTCTCATCAACTTTTAAAAACAACCTTTTTACATTATCCTCCATGTTTTTAACTAAATCGTTTGAAATTCTAAGCAAACTATCAATTTGGTTTTGAAAATCAACAATTTGTTTATTAATATTATTTTGATTAACCATGAAGTTATTGAAAATTTCGGTGTTTAGACGAGAAGTCAAATGAGATGAAGTAGAGGGTGAAGAAAGAACTAACGATTGAGAAGAAGGTCTACCGGTTGGCCTCTGAATGAAAGATTTTGAATGATGGGTTTGATCAGAGGTTTCTCCAGTAGTGGCAAGAATGTCTTCTTTGAACCTTTGGCGTGAGAATAGCTTTTGAGGTTTCTTCTCGTGTTTGGGTTCAGAAGGTTCTTGCATGTCCTTGACAACTTTAGTGATTGATTCAATTTGAGCTTTTAAAGTGTCCAAGGCATTAGAAGTACTCCTTTCCTCCGAAGTTGATTCATCTTGCTCCAAGTCATGTTGATGCATCGTCATCGTCTCGATCAACCTCCACGCTTCGTCTGAAGTATGTAGCATAAAGTTTCCGGATGAAGCAGCATCGAGGGTTTGTTGGTGATGAGGATTCAAACTATTGTAGAATGTGCAGACCAGATTCGTTTCAGCAAACTGATGATTTGGACATCTTCCGAGCAAATTCTTAAAGCGTTCCCAAGCAGAGCTTAATGATTCATTATTCTTTTGGAGAAAGTTAGTGATTTCATTTTTAAGCTTGGTTTGTAGGGATGGAGGGAAATATTTAGCCATGAATTTGGTAGCCATCTCCTCCCATGTATGAATCGAATTGGGTTCGAGTTCATAAAACCATGTTTGTGCTCGAGAAGCTAAAGAATAGGGAAACAGGTGAAGTCGGGTAACTTCATTACTAGATCCCGTTTGTTCGAAGGAGTCGGAAAGGTTGATGAATTTATTAAGATGAGAGTTTGGATTTTCAACCGAGAGACCATGAAATTGACACTGAGATTTTATCATTTTAATGAAGTGTGGCTTAATTTCAAGGTTTTCGTCAGCAGATGATACGATTGGTCCTCCTCGTTCCTCTAGCAGTGGTTTGATTGATGAGGCGAGAGTGATACGATTCGTCATAACTTGTTGGTAGAAAGTAGAGTTTTGGAAAGGATGGGTTTAACTAATCTAAGAATGGAAAAGGAAATCTAACCTAAAGACAGGAAAAGGAACTTACGGATGATATTGATCTTCCGAAAGGATCGCTAAATAACTAAGATAACTAAAAACCTAAAACCGGTCGTTGTAGTCCCCGACAGCGGCACCAAAAACGTGATGCGTCCCGAAACAGTCGTTCGCGAAGCGGGCACAACAGTGGGGGTGTTTTAAATTTATAGAGCTGGGGAAATCCTAAGCTAATACTACTTTTAGCCCTAATTAGGTTACTAGGGTAGTAAGCGGTATGTTGACTCAGGTGTCGTTCTTACACTACAACGGGCATGGGATCTTAGGCGTTCTAATTATCTTTTGTAATCTAGCTAGGTTTTAAAATAAGGTTTGATTTGGTTTGGTTTTATAACTAATCTATTAAAATAAATGCAGAAAAGGAAAGGATGTTTGTACGGAGGCTCAGAGAACAGTGGATACGAGAGTGTTTACTATGATGCCGGTATATGCTTTGAATAAGTAGTTATGGGTATTAAAGCCACTAGTTATGATGATAAATCCGTTGAGTAACCGAAACTTAAATTAACACGAAGTATTATATCTACGGCAGTTCCTTAGCTTTTCCCACGTATTTAAACGCTATACGAAGTACTATGCCTTTTTATGGTTTTTCCTTAGCATTGATTCAAATTACCAGTTTGCTCATTGGATACCCTATATTATTAATGATGTATAATTACGATCCTATCAAATATCTAACGTAAAGGTCTCTACAATCAGATAAATAATATGTCACATGGATAGCAATTACATAGTGTCAGGTACACCGGAAGTTCTCCCAAATGTACTGATCAATTCAATCAACAGTTATTCTCTAATCCTATTCCCCAATCTCTGACAAATGTGTGTCGGTATCATGGCACGAATTGTTGAATAAACAATAATGTGAACAGGAGTTACCCTACGGAATAGGTTGGATTAACTTGTCTAACGGTCAATTGAATTGTTCATCATTAATCATATAAATCACCTTAACTATTACATGCACATCACTCTACTGTATAAATATCAACTAATATCTGAAAACCCTAATCATGCAGTTACATATGGTAATCGGAGGTTCAGTTCTAGCATGCAGCATTCCTAAGGCAACAATCAAATAAGAACATGCAATAGAAAGGCACACAGATAACTATTCCTATTTCATACCATTTCACATAACCAGATAATCGGATCATAAATATCCTGAAAGGTCTCTCAAAGATACTTAATATATGAGCTTGAATCTAACCTATCTCTAATCCTATGCTCCGTATCTCTTATGATATAGTTTCAATCTAGAGAATACAGCCATGTCGAGTTCAAATGCTTCATCATACATAGAATAGGTAGATTACGTACCACTATTAACTGGCCATGTTTTAGCAGGAAGTTTCTAACCACAGCATAAGTTGGATAGGTAAACAATTGAGATTCAATTCACAAATTCAGATACAGTTTAATATTCACACAGACAGAGTAACAGTATGTTTACAATTGGGATCATTATTTCCACAACGGATTGTGCCCACGACTTTCATAGCTTCCACGTTCCGTACTACACACATTCGTGATGATTCCGGCGCTATACAAATGAAAGCCGTATAACGTTACCTCCGTTGTTTCATAATGGGGTCATCCCAATTGCATATTAAATCATAACTACTTAAGCATAACCATTATCATAGCAAACACAGATTTGTCTAGCCTAGCATGGCATCTCTAGTAATCAATACAACGCAAACATATTATAAGCAAATCATATTTACGAAATAAAGAAAAGAGATATAAATATAACCTGAATATTTATTACAGACAAATCTTCGTGACCAAAGCCTCGGAGTGACTCCGTACAGACGCTACAACTACCGCTACGCTAACTAGCTACTCTTTCTATTTCTCCTCTAACTCCTAAGAGTAGTGCTAGAGAGAGAAAGCAGAGAGGGAGAGAGAGAGAGTGTGTGTGAGAGAGAAAGTGAAAATTCTTATGAAGAATTGGTGTGTGGAATGAGGTGAATGAGGCCACTATTTATAGGCAAGCCATGGATCCAAGAGTACAAGCACACAAGCACACGTACAAGCCAACGAAGCAAGACGGAGGTCGTGTGTGACCAAACCAAGCCATGTACGGCCCTATACAGGCCGTGTATGGCTCTGTACAGGCTGTGTACAGCCATGTATAGGCCGTGTACGGCCCTGGGGTGGCCGTGTGCTAGGCCGTGTGATTTTTCTGACTTTTCTCGCATCTTCGGAAGGCCGTATCTTCTTCGTTTCGCGTCCGTTTGACTTGATTCTTTCGCCTACGGATTCATAATTCCGTTGCGCTTCTAATAATGCCAATTTGGTAGAAATTGGATGTGTGGGGCCCGTGCGTGTCCAGAATACGTTTTGTAGCTTTCGGTTGTGCTGTATCTTGCATAACTTTTTCGTCTTTGATCCGTTTTGAGCAATCCTTATATCCACATTCTCGTAATCTCCATAGCTACAAAATAAGATAAATGTGAGGTCTTGGTATGGAGTTTACAATAGATTTAGGGTTTGGCTCAATTTGGTGCCCATTTCAGTGTATTTTCAGCCCTTTTCGTATAGTTTTGGAAAGTCCGTCAAGTTTTCACCTTTATAACAAAATATGATGAATAATGATGTTTTAAGAATGTTTTTGTTATAAAAGGCCTAAATATGGGGTCAATAATGTAGGTAAAAACGTGACTTTTTACGCTACATCAGTAACCATCAAGAATAGGTATCCCTTGCCTAGGATTGATGACTTGTTTGACCAACTCCAGGGTGCTAGTTTCTTCTCGAAGATTGATTTACGTTCTGGTTATCACCAATTGAAAGTTCGAGAAGAAGATGTGTCTAAAACAGCTTTCAGGACAAGGTATGGCCATTATGAATTCGTGGTTATGCCTTTTGGTCTGACAAATGCTCCTGCCGCTTTTATGGATCTCATGAATCGAGTGTGCCGACCTATGCTCGATAAGTTTGTAATTATATTCATAGATGATATTCTCATATATTCCAAATCTGCTGACGATCACAATGTTCATTTAAGGCAGGTATTACAAATTTTGAGAAATGAGAAACTCTATGCCAAGTTCTCCAAGTGTGAATTTTGGCTTCGTGAGGTACAATTTCTGGGTCATGTTGTTAATAACCAAGGTATTATGGTTGATCCTGCAAAGGTTGAGGCGGTGATGAAATGGGAACCTCCAACCAATGCAACAGAAGTTAGGAATTTTCTTGGTTTAGCTGGTTATTACCGACGGTTTATCCAGGATTTCTCCAAGATTGCTACTCCTCTTACAAAGCTTACTCGTAAAAATATTAAATATGAATGGAATGTTGCATCTGAGCAAGCTTTTCGTACTTCGAAATTTAAGCTTAGTCAAGCACCGGTCCTAGTACTTCCTGATGGTACTGAGGACACGATAGTTTATTGTGATGCTTCACGTATTGGGTTAGGCTGTGTTCTGATGCAGAGAGGTAAAGTGATTGCTTATGCTTCTCGACAGTTGAAGGAACACGAGAAAGGGTATCCAACTCATGATTTGGAACTAGCAGCGGTTGTTTTTGCTTTAAAAATCTGGAGGCATTATCTTTATGGTGTAAAGTGTACCATATACACTAATCACAAAAGCCTCAAATATTTCTTTGATCGGCGTGATTTAAACATGAGACAAAGACGTTGGCTTGACTTGGTAAAAAATTATGACTGTGAAATTCTTTATCATCCAAGAAAGGCTAATGTTGTAGCTGATGCTCTCAGCCGAAAAGCTATGCATCATGCTTTGATTGTCAAATCTTTTCGTATTACTATTATTCCTGAATTACTTGATCAAATTAAAGAAGTTCAACAAAATGCATGGCAAAAAGGTTTTTGGAGAGCCGAACGCATTAAGGGTCAAATTCCAAATATTGTTGGTGATTCACGTGGGATTAAAACCCGTTATGAAAGAATCTGGATTCCGAATTCTTCGGAGTTAAAGAAATTACTACTTGATGAAGCTCATAAATCTAGATATTCCATTCATCCTGGTGAAACAAAAATGTACCATGATTTGAAAGTTGATTATTGGTGGCCTGGGATGAAGCGTGAAATTGTGAAATATGTCGAACAATGTCTAACGTGTTTGCAGGTTAAAGCAGAACGTCAAAATCCGTTTGGTAAAATCCAACCATTGGACATACCTGTTTGGAAATGGGAGCACCTTACCATGGACCTTATCACTAAATTACCCAAAACTCAACGTCATCATGACACTATTTGGGTGATTATTGATCGGTTGACAAAAAGTGCTCTATTCTTGCCGATTAAGGAAACTTATACTTCTGAGGCACTTGCTGATTTATATGTTAAAGAAGTTGTGGCACGACATGGTATGCCTATCTCTATTGTCTCTGATCGAGATAGTAGATTCACTTCTAGATTTTGGAACAAGTTCCAAGAAGATATAGGTACTCGTATTCATTTAAGTACCGCATATCTTCCCCAGACTGATGGGCAGAGTGAAAGAACCATCCAGACGCTAGAAGACATGTTGAGGGCATGTGCCATTGATTTCGGTGGTAGCTGGGATACTCGCTTACCGTTAGTTGAGTTTTCTTATAATAACAGTTATCACGCGAGTATTGGCATGCCTCCTTATCAGATGTTATATGGCAGAAAATGTAGAACTCCAATATGTTGGGATGAGATTGGGCAACGAGAACTGGGCAGTACTGATATTGTCCAGAAGATGACAGAAAAGATTGATCAGGTCAGAGAACGGTTGAAAATAGCCCAAGATCGACAAAAATCTTATGCTGACAACCGAAGGCGTCCAATCAAATTCCAAGTTGGAGATTTTGTTATGTTGAAAGTATCTCCATGGAAGGGTATCATTCGGTTCAGAAAGCGGGGAAAATTGAGTCCTCGATACATTGGTCCCTTTAAAATTCTTGAAAAAGTTGGAAAGGTAGCTTATCGCCTCGAGCTGCCTAATGAACTAGCTGGAATACATTCTACGTTTCATGTATCCTATTTGAGAAAGTGTTTGGTTGATGAAGCCGCATATGTACCATTGGATGAAATTGAAATAAATGATCAGTTGAATTACGTTGAACAACCAGTGATGATTCTTGATGAAAAGATAAAGAAGCTGAGAAATAAAGAGATCAAATTGTTCAAAGTTCAATGGAAACATCGCAAGGGTTCAGAATTCACATGGGAACCCGAGGAGGAGATTCTTCGTTATTATCCAGCTATACATCAGGAATGGATTGTGAGGACACAATCCTGAATAAGTGGGGGAGAGTTGTAACGCCCCAAATTCTGTAAGTTTAAAACTTTAAAATATATTATATTAACTATTTAAGTTAGAAGGACTAACTATGTAATGTATTTTATGTTCCTAGGACTTACTATTTAATGAAATTATTAGTAGAGGGACTAATTATGACAAGTACCATAAGTTGAGGGATTAAATTGAATTATGCAGTATAAAAATACTGCTTCTATATTCTTCCAGCTTATTTCAAACACTGTAAACTTTTAAATCACATATTGAACTTTTGAGTGAGAGATTTTGAAGAAACAAAGGAGGAATTCAAGAAATTAAGGCTAGGGTTTATGAATTGAAACTTGTAATCCCTTAATCTAACTTCTCTGAGGTATTCTTAACCTTTTCTATGGATTAATTTGATGTTAGGGTTTAAGTTTGTAAACCCTAGATTATAGAAACTAATGAGTTAGTGAATTAATGATTTAAATTTATGTTTCATACACTTCTTTGAGCTAAACTATATGTTTAAATAAGGTTAATTGTAGTAAAGAACTCATAACCTTATGCTTATGAGTAATTAAAATGATTTTGATTATGTATATGATGATGGTAATTAGTAATTTATGAAAGAACAATGAGTTGATGAATGATTCCATCTAAATAGCATATTGAATGATAGTCTTTGTGTAAAGGAAATTGATGATCATGTGTAAATGGGTTTTTGAAGGATAAAGTATGTATGTAAACACTAAGGAATGATATCCTTGATGTTAAATGATGAATTTGATAAGAGATGGTAATTACCCATTTATATGATCATGTGTAAAGTGTATGAAACCAATGATGAAATTATAAGTGTTAGGAAATTAACACTTATTTGATATAATGAATAAAGTTGTATGTGAAATTGATATGTGGCTATATGATTATGTGAATTAGGTGGTAAACTTGCTCAAAGTGGTGTTACAAGTGGTTATTTGTGTGGGCTATCGCGAGGTAAGTTAATGGATGATGCTATCTTTCTTCAAGTAATGCTTGTTCCATTTACTTGGAAGGACCAGTAATGGATATGTCATTTACTTGATGAGTTATGATTATATACCGGGGTGTAGGCCCGAAGATGTTAATTTTTGCGGGAATTAGCATATGAGATTATGGATCCTTAATATACGTATGTTGTGATTTGATATTGATTATCATTGATAGCCCATTGCTTACTAAGCTATATGCTTACTCGATTATGTTTATGTGTTTTTAGGTGAGCCAAGTGGGACCCAACGAGATTCGGGCAAGAGACCCGAGGGATGCTAATGGTGGAACTTGTTGCTTTGTCGGTAACAAGTTACTTCTCTTAATCATGCTCATGATATGTTGTTATGCCCCTTTTATGAAGAAAACAAGGTTTTGACACTTGGTATTGTAAATGTAAACCTTTTGGTCAAAGTCATATATAACATGTTGAAAGTCAACGGATAGTATAGTCAATGAGCATGTTATGCTTGTTGATAGTTTTGAATGTGTAAATCTTGAATTTAAAGAATTATGATGTAAATATTATAATTATAATAGTTTTCATGGAACAATTGAGATTTTATAGTCTTAATGAGTTTTGATAGAAACATCAGCTTAGTTTGACTTAGAATAGTCAAAGGAAAGTGAATTGAGTGTTGGAATGGTGGTTATATGGGTTAAGACCCAAACGGGTCGTTAAAGTGCCCAAATGGGTCACTAATAGGTCTAGAGGTCAAAATGAGTTGTGATAATGGTATGACGAATGTTAAAGTGGCCTTAGGTTCTAAATGTAGTATTGAATGAGTGGTAAAAATGCTAGAACCTGAATGCACATGGTTTAGAACTTAGTATGTCAACGAAAATGAGTAAAAGTAGTCATTTTGGGGTCAACGGTCCAAATCATGATAAAACGCAAATTTGCGAAAAGTGGAAATTGGGGAACTTTTGTATTGTCATTATACACGCGCCTGCAAATTTTCATGGTCATTGGACTTGTCATTTTCAAGATATGCACGTTTGAAGTTCGATAAATGGTAATTAAGTGTGCAGGCTTGATTCCCGGGGAATGAGAGTCATTCCTGGGGAATCCGAAGTATGATGGTAACAGCAGGCTTCATTCCTAGGGAATGGGAGTCATTCCTAGGGAATCTCTTATAAATTCAACATTTTCTTATTTAAATCCTTATTTGATCTAGGGAATGACACAACGAGTCTAAAATGTCATATTTTAAATGTGGGACTTTACGAAATGAGTAAAAAAAATGTTCATAATTTCGGGGTGTTTCAAGAACGACCGGTACTAACTGTGAACTTACCGGAGAACGACCGGTACTAACTTTGAACTTACCGGAGAACGACCGGTACTAACTATGAACTTACCGGAGAACAACCGGTACTAATTGTGAACTCGTCGGAGAACGACCGACACTAACTTGTGAACTTACCGGAGAACGACCGGTACTAATTGTGAACTTACCGGAGAACGACCGGTACAATTTGGGAACTCGCTGGAGAACGACCAGCTACCTATCTTTAAACTATATTTTGGGCGGACATCCCACTTAAACTGTATTTTGGACAGACATCCCAACTAAACGACATTTTAAACTAGGATACAAACTTCCCTACAAACGACTTTAACATAACATTCCACTAAACTTTACTCAACTGTTATGGCAATAACCATTTGTGAACGTATTGGATTTACCAACTATACTTGTAAACTTAAAACATGTGAATTCACTCAACATTGTTGTTGATTTTTACTATGTTTTTCAGGGAATTAGCTGCACCAGTAAGCCTGCATACTTTTGGAACTAGGCAACCCATGAAGCTTTTAGGATGCCATCTGTTGGGACAACTGGATTTCTTTTGTATAACTAATATGTTTTTTGTCATATTTATGAAATTCACTTTGGTATAACTTAACTACTTTTATACTTATACGATTCGACGAATCGTAAGCTTTTGTAAACAATTAACTTTGGCATCTTAATATATGTATATGTTCTACGATAATCATAAGCTCTTATATGCATGTTTGTCCAACATTTTCGTCGGCGCCCCCACTCGATCTAATGCTTCCGCAATCATCTGATAAACTATAATTATCGAATTTGGGGGTGCGACATGGTTTATTTTTTTCATGGTAGGGATGCATTGAAGATTTGTATGTCAAAAGAATGTGATGATGGTGAGAAATCAGGGTGAATAAGGAATGCAAAGATGGTAAGAAATTTAGGTGGAGATGAATATATATACTTGAGGAAAATGTGAATAAATAGGAAATTATATACTATAATAAATACAAAATTATTAGAATATGTTAGAAGATAATAATAATTAGAATGTGTGAATCGTAAGTGGAGGCCGATTTTTTTTTATGTAAGCCGTGTATATTGATTAAATTACGTATTAATAATTATTAAATTCATTTATTCCTTCTAAATTAAATATAACATATTATTATTTAATGATTGTGTTACATGGGTAGGTAAATTCAGACGTGTCAATAGTTAATGGAGGCCGAATTTTTTGATGTAGGCCGAGCATTTTGATTAAATTACGTACTAATAATTATTAAATTTATTTATTCCTTCTAAATTTATTTAATATATAACATATTATTATTATTTAATGATAAATATATATAAATATAAAGGGGGGTTAAATATAAGTATCATCAAAATAATCTACACCATTGGATCAATATGGGAAAAACTAATCAAGGGTCAGGATTATCCCAAGCTATTCTGGTTTAAGTATATGTTATAGATATTATTACATCTAAAAGTGGGGAAATATCTGTCACACCCCCAAAACGGTAATTCGCGGTTATCAAGTGTTTAGCGGAAGCATTGGAGTAAGCGGGGGTGCTGACGTTAACATTGGACATTCATGCATCAGAGCATATGATTATTGCGGAACAAATAAATTAAGATGCCATTTAAGTAAATAGTTTGTTACAAAAAGCTACGACTCTTCAAAGCCGTATAAATAGTATTGTAAAATACAGCTAGTTGTGAAAACATAATTCAAAAGAAGATTTCATAAATATGACTAATGTATATTATTCATACGAAGGAAATCCTGATCGTCCTAAAATTTGGCATCCTAATTCGTCGTGGGTCGCCTAGTTCCATATGCATGCAGTCTCACTTGTGCGCTAATTCCCTGAAAAACATAGTTAAAAGGTCAACAAAGAATGTTGAGTGAATTCACAGGTTTTATATATAGTTGTTAAACCAAATTGTTTATAGTGGTTGACATATAGGTCAAAAGGAAATCGATTCACGATCAAGTAATAGAATTCATAATTCGTTACAAAATTGTCCAAAAGTTTCGTTGTTCATATAGTAGTCGTACAGTGACCAAATAATTGTTTAAATAGTAATCAACCCGTGACTAAATAGTTGTTAAAATAGTAGTCAACCTGTGACTAAATAGTTGTCAAAATAGTAGTCAATCGTGACTAAATAGTTGTTAAAATAGTAGTCAAACCGTGACTAAGTAGTTGTTTAAAACAAGGTAAACTTGCTTATAAGTCGGTTGTTCAAATCGTTGGACCTCGTCCATTGTAAGTTGTTGAAAATGTATTTCAAATTAGTAAATCGTAGAAGACGCGCAGGTATTCTAAAGTAAATTTCGTTATCGTGATGTAAACACATCCATTCGTATACGTGTGGAAAATCATTCCAGGGTATACATAGTATTCGTGTGGAAAACATTCTAGTGAATAAATAGTAAAGTAAACAGTTCAATATAATTAATTGTTGGCAAACATAGACGGGAATCCCTCGAAGATTAGCTAGATCTTACGATTTAAAGTACTACCTAATTCTATAACCAATACACGACTTCGTTACATTGTTGCCTCTAGGACTATGTAAATATACGCTCCGCTCTTAGTTGGAGGGATGTCATCCCGATAGTACTATCCGTATATTCCGTGTCTAGCGTCACCTAGCTAATGGTTATAGTTTGTAGCCATGAGGTCTCTATGCACTACAAAGTTGTACAACTAGGTCCGTACCAAGATTCGTGGTCATGTTTCAAAAAAAAAATAGTATGAAAATCATTTCATAAATAAGTAGTTTCAAGTACAATAGGTAAGTCGTTACGTAAGTAAGTAGTTTGCGAGTAAAGTATGAAAATCATTTCATGTGTAACAGTTTGCATAATAATATGAACGCATTCATTTACAGTGTGTATAAAAGCATGAAAGCATTTATATATAAAGTTATCGCATATAGTAGTAAAACAGTTGCTATGTTTTCCACCCCAAGTTTGAAAGTAGTAAAAACAGTAAAAATAGGGGATGTGAACTCACCTCGTGAGCTAAATACGTGAGTGCTAGCAAAGCGTATGCCCAAGTAAAGTCCCTAACGTCCTAAACGCATAAGACAGTTTGTATAAGTGGATGACTAAACGCCAAAACATGTTAATCGTTCACTCGTTGAAAGATCATTATTGTTTAAAAATTCGTACGTTCTGTTGGTGATGATTTTGTAATAATAATTCCAAAAAGATATTATCTTTATACTCGTTTCGTTGTATACTTTGAAAAAGTATATATATATATATATATATATATATATATATATATATATATATATATATATATATATATATTGTACAAGTTATATCGCATATTGTTTCGTTGTTTCGTTGTGGATATATTTATCCGAGTGTATACATAAATACATGTATGATTTGTCGTTGTGTGTGTGTATATATATATATATATATAGAGAGAGAGAGAGAGAGTTAATTGTTATGCATACAAAAATATTACTCACAAAATTTGTTGTACTCGTATTCATTTACTCTATTTATTTAGCTACTAAAAGTTAACATTTGAAATAATTTACCTCTGTAACAAATTTGAACTAAAGTACGTGATCGGGTAAAAGTACGCGATCGCGTATTGTTATCAAATGGGAGACTTCACCCAATCGGGTGTAAAAGTTTACCTAATTGCGTATATAATAAACTCACCGAATCGGGTAAATAAACTCACCCGATCATGTATTGTCTTCTTTGTATCTTTACCCAATCGCGTATTCAATCTCACCCGATCGGGTATGTTTGATTTTGTGTCTTCAACCAGTTGGGTGTATAAATTCACCCAATTGGGTATTGTTATCATTGTGTTTACAAGTTTTACGCCTCATTTCGAGCTCGTTTTTGTGAGTAAAAACTAATCGATAAAATTCAAAATTTTTACACAATGTTCCCACATATATCGGCTATTTCTAGTATTTTTTTTCGTGATTTTTAGACATCTACAATTCCTTAAATAAAATCGTGATCAAAGTGATTCCAAAAATACGTTTTTCATAACTAATGTTTACAAATCAGTTGCTAGATCAGAATCAGTGTATATTCAAGAGAAACGTTCTACACGAAAGTTGTTCCCAACAAACATACGAAGATTTTCCAAGTTGTTTCACACGTTTTTGTTACTCACACGATTTATTATGATTTTTCTAGCAACCAACCAGAATATGTCCAGAAAGCAGTTTTGGTACAAGCTAAGTTTTCTTAGTTTTTCGTTATGTTTTCGTGTATGATCTTTCAAAGTATGAACTTATAACATGTTAATGAACAAGAAAAGATTAGTGAATAGAAGGTACTCCTTACAAATCTTTAAAATGGAGAACCGAGATGTTGACGATGATGATGTTTGGTTGCTCTACTTCTTCCTTCCTTTGCAAATTTGTAGAAAACCTTGATGATGATTTTTGTGATGATGATGAAGATGATGAAAGGCTGCTGCTGCCGTGAGAATTAAAAGAGAGAAAGAGAGGAAGGTATGGAATGGAGAGAGTTATTGGTAAAGAGATTGTGTATGTGATTGTGTTGGTGTGTAAGTGTAGTCAAAAACAAGAGGGTGAGGGGGAGTATGGCCCTTGGCCGGCTTTTGGTCAAGGGTGGGTATGGTTTGTTAAAATCCTGTCTCCCAATTATTATGTTAGTTGTTTAGGTATTTTACCCGTGTTCGTTTACCCGATCGTCATACGTTTTAATACATTAAAAGTTAGTTTTGTTTTTGTTTTAATTAACGTTTGCTACACGTTAATATATTTCGAAGTATAGTTCTAAATACTTAATATTGAGTTCAAAAATATTATTTCTGACTCATTCGGTTGTCGGGTTCATTTCGCGTATTCTTGATCGTGTACGTTACGTTTTATATAAAACGTATAATAATTTTGTTTATCGTTATGCTTTATCGTTCGCATAAAATATTTCAAAGTAATAACTGCTATATAAAATAGTTTTTTGTTATTTAAAATTTTGTATCACCAACGTTCGTATATTTCTGTCGGACTCGTCCCAATAATTTCGCGCGTAATTATAACTAACTACGAAAATAGTAATACATCACGTATTAACATAGTTGGGCTTTGCCAGACTTACCTCATAAAAATAGTTTGAATTCACTTAGCAGGGAATTAGCATAAGAAATGCATGACTAAATTGTACGGAATTAAATCTAAATTTGGGGATTGTCACAATATCGTACCAAAATATTTTACTAATTAAAACAATATTTTCTTAATCCTATATATACCTTTCATTATTGAATTTATGGTCATGACAAATTCTCTCACATTCTTTCATTTTCATAGATCCACTAAAACCATGTTCATAAAATGCAAAACAACATTTAGTTGACTATCCGAAAATTATAAAAGAATTCGAAGGTATTATATGTGGATTATTGAATTTATAATCGTTTGATTTACGGAGCTGATAAATATAACAAAAAAATGATTTATACACCAAAGTCATCTTATGGTATATAAAATTTTAGCATGACAATGGGACTACTTAGAGAAGTTCTTTCTCAATCAGCTGAAACTAATAAAATTCTCCTATTTATTTTCTAATTTTATTTTATTTTATTTGTTTATTTTTTTAATAAATTTCTAGGTAAATATCCCGCAACAAATCCAGTCCATCCAAACGAACACCCCTAGGTTATTGAATGGTGATTTCATATACAAACAAATTTTAAAGAAATGTTAGCAACAACAAATCAAAGAAAGTTAATATATACAACAAAAAACGATTCACGAACCACACCGTATAACAGTTAACAGTTAGTTTTCACTTACAGTATTTTTACTTAGAGTACAAATACATCATAAGATGACTTTGGTGTATAAATCATTTTTTTGTTATATTTATCAGCTCCGTAAATCTAACTATTATATATTCAATAATCCACATATAATACCTGTAACACCCACTTTTTGGGTCTAGTAGTATTATGATATATTTTCTGACTTTAAATAATTGTTTAATATGTTAGGAAATAGTTTTGTTTGGTTTACTTGAAAATAATTGGAAAGAGGTCAAATGTCAAATTGTAACAGATAAATTATTAATTGTTTTAAATTAATAAAGTTGCAGGAAGAATAAAATAGTTGGACTCGCAAATGGTTTTCGGGTTCCAGACAGTAGGTTTAGAAGGGGACTAAAATTATAATGATACTAAGTCGGTTAGATGGGAGCCGACCTTAATATCCTTACTTTCCCATATTTTGCCTAATTCATTTCTTTCTCTTGAAAATTCACACAAGAAAGCCATAAACAAGAAATTGGAAAATCATCAATAAGACTGTGGCTTTGATTTTTGCTTCAAGTTATCATCATCCTCATCTTGTTCATCATCTAATCGTAAGTTATTGTTTTGTTCTATTAAGTTATAAACATGAATTTTGTTTAAAATTATAGGGTTTATGACTTATAGATGAAATTGAGATTGAAATCATGTTGTTGATATTATTTGGTGATATAAGATGTTTGTTGATGATGATTGAAGTATAGGACTAATTATAGAACATGAGTTTGATGATTTGTGTTATGAAATTCAGATTGGGGTTTGAACAGGTTGCAGAATCGCTGGTGAAGGGTCAGTACCCGACGGGTACTCCCCTTACCCGGCTGGTAAGCCCCATGAAATCGGGTAACTGGCTGGTAATCTTCTTAGCCGGCAGGTACTTATGTATAATTTTGACCAGAAAGTGGCCTTAAACCGAGTACTCGGTGCGTACACCTGGTACCCGGTGGGTACTTGTAACACCTGGTCAAAAAGTCAACTTGCGCGTCTAATTTAAACTTTTTATAATTGTATTATTATATACAATTATAACTCAGCGAACGAAAACTTTACATTTTATATAATGAATAGTGATTATGTAATAATCACAAATAAAACCATTTGAAGTCACATTAGATTTTAAATTGAATAAAACTATTTTTAATTTAATTAATTACTAATCGAAAGAACGGAAATATAAATCTAAAAATATTAAATTTATATATATTATTCGGGTACAAAATACGGGTATTTTACACTGCAAAATAGGAACGAAGTGGGGGAAACTCCTCCCCACCCCTTTTGGATCAGCCACCTAACCCCCCCAAACCCCTCCCTCATTCTTTCATTTCTTTCATTTCATTTCACACACCTCACCTAAAACTATCTCTAAAAATTTTACCCAATTTCGGATCTTCAAATCGACCCACGAAAATTTACATTTTCGGAATCACCAACAAGAGAGGAGCAACATTAACAAAGGCCACACCTTCGTTTTCTTCCTCGTTTGGCCTCGATTCGCAATTGTAAGAAATTTCTAAATCTTTAGATCTAATCATTTTGGGGTAATGTTTGTGTGTAATAATGCTTACACAACTTAGTTATAACCTAAACAACAAAGAAAACATGATTTTACAGCTTGAAAATACGTTAGATTTGCGATTTTGATCGGAAAAACGCGACAGCCGCGAGTTTCTGGGCTGGTGTTCATCCATGCGACACAACGCTTGTGTCGCATGTTGTGTCGCGTAATTCCATTTGTGTCGTATCTTATGTCGCATAAACTACCCATGCGACACAACGCTTGTGTCGTACTCTATGTCGCACCTTGTATCGTATTTCCATACGACACAACCCTTATGTCGCTATTGATTTAGCATCGCAAGCTTTTGCGACACAACCACTGTGTCGCAGAGCTCTTGTGTCGCACTCCATGCGACACAACCCTTGTGTCGCATGACACGTTTTTGTGTCGCATGTTATGTCGCAGAAAACAGAAAGTTTAAAAACTCACATTTCCACTAAGTGTCGAGACCCTAAATTTTATCACTTGATTTCACCCAATTTCAAGTCCAGATGCGTTTTTCCTTAAAGCAATATAGTAGAAATAAAAATTTTCCAAGCTGACCTGGTAGCTCGACCCCAGCCAGGGGCTCTGCCCCTTGGACCCCGCCAGGGGCTGCCGCCCCTTGGACCCCGCTAACCAGGGGCGCTGCCCCCGGACCCCCGTACACCATTCCCAGACTTCAACAACAAATGCATACATGAACAACTCGCTTAGACAAACTGATTTGTCTCATACTTATATAACCTCACGTGTTTAGGACACTAGAAGGTTACCATTCGGACGTCGCGCGTATCATCGTATCGCTAACAACTCACAGGTGAGTTTCATAGCCCCACTCTTTCAACTGTTTTTACTGTTTTCGGGGTGAAACACATGCTCAATAACTGCTTTTGAATTATATAAATAATCTTTTATAATTCACAATTATCTTTATTACTGCATGTAATACGAAATGTGTAATACTTAGGAATTACACCCTTAACATTGTTTTAGAACAATACCAGTGCCCAACCTAGATAGGTTGCAGTTACACCCTGTTAGATTATTGGAAAACGAATACCAACGCATAACTGATGTAGTTATCACAATCTTTTTGCTATATTGTCACGGGACAATATCATTGAATACATTAGAACTAGTTAGTTCTACTTACACTAGACAACATTTATACTGTTACTAGTTTTAGTTATTCTTTAGGAACTAAAACTGTCGATACTCCCCGTTATAACTAGAACGGGAACTTGACTTAGGTGAACATTTCCCTGAGACTCCGATACATATACTTGCTAGGCTTTAGGCTAGGAGTATACAATATTATCATACATTAGTACAGATTCCGCATATCAATACAACTCAACTGGTGACGACTCTGGCTCAGGATGTAATCCAACCAGGGATGGTCCCCCGGCTCAGGATGTAATCCAACCGTGTGGGGGTGTCACCTGATGAATATCTACATACAATTATATGATCTACTCAGTCGGGCAGTCGTGGTACTGCTGACTTAAACATTATTTGCAAAAACAACGCCAGAATGGCACTCTCATATTTTCACTCATGACTAGCTATCATGACGATGCCACGGTAAAGTGGGCACAAAACGATGCCACGGTATTGCAGTGGGCACAAGTACGATATCGCGGTAAAGCGATACACTCGATGTGGCACGGGCTTATGCGCCGTGATCCGCACTTACCTACAATCAATGGATCAGCGAGTTATACTCGGGGTTCACAAGAAGAACGGGTCGGTGGAGTTTCCACGCGAGGCCGTTAGCTTACTTCCATCAGATGGTTGCTGCTTGCACCATATTTCACATAATCAATATAGATCTGCGGATCTACAATCAGATGGTTGCTGCTTGCATCATAATTCACAAAATCCAACATAGTTCTGCGGAACTACAATTATTTGTTATATTACTACGCAGCCATACAAGTACTCAATGGTTATAAGGCATGTATTGCCTCACGTTATAGACACAACTACTACCTGATAGGTATTCAAGGCATGGATTGCCAAACATATATATGTACTTAGGTACATGACTCGAACACTTAGATATGAGATACCTCGATTTGACGTGTACACATTTGGTGCTGCAAAACTTCAAAATAAAACGTATCAAGATGACTGAAATTGAAACTACTTTTCAAAACTTACAGGGTTTTATTATATCATGATTTCAACTAACAAACCTATGAACTCACCAGCTTTATAGCTGACCTGTTTTAGCATGTGTTCTCAGGTGCCCAGCAGGATTAGGATTTCTACAAGATTATGCTAGCTCGAGTCGCATGATTTCAAACATTTGGGACAACTCTGCATTTACTTTTATATTCTCAAATTATGTATTTGAAATTTCTATTAAACTTATAACGTTGTAAACGTTCTATTTGGTAAATGTATAATTATTTCCAAACGTCTCATTTAGAGTCGTTCATTATGTATCTTATGCTGTGATATTTGATTTGGTAACACCCGACCCGATCGCTTCCGCAACCCGAATTTGAGGGTGTCACAGTACTACTATTAGCCGGCGGGTACTTCCTGTTGATATGTGATATATGATTTTAAATTACAAGTGAGGGATAATAGGTTTGAGATAAAGTAATATATAAACTATACATTATTGAATGATTAGTTTGTCATCATTAAATCATGGTTAGATATGTTACATAACTATGTTATGATGATAACTTGTCAGATATTATGGTCGGTAATTACAACTTAATGGTTTTAGTTGATATTACATTCTGAGATAAGTTATATACTTATAAATGAAATGATATAAGTATGAATTACCATTCGATTATTATTTACCATGTTGATATGGTATATTGTGTAGCTGAATAGTATATTGAAATATGTTATATAATTATAACATAAGTTCATTGTTATTAATGAGTTACTGACTCGTTATTCTGTTTTATTCTCAGATTTGAAAAGACTCAGTGATATTAGACTACTGAGTTGACGACTGAGGTATCGGTGAGTGGATCTGTACCCTCAGTGTGATTTAGTTGTAACAGATTTGGTTACAACGGGTAACCGTAGAATTTACTGTTGATAGACTGTTAGTCTAACCTGATACATGTGATTATGTGCTACATGGCCTTTGGGCATATGTGATGCTAAAGAGGTCAACAATGGTTAGGCTTGGTTGCTATTATTTGGCCGACGGAGGGTTCCTTGTACATATCGTTAATGGGAACCTTAGTCGTGTGAGAGAATAGTAACAGGCTATCGGTAAACCGCTGTATTGGCCTGCAGCTCAGTGGGGTTTATAAGTGTTGCTTGAGGGCCACCCGGGCTTCAGGGCGCCTCAAGGACCACCGATCCTCTTTGATATCTGTGTGTTTACAATTATTTGTTGTATACAGATTTTGTTATGCTAAGTTGTGCTGTTGGCTATAGTTTCATTCGCTTAACTTCGTGTTAATCCCCCACATTAATTCTTGCATGTTATTATTGATAATTGATAACGGGTTAGGCAAGAAGCTGTTGACTAGATGGAATGTTTGACGACCAGGGTTTACTCTGATATTTGATTTGTATAAATCAGTGTATTTTTTGGAATTATATAACACCCAGATGTTATGTTTCAAATTTACAGGGTTAAAACCTATTTGTATATGATTTAAAACGGTTTGACTTTATGACTTTAAATATATAATAGGTAATGTATGTTTTAGACTTATGCTTCCGATGTAAAATACATTTAAATAATGTTATGAAAGATGGGGTGTTATAATACCTTCGAATTCTTTTATAATTTTCGGATAGTCCACAAAATGTTGTTTTGCATTTTATGAACATGATTTTGGTGGATCTATGAAGTGAAAGAATGTGAGAGAATTTGTAATGACCATAAATTCAATAATGAATGGTATATATAGGATTAAGAAAATATGGTTTTAATTAGTAAAATATTTTGGTACGATTTCCCCCCACTTTTAGATGTAATAATAAAATAATAAAAATAAATAATAATAATAATAATAAATAATAATAATAATAATAATAATAATAATAATAATAATATAGGATCTAATCCAATCCATTTGGATTTTGGTTTCCAACATGTGAAACCGAATCCATCCAAACAAGATCAAAATTAATATTTTCAATATGAAAACTCACGTCAAAATATATTTAATGTATTGAATCATAAATTTAACACAACAAATAAATAACTCTTTTAATTAAAAAAACTAAATTTGACAAACTCAAATTTTGAAATCCGCGTTGTCGCGGACCCTTCACCTAGTATACAATTATAATGATGTTCTTCAAAAAATTATCATCTTTACCACTCTAAAACTTTTATTACGGATTAATATAAAAAATAACATTTATGTTCGAACATTCTAAAATAAACAAGGGTGTGGATTAGGAGGGCATGAAGAATGGAGAGAGGAAGTATTTTACAATTTTGATAAAGTTTTGGATCTGCCCGGAAAAAACTCTAAAAATTGTCCAAAAAATTTTTTAATAAGAAAACTTGTTATAATGCAAGATTCAGTCACAAATACTAAATAATGTAAGATGCAGTAATAAATACTAATGATGCAGTTACAAATATACAGGATGTAGTAAACAAGTAAAACTAATTTTTAAATTCAAATATAAAATCAAGATTTATAACAACATAAAAATATGCTAAAAAATATAAGATGCATTAACAATATACAAGATACGGTAAATAAGTACTAGTAGTTTTTTATTTTAACACACAAAATGCTAAAAAAATATAAGATGCAGTAACAAAAACACATGATGTAGAAAACAAGTAATACTAATTTTATAAATTCAAAAATAAAATAAAATCTTACAAACACATAAAAATTCTAAAAATACATAAGATGCAGTAAATAAGTATTAGAACAAATATACATTAATTGAACGTAAGATACAGTAGAAAAAATGCATGATGCAGTTGATTTTTTTCCAAATTTAAAAAGTAGATATACTTTTCAGATCTACTTTTTAGATCTAGATCTACGAATTTCCAGATCTGTTTCCTTTTAGATCTAAGTGTTTTTATAAAGTGGTGGTGACGTAAGTGGTGGTGACGGTGGAGCGGCGATGGAGGATGGAGAAACGGTCACGGTTGGTTACGTCCGGTGGACGCCGGTTCACCGAATGGTGGTGGTTCGTATCTCAAGTTTCCGGCCACAAATCCGTTGTCGTTTTCTCCGCCTCTTTTCTCCGGTCAAGATGATGGTGACGGTGGTGTTGATGGTTGAACGGCGGTGACGAAATTGGTAGATGGTGGTGGTGGTAGTAGTGTGTGAAATGAGAGAGTTTGTGTGTATTTTTGTGAGGAGAGAGAGGTGGGGCCGCCCTAATTGACCATTTTCTTGTTAACCTTGTTAAAATTGCAAGTTAGTCCCTCTGTTCAAAAACAATTGCAAAGTAGACTTTCGTGACGCGGCATGATCTATACCCTTGATAGATTGAATGGATGGTGGATTTTTTTGTATACTCGTTGCCCTCCCTAAAGGGCATTCCCTCCTGATCGGGAATCAAATAACAATGTAAAAAATTAAGGAAAACTTTAAGCATGTAGTATATTTTTAAGAAATTCAAACAACTTCCCTGAAATTGGTGATGGATATATGAAGAGGCAATGCCGCTGAGCCCAATACTGCCTTTTAAAAAAAATAACCAATTTAATGTACCACCATTTTATGGATTAAATTAATGGGAAATGCTAACGACAGCCCTTAGGGCTGTCAATAAGATAGATATAATACATTTATTGAACTTAAAGTTTCTTTATTTATCCAAAATTATAATTAATACATCTATGATTTGCATTAAATTCATTGAAACTTTCCTTTTATTGGTGATGTATTAATTGAAATTTTTGATTATAAAGAAAACTTTAAGTTCAATAAATGCATTATATTTGTTTTATTGACAGCCCTAAGGGCTGTCATTAGCATTTCCCTAAATTAATTCTTATCTACTACGTTTCGGCAAAATCCAAAATTTAATCAGCTTATATAGTTTCAAGAGTAGGGTTCAAATGAGTACACTCATTTTGTGTGAGAATGAAGGAATGAAGGTGAGCCATTGGATCTAGCAAATCAAGGGCCCAGATTAATACCCTATTTTTTATTTTTAAAAAATAATTTTAAAACAGATTTTGGGCGGAGGGGTAGGATGGTAATTTTACCATCTAATTAATTAATTCTTTCTCTCATTTTATCTCAAAAAACACTTTCAGATGCTGAAATCACGCTATCTCTCCCAATCACCCTCTCCTCTGCAATTGAACTTCCTAACCCTAGAAATCGAAATCCGTTCGATTAATCATCAAATCGGTGTCGGTTTTTGATTAAATCATCGTTTCCTTCATCTATATTGTTCTATTAATCTTTTTAACGGTATAGTTTTCACCGAAATCCGCTTTTGTGAAACCCTAATTCTCGAACAATTGTTAAAATTCATCATCCATGCCGATTTATTAGTACAATGGACTTCGTGACGAGATTATTGTAGGAACAACATCAACAAATCTGATTGCTGCTAGGCCTCTTCGTTCCATTCCATTACGTAAGTTATTTCGAAGTTTTATGTTTTAGCTTTTAGTGTTAAATATGTTATATTTCATTTTTATTTTGTTTTGATCTTGTATTACAGTCTGTTATATGTGTTATGTGTTTTTGTTTGAATTTAGGGTTTAGTAACACATGTGTTAGTTACGTTTGGTTTGTATTTTACTGTCAGGTGATACAAGTGTAGCAAGTTTGTTTTGTTGTGAAGTTACACAAGTGTTAATCCTTTATGTTAATGTGGATAGTGGTAGTTTAGTTTCTGTAGGTTTTGATATTGATGTAAATAGTAGTAGTTACACATGTGTTACTACCATAGTTTATAGTTGTAGATGTTTTTTTAAAGATTACTTTATGTATTTTTTTGGTAGTATGATGTTTATATTGTTGTTTATATAGAATGTGTATATGTGATATTAGGTGGTATACACTTACATTGATATATATGTCATTGTTTTTTCTGTTTTTAGTTGTTGATTTTTTGTTACTTTTTGTAATTTGTGTTTTGAAGTGTACAAACACAAGATGTGCATATTATATCATTTATATGAATTTTTTTTAGGTGACATATGTCTTTTGAAATTAAAGAAGTTGGAGAGGGCTGTGTTGATGAATCTGAAGTGGGAAATAAAGGCAAACCATTGTGATTGTGGTGTGTTTGCAATGATGCATATAGAGCAGTATTGTGGTGAGGTTTCTTCAAAGTTTGATTGTGGACTTGCTGAGGAAGGTAGTGTGCAAAACATGCAACTTCTGCATTTGAGTATAAAGTATGCTGCAAAGATGTTGATGCACGAGCAGAACATTCACAAAGAACGTGTTCACTCGTATGTTGATCATTTCATGCAGAAGTTAAAGATGCCATTAAAACCCAGCAGAAGGAGGCCGCAAAAGAACTGAAAAGGATACCACGGATACTGTTTTAAAAAAGTGATGTTTAGATGATGTAATGAAGTACATATTGGTCATGACAGTGTTTGATCTTATTTTTTTGAAATCGGGTGTGTTCACTATGATGCACTCAAGTAATTTTGTTGATAACAGTATGAGTATGGATCATCTTTTTTTGGTAAATCGGTGTGTTCGCTACGATGTACTAAAATACATTTGTTCATAATAGTATGTTTTATGTTTTTTTTATAAATCGTTGTATGTTGGCTTTTTTTCATTATTTGATGTTCTTACTTCTGCTGTATGTTACAGAACACATGTGTTACCTGTCCTTAACACATGTGTTACCTGTCACTAAGACATGTGTTACCTGTCGCTAACGCTTGTGTTACCTGTCGCTACTACATGTGTTACCTGTCACTAACGCTTGTGTTATCTGTCGCTTGCACTTGTGTTACAGAACCATAAAACTTGTGTTAACTATCACTAACACTTGTGTTACAGAACCATAAAACTTGTGTTTTAGACCACCAACACATATTTTCACATGTTTAAAAGTAACGTATCATTGATAGTCATAGTAACACGTATAGTACTAAAGATAAAGAATTACATGTGTTATACGTCTTAGCATACGTGTAACCATTCACTAACACATGTGGTACTTATCAAGTAACACATGTGGTACTAAACACGTAAAACATGTGGCTCCAAACAAGTAAAAAATAAAACATTACAAACAAGTAGTTGACATGTGTCATGGGTTAATATATGTCTTAGAAGCAAGTAAAACATTTTTTACAAGCATTCAAATAGATAAGTAACATATAAAGCATTAAACAAATATTAAGTAACATATGTGTTAGTAAACAACAAACTAACACATGTGTTATCAACTATAAGCATATGTGTTAGAAACCAGTAACACACATCTTCTCTAAAAATAAGCAGTATCAAAATAGTATGTAAAAAATAGTATTCAATAAGCAGTATCAAAAGTGTAATTGAAATGTAAACCAACATTAAATGTTATCAACTTTATATCATCTAGTAACACATGTGATACTAAACATGTATCACATGTGCTAGTTAATACAAAAACCATCACTGTCCATTTTCGTTAGCCTGCTCTTCTGCTATCTTCCTCGCCTCTGCTTCCGCTTTCTCCCTCTCTTTCGCTTCTGCTTTCGCCTTTGCCTATGCCTTCTTTTCTGTCACACGTCCGACTGTTATGGCCTCTTTCTTTTTCTCCACACTTTTCACATTTATTTATCCTCTTTGCAGCAGTTTTTATTGGTTTTTCCTTTGAGCTCATCAAATTCTTGTCTCTCCTGCATCATTTGTACCTTAATACATCTGGATTATGAATTTCACATACATCCGGTTTCTTAATCCGGTGCAGTTGTTCAATTACCTCATTCTTGCTTTGAGGTTGAGTCTCGGATGTGGAAGCTTCAAAATCCATCTTCATCTTCATCAACTTCGTCACAAAATCAGCCACCTTTTCTTGATTATTTCCTATTAGCTGCAAACAATCCTCAAAGCTGGAAGCTGCCTCGCTTGAGAGTTGGTCACACTCGGTTGCAATTCGTTTTCATTTACGAACTTCAATGGGAATCAGATTCTTGGTTCATCTTCTTAAAATGTATCGGCTTGGTATCTCCTCAATGTTACGGTTTTTGAACACGCAAAAAATGTGCCTACATAAGAATACACGCCTAGTAAAATTCTTGCAGTTACACTCCACTGAGCCATCCTTTAACACGTAAAGCACTTTAATTCAAATAAATCAAAAGAGAGGGAGTAGTTAGTATCACATGTTCCATATAATCATGTTGAACTTTTCTTGAACTCAGTATCATCAGGTACATCATTACGAATCTGCGATCACAGATACATTTAGTAACACGTGTGTTAGCATGCAGTAACACATGTGTTAGTATACACTAACACATGTGTTAGCATACAATAACACATGTGTTATGACACAGTAACACATGGGTTATGACACAAGATACATTCTGACACATGGGTTATGACAAATACATTCAGTAACACATGTGTTATCATGCATTAACACATGTGTTAGCATGCGGTAACACATGTGTTATGACATAGTAACACATGGTTTATGAAACAAGATACATTTGAGCACATGTGACAAATACATTCAGTAACACATGTGTTAGCATTCAGTAACACATGTGTTATCATGTAGTAAGACATGTGTTAGCATACAGTAACACATGTGTTAGCATACAGTAACACATGTGTTATGACACAGTAACACATGGTTTATGACACAAGATACATTATAACACAAGTGACAAATACATTCAGTAACACATGTGTTAGCATTTAGTAACACATGTGTTATCATGCAGTAAGATATGTGTTAGCATACAATAACACATGTGTTAGCATACAGTAACATATGTGTTAGTAATAACTATAAATATTGTTAAATGAGTTGGAAGAAAGATAAAAGAACTCATTACCTGTAGCATTTACTTGAATCTGTTGCTCCACATCGTTTGTCTTACATTCTTCTAGTACCGCCATTTTAGTGTTCTACACCAAAAAGGTTTTAGGATTATTAAGTATCACATGTGTTAGTGAATAGAAATTCATGAGCTGTAAGTTATTTTTGCAGATGTTTTTGATGATTAATAACATCTCAGTAGAAACACGCGAATTAACACATATCATACCACACTAGTTTTGTTGCGATTCAATTGAACATCACTATCACATGTGTTAGTACTAAATTCATGATCGCCGTACAATTGCGCGGGTTTTTTCACGAATCGAATGAAATCTGATTAATGAATCAGTATAAATCAGTTTACAATTGCATTTTCGTTAATCAAATCTTAAAAACCAAAACATAATAACCTGGAAATCGCATACGTTCGCGCAAAACACGATCGATGGAACTCGCACTACTAAAACCTAATTGAATCGTAACGAATCTGCAGAGATCAATTGTTCCTTGTTTAAATTGATGTATTTGAGTCGAATTAATGTAATATGTATCTTCGATTTGATGTTTTTTGCGATCGATTTGATTGATTTTGAAAACCTCTGTGATTTACGTATGTACGTGGTTTGTATGTATCACCCTGTACGTATCATCTGTATCTGTATGTATATGTGTAGTAATAATAAATATAATATTTGTTTTTTTCTTTTTAATTTTCTATTTTGATAAATTGAATTAAATAGAATGTATAATTACTAAATTGTCCCTCCACCCCTAAATAAAATGGAGCATTCTGATTGGTTCCCCTATTCTCACACAAAATGCCATTCTCATTTGAACCTCACCCATAGTTTCAAATCAAAACTTAAAACTTAAAAACCTCAAAATCAAAACTTAAATATGTGTTGGGGGCAAACACACAAAAGTAAAAATCTTTTCCGCAAACTCGTAAACCTCCCGCCGGCTTCAAAAGCCCTCCATGGCCGTCGATCAATTTTGACTTACTACCAATAAATCAATAGGAGTGTATTTTTAATTTCCTCACATTTATCGATCGGCTGAAGCTGCGGCGGTGGTGTCGCCGGAAATTCTATATGGGGTTGCGGAAAATGGAGTGGGCGGGTAAAGCAAATCACTTGGGAGGGTTACCAAGAAAGGCAGTGATAACGGCCGTCGGAGCATTTGCTAAATCCGTCGCAATGTTTCTAAATTCAACTTCCGTTGATAACGCCGATACCCTTCTTAATCTCGTCAGATCTCGACCTCCCGGCGTTCCTCTAATCACCGTCAGCAATCATATGTCAACGTTAGTCACTCTTCACTTAATTCAATCACTTAATTTTATGTTTTTTTTTAATAATGAAATTAGGCTTTCTATTTAATTTAATCAACGAGTATTAACTATCTGGTGACGTGTCAGTGAAGTTTTTTATATTTTACTATAATCATGAATAAATTACAGGTTGGATGATCCAGTTATGTGGGGATTCAAAGGTTTTCCAACATGTAATGCAGGCCTGCAACGATGGGTACTTGCTGCTGAAGACATATGCTTCAAAAATTCGGTGCTTTCGTATTTTTTCCGCCTTGGTACGTGACTAGCTATCTGTTTATTTGCTACATTTCTTTTCATTATGTTGAATATCGAATTTGTTACACTTTTGCCTGTTTACCTTTGAATGGTAATGTCTGCGTATACGAGAACTTAATAATACTTGGGGCTTTTAGTTTCAAACTTCAAAGTGTATGAAAGTTTACACGTTTTAATATTGTGTGTGTTCAACTTTGAAATTCCTTATTGTATGTATAGAACCTAACAGGAAAAGTCTTTTTATGTACCAAAAAACAAACCAAGGAAAAAAATTAAAAATACAAAGATAAGTTTTCAAAACGTAAATACATACATTTGGAGAATTTGAAGTTGGACACACACAATATTACGTCTAAAGTTTCATATACTCCGAAACAATAAATCCTAACACTATATTACTAATAACTAAAGCTGTGAAATGATACATTATATTCCAGTTAGTTCTACAAAATGTTAGAGAGGATGACTGACATGAATGGACCAAAATTAGTAGCTCTTGATTAGGACTTCGTAGGGCCGTAGGGGGTAAATCCATGAAACAGGACATGATACGTACAGTATGTTATTGTGTATGTACGTTTATCATCTTCAATAGAAGACCTTCTACAGCTCCCTCTTGACATATTGGCATTCATAGGATGTTGTCCTGTTAAATTATGCATCTGTTTCTAATTGGTTTGCCTATGTATTCTTGCATAACCTTCGACTATCTTGTATGTTTTAGGAGGATGCAAGTAGGTGCATTGTATTTAGTAGTAGTAATTCCTTTGAAATTGAAATCACAAATAACTTATTTTAATTCATGTGTCAATAACCAACTTCTCATAAAAAAGTAGCTATAAATGAATGGAAATTTGTTATTTGGCTCTTACTGCTAATATACATGAAAAAGGAATGTGGAATAATTTCAGAATTGTTTAAAGAAAATATAGGTTTTCCTGCTCCATTTACCCGCACTTGTCTACATACGCCTATTCCTTGTACTGCATCGCAATTGGAATCGCAAGAAGAGGAAGTGATGAAAACAAATGTAGATGTATTTATTGTTTTGCTCTAACATTATGAGCTTTAGGCAATTAGGAAATTTTGTTTATCTATATGTCACTAAACTATCTTATGCACTTGAATTGTAAACTTTGACCTGAAAGAATAGTACATATTATCTCAAACCACAACAATTGCGGTTGGATAGGTGTATTTCTCTGATCCAAATGTATTCACATTTTATTTCTAATACCTTTGTATTTTTATAACCCAATTGATACAAATCAGTGCTATCAATGCTAGGGATAAATTACATATGGTGGGTCAACTGAATGAATATATATTGTATTTTATGTTTACTAGTTGAATATGGCTTGAATGCACATCTTTGCATTTGATTCTATTGCAAAAATGCATAATGTCCTTGAGTTATAGTTCTTAGAAAGAAACTTTGTTGGATGCGGAAGTTATCATTTATTATTGCTGTGATTCATCATTCATGATCCTTACAGTTGCTTTGAAGTACACACATCTGTCTGCTATATCTGTATCCTGTGACATGTAAGTAAATCTTGCTCCACTTTTGATGATGTAAAAATCTGCAGGGAAATGCATTCCAATTACCAGGGGTGGTGGAATCTATCAAGAACACATGACAGAAGCTCTTGATCGGTTGAGTAATGGTGAATGGGTACTTCCTCTATGTTTCTGTAATTATTTTCCAATTCTTTTGAACTCCGTTACATTATGCTTAGGTATATTTTTATTTTCTTTCCCTATTATCAATTACTGTTTCTTCGCAATATACTTTCATTTACCCACAAAAAAGGGAAACGAGAAATAGGTTTGTTCCCACTACTTATTATTCAATCTTATGTAGAAAGAAATATTTTTGTTCCCCATGCCCTCAGAATCTGAGTAAATCAACAACCAAAACTTGCCATTATCATTTGGTAAATTATTAGGAGAGTTTCATTAATGACTTCTCTGATTATTATCTTATTGATTGGACAGCTACATACATTTCCTCAAGGAAAAGTCTACCAAGAGGATGAGCCCATTAGGCGATTGAAGTGGGGAACTGCCAGTCTCATTGCCCGTGCCCCTGTAACCCCAATAGTTTTGCCTATTATCCATAATGGTCTTGAAAAGGTAATTTTCTATATATCTGCTCTGTTTCTGTAGGTTAATGGAAGCATATTACTAAAAAAATAGTAATACACATACCACAAAATGTTTGATACGACTTTAATTGGTTTGAGATTTGAATCGTTTGATTTTCTTTTTTAGCTAAGTTCTGAACTTATTCTTTTTATCAATAAATTATCACCAAAGTTAACCCTTTTAACGTGGTGAATGGATTGAGCATGGTCCCCCAAGATATAACCGACAAAACATTGTTTTTCAGTGTTATAAAGTTTTATATCACGACCACTCTTTCCTTCACCAAGTGAGAAACATTACTCAACTGAACGCTAATAAGTTCTTGAACAGGTGATGCCCGAAAAATATATTTTTGACAGGCGACCTCTTGTACCACTATGGAACAAGGACATAAAGATAATCATTGGTGAGCCAATAGAGTTTGACATAGACAAGTTGAAGCAAACGGCTCTATCAACTTCTAGAAATTTATCTTCTTCTTCCCCTAACGAGGGCTGGCCTTCATTTGGGCTATTAGATGAGGCTGCACAAAGATGTCTCTACATAGACATATCAGAACGTATACAAATTATCATGGAGAGCTTAAGAGTTGTTGCTAAGAAGCCATAGGTATAAAATCTTTTATTCTTTATGCCTTTGGATCCCATTTTTGTTGTGTCTATTTATTAAAACGTGCATCCTGTAATAGGAATATATTGATCTGTTCATCGAAACAGTAAATGTTTATTACAATTAGGATAAAGGGAATTCGTTAGTTTTTATTGTTGTAGCTATTCAATAAACAAATGTGCATGACCCGTTTGATGATTATAAGGATTGGGGTCAGTTAGAATTTTGTTAACACACTTTGTTGAATTTTCTGATCTGACAAATCCATTTGTTACGATGAAAAGCATATATGCATAATCTGAGCAGATTTGTAAAATGGACAAGTCTTGGAACCTCATTATTGACTTTTGTGCATGATTTATCTGACGGTAATTTCTGAACGCTTTTTAGCATATACAGTATGTTGTTAAACTGTTTATTATTAGCCAAAGAGTATTAAGTGAGGTATGTTTTGGTCCATTTACCATGTTCATCTTCGTTTGTTGTTAAATTAGCTAGGCGGTGAGTACTCGGACCTTGTAGCGAGTACTCGGTCTCGGTGGTGAATACTCAGATTGACTTTTTTTACATTTGGGTTATAAGTTTAAAAATTATCTGTTCAAGTATAGACTTGAGAGTCCTCGGACCACCTCTGAGACTCTTTACTTGTGACACCCGGTCAAAATAACTCAAAATTAGCTCCTAATTTAAACTTTTAAAACACGTAATTACATACGTGTCAATACTCAAGTACACAAGTATTATATATATATATATGTATATATATAAACCGAAACGATTAATTAATAATCACAAATACACGAACCTAACAAAACGTAGAAACCCAAAATAAAATTTGGTGAAAAACATTTTTAAACAAAGTATTATTATTGAGTATAATAACTACGTACTCCGTTTGAAATTTAAATATATTTTAGATACAGAAAACTATCCGTACATTTTAAGTAAAACAAAGATATATTTTTATACCTCCATAAAAGTATTTTTATAAAATACTTTGATTGAAAACGTATACGATTACATTTTTAGAAAATTATCATTTTAAAAGATTACACTATTTAACGATCGGGTACGCGAACACGGGTCGGAAAACACCCACCTACCTCAATAATTGAGGCCGGTTATAATACCCGACCTCAATTATTTTCACACACACGCACCCATTTTTGTTGATCTCTCTCTCGGCCCTCACTCCCTCTCGGTTTCAATTTTTACAACAACAACAACAACAACAACAATCATCAACATCATAATCACCATCTTCTTTTTCGTTTTGATCATCATCATCATCCGATTTCATCATCAACAACACCTCACGGTTTCGTTTTCAAATTTGTAAGGATCATTTACCTTTTACTCTTAAAGTTATGTTTATAATACATTATATAGCATGTATTAGCTTTGTATTAGGTTGTTGTTTGCGAAAATAGGATTTAAAACTGGGTTTGAATGTTTTCTGCTCGAACAGACTCGAACCAGACCCGTGAATCCGGCGGATTCAAGGGAATCCGGCGGATTCCTGCCCAAACCCAATGAATACGGCGTATTCCCCACACCTTGAGCCCAATACGGCGTATTCGGGTGAATACGGCGTATTCCCCAAACTTTGAGTCCAATCCGGCGGATTCGGGTGAATCCGGCGGATTCCCTTCGAAACCATTGAATACGACGTATTCAACCCAATACGGCGTATTCCCCTCAAAATCATTGAATCCGGCGGATTCATTTGAATCCGGCGGATTCCCCTGTTATATTTCATGATCCAACGGATCAATAAACTAGCCCTGCGAATTCTAGCTAAAACAGAACAAATAAATTTTCGAAAACGTCGACGATTTAACAACTTAAAACAGGGTAGCTTCTCGATGAAAATTTTATTGTAACGGATTTGATTCAAATTCGCTCGGTCATTCAAAAACAACCCAATGGTCAAGGCTAAGTACCTTAGCCTAGTCAGTTTTAGGCCATCCGGAGTCGTCTAGGGGTCGAAAATGGCATATTTCAGTTTTCGGATTTGTGCCAAATTTTGTAAATTATGAAATTAGGTGTAACGGATATAATAAACTTGAGTAACAACTAAACTTATACGATACAACTTATATGCGAAACACGTGTCTTTTATAAGCACAACAAATCATGTATAATAATAATAGTTTGAAATTATTATTACAAACCGTCACCACAAGCCGTACATTTTACAAAACTTCAAACGTAAATACGAGGCGAATACTTTGGACTCAATTAATCAAACAAACAACTATAAGAGCTATTAATTAAAGCATTCACTTACACTTACACAATCTCGCGTGTTTAGGACACTAGGAGGTTACGTTGGTTCACGCGCACACTTTAGGATTGCTTGCTCTACAGGTGAGTCTCACTGCCCCTTTTTACTGTTTTCACTTTGGGGAAGGTGCATCACTTGTTTACTGAATATATTGTTTACAAAATATATTTGTTACTGCTATTGCTTGTTTACTGTGTGTAATTGTTTACTAAAATTTCTTGAAATACTAATACAAGTACAAAATGTATTATTTTACCGACTTTAATACAAATACAAAATGTATTATTTTACAACTATAATACAAGTACAAAATGTATTATTTTACTGATTTGAATACAAGTACAAAATGTATTATTTTACCGACTTTAATCCAAATACAAAATGTATTGATTACCGACGTATTGCCTTACTGAACTGCATGAGTTTCTATTTAATCCAATGAAGTCCTCTGAATTATAGTCGTCAGTTATACAATAAGCGCGAATTTTAGTATATGGATCCATATGGGACTGACAATCCCCGCCTAGGGTGGTAGCTCCACCACGAACTGCACTAGTATAAACAGGCGTTTCTTATTCGTTTTATATGAATGTTTTTGGATTAGCATTCACGGGGGCAAAATTACTGACGTGTTAAGCTTCGACTATAATGGCTCATGGCATGGCAATTGATTTACCGACTACACCGACTTTACTATGTTTGTGAAATACTTGGTTACTGACTCATTACTATCGTACAATTATACTTTACTGTTTTACTATTGTGAATGAATTACTTATTGATTTACTCAAACTGTTTACTACTGTACATACAAACCTGTGAGATTCACCAACCTTTTGGTTGACCTTTTTAGTGATGTATTCTCAGGTACTCAGCAACAGTAGGATGGCCCGCAGGGTACGCTAGGCTAGTACGAGTCGCATGCATAACCACTTGAAGATTTTATTGGCATTATCTTTTGTACCTTGATTATGTGTTTAAAATCTTTTGAATAACTTTGCGAACTCGCTAATTGTAACACCCGCCAAATTAGGACTAGTAATTAGTGCCTAATCAGATGTTAATACATGTAATTAGTTCTGTGTTAGGCTAATTAATGTATCGAATTATATATATTGTTGAATATATACGAAAATGCGATTTGATTAAATCGTACGCAACTTAAATCGAATGTATTTCGATTCAATTTAATACGGACGTTGGTGACAAATTTTATTAAATAACGCTTTTAAGTCAAAAATATTATTTTGATAATATTTTGTATTCAATTCGTATCGTACAAACCGAACTTACACAATTTAAAACAATAAAATGCGTAAACTAAATAAACAAACTAACTTACATCTTATAACACAAATATAAATTGATTTGTAAAATATTTAAACAATATATCGCGTAATAAATCGTATTTTAAAACTTATAATCAAAATGTAAATAATTATTTAACGTTTAAACGACGGAGCAAACGAACACCACGCGGAACGCGGGGCGAGAAACTGAAAAGTGGGGATAACCCCACCTCCCACTCCTTTTCTTTCTCATTCTTCTATCAATTCTCTCTCTCTTCTCTTATTTCCTCCAAAATCACCAAATCACCAAAAACTCACAAAACCGCAAAATAACGTCACGAAACGCAACCGAATCACCAATATTTTTAGAGATTCACGACCACCTCGCAACGATCTACATTTCTACCTTTCCGGATTTTCATTTCGGCAAACTGTAAGTTTCCGACAAAATCCCGAAATCTCTTGATTCGTAGTATTTTTCATTTGTGGTTGTTTTTATAACTAGTATATGTCCATTACAATGTATGGAACACGATTTCATAGCTTAAAAACGAGTTTAAAACGGATTTTTCGCCGGAAAAACGTTAACAGCCGGACTTTCTGGGCTGGTGTTCATCCATGCGACACAAGCATTGTGTCGCATGTTGTGTCGTATTTTGGCTTTAGTGTCGCATAAAATCCCTTGTGTCGTACCTTATGTCGTACCAAAGATTTAGTGTCGCAAGTCTTGCGACACAACCACTATGTCGCATACCCCATACGACACAATCACTATGTCGCTGTTGAATCAGCATCTCGCATCTATGCGACACAACCCTTGTGTCGTATAGACATTGTGTCGCATTTTCTATGCGACACAACCCTTGTGTCGCATAACATCTTTAGTGTCGCATATTGTGTCGCAAAACACAGAAAACTCAGATTTTTACTAAGTGTCGAGACCTAAAATTTATCACTCGATTTTACCCGAATTCAGATCCCAGATGCGTTTTTCGTCAAAGCAATATAGTAGAAATAAAAATTTTCCAAGCTGACCTGGCAGCTCGACCCCAGCCAGGGGCTCTGCCCCTTGGACCCCGCCAGGGGCTGCCGCCCCTTGGACCCCGCTACCAGGGGCGCTGCCCCCGGACCCCCGTACTTAGATTCCGTAACGGCTTCTAAAACACAATCGAAACACATTTTTCAAAGTAAAACGCCACGAAATCACAATAATAATAGTTGAGATTATTATTACAAATCCATCACCAACGGGCCGTACATGTTTTCAAACACTTAACAAATCAACCAAATCGTAGTAATTTGGACATATATATAGTTGTGTAACAACTACAAGGGTGATCTTTTGAGATACCCAATCATGATTATAACCATCGCGTGTCGTGGACACCCTCAGGTTACAAGTCTTTGGACTTCATATTCGGCTAATCAACTTACGTTTGTGTAAACGCATTCAGACTCAGGTGAGTCTCATAGCCCCTCTTTTACTGTTTTACTCAGGGGTGTGATATATTGCTCAACTTTTAACATGTGAACGCAAGTACCAACTTTTCATATACTACATGAGTTTTTCGAAACTAATCATTTAAAGTCCTCCGTCAGCATAGTTGTTAATACGTTGTAGCGTGAATATTAGTATATGGTACCATATAGGATTGACCCTCCTCGTCCGGGTTAGCAAGCACTAACCGGGTAAACGGACGTACTAATATTTGGGAAGACGAATGTTGATTAGGCATTCGTGGAGGCACCTCGCCCGGAATTCTCTATAGGGGACCCGGCCCTCGAGTTAAGCTCAACTATGTGCTCATGGCTGTATACACGATGATTATCATTTAATTGCTGGATGCAATTCATTCTTTAATTGCTGGATGCAATTCATTATTTAATTGCTGGATGCAATTCATTATTTAAATCTTGCGGTTCATACGATATTACTTGATTTCAAACCTGTGAGCTCACCAGCTTTATAGCTGACCTTTTAGCATATATCGCAGGTACCCAGCAGTAGGATGTTTCTGCTTCAGGATTTAGCTCGAGTCAGCATACAGACGATTGAGATTTTCTTGCATTAGTATATTTTGTACAAGTACTTATGTACTGAAATCTCATTTTATTTAACTCGAGCTATGTAAAGCTTTAAATGTTGTAAACATTTCAGTTATCAATATATTTTGTTAAAACGACGCATATAGAGTCGTTTGCTATTTATCTTTGTGCTTTGTTATTGATTAGTAACACCCAAATCAAGCTTCCGCAAATCATTAAATTTGGGGGTGTTACAGATTGGTATCAGAGCCTAAGGTTATAGTGAACTAGGTTGCATTTAGTGAGCCTAGACTATGACCATTAGGCAGTATTCCTTATTAGGTATGACTGGTTCAGGGATTACAGCATACGAGTTTAATTTAACATAGCCTGATCAACTATGTACAATTAAGCAAAGATGATGTAAGATCTGAAAGTAGTTATGGCTGAACAGGATACAATAGAAGACTCTGACCTCGAGAGAACCGAGACTCAAACATGTTTATGCTAGACACTCAATAGGCTATATTATATAGGAGCTATATGAATATAGGCCTCAATCTTACTAACGCTTTGTCTCAGAAATGGCAAACATCCCATCAAATTCATCTCGTTCTCCATCCGGGTCGCAGAACCCAAGGGTAGCAAGGAGGAACAACAGGTTGCCTCGAGCTGGCCCGTATCCCACTCACATCGCCTTACCGGCTTTAACTGCTAGGGTAAATCAACACGAGCAGCGACTTCGCACCATGGATGTCGTGTTGCAGGAAACAAATGAAAACTGGCGACTTACGTCTCTTGAACGCATAGAACAGGTCTCCGACGACCTTGAAACCACAAACAACAACATGGATGTCCTTCGCAACCAAATTATAGAAATAAGGGTGGAAAATGCCCTTCTACAACGAAGGATGGAAGAATGTGAGCAACGCTCACATGAAGCAGAAGAGTATGCGCGCGGACTAACACAACGACTTGCGCTAGCAGAAGATAACGCCCGACAAGCTAGCAGACTTGCTAACACTGTTGACCGTCTTGTCACGATGATGGAACAAATTAATCTACGTTAAGACTAGTGTAGTCTTTGTCTTGTAATCTATCCTGTAATCTAGTAACTATCTACGCGCTACTCTATAATTCAGTCGGATGTAACAATTCCCGACATCTTTTGTAACACATCTGTAGGATGTAACATTTGAACTCGTATTAGCTATCGAATATTTCTTGTTGTTCAACTCATATTAATTGCCATAATTCTTTTTCATATTGATGTTATGTATTACCACCTTCATACATGTACATCTGAAATAAATACAATTTTCTCACAAAATCTCATGTATCTTCATTTCTTTTATTGAAGAATCATGCCGCCAAAGACACGACCTTACACAGATGCTCAGATCACGTCACTCATAACCCAGGCTGTTACTGAAGCCTTGGCTTGGAATACCCCACCCAACTCCACAAGAAACAGCGATACCGCTGGAACCTCTGCCGTCAAACCTTGTTCTTACAAGGACTTTCAAAGCTGCAAACCCTCGGGCTTCAAGGGTTCTAAAGGAGCCATCGGACTGATCAGATGGTACGAGAAAATGGAAACTGTTTTCCGTGTCAGTAAATGCGCGGAGAACGACAAAGTAAACTTGGCCACCTGCTCTCTTGAAGATGATGCCCACTCTTGGTGGAATTCATATACCCAATCAGTGGGTGCTGACATTGCCTACCAACTCTCTTGGGAGGACTTGAAAGCAAAACTCACTGCCAAATACTGCTCAATTTCCAAACTCCAAAAACTAGACGAGGAGTTCTGGAACCTAAAGGTTCAGGGTGGTGATATCGACGGTTATACCACCAGGTTTCAGCAACTCGCCGCCCTCCGCCCAGCTATGGTGAGCACAGAACCTGACAAAATCAGGAAGTACATCCTTGGCCTTCCTGAACCTGTTCGGGGACATGTTGCCTCTTCCAACCAAACCACCATTGACGGTGCAATCTCATTGGCCCAAGACCTGATGTCTATGAGCCAAGATTCTGAACCACCCACTTCATCCTCCCAAAACAACAAACGAAAGTGGTCTGACTACCACAACAACCACTCCAACCAACAAAACAAGAAACCCGACACCATCAAAGCCTACAACACCACCACTGACATCACACGGGGCTACACTGGGAGCAAACCCTATTGTCCCAAGTGCAGTCGCCACCACGAAGGTTCCTGTGGTCCTTTCTGCAACAATTGCAAGAGGTACAGCCACCTCACAAAAGATTGCCGCTCTCCCGCCAACAACAATTCCAACAACAACACCAGACCACCCAAAGTATGCTTTGAGTGTGGGAAACCTGGGCATTTCAGAGATTCGTGCCCAAAACTGAAGAGCAACAACAACAACACCCGCAACAACAGCAACAACAACAACAACACTCGCAGCAGAGCTTTCGTCATCAAATCTGGGGACGCCCGCCAAGACCCGAATGTGGTCTCGGGTATGTTCCTCCTCAACAACTTAAATGCTTCTGTTCTATTTGATACTGGTGCTGATAGAAGCTTTATCTCCGATGATTTTTGCCCATTACTTGACATCACTCCTGTTGCCTTAGATGTTAAGTACACTGTAGAGCTAGCAAATGGAAAACTTGTAGAAACCACCAGTGTGATACCGAATTGCACTTTAAACCTAGCTGACGAAACCTTTTCGATTGACCTTATACCCATTGAAATCGGAAGTTTCGACGTCATTATTGGAATGGACTGGTTGTCCAAACATCGAGCTGAAATCGTTTGTCACGATAAAATCGTCCGTATCCCACTCGCCGTTGGTGGAACCTTGATCATACAGGGGGAGACCGGTGGGACTGGACTCAATATCATCTCGTGCTTAAAAACCCGAAAATTTCTGAGAAAGGGTTACCCCTCAATACTTGCACACATCACGGAGAAGAAGTCGGAGGAGAAGCGACTTGAGGATGTGCCGATTGTTAGAGACTTTCCCGAAGTCTTTCCAGAAGAACTGCCTGGTTTACCTCCATCTAGACAGGTCGAGTTCTCAATTGATCTCGTGCCGGGTGCCGCACCGGTGGCCCGCGCACCATACCGTTTAGCCCCATCCGAACTTCAGGAGTTGTCCTCTCAGTTACAGGAACTTCTGGATCGAGGATTCATTAGACCGAGTTCTTCACCTTGGGGAGCTCCGGTCTTATTTGTTAAGAAGAAGGACGGTTCTTTCCGAATGTGCATCGACTACCGAGAATTGAACAAATTGACCGTCAAAAACCGATACCCACTTCCTCGCATTGATGATCTATTCGACCAACTTCAGGGTTCAAGTTTCTACTCAAAAATCGACCTGCGATCAGGTTATCATCAGTTACGAGTTCGCGACGCCGATATTCCAAAAACTGCTTTCAGAACTCGTTACGGGCACTACGAATTCCAAGTGATGCCCTTTGGTCTAACCAACGCACCGGCTGTATTCATGGACCTCATGAACCGGGTGTGCAAACCTTACCTCGACAAGTTTGTCATTGTCTTTATCGATGACATACTCATTTACTCGCGCAACGAGCAAGAACATGCGCAACACCTCAAAACCATCCTTGAACTACTTAGACACGAGGAGCTTTATGCTAAATTCTCTAAGTGTGAGTTCTGGATCCAAACTGTTCAATTTCTTGGTCACGTGATCGACAGTCAGGGAATTCACGTTGACCCATCAAAGATCGAGGCAATCAAAGACTGGCAAGCACCCACCTCTGCAACTGAAGTACGTCAATTCTTGGGTCTTGCTGGGTACTATCGGCGATTTATCGAAAATTTCTCTAAAATAGCTCAACCACTTACGGTACTGACTCAGAAGGACAAAAGGTTCGATTGGACCGAAAAACAAGAGTCAGCGTTCCAACTTTTGAAACAAAAGCTTTGCAGTGCTCCGATTCTATCCTTACCCGAAGGCACCGATGACTTCGTGGTATACTGCGATGCTTCCCATCAAGGTCTCGGTTGTGTGTTGATGCAACGAGACAAGGTCATTGCTTATGCCTCACGACAGCTAAAAATTCACGAAAAGAACTACACCACTCATGATCTCGAACTTGGAGCTATCGTTTTTGCTCTCAAAATCTGGAGACATTATCTCTACGGCACTAAGTGCACCATTTTTACCGATCATAAAAGTCTCCAACATATCTTCGATCAGAAGGATCTCAATATGAGGCAACGTCGATGGGTCGAGTTGCTTACCGATTACGATTGCGAGATCAAGTACCATCCAGGGAAGGCTAATGTTGTAGCCGATGCCCTCAGTCGAAAGGAACGATCAAAACCCCTTCGAGTCCGAGCCCTCAGTATGACCATTCATAACGATCTTACCATTCAAATTCATACCGCTCAGATCGAAGCCCTGAAACCGGAAAACATCAAACATGAAGCCTTGCGGGGCATTGACAAACAATTTGAAATCAAATCTAACGGGATTAGGTATTTCTCAAACCGAATCTGGTTGCCTAGTTTTGGGAACTTAAGAGACTTGGTGATGGACGAGGCTCACAAGTCTAAATATTCTATTCATCCGGGATCCGATAAGATGTACCACGGTATCAAGGAATTTTATTGGTGGCCCAACATGAAAGCCGAAATCGCCACTTATGTCAGCAAGTGTCTTACTTGCTCGAAAGTCAAAACCGAACATCAGAAACCACCTGGTTTACTCCAACAACCTGTAATCCCTGAATGGAAATGGGATCAAATTGCCATGGACTTCATAACCAAACTACCCAAGCCGTCGAGCGGTTGCGATACCATTTGGGTGATCGTCGATCGTCTCACCAAATCTGCTCATTTCCTGGCAATCAAAGAAAACGATAAAATGGAACGCCTTACACAAATCTACATCAAGGAAATCGTTTCTCATCACGGTGTTCCAGTCTCAATCATCTCTGACAGAGATGCCCGTTTCACTTCTCACTTTTGGCAATCACTTCAGAAAGCTATGGGTACCCGTCTCGATATGAGTACCGCGTATCATCCTCAAACCGATGGCCAAAGTGAACGAACCATTCAAACACTGGAAGACATGCTACGAGCCTGCGCAGTTGATTTCGGTACAAACTGGGAAAGACATCTACCGTTGTGCGAATTTTCGTACAATAACAGTTATCACGCCAGCATTAGGGCTGCACCTTTTGAGGCACTGTACGGTCGTAAGTGCCGATCACCGATCTGTTGGACTGAGGTGGGAGATAGTCAACTCACTGGTCCTGAACTCATTCACGCCACCACTGAGAAAATAGTGGAAATCCAAAACCGACTCAAAGCCGCACGTGATCGTCAGAAAAGTTATGCTGACGTGAGACGCAAACCACTCGAGTTCCAAGTTGGGGATCGAGTACTCTTAAAAGTATCGCCTTGGAAAGGCGTCATCCGTTTTGGCAAACGCGGGAAGTTGAATCCCAGGTACATTGGGCCTTTTGAGATCCTCGAACGGATTGGCCCCGTAGCTTATCGATTGCAGCTGCCATCCGAACTCAGCAGCGTGCACCCTACTTTTCATGTTTCGAATTTGAAGAAGTGTCTGTCTGATGAGACACTTATCATTCCATTAGATGAAATTCGTGTTGACGATAAACATCATTTTGTTGAGGAACCCGCTGAAATTATGGACCGTGAGGTCAAACAACTGAAACAAAGTCGTATTCCCATCGTCAAGGTCAGATGGAATTCGCGGCGTGGTCCGGAATTCACCTGGGAACGGGAAGACCAAATGCGACTCAAATATCCTCAACTATTCACTGATTCTACATCAATCACGACTTCGAGCTAAATTTCGGGACGAAATTCTTCTAACAGGGGGAGAATGTAACACCCGCCAAATTAGGACTAGTAATTAGTGCCTAATCAGATGTTAATACATGTAATTAGTTCTGTGTTAGGCTAATTAATGTATCGAATTATATATATTGTTGAATATATACGAAAATGCGATTTGATTAAATCGTACGCAACTTAAATCGAATGTATTTCGATTCAATTTAATACGGACATTGGTGACAAATTTTATTAAATAACGCTTTTAAGTCAAAAATATTATTTTGATAATATTTTGTATTCAATTCGTATCGTACAAACCGAACTTACACAATTTAAAACAATAAAATGCGTAAACTAAATAAACAAACTAACTTACATCTTATAACACAAATATAAATTGATTTGTAAAATATTTAAACAATATATCGCGTAATAAATCGTATTTTAAAACTTATAATCAAAATGTAAATAATTATTTAACGTTTAAACGACGGAGCAAACGAACACCACGCGGAACGCGGGGCGAGAAACTGAAAAGTGGGGATAACCCCACCTCCCACTCCTTTTCTTTCTCATTCTTCTATCAATTCTCTCTCTCTTCTCTTATTTCCTCCAAAATCACCAAATCACCAAAAACTCACAAAACCGCAAAATAACGTCACGAAACGCAACCGAATCACCAATATTTTTAGAGATTCACGACCACCTCGCAACGATCTACATTTCTACCTTTCCGGATTTTCATTTCGGCAAACTGTAAGTTTCCGACAAAATCCCGAAATCTCTTGATTCGTAGTATTTTTCATTTGTGGTTGTTTTTATAACTAGTATATGTCCATTACAATGTATGGAACACGATTTCATAGCTTAAAAACGAGTTTAAAACGGATTTTTCGCCGGAAAAACGTTAACAGCCGGACTTTCTGGGCTGGTGTTCATCCATGCGACACAAGCATTGTGTCGCATGTTGTGTCGTATTTTGGCTTTAGTGTCGCATAAAATCCCTTGTGTCGTACCTTATGTCGTACCAAAGATTTAGTGTCGCAAGTCTTGCGACACAACCACTATGTCGCATACCCCATACGACACAATCACTATGTCGCTGTTGAATCAGCATCTCGCATCTATGCGACACAACCCTTGTGTCGTATAGACATTGTGTCGCATTTTCTATGCGACACAACCCTTGTGTCGCATAACATCTTTAGTGTCGCATATTGTGTCGCAAAACACAGAAAACTCAGATTTTTACTAAGTGTCGAGACCTAAAATTTATCACTCGATTTTACCCGAATTCAGATCCCAGATGCGTTTTTCGTCAAAGCAATATAGTAGAAATAAAAATTTTCCAAGCTGACCTGGCAGCTCGACCCCAGCCAGGGGCTCTGCCCCTTGGACCCCGCCAGGGGCTGCCGCCCCTTGGACCCCGCTACCAGGGGCGCTGCCCCCGGACCCCCGTACTTAGATTCCGTAACGGCTTCTAAAACACAATCGAAACACATTTTTCAAAGTAAAACGCCACGAAATCACAATAATAATAGTTGAGATTATTATTACAAATCCATCACCAACGGGCCGTACATGTTTTCAAACACTTAACAAATCAACCAAATCGTAGTAATTTGGACATATATATAGTTGTGTAACAACTACAAGGGTGATCTTTTGAGATACCCAATCATGATTATAACCATCGCGTGTCGTGGACACCCTCAGGTTACAAGTCTTTGGACTTCATATTCGGCTAATCAACTTACGTTTGTGTAAACGCATTCAGACTCAGGTGAGTCTCATAGCCCCTCTTTTACTGTTTTACTCAGGGGTGTGATATATTGCTCAACTTTTAACATGTGAACGCAAGTACCAACTTTTCATATACTACATGAGTTTTTCGAAACTAATCATTTAAAGTCCTCCGTCAGCATAGTTGTTAATACGTTGTAGCGTGAATATTAGTATATGGTACCATATAGGATTGACCCTCCTCGTCCGGGTTAGCAAGCACTAACCGGGTAAACGGACGTACTAATATTTGGGAAGACGAATGTTGATTAGGCATTCGTGGAGGCACCTCGCCCGGAATTCTCTATAGGGGACCCGGCCCTCGAGTTAAGCTCAACTATGTGCTCATGGCTGTATACACGATGATTATCATTTAATTGCTGGATGCAATTCATTCTTTAATTGCTGGATGCAATTCATTATTTAATTGCTGGATGCAATTCATTATTTAAATCTTGCGGTTCATACGATATTACTTGATTTCAAACCTGTGAGCTCACCAGCTTTATAGCTGACCTTTTAGCATATATCGCAGGTACCCAGCAGTAGGATGTTTCTGCTTCAGGATTTAGCTCGAGTCAGCATACAGACGATTGAGATTTTCTTGCATTAGTATATTTTGTACAAGTACTTATGTACTGAAATCTCATTTTATTTAACTCGAGCTATGTAAAGCTTTAAATGTTGTAAACATTTCAGTTATCAATATATTTTGTTAAAACGACGCATATAGAGTCGTTTGCTATTTATCTTTGTGCTTTGTTATTGATTAGTAACACCCAAATCAAGCTTCCGCAAATCATTAAATTTGGGGGTGTTACAGATTGGTATCAGAGCCTAAGGTTATAGTGAACTAGGTTGCATTTAGTGAGCCTAGACTATGACCATTAGGCAGTATTCCTTATTAGGTATGACTGGTTCAGGGATTACAGCATACGAGTTTAATTTAACATAGCCTGATCAACTATGTACAATTAAGCAAAGATGATGTAAGATCTGAAAGTAGTTATGGCTGAACAGGATACAATAGAAGACTCTGACCTCGAGAGAACCGAGACTCAAACATGTTTATGCTAGACACTCAATAGGCTATATTATATAGGAGCTATATGAATATAGGCCTCAATCTTACTAACGCTTTGTCTCAGAAATGGCAAACATCCCATCAAATTCATCTCGTTCTCCATCCGGGTCGCAGAACCCAAGGGTAGCAAGGAGGAACAACAGGTTGCCTCGAGCTGGCCCGTATCCCACTCACATCGCCTTACCGGCTTTAACTGCTAGGGTAAATCAACACGAGCAGCGACTTCGCACCATGGATGTCGTGTTGCAGGAAACAAATGAAAACTGGCGACTTACGTCTCTTGAACGCATAGAACAGGTCTCCGACGACCTTGAAACCACAAACAACAACATGGATGTCCTTCGCAACCAAATTATAGAAATAAGGGTGGAAAATGCCCTTCTACAACGAAGGATGGAAGAATGTGAGCAACGCTCACATGAAGCAGAAGAGTATGCGCGCGGACTAACACAACGACTTGCGCTAGCAGAAGATAACGCCCGACAAGCTAGCAGACTTGCTAACACTGTTGACCGTCTTGTCACGATGATGGAACAAATTAATCTACGTTAAGACTAGTGTAGTCTTTGTCTTGTAATCTATCCTGTAATCTAGTAACTATCTACGCGCTACTCTATAATTCAGTCGGATGTAACAATTCCCGACATCTTTTGTAACACATCTGTAGGATGTAACCTTTGAACTCGTATTAGCTATCGAATATTTCTTGTTGTTCAACTCATATTAATTGCCATAATTCTTTTTCATATTGATGTTATGTATTACCACCTTCATACATGTACATCTGAAATAAATACAATTTTCTCACAAAATCTCATGTATCTTCATTTCTTTTATTGAAGAATCATGCCGCCAAAGACACGACCTTACACAGATGCTCAGATCACGTCACTCATAACCCAGGCTGTTACTGAAGCCTTGGCTTGGAATACCCCACCCAACTCCACAAGAAACAGCGATACCGCTGGAACCTCTGCCGTCAAACCTTGTTCTTACAAGGACTTTCAAAGCTGCAAACCCTCGGGCTTCAAGGGTTCTGAAGGAGCCATCGGACTGATCAGATGGTACGAGAAAATGGAAACTGTTTTCCGTGTCAGTAAATGCGCGGAGAACGACAAAGTAAACTTGGCCACCTGCTCTCTTGAAGATGATGCCCACTCTTGGTGGAATTCATATACCCAATCAGTGGGTGCTGACATTGCCTACCAACTCTCTTGGGAGGACTTGAAAGCAAAACTCACTGCCAAATACTGCTCAATTTCCAAACTCCAAAAACTAGACGAGGAGTTCTGGAACCTAAAGGTTCAGGGTGGTGATATCGACGGTTATACCACCAGGTTTCAGCAACTCGCCGCCCTCCGCCCAGCTATGGTGAGCACAGAACCTGACAAAATCAGGAAGTACATCCTTGGCCTTCCTGAACCTGTTCGGGGACATGTTGCCTCTTCCAACCAAACCACCATTGACGGTGCAATCTCATTGGCCCAAGACCTGATGTCTATGAGCCAAGATTCTGAACCACCCACTTCATCCTCCCAAAACAACAAACGAAAGTGGTCTGACTACCACAACAACCACTCCAACCAACAAAACAAGAAACCCGACACCATCAAAGCCTACAACACCACCACTGACATCACACGGGGCTACACTGGGAGCAAACCCTATTGTCCCAAGTGCAGTCGCCACCACGAAGGTTCCTGTGGTCCTTTCTGCAACAATTGCAAGAGGTACAGCCACCTCACAAAAGATTGCCGCTCTCCCGCCAACAACAATTCCAACAACAACACCAGACCACCCAAAGTATGCTTTGAGTGTGGGAAACCTGGGCATTTCAGAGATTCGTGCCCAAAACTGAAGAGCAACAACAACAACACCCGCAACAACAGCAACAACAACAACAACACTCGCAGCAGAGCTTTCGTCATCAAATCTGGGGACGCCCGCCAAGACCCGAATGTGGTCTCGGGTATGTTCCTCCTCAACAACTTAAATGCTTCTGTTCTATTTGATACTGGTGCTGATAGAAGCTTTATCTCCGATGATTTTTGCCCATTACTTGACATCACTCCTGTTGCCTTAGATGTTAAGTACACTGTAGAGCTAGCAAATGGAAAACTTGTAGAAACCACCAGTGTGATACCGAATTGCACTTTAAACCTAGCTGACGAAACCTTTTCGATTGACCTTATACCCATTGAAATCGGAAGTTTCGACGTCATTATTGGAATGGACTGGTTGTCCAAACATCGAGCTGAAATCGTTTGTCACGATAAAATTGTCCGTATCCCACTCGCCGTTGGTGGAACCTTGATCATACAGGGGGAGACCGGTGGGACTGGACTCAATATCATCTCGTGCTTAAAAACCCGAAAATTTCTGAGAAAGGGTTACCCCTCAATACTTGCACACATCACGGAGAAGAAGTCGGAGGAGAAGCGACTTGAGGATGTGCCGATTGTTAGAGACTTTCCCGAAGTCTTTCCAGAAGAACTGCCTGGTTTACCTCCATCTAGACAGGTCGAGTTCTCAATTGATCTCGTGCCGGGTGCCGCACCGGTGGCCCGCGCACCATACCGTTTAGCCCCATCCGAACTTCAGGAGTTGTCCTCTCAGTTACAGGAACTTCTGGATCGAGGATTCATTAGACCGAGTTCTTCACCTTGGGGAGCTCCGGTCTTATTTGTTAAGAAGAAGGACGGTTCTTTCCGAATGTGCATCGACTACCGAGAATTGAACAAATTGACCGTCAAAAACCGATACCCACTTCCTCGCATTGATGATCTATTCGACCAACTTCAGGGTTCAAGTTTCTACTCAAAAATCGACCTGCGATCAGGTTATCATCAGTTACGAGTTCGCGACGCCGATATTCCAAAAACTGCTTTCAGAACTCGTTACGGGCACTACGAATTCCAAGTGATGCCCTTTGGTCTAACCAACGCACCGGCTGTATTCATGGACCTCATGAACCGGGTGTGCAAACCTTACCTCGACAAGTTTGTCATTGTCTTTATCGATGACATACTCATTTACTCGCGCAACGAGCAAGAACATGCGCAACACCTCAAAACCATCCTTGAACTACTTAGACACGAGGAGCTTTATGCTAAATTCTCTAAGTGTGAGTTCTGGATCCAAACTGTTCAATTTCTTGGTCACGTGATCGACAGTCAGGGAATTCACGTTGACCCATCAAAGATCGAGGCAATCAAAGACTGGCAAGCACCCACCTCTGCAACTGAAGTACGTCAATTCTTGGGTCTTGCTGGGTACTATCGGCGATTTATCGAAAATTTCTCTAAAATAGCTCAACCACTTACGGTACTGACTCAGAAGGACAAAAGGTTCGATTGGACCGAAAAACAAGAGTCAGCGTTCCAACTTTTGAAACAAAAGCTTTGCAGTGCTCCGATTCTATCCTTACCCGAAGGCACCGATGACTTCGTGGTATACTGCGATGCTTCCCATCAAGGTCTCGGTTGTGTGTTGATGCAACGAGACAAGGTCATTGCTTATGCCTCACGACAGCTAAAAATTCACGAAAAGAACTACACCACTCATGATCTCGAACTTGGAGCTGTCGTTTTTGCTCTCAAAATCTGGAGACATTATCTCTACGGCACTAAGTGCACCATTTTTACCGATCATAAAAGTCTCCAACATATCTTCGATCAGAAGGATCTCAATATGAGGCAACGTCGATGGGTCGAGTTGCTTACCGATTACGATTGCGAGATCAAGTACCATCCAGGGAAGGCTAATGTTGTAGCCGATGCCCTCAGTCGAAAGGAACGATCAAAACCCCTTCGAGTCCGAGCCCTCAGTATGACCATTCATAACGATCTTACCATTCAAATTCACACCGCTCAGATCGAAGCCCTGAAACCGGAAAACATCAAACATGAAGCCTTGCGGGGCATTGACAAACAATTTGAAATCAAATCTAACGGGATTAGGTATTTCTCAAACCGAATCTGGTTGCCTAGTTTTGGGAACTTAAGAGACTTGGTGATGGACGACGCTCACAAGTCTAAATATTCTATTCATCCGGGATCCGATAAGATGTACCACGGTATCAAGGAATTTTATTGGTGGCCCAACATGAAAGCCGAAATCGCCACTTATGTCAGCAAGTGTCTTACTTGCTCGAAAGTCAAAACCGAACATCAGAAACCACCTGGTTTACTCCAACAACCTGTAATCCCTGAATGGAAATGGGATCAAATTGCCATGGACTTCATAACCAAACTACCCAAGTCGTCGAGCGGTTGCGATACCATTTGGGTGATCGTCGATCGTCTCACCGAATCTGCTCATTTCCTGGCAATCAAAGAAAACGATAAAATGGAACGCCTTACACAAATCTACATCAAGGAAATCGTTTCTCATCACGGTGTTCCAGTCTCAATCATCTCTGACAGAGATGCCCGTTTCACTTCTCACTTTTGGCAATCACTTCAGAAAGCTATGGGTACCCGTCTCGATATGAGTACCGCGTATCATCCTCAAACCGATGGCCAAAGTGAACGAACCATTCAAACACTGGAAGACATGCTACGAGCCTGCGCAGTTGATTTCGGTACAAACTGGGAAAGACATCTACCGTTGTGCGAATTTTCGTACAATAACAGTTATCACGCCAGCATTAGGGCTGCACCTTTTGAGGCACTGTACGGTCGTAAGTGCCGATCACCGATCTGTTGGACTGAGGTGGGAGATAGTCAACTCACTGGTCCTGAACTCATTCACGCCACCACTGAGAAAATAGTGGAAATCCAAAACCGACTCAAAGCCGCACGTGATCGTCAGAAAAGTTATGCTGACGTGAGACGCAAACCACTCGAGTTCCAAGTTGGGGATCGAGTACTCTTAAAAGTATCGCCTTGGAAAGGCGTCATCCGTTTTGGCAAACGCGGGAAGTTGAATCCCAGGTACATTGGGCCTTTTGAGATCCTCGAACGGATTGGCCCCGTAGCTTATCGATTGCAGCTGCCATCCGAACTCAGCAGCGTGCACCCTACTTTTCATGTTTCGAATTTGAAGAAGTGTCTGTCTGATGAGACACTTATCATTCCATTAGATGAAATTCGTGTTGACGATAAACATCATTTTGTTGAGGAACCCGCTGAAATTATGGACCGTGAGGTCAAACAACTGAAACAAAGTCGTATTCCCATCGTCAAGGTCAGATGGAATTCGCGGCGTGGTCCGGAATTCACCTGGGAACGGGAAGACCAAATGCGACTCAAATATCCTCAACTATTCACTGATTCTACATCAATCACGACTTCGAGCTAAATTTTGGGACGAAATTCTTCTAACAGGGGGAGAATGTAACACCCGCCAAATTAGGACTAGTAATTAGTGCCTAATCAGATGTTAATACATGTAATTAGTTCTGTGTTAGGCTAATTAATGTATCGAATTATATATATTGTTGAATATATACGAAAATGCGATTTGATTAAATCGTACGCAACTTAAATCGAATGTATTTCGATTCAATTTAATACGGACGTTGGTGACAAATTTTATTAGATAACGCTTTTAAGTCAAAAATATTATTTTGATAATATTTTGTATTCAATTCGTATCGTACAAACCGAACTTACACAATTTAAAACAATAAAATGCGTAAACTAAATAAACAAACTAACTTACATCTTATAACACAAATATAAATTGATTTGTAAAATATTTAAACAATATATCGCGTAATAAATCGTATTTTAAAACTTATAATCAAAATGTAAATAATTATTTAACGTTTAAACGACGGAGCAAACGAACACCACGCGGAACGCGGGGCGAGAAACTGAAAAGTGGGGATAACCCCACCTCCCACTCCTTTTCTTTCTCATTCTTCTATCAATTCTCTCTCTCTTCTCTTATTTCCTCCAAAATCACCAAATCACCAAAAACTCACAAAACCGCAAAATAACGTCACGAAACGCAACCGAATCACCAATATTTTTAGAGATTCACGACCACCTCGCAACGATCTACATTTCTACCTTTCCGGATTTTCATTTCGGCAAACTGTAAGTTTCCGACAAAATCCCGAAATCTCTTGATTCGTAGTATTTTTCATTTGTGGTTGTTTTTATAACTAGTATATGTCCATTACAATGTATGGAACACGATTTCATAGCTTAAAAACGAGTTTAAAACGGATTTTTCGCCGGAAAAACGTTAACAGCCGGACTTTCTGGGCTGGTGTTCATCCATGCGACACAAGCATTGTGTCGCATGTTGTGTCGTATTTTGGCTTTAGTGTCGCATAAAATCCCTTGTGTCGTACCTTATGTCGTACCAAAGATTTAGTGTCGCAAGTCTTGCGACACAACCACTATGTCGCATACCCCATACGACACAATCACTATGTCGCTGTTGAATCAGCATCTCGCATCTATGCGACACAACCCTTGTGTCGTATAGACATTGTGTCGCATTTTCTATGCGACACAACCCTTGTGTCGCATAACATCTTTAGTGTCGCATATTGTGTCGCAAAAAACAGAAAACTCAGATTTTTACTAAGTGTCGAGACCTAAAATTTATCACTCGATTTTACCCGAATTCAGATCCCAGATGCGTTTTTCGTCAAAGCAATATAGTAGAAATAAAAATTTTCCAAGCTGACCTGGCAGCTCGACCCCAGCCAGGGGCTCTGCCCCTTGGACCCCGCCAGGGGCTGCCGCCCCTTGGACCCCGCTACCAGGGGCGCTGCCCCCGGACCCCCGTACTTAGATTCCGTAACGGCTTCTAAAACACAATCGAAACACATTTTTCAAAGTAAAACGCCACGAAATCACAATAATAATAGTTTAGATTATTATTACAAATCCATCACTAACGGGCCGTACATGTTTTCAAACACTTAACAAATCAACCAAATCGTAGTAATTTGGACATATATATAGTTGTGTAACAACTACAAGGGTGATCTTTTGAGATACCCAATCATGATTATAACCATCGCGTGTCGTGGACACCCTCAGGTTACAAGTCTTTGGACTTCATATTCGGCTAATCAACTTACGTTTGTGTAAACGCATTCAGACTCAGGTGAGTCTCATAGCCCCTCTTTTACTGTTTTACTCAGGGGTGTGATATATTGCTCAACTTTTAACATGTGAACGCAAGTACCAACTTTTCATATACTACATGAGTTTTTCGAAACTAATCATTTAAAGTCCTCCGTCAGCATAGTTGTTAATACGTTGTAGCGTGAATATTAGTATATGGTACCATATAGGATTGACCCTCCTCGTCCGGGTTAGCAAGCACTAACCGGGTAAACGGACGTACTAATATTTGGGAAGACGAATGTTGATTAGGCATTCGTGGAGGCACCTCGCCCGGAATTCTCTATAGGGGACCCGGCCCTCGAGTTAAGCTCAACTATGTGCTCATGGCTGTATACACGATGATTATCATTTAATTGCTGGATGCAATTCATTCTTTAATTGCTGGATGCAATTCATTATTTAATTGCTGGATGCAATTCATTATTTAAATCTTGCGGTTCATACGATATTACTTGATTTCAAACCTGTGAGCTCACCAGCTTTATAGCTGACCTTTTAGCATATATCGCAGGTACCCAGCAGTAGGATGTTTCTGCTTCAGGATTTAGCTCGAGTCAGCATACAGACGATTGAGATTTTCTTGCATTAGTATATTTTGTACAAGTACTTATGTACTGAAATCTCATTTTATTTAACTCGAGCTATGTAAAGCTTTAAATGTTGTAAACATTTCAGTTATCAATATATTTTGTTAAAACGACGCATATAGAGTCGTTTGCTATTTATCTTTGTGCTTTGTTATTGATTAGTAACACCCAAATCAAGCTTCCGCAAATCATTAAATTTGGGGGTGTTACAGATTGGTATCAGAGCCTAAGGTTATAGTGAACTAGGTTGCATTTAGTGAGCCTAGACTATGACCATTAGGCAGTATTCCTTATTAGGTATGACTGGTTCAGGGATTACAGCATACGAGTTTAATTTAACATAGCCTGATCAACTATGTACAATTAAGCAAAGATGATGTAAGATCTGAAAGTAGTTATGGCTGAACAGGATACAATAGAAGACTCTGACCTCGAGAGAACCGAGACTCAAACATGTTTATGCTAGACACTCAATAGGCTATATTATATAGGAGCTATATGAATATAGGCCTCAATCTTACTAACGCTTTGTCTCAGAAATGGCAAACATCCCATCAAATTCATCTCGTTCTCCATCCGGGTCGCAGAACCCAAGGGTAGCAAGGAGGAACAACAGGTTGCCTCGAGCTGGCCCGTATCCCACTCACATCGCCTTACCGGCTTTAACTGCTAGGGTAAATCAACACGAGCAGCGACTTCGCACCATGGATGTCGTGTTGCAGGAAACAAATGAAAACTGGCGACTTACGTCTCTTGAACGCATAGAACAGGTCTCCGACGACCTTGAAACCACAAACAACAACATGGATGTCCTTCGCAACCAAATTATAGAAATAAGGGTGGAAAATGCCCTTCTACAACGAAGGATGGAAGAATGTGAGCAACGCTCACATGAAGCAGAAGAGTATGCGCGCGGACTAACACAACGACTTGCGCTAGCAGAAGATAACGCCCGACAAGCTAGCAGACTTGCTAACACTGTTGACCGTCTTGTCACGATGATGGAACAAATTAATCTACGTTAAGACTAGTGTAGTCTTTGTCTTGTAATCTATCCTGTAATCTAGTAACTATCTACGCGCTACTCTATAATTCAGTCGGATGTAACAATTCCCGACATCTTTTGTAACACATCTGTAGGATGTAACCTTTGAACTCGTATTAGCTATCGAATATTTCTTGTTGTTCAACTCATATTAATTGCCATAATTCTTTTTCATATTGATGTTATGTATTACCACCTTCATACATGTACATCTGAAATAAATACAATTTTCTCACAAAATCTCATGTATCTTCATTTCTTTTATTGAAGAATCATGCCGCCAAAGACACGACCTTACACAGATGCTCAGATCACGTCACTCATAACCCAGGCTGTTACTGAAGCCTTGGCTTGGAATACCCCACCCAACTCCACAAGAAACAGCGATACCGCTGGAACCTCTGCCGTCAAACCTTGTTCTTACAAGGACTTTCAAAGCTGCAAACCCTCGGGCTTCAAGGGTTCTGAAGGAGCCATCGGACTGATCAGATGGTACGAGAAAATGGAAACTGTTTTCCGTGTCAGTAAATGCGCGGAGAACGACAAAGTAAACTTGGCCACCTGCTCTCTTGAAGATGATGCCCACTCTTGGTGGAATTCATATACCCAATCAGTGGGTGCTGACATTGCCTACCAACTCTCTTGGGAGGACTTGAAAGCAAAACTCACTGCCAAATACTGCTCAATTTCCAAACTCCAAAAACTAGACGAGGAGTTCTGGAACCTAAAGGTTCAGGGTGGTGATATCGACGGTTATACCACCAGGTTTCAGCAACTCGCCGCCCTCCGCCCAGCTATGGTGAGCACAGAACCTGACAAAATCAGGAAGTACATCCTTGGCCTTCCTGAACCTGTTCGGGGACATGTTGCCTCTTCCAACCAAACCACCATTGACGGTGCAATCTCATTGGCCCAAGACCTGATGTCTATGAGCCAAGATTCTGAACCACCCACTTCATCCTCCCAAAACAACAAACGAAAGTGGTCTGACTACCACAACAACCACTCCAACCAACAAAACAAGAAACCCGACACCATCAAAGCCTACAACACCACCACTGACATCACACGGGGCTACACTGGGAGCAAACCCTATTGTCCCAAGTGCAGTCGCCACCACGAAGGTTCCTGTGGTCCTTTCTGCAACAATTGCAAGAGGTACAGCCACCTCACAAAAGATTGCCGCTCTCCCGCCAACAACAATTCCAACAACAACACCAGACCACCCAAAGTATGCTTTGAGTGTGGGAAACCTGGGCATTTCAGAGATTCGTGCCCAAAACTGAAGAGCAACAACAACAACACCCGCAACAACAGCAACAACAACAACAACACTCGCAGCAGAGCTTTCGTCATCAAATCTGGGGACGCCCGCCAAGACCCGAATGTGGTCTCGGGTATGTTCCTCCTCAACAACTTAAATGCTTCTGTTCTATTTGATACTGGTGCTGATAGAAGCTTTATCTCCGATGATTTTTGCCCATTACTTGACATCACTCCTGTTGCCTTAGATGTTAAGTACACTGTAGAGCTAGCAAATGGAAAACTTGTAGAAACCACCAGTGTGATACCGAATTGCACTTTAAACCTAGCTGACGAAACCTTTTCGATTGACCTTATACCCATTGAAATCGGAAGTTTCGACGTCATTATTGGAATGGACTGGTTGTCCAAACATCGAGCTGAAATCGTTTGTCACGATAAAATTGTCCGTATCCCACTCGCCGTTGGTGGAACCTTGATCATACAGGGGGAGACCGGTGGGACTGGACTCAATATCATCTCGTGCTTAAAAACCCGAAAATTTCTGAGAAAGGGTTACCCCTCAATACTTGCACACATCACGGAGAAGAAGTCGGAGGAGAAGCGACTTGAGGATGTGCCGATTGTTAGAGACTTTCCCGAAGTCTTTCCAGAAGAACTGCCTGGTTTACCTCCATCTAGACAGGTCGAGTTCTCAATTGATCTCGTGCCGGGTGCCGCACCGGTGGCCCGCGCACCATACCGTTTAGCCCCATCCGAACTTCAGGAGTTGTCCTCTCAGTTACAGGAACTTCTGGATCGAGGATTCATTAGACCGAGTTCTTCACCTTGGGGAGCTCCGGTCTTATTTGTTAAGAAGAAGGACGGTTCTTTCCGAATGTGCATCGACTACCGAGAATTGAACAAATTGACCGTCAAAAACCGATACCCACTTCCTCGCATTGATGATCTATTCGACCAACTTCAGGGTTCAAGTTTCTACTCAAAAATCGACCTGCGATCAGGTTATCATCAGTTACGAGTTCGCGACGCCGATATTCCAAAAACTGCTTTCAGAACTCGTTACGGGCACTACGAATTCCAAGTGATGCCCTTTGGTCTAACCAACGCACCGGCTGTATTCATGGACCTCATGAACCGGGTGTGCAAACCTTACCTCGACAAGTTTGTCATTGTCTTTATCGATGACATACTCATTTACTCGCGCAACGAGCAAGAACATGCGCAACACCTCAAAACCATCCTTGAACTACTTAGACACGAGGAGCTTTATGCTAAATTCTCTAAGTGTGAGTTCTGGATCCAAACTGTTCAATTTCTTGGTCACGTGATCGACAGTCAGGGAATTCACGTTGACCCATCAAAGATCGAGGCAATCAAAGACTGGCAAGCACCCACCTCTGCAACTGAAGTACGTCAATTCTTGGGTCTTGCTGGGTACTATCGGCGATTTATCGAAAATTTCTCTAAAATAGCTCAACCACTTACGGTACTGACTCAGAAGGACAAAAGGTTCGATTGGACCGAAAAACAAGAGTCAGCGTTCCAACTTTTGAAACAAAAGCTTTGCAGTGCTCCGATTCTATCCTTACCCGAAGGCACCGATGACTTCGTGGTATACTGCGATGCTTCCCATCAAGGTCTCGGTTGTGTGTTGATGCAACGAGACAAGGTCATTGCTTATGCCTCACGACAGCTAAAAATTCACGAAAAGAACTACACCACTCATGATCTCGAACTTGGAGCTGTCGTTTTTGCTCTCAAAATCTGGAGACATTATCTCTACGGCACTAAGTGCACCATTTTTACCGATCATAAAAGTCTCCAACATATCTTCGATCAGAAGGATCTCAATATGAGGCAACGTCGATGGGTCGAGTTGCTTACCGATTACGATTGCGAGATCAAGTACCATCCAGGGAAGGCTAATGTTGTAGCCGATGCCCTCAGTCGAAAGGAACGATCAAAACCCCTTCGAGTCCGAGCCCTCAGTATGACCATTCATAACGATCTTACCATTCAAATTCACACCGCTCAGATCGAAGCCCTGAAACCGGAAAACATCAAACATGAAGCCTTGCGGGGCATTGACAAACAATTTGAAATCAAATCTAACGGGATTAGGTATTTCTCAAACCGAATCTGGTTGCCTAGTTTTGGGAACTTAAGAGACTTGGTGATGGACGACGCTCACAAGTCTAAATATTCTATTCATCCGGGATCCGATAAGATGTACCACGGTATCAAGGAATTTTATTGGTGGCCCAACATGAAAGCCGAAATCGCCACTTATGTCAGCAAGTGTCTTACTTGCTCGAAAGTCAAAACCGAACATCAGAAACCACCTGGTTTACTCCAACAACCTGTAATCCCTGAATGGAAATGGGATCAAATTGCCATGGACTTCATAACCAAACTACCCAAGTCGTCGAGCGGTTGCGATACCATTTGGGTGATCGTCGATCGTCTCACCGAATCTGCTCATTTCCTGGCAATCAAAGAAAACGATAAAATGGAACGCCTTACACAAATCTACATCAAGGAAATCGTTTCTCATCACGGTGTTCCAGTCTCAATCATCTCTGACAGAGATGCCCGTTTCACTTCTCACTTTTGGCAATCACTTCAGAAAGCTATGGGTACCCGTCTCGATATGAGTACCGCGTATCATCCTCAAACCGATGGCCAAAGTGAACGAACCATTCAAACACTGGAAGACATGCTACGAGCCTGCGCAGTTGATTTCGGTACAAACTGGGAAAGACATCTACCGTTGTGCGAATTTTCGTACAATAACAGTTATCACGCCAGCATTAGGGCTGCACCTTTTGAGGCACTGTACGGTCGTAAGTGCCGATCACCGATCTGTTGGACTGAGGTGGGAGATAGTCAACTCACTGGTCCTGAACTCATTCACGCCACCACTGAGAAAATAGTGGAAATCCAAAACCGACTCAAAGCCGCACGTGATCGTCAGAAAAGTTATGCTGACGTGAGACGCAAACCACTCGAGTTCCAAGTTGGGGATCGAGTACTCTTAAAAGTATCGCCTTGGAAAGGCGTCATCCGTTTTGGCAAACGCGGGAAGTTGAATCCCAGGTACATTGGGCCTTTTGAGATCCTCGAACGGATTGGCCCCGTAGCTTATCGATTGCAGCTGCCATCCGAACTCAGCAGCGTGCACCCTACTTTTCATGTTTCGAATTTGAAGAAGTGTCTGTCTGATGAGACACTTATCATTCCATTAGATGAAATTCGTGTTGACGATAAACATCATTTTGTTGAGGAACCCGCTGAAATTATGGACCGTGAGGTCAAACAACTGAAACAAAGTCGTATTCCCATCGTCAAGGTCAGATGGAATTCGCGGCGTGGTCCGGAATTCACCTGGGAACGGGAAGACCAAATGCGACTCAAATATCCTCAACTATTCACTGATTCTACATCAATCACGACTTCGAGCTAAATTTTGGGACGAAATTCTTCTAACAGGGGGAGAATGTAACACCCGCCAAATTAGGACTAGTAATTAGTGCCTAATCAGATGTTAATACATGTAATTAGTTCTGTGTTAGGCTAATTAATGTATCGAATTATATATATTGTTGAATATATACGAAAATGCGATTTGATTAAATCGTACGCAACTTAAATCGAATGTATTTCGATTCAATTTAATACGGACGTTGGTGACAAATTTTATTAGATAACGCTTTTAAGTCAAAAATATTATTTTGATAATATTTTGTATTCAATTCGTATCGTACAAACCGAACTTACACAATTTAAAACAATAAAATGCGTAAACTAAATAAACAAACTAACTTACATCTTATAACACAAATATAAATTGATTTGTAAAATATTTAAACAATATATCGCGTAATAAATCGTATTTTAAAACTTATAATCAAAATGTAAATAATTATTTAACGTTTAAACGACGGAGCAAACGAACACCACGCGGAACGCGGGGCGAGAAACTGAAAAGTGGGGATAACCCCACCTCCCACTCCTTTTCTTTCTCATTCTTCTATCAATTCTCTCTCTCTTCTCTTATTTCCTCCAAAATCACCAAATCACCAAAAACTCACAAAACCGCAAAATAACGTCACGAAACGCAACCGAATCACCAATATTTTTAGAGATTCACGACCACCTCGCAACGATCTACATTTCTACCTTTCCGGATTTTCATTTCGGCAAACTGTAAGTTTCCGACAAAATCCCGAAATCTCTTGATTCGTAGTATTTTTCATTTGTGGTTGTTTTTATAACTAGTATATGTCCATTACAATGTATGGAACACGATTTCATAGCTTAAAAACGAGTTTAAAACGGATTTTTCGCCGGAAAAACGTTAACAGCCGGACTTTCTGGGCTGGTGTTCATCCATGCGACACAAGCATTGTGTCGCATGTTGTGTCGTATTTTGGCTTTAGTGTCGCATAAAATCCCTTGTGTCGTACCTTATGTCGTACCAAAGATTTAGTGTCGCAAGTCTTGCGACACAACCACTATGTCGCATACCCCATACGACACAATCACTATGTCGCTGTTGAATCAGCATCTCGCATCTATGCGACACAACCCTTGTGTCGTATAGACATTGTGTCGCATTTTCTATGCGACACAACCCTTGTGTCGCATAACATCTTTAGTGTCGCATATTGTGTCGCAAAACACAGAAAACTCAGATTTTTACTAAGTGTCGAGACCTAAAATTTATCACTCGATTTTACCCGAATTCAGATCCCAGATGCGTTTTTCGTCAAAGCAATATAGTAGAAATAAAAATTTTCCAAGCTGACCTGGCAGCTCGACCCCAGCCAGGGGCTCTGCCCCTTGGACCCCGCCAGGGGCTGCCGCCCCTTGGACCCCGCTACCAGGGGCGCTGCCCCCGGACCCCCGTACTTAGATTCCGTAACGGCTTCTAAAACACAATCGAAACACATTTTTCAAAGTAAAACGCCACGAAATCACAATAATAATAGTTGAGATTATTATTACAAATCCATCACTAACGGGCCGTACATGTTTTCAAACACTTAACAAATCAACCAAATCGTAGTAATTTGGACATATATATAGTTGTGTAACAACTACAAGGGTGATCTTTTGAGATACCCAATCATGATTATAACCATCGCGTGTCGTGGACACCCTCAGGTTACAAGTCTTTGGACTTCATATTCGGCTAATCAACTTACGTTTGTGTAAACGCATTCAGACTCAGGTGAGTCTCATAGCCCCTCTTTTACTGTTTTACTCAGGGGTGTGATATATTGCTCAACTTTTAACATGTGAACGCAAGTACCAACTTTTCATATACTACATGAGTTTTTCGAAACTAATCATTTAAAGTCCTCCGTCAGCATAGTTGTTAATACGTTGTAGCGTGAATATTAGTATATGGTACCATATAGGATTGACCCTCCTCGTCCGGGTTAGCAAGCACTAACCGGGTAAACGGACGTACTAATATTTGGGAAGACGAATGTTGATTAGGCATTCGTGGAGGCACCTCGCCCGGAATTCTCTATAGGGGACCCGGCCCTCGAGTTAAGCTCAACTATGTGCTCATGGCTGTATACACGATGATTATCATTTAATTGCTGGATGCAATTCATTCTTTAATTGCTGGATGCAATTCATTATTTAATTGCTGGATGCAATTCATTATTTAAATCTTGCGGTTCATACGATATTACTTGATTTCAAACCTGTGAGCTCACCAGCTTTATAGCTGACCTTTTAGCATATATCGCAGGTACCCAGCAGTAGGATGTTTCTGCTTCAGGATTTAGCTCGAGTCAGCATACAGACGATTGAGATTTTCTTGCATTAGTATATTTTGTACAAGTACTTATGTACTGAAATCTCATTTTATTTAACTCGAGCTATGTAAAGCTTTAAATGTTGTAAACATTTCAGTTATCAATATATTTTGTTAAAACGACGCATATAGAGTCGTTTGCTATTTATCTTTGTGCTTTGTTATTGATTAGTAACACCCAAATCAAGCTTCCGCAAATCATTAAATTTGGGGGTGTTACACTAATGTTGTACTACTTATAACTTAAAACCTTGTACTACTTTTGGTAACATATTGTAATGTAATGTATTTTCTAAAACGTCTCATTTAGAGTCGTTTGCTTGTACTTTGGTGTTTTGATATTTGATTAGTGGCACCCAAACTCGCTTCCGCAAAGCATTAAATTTGGGGGTGTCACATTACTACTACTCAGGCCGAATTGCCTCGGACCACCTTTGAGTCATGAGTACTTGGAGAGTAATCGGCTGAGCTTTACAGCCATGCATGATTTCTTTCTCTTCCTTACTTATTTTTGTTGGCAATTTTTCAAAAAAAACTTAAATTAAATGGGTGAGGTTTAGGGCCTTAGAGCACACGGTACGCACCGAGGTGGCATCACCGTTCAGAGACGAGAACGCCGTGCACCGGCGTTCTGCCAGACCGGGCCGGCGTTCTCGCCGGCGTTCTCAGCCACTTTTGCTTCCAGCGTCCGAATCAAGACGGTGTACACATTAGACGTTCTCACTTTTTTAATTGTTTTTTCTTATGGTCACGAATCAAGACGATGTACACATTAGACGTTCTCACTTTTTTAATTGTTTTTTCTTCTGGTCACGAGGTAGCAACAAAAAAAAAACACTTCTTTTTTATTCCTTGTCCCTTTTTACTTTCTTTTTCATGCAGAACAAAAAAAAAACTTGTTTTTATATACGTTAAAAAAAACTTCTTTTTATACACACACTGTTAAAAAAAACTTATTAATAAAAAAAGTAATATATTTGTTTTTTATATTAATTTATACAATATCATTTATTAAAAAATCAAATAAAACAAATAATAAAAAACTCCAGAACACTGTCCAGAATACTGTGATTTCAGTTTCACCACACCCCATAATCCTCACTTTCAACATTCTCCAGAACACTGTCCAGAACACCATTCTCCACACCCTGTGCTCTTAGGGGAGATGTGAGGAGAATGAAATTGGCCAATGAAAACGTCCATGTGTCACTATAATATTTCATTTATACCCTTCACCTTTTTTAATATTATAAATCCTCCTCTCCCATTTTCCTCATTCACATCTCCACCACCTCCCACACCTTCTGCTATCACTAGCCGCCGCGAGTCACCGACTGATCGTCGGATTGCGACAATATGAACATAAAATTCAGTAGCGTAAAATGCAGTAAATTTATGTTATTTATTTATTTATTTGCTTTGATTTTTTTTCTTTAAATGAATGTAAAATGCAGTAAATTTGACAATAACAAAAGAGAGATGCAATAACATTCTCATATGGGTCTTATCGATTAATTTTGTTGGTCCAAAAGTACACGTTAGATCAAGGTCACACTGAAGAACAACATGACATCTAAAAAGTATGTACTCTTATTGGATTACATGCAATGTTTTAAAAACCGGTTTTTTTATCGACTCGGACACACCACCAATTCCGGTTGAACCGGTTCAACCGGTCCGGTCCAACCACCCAAAAAACCGGCCACGTCACCAATATTTAAAAAAAAAACAAAACAAAAACCCGGTTGAACCGTCCGGTTTCCGGTCGAACCGTCCGGTTTTGACCGAACCGGGCGGTTCGTTGACCGGTCAACTTAAGGTCAAAACCGGTCCATTTTAACTCGGTGGTGTGTCCGGATCCGGTCGAACCGGCCGGTTCGAACCGGTTTTCAAAACATTGATTACATGGACATCTTAAATTATATATATGAAATACTTTTATGATGTCATCATTCTAATTAAGTTTCAATTTATCAATTAAGTCATTTAATTTTAGTAAATTATAAAATAAGATCCTTAACTTATAAAAAAAGATACTCCGTATTTTTTAATCAACTACTTACTTACATATATATTTTTTTAATTCATTTATTAACACATTAGAGTAAGGTTCAAATGAGTACATCAATTCTTGGTCAGAATAAGGGAATCAATAGAAATGAGTTACGAGTCAATTTATTCTCTCTCCTCCAAATTTTTAAAAATTTAATATCTCTCAAACGGTGAGTAGAAAAATTATAAAAATTGCACCATAAAAATCAGCGTTTTATTCTCTTCGATTAGAGATGTGACAAGGTACCTTTGACGAACTTTTTTTTCGGGTTTTTGGTGGGTTTTGAAATCGAGTAACACATGTGTTAGAAGCTGGTAACACATGTGTTACTCGCTGCTATTCTGCTAACACATGTGTTATACGCTGGTAACACATTTGTTAGCAGCGAGTAACACATGTATTAACAGCAACTAATACATGTGTTAACAGCTAGTAACACATGTGTTACTAATTTTGTAAAACCCAAAAAAAAAGTTCGTCGAAAGTATACCTTGTGAGATGGCAAATCGAAGAGAAAAAATGCTGATTTTTATGGTGCAATTTTTATGATTTTTCCACTTACCGTTTCGGAGATATTTAAATTTAAAAAACATGGGGGAAAGTGAGTTCTGTGACACGTGGCACATTCTAGTTGGTTTCTCCATTCTCACCAAAAATTTCATTCTCATTTGAACCTCACCCTAAAACATTATCCAAATCGATCTGTAATATTTCTATTATTAATTCACCGAGTAAGAACAAAATTACTTGAAAAGATTAATATAAACTTAAAGTAATTAAATTTTTTTTCTAACTTGGTTCCAAAATTTTTTAATTATTATATTTTTACTTATATAAATTCATTTACATAAATTAACATTATCATTAATCCAATTAAATGCTTAATATACATATTAACTTAAACACTTTATTATTAGAAACAAAATACTAAATACGAAATTTCATACATTAAAAATCAACGACCCATATATATACACGGGTTTGAAGTCTAAGTATATTATATGACGAGTAAGATAAATGCGCACCATAAAATCTCTAGAAGTTGGGCGAGGTGTATAATTACAAGAGTCATAGTAAAAAACATTCACCTCGTAACACATAGAATCATTCAGGGGCGGAACCAGGATGAATTCTCAGGGGTAGCATAACAAAAATTTTCATAGGATTTATATAAAACATAAACAGTTATAATCATGCGATTTCAACAAAATATATAATATCAAAAATACGATTTTAACTAAAAGTACGATTACAATGAAATGTCGTGAATTCAACGGTTTAAATAAAACTAACAAATACCACCTTATAGTTGTCCTCAACATTCTCCTATACGATGGAAACAATCAATTATAACTTCAGTCATTAACAATGTCAAGTGCATCTTTCTCTATCGAACAAACCAACGCATTATACAGATAAGTATCTCCTATTTAATTCCACAAATGTGTCTTTACAAACTTCATTTTTAGAAAAAAAAAAAAAAAAAACATCTTTCAACAGTCGAAGTTGCAACGAGCAAAATCAAAACTAATTTCAGTAAGCGATGGACTACGCGAAAAGAAAGATGGATTTTCGTTTCCATCATCAAACGAGCAAGGTCAGTTATACTATTCAAGTTAGCAAATCTGTCACTACCACTCATAATCTGATAACAAACGTCAGGTTGAGATATAAGAGATATCCTATCATCGGCACTAAAATCATTTAGATACATCTTACTAAGTTTTACTAACTTTGGTGGACTAAAAGCCATTATATATACAAGCAGTTCTGTATTTACCTTACTAAAACGATTACCAAACTCTTGAATTTGCATATCTTAAACCGTGTTAAAAATTTCCACCTTAAAATGATACTGATTAGTGATTTTGGTCATGTGATTTCTTAGAGCAACATATATACTTATCAGTCATTTTCACCTTTAGAAGATCATGATTTTGACAAAGAACACATTTTCTCCGAAATTAATGTGAACAATGTTGTTTTAAACTCTTGCAATGCTCGTTAATTTCCTCTTACGAAGGAAGCCACTTGCAAATCTTGAAATTTTACTCGAAATCTGATTTCAAAATAATGAGAATCTCATGTGTTTTATGCCGAAAAGTCCGATAATTTTTGAAGAATTGGAATTTTTGACTTTTTTATTTTGAGTTAAAAATTGAAAGACACTACTTTAGGGAATATGGATGACTTATAGATGAGCTTAAAAGTCTTTTTGAATATAGGTAAATCAAAATACCTTTAACTTATCACGTAGTATAATATTGGACTATTCTCTTTATATAAAAATTTAGATATAGTTTAGTTGTTAAATTTTAAAGAATAGTTGCACATAAGAAACTTCATTAGTAGCACTTCAAAGTTTCATTAGTACCATTTCTCCTCTCATAATGAAAAAATTAAGTATTTTACACTACGTCAAATTTTTTGACCAGTAACACGTGCTCCCCGTGCAACCACGTAGGTCCGCCCATGGAATCATTTAAATAGTTCCAAGTGTTATACAACCTCCATTCAATATGATTGTCCGCTACATTAATTTAATACACACAATCTAAGAAAATTGTAATAAATACGTTGTAACTTAATAAAATTTCATATTCACCCACTTAAATGTATATTGAAATTAAAAAATTATTTTGGAACATAACAAATAGGAGTACTACGTAAAAAATAGATAAATAAATAGATGAAAGTGAAACAAATAAAGTAAAAAGTTTTATTCCCACGTAGACAAAAATGATAAGGATTAATCAGAATTAAATAACAAAAACTGCAAAAATGAACGCAGCTCCGAACACCACCACCATCAACCACCGTCTGATCGCCTTCACCACACCGGAAACTTACGCCGTCCGTCTCTCACCCCTCATCCACCTCAAAGGTTGGACTCCACTATGGTGCCCCACCATCACCACCAAACCCACCACCCACACCAAATCCTCCATCCTTCATCACCTCTCACTTCTCAACCAATTCTCCGCCCTCGCTTTCACTTCCCGTTCCGGTATCTCTGCATTCTCCGACGCGTTATCCCACCTCAATTCGCCACCATACAACCACCACAACCAACAACCACTCACCGTTTGTGCTCTCGGAAATGATTCCCGGTTAATCAACAACGAATCTTTTATTAACAAACTTTGTAGCAACAATGACATGGTTAATATTCTGGTGCCGGAAGTTGCAACGCCGGCGGGGATGGTGGAGGCACTTGGGTTGGGGTTTGGTCGGAAAGTGATGTGTCCGGTGCCGTTGGTGGTGGGGTTGGAAGAACCGGTGGTGGTTCCGAATTTTGTAAGGGATTTGGGGTTGAATGGGTGGGTGGTGGTGAGGGTGGATGCGTATGAGACACGGTGGTTAGGGGAGGAGTGTGCGGCAGCGGTGGTGGGAGACGGTGGTTCTGCGGTGGATGCGGTTGTGTTTACGAGTACGGGTGAAGTAGAAGGGATGTTGAAGAGTTTGAAGGCGATGGGGTTGGATTGGGAGGATGTGGTGAAGAGGAATCCGGGGATGGTGGTGGCGGCACATGGACCCGTGACGGCGGCCGGAGCGGAGAGTCTCGGGGTGGGTGTGGATGTGGTGGGCTCTAAGTTTGGTAGTTTTGATGGTATTGTTGATGCTCTTGCTCACTTTTGGGATCATAATTAGTAATTAATCAAAGGTTAGTGTTTTGTTCTATTTTGCCTAGTGTTGGGAAATAGTATGATCTTGTACATGATGAGCTTAGTTGTTATGGAGTATTATAAGGGTGATTTCGCATGAGAACGATAATTTGAACTTTTAGATTAAAAATGGATGTTGCAAAGCGATTCTGATCACACGTGATTCTATGAGAAAATTTCACGTGTGAGTAATCACACGTGATTTAAAAAGTGACCAAAAATGACCCGTTTGATTAGGTTATAATCACATGTTATTAGTGTCAATTACATCATCCGTTTTTTATTCGAATGTTGAGATTTGGGCAAAACATAAACTTAATGGTATTAGTTGGACATATTAATTCACTAAATATGACAAGGAGGATGCTACATTGTAAAAATAATACTCTATACTCTATATGATAATAACCATAACCCAAAATACTAAGTGCAGCTGTTAAAACAAATAAACATGTATCAAGACTTGATACATGACAAGATAATGATATTTATTACTCGTAATAAATAGCAGTTCTACAAATGTAGCATCCAATCCTCTATAAGCTATAGAAAACTGCACAAGAGGGACAAACAAACCAAATCTGTATTTAAACCTATATCATCTTCTAAGCCCGTTTTAGTACGCTAAGTTTCTAGTTACATACCCGAGCTCACATTATCTGGTGTGAGTCGAACTACCAATGGTGTAGTCACACACGAGTTCCTGTTCTTCCATTGTAAGTAGCCAAACACATAACCTTGAGATGGTGTAGATGCTTTAAAACGTACGGTGAAGTTCATTTTTTGACCATATGTATCAAAAACTATTCTTCGTGGGGCTATATCGACCTGAACCCCGCGTGGAGGAGACACCATCGCTCTATAAACGGTTCTGTTTTGTAGGGTCCCAACATAAGTCAAAGTTCTAGTCACTGAGAAGTTTGACTTTAGGTTTGGTACAACGATAGAAGGATAGTTAAGGCTGGAGGGTGTTGCCAATGTTTGGTTTTCACAAGTGCTATTGTCTCTTGTGATGAAACGAAGTGATTTTTCATCGTAACCAATTGAGCAAAGAAATGCTTTGTAGTCGGTGGATGTTGCATCGTAGACTAGACCAGGGTCAAGGACCGTTGTGGGGTCAACAAAACCAGATCCGTAGTCAAATGGGTTTCCTCGCCGTCCATCTGGGTCAACCCGGATTGGTTTTCCACTTTTGTCAAAAATGGAAGCTGCATCAACAATTGCACATATCAAATAATCTGTCACTAGGAATTAAAAGACGATGTAAATACTCGTAAATTTTACCAGTAGTCATGATAGCAGATTTAATTGCAGATGGAGACCATGAAGGATGAACAGCTTTAATCAAGGCTACGATTCCGGTTACATGAGGGCACGCCATGGAAGTTCCTGACATAATGTTATACTTCAATTTTTGCCCGATTGCTGGAGACCATGCTGCCAGGATATTCAATCCGGGAGCTGCAACATCCGGCTACAAACCACATGAATCAGTTTTCTCCAGATGGTGAAAGAACGGGTTGAAATTGTCACCTCTACACAAAATTTAAGCATACAAACCTTTAATATTTCAGGGGTTAAACCATTAGGACCTTTAGATGAGAACGATGCTACACGAGGAGCGGGTTGAGATCCTAACACAACCTCTGACGCATAAATGTGTGACGTTGGGTTCCTGCTCATAGATGGAAAGCATTTTAACAATTTTATTGACATCAAATGTTAATCACAAAACAGCGTTCAACATAATAATGCTATATATAAGTGTAATGTTCTGATAGATGTCATCATACTATCAATTGTTCACTTGAGTTCGATGTTGTCAAGGTTGATTATAAACATGTTTTGGCTATTTGAATTTGAAGACTGAATGTTCAAAGCCCACTTTTAAATTGCAATCCAATGTTTCTGAGATAGTAAAGTTATTTCAGAGTTCTGATTGCATTTTTCAAGAATGAAGGTCACCTTTTGATATACAAAAGTCAACTATGGTTGTTCAAAATGTGTCTAATTACTTGAAGGGAAAGCCGGAAAGGTACAAACCTTGTGCTGTTAATGTAAGATAAAATCCTTCTTCCTACTTTTCTCCCAACAATAGCAGCTGGGATTACAAATGGGATCGCAACATCAACATCTTCATCCACCAAAATCATTCCGACTCCACCGGCTGCTTTGACTATTTGACTTTTAGCCACCTTTGACTCTGATGAACGCTCTGCGTGTCTACATAGCAACACCTTCCCTTTTGTCTTGGTGTAATTTAACGAGCTTTCTAAGCAGTAACTGCATCATGAAGCTATTCATTCTCAATATTTCACTTTACTTGATAAAATTTTCTATTTTGTAACGATGAACAGAAGTACCTGTTGCTTCACCTGGATTGGTAGGGAGTGAAATAACCTCCATTTGCAATTGAAGCAGATATGATTCTGGCAGGGGATTTCATTTGCAGTACGCTTAGACTCTCACCCTGTTGACATCAATTTGAACAGTTACTGTATAAGGAATATGTTTGAAGGGGTCTTAAAATGTGCATTTTGAAAGTGATCAATTGATGAAATAATTAGAATAAGATAGATATAATCTGACATAATAAAACATGCTGCAAGAAATAGTATTTTGGTTTCGTTTTTGCTGTTTCAAGCTGTAAGAATCACTTTTGAGTGTGGCAAATTATCTTTATTCAATAGAGTAGTGAATAAAGTAAAGCTATGTAAGTGAATACTTTGACATCTGATTATAATTAAGTTTGTTGCAGATAGTATCAAAGTAAATGTTCGTAACTAGATGGGGTAATTTAGACCCATTTTGCTTTATATGGCAGGACTTGTATATGTTTTATCTCATCTCATATACATAAAATATTCCAGAAAGAAGGAAATTGGTCAATTGAGCCGGAAGTCGCTCAAACTGTATTTTTGATGTATACAACCTTTCGTTTTATTTTACTAATTTAGACTAATTTCCATCATATAGTTTTTGCAATTACATTTAACGAAATAATTGATATTTTTTTTAATAAATGCACAAAAAATGTTTGCAGGTCAAAGTCAAACCATATCATGCCCGACCCATTTGATCTGTTACCCAATCTGCCTAACCCACCCCTTTTGCCATCTATGTTCGAAACGTTAAATATAACCCTAATTGATACTATAAAAGAAAGCATCACCCAAACATTAGTAATTGTTGCGAAAATCAGATGATCACTTTGCTAATATAGGTGAGATACCTTCAACTTGACGCCATTTCCCATGTCAACATTAGTCGTAAACTCTCTATCAATAGAGGTAGCTGCAACTGTGATGATCCATGGAGCAAGATTTGTGGCAGACCCTTTTGACCCCTCATTACCAGCAGAAGAAACAACCGTTATTCCCCGGCTAACTGCATGAAATGAGCCAATTGAAATAGCATCACTAAAGTAATCTTCTTGAGGGAAATCAGGCCCAAGAGATAATGAAACAATGTGGACCCCATCTCTAACCGCATCATCAAACGCAGCTAATATATCAGCATCATAACAACCTGAATCCCAACATGTCTTGTACACTGCTACCCTAGCCATTGGTGCACCACCTCTGGCACCACCGCGAGCCAGCCCCTTGTAGTTCATGTCCTTAACATACCGCCCAGTAGCTATGGAAGCCGTGTGGGTCCCATGTCCATTACTGTCTCGTGGTGATCGATACGATTGTATATTTTTTGGATCATCAGCGTATTCCTCTTTTTTATTTTCAAGTTCATATTCTTTTTCAGCATCGTTGCCACTCAGATAATATCTTGCACCTATCAGTTTCCTATGTGCAGACAAAACTTAGATTAGATCTTTTTTATATTTTATATTTTATTTTTGGAACATAGATTAGATCTCAAACTAATCATTAAGTAAAATAAGTGTATCGGTGTCTTGGTGGTTAAAAAAAATAAAGACTTAAAAACCAATCATGTTGGTAATAATAATTCAAGTACACCTGTTACAATGTGTACTATTGAATGCTTCCCCTGATTGGCATTTTCCTCTCCATCCAGCTGGCACGGGAGGCATGTCGGTATCGCTGAAACTCGCTGACTCAGGCCAAATACCTGTAATTACATTGGATTATCACATATGTATCATTAATAACACCAAAAAATGTAACTTAAGTTCATATCAAACATCATCTTATAAAAATGCAGAATTTAAGAAAGTTATGCTGGTAGTAAGTAGAAACCTTTTACCACATTTGTCTATTTCCATTCACTTACTAATGATAGGTTGATTACTGGATTTATCTTATTATCTTATGTCATATTATTAACGGGTGAGATAAGCAGAAATCACCAAAAAAGAAAATGGGTCGAACGGATCAAACGGGTTGAAAGTAACCCTCAGTAAACTTTCAATACCTCCATCATTTTGTAGACAATATAATTATTTTTAAAGATAAAATTTAATTATTTGTGTTTCAAGTAAAAAGGACCCAACCATTTTAACATGTTACTCCATTTGAGTGACCCATCCATTTTGCCACCTCTACTTTCTACCAAGTAAAATTGCACTATTTAAAGTCATTTTTTCTCATAAATCCTACATCAGTAAGAACATTAATAGTAACATAATGGTAATTTTTTATTCATATTGATCAATGACAACATAGAAAATGTAAAGTCGAGTTACCATGGTAGAAACTAGAAACATGCTTCCCAGTAAAAACTGTCCTCATTACAGATGTGTTTCTCATGAACCAACATTGATAAAGACAAAGTACGAAAATCTTCAAATTTTGGTTTGTATCATTTAATGGTATCATACAAAAAGCAAAATTCAATACAGTAGTACTCCTGAAAGTTTGTACAGAATAAAAGACAACTCCAGTTATAATTGTGATATAACTATAATAGTATAATAGTATATGTTAAAAAGGATTGTAATAATTGAAAACTAGAAAGATTGTTCAACCTTTTCCAAAAATAAATACAAATATAACATGATATGATGATGATCTGTCTTTATGGTCCTAGAGAGAGAGAGCATTTTTAAATGAAGGTCATGTGTTCTGTTTTCCATCAATGTAATACACGACAATTTGGTATATTTTTGCACCCATACCCATACAGAAAGTGAGAAACACAAGACTGGATAGAATAACTTAGGTACTTTCATGAAAGTTTCATTTAACCGTCTCGTATAAAATATAAGTTACTACGTAGTACTACTATTTATGTCGTCGTTTCGGAAACAAGTGTGCCTGGATGAAAAATGGATCCTTGGTGCCTTTATGATGCATGTATTCCAAAGGGGATGGGTGTTTTGGACACATTGACTAATGGGTTAGGTACCAAATATAAAACAAAATCAAAAATTTTGTCTAGTGTGAAAAAATGACGAAAATAACCTTAACTTTAGTATTGTTTTAGGCCAGGGGGTATGTAATGAATGTATGGGGATCATATCACACCTGTGTCAATGAAACCAATGATGACATTAACTTGATCTTTAGTTGAAAAACCTGGGATCTCCATGGTTTCTTCACCAACAAGACCAATAAAATCCCATGAATGTGTTGTATGCAAACTTCTTCTTTTGTTCTCAAATACTGACACTACACCTGGCATTTCTGCATATTTCATCGGTAATTCACATTAATAGATTCATTACATTTGAAGTTGTTTACAAGGTATGCATAAAGTAGTAAAAAAGGACGGAGTACCAAAGAAAACCGAAAAGGGAAGTCGGATATATTGAGTGATACTTACTGGCAATTTGAAGAGCTTGATCATCGGTTAATTTGGCTGCAAAGCCTCTGAACCCATGTTTATAACTATACAAATGAGCTTCTTGTGCTTCTTTAACACTGATTCACCACACACACAAGATTTATTAATAAATCTAAAATAAAAGAAAAGCAACAATTTTTAAGATACCCAAGATATGAAACTCAAATGGGATATGATCATTAACCTTCCACTATGAACAGAAACAAGCATTTGATGATTTTTCATCAAAATATCATATGGGTCATCATTCTCATTGCCACCCATATACACCACATACACCTACAATAACAACAACATTACTAACCAAAACTAAAAACAAACACATTTCTTGAAAAACAGATACAAGAATATTAAATTAGATACCTTAGCCGAAGTGAAGATTGTATTATGTGCAAGCAAAACACATATGAAAAGACTCAGAAGGATAGCCATATCTGAAAGTTAGAAAGTGGGTCTTCCAGGAATTACTCAACTGCTAGAAAGTTGTAATGAAAAGGGAATATAATTAAATAGAGGAAGACTTTTTAGGGTCAATTTGGAAGTAATTAAAGAGAACACATGAAGTAGAATGAGAGATAAAATAATGAGAGTAATGGGAGATTGGTCACAGGGATAATGTGGTATATATTGCTGTTTTTGTGTGATGGTGTCATATATCATATATGTATCATACGGTAGGAAAATATGTCCATACGACCAAATTTTTAAGCCAAAAGGAGGTGGCATGCATATTGTTGATACCAAGCTAACTTGTTTGAGTAAGCTAATTTAAACACTTTATAAGATTAAATAAGTAAATAAGCTTAAGCTATGGTGATATTCAAACACACTTTAAGTTTACTGTGGTTATGACTTTTCTACAAGAACATCAGCGACCGTTCGAATAAGCCTACTAAAATGATGCATGTATATGATTCATATGATATTCTAAAGATGGTTAGGCCTTAGGTAGGGCTGTTTGAAATTTCTTAATAGAACATGGACTAATTTTATTGTATGATCAAATAAGCATACTTAGATTTAGTTATGATTAGATATATTTTACAGAGATTAACTTTTAATTAAAATCACTTGCACAATGATGTGGTATAATCATGAAAAAGGTGAAATAAAAGAAACAAAAAAGTAGTTTAGTTATCCACACCTTTACAAATCTTTTTGTGAAAGTTTCTTGCATTTCTCTGTTTTAGATATAATGAATAATGGATGATATTGATAAGTTCTAAAATTTACTGATATACTACAGTTTATTAGGAAAATGTTTACCGGGGACATCCAATGTCCAAACTATTGCAGAAAAAATATCATTTAGGCCATTACATAAGAAAGGCATATCACATCATGTAATGAACAGACGGAGGTTTTTCATGTTTAGGTTATCCGGAGAGGGCGAGTATTTTTACTCTGAACGCGGCCTAAGCGGGGTATCCCGTGACCGTGATGACCTTTAATTTTTTAGTCACCTTATAATGTACAACTAGTGAGATTTAAACATGAAATATTTTTAAGGATTTTAGCATGTCAGCCACTATGTCACTTTGACTATGGTTACATAAAAAGGTAATATATTTATACCAAACTTGTATATTTATATATGGTACTCTATATTATATTCACCTATGAATATTCCATACATATTGATTTGTGTTCATCAAAAACTTTATAACATGATAGACTTTTGTGGATTCTGCAACCTTTTTAACTAAAATATAAATCAAACTAAAAGTTTAATCACTTTTAGTGTAACCACTACATTAAGTATTACATTTTCTTCAGTAAATGAATCAAGTCAGCAATTTTTTATACGATTTTGATTTTGATGATAAATAATGCATGCGTTCTTACATTTCAATTAAGATTCATTTTGTTTGTTGTAAGTGGATCTTACTTGTTGAGCGTTAATTACATCACGTATATACCTTTTCTTTAGCAAATGGATCAAAAGTCAGAAACTTTATATATTAATCAATATTAATATAATATTATGTAAGATATATGAAAATTAAATAAATGATTTGTTAGTACATTTTAATCAACATTCATTTTGTTTGTTATAAGTGGATCTTACTTGTTGAAAGAACAACAGCAGATAAAATCATAATCTTTTAGGCCTCGTTTTAATTTTTATTTGCAACTTTTTAGCAAAAAAGTAGTTAAATAATCGAACAGTAGATTGCTGACTTTTAATAGAGTTCGAAAATCAAGATCAATTTAAATATTTGATTAGTGATGAATGCATATGTTTGTCTTGATTCCTTTTGCTAATAATTGTCCATATATATAGCTGTCGGTGAGTTGAATCGGCGGTTACATGTTGACTTTCGTTTACATCCGTCAGATCTACCCAACTTTTAATCCTGATCGTTGCAACTTGTATTTGAAGGTTATCGACGGTTTTTTTTTGTGTCGGTTTTTTTTTCCGAATGACCCTCTCCAACCTCTGCACACAAGGAGTAGTTTTAATAATATATTATATGTTACTTATTTAATTTAGGTAATATTTTTCTTTTCTTTGATAACTTTTTATATATAATGCTTGGAATAATTCTGAATATATATTAATAATCAGTGTAATTTTATCTACATTTCAATATAAATTTTATCATCATATGATATATATTTAACGAACGTATTTTTTTTGTCTCGAAATCAACTTTTTTTTTTGTATCAAAATGTAGATAAAAATAATCTGGCTGTAGTGGTATATTTGGATTAATACAAAAAGTTATATAAGAAAAGTTAAAAGTGAAAGACACAATAGTACGTTAATAACATTATTTGAATATAATATACATTTTGATATTAATGCCCATGTATGTTTTTTAGGTTGTATTCGACCTGCATACTTTCAAACCTCCATAATCAATAACAACAATTAAGGGTCTATTTACACGTATCATTTTTTTACATATGTAATTATGTCAATGGTAATGTTCTAATATATTTTAAAAGTTTATTATAAATTCAAAGTTTGTAGGTGTTTATAGTTCAAACATAATTCAGCTGTCAACTTTCTGTGTGATCGTGGTGGTATTTACCAACATTGTAAAAGATTTAAATACTTAAATGAGCATCATTGTGTTGTTACAAACAGACGCATTATTACACATTATACCCAAACATTTGTTATATGTTCACATCTTCCATGCAAATAGAGTTGTATATGTACATTAAATCTACGATATTACTGAGGTTTTTATATGGCATCCATTTAACTGGACAACGTCCGGGTTAAATACTAGTTATGAAGGGTAGGGTTCTAATGAGAATAAGAATTTGTGTGAGAATGAGGAAATTAAGCATTCATTTTCATCAAATACTCATTTCCACCATCTTTTTTAAAATTAAATATCTCATAAACGGTAAGTCAAAAAATTATAAAAATTGCACCATAAAATCCAGCGTTTTATCTTTTTCGATTTGCCGTCCCTCAAGGCATACTTTTGACAATTTTTCTTTTCTTCATTTTTTGGTGGGTTTACAAATTAGTAATACATGTATTAGTGATTTGGTTAAAAGAAAAAAAAATTCACCCGGGCCCCACACCAAACCCACCGACGCACGTCGGATATCCGACGGACCGGTGCCATCGGTGTCGGTTCCGTCGGCTGGCACCAACGACAAACCAACTACTCCGATGGGAGCTGTGTTATGCTTTTATTTAATAAAATACAGTGATGTAACAACAGTATTTTTTTCATGTTGTAAAGTATGGTACACTATTCACTAGAAAGGCTCAGAAAAGGCTTAATCGACCTGCTGCCAAACAAGTACAGTAATACCCATATTTCTGTTTCACCCCTAATTATGTCTTTATTTAATTTTTAAAACTTAAGGATTGTAAGTAGCTAAATGATTTAATTCAGGTGTTTATTGAAATGAATTTTCAAAAGAGTTGTAGTCTTTGATGTTTTCACCATATACTATTATACTGTTTGGTAGATTTTGTTAAATTAGATATTGGTTTGTGATTGAATTGACTTCATGTTATCGAACTGTATTTGGCTATTGGCTGATTAAGGTAAGGGCAGTTGCTCCATAGCCTGCAAAAGAACCAACAACAAAGAAGAAATAGACCACCAAGAATTGAAGAGTTGTCCTGTCGACACTCCGTGTAATCTTTTGATGTTTTGGTCATGTTGTAGATGTTTTCTATGAGATACTTTTTTCAAAGTCTGCCTAAAGCGACTCGTCCGCGCATTTTCCCACCTATTGTTCAAACCAACTACTCCATATGGATTGGTTTTCAGCGGATAAGTACATTAATTGAAACCGGAGCTTTTCGTTATTAGATACAAAGGCTTGAAAAATAAGTTAAGACGAAGATTCAGGGTTTAGGATATAGTGAAGAAGGTCATCAAGTTCTCATACATTTTGATGAAAGCTTCACGTCGGCGACGACGGTTTTCAATTTCTCCGATTATTCCCCGTTCATTTTTTTTTACCCTAGCCATATGAATCCAAAATGTGTTGTTTTTATATAGTCCATTTAGAAAATGTAATAAACTCAATATCTCCCATTATATATAATTATAAAAGCCCAAACGGCCCAGAATTCATCATTTGGACTAAGTTTGCCATTACTAAGTTTAAACCATATAGATCAAAAACTCAATACTTCGAATTCGAAAATAGAAGTCATCTGGGAAAAACAACCAACTTGCCATTGATTTTCACGTACTCGAGATTATAAGCAGAGCCAACCGCACAAATGAACTCCGATTAGGTGGACTACTTATTTATCATTCAGATACAAGTAAAAAATAAAATCGTTAGAGATAGCAATCTTGCGATACAACTAACAAATGATGCTTCTCTCTTGCTGTCCTTTTAATTCTTTGATATTGTACCTCTATATATGATGTACAAAACAAGTTGTATAATAGACCATACTCCGTAGTCCGTATAATGTATCAAATAAAAGTTGCAAGGCAGAGCTAAGAATTAATATTGAGGGGAATTAATTTATTCTGAAATAGTAACATAAAATACTATATCAAATCAAGATAAAAAAAAAGTTACCTAACGTAAAAGTCCAATCCAAGGAAGTGAGTCTTTAGAAAATGAAAAATTATTTTGAATGTACGCAAACTTATGTCAAACTTGTACGAATTATTGTCAAAAATTAATTTTCTAAGTGGGTGTTTACGGGTCGGATAGTACTTAAATTTTAATCCGTGTATGCGTGTCGGGTACTTCATTTTACTATCCATAACCGACATGTAATAGGTGGGTACCCGTGTCACGGGTATCCGTAATTAAGCAGTTACCCACGGTTCGGGTTGCGGATAATCCATTCATAAAGCTTATGATTGAGTCAAGCCGAATAAAAATATGTCAAACATATATTTTTTAACGTAATATACTCCGTAATATATATATATATATATATATATGATTTGTAAAGATTAAATCATACATAGTACTAAATCTGTCTCATTACAATAATCAAAATAGAAACATATACGTGTTAAATCAACTGTATACTATAATAAGAGTTAGTGACTTGTCGAAAAATTATAATATAGTGCTAAAATTGCCTAAATATAATAATTGTATCAATAATATCGTTACGCAATAATCATATTTAAACTAACTATTAACATTTCAAAACAATAATCGTAGCATGATGCTTATATAGTTTGTTAATGTTGGCGTGAGTTCCATAATGTGTTTTTATTATCATACGATAATGCAAGGAAAAAATAATGTATAATTTATCTTTAATTATAAATTGGATCGGTTCGGGGTGCCCGTGGATAATTAAAATTAGAAACCGTAACCAACCCATACTAGATCGGGTTTTCGAATTTCGGATTCAGGTTTTGGATTTTACGGATTACAGTGTTTTCGGATACGGATCAAGCAGGTCAGCTCGGTTTTAAAGTTTTTTTTAACACCCCTACTTATGTAGTTTTCTATTCAAATTTTAATGTATCTTCTTTTAGATTTGCTAGAAAAGGTTTTGATATATGAAATCTTTAACCAAAAATCAGGTAAATCAAGGCTCCAATACGTGATTATTCGTAATATATATTACGTACTAATTTGAAAAATATAGTTATATTTTGGCTTTTTCCAAGAAATCTATTTGTTTAATTGTTTTTATAGGGGTTTAGTTGATAAGTGTGGTTCTTGGGAGAAGGGAAGAGGAGGTGATAAGTGTCATTATTTATTTCTCCACATTTTTTATCCATTTCTGTCCCTTTCACCTTTTCTCAACTTTTTTTTTGTCTATCTCCCCTTTTTTCTAAATTTTTTTGTTAAAGTTTTCATAAAAAAATAATGATATTAAATTTTAACTTGTAAAAACTTCTATAACACTTTTATCAAGAAAAAATATAATAAATAAATTAAATTTGTTAACATTTTTTAGAAAAAATTTATCACTTTTAACAATTAAATAGAAAAACTAGTTTAACATTTTAAAAACTTTTTTTACTGTTTGGATATTATATATTATGATGCAAATGAATATCAACAACAAGGTGCAATAAAAGTAAATTATTATTGTGTTCACTAACATTATAAACTATGATACATTTATTTTCTCTGAATATGATGCATCGAGTGTTGAAAACGCGAAAAATCAAAAGCAAATGATTAACAAGTCGTGAAAAGGTTAAATGAAAAGGTTGTAAAATGCAAAAAAAAATCCGATAATAAGAACTTTGGAAAGACGCAAAAAAACAAAACAAAATTAAAATGCAAAAAAAAAAAAAAAAGTAAAACACGGATTTTTTATTAAAGTGAAGAAATGAAGAAGGCGGAGAAATTGAGGTGTACACTTGTCGGTTGTCACCTCCTCATTCGTTTATCTCCCAAGTCCCCTTTGGCACAAGAAGCACTTCCTTAGTTGGTAGACTACTAATTTAAGGGCTAATTATTTTTTCTATATTATTATTATTATTATTATTTTGAATTAATTTGATGTGTAAGATACTAATAGAGGGCCTTAAGAGTAAAAGATGACATAAAGTAGGGGCGGAGTTAAATTTGTGTAACACCTGCATAATTAGGATAATTAATTATGCCTAATTGTTTGTAACTAGTTGTAATTAGTATGTAATAGGACTAATTACAGGCTCTATTTGTATATATATATATAAGGTGATTTATATATATGTGTGTGTACTTACGCGATTTGGATAAATCGTACGAATTAACCGGACGGAGTCCGACACAGTTTACTTGGACGTTGGTGACAAAAATTTACTTAAATAATGAGAACGTATTTTGTTATATAAAATACGCAACCGAACGAGCATTATTTATATATCATCGCGACGACATTTTAACTAACGCAACAAAACGTAATAAACGCGACTTAATAATTAAAATATTGCGACAAATGTTTTTATTATTAATTTCAATGTATTTTTATTTAAATACTCTAGTTACATTTTAAAATATAAACGTTTGGTTAAATATTAAAAACTAGTGAATAAACGATTAGGACACGGAGTCAACACTGGGTTTTGGGGAGTATTTTCCCCTCCTTTCTCCTTTGGATCAGCCTACACCCTTCCCCTTCCTCACTTTTCCTTTCATTTTCACTTCTCCAAAAACACACACACCTCAAAAACACTCTCACTAAAAATACTACCAAATTTTCGACATCAAATCTCGACCACGAAAATTACATATTCGGAATCACCATCACGAGTGGAGCAAGAATATCAAGATCGTTTTCACCATTTCATCCTCCATTTAGCTCGATTTGCAAAAGTAAGAAATTCCTAAAATTTTAGATCTATTCAATTTGGTGTAATGTTTTAATGTTTTGATGTGTACACAACTTAGATATAACCTAATACATGAATAATACACGATTTTATAGCTCAAAAATGGGTTAGATTTGCGTTTTTGGTCGAAAATTCTTGAAACCCGAAAGTTTCTGGGCTGGTGTTCATACGTGCGACACAAGCCTTGTGTCGCACACTGTGTCGCATAAACCCATTAGTATCGCACCTTGTGTCGTACTGATCCTTTAGTGTCGTAATCTTTGCGACACAATATTGTGTCGCACTCTATGTCGCATACTATGTCGTATTTTATACGACACAACCGTTATGTCGCTATTGAATTAGCATCGCAAGCTTTTTGCGACACAACCACTGTGTCGTAGGGCTCTTGTGTCGCATCCTTCATGCGACACAACCTTTGTGTCGCATTACAACTTTAGTGTCGCAGATTGTGTCGCAAAAACACAGAAAACCAGAATTTTAAAGTCAAAGTTACTGTACAAAAAAGTCAAAATTTACTGTAGCAGTACTGTAGCAAATTTACTGTAGCAAAGTCAACAATTTAGAATTTTTGCTACAAACCGTCACCAACGGGCCAAACATGTTTTCCAACAAACAAACAATTACAAGCATACGGACAGACACTGGATATACTAGTTGTGTACAACTAAACGAAACGTCTCGTGAGACGCATACTTACATAACTTCATATGATTAGGCATTTGAAGGTTACGGGTTCAGAGAACCTACTTGCTTTACTTACTACTTGCTAATTGCAACTGATTACTACAAGACTCAGGTGAGTCTTACGGCCCCACTTTTACTGTTTTATCTTATTGGGGGAGAAACATGCAACTGCTTTTCTTTGAACACAAGTACTAGAACTGTTTACTATACCAAACGAAATTGCATGAGTTTACTTACAAACAGAAGTCTCTCCATCATATATCGTTAGTTATGGACTTAAGCGCGAACACTAGTTAATGGATCCATTAGGGAAATGACCCTCCCCACCCGGGGCAGTAGCGCTGCCACGTACTGATTTACACGTAGAAACGGGTGACTACTTATTCGTTACTGATGCTTGCTCATTTACGAGCATGTCACGGGAGCAAAGTTATTACTTACGGGTTAAGCTTCGATTATGAGCCTCATGGCAACGGTATAAACTTACTTACTTACATTTGCGGGATTGCAAATACTGGTTTACGATTTCTGGATTGAAATTGCTGATTTTACGCCTGCGGGCATTACTGATGAAATCTCGTGTTCAAAGCTGATATTACTTACAAACCTGTGAGATTCACCAACCTTTTGGTTGACACTTTTTAGCATGTTTTCTCAGGTACCTGGATGGAGTAGGATTACTCCAGGATTTTAGCTAGAGTCGCATGATTTCAACACAACTGCATTAACGGAGATTCTTAGCATTATCTTTTGTATATTACGATTATGTAATAGAATCTCCCGCTATACGCGTGGACTCTAGGGGAAACTACATTTTGTATACGAAAACACTAAGTTTTCAAACATTATATCTATGGAATGTAACTAATTTACAAACGTTGCATATAGATGTCGTTTGCTTTATCTTTGTGCTGTGATATTTGATTAGTAACACCCCAAACTATGCTTCCGCAAAACAGTGAATTTCGGGGGTGTTACAATTTGGGACAGCGGGGCAGCTGCCCTATAACACCCTTCATTTATACTAATTTAAATATAGTCAATCGGAAGCGTAAGTCCAAATAGATAGTGATAATTTACATCGTTTTATCAACTTATAAAATTCAACATTTTCAAAACATAATTTATTCAACCGAGGTGTTATATAAAACACTTTGAAACATTATATTATACAAATCCCTTATCAGAGTATTGCCTCGTGTTCAAACATTCCTGCTAGCCCAACTTCTTGCACACCCATTATTCAAACCGAAACCTGCAAGAAGTGTTAATGTGGGGGATTAGCATAACGCTAAGTGAGCAGATAACTAATCAACAACCTAACTTAGCTCAACAACTTTGTGTACAACAATTATCACTAAATAAGCTAGTACACAATATAACACATCAACAATGCATCAGTTCAAGAATGCAACAATTCAATTAATCAACAACACCATAATGAGGATCGGCGGCTCTGGGGATAACCATTAACCCGGGAGGCTCCCCAAGAACACTTACCCAACCTATCCGTATGGCCATACAGACGAGACCGATAGCTAGTGATTATCTTCAACTAACACAGGAGATGTGTTAAACTTTGGATAACCAACTAGCCCAACCAACAGTTCAACAACTCGTTGCCTCATTAACAACTGATGCCCGAAGGCTAATTAACTCAAGTGATCACGTAATCAACAAGTCACATATCAACAGTATTATTACTATCCGCATAAACACCAATGCAAATAATAAAGTAATAACACGTTACTTGTTGTAACCAAACTTGTTACAACCAAGTTACGCTGAGGATTAGAGATCCACTCACCGACCACCTCAGGCATCCACTCAGTAGTCTAATATCACTGAGCCTTCTGCACATCTGACAATATAATTAAACAAAATGAGTTAGTAACTCATTCATAATAATTAACTCATGTTAAAGTCATACAACATGATTCATAATCTCTATTTCATTGAGTTATTACTCATTTCGTAAATCACTTAATTTGTATCATTTCAAGATTATGAATAATCACTTTAATCATCTCAATTCACAATCACTTAATAAACTATGATCATCTTTCAACATCAAATCAAGTAAGTTTCCAAGATTAGGAATAGCCATTATAAACATCAATATTCATAATCAATTACCAAATTATGATCATTAGTATCACATTCTCACCTTTATCCATATTAATCATCGTTAACTAATATAATTAACCCATTAACAAGATTAATAACGTCTAACATCAACAATTAATCAAACCCCTCATAATTATCTTCATGAATCAATCATAATCACCATGAACACCTAATCAACTTTACACAATTTAGTTTGAATACAACTAATCATCATCATGTATCAACTAAACCATTTAACTTTATTAATGATCATATATCAAATTCACCATTTCTAAACTAGGTTTAGATTATAATCCACATATAATCATCAACTAACAACTATATGATCATTACAAGCTTCGACTTTATATTAATCAAACAACTTTTATCTTAATTATTATCAATATCAAGAACACTCAATCAATTCATAAACCCTAGCTTCATTGATGTTAATCATCATCATTAATAAGTTCTAATAACATCATTTATGAGTTTAATACACATCAATTAACAATTATATAATCCTTTCATGCCTTAATTTCATCTCAATCATCACAAACCTCAAGAACACTAAACAAAAATAACTTTTAGCTTGAATCTAGCTACTTATCATCATTAGTGAGTTTATCTCACATCAATTTCACCAATCTAAACCCTTAATTCGAATTATACTCAAGAATATCAAAGAACCCAAATTTTAGGGTTCATAAATTTCAAGAATTTGAGACTTACATGTTGTTTAGAATGATTAGAGGATGATAACCTTTGATCTTGAAGCTTGAATTCGAATTTGGCATCATTAATTTGATGGAAGAAAGTGATTTTAAGAGTTAATCTAGGGTTTCTCATATAATGTATGTATATATGATAATATATGATGCGTACGTATGTATATAGATAAAAGAGACCGACCCAAGCATTTAAAGGTGTACTACAAGTGTTTAGATTTCATTCCCCGTACTTATAATTGTCTGGAACTTAAAAACCATTTACGGGGAAACATTATTTTATTTTACCATCAACTAAATAAAATTAAAACACTCAATAATTTATTAGTCACAATAAATTATTCGACTCTTTTACCCATTTATTTTCAAATAATACAACACACCTATTTTCTGACACACTTACTAATAATTCACAGTTAGAAAATATTAAATACTACTAGACCCAAATACTGGGTGTTACAAATCTCCCCTCCTTAAAGAGATTTCGTCCTCGAAATCTGATCACACTATATATAATCTAAGAACACAACCACCTATTACTCCCCTTCCCCATGTGAGATTCAACTCACATTTTAGTTCTACTTTGCTAATACTTAACCTTTCATATTACACTAATTGTATACTACTCATTAATATATGCACTCAATTTATTTCAATTATGCATACAACCCCATGCATATATATAATCACACAAACACCGAATCAATTTGCATATATTTAACTATTTAAACACAATATATATGTATATCTTATCAACTTACACACCACCAATGTGTATATCAATTAAACTCACAATAACACATAAGTTGTGTTTCATACACCGCTTAATCCAACTATCATCAAATACATATATCATACATTACTCCCTTGAGCAATTCCTAAATATATGTACACGGTTTCGATTCTTTCCACATTCACATATCCAAATGTAAATGTTTATTCTTTTTTTCCCCTTGCACAATTATTGTGCACTTATCCTGTCTTTAATAAGTCAACTAACCATTTACATGAGCATTTATACTTAGTCATGTATACAACTAAAACACATAATCACTGGTCACAAATGTAACACATATCTCTTTGAATATCTCAACATTACAGTAATTACAACAAGTGGTAGTGAATACCACAATATACACCTTAACAACAAAAGTTTAGCTCGATTTACAACTATCAATTTAACTAACATCTTGTTAGAAATTTTCACTTTTGCAACTAGTTGATTACAACTTTACAACTTATAAATATAAATACAACTTGATTATATGAAACTCTTATTCGAAAGCATCACCATTCATATAATCATAATCACATATAGAATAAACAATAAGCAGTATGTAGAGGTCAATTCTTATTATTGAAACTACTATTATATAATCAACTAGCATCCGATTACACCAATTAAGATGCTAAGACAACACCCGTTAATACCATGTATCATCCTCAATGGTATTTCAACAACACAAGGTGTAGTCATAAATCATCTTTTCAACAATATTATTCATAAACAACTGACCTCTACTTTGCGGAAATCATTTTTTTAAAGATTACTAGTTGCACTTAACTATATACATATCTCTTGTATCCTAGTTACCACATTAAACAACAACTTAATGGTTTATTACTCTTTTATTTTAGTCAATCATTGACTATATTTCAACTACAGGTCAACATATCTTACCTGTTATTTTAAAACCACTTAACTTTACCTGGTACTTAGTAACCTCAACAACTCCATGTGAAATGGCATAATATAAATACGTTGGCCAGACGTCGTCATATTATGTCATTCACACTTTATTCTCAGGCCACTTCATACCATTTATCTCCTAAGTAATTATCTTTACTCTCACATATTGCTCAACAGTAATATCAACACTTTACACAATTACAACAACCTGTAATAGCAAGTATATTCCCAATTTTTAACTTGCTACTATTTTCAACTTATCACCTTTAATATGAACTACTCATATTATCATGTATATATAACAATACCAGCATATAACACCAATGTCTGACACAATACATCAGTCAACTTTGTTATCACCCGAACCAATATCAAGTATTATTTATATAACTTAATACTTATAGTACATTTAGTACCAAACAATTCATCAATATTATGTATAATATTCAACACATAATAGTCAATCTATATACCTTTAATCAAATCTCAATTGAGTATTTCATGCTCAACTATTACATCAATATAAGCTCCTATGCTTATTTCGTAATTTCTTAAAACGCTCAATTCAACATTTTATCATACTCTAAGTAATTCAACTACTTCATCTCATTTCAATTAGTCCACATAATATAGTTCATACGATTAGTTAATCAATGTTTACTAATTCTTGCTAGTAGCAATCAACAATACCATCTACTGGTATATTTTTGCAGTTAAATAAACTGCCTACAACCGACGCATACACCATAAAATATGTGAACCTCTAAATCAACTTTTAATGTTGTATATAGTCACAGGAATGATCTCTGGGCTCAATGAAACAAAAGCCCAATGCAAAACGTAAGCTAAAAGTTCGAAATAAGATTCGAAAAACAATAAAACGCGATTTTCGGGCCCCAAACGACCCCGAAGTGCCGAAAACTGACAGGGCTCATGCTAAAGCGATGAGCTTTGACCGTTGGGCCGTTTTTGAGTGGACATGTAAATTTCGTCTTAATCGGACACCGAAATTTTCTAGCGGAAATTTCTACGTCAAAAGTTACGTCGAACGTCGAAAAACGTAAAAAAATATTTTAATCCTGTAAATACCCACAAACCACCGGCTAGGCTACATGAGCCGCCGGCTAACATACCTAGCCGCCGGCTAAAGGTCTTGACCCGCCGGCTACCCGAGTCGAAACGCCGGCTAACACCAATTTTTGCAAACAGAACAAAAGTGCGTTTTAAAGCCAAAAGAAGCCGCCGGCTTTGGGCATCCAGCCGCCGGTTTGGACCTCCAGCCGCCGGGTCCCCTGTCTGCACAGCAGACTGAACATCTTAGTGCAAAAATGCGAATTTCAAACGCGCATATCTCACAAACCGTAAGGAGTTAGGTCATGAAATTTTGCAGGCACCTCCACTATGCCAAAATAAAACTTTCCCTTTTTACACTTTTTCAATTTTCACATTTTACGAGAAAACGGACGTGTAACTCATTTTAGGCCATTTCCGACCATTTTAGTGGACACGCCATATTCCAAATGGCTTACTTTCTGACTTCAACCCTTTACCAACATGTTTCTATATATATTTAAGACGTGTGGGCATATTCATCACCCCCATATACCCTTCCTATCGTATTTTCACTCGTTGACCCGTTTAGGGGTCCAATTGGGCACCTTTACCAAAATTTACTAGTTTAACTACTTCAACACTTTCAACACACATTCCTACTATATGTAGGACTTAAAATCACTGTTACATTGGTCATAACCAAACCAATACTCATTTTAACCATTTAACCACCCAGTGACCCATTTGGGCACTTTAACAACCCATTTGGGTTTCAACCTATATGTTTACAAATTTTAACACCCATTTTACACTTCTTTGACTTTACCAAGTCAAACAACTTCACTTTCGCTATCGGTGTCTCATTATATTCTTAAAACACCAAATTCACATAAAATCATCAAATTTAGACCAATCACAACAAGTTTTCCAATTTCATGATCACTTTGACTTTTCACAACTTGTCAATACATATTAGTTTGGTTGACCACTTCGACTTCATTATTTTACCACTTTTAGTATATAGATCATAATTCAATTACAATCATGATCATTATTAAACACATAAACATCTTACCATATTCATCACTTTATAGTATATATATTACCAAATTCGACTCTACTAATCTCAACTTTGACTTTTCTGTGTCAAACATACCATTCCCAATCAATGGACACTTTCTCATTTAAACAACAACAAGACTCCAAATTACCTCGATTGAGATATTCCAACAATCTCATTTCACTATCTAGAGTCATTTCAACTTTGCTAATCACAGTACTTCCAAAATTATTATTTCACATAACAATTCATACAACCGATTTCATATTTTAATTTCATATTGTAGACACAATTAAATCCACATAATACAACTATTACACCTTATTCAACAATGTATCTACACAATTTAACAATATATTACACCTTTCTATGATGTTAAACATCTCATTTAGTATCTCCTCATCAGATTTACAAGCAACTATTATCAAGGACTCATCACTAAGGAATCATAGCAGTTTGACTCAACTTACTTCACTACTAATCATAACATAGCAAAGTAAACAATTCAAACTTATTTAAATTCATCGAATTTATCGAGAATTACCTGGCATATCTAGGCCCACGAGTATTAAGGAATCAATGAGAATACCTATTGGTTCCTCATATTCCTCCGTCTCTGCAACCAAAACAACACTTTTGCAACTTTTTATAGGTTAGTACACATTCAATAACAACTTTCTCATGCAACTACTAATCCCGCACTCCCAGGAATGTTTGACTTGACACTACCATAGATTTGGGATTGAACACATTGCAATGTCCAATTCGCCCAAACCTATGCTCTGATACCAACTTATAACACCCTTCATTTATACTAATTTAAATATAGTCAATCGGAAGCGTAAGTCCAAATAGATAGTGATAATTTACATCGTTTTATCAACTTATAAAATTCAACATTTTCAAAACATAATTTATTCAACGGAGGTGTTATATAAAACACTTTGAAACATTATATTATACAAATCCCTTATCAGAGTATTGCCTCGTGGTCAAACATTCCTGCTAGCCCAACTTCTTGCACACCCATTATTCAAACCGAAACCTGCAAGAAGTGTTAATGTGGGGGATTAGCATAACGCTAAGTGAGCAGATAACTAATCAACAACCTAACTTAGCTCAACAACTTTGTGTACAACAATTATCACTAAACAAGCTAGTACACAATACAACACATCAACAATGCATCAGTTCAACAATGCAACAATTCAACTAATCAACAACACCATAATGAGGATCGGCGGCTCTGGGGATAACCATTAACCCGGGAGGCTCCCCAAGAACACTTACCCAACCTATCCGTATGGCCATACGGACGAGACCGATAGCTAGTGATTATCTTCAACTAACACAGGAGATGTGTTAAACTTTGGATAACCAACTAGCCCAACCAACAGTTCAACAACTCGTTGCCTCATTAACAACTGATGCCCGAAGGCCAATTAACTCAAGTGATCACGTAATCAACAAGTCACATATCAACAGTATTATTACTATCCGCATAAACACCAATGCAAATAATAAAGTAATAACACGTTACTTGTTGTAACCAAACTTGTTACAACCAAGTTACGCTGAGGATTAGAGATCCACTCACCGACCACCTCAGGCATCCACTCAGTAGTCTAATATCACTGAGCCTTCTGCACATCTGACAATATAATTAAACAAAATGAGTTAGTAACTCATTCATAATAATTAACTCATGTTAAAGTCATACAACATGATTCATAATCTCTATTTCATTGAGTTATTACTCATTTCGTAAATCACTTAATTTGTATCATTTCAAGATTATGAATAATCACTTTAATAATCTCAATTCACAATCACTTAATAAACTATGATCATCTTTCAACATCAAATCAAGTAAGTTTCCAAGATTAGGAATAGCCATTATAAACATCAATATTCATAATCAATTACCAAATTATGATCATTAGTATCACATTCTCACCTTTATCCATCTTAATCATTGTTAACTAATATAATTAACCCATTAACAAGATTAATAACGTCTAACATCAACAATTAATCAAACCCCTCATAATTATCTTCATGAATCAATCATAATCACCATGAACACCTAATCAACTTTACACAATTTAGTTTGAATACAACTAATCATCATCATGTATCAACTAAACCATTTAACTTTATTAATGACCATATATCAAATTCACCATTTCTAAACTAGGTTTAGATTATAATCCACATATAATCATCAACTAACAACTATATGATCATTACAAGCTTCGACTTTATATTAATCAAACAACTTTTATCTTAATTATTATCAATATCAAGAACACTCAATCAATTCATAAACCCTAGCTTCATTGATGTTAATCATCATCATTAATAAGTTCTAATAACATCATTTATGAGTTTAATACACATCAATTAACAATTATATAATCCTTTCATGCCTTAATTTCATCTCAATCATCACAAACCTCAAGAACACTAAACAAAAATAACTTTTAGCTTGAATCTAGCTACTTATCATCATTAGTGAGTTTATCTCACATCAATTTCACCAATCTAAACCCTTAATTCGAATTATACTCAAGAATATCAAAGAACCCAAATTTTAGGGTTCATAAATTTCAAGAATTTGAGACTTACATGTTGTTTAGAATGATTAGAGGATGATAACCTTTGATCTTGAAGCTTGAATTCGAATTTGGCATCATTAATTTGATGGAAGGAAGTGATTTTAAGAGTTAATCTAGGGTTTCTCATATAATGTATGTATATATGATAATATATGATGCGTACGTATGTATATAGATAAAAGAGACCGACCCAAGCATTTAAAGGTGTACTACAAGTGTTTAGATTTCATTCCCCGTACTTATAATTGTCTGGAACTTAAAAACCATTTACGGGGAAACATTATTTTATTTTACCATCAACTAAATAAAATTAAAACACTCAATAATTTATTAGTCACAATAAATTATTCGACTCTTTTACCCATTTATTTTCAAATAATACAACACACCTATTTTCTGACACACTTACTAATAATTCACAGTTAGAAAATATTAAATACTACTAGACCCAAATACTGGGTGTTACATGCCCCTTCAAGAATCTTTAAATTACGTAAAAAGAAAAAAAAATTAAAGTATTAATAATAATTTTAATAATTTTGGCCTGTCAAAACTATAAAGAAGAGCAAAATATTTTGTTTCGTCTCCTCTGTATAAATTTTTTAGCTTCCCTGACAAAAAGTCTAAGTGTGAGGTTTTATTGATATTGATACACTACTAATTTGAGGGGCTAAAATATAATGCAAGATACTAGTTAAGGGGCCTTAAGTGCAAAAGATGACAAAAAGTCTCTTTTTCCCCGCACCAACAGGCTATAGCACGTCTAGCACGTCTACCTGCAACTCCAAATTAATTTAGAGACTCTCAACTCTATTTTCTCGCCATTAAAACACAAATAAGAATCAAATACACTAGGAAAGTGATTGATAGGCCTAAATTCATATGACTAAATATTGACCTAATGATGTGATTGGTTGATTTGGAAAATTGATTGAATGAAATTAAGAGAATCCAATCAGAAAATTAGTCTTACTTTTAGGTCTACCTAAGTAGACTTATTTAACGTTACTCAATACACTACCATAGTTAGGCACACCTAGCCCCTATTAGCTCCGCTATTAAAAAGTTTGTCTATATTCAATGTTGCATTAAATTTGCTATAAAATGAAAAATCTATATCTATCTATATCTATATACATAAAGTTTTATGAACAAGTGAATAAGAGTTGGCAGAGGAATGAAGTAAAGGTGAACACTTGTACAAGTAATAAAATAAAACGATATATACTACATAATCGATTAATTGAATCTTGTTATATAAGTCGATCGCATGGAAGGAAATAAGGGAAATTTTAAATGGAAGCTTTTATTTTGTAAAACAAATATTAAATATCCTTACGGAAAATATCATATATCCCCCATTTAGACTCTCATATTACAAATTTTTCCACCTATTCACCCTAATATTATATATCCCCATCCTAAATCATAATTTTCTTATATTTTAAATTAATCACAATTAATTCTTTTCCTAAACCATTAAAGTGCTAATTTTTTCTGATAAACAATAGTCATTAAAGTGTCCTCTGTTCTTGTTGTAATTCTAAAATACAATTGATTATCTTTTGACTTGGATACATATGACGGACTTATGAATACAACATGTATTGAGGTACAAAATAAGGCTAGTTTGGGCATTGAAACATGACATGAGAAATGTGAACCGGACAATATAGTAGCAATTCGATTGGCATGAAATTTGTGAACTGGACAATATAGTAGCAATTCGATTATCAGTTATGTAGTTGAAGAAATTTGATGCATTGAAAATATTAAATGAATACGAATATAAATATGGCATTACCCGATTCATCTATGATCCATTTTCATCACTACTCAAAAGAGATCAACCCGCGAACTACTAATTTTACTTTACAATCTTTATTGTTATAAAGTCTTACATTCTTTATATTGTTGATGACTTGTATTATTTGCTCGTACTCTTATTATGTTATTCATACAAACATACTAAGTTATAAAATATTCATTTGGATTATGGGTGGTTGATTAATGGGGATTAAAAAATTGATTTATATTATTAGGGTAAGGTTCAAATGAGACTAAAAATTTGTGTGAGAATAGATGAACCAATGATATATGGTTCCATGTGTACAAAGAGAATACAAAACTCATTTACCCCTTAAGTTAAATATCTCACAAATGACAAATCGAAAAATTATGAAAATTGCACCATTAGATTCAGCGTTTGATCCTCTTCGATTTGCCGTCCATTAAGGCATACTTTCGACGAGTTTTTTTTTTCATTATTTTTAGTGGGTTTCTGTAACACCCCCAAATTTAACAGTTTGCGGAAGCAATGTTTTGGGTGTTACTAATCAATAATCACAAGCACAAAGGATACAGTGAACGACTCTAAATGAGACGTTCGAAAAGTTATTACATTAATACATAAGTAATTCAAAATACAAGCTCGAGTTTCGTGTAACTTCCTAGAGATTCTAATACATAACAACTAGTACAAAAGTAATGTAATAAAATCTCCAAGCTTGTATATGCATGCGACTCGAGCTAAGTAAGCTTATCCTGCTGGGCATCCCTACTGATGCTGTGTACCTGAGAAGCATTACTAAAACGGTCAACCAAAAAGGTTGGTGAATCTCACAGGTTTGTAAGTAAGTAAATAGTTTGAACACACATGTAGTATTTGTAAATCATAAGCCAGCCAGTAAGTAACGATCACAGGTTATGCTCATCGTTCACTTAAGTTTTAATAAGTGGGTGGTTGCAGGTTATGCTAACCGTTTGATACCCTTGCCATGAGCCACCATAGTTGAAGCTTAACGTACAGTAAATAATAGTACCCCCGTGAATGTTAATCCAAAAACATTCATATGAAACGAGTAAGAAACGCCCGTTTCTACAGTAACGGTTCGTGGTAGTGCGTGCTACCCCGGGCGGGGATTGTCAGTCCCATATGGATCCATATACTAAAACTCGCGCTTATCACCTAACTAACAACTATGATTAAGGAGGATTTCATTGGATTAGTCGAAACTCATGCAATTGGCGTATCCGTAATTCCGTATAGTAAGTAAATCATGGCAGCAAGTAAGTTTTGTGTGTTTATGTAAAACAGTAATGCATCTCACCCCTGAGTAAAACAGTAAAGTAGGGGCTGTGAGACTCACCTGAGTCTAGCAGACAATGCAGTAAGCAAGCAAAGTAGTAACCGACTAGCAACCCTTAGCGTCCTAATACGCATAAGGTTTAGTAAGTAAATGGAATACTTGTAAAGTATCCATGCTAGTTGTTCCCAAACTAGTTAATGTCCATTTGTTGTTTGTACGTTTGTATTTGTTTGTAAGTTGTAGTTTGTAGAAAAGTTGTACGGCCCGTTGGTATCGATGTGTAATAATAATCTCGTATTATTATTATGTATTCGTAGTAGTTGTACAGTTGTAAGGTATACTCGTATAACTGTTGTTTTGTATCATAACGTGTATCATTTGCGTAAATTCCAGTGGGTCTAATCCCCAAAGGGTACGAGTGAAATCTCGTATTAGTTTGCGTGAAATCCTACACGTGAGTATTGAGTGTAAACTCGTAAGTCCGTATCGGGTGCAATCCCGTGTAATTGTACAAGTGTATGTTCGTTGGAGTGTAATCTCTTAAGTGTTTCCGAGTGTAATCTCGTGCTTGTGTGTGAGTGAAATCCCACGTTAAATTAAGTATAATCTTGTACGTACTCGAGTATTGGTGTATACTTCCAAAAGTATAGTATTTTCATGTATAAGTCGTATCGTATTTGATTTGGTTGTTGAAAAGTGATTTTTAAACATTTAGAATGTTTTTGGCCTCTGTTTTTAGGTTTTTGCGACACTAAATGCGACACAGCCCTTGTGTCACGTGATTTATGCGACACAACCCTTGTGTCACATGGATGCAACTTAATGCGACACAATATGCGACACAACCCTTGTGTCACATGATTTATGCGACACAACCCTTGTGTCACATGGATGCAACTTAATGCGACACAATATGCGACACAACCCTTGTGTCACATGGTTGCCATGCGACACAACATGTGACACAAGCCTTGTGTCACATGAAAGTTTGGTCCTATGCAACACAGCGACTGACTTCGTTTTTAAGCTCGGTTTTGGGTCAAACGACCTCGGTTTGGCCCGAAACTTTTACACAAGTTCTAAAATGGCTAAATATCGTTAGAAAAATTATCGTTTCGTTTCGGGGGGTCTCGAGATGTCGGTTTTCATTTAACGTCACTAAAACTAAACATACGTTCACTAATCTATTTTTCTAGGAAAATGGGGGCGTTTTGGAGGTAAACCTTCTTCACGAAAGTTGTAGGCAACGGAAAAACGAAGATTTCATGTTTAGGGTATATTTGCTAGTTTCGACCGTACGATTTTATAAAAATTGCGAAAGGGGACTGTTTTTAGTTTACGGTTTCGGTTTATACTTTCAAGTTTTAAAAACGAGTTTTAACATATCATTTGGACATTATGAAGCTAGGGGAACATCATGGAAGCAAAATAAATGTAATCGGAAAGTTCGGAAGGTCGCCGGAAAACTTACAAAGTTGTCGAATCGAGAAACCGAAAAGATAGGATCGTAGCCCTCGTTGTGGTGATCGTCGTTGCTCCTTTGCGTTTTGTGATTTAAGCTTGTTTCGGGTGTGTTTTCTAGAGAGAGAGAGTGCCGATTTAGAGAGAGAGAGAGAGATGAGATTAGAGAGAAAAATGGAAGTGATGATGAGTGGGTGTGTGTTGTGTGTGTAAGTGATCAAGAGGGTGAGGGGGTTTGTCCCCTTGACCTTGGCCGGCCATGGTGGGGCCACATGGTGTGGTCTCACCAATTTTTCGTTCCCTCGCGTTTGCGTTCCGTGCGGTGTTCGTTTCCCCGGTCGTTTAAACGTTAAAATAATTTTATTCGCGTTTAATTATACGTTTTAAAATACGAAATATTATTCGATAATTTAGTTGAAGTATTTTATCAAAATACTAGTTTTTAAGTTATAAAACATAACTTTGTTTTGTTTTGTCGGTTGGTCGAGTTTTCGGAGAGTTCGGTAACGTTTTGATTAAAACGTACGTTTTCGTCATATTATAAACATAATATAAAGTAATAGTTTGTGTAATTAAATAATTCCACATTATTTAATAATTGTTTTACCAACGTCCGTATGTTTGTACAATTGTAGTTTTATACGATTTGAACGAATCGTATACGTGTATATATATCACCTATTTATATATATAGTAAGTAAGTAACGTATTTAATCCTATTTCATATTAAATACAAGTAGTAAACACGTAATCAGGACATTTTTAAATTGGCCCTAATTTTGGGGTTGTTACATTCTCCCCTTGTTAGGAGAATTTTGTCCCGAAATTTGTTCGAAGTAGTAATCGGTATCGTTTGGGAAAATTTGTAAAGAGTATCGACCATTTGTCCACGGGACATGGTCAGTTGCGAATCAAGTGAAAGTGTTCGAGTTCCCGGTCTCAACCAGTGTGAGGTGTTTGGGAGGGAAGTTTGGTTGCTGTATTTAAAGTGCAAAACAAATTGCGCTGACGGGATTCAAGTAGTCGGTCGTTTCCTAATCCTATTGTGTACTTAGGGTCTAGGAAAGTACATAGAATGCAAGGCAATATACATAAGTTGTTAAGCAGTTCGGGTAATCTAGAAATGTGTGTACCCGGGTTGAGCAAATCACAAAGTCTCGGGTTCGGGTCATCCTCCCTAGCGTTAATCACATAAGCTCTTCCTTTCGCGAAGTTGGTTCTAGGTTTCAGCTTCGGGCAATCCTTCCTGAAGTGCCCGGTACCATTGCACTCATAGCAGGTCTTGGGTGCAGCAGTGTTGGTACTTGTAGTGTTGGTTTGGCAGTCTTTGGCCAGATGTCCAAATTTCTTGCATTTGGAGCAGGGACAGGAACCGTCATGATGACGACTACATTTGGAGCAGTAAGGCTTGCTCCCCTTGTAAGCCTTCGAGTCATCGGTATTAACGGTTGCAGGCTTTTTGTCAGAGGTAGGGTTGGATGAGTGGGGATTGGCTTCCCATTTGCGTTTGTTTGCAGATGGGGTAGGAGTTGGGCCACGGCGAACAGAGTTTGCCGTCAGTTCATGAGCCATGCGTATGGCGTTCTGAATAGTTCCCGGTTTGGACGAAGTTACTAAGTCTTGAAGTCGTTCAGGAAGTCCATCGACGTATTTTTCGATCCTCTTGTACTCGGGATCAACCATGGATGGGCACAGAAGTGCCAGTTGGTGAAAGCGATTTGTGTAACCGGTGATGTCGTCACCTTGCATTTTGTGGTTCCAAAATTCCACTTCTAGTTGTTTCAGTTCATCTCTTGGGCAGTACTCGCCCTTCAGCATATTTTTCAGCTCATCCCACTGGAGTTTGTAAGCATTAGCGACGCTCACAGTCTGAGCGTATGTGTTCCACCAGGTAAGGGCAGTGTCAGTAAAGGTGCTGGCGGCAAATTTGACTTTGTCCTCTTCCGTGCAGTTGCAAATGAGGAACACTGATTCGATTTTCTCGATCCAGCGTACCAGACCGATCGCTCCTTCAGTACCTGCGAAGCTCAAGGGTTTGCAGTTTTGGAAGTCCTTGTAGGTGCAGAGTTTGGGTGGTGGTGTATTGTTAGCCGTATCTTCGCTACCAGGAGTGGTTGCTCGGACAGCTAAGGCTTGGGCTACACTACGGGCAATCAGACCCGCAAGTTCGGCTTCACTAAGAGTGACCTGTCGTCGAGGAGGCATGTTCCTTGAAACAACAAATAAAGAACATGTGAGGGTTTGAATAAGAATTATGATTGTGGTGATTGAGTAAGTACAAAGGAACTACGCCAAAGCTTGACACGTTGATAGTTTAACAAAAGTAATAAGATGGTTAATATTGAAGCATACGAGTTCAAAAGATTACAGGCGTTTACAGTTTACAAAAGTGTCGGGAGTTTGAACATCCGGACAAGCAAGATAAGTTACAAAATGTGATGGGATTTTAATATAACCATCGGATTAGCGGTCCTAACTAAGACCTATTACATACACGCCTAACTGCTATACACTACGGTCATAGTTATCGTCGGCCTATTCTTGGTGTAGATTGTAGGGGTAGTAACGAGCTTCCAGCATATCTTGGTATCGTCGAAGAGTAGGATAAACCAAAGCATCTCCGATAGCTTGTAGGTACATCCATTTGATCCATGCTGTTACTCGTTGATTTAGATGAGTAGTTACTTCCTTCAAGTAGAGAACAGAGTCTCGGATTCGTTCAGGGATGGACCTTTGCAGAATCCTTAACTCCATCTCGTAAGCTTTGCATTTCAGTTGCAGCTCCCAGTTACGGCCATCCAGATCTTCAGCATGCTCCCGTACTCTTTCGTACTCTTCAATGTCTACGAGTCCGAAATTGTGATTCTCAAGTCCTTCCACTGGGGCTATCTCTTCATCGAGATACGCGTACTGGATTTGCTCTTCGTTAATTTGTTCGTTGTCTGACGTGTAGTCACATGACGAGAAGTGTTCCATTTCCAAATGAGTAGTTCTACAAAATGGCAGGGAAGGAGTTTCAGCCTTCGGAGGTATGTCGGTATTCGTGAATTCATAAAAGTTGAATAAGGACAGAATGACGAGAATCGAGTTGTTGTTCGTTTGATGTAAGTTGAAAAATATTAATTTCGCAGCAGTCGACAGAGAGTATCGTATCGGGGAAAGAGGCCTATGTATATATATATATATATATATATATATATATATATCACATAACCGCCTAGTAAGTGTCTAGCACAATCAAGTAAAAGTTCCGATTCTCTCGAGGTAAGAGTCAGCTAGTGCATTCCTGTTCAACATAACCATTTTCAGAACTCACATCATCTTCATTTAATTGTACATAGTTGATCAGGCTATGTTAAATTAAACTTGTATGCTGTAATTCCTGAACCAGTTATACCTAATGAGGAATACTGCCTAACGGTCATAGTCTAGGCCCACTAAATGCAACCTAGTTCACTATGACCTTAGGCTCTGATACCAATCTGTAACACCCCCAAATTTAACAGTTTGCGGAAGCAATGTTTTGGGTGTTACTAATCAATAATCACAAGCACAAAGGATACAGTGAACGACTCTAAATGAGACGTTCGAAAAGTTATTACATTAGTACATAAGTAATTCAAAATACAAGATCGAGTTTCGTGTAACTTCCTAGAGATTCTAATACATAACAACTAGTACAAAAGTAATGTAATAAAATCTCCAAGCTTGTATATTGTAACATCCTCGAAATGGACCTAGTTGTATATATATTATTTCTTGATTTAAATAAGTATTTAAATGTGTTTGGAAATAATATTGTTTGAAATAATTGGAATAGGATTTGGAATATTCCAATGTGTTAAGTGAAATATTAATTGTTGTGAATTAATATAGCTGACGGTGCAATAAAATGTTTGGACTCGCAAGTGGTTTTCGGGTTCCAGACAATAGATTGAGATGGGGTATTAAATTATACCCGTATAATAGAAGGTCGGTTGAGGAACCGACTTAAGTTTCTATTTATATAACTTTCCTTTTTAGGAAGTTATTCATTTTTATTCCAAAACTCACAGAAACTCTCTGAAAACCTCCAAATCAATCCAGAAATCAGATCAGGAAGTTGTGATCCTCGTGAAACTTCCTAATCATCAGATTACCATCGTTAGATTCTTCAATCAGTAAGTATTCTTGAGTATTTAAGAATTTGATTTTGATTTAAATTTGGGTAAATTGATGATTTGAGAGAATTGGATGTTAGAAACATGTTATAAGTGTTATATGCGGATTATATGATGTTTCTAGTGATTTATAACTGTTTGAAATCGTGTTTTGGGTGATTTTGATATAAATCCGCGAGTTAGGGTTTGAGCAGATCGACCTGGGCTGGGACGAAGGGAGTACCCGGCGGGTACTTTCCTTGCCCGGCGGGTAAGAATGAATCAAGAGAAGCCGGCGGCTTCTAAGCCATAGCCGGCGGCTTGTGTCGCGTTGTAGGACCCGGCGGGTATAAACCCTAACCGGCGGCCAATAGAGGCTTTAAAACTTAGTTGTGTTCTGTTAACGCAATTTGTAAATTGCCCGGCGGTTAAGATGGTGAAGCCGGCGGGTGGAGACCAGAAGCCGGCGGCTTCTAGGATGAAGCCGGCGGCTTGAAGGGTTGTTTCAGCAATTCTTGTTTGTTTGTTGATAAGTAATGTGAATTGTTACTTGATACATGTAAATATATGATAATGATTTTATTGTAATCATTAGTAAATAATTAAGAACTAGTAATCTTAATGTTGATTATGTTAAGTTCTTATTATTATTGATTGATATAAGTTAAGTATTGATGATCTGGATTACTAACTTATATTTGATTTATTGATTCTCAGATGTGGAGAAGGCTCAGTGATATTAGACTACTGAGTTGAGGCCTGAGGTGTCGGTGAGTGGATCTGTAACCTCAGTGTGATTTAGTTGTAATGATTTGATTTACAACCAGTAATTTATAGTATTACTTTGATATGATACATCTGTAGAGATCTCTTGCCATGATAGTTTAACTAGTTGTTTACTTGGCTGATTGTGCTAGTAGATAAGACTTTGAGGTCAACTTGATTTGATGGTTGGACTTGTTGTTGTTGTAGACGACAGGAGATCTCGGAAACTTGAATTGTCGGTTTAGAGATCTAGGTCGTGTGTGATTAACAACTGGTTATCGGTAATTCTGTATAGGCCAATACAGATGATTGATAAGAGTTCCTTGATTACCAAACCGGTATTAGGGTATCTCAGGAGCCACCGATCCTCATGACGATTGATAATGATTGATTGGTGTAGCTTGACATTGATTGGATGTCGAGTGAATGATTGATTTTCTGTTTATTGTTATTTGATGTAAACAGATTGTTATGCTAGGTTGTACTGTTGCTTATAGTTTCATTCACTTAGCTTTATGCTAACCCCACCACAGTTCTTCCTGCAGGTTGAAATAGATGGGACATATTGGGCAGGGCAGGAAGTGTTTGGAATTGATGGAATGTTTGACAGGCCGTAACTCTGATGTTATTTTGATAATTATAGAAATGTTTTTAATAACACCCAGTGCGTTGAAATGTCTTGTACTTTGAATTGAAAAGGTTTATTGACATTTTGGGTAACATGTAACATTGGTTGTAATGTTTTGAAAATATAAGCTTCCGCGTCGCCATTATTATATTGTTTGTTTATATATTAAATGAAGGGGTGTTAAATATATGCATGCGACTCGAGCTAAGTAAGCTTATCCTGCTGGGCATCCCTACTGATGCTGTGTACCTGAGAAGCATTACTAAAACGGTCAACCAAAAAGGTTGGTGAATCTCACAGGTTTGTAAGTAAGTAAATAGTTTGAACACACATGTAGTATTTGTAAATCATAAGCCAGCCAGTAAGTAACGATCACAGGTTATGCTCATCGTTCACTTAAGTTTTAATAAGTGGGTGGTTGCAGGTTATGCTAACCGTTTGATACCCTTGCCATGAGCCACCATAGTTGAAGCTTAACGTACAGTAAATAATAGTACCCCCGTGAATGTTAATCCAAAAACATTCATATGAAACGAGTAAGAAACGCCCGTTTCTACAGTAATGGTTCGTGGTAGTGCGTGCTACCCCGGGCGGGGATTGTCAGTCCCATATGGATCCATATACTAAAACTCGCGCTTATCACCTAACTAACAACTATGATTAAGGAGGATTTCATTGGATTAGTCGAAACTCATGCAATTGGCGTATCCGTAATTCCGTACAGTAAGTAAATCATGGCAGCAAGTAAGTTTTGTGTGTTCATGTAAAACAGTAATGCATCTCACCCCTGAGTAAAACAGTAAAGTAGGGGCTGTGAGACTCACCTGAGTCTAGCAGACAATGCAGTAAGCAAGCAAAGTAGTATCCGACTAGCAACCCTTAGCGTCCTAATACGCATAAGGTTTAGTAAGTAAATGGAATACTTGTAAAGTATCCATGCTAGTTGTTCCCAAACTAGTTAATGTCCATTTGTTGTTTGTACGTTTGTATTTGTTTGTAAGTTGTAGTTTGTAGAAAAGTTGTACGGCCCGTTGGTATCGGTGTGTAATAATAATCTCGTATTATTATTATGTATTCGTAGTAGTTGTACAGTTGTAAGGTATACTCGTATAACTGTTGGTTTGTATCATAACGTGTATCATTTGCGTAAATTCCAGTGGGTCTAATCCCCAAAGGGTACGAGTGAAATCTCGTATTAGTTTGCGTGAAATCCTACACGTGAGTATTGAGTGTAAACTCGTAAGTCCGTATCGGGTGCAATCCCGTGTAATTGTACAAGTGTATGTTCGTTGGAGTGTAATCTCCTAAGTGTTTCCGAGTGTAATCTCGTGCTTGTGTGTGAGTGAAATCCCACGTTAAATTAAGTATAATCTTGTACGTACTCGAGTATTGGTGTATACTTCCAAAAGTATAGTATTTTCATGTATAAGTCGTATCGTATTTGATTTGGTTGTTGAAAAGTGATTTTTAAACATTTAGAATGTTTTTGGCCTCTGTTTTTAGGTTTTTGCGACACTAAATGCGACACAGCCCTTGTGTCACATGATTTATGCGACACAACCCTTGTGTCACATGGATGCAACTTAATGCGACACAATATGCGACACAACCCTTGTGTCACATGATTTATGCGACACAACCCTTGTGTCACATGGATGCAACTTAATGCGACACAATATGTGACACAACCCTTGTGTCACATGGTTGCCATGCGACACAACATGTGACACAAGCCTTGTGTCACATGAAAGTTTGGTCATATGCAACACATCGACTGACTTCGTTTTTAAGCTCGGTTTTGGGTCAAACGACCTCGGTTTGGCCCGAAACTTTTACACAAGTTCTAAAATGGCTAAATATCGTTAGAAAAATTATCGTTTCGTTTCGGGGGGTCTCGAGATGTCGGTTTTCATTTAACGTCACTAAAACTAAACATACGTTCACTAATCTATTTTTCTAGGAAAATGGGGGCGTTTTGGAGGTAAACCTTCTTCACGAAAGTTGTAGGCAACGGAAAAACGAAGATTTCATGTTTAGGGTATATTTGCTAGTTTCGACCGTACGATTTTATAAAAATTGCGAAAGGGGACTGTTTTTAGTTTACGTTTTCGGTTTATACTTTCAAGTTTTAAAAACGAGTTTTAACATATCATTTGGACATTATGAAGCTAGGGGAACATCATGGAAGCAAAATAAATGTAATCGGAAAGTTCGGAAGGTCGCCGGAAAACTTACAAAGTTGTCGAATCGAGAAACCGAAAAGATAGTATCGTAGCCCTCATTGTGGTGATCGTCGTTGCTCCTTTGCGTTTTGTGATTTAAGCATGTTTCGGGTGTGTTTTCTAGAGAAAGAGAGTGCCGATTTAGAGAGAGAGAGAGATGAGATTAGAGAGAAAAGGCCAAAATGCATTTTACTACCCTGAACTTGGCTAACTAGGTGTACTAGTACCCTAAACTATTAAAGGTACACCATAGTACCCTGAACTTGACAACTCGGTTCATTTTAGGCCTTGACTCACTAAACTCGGTCACATGCTTCTCACATGACTTATGCTAGTTAACTAAGACTGACCAAAGTTAATGGGTGTAAATGAAATCAAAATTGGGGGCACAATAGAAATTCTACATATTCTTTCTACTTCTTCCTCATCAAAATTTCCAGAGGTCTTCGAAAAAGTGAATATAATTGTAGTACACGTTTTTTTCTCTCTTAACTGAAATCGGATACGCAACAAAAAGTACATCAAAAACGACACACTGAGATTCAACCATAGTTTAGAAAATAGTTGACTTTTTCTTGCCAATTAAAATCGTGAAATCAATAGTTTCTTTCGAAAGTTTATGGATCCAATTATTCAAACTGTTCTAACATAATAGGTAAAGGAATAATTAATTCTTCATGTCTTTGCTCTGTTCCCATTTAGCTATATCCGATTGGTTGTATTCAGCTAACCGCCTCCACTTCATAAACCTCAAAATAAATGATCCAAGAAATTGTTACAACACAATATTCTCTAATTAGCATAGCACATCACTGTTGCTCCATCTAATTTCGCTCATACACAAACCTACACCAAACAAAAGATGGGGGAAATGTGAAGTTGTATTTACAGAACCCAACAAAAAGGACCTGCTCAAAATCAGCCGCAAAGTCGACACACACATTCAAACTTGCCCAGTTAATTCGTTTTTATATGTAAAAGCGAGATCATTAATAATAAAATACCCACACAACTAGAAGCATATAGAATATTGATGAGGAAGAAGGTAGAAAGAATATGCAGAATTTCAATTGTGCCCCCAATTTTGATTTCATTTACACCCATTAACTTTGGTCGGTCTTAGTTAACTAGCATAAGTCATGTGAGAAGCATGTGACTGAGTTTAGTGAGTCAAGGCCTAAAATGAACCGAGTTGTCAAGTTCAGGGTACTATGGTGTACCTTTAATAGTTTAGGGTACTAGTACACCTAGTTAGCCAAGTTCAGGGTAGTAAAATGCATTTTGGCCATCATACTAAACCCTAAACCCTAAACCCTGCTAAACCCTAACACTAAACCCTGCTAAACCCTAACTCTAAACCCTAACCCTAAACCCTAAATCAAATGTATAATCAATCACTAACATATGTGTTACTAATATGTAAAACCCACTAAAAAAATGAAAAAAAAAAGTTCGTCGGAAGTATGCCTTGATGGACGGCAAATCGAAGAGGATAAAACGCTGAAAAATATGGTGCAATTTTCATGATTTTTCGACTTGTCGTTTGTGAGATATTTAATTTTTAAAAACGTGGATGAGAGAGAAAAAAGTGACACATGGCATATTGTGGTTGGTTCCCCCATTCTCACACAAAATAAATGGTCTCAATTGAACTCTTCTCTATATTGTTAATGTTACCATTTAATTACATACGGTTTGTGGTTGTATACCCGTTGACAGTTTTGCATGAAGGTTAGGTGTGAGATAAAAGAGTCGGTTATATTTTAAGGGGAATGAGGGCCAGACCAATTTCAACCGTTGATGTGAAATACAGGATTGGAGTTCAACGAATCTGAGTTGTTGATCACATAAATTAACATTTGAGATCGTTTCCTGTTGAAATACGGTTACCCCTCAGAATTTTACAATTAAAGTTTACAATTTAAAACCTTCCCCATAACTTTTAGCCGAGGAGTGTTATATATGACTACTTATGTAAATCTCACCTATCACTTTTTCACATTAACCAATCAAATCTATAGGTCTAGTTTTAGGTATACCAATTTAGGTGTACAAATCATTTTTCTTTCCTTTATAGAACTATCACAATCCTTAAGACCATGTTTAGCATAATTTTATTCATTTCATATCATGTTTAGATTAATTAAGGGACGAGGTACAATCCCTTAATCCACAAATACCTCAAGACTCGATGGTAAGCCACAGGAGAAAAAGAGTGTGTTTGGTAATTAGTTGGTGGTTTAAAAGCACAAAGAGTGACTTACAACAATATAATACTAAGAATATATATATAAAATAATACTCCGTATATTTTAATATAAAGTTTGTGACATCTCACAGATCTTCTTGTATAAATAAAGGAACATAAATAAATTACTTTACACAGACGTGCACCCTTCACATAAAATCAGTCAACTACCCATTCTTGACTTTTCTAGTTTTGTGCAACTCTTAAAGCATTTGGTACAACTCATGTCCAACACACCACCGGAGGAGTCCAACGGAATCCAACCACAACCACAACCAAAATCACCGAGAAACATGTCTGAAAAACCAAAGGCAGTTGAGTTCATCGGAAAAACACAACCACTTGTTCATACTGTAATTGCAATGATTATATGGCTTGGTTCCGTACATCTCAACGCTGCCATTATTCTTACATCTTTCTTTTTCCTTCCTCTTCATAAATTCTTTCTGTAAGTTATCTTATTGTTTTGTTTTTATTTATTTATTTATTTATATTTGTTTGTTGATTTAATATGTATTTTTTGTATGTTTTGAAGGGCGTTGGGAATGCTTGTGATTTTAATTGTGATCCCTATTAATGAGAGGAACAGATGGGGCAGAGCTTTAGGCAGGTTAATACTTTTTCATTAATTATTATTTATTTTTATTTATTTAAATTTTAATGGCATTATGATGTATGAAAAAACACATTTAGATTTTAGATATTGTGTTATATGCTGTGTAACTATTGGATGGATTCCCAATCTGAATAACTTGATTTGGTTAGGAGCATGGTTTGGTTGTTCGGCTGCTTTAAATCACAAAATGGCAACCTTGTTTTCACCATTTTATGAACTAAACGATTGGATTTATTGAAATCGTGAACTCCAAGGTTTGAGAATCTTTGGCATAAACCAACTGCAACTTTGGGGACACCCTCATGGCCTCGTGGGTGTAGCTCGTTAGTTTCAAAATGATTAATAGGAGAAGATATGGAGGTAGAAAATGCTTATTCCATGTGTCAACCATTTATTGGGTTGAGTCATTTGTTAGGTCTATATAATTAGGTTCATATTTCATAACTCGAGTGAAAACGCTCATGTTTTCCAGTATGGGCAGGCGCTTTCCTTAGTGACCGCTAAGTCCATCTAAAATGTACGTTCATCGTTGTCTTCTTGCATATTGTAGGTGTTGTTGGTTTTCAACGTTTGGCAAAGTATTGGATTTGTAGATTTGCTTGGTCAGTTTGATGGTCTAGGTTGACATAGAAAATAGAGATTTATTTTGGATTACATGCTAAAATCTACCTCTTTCAAGTACTTATAGTGATGCTTAATGGTCTGTTTGACCAAAAAGACAGGTTTTTCACTTTAGATGGATAACTGAAGTACTGAACTTAAAGATTCGGGTTTCAGAAAATTAAATCTGCCTGGCTGATTAGATGAAAGAAAACCAGCCATGCTTGATTGATGATCGTGCCAAACCTTGCACGTCTGTAGCCGAAATGATTTTTCTCACTTTGTTGAGATAGAAACGCTGTATTAGTAAGGTGGTATGCAGTGGAAAATCCGTACAATGCAATGTTCTTGATGTTATATCTGGCTATTGAATTGTTACTTGTTGATTGTTGTGTTCGATTCTCAAAGTTAATGAATTTCTTTCTATTATTCAGGTATATATGCAAGCATGCTGTAGGATTTTTCCCTGTTACTTTATATGTAGAGGATTATAAAGCTTTCAAGCCCGATCAGGCTTATGGTAATTGATTACATTATGTTCTTGATTCTGAGTTATTTTTAAATTTCATTGTTAAATATTTATATAACTACTTACGCCATGCTACATGCAGTTTTCGGGTATGAGCCTCATTCAATTTGGCCAATTGGAGTCGTTGCGCTGGCAGATCTTACAGGTTTCATGCCTCTTCCTAAAATAAAGGTCCTTGCAAGTACTGCTGTAAGATTCACTAACCCTGAGTTTCAAAGATTATGATTTGGCTCAAATAGGATATATCTTATAGTCAGAATTGACATCAACGCAGGTATTCTATACACCGTTTATGAGACATATATGGACATGGCTTGGACTAACACCAGCAACGAGGAAAAATTTCTCGTCTCTTTTAAAAGCAGGTTATAGTTGCATAGTCGTACCAGGTGGGGTGCAGGAGACATTTTACATGGAGCATGATTCTGAGGTACAGTTCTCAAGATTAGTTGTTGTCTGAACTTATTTAATCTGAAGACCTGATTAATGATTAATGAATATAACTTCGCAAGGATTTAGAAGAGAAATAGTTATTTTGTTTTTAACTTTTTTATGAAAGGATCTTAAGTAAACAAGTTATGAACTTTGACACTAAGAAGCGAAATCACACTCCCTCTATCCTATGAAACCTGTAAACAGTTTCCTTTTTGGGATGTCCCATAAAAATTGCAACAATTGCTATTTAAGCTGAAACCGCCTATTAGCCAATTGTCTTCATATTATAGAAAATGGTTTATTATTGATATGCGTTCACAAAATTGCCTTATTTATCATAACGGGTGGGTAGTTAATACATTTGGCTGATAGTGAAATATTTTGTACTTAAATCACCAAGGTAGCCTAGTGGTAAGGCGCCTTGGTGTCCTCACAAGAGGTCCGAGTTCTAACCTCCCAAGGTAAACATCTTGGGGGTGGATAGGGAAAGGGTCGGCAACGGTCACGGGGATACCCGGGTTAGAGACTCGCCCTCTCCATGTAACCTGAACAGGGAAGACCTCATCCGCTTACCCGTTTGAATATGTTGTACTATTGTGTTGATATGAATGTATGATCTACAACTTTGAGATGGTCTGACATGATAATATACGATAGATTGCCTTTTTGAAATCAAGAAAAGGATTTGTACGCCTTGCAATGGAGACTAATAGCCCCTTGGTTCCAGTTTTTGGCTTTGGTCAGGTATTACTTATCTTCATTGGATGTTCGTATGCACTCCGTTTCATGCATTGGCTTGTTTATTCTATGATTGAGCCAAATATATTGCATGCTGCAGTCATATGTTTACAAGTGGTGGAAGCCACGTGGGAAATTGTTCCTCAAGTTCTCTCGGGCTATAAAGTTCACTCCGGTTATGTTCTGGGGTATCTTAGGGTGTGTTCAGTTCATATAATTTTACTATTTGGTAAATCCACAAAGTTCATAATCGAGATTATTTGATTGCTTGGTGGTTATGTTATTGCAGGTCGCCTATACCCTACCGCCAACCTATGCATGTAGTGGTTGGTAAACCGATATATTTTAAAGAAAACAGAACACCTACCATGGAAGAGGTACCATAGTTAATAATCTGCTTTGATGCTTTTCTTTTAAATAGCAGAAAAATGAATTACAGTTTCTCTCTTAAAATGGAAAGATTTATTACAAAACGAGTATTGGTTCTAAAAAGGTGATTGGTGGTCCAATTCAGGAAAACAAACGTGGGAGAAAAGTTGTATAAACTGTGGTTACTTAATGAATCTGATTATTAAACTGTACTGCAGGTTACGGAAGTACACAGGGAGTATGTGGACGCAATTAAAGATCTATTTGAGAATCACAAAGCGAGAGCCGGTTATCCCGATCTTCAGTTAAGAATTATGTGAATCTCCATCCTAGTGCCACATTTCTGCTTTGAATGAACAGGACATCATTCTCCCATTGTAAGCAGCAAGTTTGAAATAGAAGTCAAAAGTTGCTAGAATAGTAATCAGTTGTATACCAGTTTGTACAAACTCAGAACATTTGACATATTCCGTCGATATGTAAGCATTTGTATACCAGGTTCTGTTTCTAGCTATTTGGAACTTCACTTGTTACATATCTGTTTTCTAGCCTTGTCTTAAACTACTGTTGAGTTAAATGAACCAAGAAACTATAACCTGTGGACACAACCAGAGAAGGCCTTTGATATCTCAAAATGGAACAATTTGGTATCTCTAATTGAACACTTGCTACGATTGCAAATATGTACTCCATATATATGTTTCTTCTGTTCAATATCCTTAAGAACAACTATCAAGTTTTCCCTGTAAACTTCACATTTTTGTTGCTTACGCTCTAGCTGCTGTGATAGTTTCTGTATTATCTTATCTTGCTCTAACAGATCGATGACCACAATTTATCAGTAACATTGACCAATAAAGTATGAAAACTCACTAAATGCATATCAATTACCCTCTTCCTATTCATTCATGTTTGTGAACATTATCATTATGTAATTCAAGTTTGAAACCACAATGGTTATTATTGTGGTTCCAAGTTAGTATGTTTGCTAATCAGACTCAACATTAATCATCAGTACGTGATAATCACATATAAATAAAACCTTTTACTAATTTAGTGAAAAAAATGATTCTAATATTATTCCATATGCACAGTGCACATATGATGCACACAGAACCATGCACTGATGCACATATGTGTTACTATGAAGTGTCTTAAATAAGAGCAGTTCACCTCCAGCTAAAATTTGTTGATGGGTCGATCCAACCCATTCTGACATATTCTAAAAGTTGTTCCGTGATCCTTTATTACTTGTTGCCCAACCCACCCATATGGCCATATTGACATCATGAGTAGTAGTTTCCACTTTACTAGTGCTACAAATCTGTGCAGTATTTTTCCTACCATTTTTATTCGCAATCTATAGCTACTTCATTTACAGCCTTGTTTAGAAGTGCCTCTCTGCCACATTTTATATTTCTATAGTCTCCACACCGTCAATGACAAACTTAAGTGCTTCTTGATGAAGATTGTGGTATCTGACAGTAAGATTTCTGGGTAGCATTCGTAACATTACTTAAATGTTCCAACAATATGACACACTGACACCACTCTTGGCATTTGACGCCCAATGCTTAAAACATAATGATAAGGTAAAGTAAGAACAACCTGACCTGATCATCAGAAATAGCGAGACCGCTGGCCTGGGGAACTACGAACTACTAGTTTATCCTGTCACTAGAAATAAAGAAAGCGTAACCAAAAAGTGCTACCAGTAAAGATATATACCCTTCATCTTTTTGTAGTTTAAGCGTCTTGCTAGTAGCTTAGTGATAAAATGTTGTTAAGAATAAAACACTTTAGATGCATAATGACTAACATGACATTTTTTTTATTTTATTTTTTTATCAGCAATGATTATATAATATATTAAAATAGCAAGACGCTACGAGATACAGGACCGTTAAAGAAACCTCCTATCAAATAGCCTAGATAGAAACCTAAACTTTGGCCTAGCACCCCGCTTGATAGAAAACCGATACATACAATAGGCTAAACCGGAAATGCGTGCAACCCAGATTAACCCACACTAGACTTATCTTAATACAACACCAACAACTCGCCACTTGCTAAACATAACAAATTACAACGCTATTTTACGAAGCAATTTTAACGTCTTAGATGACCTTAGAATCGGAGAAGCTTTTTTCCATTCATTAAGTGAACGTTCCCACTTTTCAGTATCTTAACTAGGTTCATGGTTCTCATATTCTTTTTCTTTTTCTTCTTCCTCTTCTGTTGAGCAAGGTTAACCGATCCAAGTTTATGAGATTCTGCAATAACTGCCACCACCAGAGGATTCTCAAAACTGGGCTCAACAGGCCCAAACCCAACAAGCCCATTGTTTTTAGGCCCACTAACATGAAATACAATTATTACAATCTGACATGTGAAATTAAATACATGTAACGGTTTCATCGATGTCGAAAAATATCTTGAAACTAGTACATGATCATGAGAATGATCCGTACGTGCAACCCATAAAAGTTGATAAACCGACATAAATAAAATCTACTACTACTATTACTCTCTAAGAAAAGGAGAAAATGATCCGTATGTACATTTACAAAAGTTAGTACTAAACTTATAAATAGTTACAACTCTTTAGGCATTAACATTACGTAATAACGTAAGTTACATTAAATAATTTCTCATATATATGGCTACCGGGGAGTGTAACCTCCACCGGCAGTTACAAATTCACGTTGACTTGCATTGTTACCCGTTGGATTGCATTGACTTTCAATCTGTGACACCCCCGTAATTTTGAATACAATTAAGTACACTAAACATTTGCATTTTAGGCTAATTCCCTACTTAAGTGAATTCACAACTATTTTAGAGGTAAGTCTAGCAAGGCCCAACTAGTTAATACGCTTAGTATTATACATTTCGTAATTAGTTGTAATTACGTACAAAACATTTGGAACAAACTCTAAAAAAATATACGACGTTGGTGAAAACATTTCTATAAATAACTTAAATCTAATTTTAGAAGTTATTTATCATATATTATTATTTTATTTAAATAATACACGAAAAACATAGACGTTTCGCTTAAAACGTCTCAAACGCAAAGAAAACGCACGAATCGAATTCGGCAACCAAATGAAAATCGATAAATATTTTGACAACTCAAAATCAAGTATTTTAATAATACTTCAATGAAAAATTATCTCAAATATATCGTTAATTTAAACGACTAAAAATTTCGTTACGCGATTTAACGTTTTAACACGAACAACAGGTAAACGACCTAAATACGTAAACACGGTATGGAAATTGAAATTAAATCACAAACTCAGAAGTGGGGGCCCATGGGGGGCTGACCACCTCCACTCTTGCCCTCTCAAAATTCATGCAAATCCCACTCATTCATTTCCCACTTCAAGACACTCAACCTTCATGCAACTTCATTCACCAACATTCAATTCACCTCCAAACTCTCTAGCCTCTCACTAAAACTCTGAGAAATCTCAGCCCTAACCACCTCCCTACAACCACCATAAACCACCTTGACACCACCAAGAACCACCACACAAATATCCATCTTATTGCAAAGGGTTTTCAAGATTTCAACACTACAAGATCATCTCATTACACTTCTGCCATCAAATCTTCCATAACACCATTGTGAGGATCCTTTTCTTTATCTTTATACTCTTATAACATGTTAATAAACTCACTCAACAAGTATTATGTCCATACATTGCACAAAAATCATTTTTCTTAACATAAAACTCAATATAATGATACTTTAACTTTCTGTCCAGAAAGTTTATGCTAATTCCACGATTTTTATAAAAATAATTTCTTCATGAAAATGGATGTTTTTATAGTTTAAAATCAAGTTCAGGAAGTAATCTTTCAAACCCCGTAAGCCACTTATTTTTCTGAGCTCATTTACTATTTTTAATAATTTGTATAAGAACACATATACAATCTGCCCTGAAATGTCAGAAACTTTGGTCTTATTGTTTTGGCCATATCTTGAGCTATACAACTCCAAATGACTTGAAACCATCGCTAAAATCTCAAAAACTTTGTTAGCTACAATTATTGTACTGAAGACTTTTTCCAAAAAACGTATATATTTTTCCCAAAAGCTCAATCTTCATGCATGTATCCAGATTGGTCAACTGATGGAGCTCAGAGGACACATGTAATTTTTAAAAATACTTAGACTCATCTAAAATTCATGAAAAATTTAATTGAAGTATATAACATATAGGGGAACAACTGGTAATGTTGTTGGAATTGTTTACGGATTGTAGATTTTTAGAAAAATTCGACAAACAGGTACATTTTCTGGAAAATATAAAGTGTGGACTGATTTTAGTAGCTAATAAAAACCGACACTTGTGGACTTACTATAAATGGAAAAACTAACTTTTTATGGTCCATGAACATATCTAAGGCTTGGGTAAAAGTTTTGGGAAGGTTTGACCGAGTCAACAAAAACGGGGTTCGGTTTCGAAAACGTCAAACTTTCTATTTTTAGAAACTTACTAATTTTGAAAAATTGTAAACAAAGTGGGTTTGAGTGACTTATTAAGTGTCTTGGACCAAAAATGAGGCTTGTAAACATAACCCGAACGAAAAACGACTCTTATATTTGAACCGAGACGTAAACCGCAAGACGTTGACACTAAGTATTAAATTCGCGTGATAACCGATAACCACATACGATAACATGTGATATATACCAATGTAAAGTGTACAATGAACAAACCTGATAGTAATGTCTTTTAAGAATTATTATTACAAACTTTCACCAACGGGTCGTACACGTTTATTTTCAAAAACAAAATACAATTGAACACACTAGTTGAGTGGACATTAGCATGGATAGTTTATAGAGATATCCATTTACTTAAACTTGTAATCTCATACGTTTAGGACGTTAGAGACCCTACCTGGACTTACGCTTTGCTAGCTCTCACGCATTTAGCTCACGAGGTGAGTTCACAGCCCCTACCTTTTTACTGTATTACTGCTTTTTAAATAGGGGTGAAAAACATAGCCAAATCTTTTGCTACATGTGCAATTATTATATAATTGATTTTATGCTTTTATACAGATTGTTTATGATTGTGTTCATACTATACAACTATTATTTATGAAATAGCGTTTTCATACTATAAACTGTTACATTTGTGTAAACTAATTTGTGAACTTACCGGAAAATGACCGGTACTAACTGTGAACTCGCCGGAGAACGACCGGTGCTAACTTGTAAACTTACCGGAGAACGACCGTAACTAACTGTGAACTCGCCGAAGAACGACCGGTGCTAACTTGTGAACTTACCGGAGAACGACCGGTACTAACTGTGAACTCGCCGGAGAACGACCGGTGCTAACTTGTGAACTTACCGGAGAACGACCGGTACTAACTGTGAACTCGCCGGAGAACGACCGATGCTAACTTGTGAAACATATTTTAAACTTATACTTTGGACTTTTGGAGGACATCCCAACTAAACATATATTTGGATAACATTCCAACACAAACACTATTTGACTTTTGTGTCAACAATTTATAAACTATTTGGTACAATGAACTACACTTATAAAACCTGTGAATTCACTCAACATTGTTGTTGACTTTTTACTATGTTTTTTAGGGAATTAGCTACGCATATAAGACTGCATGCATATGGAACTAGGAGACCCACGACGAAATAGGATGACATCTTACTATGTACTGTTCAGCAATAATCATACGCTCTGATGCATGAATGTCCAATGTTGACGTCGGCGCCCCCGCTCGATCTAATGCTTCCGCTAACCATCGTTGACTAAATTTGGGGGTGCGACAGATTATTATCAGAGCCATTGGTTATAGCGAACTAGAAATCTTTAAGCGACCTAGAGACCTTAAAGACCTAGACTATAGCCTTGGCTAGTACTTTCATGCATACACATACATTTGCATACGTTTAACCATATACACGACAACATTTGTTATGACACATCGACATACGCGAACCAACCGACCAATACTATCGTACACTTATTTTACTTGTTTTATTGTATGGTTGACTTTGCCTTGAACCGTACTACACCCAATTCGCTGACTCGTATGAACCTGATCTTATTAAGGCGGTTGATGAAAAGAAATATATATTTAGCATCATATAATGACGCCTGGCCAACATGATTATATCATACTAAGTACATATGGGCGTTTCATAGTCGTAAGATACGTGATGGGGATATCGCTAATTCTTCTTAATGCTCGATAACAGAAACATGTGAGACTTCATTCTTCACATTTCTTACTTTGGCATTGACTACTATCTGAACGACTACTCTATTCTGCTTGACTATTTTGCAAACAAACTCTTATTCTCGAACAGACCGAGCGAATTCGTACTAAACGTTTAACGATTAGGACCGACAACTTATCAATCGAATGGACGGATGAAACAAATGGAGATCACGATACGTATCGGAGTAACGAGCCTTCTTAAGTACTACGCGGAACGAATTCTCCCACGAATAGCAAACCTTATAGGATAATTTCCTACAAATTATATTTTGAAACGGTTATTTCAACAAACAACTATACTGGAAGGTTTTCCTACTATTTATTCACCAGATTGATTTCCAAACGAACACTACTATTTATACACTGAAATGATTTTCTAAAACATATACGAATTGATCACTATTTCGATTGAATATCAACGATTTATACATAACTTGTTTATATTTAAACAACAAAAGATTTACAAGTTTATCAACTGTTTTAAACAACTACTCTGTCATGATTTTACCACGATTTGAACAACAATTTAACCGTTTCGAATTGCCAACTATTTTGACAACAGTTTGTTCATTTTAAACAAAAACCGCAACGTTAATGTTCCAATAGCTCCTGGACGCACGAACATACTTAAATAAAAGGGTACGCAACCGGATCCCTACGTCAACATCGATACGTCTTAGTAAACTCCGATTACTCTTTAACGTTACATTATTCGAATGTCTTGAATTTAGCGCTTAGTGAACCTAGACTGCTGTTGAACATATAACTTATTGAACTATACGACGAGTATACTTAAACCGTTAGAACATTTACAACAACCTAAAGCTACTATGGTGACAACACGACTTCTCGGAAACACACGCGTCTGACGTTCCGACATGGATTAAAATCTCGGGACGAGATTTCTCTAACAGGGGGAGAATGTGACACCCCCGCAATTTTGAATACAATTAAGTACACTAAACATTTGCATTTTAGGCTAATTCCCTACTTAAGTGAATTCACAACTATTTTAGAGGTAAGTCTAGCAAGGCCCAACTAGTTAATACGCTTAGTATTATACATTTCGTAATTAGTTGTAATTACGTACAAAACATTTGGAACAAACTCTAAAAAAATATACGACGTTGGTAAAAACATTTCTATAAATAACTTAAATCTATTTTTAGAAGTTATTTATCATATATTATTATTTTATTTAAATAATACACGAAAAACATAGACGTTTCGCTTAAAACGTCTCAAACGCAAAGAAAACGCACGAATCGAATTCGGCAACCAAATGAAAATCGATAAATATTTTGACAACTCAAAATCAAGTATTTTAATAATACTTCAATGAAAAATTATCCCAAATATATCGTTAATTTAAACGACTAAAAATTTCGTTACGCGATTTAACGTTTTAACACGAACAACAGGTAAACGACCTAAATACGTAAACACAGTATGGAAATTGAAATTAAATCACAAACTCAGAAGTGGGGGCCCATGGGGGGCTGACCACCTCCACTCTTGCCCTCTCAAAATTCATGCAAATCCCACTCATTCATTTCCCACTTCAAGACACTCAACCTTCATGCAACTTCATTCACCAACATTCAATTCACCTCCAAACTCTCTAGCCTCTCACTAAAACTCTGAGAAATCTCAGCCCTAACCACCTCCCTACAACCACCATAAACCACCTTGACACCACCAAGAACCACCACACAAATATCCATCTTATTGCAAAGGGTTTTCAAGATTTCAACACTACAAGATCATCTCATTACACTTCTGCCATCAAATCCTCCATAACACCATTGTGAGGATCCTTTTCTTTATCTTTATACTCTTATTACATGTTAATAAACTCACTCAACAAGTATTATGTCCATACATTGCACAAAAATCATTTTTCTTAACATAAAACTCAATATAATGATACTTTAACTTTCTGTCCAGAAAGTTTATGCTACTTCCACGATTTTTATAAAAATAATTTCTTCATGAAAATGGATGTTTTTATAGTTTAAAATCAAGTTCAGGAAGTAATCTTTCAAACCCCATAAGCCACTTATTTTTCTGAGCTCATTTACTATTTTTAATAATTTGTATAAGAACACATATACAATCTGCCCTGAAATGTCAGAAACTTTGGTCTTATTGTTTTGGCCATATCTTGAGCTATACAACTCCAAATGACTTGAAACCATCGCTAAAATCTCAAAAACTTTGTTAGCTACAATTATTGTACTGATGACTTTTTCCAAAAAACGTATATATTTTTCCCAGAAGCTCAATCTTCATGCATGTATCCAGATTGGTCAACTGATGGAGCTCAGAGGACACATGTAATTTTTAAAAATACTTAGACTCATCTAAAATTCATGAAAAATTTCATTGAAGTATATAACATATAGGGGAACAACTGGTAATGTTGTTGGAATTGTTTACGGACTGTAGATTTTTAGAAAAATTCGACAAACAGGTACATTTTCTGGAAAATATAAAGTGTGGACTGATTTTAGTAGCTAATAAAAACCGACACTTGTGGACTTACTATAAATGGAAAAACTAACTTTTTATGGTCCATGAACATATCTAAGGCTTGGGTAAAAGTTTTGGGAAGGTTTGACCGAGTCAACAAAAACGGGGTTCGGTTTCGAAAACGTCAAACTTTCTATTTTTAGAAACTTACTAATTTTGAAAAATTGTAAACAAAGTGGGTTTGAGTGACTTATTAAGTGTCTTGGACCAAAAATGAGGCTTGTAAACATAACCCGAATGAAAAACGACTCTTATATTTGAACCGAGACGTAAACCGCAAGACGTTGACACTAAGTATTAAATTCGCGTGATAACCGATAACCACATACGATAACATGTGATATATACCAATGTAAAGTGTACAATGAACAAACCTGATAGTAATGTCTTTTAAGAATTATTATTACAAACTTTCACCAACGGGTCGTACACGTTTATTTTCAAAAACAAAATACAATTGGACACACTAGTTGAGTGGACATTAGCATGGATAGTTTATAGAGATATCCATTTACTTAAACTTGTAATCTCATACGTTTAGGACGTTAGAGACCCTACCTGGACTTACGCTTTGCTAGCTCTCACGCATTTAGCTCACGAGGTGAGTTCACAGCCCCTACCTTTTTACTGTTTTACTGCTTTTTAAATAGGGGTGAAAAAAATAGCCAAATCTTTTGCTACATGTGCAATTATTATATAATTGATTTTATGCTTTTATACAGATTGTTTATGATTGTGTTAATACTATACAACTATTATTTATGAAATAGCGTTTTCATACTATAAACTGTTACATTTGTGTAAACTAATTTGTGAACTTACCGGAAAATGACCGGTACTAACTGTGAACTCGCCGGAGAACGACCGGTGCTAACTTGTAAACTTACCAGAGAACGACCGTAACTAACTGTGAACTCGCCGAAGAACGACCGGTGCTAACTTGTGAACTTACCGGAGAACGACCGGTACTAACTGTGAACTCGCCGGAGAACGACCGGTGCTAACTTGTGAACTTACCGGAGAACGACCAGTACTAACTGTGAACTCGCCGGAGAACGACCGGTGCTAACTTGTGAAACATATTTTAAACTTATACTTTGGACTTTTGGAGGACATCCCAACTAAACATATATTTGGATAACATTCCAACACAAACACTATTTGACTTTTGTGTCAACAATTTATAAACTATTTGGTACAATGAACTACACTTATAAAACCTGTGAATTCACTCAACATTGTTGTTGACTTTTTACTATGTTTTTTAGGGAATTAGCTACGCATATAAGACTGCATGCATATGGAACTAGGAGACCCACGACGAAATAGGATGACATCTTACTATGTACTGTTCAGCAATAATCATACGCTCTGATGCATGAATGTCCAATGTTGACGTCGGCGCCCCCGCTCGATCTAATGCTTCCGCTAACCATCGTTGACTAAATTTGGGGGTGCGACAGATTGGTATCAGAGCCATTGGTTATAGCGAACTAGAAATCTTTAAGCGACCTAGAGACCTTAAAGACCTAGACTATAGCCTTGGCTAGTACTTTCATGCATACACATACATTTGCATACGTTTAACCATATACACGACAACATTTGTTATGACACATCGACATACGCGAACCAACCGACCAATACTATCGTACACTTATTTTACTTGTTTTATTGTATGGTTGACTTTGCCTTGAACCGTACTACACCCAATTCGCTGACTCGTATGAACCTGATCTTATTAAGGCGGTTGATGAAAAGAAATATATATTTAGCATCATATAATGACGCCTGGCCAACATGATTATATCATACTAAGTACATATGGGCGTTTCATAGTCGTAAGATACGTGATGGGGATATCGCTAATTCTTCTTAATGCTCGATAACAGAAACATGTGAGACTTCATTCTTCACATTTCTTACTTTGGCATTGACTACTATCTGAACGACTACTCTATTTTGCTTGACTATTTTGCAAACAAACTCTTATTCTCGAACAGACCGAGCGAATTCGTACTAAACGTTTAACGATTAGGACCGACAACTTATCAATCGAATGGACGGATGAAACAAATGGAGATCACGATACGTATCGGAGTAACGAGCCTTCTTAAGTACTACGCGGAACGAATTCTCCCACGAATAGCAAACCTTATAGGATAATTTCCTACAAATTATATTTTGAAACGGTTATTTCAACAAACAACTATACTGGAAGGTTTTCCTACTATATATTCACCAGATTGATTTCCAAACGAATACTACTATTTATACACTGAAATGATTTTCTAAAACATATACGAATTGATCACTATTTCGATTGAATATCAACGATTTATACATAACTTGTTTATATTTAAACAACAAAAGATTTACAAGTAAGTTTATCAACTGTTTTAAACAACTACTCTGTCATGATTTTACCACGATTTGAACAACAATTTAACCGTTTCGAATTGCCAACTATTTTGACAACAGTTTGTTCATTTTAAACAAAAACCGCAACGTTAATGTTCCAATAGCTCCTGGACGCACGAACATACTTAAATAAAAGGGTACACAACCGGATCCCTACGTCAACATCGATACGTCTTAGTAAACTCCGATTACTCTTTAACGTTACATTATTCGAATGTCTTGAATTTAGCGCTTAGTGAACCTAGACTGCTGTTGAACATATAACTTATTGAACTATACGACGAGTATACTTAAACCGTTAGAACATTTACAACAACCTAAAGCTACTATGGTGACAACACGACTTCTCGGAAACACACGCGTCTGACGTTCCGACATGGATTAAAATCTCGGGACGAGATTTCTCTAACAGGGGGAGAATGTGACACCCCCGCAAATTTGAATACAATTAAGTACACTAAACATTTGCATTTTAGGCTAATTCCCTACTTAAGTGAATTCACAACTATTTTAGAGGTAAGTCTAGCAAGGCCCAACTAGTTAATACGCTTAGTATTATACATTTCGTAATTAGTTGTAATTACGTACAAAACATTTGGAACAAACTCTAAAAAAATATACGACGTTGGTAAAAACATTTCTATAAATAACTTAAATCTATTTTTAGAAGTTATTTATCATATATTATTATTTTATTTAAATAATACACGAAAAACATAGACGTTTCGCTTAAAACGTCTCAAACGCAAAGAAAACGCACGAATCGAATTCGGCAACCAAATGAAAATCGATAAATATTTTGACAACTCAAAATAAAGTATTTTAATAATACTTCAATGAAAAATTATCCCAAATATATCGTTAATTTAAACGACTAAAAATTTTGTTACGCGATTTAACGTTTTAACACGAACAACAGGTAAACGACCTAAATACGTAAACACAGTATGGAAATTGAAATTAAATCACAAACTCAGAAGTGGGGGCCCATGGGGGGCTGACCACCTCCACTCTTGCCCTCTCAAAATTCATGCAAATCCCACTCATTCATTTCCCACTTCAAGACACTCAACCTTCATGCAACTTCATTCACCAACATTCAATTCACCTCCAAACTCTCTAGCCTCTCACTAAAACTCTGAGAAATCTCATCCCTAACCACCTCCCTACAACCACCATAAACCACCTTGACACCACCAAGAACCACCACACAAATATCCATCTTATTGCAAAGGGTTTTCAAGATTTCAACACTACAAGATCATCTCATTACACTTCTGCCATCAAATCTTCCATAACACCATTGTGAGGATCCTTTTCTTTATCTTTATACTCTTATAACATGTTAATAAACTCACTCAACAAGTATTATGTCCATACATTGCACAAAAATCATTTTTCTTAACATAAAACTCAATATAATGATACTTTAACTTTCTATCCAGAAAGTTTATGCTAATTCCACGATTTTTATAAAAATAATTTCTTCATGAAAATGGATGTTTTTATAGTTTAAAATCAAGTTCAGGAAGTAATCTTTCAAACCCCGTAAGCCACTTATTTTTCTGAGCTCATTTACTATTTTTAATAATTTGTATAAGAACACATATACAATCTGCCCTGAAATGTCAGAAACTTTGGTCTTATTATTTTGGCCATATCTTGAGCTATACAACTCCAAATGACTTGAAACCATCGCTAAAATCTCAAAAACTTTGTTAGCTACAATTATTGTACTGATGACTTTTTCCAAAAAACGTATATATTTTTCCCAAAAGCTCAATCTTCATGCATGTATCCAGATTGGTCAACTGATGGAGCTCAGAGGACACATGTAATTTTTAAAAATACTTAGACTCATCTAAAATTCATGAAAAATTTAATTGAAGTATATAACATATAGGGGAACAACTGGTAATGTTGTTGGAATTGTTTACGGATTGTAGATTTTTAGAAAAATTCGACAAACAGGTACATTTTCTGGAAAATATAAAGTGTGGACTGATTTTAGTAGCTAATAAAAACCGACACTTGTGGACTTACTATAAATGGAAAAACTAACTTTTTATGGTCCATGAACATATCTAAGGCTTGGGTAAAAGTTTTGGGAAGGTTTGACCGAGTCAACAAAAACGGGGTTCGGTTTCGAAAACGTCAAACTTTCTATTTTTAGAAACTTACGAATTTTGAAAAATTGTAAACAAAGTGGGTTTGAGTGACTTATTAAGTGTCTTGGACCAAAAATGAGGCTTGTAAACATAACCCGAACGAAAAACGACTCTTATATTTGAACCGAGACGTAAACCGCAAGACGTTGACACTAAGTATTAAATTCGCGTGATAACCGATAACCACATACGATAACATGTGATATATACCAATGTAAAGTGTACAATGAACAAACCTGATAGTAATGTCTTTTAAGAATTATTATTACAAACTTTCACCAACGGGTCGTACACGTTTATTTTCAAAAACAAAATACAATTGAACACACTAGTTGAGTGGACATTAGCATGGATAGTTTATAGAGATATCCATTTACTTAAACTTGTAATCTCATACGTTTAGGACGTTAGAGACCCTACCTGGACTTTCGCTTTGCTAGCTCTCACGCATTTAGCTCACGAGGTGAGTTCACAGCCCCTACATTTTTACTGTTTTACTGCTTTTTAAATAGGGGTGAAAAACATAGCCAACTCTTTTGCTACATGTGCAATTATTATATAATTGATTTTATGCTTTTATACTGATTGTTTATGATTGTGTTCATACTATACAACTATTATTTATGAAATAGCGTTTTCATACTATAAACTGTTACATTTGTGTAAACTAATTTGTGAACTTACCGGAAAATGACCGGTACTAACTGTGAACTCGCCGGAGAACGACCGGTGCTAACTTGTAAACTTACCGGAGAACGACCGTAACTAACTGTGAACTCGCCGGAGAACGACCGGTGCTAACTTGTGAACTTACCGGAGAACGACCGGTACTAACTGTGAACTCGCCGGAGAACGACCGGTGCTAACTTGTGAACTTACCGGAGAACGATCGGTACTAACTGTGAACTCGCCGGAGAACGACCGGTGCTAACTTGTGAAACATATTTTAAACTTATACTTTGGACTTTTGGAGGACATCCCAACTAAACATATATTTGGATAACATTCCAACACAAACACTATTTGACTTTTGTGTCAACAATTTATAAACTATTTGTTACAATGAACTACACTTATAAAACATGTGAATTCACTCAACATTGTTGTTGACTTTTTACTATGTTTTTTAGGGAATTAGCTACGCATATAAGACTGCATGCATATGGAACTAGGAGACCCACGACGAAATAGGATGACATCATACTATGTACTGTTCAGCAATAATCATACGCAATGTCCAATGTTGACGTAGACGCCCCCGCTCGATCTAATGCTTCCGCTAACCAGCGTTGACTAAATTTGGGGGTGCGACACAATCCTAGCCGTCTAATAAAGACATGTTTCAGTTATTTTTCCAGGCGGTTTTTTTTCCAGGCTATGTATTTTGATGCAGAGCCTCTATCAACCGTCACCCACGTCTGGCTCGGAAGCCGTATTCCACCCATTTATCATTTATTTATTTGGATTTCGTGAATTCACAAAACCTCTCGATCCCTGTATATAATCCCAAATTAAGAAATTTGTTTTAAATTTTTTTTTCTCTGTGCAAGTTTTTATTTTATGTGGAATGGAGCACCTTCTTCTTCTTCTTTAATTCGAAGTATAGATTAATCGTGTACCATCCTAAATGGACCTCACAAAACAAACAGGCGAAACCCATACGCAGGACGGCCCAAAGGACAGGCATGTCCAGGCGGCAAGCTTTGACAGGAAAGGCTACACTACAGGGATCAATAGCAGACAACAAACTATCGACAGTCCTGTATAAATACAGGAAGGCCCACAAATCTAAAGCCCAGCAAAGGGTGCAAGCCCATCAAGATAGGGTTTATGTCCCCTGGCAGGGGACAACCTTATAACGGATTCCACCCACGTTAGTAGTGGTCTCCCCAGGAGCCGACAAGGGTTTTCTTCCTTGAATATCATTGGTCCACGTCATCACAGGGACCCCACACCCAGGCTGTATCAATCGTAGCCGTACGATTAAAACTACCACGATCGCGGATCCACCGTACGATGAACAGTATAACCAAGATCATGTGTCAGCCGCACGATCGGTACCCTCGCAATCGTGAGTACACCGTACGATGAATAGTATCATCGAGATCACCGGTCAGCCGTACGATCAAGTACCATGAGATCACGACACGTGTCCAAACTTGCTGATCAAGGTGAATGAAGGGCACTATAAATACAAACACTTGGATATTATTCATGTCCAACACCTCATAATACACCTTCACCACTATTCATCGCCTACACTTATCATCATTAGGAGATTACTGTTCATCTCCTATCACCGATTTATACCACCCTTATTGTTGTTCGATACACTATAACGGGTCCTTACACTAGTCGCGGAGTGTAAAGAGTCGGCCCAATCCATCTCGCACTCAGGTATAAAATTATGCTTGATCAAATGGCGCCATCCATTTGTTGAAACCCTAACTCTTTTATTGAGCTAGCAAATAACTTCTAACTGATTTTCTAACTCTGACTCAGTAACTCAGATATCATGATATCAAACACCGGTCCGACTCCAACGGCCGGTGAAAACACGACGCATTTCATGGCTGCACAAGTGCCATTGCCAACCGCTGGAGAGATGGCTGCATGGCATCGGCGACAGGTGCTGGAAGAAACACGCCGCCATCTGGATTTCACCACTCCAGGGGGCTGACATCGCAACCTTAGGGACCAACACCAGCTGGTGGGCAACAACCCCCACATGGCCTGGGTTCTCAGCCGTTCACACAGGCCCAATCAAGTGTTGGTCAACAACCTCCTCAACAGACATTCCAGCAGCCACTGGTGCAAAATTTCCAACAATTTCCACAGCAAAACATTCCACCACCGTTCCAACATGTGCCATTCCAACAAGTGCCCTTTCAGCAGGCGTCGTTCCAGCAGGTGCTATTTAGCAAATACCATTCCCACAAGTATCATTTCAGCATGTGCTATTCCAGCAGGTACCATACCAACAGGCACCATTTCCACAACCATCTATACATAGCTACCAGCAAGCTTCATATCAGCAGGCGCCACCTCAACAGGTGCCATCTCAGAACACATCATTTCAGCAAGCACCTGCCCAAAACACACAGGGGTCATCTGTGCAGGAGACTGCAAATGCTTTGGGTCAACTCCTGGCACAACTAATGCAACCAGCAAACTAATGCAACCAGCAGTAATACCACCCCTCCACCACCATTGCCACCAATGCTAGCAAACCTCCTGGCAGTAATGCAGGGAAAAACACCGCAACCGCAAAACGTAATCCCTGACTCAAATACACAGTTTCACCCGGCTATCGCCAACGTTCCACTCACCCCGGGAGTTACAGTACCTGCTAATCTCGGAGTCTATGATGGAACTACAGACCCTGAAGACTTCATACAATCATTCCATCATGTGATTAAAACTCAGCACTGGGAGGATGCGGTAGCCTGTCAAATGTTCCCATCGGTCCTGAGATCGTATGCTAAGTCTTGGTTTTGGGATCTACCAGAAAGAAGCATCACTTGCTTCAATGATATAAGGCGAAAGTTTGTTAGCCATTTTCACCAAAAAAAGAAGCATGTAAGATCACATGTAGAGGCGCACATGATAAACAACACCCTCATAAGTCATTGGAAGATTTCATAGACAGATACACCGATGAATGCCTGAAAATACCAGGACTGCCAGAAAGCCAGCAGGTATCAGGTTTTATATCATGTTTGGATGAAAGCAGATTTCAGGCACTAGTAGACAAATCCATCGGAGATACACCATCAACTTTCGCTATACAAGTATCTCAAACCAGGGACTATGCCAGGGCGATGGAAAAACGCAAGCTTAATCAGAGGATCAGACAGGCCGCTAACAACTCGAAAAATGATCACAGGTCCCAACCTTATCAGGGGAAGGGTAAGGGACTACAGGGAGGAAAATTTGGAAAGGGAAATAGATTCCAGCCTTATAATAGGCATGCAGAAAAAGATACGCTTATTGCCTCCCTGTCAAAAACTCCACACGAAATACTGGCAACGGAACCTATGGCCAAGTGGTTCAAAAAGCCAAATCCCATGAACTCTAAGGCAAAAGAGAATGGCAAGTATTGCAAGTACCACAAAGAACCAGGCCATGACACTAATGAATGCAGAGAGCTCAAGGCTCAAATCTACAAAGCAATCAAAGATGGCAAGTTGGAACACTTAGCCCAGGGTGCCAGGGATTTTCAACAGGGAGAAGCCAAAAAAGGTAAAGCTACAGCTGAATTACCCAAGCCTGATGCGGTAATACTCATGATCAGCCCCCTAGCCCCAAGACAGAAGCGAAAAATAGAACATGTGGAATTATGGGAGTTGCAAGAGATAGCATTTCCAGCCATACATCATGTAAACCCCTCAGCGGAACCACTGGTTATTACGGCAAGAATAGCCAATTTCCAAGTCAACAGAGTTTATCTAGACAGTGGTAGTTATACGGAGATCATGTATGAGCATTGCTTCGAACAGTTACCAAAGCATATCAAAAGTCGCAGGGAAGAATTCCTGCAACCTCTAGTAGGTTTCTCAGGAGAGACAAATTGGCCGATAGGGAAGATTAAGCTTGAAGTTACATTGGGAGCTTACCCACGGTACAGAACAACCACGCTCGATTTTGTAATTGTTCGCTCTCCCTCTAAGTACAATGTTATACTGGGAAGAACAGCCATGCTCCAGTTTAGAGCAATCACCTCAACAGTCCACGGTATGGTACGTTTTCCAACGCCAGAAGGAGTGGCAACTATTCATGCGGACAGACTGCTACAGATTGAATGTTCTCAAGTGAACCATACACCCGAATCAGGAAGTATACCTCAACCCGACAACGAACATGAGGCGATTGTGATAAATCAGGAACACCCAGACCAGACGGTATGTATTGGCAAGAAGCTCCCAACCAGGATAAAGAAACAGCTAAAAGCATTGTTAATAGAAAACCAGGACGTTTTTGCATTCCGACCATCTGATATGACAGGGGTCCCACGAAGCATTGCTGAGCACTCCCTGAATGTTAGACCAGGAGTGACTCCTTCCAGACAAAAGAAACGTGGGATGGCACCAGAACGAAGCGCCTTCCTGCAAAAAGAGGTAGAAGACCTTGTAGGCGCGGGGATACTACGAGAAGTTAAGTACCAGACATGGGTGGCCAACCCCGTCATGGTAAAAAAGCCTAACGGTTCCTGGAGAATGTGTGTCGATTACTCAGACTTAAACAAAGCCTGCCCAAAGGACAATTACCCGCTGCCTGAGATTGACTGGAAAGTAGAGTCCTTAGCAAGTTATAGACTAAAATGTTTCTTGGACGCCTACAAAGGCTATCACCAAATTCAAATGGCTGAACATGATGAAGACAAGACAGCGTTCCACACCAATCAGGGAATCTTTTGTTACAAAAAAATGCCCTTTTGACTAAAAAACGCAGGAGCTACGTACCAAAGGGTGATAGATTCCGCCTTCAGGGGTCAAATTGGTCGAAATGTGGAAGCATATGTGGATGACCTTGTCATTAAAAGTGCGTCAGAAGCAAACACGTTGGAAGACATTTCAGAAACATTTACCACCCTTAGGGGCATCAACATGAAGCTAAACCCCAGCAAATGCAGTTTTGGAGTTGAAGAGGGAATGTTCCTGGGACATGTGATCACCACCGGCGGATTCAAGGCAAACCCAGAAAAAGTCCAGGCGGTAACAGGCATGCCTTCCCCGAAGTCAAAACAGGAAGTTCAGAGCCCTTCAGGGAAATTGGCCGCCCTGACCAGGTTCTTGTCAAAAGCGGCAGAAAGATCCTTGCCCTTTTTCTAAACCTTAAAGGGTACAGCAAAGAAAGACTTTATGTGGACTGAACAGGCTGAACAAGCGTTTCAGGAGATGAAAGCCCTCATGGCAGAACTCCCCACACTAACTGCACCTATTCTAGGAGAAACACTAACCCTGTACTTGGCAGCCTCAAGCGGAGCGATAAGTTCGGTCCTGATCGCCGAAAGAAATAAGATTCAAATGCCTGTTTACTTTGTCAGCAAAGCACTTCAACCGGCTGAATTAAATTATTCCCCAATAGAGAAGCTAGTCCTGGCTCAGGTACACATAGCCAGGTGCCTGCGAAGGTATTTCCAGGCACACCCAGTAGTGGTGCTAACCGATCAGCCAAAAAAACAGGTGCTGCTAAAACCAGAAAAATCGGGGAGGATGGCAAAATGGGCAATAGAGCTAGGCAAGCACGAAATTACTTTTTTCCCTAGGAGTGCGATGAAGGGGCAAATAATGGCTGACTTCCTAGCTGAGCTTCCAGGAGAGACAGAAGGCACGAGCTCCCTGACCGTCAACAGTAAGCCAACGGAAATTTGGGAACTTTATACTGACGGTGCAGCTAGCTCTGGGGGGTCAGGAGCAGGGCTAATCCTCACAATTCCCGCGGGCGAAGAACACACTTATGCTTTAAGGTTCGAATTCCCTGCAATGAACAATGAAGCAGAATATGAGGCACTAATCGCCGGACTAAAGATCGCTGAACAGATGGACATCACGTCCATCCAAGTGTTTGTTGACTCGCAGCTAGTAGCCAACCAGGTAAACGGAAATTTTGAAGCTAAAGAGCAGGCAATGAAAAAATATTTGGAAGTTATGCAAGAAATCAAAGGCAAGTTCAGCTATTTTAAAATTGATCAAGTTCCAAGGAGTCAGAACAAGAAAGCTGACGTCTTAAGAAAACTGGCAACTCTCACCTTTTCTCATTTAACCAAAGAAGTGTTGGTCGAAGTTCTAAAACAAAAGTCAATCAACAGCAGTTACGAAGTTAGCCCAGTCGAAGAAGATGAAGACAATTGGATGACCCCCATCAGGGACTACTTGCTTAATGGGACACTCCCTGCTGATAGGACTCAAGCTAAAAAAATCAGGATTAAGGCACCAATGTATCTCATCGAGAAAGGTGAATTGCTCAGGAAATCTTTCTTGGGACCGAACCTCAGGTGTGCTGGTCTCAGGCAGGCGGAGAATCTTATCAGAGAGGTCCATGAGGGTTCCTGTAGCCTCCACTCAGGCCCGCGCGCAATCACAGGAAAGATAATGCGCCAGGGGTATTTTTGGCCTACAATGCATCAGGACACCCTGGAGATAGTTCGAAAGTGTCAGTCCTGTCAAATTCATGCACCTATCTCCAGAACCCCAAAACATGATCTCATTCCTGTCACTTCTCCATGGCCTTTCAACAAATAGGGGATCGATATTGTAGGACCTTTCCCACCTGCGGCTGGAGGAGTGAAATTCATTGTGGTAGCGATTGATTATTTCACTAAGTGGGTGGAAGCAAAGCCCGTGGCTCAGATCTCTGGTAAGAAAATGGTGAACTTTGTCTGGGAAAACATTGTGTGCCGGTTTGGAATCCCACATGAGATTGTAAGTGACAATGGGACACAGTTCGCAGCTGACCCCTTCAAATCATGGTGTGAAGAACTCTCAATTAAACAAACCTTTACTTTCGTAGCACACCCTCAGGCTAACGGGCAGGTGGAGGTGACCAACAGGGACATTGTTGCAGGGATCAAGGCCAGGTTGGGAAGGTCTAGGACTGGATGGGTCGAGGAACTCCCAACGTCCTATGGGCACACCGAACATTGCCAAAAAATGATAGCACCTGGGTTACCCCCTTCAGTCTGGTATATGGAACAGAGGCAGTAATCCCTGCAGAGATTAGTGTCCCCACAGAGAGAGTCCTAACATTTGAAGAAGACACCAATGTGATATCCCTGCAGGAAAACTTGAATCTAACAGAAGAAATCAGGGAAATGGCAGCTATCCGTCAAGAGAGAAACAAACAAAAAATGGCCAGGTACTACAACAGGAAGGTTCAGAACAAGCAATACAAAGCCGGGGACTATGTATGGAGGAAAAACGAAGCGTCCAGAGTCGAAAATACAGGAAAGCTCGGGCAAAAATGGGAAGGACCCTACCAAGTAACATCGGCCCACGGCAACGGAGCTTACAGCTTGTCTCAACCAGACGGTACTCCTGTTCCACGAACATGGCACGCAACAAACTTGAAAAAATGTTACGTCTGAACAACTATCTGTAAGCCCAGGAGGGCTTGATCACCCCTCCTGATTGGCATGTTTTGTTGAATCACTTTTTTATCAATAAAACTAGGTTGTTCGTGCCAAGTTATAGTTATTTTACTTCGTGTTTACGCAACTATTACAAATGTGCCAGGGACATACCACCTTTGTATAAGGAGTGTCATATGCACAAGGCCCTAATATTGGCCGGATTTGCACGATGCATCTCCACAATGCCTCACTCCCTGCACACGGGTGATACACTCACCATAAAAAAGCAGTCAGGAGTGACGGTCCTGCCATAGTGGAAGGTGAATTCTAGCCCTATCCCTGGCAGAGGTTCACCTCAACCAGTAGGTTGGCGAAGTGTTGAACCAGATCAGGGCAGGAAGGACACAAACGTTCGCCAGTAGGCTTGCTAGCTGAACCTCCTTGCACAGCCGGCAAACTAGAATTTGCCAGGTCATGACCACCCAACTTTCACTTATCACATTCAAGCAGTATAGATGTTCAAAACAAAACTTGCAAGTAAACACTAAACAACAAATGTGCGTACATTAGAAACAAAAATAATAATATACATGTCCAAGTACTCATACATAATTTTGTCCATAAGCAATATAAACTAAGGCCTCATGGCCAGGATCGCATCAACAGGCATGTTGAGATCTTCAACTAGCCTCTCCAGAAATGGAGATGTGGACAGGTTTTTCAAAGTTGTTTTAGCCTCCTCGAGCTTTGTTGAAATAGCAGGGTCAATCCTGCTAGCCAGGGCTTCAGGCAACGGATTCAAAAACTGAGCAGCCACAGTAGCCATTTCATGTCGGCCTTGACCCCGGGAACATTGCACTAACCTGCCAAAAGGATTTAGAATCCCAGGGCAGGTCATTGATGTTATGATCAGATCAGGGAGACCGGCCTGCAATTTTTTCTTCTCCTCTACTGCAGCATCCCTCTCAAAAATAGCTCGATCCCTCTCCTCGGTCACCCTGTCCTTAACAGCCAGGGCTTCATCCCTTTGCAGCATAGCGGCATTTAACTCTTCACCATTCCGCTGCAGGGAAGATTCCATCTCGGTTGCTTTCTTGACCTGCATAAGAATGACGCTTCGGGGAGTCAGTATTAAATAGATAGATGGGAAGAAAAAGGGAAAATAAGAGACATACATGCTCTGCCACTTGAGTTTTCAAAGCCTCAATCTCCGAGTTTAATTGGTCAACTTTGGCAATATCGCCGGAATGATCAGCTTTGAACTTCTCAAACTGCTCCCTCTCCTTAGCTGCCTTTGTCTGTTCACTCTTCAGGTCGATCCGCAGCTTCCTAGCAAGTACCTCTAAGTGGTCAGCAACCTTCAGGGTGTTAATGCTCCACATGAAAGAATCAAAGGTGGCCTTGACTCCACGATTAATGCTTTGGCGAGCATTGAGAGAGGCCATCCTCTTCCCAATTGCAGGGGGCATCGCATGCAAGACGTAATCCCTGCAAGATTGGAGATCACGCCCTGGATTGTCAGACTAAAAGGACCACCCAGGAACAAAAGGAGGTAAGTCGGAAAGGTTGTCCGCAGGAGCACTAGGGATAGCACCACGGGCGCTGCCTAAAAAATCAACGGCATCATCATCCTCATTGACCTCCCTATTAACAAAGGAAAGGCTGGTAGAGCTTCCTGAGTGCCGCTTGGAGGAAGAGTCATCCTCCGTCCTAAACTGGATACGCCTCTTCTTATGCTGAACAGGATTCGCATCTTCCTCCTCCTCCTCTGGAAACAAAAAGGATTTTCTTAATCTTTACGCACACTTAAAATTAAAACAAACTTGCAGCCGTTACATACCTGTAGCAGAGTCATTCAACCCATGAAGATGGGAAACGTTGGCAACATCCTCAGAGCCCCCAGCCTCACTAGAAGAAACAGGGCGGCTATTATTCTTCTTCTTTTTCGGCCTGCCCTTAGGGGCAGTTTTCTTCTTCCTCTTTCCGACAAACGCCCCTAAATCATCGACCATCTCGTAGTCATAGGGGACGTTAGAGCCTGCGGGGATGCTCTGCTGGGGGGAACCGTCAGGGTTGGCGGGAATGTTACTAGCAAATGTGTGACCAATCTCAACACCCGAAAGGTCGTCGGCAGCCAGGTAGCTATTAAAATCCATCACTGCAGGGAAGACAGAAAACATAAGAAAGTGACATTAAACATTACGTCACCGCCTAAATATCACCACTTCCTACCTTTATTCTTCTACCGACATATGAGGATACGGCCCTCCCTGTTCCAGTTCCTGCTCATACAAGCCATAGCCAGGAAGGATTCCAGGTACGGCCTCATCACTACTCCTCCCTGTCTCAGCAGGCGTAAGAACTCCATGTCGACCTCCGAATTTGAATCCAGAATCACAGGGTTCATATTTTTCACAGGCGCGAATCTAGAAACCCAGACCTGTGGGTTTACCCACTGTAAAACCTTCCTCTTGTCTGCTGGAATTATCTTGTCATCAACATAAAAAAAGCCCTCTTTCCAACCCCTTAAACCATCAACCCTGGGACCACAAAAATTCGTGTTCTTCCCCCCACGCTTAGCTACTGAAAACCAACTCTCCGGAGAATTGGTTATTGTGAACTGAGATGCAAAGTACAACAAGGTAGGCTCCTTCCTGTGCAATCTACAATATATCTCGAACATCACAATCTTCTGGAGCCCTAAGGGATGAAGCTGGGAAAAACCTATCCCATAATACTCTAAGAAAGAAATTAAGAAAGAAGTAGGAGGAAGCCTGAAGTTGCTAATTGAGAACCAATCCGAGTATACGGCTACCTTCCCAGCAGGCGGCGAATGTGCTCGCTGCGAAGGTAAAGGCGCGGTTGCCTCAAAAAGATCTATACAAGGGTACTTGGTGCTAAGACCTAGAATAGCATCTCTATTTACTACACTCTGAATACTATCTATGGTACCGCCAGAAAATTGGGCGGTCACCTTCGCCAGAGGGCCGACCAAAGCAGAGGAAGGGTCGGAAGTGGTGGTAGACGGTGACGGTTCCATTACTTAACAAATATATTAACAAGGAAAACAAGAATGCACAAACGAAAGACAATGAACACAAGTACACAAGAACGAAGGGAACGAACCTACTCCAGTAGCCGGAATCTCGATCGTGCGGTAAGGAGAGCAAAATTTTTGATTTTGCAGAGAATTTGGATGTTGGTAAAAAGCGCAAAGTGAAAATATGAGGGGTTAGCCCTATTTATAGCAGGGCAACGCAACCGTCACAGGCCCATGGGCCTTTGGGCTTTAATCCGAGCCTTACACGTGTACGGCCATCACAACACCTCAGGGAGGCACGCGCGTGATCAACCCTCATTAATGTTGCACGCATACATACAGCCGTCAGCACGAATTCCAACACGCGCTAACGTCTTGAGCAAATCAAAAGTCACACCGTCCCCTGACACATTGATGGGATACCATCAGTCAAAAACGAAACGTCAAAATTTAGCCACGTCCTTCCTAATTATAGGTGTCTCCTGGCCGGAGTGTTTCCTGTCAAATATTCGCACGCATAAAATAATAAGATCCTGCGAAAAATGCTTCCCTGGGATATGGTTGTCAATCCGGAACAATGGAACAACTTCCGTTTAAGCGGCCTGTAAAATACGAGCTGTTGAGTTCAGTTCCCTGACGCAAGCCTCAGCAAACTAAACTGGGGGGACTTAATCGTGTACCATCCTAAATGGGCCTCACAAAACAAACAGGCGAAACCCATACGCAGGACGGCCCAAAGGACAGGCATGTCCAGGCGGCAAGCTTCGACAGGAAAGGCTACACTACAGGGAACCTCAATAGCAGACAACAAACTATCGACAGTCCTGTATAAATACAGGAAGGCCCACAAATCTAAAGCCCAGCAAAGGGTGCAAGCCCATCAAGATAGGGTTTATGTCCCCTGGCAGGGGACAACCTTATAACGGATTCCACCCACGTTAGTGGTGGTCTCCCCAGGAGCCGACAAGGGTTTTCTTCCTTGAATATCATTGGTCCACGTCATCACAGGGACCCCACACCCAGGCTGTATCAATCGTAGCCGTACGATTAAAACTACCACGATCGCGGATCCACCGTACGATGAAAAGTATAACCAAGATTATGTGTCAGCCGTACGATCGGTACCTTCGCGATCGTGAGTACACCGTACGATGAATAGTATCATCGAGATCACCGGTCAGCCGTACGATCAAGTACCATGAGATCACGACACGTGTCCAAACTTGCTGATCAAGGTGAATGAAGGACACTATAAATACAAACACTTATATTATTTATGACCAACACCTCATAATACACCTTCACCACTATTCATCGCCTACACTTATCATCATTAGGAGATTACTGTTCATCTTCTATCACCGATTTATACCACCCTTATTGTTGTTCGATACACTATAACAGGTCCTTACGCTAGTCGCGGAGTGTAAAGAGTCGGCCCAATCCATCTCGCACTCAGGTATAAAATTATGCTTGATCATAGATCATCTTCAAATAAAAGATGATTATACGATTGATGTTCTTCTTAGCCGTTTATGTCTATTCACCATCTCCGTTAAACCTCTAAGTGGGTGGTAACTGAGAATTTGATTTTTATAGGTATGTGTTTTTTTCATTCCGAAAGTCCATCGCATAATTGATTTCCCATTTTCCTTGCTATAGTATTTGACTTCATTTCAGTAGGTTCCCTATTATGAATGTTATACTTCTTAATCATTATCACAAAGTGAGACATATGGCTTAATTAAGTCCCCTAAATCAAGAATCAGACGTGGGTGTTGGAGTGTTCTCCATGCTCTTTTGATGATGAAAAAAATCTGGTAAGTTTTGTTGCTGTACACATATATGTTTTTTTTTTTTTTTTTTTTTTTTTTTTTTTTTTTTTTTGGTACTATATTCTTTTGATTCAATTTGGTTTCATGGCACTAATAATTTAATAATTTCAATTCTATGAAGTTTGTAAAGGATTGGAGGTGCTAAGAATCTGAGTTTCATATTTAGATCTTCATCTCCTATGTTTTGCCCACCAAGTATTTGATGAAATGCCCAGGTCCTAACAATTGGTTTAATTTATTTTTGATGTTTATATGTAGTTATTTCTGAGTTTTTAAGAGTTTATTGTGATTTTATCAAAGTGATCTGTTTCATTGTAGGTTTTGTTTCTTATTTATTTGCTCAATTTGTATGTAGCTTTCATGGAACTGGTTTGGTTTAAAAGGCAACTACCTGATATTTTCTTGAAGAAAAAGGGAAGGAAGGGAGTCGATGGTTTTATCTTACATATTTCGAATTGACTCTTACAAATATTTTGAGACTCATGCCCCTGCTTTTCGGCAGCCAAAGGATATTACACTAGGTGGTTGATTGACTTTGACTAATGTGAGGATTTATTTAGTTGGAAGTTGAGCTGCATATGTATGCCGCTTATAAATTGGTATAAAGAATTACTCAGTAAGGCTTATGTTGTGGGAGAAAATTTACATTGTTTATTTTTTTTTTCATTTTGTATGGTGAATACGTGAATGTGGTCTAAATCTTAAGGAACCTAATTCTTGATTTCATATCATGCAGGTGTTCTGTTTAATTATATGTATGAGATGACCGACAAAAATGCCAGGGCACTAAAGGTTAGCTTTTAATGCCTAATTCATAGCTATCGTTAAGTGAAAGGCAGATACCATCTTCATTAGTTCTATATTGTTGGTCATCACTTCAATATTCAGGGGAAATGACACCTGCAATGTTTGTTCTTAAGTTAAGCTGGGATTTGAGTTTTATCTTTTAATGGAGTAAGCTCTATTTTTTCCCCCACTTCCAAGTTGATTAATTAATTTTAATTTATACTATGAAAGCTTATATATTATATACAGGGACTTGATTGTTTTCTCGATTTTTTGGGATTTTCATATTGAATTTAATGGGTTTAGTTCATGTAATAATGTATTGCCAGATGACTCGATGACGAAATACTGACTACCGGTGATTTGGAAGGTGCCCCGTAGGTGTTTGATGAAATATGTGTGAGGCAAAGTAGTTTGGGAAGACATGAAAGCTATTGCAAAGCTTTCAGCAAAATTGAGTCATTAGTCTCGATTCTCCACGATTGCCATCAATCTGTATTGTAAATAAAGGTTCAATTATATCTATATATTTCCTTATTAGTTTTCAGATTATGTATAAAGAAATCCATCTCTATGTCCTTATGTCATGTATGGGTATTATAAGATTTGTATGCTTGGATGATGTACCTTTTACACAGCTATGATATGCTGCTCCCTGTATGTGTAAGACCTTCTCACAATCTATTTAGAAGATGTCATTTTAATGAGAGTGTGTTTTGTTGAGTGCTGGTAGTTTCTAAAATTTTATTAGCCCCTGCTATATGTGAAGACTGTTTATGTTGTTTAGGAATAAAATACAAAACAGTTATAGAAGATGATAAATGTATACCATTTTAAGTGGCTAGACACCTACAAATATTTTGAGACTCATGCCCCTGCTTTTGGGCAGCCAAAGGATATTACACTAGGTGGTTGATTGACTTTGACTAATGTGAGGATTTATTTAGTTGGAAGTTGAGCTGCATATGTATGCCGCTTATAAATTGGTATAATAAAGAATTACTCAGTAAGGCTTATGTTGTGAGAGAAAATTTACATTGTTTATTTTTGGTGCTTGAGAGTTGAGACTAACTTTTGTATTTGCAGATAACACTAAGACAGAAGAAATTACTCGCAGAAATTGAAAGGAAAAAAGCTATGGATAATTAGTAGAGTACTTTTTGATTTATTAACTTCATTAGACAAATATGTTGCAAGTAAGGTGGTTTTGGAATTTCGTACGATCTTTTACATGGGCGTGCAGGGTTATTGTGGGCCGCTTTATTTAAAAACATACTGGCCAACAAACGGGACTAGACGCTGAGGTGCAGCTCATGAACTAGTGGACTAACTGTTATATAGCATGTATTGCTTCATTATCCGCATTATAAAGAGGATGAGAAGATGTAGAGACGACAATAAGGTATATGATGAGTCATGAGTTTGAGATTCTGCATACTGGTAACTACATGTCAAGCGAAGGTAACCCAAGTGACACTTTGGTGCAATGGTCTCATGGTGCAAGTGGCATGGCTATAACCCTCTGCAAGGCATCCCAGGTTTGTGAACCACTAAAACAGTCACCTTGTAAATAGTTCAAGGGGTTTGGGTCAATAAGAATGAATTTTTATTGGGGCGGGATGGGAAATTTTGAAATTTTACAGTTTTTTTTATAAATAACCAGTGTATTATATACGTGACTATTTGAATGAATCAATTTAAGATTCAATGAATTGGAAAATGCACTTTGGATGACTTTCGATCCCATTTGACCAATTTCATTTGAACTAACTTCTACTTTATATCCATATCTGTCTAGATATTCTGCCTTATTGCTGACAGATGTTATTATTATATTTTATAACTATTAATGTGTTAAACATAATTAGACAAACTATGTTATAAGGAATTTGACTTCTTTCATGTGTTTTATTAAGGATTGCAGCTTGATAGAAGGACACGTCTTAATACTCAATGCACTTTAAGCCAAGAGTCTGATCAATTTTATGAAGCTTTAAGGGTCTTGGATTTGCTTCTAAGGCAACATGCTGCTAAGAGGTAGGTTTACAAACTTATTAACAATAATTATTACTTACATTGTTTTTACTCATTAACCTATTTTAAAGTTTTGAACATTGGTTAGAATCTTTACTTTTTCATGTTAGCATGTAGTATATAAACTTTGAACCTAGCCTTTGACATGCTTCTGATAACATCCAACCAAGCTATTAGCAAGAAATTGCCAGAACTTCAAATTAGTGGCAAGAGAGCTACAAACATTATTGACGTGCTTGCATCCATGGAAAGGTCGGGTCGGATGACCTGATGAGCCACCTCTCAAAAGGTAATTGTTTTTACTTGGATAATATTGATCACTATTAATCAAATGAGTTAATTATATCGTAGAGGTAGCCAATGGGTGGGTCAGAAGGGTAATGTATAGTACAGATCAGACTAAGCCAAAACACTATGCTGTCTTATTTTACAGGAATGTATAAATAGTTTATAGGATATAAATGATTACAAGTTTTATAATAAGGTTTTATACTGTTCTTACCCAACTGTGGTGGTGGTGGTCGTATTCGAGGTATAATGCTTCTAATATCATGTTATCAAAGATAAAAAGTTGCAGTCGACCCAACTCGAGACCCATTTCACCCGGACCCGTTTAGACCCATCCTTTTAAATGACCCATCTAGACCTGGACTCATTTAGACCCAAACCCATCTAGACTCGTGACCTGACCCGACTCATTCATTTTGCCACTTATAAGTTTGAGTCTTACATAATTTGGGGAACTGGGATTGGTGTCATTGGGTACATCATTATTTTGGATTGCTGTCAGTAATACTCTATCATTTTAACCTAATCTATTTTTAGAGTTAATTTTGATTTTAAGAACTTGATATATTTTACATTAACTTCCCTAATTGTTCATCCAATGCAGGGGAAAATATCTCTCTGGCCAAATCCTGCTGTTAATGAGAGTGCTCAGGTACTGTATTATACATATGAACGTGCAACCTAACTCAAGATTTTTTGTATCTCATCTTGTATGTTTAGGTAAAAGAATTTCTTAAAATGTTATCTATCAACTTCATATTTCATTCAACTTATGACGAGATATGGCGGCTTTGTTTGCAGATGTGCATTGGGTAGGAGTGGAAGGAGTTCCTTGATCACATTGACACCATAGGCTTCATATTTCATGTAAAATCTTCAGCTCCCACTTTCTCAGACTTGGTTTGGTTGTAGTTTTCTTTACTGAAATTCTGCCTTATGCGGGAAGATGCATATAAATTTGACGGAGGTGGCTAGATGGCTGGACCCAGTACACAGTATGAGGTGTGCCCGTGTTTTTGTAGTGTCTGAAATGTGATTATGCATAACCTTTTCCGCATAACCTTTTTTGTTATGCATAACCTTTATGTCAATCATTCGCTTTCTTTGTTATGCACTAACAATTTTCATTGAATTAGATCTGAATTTTTTTTGTGAAGAGATTCCAAGATCTAAAGAAGCGACAACGATTCATGGTTTTATTAATTAGTCTAAATTGAGGCTTTCACTGTTTCCTTAATCGTCTGGCTTTGATATGACCGGTACATAGATAAATTTTGTTTATAAAATGGATCTTGGATGTTTTGATGATGAGGGGAAATCCTTGATATGAATCAAATGCCTTCTTATGTACTGCTGTTTTTTAGTAAGAACTCATTTCATTTGTTCTTTTACAAATGTTTCCTTTTACCCAATATATGAGCTTTACAGGTTACCCGAGCAACTGAAAGGATGCTTTCGCCTTTCGCGTTATGAAATATTAGAGGTTTCAATGGGCATTTGGCACAACTGAAAGGATACTTTCACATTATCAAATACTTACAGCTGATTCACACTTGAGTTGCTTATTCCAAAAGAGGAGAAAACGCCAATGGTGACCATCTTTAGCTTAAGGATTTAGATTTGTGCTATACATATCAAGGTATTTTCTTTGTGAGATATTTTTTTTTATCAAATTTTGCATTTTTTTTTCTTGTCTAATATACTTTGGAAGATGCTCACAACGCTCATAGTCGTTTGGTTCACTTTTCTAACCCTTCAGATCATTAAGGCATGTAGTTTTCATATCCTTTCTAATCTCTATCCCAAAACTCGAGTATACATTTCGCTTTCAAGAGTAAAACATATTCATTGTATGTTTAAAACAACGATTGTAGTGATGTTGGAGGAGAAAAAGAGTAATATCAATGTTTAGAACAACAATTACAGTAGGAAGCAATTTGATCCTTTTAACTATAAAAGAGAGTTCATCAATTGCAAATTTGAACTTGGATAGTAATATGTTTGATTCTCAATATATGTGCTAAATGCTAACATCAACTCTTTTATTGTCTTCTTGCTGAATAGCGTTAATGTATGCAGTAAATCGTATTGGCCGTAGTCACCAAAACACAGGTAATATGAAGTAAAATGATGAAATTTGCTACAGTTTAGATGGGAGGTCAGGCCAAAATGGGTCTTTTTAAGTACACGTGTACTGACTTGCAACCCTTTATGCGATGCGTAGTAAATGAATTTAATAGGTTAAATGCGTTAAAAACAATGCTTTGGTTGACTTCCAACCTGTTTTACCCTACCCATTTGAATCGGATGTGACCCGTCTAAGATAAACAGAACTCAAAGTGGATCAAAATCACTTGCTCCACTATATTTTATATGTATCACTTGGTGGTAGTAAGTAACTTCACATATTTTATAACTCCATATGTGTTTTTTGCAGTTTCCAGTAGCACTGGAAGTGATCGGGTCTGAACGTTTTAAGCTATACAATGAAAGCAAGAATAGAATAAACATGGGGAACCCTGAATCATTATGTGAAGCTACAACTGAGTGAACCACACCCTACCTTACATTCTCTGCGTTTTGTGGGATGTTAAGAGGCACCCTTGATGGTCTCTTGGTGTGGTTTATTCTTGGGCCCACTTACGTGAAATCGGGCGTTATGCCACGGGTGAACTCATTTTACTTTATTTTCTTTTTATTATACAGTTTGTTTCCATAAAGTAGTTACTGCATGATTTCTTAAGATTATTCATTTGAGTTATGCGTGATATATTGTAGTACAACAATACATAACTATCTCTCAAAGCAAGTCATATGTCATATGTGTAGTTTTGGTGCCAGGTGTGTAGCACAGGTGCTCTGGTTGTAAGCTCTGTTGTTGGTATCTTTTGTTGAGTTGAATTCTTTTTATATCTGGCTATGTCTCATCACCTATGTGCTCTGCTGCATATTAAAACCAAAAGAAGGTACCATCTGCCACATGCCTTGAATTCTATTGCGTGTATGAACGTCAGTCATTATCTCTCGGGGTGTGTGTGTGTTTTATAGTGTATGTAAATATGTATAGTCTATTTCACACGTACTAAAGAATGATGCTTCTTTGGAGTAATTAAGATGTTGTTCGCGGATTTTACCATCAGTTTGCTAAGTTTCTTTGTAGAATGCACGTTAATATACTTGGAATCTAACTCAAGCTGTGCTATTGTTGAATGGGCCCTAAGAATGTTCTCCACATCGATATTCTTCTTATACGATCAGGTACTTTTGTATACTCCCTCTGTTTCATAAAAAATATACAATGATGCCTTTGAGAGAAATAAGCAAAATCAACTTGAATAACTATGGCTTACTCAACATCGTAGTTGCAATCGTGTGAGATATTTTTTAATTTACGTAATTGTTTTTATTAACACGTGATCTACACTTGGTTTATGTAAAATATTCCCATGCCCTAATGACTGGATATACTGTGTGTATTGAAAACATCCAGGTACTATTCTGGAGACTGGATTTTGTTGGAGGTACCAAGCAAATCGTGTGATAAATTAATTTTTTTTTATTTACTTCATTATTTTTATAAAGCCTGTATGGATAGTGGTATTATGTTTCGTTTTGTATCCTTTTTGTTTTTTTTCGTAACTGCTCTGCACTTGCTTCCTGTAAAAAGTATATATTTGTATAATCCAATTGTAGTAGCAGAATATTTAACCAAATACTTGTATGTCCTTTTTTATTAATACAGGTTATACAATTGCTTCATGTAAAGTATTCGCATGCCCTGTAGACTGCCTATACTGTGCGTATTGAAAAATCCAGGTACTATGCTGGAGACTGGATATCCTTTCTCTATTGAAAACATACAGGTTATATTCTAATAAAGTGGATATCTTGTCACTCTTGAAAACATCCAGGATATACGCTGGAGGCTGGATATCCTTTCTCTATCGAAAACATACAGGTTTATAAAAATCCAGGATAGTTTGTCCCTGTATAAAGGTTTTTCACTTCCTTCCTTTAAACTCCAATATGTCCACTTACTGTAAAACATTCATGCATTTTTTTTTTTTTTTTTTGCAGACGCCCTCATTTTTTATAAAAATTCATTATATTTTGTCCCTCTATAAAATTTTTTCACTTATTCCCTGTAAAATATACTATAGTTCACAACATGATGCCTGTAAAAGCCAACTCTTTAATAATATATTATTTGCTCTTTTTAAAATTGGACACCACGCTCATTCATTCATGTATTTTTTTAATTTACTTATGAGTATTTAACTTCTTATTTAAAAATTACTATTCAAGAACTTATACAACTTGATTTTTGTCCCTTTCTGTATTTTAGTTTTAGTTTCAGCTTCAACTAATCTTATAATTAATGCTTTTATTGTTTTCATAGTTGGTAAAATATGCTGTTTCTTAAAGTTATTATTCAAATAAGGTGGGTTTGTAAAACATTTGCATATTTAAAAATGTCTTCCTGTCGTAACATCTTTCCGTTGTGTATTCATTACTGTATCTATTGTATTTATGACTTATTCCATTCCAAGAGAGCTTATTCCACCTTTAAATCTAAGTCGTCTAATAAACAGGGGCGGAGCCATGTAGAAGTTAGGGGTAGCGCTTGCTACGGGTCCGTTTGTCATGCGAAGTGTAATTTTTATAGAAAATGTTGATTTTATTGCTATTGCTACGGGTCCAAACAAGTTCTGCTACTGATTTGATAAATGATTAGTCCATTTTATTTGTTATTTATTCTAAAAAATACTAATTTCTAATAAAATCGTACATGTTCATAATAAAATTATCTATTTAATACTATGAAAAAAATTGTGCTACGGATCACTTGGATTTCTGGATCCGCCATTGCTAATAAAGATAGGTTTCGGTTACTTTTTGATGCGGTTACTGGCAGGAGGCTCCCCCAACCACCCACGTTCTATACTGTATTGGCCTAATCCACCGGGTTCTCTAACCTCTCCCACGTTCCCTATTTTTTTTTGGGTCTGTATCTATCTCTAATTCTGTCATATCATTTGAATGTATAGTGTTATCTTGTAACAAGAGCGGTTACGATGTTATGGTTACTAATTTACAGCCTACTTTTTAGTACATCATATATTAAAAATATCCAGGATACATTACGGTAACAAGTTAATAGTGTGAGCCAGTAAAATTAGTGCCTACTAAATTAAAATTGGAGACCGGATATAGCGTCTCTATTAATAATATCCAGGTAGGACCATGGAGACCACGTGCATGTACAACATACATACGGAGTAAATTATTATTTACTATTATATGTACTAAAAAACAGCTTTTAAACTTCTACAAAATTCTATTTCGCTTTTTTGCATATTTTAGTGTTGTTTTAAACTTCCACTGAAATTTCTATTTAAAGCACTTTTTCACCCCACCATGTATGACCCCGCCCGATATGTACACCCGACTGTAATTTCCCTGTATCCAATTTTTGGGAGGCATGGCTACACCAAACGTCGAAGAGTATCCAATTTTACAGGCATGGCCCGATATGCACACCGACAGTAACAACAAACTATATATTGTATTTTTGACTTATTCCATTCCAAGAGAGCTTATTAACTTATTGACATAAACTTATATTAGCTGACATAACACACTGTGGGGACTCTGAACATAATACATCTCCTATGATAGATAGTTTGTTGTTAATGTTTTTGGTTGCCACTGGTCTCCTTAAGTGGGTCACATCTATGATATTCTTCATGTTGTTTCTGTATAAAATGTGAACAATTTTTTGATCTATCTTTAAAGGCAAATGCTATCATCATTTTTCAATATAGATTTATCAGTTGAACTGGGCAAAGCCCGGGTAAAATACTAGTTAATTATCATATGATGGATCAAACATGCTCCCAATAAGAAATCAAACATATTATATTATATTATATGATCCTTAATATATATCATAAACTCTGTTCCTAAAGTATATAACCATTCAAAAAATAACAACCTAGCTAGCTAGATAAGTATTAAGTAGCCACAAGATTACAAGTAGTTGGAGTTAAGAATGCCGCCCGACAACAAAACTAGGTAGCAGGAATCCCAAAGCCCACAGGTTGCACGTCTCCTTTACGTTTTTTTGTATGTACCGGCTAACCTTTAGTGTAAAAACAAAAAAAATATATAATTATTGGTGCAGTTAACGGCACCTAAATTAAGTGTTGTTTAGTTTTAAGAAGGGACTGAACATTTACATGATTTATGATGATGAAGTGTAACACCCCAAAATTTAAAGGTATTATTTTAGTGCATGAGGGTATAAATATTTTAAAGTGGTGTTATTTAAGTGATTTAAAATAATAGAATACGTGAATAAGTTTTAAGTTCCAGACAATAAAAAGTACGGGAATAAAATTTAAACAGAAATATATACATGTGTACGTGTTTTATTCTATTCCCATTCTAAAACATTCCAGTTTCATTTCCACGTACAAGAAGAAAACGCAGGAAGCTAGGGTTCATTTAATTTCAGTTCTTAAATCTCAAATCGAAGCTAGAAACATGAGATTACTCCTTCCTTGATTCTTCCTAACATAGGGGATTGAAAGAAGTGGAAAGCTTTTGTGACCAAGTGTTGTGAAATCGGCTAAATTATCGAGGTAAGTGATACGGGGGTCAAATGGGTGAATTGATTGTGTATGTACCGGATAGCTTCCGAGCTAGAGGTTTGCATAATCAAGGGAGAAGTTAATTGTTTATGTTGTTGATTATGTTGTTGTGTATGATTCGATTGTGTTGGATCCGGATTGCTTCCGAGCAAGAGGCTACACGGTCGGGTGGAAGATAATGTGTTCATATATGTGGATTAAATATTGGAGATTATGTGGTTATGATGTTATGTTAAATTGATTATTGTGTTGATTATGTAGTTTGTGGATTATGTGGAATATGCTTATGCAGTGAAACAGTGTTAGTATGCATACTGTTGTGGTATGGTACTCAGTGAAATAGTGTTAGCATGCATATCGATGTGGTATGGTGCTCAGTGATCAGTGTTCAGAGCTCAGTGAATATGTGGTTAAGTAGACATTTGTTGATATGTGTTAAATGTGTTATGTGAATCATTCATTTGATTGCTTGTGTACTTACTAAGCGGTTGTGCTTACCCCGTTGATGTTTTATGTTGTAGGTTGATGTGTTGGTAGAGACACGTGGATAGAGAATGTGTTTATGGTAGTGATATGGATATGGAGCTTGCTTTGTGGTTAGAATGCTCCTTCTCTTTGAATTGTTGTTTTGATATGCAATTGTGTAAATCGCCCAAATAAGAAGTTTTTGGATTTAAATATGTTAGTCAACATGTTGTATTTGACTTTGAAAGTCAAACAAAGAATATAGAGTCTTGTGTATGTGTATACAAAGGGTATGAAGTCATTGGATTATAATTGGTGTTGCTTTAGGTCAAACATAGTGAAATGTGGTCAAGTGTCAATTGTGATTGGTTGGTCAAATGTGAAGTGGACACATTGTCAATAGCCTTGAATTGGTCAAACAAATGTGGTTTGAGTGTTGAATTGGTTAAAAAATGGTTGAATTATGAAATGGGTCATTAAGGTGTCAAAATGGGTTGAAAGTGGTTAGGTGGTGAATTTAATGTGTGGTGGTGTCATGGGTTGGTTTTCATTTGCTTTAAGTTTGTTTTGAGGAGTTAAATAAGTGTGCAAAAGAGTAGAGTTCAATTGTGTGTGGTTTGTGATTTGATTGGTAGTCAAAAAGAGGTTAAAATGGTCGAAAAGAGGTTATACATCTGTTTTCTCGTAAAACGTGTATTTTGGAAAAGTGCGAAAATAGAAAGTTTCATTTTGACATTATGGAGGTGCCTGAAAATTTTCAGGGCCTAAGTGTTTACGAGTAAAAAGTTATGCGCGTCGGAAATTTGTATTTTGGTATTAGTTTGTGCAGCCCTGATTCCTGGGGAATCGGAGTCATTCCTGAGGAATCTGAAATTTAGTTCTAACAGCAACCCTGATTCCTGGGGAATGGGAGTCATTCCTGGGGAATCCGAATCCAAGTGTTAACAGCATGCCTGGTTCCTGAGGAATGAGAGTCATTCCTGGGGAATCTCTTGTAAATTCAACATTTTGTTATTTAAGTCATTATTTGATTAAAAGGGAACGATATAACGAGTCTATAATGTCATATTTTAGATGTGGGACCTAATAGAGTATGTTTCAGTGAGTTAAAAAAAAATGGTTCTGTTTTCGGGGCGTTTCATGAAGCGTAAAAGTTTAGATTTTGATGGAAATGATTTACCATCAACACATATTATGTGTAGGTACCGTTGACGGCACCGGTTATATCCCGTAAAATAATCCTTATTGCATGGTCTCTCAGTTGAAAAGAATGTCATTTGAGAGAATGAAATGTGTGTGATTAATAGCAATATAACTGTCATTATGTTAATCATGCTTGAATACATTCTGTAACAACCGGCAAATTAGGACTAGAATTAGTGCCTAATTCTTTGTTAATACATGTAATTAGTTCTGTGTTAGGCTAATTTATGTATCGGATTATATATTGGTAAATATATACAACTTTGCGATTTGACTTAAATCGTACGCAATTTAAATAGAATGAAATTCTATTCGATTAATACGGACGTTGGTGAACAATGTTTATAAACTAAAATAACGCAATTATGACCCAAAATGCTATTTTTCAATAATTAGAAATTATCTCGTATCACTTGGTTAAAGTTTACACGATTTAAAAACAAAAGTATTCAAACGTATTTAAACTAAATTATATTTCAAACAATTAAAGATTTAAAGAAATAATTTAAGTAAATTATTTAATAACCTTCGTATTTTAAAAAGGATAATTCACGGGTAGAAATAAATAGTTAAGGTAAAAGACGGAGAAAACGAACACCGCACGGACCCCGCTAGGGGCTGCCGCCCCTTGGACCCCGCTACCAGGGGCGCTGCCCCCGGACCCCCGTCATTAGATGTCGTAAATACTTTTCACACTAAATGTCAAACACTTACGAATAATGAAATCTGATTCAACGATACATATAACGATAACACCTTGGATTATTAATACAAACCGTCACCAACGGTCCAACCTTGTTTTCTAAGAACAAACGATAACGAACCAACATTCGGACACAATGGGTTGTATGAACAACTAGCCTAGATGATCTTGCGAGACATCTACTTACTTGACATTACCTGTAACACCCGCCAAATTAGGACTAGTAATTAGTGCCTAATCGTATGTTAATACATGTAATTAGTTCTGTGTTAGGCTAATTAATGTATCGAATTATATATATATTGTTGAATATATACGAAAATGCGATTTGATTAAATCGTACGCAATTTAAATCAAATGTATTTCGATTCAATTTTATACGGACGTTGGTGACCAATTTTATTAAATAACGCTTTATGTCAAAAATATTATTATGATAATATTTCGTAGTCAATCGTATCGTACAAACAGATCGTACACAATTCAAAATGTTTAAAACGCGCAAACTAAATAAACAAACTTACATTTTATAACTCAAATATAAATGGAATTGTAAAATATTTAAATAAAATATCGCGTAATAATTCGTATTTTAAAACTTACCATTTAATATGTAAAATATTTATTGAAACGTTAAACGACGGAGAAAACGAACACCACGCGGAGCACGGAGACGGAAACCGAAAATGGGGGACTTAACCTCCCATTTTCTTTTCTTTCTTTTCATTTCTCTCTTTCCTCTCTCTCACTTACTCTATTTTCTCTCTTTATTCCAAAACCACCACCGACCACAAAAACGCCAAATAACGCCATTATACGCACTCGGATCACCAATATTTTTAGAGATTCACGACCACCTCGCGACGATCTACATTTCTATCTTTCCGGATTTCCATTTCGACAATTTGTAAGTTTCCGACAAAATCCCGAAATCCCTCGATTCTTAGTATTTTTCATTTGTGGTTGTTTTTATAACTAGTATATGTCCATTACAATGTATAGAACACGATTTCATAGCTTAAAAACGAGTTTAAAACGGATTTTTCGCCGGAAAAACGTTAACAGCCGGACTTTCTGGGCTGGTGTTCATCCATGCGACACAAGCATTGTGTCGCATGTTGTGTCGTATTTTGGCCTTTATGTCGCATAAAATCCCTTGTGTCGTACCTTATGTCGTACCAGATATTTAGTGTCGCAAGTCCTGCGACACAACCACTATGTCGCATACCCCATACGACACAATCACTATGTCGCTGTTGAATCAGCATTTCGCATCCATGCGACACAACCCTTGTGTCGTATGGACATTGTGTCGCACTACTATGCGACACAACCCTTGTGTCGCATAACGAACTTTGTGTCGCATAAAACAACATGTTTTCAAATTTCAATTTCACTAAGTGTCGGAACTATATAACCTCAAACCCTTATATGATACGACTTATAAAACACTTTAGGACACACTTTCAAGTGCAAAACGCCAATTACCTGATAATAATACTTAAGGTTTATTATTTCAAATCCGTCACCAACGGGCCGTACATGTTTTCAAACACTTAACAAATCAACCAAATCGTAGTAATTTGGACATATATATATAGTTGTGTAACAACTACAAGGGTGATCTTTTGAGATACCCAATCATGATTATAACCATCGCGTGTCGTGGACACCCTCAGGTTACAAGTCGTTGGACTTCATTTCTCGCTAATCAACTTACGTTTGTTTAAACGCATTCAGACTCAGGTGAGTCTCATAGCCCCTCTTTTTACTGTTTTACTCAGGGGTGTGATATACTGCTCAACTTTTAACATGTGAACGCAAGTACCAACTTTTCATATACTACATGAGTTTTTCGAAACTAATCATTTTAAAGTCCTCCGTCAGCATAGTTGTTAATACGTTGTAGCGTGAATATTAGTATATGGTACCATATAGGATTGACCCACCTCGTCCGGGTTAGCAAGCACTAACCGGGTAAACGGACGTACTAATATTTGGGAAGACGAATGTGGATTAGGCATTCGTGGAGGCACCTCGCCCGGAATTCTCTATAGGGGACCCGACCCTCGAGTTAAGCTCAACTATGTGCTCATGGCTGTATACACGATGACTATCATTTAATTGCGGGATGCAATTCATTATTTAATTTCTAGATGCAATTCATTATTTAAATCTTGCGGTTCATACTATAATAACTGATTTCAAACCTGTGAGCTCACCAGCTTTATAGCTGACCTTTTAGCATATATCGCAGGTACCCAGCAGTAGGATGTTTATGCTTCAGGACCTTAGCTCGAGTCAGCATACAGACGATTGAGATTTTCTTGCATTAGTATATTTTGTACAAGTACTTATGTACTGAAATCTCATTTTATTTAAACTCGAGCTTTGTAAAGCTTTAAATGTTGTAAACATTTCAGTTATCAATATATTTTGTTAAAACGACGCATATAGAGTCGTTTGCTATTTATCTTTGCGCCTTGTTATTGATTAGTAACACCCAAATCAAGCTTCCGCAAATCATTAAATTTGAGGGTGTTACAGATTGGTATCAGAGCCTAAGGTTATAGCGAACTAGGTTGCATTTAGTGAGCCTAGACTATGACCATTAGGCAGTATTCCTTATTAGGTATAACTGGTTCAGTGATTACATCATACGAGTTTAATTTAACATAGCCTGATCAACTATGTACAATTAAGCAAAGATGGTGTAAGATCTGAAAGTAGTTATGGCTGAACAGGGTACAATAGAAGACTCTGACCACGAGAGAACCGAGACTTAAACATGTTTATGCTAGACACTCAATAGGCTATATTATATAGGAACTATATGAATATAGGCCTCACTCTTACTAACGCTTTGTCTCAGAAATGGCAAACACACCATCAAATTCATCTCGCTCTCAATCCGGGTTGCAGAACCCAAGGGTAGCTAGGAGGAACGTCAGGTTGCCTCGAGCTGGCCCGTACCCCACTCACTTCACTTTGCCGGCCTTAGCCGCTAGGGTGAACCAACACGAGCAGCGACTTCGCACCATGGATGTCGTGCTGCAGGAAACGAATGAAAACTGGAGACTTACATCCCTTGAACGCATCAAACAAGTCTCCGACGACCTTGAAACCACAAACAACAACATGGATGTCCTTCGTAACCAATTAATAGAAATAAGCGTGGAAAATGCCCTTCTGCGACAAAGGATGGAAGAATGTGAACAGCGCTCACATGAAGCAGAAGAGTATGCTCGTGGACTAACACAACGACTAGCCCTAGCAGAAGATAACGCCCGACAAGCTAGCAGACTTGCAAACACTGTGGACCGCCTTGTCACGATGATGGAACAAATTAATCTACGTTAAGACTAGTGTAGTCTTTGCCCTGTAATCTATCCTGTAATCTAGTAACTATCTAAGCGCTACTCTATAATTCGGTCGGATGTAACAATTCCCGACGCCTTTTGTAATACATTCATAGGATGTAACCTTTGAACTCATGTTAGCTATCAAATATCCCTTGATGATTCGACTCATATTAATTGTCATTTTTCCATGTTGATGTCATGTATTACTACTTTTATACATGTACATCTATAACAAATACAACTTCCCTACGAAATCTCACGTATCTTCATTTCTTTTATTGAAGAATCATGCCGCCAAAGTCAAGACCATACACTGATGCTCAGCTTACATCCCTTATAACCCAGGCTGTTACTGAAGCCTTGGCTCGGAATACTCCTCAAAATTCCACCAGAAATAGCGATGCCGCTGAAACCACTACTGCTAAACCTTGTTCTTACAAGGACTTTCAAAGCTGCAAACCCTCCAGCTTCAAAGGTTCTGAAGGAGCCATCGGACTTATCAGATGGTTTGAGAAAATGGAAACTGTTTTCCGTGTCAGCAAATGCGCGGAGAACGACAAAGTAAACTTCGCCACCTGCTCTCTCGAAGATGATGCCCACTCTTGGTGGAATTCATATACCCAATCAGTGGGTGCTGACATTGCCTACCAACTAACTTGGGAGGAATTGAAAGCAAAACTCACTGCCAAATACTGCTCAATCGCCAAACTCCAAAAGCTAGACGAGGAGTTCTGGAACCTAAAGGTTCAGGGTGGTGATATCGATGGTTATACCACCAGATTTCAACGACTAGCCGCCCTCCGCCCAGCTATGGTAAGCACAGAACCTGACAAAATCAGGAAGTACATCCTTGGTCTTCCTGAGCCTGTTCGGGGGCATGTTGCCTCTTCCAACCAAACCACCATTGATGGTGCAATCCTATTGGCCCAAGACCTGATGTCCATGAGCCAAGATTCTGGACCACCCACTTCATCCTCCCAAAACAACAAACGAAAGTGGTCTGACTACCACAACAACCACTCCAGCCAACAAAACAAGAAACCCGACACCATCAAAGCCTACAACACCACCACCGACATCACACGGGGCTACACTGGGAACAAACCCTATTGTTCCAAGTGCAGCCGTCACCATGAAGGTTCATGTGGTCCCTTTTGCAACAATTGCAAGAGGTACGGCCATCTCACCAAAGATTGCAATTCTCCTGCCAACAACAATTCCAACAACAACACCAAACCACCCAAAGTCTGCTTTGGGTGTGGGAAACCAGGGCACTTCAGGGACACGTGCCCAAAACTGAAGAATAACAACAACAACCGCAACAGCAACAACAACAACACCCGAAGCAGAGCCTTCGTCATAAAATCTGGGGACGCCCGCCAAGACCCGAATGTGGTCTCGGGTATGTTCCTCCTCAACAACTTACATGCTTCTGTTCTATTTGATACTGGTGCTGATAGAAGCTTTATCTCTAATGACTTTTGCCCACTACTTGACATCACTCCTGTTGCCTTAGATGTTAAGTACACTGTAGAGCTAGCAAATGGGGAACTTATAGAAACCGATAGTGTGATACCTAATTGCACTTTAAACCTAGCTGATGAAACCTTTTCAATCGATCTTGTACCCGTTGAAATCGGAAGTTTCGACGTCATCATTGGAATGGACTGGTTGTCCAAACACCGAGCAGAAATCGTTTGTTACGATAAGATTGTCCGCATTCCACTCGCTGCCGGTGGAACCTTGATCATACAGGGGGAGACCGGTGGGACGAGACTCAATATCATCTCTTGCTTAAAAACCCGAAAATTTCTGAGAAAGGGTTACCCTGCAATACTCGCACACATCACAGAGAAGAAGTCAGAGGAGAAGCGACTTGAGGATGTGCCAATTGTTAGAGACTTTCCCGAAGTCTTTCCGGAAGAACTACCTGGTTTACCTCCATCTAGACAGGTTGAGTACTCAATCGATCTCGTGCCGGGTGCCGCACCGGTGGCCCGCGCACCGTACCGTTTAGCCCCATCCGAACTTCAGGAGTTGTCCGCCCAGTTACAGGAACTTCTGGATAGAGGATTCATTAGACCGAGTTCTTCACCTTGGGGAGCTCCGGTCTTATTTGTTAAAAAGAAGGACGGTTCATTCAGAATGTGCATCGACTATCGAGAGTTGAACAAATTGACCGTCAAGAACCGTTATCCACTTCCTCGCATTGATGATCTGTTCGACCAACTTCAGGGTTCAAGTTTCTACTCAAAAATTGACCTGCGATCAGGTTATCATCAGTTACGGGTTCGCGACACCGATATTCCAAAAACTGCTTTCAGAACTCGTTACGGGCACTACGAATTCCAAGTGATGGCCTTCGGTCTAACCAACGCACCGGCTGTATTCATGGACCTCCTGAACCGGGTGTGCAAACCTTACCTCGACAAGTTTGTCATTGTCTTTATCGATGACATACTCATTTACTCGCGCAACGAGCAAGAACATGCGCAACACCTCAAGACCATTCTAGAACTACTCAGACACGAGGAGCTCTATGCCAAATTCTCTAAGTGTGAGTTCTGGATACAAACCGTTCAATTTCTTGGTCACGTGATCGACAGTCAGGGAATCCACGTTGACCCTTCAGAAATCGAGGCTATCAAAGACTGGCAAGCACCCACCTCTGCAACTGAAGTACGACAATTCTTGGGTCTTGCTGGGTACTATCGGCGATTTATCGAAAACTTCTCCAAAATAGCTCAACCACTCACGGTACTGACTCAGAAGGACAAAAGGTTCGATTGGACCGATAAACAAGAGTCAGCGTTCCAACTTCTGAAACAAAAGCTTTGCAGTGCTCCAATCCTATCCTTACCCGAAGGCACCGATGACTTCGTGGTATACTGCGATGCTTCTCACCAAGGTCTCGGGTGCGTGCTGATGCAACGAGACAAAGTCATTGCCTATACCTCACGACAACTGAAAATTCACGAAAAGAACTACACCACCCATGATCTCGAACTTGGAGCTGTAGTTTTTGCTCTCAAGATCTGGAGACATTATCTCTACGGCACTAAGTGCACAATCTTTACCGATCATAAAAGTCTCCAACATATATTCGATCAGAAGGATCTCAATATGAGGCAACGTCGATGGGTCGAGTTGCTTACCGATTACGACTGCGAGATCAAGTACCATCCAGGGAAGGCTAATGTTGTAGCCGATGCCCTCAGCCGAAAGGAACGACCGAAACCACTTCGAGTCCGAGCTCTCAGTATGACCATTCACAACGATCTTACCGTTCAGATTCATACCGCTCAGATCGAAGCCCTGAAACCTGAAAACATCAAAAATGAAGCCTTACGGGGTATTGACAAACAATTTGAAATCAAATCTAACGGGATTAGGTATTTCTCAAACCGAATCTGGTTGCCTAATTTCGGGAACCTACGAGACTTGGTGATGGATGAAGCTCACAAGTCTAAATATTCTATCCATCCGGGATCCGATAAGATGTACCACGAAATCAAGGAATTTTATTGGTGGCCAAACATGAAAGCTGAAATCGCCACTTATGTCAGCAAGTGTCTTACTTGCTCGAAAGTCAAAACCGAACATCAAAAGCCTTCCGGCTTACTCCAACAACCTGAAATCCCTGAATGGAAATGGGAACAAATTGCCATGGATTTCATAACCAAACTACCAAAGTCGTCGAGCGGTTGCGATACCATTTGGGTGATCGTCGATCGTCTCACCAAATCTGCTCATTTCCTGGCAATCAAGGAAAACGATAAAATGGAGCGCCTTGCACAAATCTACATCAAGGAAATCGTTTCTCATCACGGCGTTCCAATCTCGATCATCTCTGACAGAGATGCCCGTTTCACTTCTCGTTTTTGGCAATCACTTCAGAAAGCTTTGGGTACTCGCCTTGACATGAGTACCGCATACCATCCTCAAACCGACGGCCAAAGTGAACGAACCATCCAAACCCTGGAAGATATGCTACGCGCCTGCGTAGTTGATTTCGGTACAAACTGGGAAAAACATCTACCGTTGTGCGAATTCTCGTACAATAACAGCTATCACGCCAGCATTAAGGCTGCACCTTTTGAGGCACTGTACGGTCGTAAGTGCCGATCACCGATCTGTTGGACTGAAGTGTGAGATAGTCAACTCACTGGTCCTGAACTCATACGCGCCACCACTGAGAAAATTGTGGAAATCCAAAACCGACTTAAAGCCGCACGTGATCGTCAGAAAAGTTATGCTGACGTGAGACGCAAACCACTCGAGTTCCAAGTTGGGGATCGAGTACTCTTAAAAGTATCGCCTTGGAAAGGCGTCATCCGTTTTGGTAAACGCGGGAAGTTGAACCCCAGGTACATCGGGCCGTTTGAGATCCTCGAACGGATTGGCCCCGTAGCTTATCGATTGCAGCTGCCATCCGAACTCAGCAGCGTGCACCCTACTTTTCATATTTCAAATCTGAAGAAGTGTCTGTCTGATGAGACACTTATTATTCCACTAGATGAAATTCGTGTTGACGATAAACTTCACTTCGTTGAGGAACCCGCTGAAATTATGGACCGCGAGGTCAAACAACTGAAACAAAGTCGTATTCCCATCGTCAAGGTCAGATGGAATTCGCGGCGTGGTCCGGAATTCACCTGGGAACGGGAAGACCAAATGCGACTCAAATATCCTCAACTATTCACTGATTCTACATCAAACACGACTCCGAGCTAAATTTCGGGACGAAATTCTTCTAACAGGGGGAGAATGTAACACCCGCCAAATTAGGACTAGTAATTAGTGCCTAATCGTATGTTAATATATGTAATTAGTTCTGTGTTAGGCTAATTAATGTATCGAATTATATATATATTGTTGAATATATACGAAAATGCGATTTGATTAAATCGTACGCAATTTAAATCGAATGTATTTCGATTCAATTTTATACGGACGTTGGTGACCAATTTTATTAAATAACGCTTTATGTCAAAAATATTATTATGATAATATTTCGTAGTCAATCGTATCGTACAAACAGATCGTACACAATTCAAAATGTTTAAAACGCGCAAACTAAATAAACAAACTTACATTTTATAACTCAAATATAAATGGAATTGTAAAATATTTAAATAAAATATCGCGTAATAATTCGTATTTTAAAACTTATCATTTAATATGTAAAATATTTATTGAAACGTTAAACGACGGAGAAAACGAACACCACGCGGAGCACGGAGACGGAAACCGAAAATGGGGGACTTAACCTCCCATTTTCTTTTCTTTCTTTTCATTTCTCTCTTTCCTCTCTCTCACTTACTCTATTTTCTCTCTTTATTCCAAAACCACCACCGACCACAAAAACGCCAAATAACGCCATTATACGCACTCGGATCACCAATATTTTTAGAGATTCACGACCACCTCGCGACGATCTACATTTCTATCTTTCCGGATTTCCATTTCGACAATTTGTAAGTTTCCGACAAAATCCCGAAATCCCTCGATTCTTAGTATTTTTCATTTGTGGTTGTTTTTATAACTAGTATATGTCCATTACAATGTATAGAACACGATTTCATAGCTTAAAAACGAGTTTAAAACGGATTTTTCGCCGGAAAAACGTTAACAGCCGGACTTTCTGGGCTGGTGTTCATCCATGCGACACAAGCATTGTGTCGCATGTTGTGTCGTATTTTGGCCTTTATGTCGCATAAAATCCCTTGTGTCGTACCTTATGTCGTACCAGATATTTAGTGTCGCAAGTCCTGCGACACAACCACTATGTCGCATACCCCATACGACACAATCACTATGTCGCTGTTGAATCAGCATTTCGCATCCATGCGACACAACCCTTGTGTCGTATGGACATTGTGTCGCACTACTATGCGACACAACCCTTGTGTCGCATAACGAACTTTGTGTCGCATAAAACAGCAGGTTTTCAAATTTCAATTTCACTAAGTGTCGGAACTATATAACCTCAAACCCTTATACGATACGACTTATAAAACACTTTGGGACACACTTTCAAGTGCAAAACGCCAATTACCTGATAATAATACTTAAGGTTTATTATTTCAAATCCGTCACCAACGGGCCGTACATGTTTTCAAACACTTAACAAATCAACCAAATCGTAGTAATTTAGACATATATATAGTTGTGTAACAACTACAAGGGTGATCTTTTGAGATACCCAATCATGATTATAACCATCGCGTGTCATGGACACCCTTAGGTTACAAGTCGTTGGACTTCATTTCTCGCTAATCAACTTACGTTTGTTTAAACGCATTCAGACTCAGGTGAGTCTCATAGCCCATCTTTTTACTGTTTTACTCAGGGGTGTGATATACTGCTCAACTTTTAACATGTGAACGCAAGTACCAACTTTTCATATACTACATGAGTTTTTCGAAACTAATCATTTTAAAGTCCTCCGTCAGCATAGTTGTTAATACGTTGTAGCGTGAATATTAGTATATGGTACCATATAGGATTGACCCACCTCGTCCGGGTTAGCAAGCACTAACCGGGTAAACGGACGTACTAATATTTGGGAAGACGAATGTGGATTAGGCATTCGTGGAGGCACCTCGCCCGGAATTCTCTATAGGGGACTCGACCCTCGAGTTAAGCTCAACTATGTGCTCATGGCTGTATACACGATGACTATCATTTAATTGCGGGATGCAATTCATTATTTAATTGCTAGATGCAATTCATTATTTAAATCTTGCGGTTCATACTATAATAACTGATTTCAAACCTGTGAGCTCACCAGCTTTATAGCTGACCTTTTAGCATATATCGCAGGTACCCAGCAGTAGGATGTTTCTGCTTCAGGACCTTAGCTCGAGTCAGCATACAGACGATTGAGATTTTCTTGCATTAGTATATTTTGTACAAGTACTTATGTACTGAAATCTCATTTTATTTAAACTCGAGCTTTGTAAATCTTTAAATGTTGTAAACATTTCGGTTATCAATATATTTTGTTAAAACGACGCATATAGAGTCGTTTGCTATTTATCTTTGCGCCTTGTTATTGATTAGTAACACCCAAATCAAGCTTCCGCAAATCATTAAATTTGGGGGTGTTACATTACCTGTTTAGGCATTTGGAGGTTACGGGTTCGGAGAACCAACTGTTGACATTACTTAATCGTTTATTGATATAAACGCACTTGCAACGACTCAGGTGAGTCTTACGGCCACACTTTTACTGTTTTATCTTATTGGGGGAGATACATGCTACTTATTTTTCCTGAACACAAGTACTAAACTGATTTCTATACCAAACGGAATTGCATGAGTTAATTACTAATTACTGAAGTCTCTCCATCATATATCGTTAGTTATGGACTTAAGCGCGAACAGTAGTTAATGGATCCATTAGGGAAATGACCCTCCCTGCCCGGGGTAGTAGCGCTACCACGTACTGATTTACACGTAGAAACGGGTGACTATTATTTCGTTACTTATGCTTGCTCAATTTCGAGCATGTCACGGGAGTAACTGATTATTTACGGGTTAAGCTTCGATTATGAGCCTCATGGCAACGGTATAACTTGATTACTTTACTTTTGCGAGATTTGTAAATACTTGATATACGCCTACGGGCACTACTGATGAAATCTTGTGTTCAAACTGATTATTTACTGATAAACCTGTGAGATTCACCAACCTTTTGGTTGACCCTTTTTAGCATGTATTCTCAGGTACACTTACGGAGTAGGATCACTCCAGGATTACTAGCTAGAGTCGCATGATTTCCAAACTGCATTTAACGGATATTCTTTGGCATTATCTTTTGTAACTATGGTTATATAATAGAATCTCCCGCCACATACGCGGACTCTAGGCTTACATATTTTTGTAAAGAAAACTATATGTTTTCAAACGATTTAATTATGAAATGTAATTATTTTACAAAACGTCTCATTTAGAGGTCGTTTGCTGTATATCTTGTACTTTGTATATTGATTAGTAACACCCAAGTATGCTTCCGCAAATCACTAAATTTGGGGGTGTTACACATTCGATTCAAGTAGAATGCAAAATTAATTTTCCTACCATACATATGTATGATAGTCGATTTGTAAATATTGTCGTCACTTTACTCTGAAAAGTTCGTGAAACCAACACGCAACATACTATGTTAGAATCTAAAGTGTGGTATCCGCGATGATCGTCTAGTTATGAGGACATCCTTTATAAAAGTGAAGGTAATTGGTTCATAGGCGCGGCCCTGGGAAGGTGTGAGATGATCCACTACAATTGTGATACGCCACTTAAGTTAAAAACTAAAGTGAGTCTATCATCGAGTCACACATGAAGCACCACCCTTAAAAATGGGTGATAATATTTACTACACTAAAATTTATTCATACTCTACAATTGTATTATAACGTAGTTATAACTTGTATCATACGCTATAATTCTTATACGGGTAAGGTTCTGAGTTGCTGCTGCATTTTGAGGGGAAAGAGAGTTAGATGATCTCAGCCGTTGATCTCCGTGATCAATGGCACAAATTTGCCGCATCTCAATATCACTGCATTATATGTAAAATGCAGTATGCAATGTTGTGAATCTGGATCGTTGTTTACAAAAATGAACATTTAAGATCGTATGCTCCTCTTTCCTCTCAAAATGCAAGTACACCTCTGATCATACACCTTTTTATGTATGTATTGTGGTATAAGTATAAGTATCAATTTTTATGTTGTAAATAAAATAATTAGAATAAGGTAAGGTACAGTATTTCAACATGGAAAATGATTTGTAGATTTAAATTGGTATGTTTAAAAATAGATCTACAAATTTGATTAGTGGTTTGTACTTTTCGTATAACTGTAAACACAGCCTAGGATATCGTAATCCCATTATTGTCTGTTGTTACGTGTAACCTACACACGAATGCATCAATAAATCAATAATTAATACTCAAAGTTTAGATGAGTACGTTGGATGTGGCATATAAATTAAAGTTACAAATGCATGCATATATATTAGTCTTAACTAACTTCCCGTTGTTTACGGATACACACGCAACTGTTTAATCCCAACAATTTATTAAGTCTTAATTATTTAGTAACTACGTTCATGGGCGGATGTAGAAGGGGGCAAGGGGCGGTTCTTTTCAAATTATGTAAAAATTCTATATTTTTAAAGATATTTATGATATTTTATACGTTTTGCCCCTTCAAAACTGAACGAATAACCCAATAAAAGTTTTTTACCCCCCAAATTAATGAATCCTAACTCCGCCCTTGAGTATGTTGTTCTTTGAACTTCACTACTTTTATTTACTTTGTTTTTACATTAAGCATTGTGTCAATGTGTCCGGATTCACTAATCTATAACTTTTTCTATTCAGTTCATCGATATATATATATATATATATATATATATATATATATATATATATATATATATATATATATATATATATATGTTAACGCAGATTGAATTTCATATACACTACAAAAAAGTGTCAATTCTCCACGTTATTAAGCGTGAGGGAATTGAACTAATAACAATCTCTATCACAATGTTCACACTTATAAGTGTGAAAAAAGTGAACAAAGTCCACACCTAAAAGCGTGAAGATTATTGCTAACACTCAATTTGTTCACGCTTCTTAAGCGTGAAGAATTTTGGTGTTAAGAAATAATTTTCACGCTTTAAAGTGTTGCAAATCTAACATTTTTTCACGCTTGTAAGCGTCAACATTGTGATATATATTATTATTAGTTCATTTTGTTAACACTTAAAAGCGTGGACATTTTTTACACACTTATAAGTGTGAATAACTTAGCAAATAAGTTAACACTTTATAAAAGCGTGAAGAAAAAAGCGTGGAGAATGTAACATGAAATTAAATTATATGAATATATTTGTGTGAAAGGCACATCCACCAATTATCCATCAATTACCAATTGAATCACACGTCATTAGTAATAATCCATTTTACAGATACTTTTTTGCTTCTATTTGAATTTCATATGATAGAGCGAAGAGCTGAGAATATGACAACTCAAATGAGTTGATCTTACATGACTAAAATTATAACTGAAATTGATATGTGCAACTTTTATGATAACTTTGGTCTTACAAAAGTTGTGGGATTCGTTAAATTGTTGATGTAGATACAAGACATAAACTGGCATAAAACGGTAAGAAAGTGTGAACTTGTGCCTAAAAAGCAACAGAAAAAACATAGAGATTAAAACAAACAAAAACTTTCAAAAGTATAAAAAGGCAAAAACTGCCGCCCAACAAAATATTCCATGTCTCACCTTTGTGTTTCCTACAGGCCACCCTCAATCTTACACAAACTTTGTTAAATAACCAATCATATTTCCATGATTACCTGGTTGCAACATGTATGTTTTTTTCATTTTTGAAAGATAATATACCCTCAAATTTAGGAGAAAATACAGAGATGGCAACGTAAGTAGCAGATTTAGGATTTGTGTGTTACGTTGCAAACTTATCTAATTTATGTGAAGTCATAACACAAATAAAGAATGCAATTTTTTATAAAAATTTACATTATATATTGTAGCAACTGCTACCCCTAGCTTCATTGTAGCTCCGCCCTACGTAAGTTTAAGACCACTCTCGATTATGACATAAAAGTGAAGATGATCTTGACTATGAGTTCATTTGCTATATGAAGAATAATTTCTAATAAAGAAATTATATACCTTATTTGGCTGCATGTTCATAAAATTTGAAATATCAACACTAAAGTATTTTCAAATTCTGAATCTGAAACCTACACTAGTTACAAGATTATTCAAGAACCGAATATTGTGTTTGTAAACACTATCCATAACTAATTGACCTTAACTAAAGTTAACATTGTTAATTAAATCAAAAATGTTGAATAAAAAACCTTAGGAAATGGTATGTCCATTGTTGAGGTGGCACGTGTAAGTCATACACGAGTGCATGAATTATCAAATTGGCCAACTAGGTGGGCTGTATGCAGCATAAAATGTCAAATGCATGCCACCCACGTGCTAGACTAGCCTTCACTTGGCTCCATGTACTATACTTTTATCCTTTTTGGCCACCAAATTTATTGAAGAATATCCATAGGTTTGGCCTAGCATTAAATCACATTCCAAAGTCTAGTTGTATTACAACTTGTTTTTACATAAACTAGTTGGGTGATGATAAATACGATATATGTTTTGATTCATACATCAATCTTTAGGGGTGTTCAAATGGATGGATCGGTTCAAAACCGATCCGTATACATGAATCCAAATGAATTATGGTTTCGAAAATATGAATCCGATCCTTCCAAACAAATTCAAAAACCGAACCAATCCATCCGAATTACTATTTGGATGGATCGGTTTGGTTTTTGGATATCCAAACACATACATAAATATTTACAATATCTACTAAAAATATGTTAGATATTATAATAAACTTATACAAAATTATAAATTACCTGTGTGTGTAATAGAATAGTAAAATGCAAAACAAAACTATAAATTACCTACATATGTAAGTAAACAATTTTGTAAACTATAAACTATGTATTATATTTTGATATTTATATAATATTAAAAAGTTAGTAAACTATTTTGTATGTGCATGTATACATATAATGTTTGAAAACTAAATATTTATTTGTTATTTGGTTTTTTCGGATAATCCGGTTTGTAATTTACTAACCAAAACCAATCCGTGATCCAAAATAATAAGTTTGGTTTTGATCCGAACCGATCCAAAAATCCAATTATCCAAACCATATGGTCTATAACACCCCTCTTTCTAAACAATAATATTTTATTATTTTCCTCGGAAGCGTATAAATTTAAAACATATTTATATACTGTACATTAAGATAATGTACATAAACAGTTACATGTTCAGAACACACCAAAGTTAAACTGTTTAAAACTACACACTACGGGGTATTATATATTACAAAACAAGGTTTATAACAAAACCATATCAGAGTTTACAAGCTGTCAAACTTTCCCTGCAAAAACATCATCCACTTCCTGATCACCCACATATCAAACTTAATCTGGAGGAAGTTAAAATGAGAGATTAGCACGAAGCTAAGTGAATGAATTTATCACACACAATTCAACTTAGCATAACAATATGTTTACAGCAAATAATCGTAAACACATTTCTATTTCAATTTCAATGAGGATCGGTGGCTCTGGAGATATCATAATACCCGGGAATTCTTCAAGAACACTTAACGTCAATCTGTATGGCCATTACAGAATAGACCGATAACTATTGGTTATTAAACTCATACACAGATCTCAAACACAACAGATGAATCAAAACCTGTGTAATTCACATAATAACCAAAAAGTCCAACTACGCGTTGACCTCAATAATCTGATACACATAGAATCACATATCACGTAGATTCATAATCAATAACACAGACTAAACAGTCTTATAGTCAATCTACGTTTACTTGTCGCAACCAAACGGTTACAACTAAATCGAAAGGTGAGTTATAAATCCACTCACCGATACCTCTGAAGTCGCAGCACTCAGCTTCTATTTACTGAGTCTTTGGTGTGTCTGAAACATCACACAACAACAAGTTAGTAACTTGTTTCTAACTAATAATAGTTATCATCAATAATCGAGTCACAATAAGTAACAATAATCTCTACACATATTGTATAAACTCAGATTCACAATCTATCATAATCATCAAAATTACAAAGACAAACGCGATCCAGGAAAGGGTTGGTGGGATCGCGTTACAAAGAAGAAAAACATTATGTGACAAAATAATACTTGGCAACGCGATCCGGAAGCAAGGGCTGGATCGCGTTCCTAAGTGGAAAATGTTCTGCAACCGAAATGCACTGAGCAACGCGATCCGGACAAGGAATTGGGATCGCGTTCCACAGAATAAAATCCGTTTTAGTTAAGTTTTAACTAAAGAACGCGATCCTGGCTAGGGTTTCGGGATCGCGTTTGAGCTTGTTTCAGCTCAACTTCAGACCTGCAAATGATCAGCTCGAACCTAATACTAATTTTCACACAATTGCAGGTTCCAAATCAACATTTCAGGAATTCTAACACTAAAGAATCACTAATAACATCTAGCAACTTCAACCACATCAATCAATCCCACTTTCATGTCAATTTCTCAAGAACCCAATTTAAGTAAATCAATTAATTTAAAGTCACCATTTAAGAACTTGAATTCACTAGTTCAATCCTCTCAACTCAGTTCACAATTACTTATAGCATCATACATAACTCAATTAATCAATCAATTCACCAAAATTCATATGTTACCTAATCAAAGCTTTGAGTTTATGAACATAATGATACTTACACTTTGATGATGGAGAATATGATAATTTCAAAGAAGAAGATGTAATTAACTAACAAGAATCACAGCCTTAACTCTTCAAATCTTGTATGCAAATCTTCAGTTTCTAAGTTTGGATGTTCTTGTGAATTGCACTTGGTTTACAAGGAACTGAGATTGAGAAATTGTTTACAAAAAGGAGGTCGGCTCTCCTAATAAACCGACCCTATAATACGGGTATTTTATACCCGTCTTAGATCTATTGTCTGACACAAAAATACCCATTGTGAGAAACTTATTTTATTTTACCATCAACTATAATAAATTAAAACAAACAATAATTTACTATCCACAATAAGTCATGTGCATATTTATCTAAGTTTCTCACATATACAGTTATATCAATCAGCTTCTAATATAATTAAACAATCAATTGAATTAGAAATTACCAGGCCACTGGAGAGGATGTTACATGGTCCGATCCGAATTATCCAATTGGATAATCCGGTTTTATCCAAACTGTGAACATCCCTATCAATCTTTGTACTTTTTAATGCAGAACTGTACAATCCTATAATGCATATTTTTGTTGTATGAAACAAATAATTTGTTATATATATCAACATCCAAACTAGTTAGATCAACTCTTTAAAATCGAGGAGAACTAATTGGTGTTATTGACGGCACAAATTCTTTGTGTCGTTATCAATCCAGTTACATGTAAGTCACTTATCTTTTGTATTTTATATCTTTTCACTTTTGAAGTTGTAAATATTTAGTTATCCATTTTAAAGTAAGAGGATATCATCCGTGATGTTGACAGTACAAAACAAATGTGCAGTTCTCCAATAAAGATTTTAGATAATTACATTTTTGACCCTTCAACTTTATAAAGTATACACAAATAATCCTTCTAATAAAGTTTGCAACACAAATTATTGGGTGGTGATAATTTATAACACCCCTCATTTCCTAATAGTAATATTAAAGATAATACGGAAGCGCAGGTAAATAAAACACAATACTTCATTACATATTTTTCCAAAGTACCAAAACAGTTTAGATGGTTAAGTTACTACGATTTAAAACTTGTTCAAAAGATTAGCATGACGGGGTATTATATGAGCTAAACAGAGTGGTTACAAAAATAATCAGAGTAGCTTGAATATCAAACATTCCATGCTTCCAAGGTTTGACCTTCCTGCTACCCACCCGCATGCACAAAACAAAAGTCTGCAGGAAGTAACAACGAGGGATTAGCACATAGCTAAGTGAGTAAATCCAACATCCAACATTCAACTTAGCTAAACCAATTAACTACAACAAATATTCGCCAACACAACAGCTAATAACAACTTAATGAGGATCGGCGGATCCGGGGATAACCTTAGTACCCGGGCGGCTCCCCAAGATCACTTATCCAACCATATCCGTATGGCCATAACGGACGAGACCGATAGCTAGTGGTTATCATACTTAGGTACAGTTCAGCACACACAACAAATGAAGTACATCCCTGTACCAGTCACACAACAACCCACTAGCCCAACCAACAGTTCATCAACTAGTTGACCTCATTAACAACAATGCCCGAAGGCCACACAAAGCACATAAATGCATATAACCAACAATAGCAACTAATCAACTCAATAATCAAGTCTACGTTTACCCGTTGTAATCAAATGATTACAACTAAGCCAAACGGTGAGTTTTGAATCCACTCACCAATACCTCCGTCTTCACTAACTCAGATTCTCGGGGCAACGTTATCTTTCGGAGGATCTGAGATTCAACATCAAATAAAAGTTAGTAATCGTTATCGTCCAAATATAACTTATAAAAAGTTCGACACATTTGGAGTTCATTATTCTAAACACTTATATTAACGACTACTAATCATACACATAATCATAATACGTCAAATAATTACATGTACTAACACTCGAAAGGTTTTAAAAACTAAAAACGAATAATGCCCTGAAAACAGCCCGAAGTAGCTCACTTAGCCGCCGGCTAAGTCTAGTAGTCGCCGGCTACCATGTGTCAACCGCCGGGTATATTTATTTTTCCATCAACAGAACTAAATCGCGTTTTGAAGCATATGAAACCCGCCGGCTTGGGTCCTCTGACCGCCGGCTAGGCTGTTTAGCCGCCGGCTAAGGGTCAAGACCCGCCGGGTTGATCTTCAGTTATAGCAGCAACAGCAGAGTTTAAACTCTGCACGAATTCTAATTACCAAAATCGATTCTCCACATACCAAACTCGACCAACCTATGTTTTTAACATCAAAGTAACATCCTATATCTACTAACAACTTCAATAAACATCATCTATCATCAAATTCATACCAAATCATAAAACCCATTTAAATTTCAAACTAGTTTCATTTATGATTTGAGAACATGGATTTAATCCATATAACTAACCAAGAATCATCATATAGCATCATAGATCACAAGTAATTACCATACAAACTCAAGAATCATCTCAAATTATCAATTTCATCACTTATTCTAAAAATTAAGGTTATGCACTAAAATCACTTACAAGGAAAGAAAGAACAAGATGATGGCAACTAGAGGATGATGAGGATGATACAAGCCAAAGATCACACTTCAATTCTACTTCCAATTGATGATTTAATCTAAAGTTTTTAAGTTAGGGTTTATTGGTTTTGTTTGAAAGAAAATGAAAATAAACAAGAAATTGGGAAAGTGATCCCCAAATAAAGATCGGCCCCTTTTTAAGCCGACTTAACATTTTGGGTATTTTATACCCGCTCTAAATCTATTGCCTGGAACTTAATTACTAAATGCGAGAAATTTATTTTATTGTTCCGTCAACTTTAATAGTTTAAATCAAGCAACATTTTATTAACCACAATAAGTCCTAAGACCTATTTCACCAAGTTTCACAATTAAACAATTATATCGCAAAATTATTTAAAACAATTAAATACGCAATTATAAATAGAAAAATACCAGACTAACGGAGAGGATGTTACAAATCTCCCCTCCTTAAGGAGATTTCGTCCCCGAAATCTCAACATCAACAAACAATCCAGGATATCTGGATTTCATCGACTCCTCGGTCTCCCAAGTTAGGTTGGAACCTAAACTATGTCTCCATTTTACTAATACCATAGGAATTTGTTTCTTCCTAAGTTTGGTAATCTTTCGGTCAACAATTTCAATTGGTTCCTCTATTAACTTCTGGGTTTGATCAACCTTTAAATCTTGCAATGGAAGAATTTGCGACTGATCCTCCACGTTGCACTTCCTCAAATAGCATACGTTAAACGTATCATGAATACCAGAGAGCTCTGGAGGAAGATCCAATGCCATTGACTGATCATTTACAACTTGTCGAATTCTGAATGGACCAATATATCTTGGAGCTAGTTTCCCCCGTTTTCCGAATCTAATCACACCTTTCCACGAAGACACTTTAAGATACACTAAATCACCTTCGGAAAATACAACCGGTCGTCTTTTAGGATCCGCATACCGTTTCTGTCTATCTCTTGCGGCTTTCAACTTCTCACGTGCAATAGCTACTTTATCAGCGGTTATTTGTACAATGTCGGGTCCAGCAAACTGTTTCTCACCTGCCTCTAACCAACAAGTAGGTGTACGACAACGACGACCATACAACATTTCATACGGAGGCATCCCAATACTAGAATGGTACGAATTATTGTAAGTAAATTCAACCAATGGAAGATGTGAATCCCATGAACCTCCATATTCTAATACACATGCACGAAGCATATCCTCTAAAGTTTGAATCGTACGTTCTGACTGATCATCGGTCTGAGGATGATAAGCTGTGCTAAGGTTTACACGTGTACCTAACTCCTGTTGTAGACTTTGCCAAAAACGAGAAGCAAAACGGGTATCTCTATCTGACACAATCGATAAGGGAATACCATGCCTGGACACGATTTCGTTAACATACAATTGAGCAAGTTTAGTCAACGATGCTGTCTCACTCGTAGCAAGAAAATGCGCACTTTTTGTCAATCGATCCACTATAACCCAAATCATATCATTGCCTCGAGCAGTACGCGGTAGCTTAGTTACAAAATCCATGGTTATATGATCCCACTTCCACTCAGGTATCTCCAATTGTTTTAGCGACCCATATGGTTTTTGATGTTCCGCCTTGACCTGAGCACAAATATGACAAGATCCCACAAACTTTGCAATGTCAGTTTTCATCGTTGGCCACCAATACAACGGTTTCAAATCATTATACATTCGAGTACTACCCGGATGAATTGACATTCGTGACTTATGAGCTTCATTCAGAATCAAATCCCGAATACCACCAATGGAAGGAATCCAAACACGAGACTGATAAGTCTTTAATCCCCTTGAATCATCATCTAATTCGTCCTTACGTTTTAACATGAGTTCGGACTTCAGATTCTGGTCTTTCAATGCTTCAAGTTGTACAACTTTAATTTGATCAATCAAATCCGAGGAAACATTCACTTTTAAATAGAAAGCTCGATCAGGAGTATTCTTTCGACTTAACGCATCGGCGACCACATTAGCTTTGCCCGGATGGTATCTAATTTCACAATCATAATCTTTTATCAATTCCAACCATCGTCTCTGCCGCATATTCAATTCTTTCTGGGAAAACACATATTGCAAACTCTTGTGATTAGTACAAACAACACATCTAGTCCCATATAAATAATGTCTCCAAAGTTTTAGGGCAAATACAACTGCTGCGAGTTCTAAATCATGCGTAGGATAATTCTTCTCATGCGGTTTCAATTGTCGAGAAGCATAAGCGATAACTCTATCCCTTTGCATTAAGACACAACCCAAACCCGAATATGAAGCGTCGCAATATACCATAAAATCATTAGTACCTTCTGGTAATGCTAAAATCGGTGTCTGACACAATGATTGTTTCAATGTCTGAAAAGCTTGCTCCTGTTGATCAGTCCACACATACTTCTCATCTTTACGAGTTAGCTTGGTTAACGGACCGGCTATCTTAGAAAAATCTTTGATAAATTTTCGATAATATCCCGCTAACCCCAGGAAACTCCTTATCTCAGAAACAGATTTCGACGCATTCCAATTCATCACAGCTGCAACTTTTGATGGATCCACTTTTACACCATCTTGACAAATTATATGACCCAAAAACTGAACTTCTCGAATCCAGAATTCACATTTGGAAAACTTTGCATACAACTGTTCCCGTCTCAATGTTTCAAGAACCAATCTCAAATGCGTGGCATGCTCAGTTTCAGATTTCGAATAAACAAGTATATCATCAATGAAAACAATCACAAATTTATCCAAGAATGGTCGACACACACGGTTCATCAAATCCATAAATACCGCTGGTGCATTTGTTAAACCAAAAGGCATAACCAGAAATTCATAATGCCCATACCTGGTTCGGAAAGCAGTTTTAGGTATATCTTGTTCATGAACACGAACTTGATGATAACCCGACCTCAAATCAATTTTTGAGTATACCGAAGAACCCTGTAACTGATCAAACAAATCATCTATTCTCGGAAGAGGGTACTTATTCTTTACCGTTCTCTTGTTCAACTCTTTATAATCAATACACATGCGCAACGACCCGTCTTTCTTTTTCACAAATAACACTGGTGCACCCCACGGCGAGGAACTAGGTCTAATAAAACCTTTATCCAACAACTCCTGAATCAGATTCATCATTTCACGGATCTCAAAAGGAGCTAACCTATAGGGAGCTTTAGCAATCGGCGACGAGCCCGGAACAAGATCAATACGGTACTCAACTTCCCTAACTGGTGGTAAACCAGGCAATTCATCAGGAAATACTTCAGAGTACTCACAAACAACTGAAACATCCGAAACAGTTTTCCTTTTTAATTTGGCATCGACTACATAGGCTAGGTATGACTCACAACCTTTTGACAATGACTTCCTAGCTTTCATCAAAGAAATCAAAGGAATAGCTACACCGTCCCGTTCTCCTCGAGCCACAACGTATGACCCTTCGGAGATTGGGATCCTAACCCACTTCTGATGACAATCAATACTAGCCTTATTTTGACTCAACCAATCCATACCAATTATTACATCGAAACTAGGGATTGGCATCAACAAGAAGGAAATAGGAAAAACATGATCATCAATAGTAATATTAACTCCAGTCACCGAGGTGGTAACAGGAACTAACTTACCACTAACTATTTCTACTTCTATAGGCTTTGTTATCACAGTAGGGGCTAATTTCAACTTATCACAAAATTGCACAGAAATGAAAGTACAATTAGCACCCGAATCAAACAATACACGCGCAGGTACAGAGTTTATAAGAAATGTACTAGTGATAACATCTTCAGTATGCACGGCCTCATCAACCGTCATTTGAAAGGCCCTACTAGTTGCTGGAGGAGGGTTCTTTCTTTTCTGACCGGAAGATCCCGAACTCCCGACCGAACCCGACCCCGTCGACCTTTCCTCCGAACATTGACCAACCCTATGCCCTTCTTTCTTACAAGTCCAGCAAACAAAATTTGGATAACGACAACTCTTTATCTCATGTCCTAATTCACCACACTTCATACATTTGTTTGTCTGAGCCGTACACGGACCATTATGCCGAGACCTACACGAACTACACCAGTTGGAACTATTGGAACTTCCCGAAGAACTACTCCTTCCAACAAATTTCTTACCACTCTGCCGATTCCCTTGCCACTTAGATTTATTCTTTCCCGATGATTCAGTTCTTGCTTTAGGGAAACTTGTATCCCTTCCTTGCCATAATCGCAAACCTCTCAAATCACTATCGGCAGACCTCGCAAGGTTAAAAGCATGCGATAAATCCTTAGCCAATCTCACAACCGTACGGTAATTATCCGGTAATGCATCCACAAACTGTTCTATCTGGGTCTTCTCGTCAGGAACCCATTGTTGCACAAATCTAAGCTTATCCGTAAACTGCGAAATCAATTCATCAATAGTCATGTCATCCTTCAATCGAAGATTCACAAACTCTCTTCGAATCCTAGCAATATCAAAATCCGAACAGTATTGGTTACGAACAGCCTGATGAAATTGAGACCAATTAATAGCTTCCTTTTGTTGTTGCGTCAAGTGTCCGGTAACAGAATCCCACCAAACCATAGCCTCATCCTTCATGCATTGAACCGCATACTTGACTTTAAATTCCTCATCACAGCAAGTCACATCAAATTTGCGTTCCATATCTCTCAACCAATTTAACGTTACTGTAGGATTTTTACTTCCCTGAAATTCCGGTGGTCGACTAGCCATAAAAGTCTTGTATGAGCACTTCTTTTCTGATTGAGAAGATGAACTAGAACCAAAGACCGGGGTTTGCTGAAATAACTGTCTAGTCGCAGCTTCCTCAGCTTTCCTCTTGAATTCCCTAAGAAATACTAACTCGTCTTCCATCTCATGAATATACTCATCTCGGTTATATTGATGTCCGGTTGGTTGAGAAGTACCATTATGATCATGTTGCTCGGTATGAGTCTCTACTTGAGGAGCGACAATCCGGGAGACATTATTGGGGTTGGTGGTCGGTGGTTCGTTATCTGCCATTTCTGAAACTCAACACAACACTTGAACTTTTGTTAATCGTTAGCATCTAAATACCAACTACCATCAACCAATACTAATCCCATACACAAGAATGTTTGATATATCACGCTCCGGTTTTGGGATTGATCATTCAACAACGAACAATTATCCCAAAACTCTGCTCTGATACCAATTTATAACACCCCTCATTTCCTAATAGTAATATTAAAGATAATACGGAAGCGCAGGTAAATAAAACACAATACTTCATTACATATTTTTCCAAAGTACCAAAACAGTTTAGATGGTTAAGTTACTACGATTTAAAACTTGTTCAAAAGATTAGAATGACGGGGTATTATATGAGCTAAACAGAGTGGTTACAAAAATAATCAGAGTAGCTTGAATATCAAACATTCCATGCTTCCAAGGTTTGACCTTCCTGCTACCCACCCGCATGCACAAAACAAAAGTCTGCAGGAAGTAACAACGAGGGATTAGCACATAGCTAAGTGAGTAAATCCAACACCCAACATTCAACTTAGCTAAACCAATTAACTACAACAAATATTCGCCAACACAACAGCTAATAACAACTTAATGAGGATCGGCGGATCCGGGGATAACCTTAGTACCCGGGCGGCTCCCCAAGATCACTTATCCAACCATATCCGTATGGCTATAACGGACGAGACCGATAGCTAGTGGTTATCATACTTAGGTACAGTTCAGCACACACAACAAATGAAGTACATCCCTGTACCAGTCACACAACAACCCACTAGCCCAACCAACAGTTCATCAACTAGTTGACCTCATTAACAACAATGCCCGAAGGCCACACAAAGCACATAAATGCATATAACCAACAATAGCAACTAATCAACTCAATAATCAAGTCTACGTTTACCCGTTGTAATCAAATGATTACAACTAAGCCAAACGGTGAGTTTTGAATCCACTCACCAATACCTTCGTCTTCACTAACTCAGATTCTCGGGGCAACGTTATCTTTCGGAGGATCTGAGATTCAACATCAAATAAAAGTTAGTAATCGTTATCGTCCAAATATAACTTATAAAAAGTTCGACACATTTGGAGTTCATTATTCTAAACACTTATATTAACGACTACTAATCATACACATAATCATAATACGTCAAATAATTACATGTACTAACACTCGAAAGGTTTTAAAAACTAAAAACGAATAATGCCCTGAAAACAGCCCGAAGCCGCCGGCTTGGCTCACTTAGCCGCCGGCTAAGTCTAGTAGCCGCCGGCTACCATGTGTCAACCGCCGGGTATATTTATTTTTCCATCAACAGAACTAAATCGCGTTTTGAAGCATATGAAACCCGCCGGCTTGGGTCCTCTGACCGCCGGCTAGGCTGTTTAGCCGCCGGCTAAGGGTCAAGACCCGCCGGGTTGATCTTCAGTTACAGCAGCAACAACAGAGTTTAAACTCTGCACGAATTCTAATTACCAAAATCGATTCTCCACATACCAAACTCGACCAACCTATGTTTTTAACATCAAAGTAACATCCTATATCTACTAACAACTTCAATAAACATCATCTGTAACACCCTCAAATTTCGGTTTGCGGAAGCGATCGGGTCGGGTGTTACCAAATTAAATATCATAGCATAAGATACATAATGAACGACTCTAAATGAGACGTTTGAAAATAATTGTACATTTATCAAATAGAACGTTTACAACGTGGCAAGTTTAATAGGGATTTCAAATACATAAATTGAAAATACAAAAGTAAATGCAGAGTTGTCCCAATTGTTTGAAATCATGCGACTCGAGCTAGCGTAATCTTGTAGTAATTCCTAATCCTGCTGGGCACCTGAGAACACATGCTAAAACAGGTCAGCTATAAAGCTGGTGAGCTCATAGGTTTGTTAGTTGAAAACATAAAGTATAAATCTTGTATGTTTTGAGAAGTTGCTCAGAATCACCGATCCTGATTTGTATCAAATTGTAGTTGTAATTACCAATGTGTAATTCAAAAATCTAGGTATCTAATGCCTAAGCAAATGTGTTCCGTACCTAAGTACACGATAATTGAGGTTCTTCGAACCTGAATACCTTTCTGGTATGAGTAAGTGTATAACAAGAGGCAATACCTGCCTAAGTTGTAACCAAATAGCTGTATGACCACGTCATATGATAGTAAGTAACTGTAGTCCCGCAGAACTATGATTTAATATATGAGGTGTTGCATCCAGCAACAAGTGATTGTAGATCCGCAGATCTATGTTTGAACGTTTAGCGTGTCCGTTTAACCGATTAGCATAAGCTAACCCGGACATGAATTGAGCTAACAGCCTCGCGTGGCGGCACCACCGATCCGTTAACTTATTGTGAATCCCGAGTATCACTCGCTGATCCATTGATTGAAATTTCGTCCACTGCAATACCGTGGTTTCGTTTTGTGCCCACTTTACCGTGGCATCGTTTGGTGCCCGCTGCAATACCGCGGCATCGTTTTTGGAATTGCTCGCAGCAATTTGTGATTGAGCCGGCAGTACAACGACATGCCCGACTAAGTAGATCGTATAATAGTATGTAAATATATATCAGGTGACACCCCCACGGTTGGATTACATCCTGAGCCGGGGGACCATCCCTGGTTGGATTACATCCTGAGCCAGAGTCGTCACCAGTTGAGTTGTATTGATATAAGGAGTCTGTACTAACGTGTGATTATACTGTATACTCCTAGCCTAAAGCATAGTAAGTATATATAACAGAGTCTTGGGAAAATGTTCACTTAAGTTCGGTTCCCATTCGAGGGATAAGGGAGTATGTCGACAGTTCCAGTTCTCAAAGAATAACTAAACTTGTAATAGTATCGATGTTATCCAGTGTAGGTTAACCTAACTAGTTCTAATGTATTCAATGATATTGTCCCGCGACAATATGGCCAAAGGATTGTGTAAACTAAATCAAGTTATGTATTGGTAATCGTTTTCCAACGACCTAACAAGGTATGATTCCAACCTATCTAGGTTAAGTATTGATATTGTTCTTAAAACAATGTTACGGGTGTAATTCCTACGTATTACACATTTTGTATTACATACAGTAATAAAATAGTTGTGAATTATAAACAATTGTTAATATAATTCGAAAACAGTAATTGAGCATGTGTTTCACCCCAAAATTAGTAAAACAGTTGAAAGAGTGGGGCTATGAAACTCACCTGAGTCTTGAAAGTTTGAATTAATAACTTGGATTGATTTGCCTTGAAGTGTGATCCGAAGACTTGTAACCTGAGGGTGTCCATGACACGCGATGGTTATTAATTGTTTAGGCATCTCGAAAGACTACCTTTGTAGTTGTTTGTCCAAATTACTACGATTTGGTTGATTGAATTGTATGTTTGAAAACGTGTATCGTATAAGTGTTTTGAAGTTGTACAAGTTTGACACTTGGTGAAAAATGTGCTTACGGATTCTAAGTACGGGGGTCCGGGGGCAGCGCCCCTGGTTAGCGGGGTCCAAGGGGCGGCAGCCCCTGGCGGGGTCCAAGGGGCAGAGCCCCTGGCTGGGGTCGAGCTGCCAGGTCAGCTTGGAAAATTTTTATTTCTACTATATTGCTTTAAGTAATAACGCATCTGGACTTGCAATTGGGTGAAATCAAGTGATAAAATTTAGGGTCTCGACACTTAGTGGAAATGTGAGTTTTTAAACTTTCTGTTTTCTGCGACATAACATGCGACACAAAAATATGTCATTCGACACAATGGTTGTGTCGCATGGAGTGCGACACAAAAGCTCTGCGACACAGTGGTTGTGTCGCAAAAGCTTGCGATGCTAAATCAATAGCGACATAACGGTTGTGTCGCATGGAGTCTGCGACACAAGGTACGACATAATGGTTGTGTCACATGGGAAATTTATGCGACACAGTATGCGACACAAGGCTTGTGTCGCACTGAAGAACACCAGCCTAGAAACTTTCGGAAATCGCGTTTTTCCGGCCAAAATCGCAAATCAAACGCATTTTCAGGCTATAAAATCGTGGTTTCTTGGTTGTTTACGTTATAAGTAACTTATGTAAACATTTTTACACTAAAACATTACTCCAAAATGATTAAATCTAAGAATTTGAGAATTTCTTACAATTGCGAATCGAGGCCAAACGAGGAAGAAAACGATGGTGGCGCCTTTGTTAATGTTGTTCCTCTCTTGATGGTGATTCCGAAAATGTAAATTTTCGTGGGTCGATTTGGAGATCCGAAATTTGGTAAGAATTTTTAGAGAGAGTTTTAGGTGAGGTGTGTGTGAAATGAAATGAAAGAAAGGAAAGAATGAGGGGGGTTTGGGGTTGGGTGGCTGATCCAAAGAGGTGGGGAGGAGTTTTCCCCCACTTCGTTCCTATTTCGCAGCGTAAAATGCCCGTATTTTGTACCCGAATGATATATATAAATTTAATATTTTTAAATTTCTATTTCCGTTCTTCCGGTTAAAAATCAATTAAATCAAAAATTGTTTTACTAAATTTAAATATATAATGTGACTTCAAATGAATTTATTTGTGATTATTAAATAATCACTATTCGTTATATACAAAAATGTAAAATTTTCGTTTGCTTGGTTATAATTGTATATAAAACTACGATTATAAAAAGTTTAAATTGTATGAGGATTTTGACTTTTTGACCGGGTGTTACATCATCTATCATCAAATTCATACCAAATCATAAAACCCATTTAAATTTCAAACTAGTTTCAATTATGATTTGAGAACATGGATTTAATCCATATAACTAACCAAGAATCATCATATAGCATCATAGATCACAAGTAATTACCATACAAACTCAAGAATCATCTCAAATTATCAATTTCATCACTTATTCTAAAAATTAAGGTTATGCACTAAAATCACTTACAAGGAAAGGAAGAACAAGATGATGGCAACTAGAGGATGATGAGGATGATACAAGCCAAAGATCACACTTCAATTCTACTTCCAATTGATGATTTAATCTAAAGTTTTTAAGTTAGGGTTTATTGGTTTTGTTTGAAAGAAAATGAAAATAAACAAGAAATTGGGAAAGTGATCCCCAAATAAAGATCGGCCCCTTTTTAAGCCGATTTAACATTTTGGGTATTTTATATCCGCTCTAAATCTATTGCCTGGAACTTAATTACTAAATGCGAGAAATTTATTTTATTGTTCCGTCAACTTTAATAGTTTAAATCAAGCAACATTTTATTAACCACAATAAGTCCTAAGACCTATTTCAGCAAGTTTCACAATTAAACAATTATATCGCAAAATTATTTAAAACAATTAAATACGCAATTATAAATAGAAAAATACCAGACTAACGGAGAGGATGTTACATAATTCCACCATGATTTTTGATAGATCCACCGTAATGTACAACTATTTATTTATATGGTACAACTGCTTACTGCACAGTTATAGTGAATCTATAAAAATCATGTTGGAAATATCAATACCCCAAATTATTTGTACAATTCAACAACACAAAGTATTTCCCCTTAAATTAACAACACCCAACAATAGTCAAAACCAACACGACCAATTACTTCCCCTAAATCAATGCACAACATGGGAATATGTTCTAACAATCTCACACATTTAAAGATATAATCTCAATTTAGAATTCATCCTAAAAATCATACAACTTTTTTTTGGTAGAACATCATTTTTACATTCTAAGGATATTTTTGATCCATTATAAATCAGGTGCAACCAAAATATTATTTTTTTTTAAAAAAATGGGTATTTGGGCCACCGGAGCCGCTTCATATTTCAATTGAGCACGACCGACCCCCCACAAGGTTCAACATGGCCGGGTAAATCACCTCAATCACATATTCCACAACGTCTGAGCCGAAACTCGCACTGACTAAGCCTTAACGTTGTGGGTCATGCGATTCATTGGTAGTAGGTATCTTTATGATAAATAATACCCATAGCAAGATTCGAACCCATGATCTTTAGAAAGTCATGGGATGCCCTTACCACTAGCCTATTTTAGGAATGACAATGAGGCGGATTCGGTGCGGGGATGTCAGCCCCAACCCCAACCCCATTATTCTAAGCAATCCCCAACCCCACCCCAAACCCCAGCGGGGTATTATCGGGGCGGTCCATCCGGGGAATGGCTTACCCCAATACCCAACGGGGTCTTATGGGGGTAACTTATTGAGAACGTGAGCTCTTCAAATCGAATCTCAATACTCGTTCTCTATTAATAATACCCAAAATTCGGATGACTTATTGATTTTTCTTAAAGCATTACCTAAACATCCACTAATTGGCATCCTCGTTTCAAAAACAAATAGTAACATGATCAAGACAACGTATAGTAACTGACCTCGTTGATGACACAAGTATACTAAGAAAATAGAAGGATTACACATGTACATTACAAATAAATAATAACTAAGCCTTTGTTGTGAACGAGTCAAAATTCTAAATTTCAACACACCATAGTCTTATAGATAAATAATGTATTAAATATTATTGTAATTCAAAAAGTTATAAATAAATATATTTATTGATGATATTAGTTATTTATAGATATAAAATTAATACTTATATATACATATATTGTAATCACACATGCATATATATATATATATATATATATATATATATATATATATATATATATATATATATATATATATATCGGGACGGAGCGGGGCGGGGATGATACTACCCAACCCCAACCCCAATCCGATAGAAATCCCCATTTATCGCCCCATACCCCACCCCATCCCCGATTGGTCATCCCTAATCCGATCCAAAACTTGCGGGGTTCGGGGATCCCCGTTGGATTTGGATTTTTTTGCCATCCCTAGGCTATTTAATCATTGGTCAAAAATAAACAAAATGTCTCTTTAAGGGCAAATATTAAAAATACTCTTTAATACATATTAGTACATGCACATGCACATATACATACACACACCATATATATAAAGATCGGTAGTAAATATATCATAGAGTAGGGTTCAAATGAGTACACCCTTTTTAAGTGATAATGGGGGAATCAATATGAGCCATCAGATTAATCAGATCAAGGGCCCATATTAATACCTCATTTTTTAATTAAAAAAAACCAAAATAAATTAGATTTTGGGCGGAGGGGTAGGATGGTAATTTTACCATGTAATTAATTTCTTCCATTTTTCACTTTATTTCACAAAAATTATACAGACTTTCAAATTCTCTCTCTATTCTGCTCCTCTGCGATTGAACTTCCCAAACACTAGAGATCAAAATTCATTCGATTAATCATCAAATCGTTGTTGTTTCTTGCTAAAATTATCATCTCCTTCATCTACACTGTTCGTTTCATCTTTCTATCGGTTTAATTTTCAACAAAATCCGTTCTTGTGAAACCCTAATTTTCGAACTGTGGTTTAAATTCATCATTAATACTTACTAATTTGTAATAATTGATGTTCGTGATGAGATTGTTCCAAGAACAACATCATTAGGAGCGATTGCTGCTAGGCCTTTTCGATCCGGTCCATTCCGTAAGGTATTTCGAAGTTTAATGTTTAGCTTTTAGTGTTAAATATGCTATATTTTCATTTTTAGTTCGTTTTGATCTTGTATGACAGTATGTTATATGTGTTTTTGTGTTTTTGTATGAATTTAGGGTTTAGTAACACATGTGTTAGCTACGTTTGGTTTGTATTTTACTGTCTGGTGATACAAGTGAAGCGAGTCTGTTTTGTTTTGAAGCTACACAAGTGTTACTCGTGTATGCTAATGTGGATATTTGTAACACCTCGCAAATTTAAACGCGATTAATTACTTTAATCACTTGCATTATTAGGCTAATTCCCTACTTGAGTGAATTCACAACATATTTTAGAGGTAAGTCTAGCATAGCCCAACTAGATAATACGCGTAGTATTACGTATTCGTAATTAGTTGTAATTACGTACTGAACAAATTGAAAACAAACGCGACAAAAACATACGACTGTTGGTGAACAAAATTATTTAATAAAACGAAATTATTAAATAACGTGGTAGCGAATAAATATTTTGTCAAAAATATTTACAATTTATTTTATAACGCAAAACGTCAAAACGTATAATTTAAAATAAAACAAAGATTAAAAATCTTATAATTAAATTAAAATGGTCTTATAAAATATCATAATTAAAAAGATAACAAAATACGTATTTGAAAATATACATGTTAAAAAGATTTGTATTTAACGATCGAGTAAACAAACACGGGACAAAAACACAGGAGATGAAAAGTGGGACAAAACCACCTCCCATCTCCATTCTTCCTCTCATTTCAATTTCATCCTCACCAAAAACACACACTTCTCTCTCAACCAAATCCACACCAAAAATTCGGATTCGCAAATCAACCCACGAAATCTACATTTTCGGAATCACCATTACGCAAGGAACAACATTAACAAAAGCCGTATCATCATCTTCTTCCTCAATCGGTCCCGATTCGCAATTGTAAGAAATTTCTAAAAACTTAGATTTACTCGTTTTTATGTGTTATATGGGTGTAATATTGAACCTACAACTTTGTTTTAACTATATAATGGAAGAAATCAAGGTTTTATGGCCGGAAAACGGGTTAAAATCGGGTTTTTGGTCGGAAAATCGCGACAGTCGCTGGGTTCTGTCTGGGTGTTCATCTTTGCGACACAACGACTGTGTCGCATATTGTGTCGAATAAACCATCCATGCGACACAACCCTTGTGTCGCATGTGGTGTCGTATAAACCATATTATGTCGCATCTTATGTCGTATCATGTGTCGCATCCTTGTGTCGTAAACTTCATACGACACAACGCTAGTGTCGCTATTGAATTAGCATCGATCGCCTATGCGACACAACCCTTGTGTCGCATAGCCCTTGTGTCGCACTCTTATGCGACACAATCATTGTGTCGCATAACCACATTAGTGTCGCATATTGTGTCGCAGAAAACAGAAACTTCACAAACTATTTTTACACTAAGTGTCGAGCTTAACCGATAACGAATACTTACATACAATGCTATATGTGAACTTTACAAACAGTACAAACACGCTATTTTAATGAAGTTATGATTTCAAACTATCACCAACGAGTCGTATACATTTTCACAAACAACGAAATACAAAGGTAAACGTTTAACAAACGATTTGGATGTGACTTGGTTGTACAAACACTAGCATGGATGATTAGTTAGACATCCACATACTTATTAAATCTCGTACGTTTAGGACGTTAGGAGATCTCGGACTGTAACACCCCCGAAATTCACTGTTTTGCGGAAGCATAGTTTGGGGTGTTACTAATTTAATATCACAGCACAAAGATAAAGCAAACGACCTCTAAATGAGACGTTTTGTAAATTAGTTACATTCCATAGATATAATGTTTGAAAACTTAGTGTTTTCGTATACAAAAGTAGTTTCCCCTAGAGTCCACGCGTATAGCGGGAGATTCTATTACATAATCGTAATATACAAAAGATAATGCTAAGAATCTCCGTTAATGCAGTTGTGTTGAAATCATGCGACTCTAGCTAAAATCCTGGAGTAATCCTACTCCATCCGGGTACCTGAGAAAACATGCTAAAAAGTGTCAACCAAAAAGGTTGGTGAATCTCACAGGTTTGTAAATAATATCGGCTTTGAACACGAGATTTCATTAGTAGTGCCCGTAGGCGTAAAATCAGCCATTGCAATCCAGCAATCGTAAAATCAGTATTTGCAATCCAGCAAATGTAAATAAACAAGTTTATACCGTTGCCATGAGGCTCATAATCGAAGCTTAACCCGTAATAATATGTTTGCTCCCGTGACATGCTCGTAAGTGAGCAAGCATCAGTAACGAATAAGTTGTCACCCGTTTATACGTGTAAATCGGTACGTGGCAGCGCTACTGCCCCGGGTGGGGAGGGTCATTTCCCTAATGGATCCATTAACTACTGTTCGCGCTTAAGTCCATAACTAACGATATATGATGGAGAGACTTCTGTATATGGTAATTAACTCATGCAATTCCGTTTGGTATAGAAATCAGTTTAGTACTTGTGTTCAGGAAAAATCAGTAGCATGTATCTCCCCCAATAAGATAAAGCAGTAAAAGTGGGGCCGTAAGACTCACCTGAGTCTTTGCAAGTACGTTTATATCAATAAACGAGTAAGTAATATCAACTGTAGGTTCTCCGAACCCGTAACCTTCAAATGCCTAAACATATAAGGTTAAGTAAGTAGATGTCTCGCAAGACCATTTAGGCTAGTTGTTTACACAACTCATTATGTCCAAGTGTTTGTTTAGTAATCCGTTTGTAGTTTGAAAACAAATAGGGCCCGTTGGTGACGGTTGGTAATAATGATTCAAAGTGTCAGCATTTATAACGCAATTTAGTGTAATTGTAATAGAAAGTATGTTCTATGACGTTTGTTAAGTCGTATGACATAAGTATTTGAAGTTGTGTAAGTTCGACACTTAGTAAAAATCTGACTTTTCAAGGTTCTGGTTTGTGCGACGTAGCATGCGACGTAGCATGCGACGTAGGGTGCGACGTAGGGGGGTACGTCGCATGATGCGACCCTCGCAAATCATTGCGACGTAGGGGGCGACGTAAGAGTCTACGTCGCTATGTGCGACGTCCGCAAGTTAATGCGACGTAATAGGCTGCGTCGCTAGTGCGACGTTGGAATATTTGTGCGACGTAGGCCGCGACGTCGCTAAATGCGACGTTGGCCACAAAATGCGACGTTTTGAGCTACGTCGCAGAAAGTCCAGCGTCTCTGCGACGTAGCGGTCTGATCGGAATTTGGTGGCCGGAAAATCGGTCGAAAAACTTCCGTTCGGTCCAAATCTTTTACCCAACCCATTTTTGGACATTTTAAGCATATATAAACCATAAAAACGTAAAAATGAGCAAAAACGGAGAGTTTCGGGTTTTGTCGGAAACTTACAAAATGCCGAAATGAAAATCCGGAAAGATAGCGTGATAGATCGTGATGTGGTGGTCGTTTTCTTCCAAAAGGGTAGTATGTTTCGCGTGCGTTTGGTGGTAGTATTTGCGATTTTAAAGGGTTTGGGTGTTTTGGTGAAAAGAAAGAAAAGATAGAGATGAGAGATAGAAAGAAAAGAGAAATGAGAAAAGAATGAGTGGGAGGTGGGGTTATTCCCACTTTTCCAGTTCTCGCCCCGCGTTCCGTGTGGTGTTCGTTTCCCCCGTCGTTTAAACGTTATATCAAGCAGTTATATTTTTAAAAGGTGACGGGAAAATGTTTTAATGAAATACCTTGAAATTAATTATAAAAACATTTGTCGAAGTATTAAAATTCTTAACTCGCGTTTAATACATATATGTTAAATTATTTAAATTGTCGTCGCGGTATTATAAATAATGTTTGTTCGCTGTGTATTTTATATAATAAAATACGTTCTCATTATTTAGGTAAGTTTCTGTCACCAACGTCCAAGTAACTGTGTCGGACTCCGTCCGGTTAATTCGTACGATTAATCCAAATCGCGTATGTACACACATATATATATAATTCACTTTATATATATATACAAATAGAGTCTGCAATTAGTCCTATTACATACTAATTACAACTAGTTACAAGTAATTAGGCATAATTAATTATCCTAATTTAGCAGGTGTTACATTCTCCCCTTGTTAAAGAAATTTCGTCCCGAAATTAGCTTGAGTGCACGGACGGTGCGTTGTCTGGGAAGAGATGTGGGTATTTCTGTCGCATTAGGTCTTCCCGTTCCCAGGTGAACTCAGGGCCGCGCCTAGAATTCCACCTGACTTTTACTATGGGAATACGACTCTGTTTCAATTGCTTGACCTCACGGTCCATGATTTCCATAGGTTTCTCGACGAAATGAAGTTTATCATCGATTTGGATTTCGTCGAGCGGTATAATCAGCGTCTCGTCAGACAGACATTTCTTCAAGTTAGAAATGTGGAATGTGTTGTGTACGCTGCTAAGTTCAGCAGGAAGTTGCAGGCGATATGCCACTGGACCAATCCTTTCAAGGATTTCGAATGGTCCGATGTATCTAGGATTTAGTTTGCCTCGTTTCCCGAATCGAATAACACCTTTCCACGGTGCCACCTTGAGAAGTACCTTGTCTCCTACCTGGAACTCAAGGTGTTTGCGTCTCACGTCAGCATAGCTTTTCTGACGATCACGTGCGGCTTTCAGCCGGTTTTGAATACCAACGATTTTCTCAGTAGTTTCTTGAATGATTTCTGGACCCGTGAGTTGGGAATCTCCTAACTCAGTCCAACAGATGGGTGATCGGCACTTACGCCCGTAAAGTGCCTCGAAAGGTGCAGCCTTTATGCTGGTATGGTAACTGTTGTTGTACGAAAACTCACACAACGGTAAGTGATTTTCCCAAGAAGTACCGAAGTCGACTACGCAGGCTCGTAGCATATCCTCCAGTGTTTGAATAGTTCGCTCGCTTTGGCCATCGGTTTGCGGATGATAAGCAGTACTCATATCCAGACGAGTACCAAGAGATTTCTGTAGCGATTGCCAAAAGTTAGAAGTAAAACGGCTGTCCCTGTCCGAGATGATCGAGATAGGTACACCGTGTCGCGAGATGATTTCTTTGACATAGATGCGAGTTAGACGCTCCATCTTGTCGGTTTCCTTGATGGCCAGAAAATGAGCAGATTTCGTGAGACGGTCCACGATCACCCAAATGGTATCGCAACCACTCGAAGTTTTCGGTAGTTTGGTAATGAAGTCCATGGAAATCTGTTCCCATTTCCATTGAGGAATTTCAGGTTGTTGAAGCAACCCAGAGGGTCTTTGGTGTTCGGTCTTTACTTTGGAACAGGTTAGGCATTTACTGACGTACAAGGCGATGTCAGCTTTCATGTTAGGCCACCAATACAACCCTTTGACGTCATGATACATCTTGTCAGATCCAGGATGTATAGAGTATCGAGATTTGTGAGCTTCAGTCATCACCAAATCTCGCAAGTTTCCGAATTTGGGTAACCACACCCGGTTAGAGAAGTATCGAGTTCCATCGGGTTTGATTTCGAATTGTTTATCCAAGCCTCGCAAGGCTTCATTTTTCAAGTTTCCATCGTTGAGTGCTTCAAGTTGAGCGGTAAGGATTTGAGCAGGAAGCTCGTTATGAATTGTCATAGAAAGTGCTCGAACTCGAAGGGGTTTCACTCGTTCTTTTCGGCTTAAGGCATCGGCAACTACGTTAGCCTTGCCCGGATGGTATTTGATCTCGCAGTCGTAGTCACTAAGTAACTCAACCCAGCGACGTTGTCTCATGTTTAGATCTTTCTGATCGAATATGTGTTGGAGACTTTTGTGATCGGTAAAGATAGTGCTTTTCGTACCATAGAGATAATGTCTCCAGATTTTCAATGCGAAGACCACAGCACCTAACTCGAGGTCGTGGGTCGTATAGTTTTTCTCGTGGATTTTCAGTTGTCGTGAGGCATAGGCAATGACTTTTTCCCGTTGCATCAACACACAACCAAGTCCCTGGTGTGAGGCGTCGCAGTAAACTACGAAATCGTCGGTGCCCTCGGGTAAGGACAAGATTGGTGCACTGCAAAGTTTGTTTTTCAATAGCTGGAAGGCTGACTCTTGTTTATCAGTCCAATCGAACTTCTTATCTTTCTGAGTCAGTGTGGTTAGTGGAACAGCTATTCTTGAAAAGTTTTCGATGAATCGGCGATAATAACCAGCAAGACCTAAGAATTGTCTCACTTCGGTTGGAGTGGTCGGTGACTCCCAGCCCTTGATTGCTTCAATCTTGGCGGGATCAACATGAATTCCTTGGCTGTCAATCACGTGCCCGAGGAATTGAACGGTTCGAATCCAGAACTCACACTTTGAGAATTTGGCATATAACTCTTCGTGTTTCAGAAGTCCTAGAATGGTTTTCAGATGTTGAGCATGTTCCTGCTCATTGCGAGAGTAAATCAAGATATCATCGATGAACACAATGACGAATTTGTCAAGATATGGTTTGCACACCCGATTCATAAGGTCCATGAATACGGCCGGTGCGTTGGTCAACCCGAATGGCATCACTTGGAATTCGTAATGCCCATAACGAGTTAGGAAAGCTGTCTTTGGGATATCATTGTCACGGACTCGGAGTTGATGATAACCCGAACGTAGATCAATCTTTGAGTAAACACTCGATCCCTGGAGTTGGTCAAACAGGTCATCGATTCTAGGAAGTGGGTACCGATTCTTTATGGTTAGCTTATTCAGCTCTCGGTAGTCGATACACATGCGGAAAGATCCATCTTTCTTTTTCACGAATAAGACCGGAGCTCCCCAAGGCGAGGAACTTGGTCGAATGAATCCTCTGTCCAGGAGTTCCTGTAGTTGGTTAGACAACTCCTGCATTTCGGATGGTGCTAAACGGTAAGGGGCTCGTGCCACGGGTGCAGCTCCGGGCACAAGTTCGATTTGAAATTCAACTTGTCTAGGTGGCGGAAGTCCGGGCAAGTCTTCAGGAAAGACTTCCGGGAAATCCCGCACGATCGGAACATCCTCAAGTCGCTTCTCCTCCGACTTCTTCTCCGTTACATGTGCGAGGATGGCTTGATACCCTTTTCGTAGGTATTTTCTCTTTTTCAGACAGGATACAATATTTAGATTACGTCTACCGGTCTCCCCTTGTAGGACTAAGGTTCCACCGGAGACAAGAGGTATACGAACGAGTTTGTCATGACAGATGATTTCAGCTCGGTGCTTGGATAACCAATCCATACCGACAATAATATCGAAGCTGCCGATCTCGACAGGGATTAAATCAATGGAAAACGTTTCGTTCGTGAGGTTAAGTGTACAGTTGTGTATGATGCTATCAGTCTCAATCAGGTTGCCATTAGCTAATTCTACAATGTATTTAGCATCTAAGGCAGTGGGAGTAATATCAAGTAAAGGGCTAAATTTCTCAGAAATGAAGCTTCTATCGGCACCGGTATCAAATAACACAGAAGCGGTAAGGTCGTTGAGAAGGAACGTACCCGTCACGACGTTCGGGTCTTGTCTGGCTTCCCCAGCCTTGATAACGAATGATCTGCCGCGAGCAGGGTTGTTGTTGCTTTTCAGCTTTGGGCAATCTTTCTTGAAATGCCCTGTATTTCCGCACCCAAAGCAGGCCTTTGGTGCATTAGTGTTGGGGGTGGGAATGTTGGTTCGACAATCCTTGGCTAGATGCCCGAACCGCTTGCAGTTGGAGCAAGGGCAAGAACCGTCATGGTGGCGGTTGCATTTGGGACAGTAGGGTCTGCTCCCGCTGTACCCTTTCTTCTCCGAAGTTCCAGATGAATAAGCCTTAATGTACTCAGGCTTTTTGTTGGAGGTTTGGTTGGATGAGTTGGGGTTACCTTCCCACTTGCGTTTGTTGTTTGCAGATGGGGTTGAAGTTGTACCACGGCGGACAGAATTTGCCGTTAGTTCATGGGCCATACGGATGGCGCTCTGAATAGTACCCGGTTTGGAAGAAGTTACCAGATCTTGGAGTCTCTCAGGAAGACCATCAACAAATTTCTCGATCCTCTTGTACTCAGGATCGACCATGGTTGGGCACAGAAGTGCCAGTTGGTGGAAACGGTTGGTATAGCCGGTGATATCATTACCCAGCATCTTGTGGTTCCAGAATTCCACTTCTAGTTGTTTCAATTCATCCCTGGGGCAATACTCGCCCCTCAACATCTTCTTCAACTCCTCCCACGGAAGTTGGTAAGCAGTAGCAACACTCACAGTCTGGGCATAAGTGTTCCACCAGGTGAGTGCGGTGTCAGTAAAAGTACTAACGGAGAACTTAACCTTATCTCCCTCCGCACAGTTGCAGATAAGAAATACAGACTCAACTTTCTCGATCCAGCGTACTAGACCGATAGCTCCCTCGGTACCTGCAAAGTTTAGAGGTTTGCAGTTCTGGAAGTCCTTGTAAGAACAAGGTTTAGCAGTAGTGGTTTCAGCGGCATCGCTGTTTCTCGAGGAATTTAGTGGAGTATTCCGAGCCAAGGCTTCAGTAACAGCCTGGGTTATAAGGGAGGTGATCTGGGCATCGGTGTATGGCCGTGTCTTTGGCGGCATGATTCTTCAATAAAAGAAATGAAGATACATGAGATTTGGTATGAAATTGTAATTGTCACAGATGTACATGTATAAAAGCAGTAATACATAACATCAACATGGAAAATGACAATTAATGTGAGTTGAGATAACAAAGGATATCTGATAGATAAAGTGAGTTCAAAAGTTACATCCTACAGAGATATTACAAAAGGTGCCGGGAATGGTTACATCCGACTAGTTTATAGAGTAGTGCTAGATAGTCCCTAGATTACGAGATAGATTACAAGACGAAAACTACACTAATCTTAATGTAGATTTATTTGTTCCATTAGCGTAACAAGGCGGTCCACAGTTTCTGCTAGTCGGTTGGTTCATTCTTAGTTAGGGTTCCTGGCCTTCGGATTCTTCTTCCGATTCCAGGTTCAGGTCGTGTGGGTGGTAGCGTGCCTCAAGCATGTCCCTGTATCTTTGAGTCGTGGAGCGGTACCTAGTCTCCTCCGTTGATTTCTTGCCCAAACGTTTGATCCACGTTTTGGTCCTACGGGTTAGGTTGGTGGCTACTTTCTTCCAGTACCGGATCTTATCTTTGATTCGTGTAGGGACAGATCGGTTTGAGATTCTCAATCTTTGTTCATAGTCTATGCACTTACGCTTAAGTGCCCAATTTCGGCCGTCTAGTCCCACAGCCTGATCTCGTACTCTTTCATATTCTTCAATATCGATGCCAGTCATTCCGAAATCCTGATTTTCGTTTCCCTCCAGCATGATTTCTTCTTCTGGTACAATGTCCTCATCGAGATACGTGTACTGGATTTGTTCCCCGTGGACTTGGTCACTATCAGACATGTAGTCGTCCATTTGGGAATTCGTGTCTTTGAGTTTTATAGAAATGACAGAGAGAGGATTTTAGTCCTTGGAAGTACGTTGCTTCAGGGTGTTAGATGTGATTTTCATAAAATCATTAGAGTGCGCCACAAGGTGGTGTGACGGAAACCAAGTCTGTTATGGTCGGTGCAAACCGCTGAGGGGAATTCGTAAGTGTCACCAGAGAAACGTCGGCTATCTCTATAGCGAGTGTGTTTACGTGCGTGGCCTATTCATATATATATTCAATATATAATAGCCTAGCGTATGTCTAGCACATAACAAGTAAGAGTCTCGGTTCCCTCGTGGTCAGAGTCAACTAACGCATTCCTGTTCGACATAGCCATTTCAGACCTCACATCATCTTCCCTTAATTGTACATAGTTGATCAAGCTATGTTAAATTAAAGTCGTATGATGAAATTCCTGAACCAATCATGCCTAATAAGGAAATACTGCCTAATGGTCATAGTCTAGGCCCACTAATGCAACCTAGTTCACTATAACCTTAGGCTCTGATACCAATCTGTAACACCCCCGAAATTCACTGTTTTGCGGAAGCATAGTTTGGGGTGTTACTAATTTAATATCACAGCACAAAGATAAAGCAAACGACCTCTAAATGAGACGTTTTGTAAATTAGTTACATTCCATAGATATAATGTTTGAAAACTTAGTGTTTTCGTATACAAAAGTAGTTTCCCCTAGAGTCCACGCGTATAGCGGGAGATTCTATTACATAATCGTAATATACAAAAGATAATGCTAAGAATCTCCGTTAATGCAGTTGTGTTGAAATCATGCGACTCTAGCTAAAATCCTGGAGTAATCCTACTCCATCCGGGTACCTGAGAAAACATGCTAAAAAGTGTCAACCAAAAAGGTTGGTGAATCTCACAGGTTTGTAAATAATATCGGCTTTGAACACGAGATTTCATTAGTAGTGCCCGTAGGCGTAAAATCAGCCATTGCAATCCAGCAATCGTAAAATCAGTATTTGCAATCCAGCAAATGTAAATAAACAAGTTTATACCGTTGCCATGAGGCTCATAATCGAAGCTTAACCCGTAATAATATGTTTGCTCCCGTGACATGCTCGTAAGTGAGCAAGCATCAGTAACGAATAAGTTGTCACCCGTTTATACGTGTAAATCGGTACGTGGCAGCGCTACTGCCCCGGGTGGGGAGGGTCATTTCCCTAATGGATCCATTAACTACTGTTCGCGCTTAAGTCCATAACTAACGATATATGATGGAGAGACTTCTGTATATGGTAATTAACTCATGCAATTCCGTTTGGTATAGAAATCAGTTTAGTACTTGTGTTCAGGAAAAATCAGTAGCATGTATCTCCCCCAATAAGATAAAGCAGTAAAAGTGGGGCCGTAAGACTCACCTGAGTCTTTGCAAGTACGTTTATATCAATAAACGAGTAAGTAATATCAACTGTAGGTTCTCCGAACCCGTAACCTTCAAATGCCTAAACATATAAGGTTAAGTAAGTAGATGTCTCGCAAGACCATTTAGGCTAGTTGTTTACACAACTCATTATGTCCAAGTGTTTGTTTAGTAATCCGTTTGTATTTTGAAAACAAATAGGGCCCGTTGGTGACGGTTGGTAATAATGATTCAAAGTGTCAGCATTTATAACGCAATTTAGTGTAATTGTAATAGAAAGTATGTTCTATGACGTTTGTTAAGTCGTATGACATAAGTATTTGAAGTTGTGTAAGTTCGACACTTAGTAAAAATCTGACTTTTCAAGGTTCTGGTTTGTGCGACGTAGCATGCGACGTAGCATGCGACGTAGGGTGCGACGTAGGGGGGTACGTCGCATGATGCGACCCTCGCAAATCATTGCGACGTAGGGGGCGACGTAAGAGTCTACGTCGCTATGTGCGACGTCCGCAAGTTAATGCGACGTAATAGGCTGCGTCGCTAGTGCGACGTTGGAATATTTGTGCGACGTAGGCCGCGACGTCGCTAAATGCGACGTTGGCCACAAAATGCGACGTTTTGAGCTACGTCGCAGAAAGTCCAGCGTCTCTGCGACGTAGCGGTCTGATCGGAATTTGGTGGCCGGAAAATCGGTCGAAAAACTTCCGTTCGGTCCAAATCTTTTACCCAACCCATTTTTGGACATTTTAAGCATATATAAACCATAAAAACGTAAAAATGAGCAAAAACGGAGAGTTTCGGGTTTTGTCGGAAACTTACAAAATGCCGAAATGAAAATCCGGAAAGATAGCGTGATAGATCGTGATGTGGTGGTCGTTTTCTTCCAAAAGGGTAGTATGTTTCGCGTGCGTTTGGTGGTAGTATTTGCGATTTTAAAGGGTTTGGGTGTTTTGGTGAAAAGAAAGAAAAGATAGAGATGAGAGATAGAAAGAAAAGAGAAATGAGAAAAGAATGAGTGGGAGGTGGGGTTATTCCCACTTTTCCAGTTCTCGCCCCGCGTTCCGTGTGGTGTTCGTTTCCCCCGTCGTTTAAACGTTATATCAAGCAGTTATATTTTTAAAAGGTGACGGGAAAATGTTTTAATGAAATACCTTGAAATTAATTATAAAAACATTTGTCGAAGTATTAAAATTCTTAACTCGCGTTTAATACATATATGTTAAATTATTTAAATTGTCGTCGCGGTATTATAAATAATGTTTGTTCGCTGTGTATTTTATATAATAAAATACGTTCTCATTATTTAGGTAAGTTTCTGTCACCAACGTCCAAGTAACTGTGTCGGACTCCGTCCGGTTAATTCGTACGATTAATCCAAATCGCGTATGTACACACATATATATATAATTCACTTTATATATATATACAAATAGAGTCTGCAATTAGTCCTATTACATACTAATTACAACTAGTTACAAGTAATTAGGCATAATTAATTATCCTAATTTAGCAGGTGTTACACGGACTGTACTTGGGCTTAGGTTTGCTAGCACTCGCACAACTACTTAACTCAACAGGTGAGTTCACAGCCCCTACTTTTACTGTTTGTAATTACTTTTGGGGTGGAAAACATAGACAACTGCTTTACTGATTTACTGATTGCCATAACTGCTTTTACTATATGATTATTTATCATACTGTTTACTCGAACATTTAGAGTACTTGAACTATTGTGCGAACTCTGTTTATGAAATAACATTTTCATACTGATACACTGAACAAATGGGATAACTTAGTCGGTAAACTGTTTTGCAAACGACTGAAAACTATTAAACTTATTTGGTATCCTACCGGAGAACGACCGGTACATATTGGTAACTTGTCGGAGAACGACCGACACTAACATGGTAGCTTACCGGAGAACGACCGGTACTAACAGTGCATCTTACCGGAGAATGACCGGTACTAACAATGTATCTCACCGGAGAACGACCGGTGCAAACTTGGTATCTTACTGGAGAACGACCGGTACCTTTGGTAACTAGTCAGAGAACGACCGACTCAAACTTTAAAACTACTGGAGAACGACCAGCAACACGTTTTCAAACATATGATTTTGGGTAACGTCCCAACACAACTATTTTGGGCAACATCCCACATAAACCGAAACTCTTGGGCGAATAACCCACTAAACTTATACTTTGGATGACGTTCCACTAAACATTACTCGACTATTATGGCAATTACTATTTATGAACGTATTTGGTCCAACAAATGTGACTACAAAACTTGAACACAACATTGTACAATAAAACCTGTGGATTCACTCAACCTAGTTGTTGACTTTTACTATGTTTTTCAGGGAATTAGCTGCGCATGTAAGAATCGCCAACACATGGAGAATTAGGCGACCCGTGAAGCTTTAGGATGCCAACTTTTTGGAAAAACATATGGATTTCTCTAGTATAACAGAAACTGTTTTGTCATATTCTAGAAATCCACTTTTGTATACATATTACTTTTAACTTATACGATTTGATGAATCGTAACTTTGTAATTAATACTTTTGGCATCTTAATATATTATGTTCTGTTGTAATCATAAGCCCTGATACGTATGCATGCTTTATTATTGTGACACCCCAGTACTTAAACTAAATGCTTCCGCTCAACGAATTTGGGGGTGTTACAGATTGGTATCAAAGCCATTGGTTATAGCGAACTAGGAAACTTTAGGTGACTTAGAAACCTAGAGACCTAGACTATAGCCTTGGCTAGAACGTACATGCATACATACATTTGCATACATCCAAACTATCGCTGCGATACCTCGATACGCGTGAACTGTTCATCACATTCGACTAGTTCATTGTACTCAGATCTCATATGAACCTGATCGTATTAAACGGTTGATGAAAAGAAGTATGTATTTAGCATCATATAATGACGCCTGGCCAACGTGATTATATTATACTGAGTACATATGGGTGTTTCATAGTCATAAGATACGTGATGGGGATTCGACAATTTTTCTTGATACTCGAAAACTTGAAATATGTGAAACTTCATTCCTCACATACTTTACATTGGCATTGACTTCTGCATCTTTTCATCGCAGAACGTCAGCATGCCGCCTAAACAAAGAAATACTCGAAACAGTCGACGAAATGTTCCTCCTCCACCACCGCCTCCAGAAACAACCGAACAAATAATCGAACGCCGCGTGGCTGAGGCTATTGCTCAGTACGAGGCCAGCCGCAATCGTGAAAATTTGACCAACAATAGCGGAGCCACTCCAGTCATTAGCGAAACCCCAAACAATACCCAACAGGGGTGTTCCTACAAAACCTTCCAGTCTTGTAAACCCAGCACCTTCACCGGGACCGAAGGGGCCATCGGCCTGGTCCACTGGATTGAGAAAACGGAATCAGTCATCGACATCAGCGACTGCGCCACTGACAAAATTGTGAAATATGCCACCTGCACTTTAGCCGACAAAGCGCTAACATGGTGGAACGCTCAGGTACAAATCATGGGACGCCCAGCTGCTTACTCCATCTCATGGGAGACACTGAAACGAATGCTGATGGAGGAATTTTTCCCTCCCAACGAGATGCAGAAACTTGAAACCGAATTCTGGAACATCCAAATGATCGGCGCTGATATTTCCGGTTATACAACTAGATTCCAGGAGCTTGCACGTCTGGTGCCTCACATGGTAACCCCCGAGAGCAAACGCATTGAGCGTTATAACAGGGGTTTGGCACCACAAATCCGAGGCATGGTTATGTCCTCCAAACCCGCCACTTTTAGGAGCGCAGTGGATCTGGCTCACAGCTTAACCGACGACGCGGTCGAGATTGGAACCCTGAAAGCTATCACAGGGAAAACTGAACCTACCCGTACTGATGCGGGCGACTCTGGAACCCACAAACGCAAATGGAACAGCGATGGTAACGACCGTCAGGTTCAACAAAACAAAAACCCGGGTAACACCCGAGCCTACGCTGCAATCACCAACCCTGGACCCAAAACCTACCTTGGCAACAAACCGAGGTGTGACAAGTGCGGTAGACACCACGATGGTGATTGTACATTTTGTCAAAACTGCAGACGTCCCGGTCACTTAGCACAGAACTGTAGGACAAACCTACCTCCTCAAGCTGCCCCCGAGGTACAAAACACCGGCTGCTTTAGGTGTGGTGATCCTGGACATCACCGAAACCAATGCCAACAACCGAACAACAACCGCAACAATCAAAACGACAACAACCGCACCGTTAACAAAGGCTACACTCCAAGCCGCGCATACATCCTCCGTGCACCAGAAACTGTTGCAGATCTCAACTAGCACGGTACGTTTTAGCGACTATTGCTACGATTTAACATACGTTTTATTCGTATGTCGATTTGAACACAACACTTGGTAAACTCTGACCACGAAACGAAACACACAACATATTGAACTATGCCGCGAGCATACTTAAACTGATCGAACTTCTATGGCAACAATTGAATGCCACGCAAACTATTACTATTGTTAACAACATGACTCATCGGGGAACATACGCCGCGGGCGATCCGACTTGATTTTAAATCTCGGGACGAGATTTCTCTAACATGGGGAGAATGTAACACCTCGCAAATTTAAACGCGATTAATTACTTTAATCACTTGCATTATTAGGCTAATTCCCTACTTGAGTGAATTCACAACATATTTTAGAGGTAAGTCTAGCATAGCCCAACTAGATAATACGCGTAGTATTACGTATTCGTAATTAGTTGTAATTACGTACTGAACAAATTGAAAACAAACGCGACAAAAACATACGACTGTTGGTGAACAAAATTATTTAATAAAATGAAATTATTAAATAACGTGGTAGCGAATAAATATTTTGTCAAAAATATTTACAATTTATTTTATAACGCAAAACGTCAAAACGTATAATTTAAAATAAAACAAAGATTAAAAATCTTATAATTAAATTAAAATGGTCTTATAAAATATCATAATTAAAAAGATAACAAAATACGTATTTGAAAATATACATGTTAAAAAGATTTGTATTTAACGATCGAGTAAACAAACACGGGACAAAAACACAGGAGATGAAAAGTGGGACAAAACCACCTCCCATCTCCATTCTTCCTCTCATTTCAATTTCATCCTCACCAAAAACACACACTTCTCTCTCAACCAAATCCACACCAAAAATTCGGATTCGCAAATCAACCCACGAAATCTACATTTTCGGAATCACCATTACGCAAGGAACAACATTAACAAAAGCCGTATCATCATCTTCTTCCTCAATCGGTCCCGATTCGCAATTGTAAGAAATTTCTAAAAACTTAGATTTACTCGTTTTTATGTGTTATATGGGTGTAATATTGAACCTACAACTTTGTTTTAACTATATAATGGAAGAAATCAAGGTTTTATGGCCGGAAAACGGGTTAAAATCGGGTTTTTGGTCGGAAAATCGCGACAGTCGCTGGGTTCTGTCTGGGTGTTCATCTTTGCGACACAACGACTGTGTCGCATATTGTGTCGAATAAACCATCCATGCGACACAACCCTTGTGTCGCATGTGGTGTCGTATAAACCATATTATGTCGCATCTTATGTCGTATCATGTGTCGCATCCTTGTGTCGTAAACTTCATACGACACAACGCTAGTGTCGCTATTGAATTAGCATCGATCGCCTATGCGACACAACCCTTGTGTCGCATAGCCCTTGTGTCGCACTCTTATGCGACACAATCATTGTGTCGCATAACCACATTAGTGTCGCATACTGTGTCGCAGAAAACAGAAACTTCACAAACTATTTTTACACTAAGTGTCGAGCTTAACCGATAACGAATACTTACATACAATGCTATATGTGAACTTTACAAACAGTACAAACACGCTATTTTAATGAAGTTATGATTTCAAACTATCACCAACGAGTCGTATACATTTTCACAAACAACGAAATACAAAGGTAAACGTTTAACAAACGATTTGGATGTGACTTGGTTGTACAAACACTAGCATGGATGATTAGTTAGACATCCACATACTTATTAAATCTCGTACGTTTAGGACGTTAGGAGATCTCGGACTGTACTTGGGCTTAGGTTTGCTAGCACTCGCACAACTACTTAACTCAACAGGTGAGTTCACAGCCCCTACTTTTACTGTTTGTAATTACTTTTGGGGTGGAAAACATAGACAACTGCTTTACTGATTTACTGATTGCCATAACTGCTTTTACTATATGATTATTTATCATACTGTTTACTCGAACATTTAGAGTACTTGAACTATTGTGTGAACTCTGTTTATGAAATAACATTTTCATACTGATACACTGAACAAATGGGATAACTTAGTCGGTAAACTGTTTTGCAAACGACTGAAAACTATTAAACTTATTTGGTATCCTACCGGAGAACGACCGGTACATATTGGTAACTTGTCGGAGAACGACCGACACTAACATGGTAGCTTACCGGAGAACGACCGGTACTAACAGTGCATCTTACCGGAGAACGACCGGTACTAACAATGTATCTCACCGGAGAACGACCGGTGCAAACTTGGTATCTTACCGGAGAACGACCGGTACCTTTGGTAACTAGTCAGAGAACGACCGACTCAAACTTTAAAACTACTGGAGAACGACCAGCAACACGTTTTCAAACATATGATTTTGGGTAACGTCCCAACACAACTATTTTGGGCAACATCCCACATAAACCGAAACTCTTGGGCGAATAACCCACTAAACTTATACTTTGGATGACGTTCCACTAAACATTACTCGACTATTATGGCAATTACTATTTATGAACGTATTTGGTCCAACAAATGTGACTACAAAACTTGAACACAACATTGTACAATAAAACCTGTGGATTCACTCAACCTAGTTGTTGACTTTTACTATGTTTTTCAGGGAATTAGCTGCGCATGTCAGAATCGCCAACACATGGAGAATTAGGCGACCCGTGAAGCTTTAGGATGCCAACTTTTTGGAAAAACATATGGATTTCTCTAGTATAACAGAAACTGTTTTGTCATATTCTAGAAATCCACTTTTGTATACATATTACTTTTAACTTATACGATTTGATGAATCGTAACTTTGTAATTAATACTTTTGGCATCTTAATATATTATGTTCTGTTGTAATCATAAGCCCTGATACGTATGCATGCTTTATTATTGTGACACCCCAGTACTTAAACTAAATGCTTCCGCTCAACGAATTTGGGGGTGTTACAATATTGGTAGTTTAGTTTCTGTATGTTTTGATGTTGATGTAAATAGTGGTAGTTACACAAGTGTTACTACTGTAGTTTATATATGGTGATGTTTACTGTGTTATCTTGTAGTTGTATGTGTGTATGTATTGTATATGTGTAGCTGTCAATTTGTAGTTGTATGTGTGTATGTATTGTATATCGATGTTTTTGTGTTTTTGTTTGAATTTAAGGTTTAGTAACATATGTGTTAACTGCGTTTTGTTTGTATTTTAGTGTCTGCCGATACAAGTGTAGTGAGTATGTATATAGTTACATTGATTATGAATATCATGTTTATGATTATGGTATATGTGTGATCAAAGTGAATTTGTGCATTTGGGATAAATAAAGTAAACTTGCATATAATGTGTTCGATGAAATGTCTCAATGAAATATGAATTAACTATTGTCGTCATGGTGATTAATTAGCATGAAAACTTAGCATCTGGAAATACAAAATTACAAATTCTGAAGAGTTTTGCTGAACACAAGGACTGATAAGATTTACAATTAAATGTGGTATTGTAGCGTATCACATTTGTCACTACACTGTTACTTACATTTATACTTTGTTAGCTTAGTAACACATGTGTTAGCTGCGCTTGGTTTGTATTTTTGTGTTTGGTGATACAACTGTAGCGAGCCTGTTTTTTGTTTTGAAGTTACACATGTGTTACTTATTTATGTTGATGTGGATATATAGTAGTAGTTTAGTTTCTATATATTTGTTGTTGATGTGGATAGTAGTAGTTACACAAGTGTTACTACTAGAGTTTATATGAAATGTGTCTATATATGTGATATAAGTGTATTGATATATGAAATGTGTTTATAGAGAAGTCCGCGACTGATAAAAAGGCTGCTACCGAGGAGGTCAAAAGAAAGAAAGATGTTGATCTGGAATAGAAGAAAAAGAAGGCCGTGGAAGAAAAGGTAAAAAAGAAAGAAAGTTGCGGATGAGTTGAAGGATAAGAAAGCAGCGGAGGAACAAGCTAAAAAGAAGGACGGGGATAGTAAAAAAGATGAGAAAGATAAGAACGTTTGCCGATGAGTTGAATAAGAGAAAAGTGATGTTCTGATGATAATGATACATTGTAGTTTGACTGTGGATTTTTAGGATTTTGTAATGAAGTAGAATTGTTCATAACTGTGACAACCGTCAATTTAGGACTAGAATTTGGTGCCTAATCAAGCTTTATTACATGTAATTAGTTCTGTGTTAGGCTAATTAATGTATCAACTATTATATATATTGTTGAATATATATCTACAATTATGCGGTTTGTTTAAATCGCACGAGCTTTAAATCGAATGAATTTCGATACAATAAATACGGACGTTGGTGACCAACTTTTATTTAATAACGCTTTATGTCAAAAGTATTCTGATTATAATACTTCGTATTCATTCGTACCGTACAATCAGAAAGTTACCAAATTTAAAATGTAAAACGCGCAAACAAATTAACTTACGTTTTTATAATTCAAATATAAAGTGATTAGTAAAATATTTAAATAAAATATAGCGTGATAATTTGTATTTTAAAATGTACCAATTAATATTTAAAATAATTATTTAACGTTTAAATGACGGAGCAAACGAACACCGCACGGAGCGGGAACGCGGGGCGAAAGTGGGGATTTAACCTCCCACTTCCACCCACTTTCTTTCATTCTCATTTACTTTCTCTCTCTCTTCCTTTTCTTTCATCTCAAAAACCACCAACCAAAATCAACAAAAATCACAAAATAAACGCCCTAAACGACTTCGGATCTTCAAGCCCCTTTGGAAATAAACGACCACCTCGCGACGATCTACAATCCTACCTTTCCGGAATTGCATTTCGGCGATTTGTAAGTTTCCGACACAACTCCGAAAACTCTCGTTTTTAAGTTTTATAACTTGCTAGTTGTTTGTATAACCTTGTAATGTCCTAAAATGGGTTGGGTAAAAATATTAGGCCGATCGATGGCCGGAAAACGCGTTTTTGGGGTTGAAACTCCGATCAGACTCCGTACGTCGCATTTGGCCTGGAGCAAATGCGACGCAGCGACCTACGTCGCACTATATCCTCAACGTCGCATATAGCGACGCAGCGACCTACGTCGCACTATACCCCCAACGTCGCATATAGCGACGCCGCTTACTACGTCGCATTGACTTGCGAACGTCGCACATAGCGACGCAGACCTTAACGTCGCAAACCGAACCTACGTCGCATTAGCGACGTAGCACCCTACGTCGCTATTGATTTAGCACTGTCGACTTTAGCGACGCAACCCTCTTCGTCGCAAAACCCTACGTCGCAGCCTACGTCGCAGGCTACGTCGCACAAACCAGAACCTCAAAAACACAGATTTTTACAACAAGTGTCAAACTTGTACAACTTCAAAACGCTTACACGATACAACTTTTCAGTCATAATGGAATTTACTTTTCAGGGTTAACACTTTGAGACATAAGGAGAACATTAACATATTTAAATTCAAACAATCACCAACGGGCCGTATACATTTTCAAAACCTAATTCACAATCAAACAAGTCGTAGTAACTTGTAACAATACAATCAACCAAATCGGGGTAATTTGGACATCAAGTTAAACAAACGATTTAAATGGTAGTCTTTCGAGATACCGGTACAGTTAATAACAATTCAAGTGTCGTGGACACATTCAGGTTTCAAGCCTTTGGACATCAATTCACCGCTAATTACTTCAAGTTTACTAAATTAAACACTTCAAGACTCAGGTGAGTTTCATAGCCCCATTTTCACTGCTTTACAACTAGGGGTGTGATATTACTACTCGATTTTGTTTTACAAGTAGAACGCAAGTGCCAAACTTCAAATACTACATGAGTTTCAAGCTAATCAATTTAAAGCCCTCCATAAGCATAGTCTCTAGTATTTTATAGCGTGAATGTTAGTATATGATATCATATGGGATTGACAATCCTCATCCGGGTTAGCACGCACTAACCGGTCAAACGGATGTATTTGCATTTGGGAAGACGAGTGTGGATTAGACACTCGTAGGAGGCATTTCAAGTTAGGTTTCCTTAAGTGGGCCTGACAAATCAAGTTAAGCTCAGACTATGTGCTCATGGACAGTATAACTTTTATTTTGCTTAATTGCATTTTAAATTCAATATAAATCTTGCGGTTCTTACAACTATACATTGACATACAAACCTGTGAGCTCACCAGCGTTTTCGCTGACCCATTTTAGTATTTATCACAGGTACCCAGCAGTAGTTTGGCTGCCCAAGCAGGAATTATTAGCTCGAGTCAGCATACATACAACTAGAGATTGGACTGCATTATTATATTTTGTAAAAGTAATTATGCTATGTAATCTCTCAATTTCAGGAATCGAGCTAATGTAACTATATTTTGATGTAAACATTTACTTTATCTATACAAGTTTAAAACGACGCATATAGTGGTCGTTCATTATATCTTATGTGCTTTGTATATTGATTAGTGACACCCAAATCAAGCTTCCGCAAATCATTAAATTTGGGGGTGTCACAGATTGGTATCAGAGCCTAAGGTTATAGTGAACTAGGTTGCATTTAGTGGGCCTAGACTATGACCGTTAGGCAGTATTCCTTATTAGTTATGACTAGTTCAGGGATTACATCATACGACTTTAATTTAACATAGCCTGATCAACTATGTACAATTAAAGAAAGATGATGTGAAATCTGAAAGAGTTATGTTGAACAGGAATGCATTAGTTGACTCTGACCTCGAGAGAAACGGGACTCAAAACACGTCTGTGCTAGACACTCAATAGGTTATTATGTGATATACATATATTTACATGAATAGACCTCATTACAACTTTAGGCTATATTATATTATATGAATATAGGCCTCTTTCTTTCAAACGTTTTGTCTCGGAATGACAAACACACCACTAGTTCATCATACTCGGACTAGTATCTTATTTCATTTCCTTGTTCTTTCTTACTCAGCATCATGCCTCCTCGCCGTCAAATTACCCTTAGCGAAGCTGAGATCGCGGGAATCATTGCCCGCAGTGTGACCGAAGCCTTGGCTACCCGAACACCACCCGGTAGCGAGGACACAGCAACCAATACTCCACCACCCAAACCCTGCTCCTATAAGGACTTTCTTAGCTGTAAACCACTGTACTTCAAGGGCACGGAAGGTGCCATTGGCTTAATCCGTTGGATTGAGCGTATGGAATCTGTTTTCAGTCTCTGCGACTGTACTGAGAACAACAAGGTCAAATTCGCTGCTTACACCTTTCAGGAAGGTGCACTCACGTGGTGGAAAACCCACGCAAACTCCGTAGGCCTTGAGGTTGCAAACCGACTTCCTTGGGCCGAACTGAAAAAGAAACTGAAAGAGAAATACTGTCCTGAAGAAGAATTGCATAGGCTGGAAGAAGAATTCTGGCATCTGGAGGTGCAGGGAAATGATGTCGCTGATTATACCACCAAATTTCAGCAGTTTGCTCTATTATGCCCGGGTTTGGTCGAACCAGAAAGTAAGGGCATTAAGAAATACATTCGTGGACTCCCCGAGAACATCCAAGGAAACGTCGCCTCATCCAAACCAACCACCACTGAAAGTGCCATTCGATTGGCCCACGAACTCATGGCTCTAGTTGTTAGCCGTGAGACCTCCAACACCTCATCCTCCAACAACAACAAACGCAAATCCTCTGAACACCATCACAACTCAAACAAGAAAAACAACGCCATCCAAGTCTATACCACCAACTCTGAAACCACCCGCAGCTACACCGGGGACAGGCCTTATTGCCCCAAGTGTAACTACCACCATTTTGGTCAGTGCGGTACTCCTTGCAACAACTGCAGGAAGTACGGGCATTTGACTAAGGATTGCCGAGCCCCCAAATCCAACAACAACCCTTCTGATAGAAATACCCGACAACCTAAGTCCTGCTACGAATGTGGAAACCCAGGACACTTCAGGGATTCTTGCCCAAAGTTGAAGAACAAGGGCAACAACAACAACAACCATCGCAACAACAACAACGCCAAAAGTAGCGCCTTCGTGATCAACTCAGGGGATGCCCGTCAGGACCCGAATGTGGTCACGGGTATGTTCCTCCTCAACAATTTAACTGCTTCCATTCTGTTTGATACTGGTGCCGATAGGAGTTTTATTTCCGATGAATTTTGCCCTCTACTTGACATTACACCTGTTGCTTTAGACGTTAAGTACACCGTAGAGCTAGCAAATGGCAAATTGATAGAAACCAATAGTGTGATACCTAATTGCACCTTAAATCTAGCCGACGAAACCTTCTCCATAGATCTTATGCCTATTGAGATAGGGAGTTTCGATGTCATCGTAGGCATGGACTGGTTATCCAAACATCGCGCCGAAATCATCTGCTACGACAAAATTGTTCGCATACCCCTCTCCGTCGGTAGAACCTTGGTCATACAGGGGGAGACCGGTGGGACGAGGCTTAACCTCATATCTTGTCTAAAAACCCGAAAATTTCTGAGAAAGGGTTATCCAGCAATCCTCGCGCACATCATGGAGAAAAAGTCGGAGGAGAAGCGACTTGAGGATGTTCCAATTGTTCGAGACTTTCCAGAAGTCTTTCCGGAGGAACTGCCTGGTCTACCACCACCAAGACAGGTCGAGTTCTCAATCGATCTTGTACCAGGTGCTGCGCCGGTGGCCCGAGCACCATACCGTTTAGCTCCATCCGAACTTCAGGAGCTGTCCACCCAGTTACAGGAACTCCTGGAACGAGGGTTTATCAGGCCGAGTTCTTCACCCTGGGGAGCTCCGGTCCTATTTGTTAAGAAGAAAGATGGTTCTTTTCGAATGTGTATCGACTATCGAGAGTTGAACAAGTTAACTGTCAAGAACCGGTATCCACTCCCACGAATCGATGATTTGTTCGACCAACTTCAAGGGTCGAGTTGTTATTCAAAGATTGATCTCCGATCCGGTTATCACCAATTGCGTGTTCGCGATACCGATATTCCAAAAACCGCTTTCAGAACCCGTTACGGGCATTACGAATTTCAAGTGATGCCATTCGGCCTAACCAATGCACCGGCTGTATTCATGGACCTTATGAATCGGGTGTGTAAACCTTACCTTGATAAGTTTGTCATTGTCTTCATCGATGACATTCTCATATATTCACGAAGCAAAGAAGAGCATGCACAACACCTCAGAACCATCCTTGAACTACTTAAACACGAGGAGCTCTATGCCAAGTTCTCTAAGTGTGAGTTCTGGATCGAAACTGTTCAATTCCTTGGTCACGTGATTGACAGGCAGGGGATTCACGTTGACCCATCAAAAATCGAGGCTATCAAAGACTGGCAATCGCCAACCACTCCGACCGAAGTACGGCAGTTTCTAGGACTGGCCGGATACTATCGACGATTCATTGAAAATTTCTCCAAGATAGCCATACCACTTACGACTCTGACCCAGAAAGATAAAAAATTTGACTGGACTGATAAACAAGAATCGGCATTCCAACTCTTAAAACAAAAGCTTTGCAGTGCTCCTATCCTCTCATTACCCGAAGGCACCGATGACTTCGTGGTATACTGCGATGCTTCTCATCAAGGTCTCGGTTGTGTGCTTATGCAACGAGACAAAGTCATAGCTTATGCTTCCCGACAGCTTAAGATTCATGAAAAGAATTACACCACCCACGACCTCGAGCTAGGAGCTGTCGTTTTTGCCCTCAAAATCTGGAGACATTACCTTTACGGTACCAGATGTACAATCTTTACCGACCATAAAAGTCTTCAACACATATTCGATCAGAAGGATCTCAACATGAGGCAACGTCGATGGGTAGAGTTGCTTACCGATTACGACTGCGAACTCAAATATCATCCAGGCAAAGCAAATGTTGTTGCGGACGCCCTCAGTCGAAAAGAGCGCGTGAAACCACTTCGGGTTCGAGCCCTCGGTATGACCATTCACAACAACTTAAACATTCAAATCTTCACTGCTCAACTCGAAGCCTTAAAACCCGAAAATGTCAAAGATGAAGCCTTGCGGGGCATGGATAAACAATTCGAAATCAGATCTAACGGGATTAGGTATTTCTCAAACCGAATCTGGTTGCCTAAATTTGGGAACCTACGAGACTTGGTGATGGATGAAGCTCACAAGTCCAAATATTCTATCCATCCGGGATCCGATAAAATGTACCACGGTATCAAGGACTTCTATTGGTGGCCGAACATGAAAGCTGAAATCGCCACCTATGTCAGCAAGTGCCTTACTTGCTCCAAAGTCAAAATCGAATATCAAAAACCTTCTGGTTTACTTCAACAACCCAGTCTTCCTGAATGGAAATGGGAACAAATTGCCATGGACTTCATAACCAAACTACCAAAGTCAGCGAACGGTTGCGATACCATTTGGGTGATCGTGGATCGTCTCACAAAGTCTGCTCATTTCCTGGCAATCAAGGAGTCCGACAAAATGGAACGCCTCACCAGAATCTACCTGAAGGAAATCGTGACCAAACACGGTGTTCCAATCTCAATTATCTCTGATAGAGATAGTCGCTTCACTTCACAATTTTGGCAATCACTTCAAAAATCTTTGGGTACTCGACTTGATATGAGTACCGCATACCATCCTCAAACCGACGGACAAAGTGAACGAACCATTCAAACACTGGAAGACATGCTACGGGCCTGCGTAGTAGACTTCGGTGTAAACTGGGAAAAACACCTACCATTGTGCGAGTTCTCGTACAACAACAGTTATCATACCAGCATCAAAGCTGCACCTTTCGAGGCACTGTACGGTCGTAAGTGCCGGTCACCTATCTGTTGGACCGAAGTTGGGGATAGCCAACTCACAGGTCCAGAAATCATTCATGAGACGACCGAAAGAATCGTCGACATTCAAAACAAACTCAAAGCCGCACGTGACCGTCAGAAAAGTTATGCTGACGTGAGACGCAAACCACTCGAGTTCCAAGTTGGGGATCGAGTTCTACTCAAAGTATCGCCTTGGAAAGGCGTAATCCGATTTGGCAAACGAGGGAAGTTGAATCCCAGATACATTGGACCATTCGAGATCCTCGAAAGGATTGGTCCAGTGGCTTATCGATTGCAGCTGCCATCCGAACTCAGCAGCGTGCATCCCACATTTCATGTTTCAAATCTGAAGAAGTGTCTGTCTGATGAGGCACTTATCATTCCACTCGATGAAATTCGAGTTGACGAGAAACTTCACTTTGTTGAGGAACCCGCCGAGATCATGGACCGTGAGGTCAAACAACTTAAACAAAGTCGTATTCCCATTGTCAAGGCTAGGTGGAATTCGCGGCGCGGTCCGGAATTTACCTGGGAACGGGAGGACCAAATGCGACTCAAGTATCCTCAACTCTTCACTGATTCAACGTCAAACACAACTTCAACATAAATTTCGGGACGAAATTCTTCTAACAGGAGGAGAATGTGACAACCGTCAATTTAGGACTAGAATTTGGTGCCTAATCAAGCTTTATTACATGTAATTAGTTCTGTGTTAGGCTAATTAATGTATCAACTATTATATATATTGTTGAATATATATCTACAATTATGCGGTTTGTTTAAATCGCACGAGCTTTAAATCGAATGAATTTCGATACAATAAATACGGACGTTGGTGACCAACTTTTATTTAATAACGCTTTATGTCAAAAGTATTCTGATTATAATACTTCGTATTCATTCGTACCGTACAATCAGAAAGTTACCAAATTTAAAATGTAAAACGCGCAAACAAATTAACTTACGTTTTTATAATTCAAATATAAAGTGATTAGTAAAATATTTAAATAAAATATAGCGTGATAATTTGTATTTTAAAATGTACCAATTAATATTTAAAATAATTATTTAACGTTTAAATGACGGAGCAAACGAACACCGCACGGAGCGGGAACGCGGGGCGAAAGTGGGGATTTAACCTCCCACTTCCACCCACTTTCTTTCATTCTCATTTACTTTCTCTCTCTCTTCCTTTTCTTTCATCTCAAAAACCACCAACCAAAATCAACAAAAATCACAAAATAAACGCCCTAAACGACTTCGGATCTTCAAGCCCCTTTGGAAATAAACGACCACCTCGCGACGATCTACAATCCTACCTTTCCGGAATTGCATTTCGGCGATTTGTAAGTTTCCGACACAACTCCGAAAACTCTCGTTTTTAAGTTTTATAACTTGCTAGTTGTTTGTATAACCTTGTAATGTCCTAAAATGGGTTGGGTAAAAATATTAGGCCGATCGATGGCCGGAAAACGCGTTTTTGGGGTTGAAACTCCGATCAGACTCCGTACGTCGCATTTGGCCTGGAGCAAATGCGACGCAGCGACCTACGTCGCACTATATCCTCAACGTCGCATATAGCGACGCAGCGACCTACGTCGCACTATACCCCCAACGTCGCATATAGCGACGCCGCTTACTACGTCGCATTGACTTGCGAACGTCGCACATAGCGACGCAGACCTTAACGTCGCAAACCGAACCTACGTCGCATTAGCGACGTAGCACCCTACGTCGCTATTGATTTAGCACTGTCGACTTTAGCGACGCAACCCTCTTCGTCGCAAAACCCTACGTCGCAGCCTACGTCGCAGGCTACGTCGCACAAACCAGAACCTCAAAAACACAGATTTTTACAACAAGTGTCAAACTTGTACAACTTCAAAACGCTTACACGATACAACTTTTCAGTCATAATGGAATTTACTTTTCAGGGTTAACACTTTGAGACATAAGGAGAACATTAACATATTTAAATTCAAACAATCACCAACGGGCCGTATACATTTTCAAAACCTAATTCACAATCAAACAAGTCGTAGTAACTTGTAACAATACAATCAACCAAATCGGGGTAATTTGGACATCAAGTTAAACAAACGATTTAAATGGTAGTCTTTCGAGATACCGGTACAGTTAATAACAATTCAAGTGTCGTGGACACATTCAGGTTTCAAGCCTTTGGACATCAATTCACCGCTAATTACTTCAAGTTTACTAAATTAAACACTTCAAGACTCAGGTGAGTTTCATAGCCCCATTTTCACTGCTTTACAACTAGGGGTGTGATATTACTACTCGATTTTGTTTTACAAGTAGAACGCAAGTGCCAAACTTCAAATACTACATGAGTTTCAAGCTAATCAATTTAAAGCCCTCCATAAGCATAGTCTCTAGTATTTTATAGCGTGAATGTTAGTATATGATATCATATGGGATTGACAATCCTCATCCGGGTTAGCACGCACTAACCGGTCAAACGGATGTATTAGCATTTGGGAAGACGAGTGTGGATTAGACACTCGTAGGAGGCATTTCAAGTTAGGTTTCCTTAAGTGGGCCTGACAAATCAAGTTAAGCTCAGACTATGTGCTCATGGACAGTATAACTTTTATTTTGCTTAATTGCATTTTAAATTCAATATAAATCTTGCGGTTCTTACAACTATACATTGACATACAAACCTGTGAGCTCACCAGCGTTTTCGCTGACCCATTTTAGTATTTATCACAGGTACCCAGCAGTAGTTTGGCTGCCCAAGCAGGAATTATTAGCTCGAGTCAGCATACATACAACTAGAGATTGGACTGCATTATTATATTTTGTAAAAGTAATTATGCTATGTAATCTCTCAATTTCAGGAATCGAGCTAATGTAACTATATTTTGATGTAAACATTTACTTTATCTATACAAGTTTAAAACGACGCATATAGTGGTCGTTCATTATATCTTATGTGCTTTGTATATTGATTAGTGACACCCAAATCAAGCTTCCGCAAATCATTAAATTTGGGGGTGTCACAATAACGGTATTGGTCATTATCTTTTGTATTCGGGGGTGTTAGCCATGATGTACTCAAGTACATTTTGTTCATAATAGGTTGGTCATATTTTTTTGAATCTGGTATGTTCGATATGATACAGTCAATTACATTTGGTTACATGAGTATGGTTTATGTTTTCTTAAGAAATTGTTTGTCTGTTGGTATTTTTCATTATATCCTTTGTTTACTTCTGATGTATGTTACGGAATCCTAACACTTGGGTTACTACCACTAACACTTGTGTTACCTACCACTAACACTTGTGTTATCTGCCGCTAACACATGTGTTAAATAACGCTAACAATTGTGTTAGCTATCACTAACACTTGTTATTCTTTCCACTAACACTTGCTTTGCCTGCCACTAACACTTATTTTTCTTAACACTAACATTTGTTGTAACATCCTCGTTTTGGGTCTAGTAGAAATCGATAATTTATTTATTTATTATTAAATTATTTAAGTGTGTTTTTAAATAATTAATGTTTTGTGAATAATTATGAAAATAATAGGTCAAACAGTTAAATGACTTATTGTGAATACTAAAATATTACTGGTTTTAAATTTATTTAATTGAGGGTAAAACAAAATTGTATTTCCCCGCAAATGGTTTTTAAGTTCCAGACAATAATAAATACGGGGAATGAAAAGTAACACTTAAATGGTATACTATATGGAAATTGGTTTTATTTCCTCTCCCACACACACATACGTACGTACATGTATACCTACACCAAAAACCCTAAATCAAAACATAAAGAAATCATCAAATTGAAGCTTCTAAGCTTGGATTCAAGCTTCCTTCATCATCAAAACAAGGTATAATCACATGTTCTTCATTTTCCATAACCTAGAAATTGGGGTTTTGGGATTTTGGGTTAATAAGAAAGTTTAATCCGAAATTAGGGTTTGATTTTGTGAAATTGTTGTTAGTTAAACATGTTATTGTTGATTACTAACTAGATTCAAGCTTAAGATTTTAGATTTATGGTGATTCTTAGGGTTTATGATGATTTTGATGGGTTAATGACTTTAATCCGAATTTAAAGTATGAAATTGGTTAAGGTGATGTTAATAAGTGTTTATAAGATGGTTAGTAATATTAATTTAACCTAGAAATGAAGTAATCATGTTATACAAGTTGTAATCAAAATGGGTTTTTGGTAATTGATGCAATTAGCATGATTTACTTGAACTTGAAGCTTGAAATACTTGCATGATAGTTAGTTGATGTTTATATGTGGATTATAACCTTAATTTTAGTTTAAAATGAAGAGATAATCATATGGATAGTTATGGGTTTAGTTGAATATTCATGGATAGAAACTTGGTGTTGTGTTAGAGTTGTTAGTTAGTGTTTAATTCATGATTATAACTTAAGCCTAACTTAGAAATGATGAAGTTGATATATGATCATTAATAAAGTTTGTGAGTTTGGTTGATTTTGAAGAATCCAGGTGTTAAGTTGATGTTATTAGTGTATAATTGATAAGTATTGTTAATGATTATACTTATAAGGGATTAATGATGATGATTAACATTATTAAGTTAAATGAGTTATATGATATGAATTAATTACTAACTCATTGTTTATAATGTTCGTAGATATGGAGAAGACTCAGTGACATTAGACTACTGAGTGGACGGCGGAGGTATTGGTGAGTGGACCTGTAACCTTCAGCGTAACTTAGTTGTAACAGATTGGTTACAACGGGTAAACGTGGTTTTACTGCTTATAAACTGTTGATTGACATGTTGCCTTGATAGATATAGATTCTGTGATATCTGGCCTTTGGGCATATGTGTTTTCAGAGGTCAACATGGTTTGGGCTTAAGGTTACTATTGAGATGCCAACACTGGTCCTTGTACACGGTTGGTTATAGGACTACTGTGTTGTGTGGGTAAATAGTACCTAGGCTATCGGTTTACCGCTGTATTGGCCTGCAGTTGGTGTGAGGTTGCTTGGGGGCCACCCGGGCATGAGGGCGCCTCAGGGACCGCCGATCCTCTTGGACGATATTTGTTTGCGATGCTTTATGCTGTAAACAAATGATTGTGTGTTTGCGATGCTTTATGCTGTAAACAATTAATTGTGTGTTTACGATGCTGTTGCTGTAAACTCGTTTAGTATGCTATGCTTAGTTGTAAACATATTTGTTAGGCTAAGCTGTGTTGATGGTTATTAGTTCATTCACTTAGCGTTGAGCTAATCCCCCACCTTACCACTCCTTGCAGGATATGATTAGATTATGGGATGAGCAAGGAGCAGCTGACTGGATGGGATGTTTGATGACCCGATGTTTACTCTGATCTTTGATTTTATAAAATCATTGTCGTCTTTTAAATTATGTAACACCCAAAATGATAAATTATGTTTTGAAGTAGATTGACTAATATGAGTATTATATAATGTATAATTAATAATGTTTGTTGGACTTTCGCTTCCGGTATTTAAAAAAAAAAAAAAAACAGTTCTGAAATGAAGGGTGTTATATTTGTGGTAGTTACCACTAACACTTGTGTTTCCTACCACTAACACTTGTGCTAGCTGTCGCTAACACATATATTAGATAACACTAACAGTTGTGTTAGCTATCACTAACACTTGTTATTCTTACCACTAACACTTGCTTTACCAGCCACAAACACATGTTTTACCGCTACCACTTGTTTTTCTTAACACTACCACTTGTGCTAGCTGCCTCTAACACATGTGTTAGATAATACTAACAGTTGTGTTAGCTATCACTGGCACTTGTTATTCTTATCACTAACATTTGCTTTATCAGCCACTAACACTTGTGTTAACACATGTGTTACCAACTGCTAACACATGTGATACTGAAGTAACACATGTGATACTGGTTACTAACACATGTGTTATTAACAAATATCACATTAAAAAATAAAATGCACCTATTAGCTAGTAATACATATGTTGGTATCCAGTATCATGTGTATTAATAATTAGGAATACATGTGTTGGTAATAACTATATAATTTTTTACAATGACTTGGAAGAAAGATTAAAATAATTCATTACTTGTAGCATTTACTTGATCCTTTTGCTTCGGTAATACATGTGTTACTGAATCATTAACACAAGTGTTACCGAATCTGTAACACATGTGTTAATAAACTATTAACACAAGTGTTATCAACTTTATGCATATTTGTCAAACAAGTATTAAGTAATACATGATACTGAACCATCAACAAGTTTTGAGTAACACATGTGTTAACAAAAAATAATAAATGTGTTATCAACCATAAGTATATGTGTTAGAAATCAGATATCTTCTCTAAAAACAGAATCAATTGTATGCCAAAAATAGTATTCAATAGGTAGTTTCAAAAATGAAATTGAAATGTAAATCAACATTAAATCTAATCAAGTTTATATCATCTAGTAACACATGTGATACTAAACGTGTATCACATGTGTTAGTTAATACGGAGACCACCACTGTCTATTTTTTATTAGCTTGCTCTTCTGCTATCTTTCTCGCCTTTGCTTCCGCTTTCTCCCTCTCTTTTGCTTCTGCTTATGTTTTTTGCCTCTGCCTTCTTTCTGTCACACGACCAACTATTATGGCCTGCTTCTCCAACATATGGCTTTACATCCTCTAGCACTTCAGGTATTCATAGTGTAGTCCCACCCGGCTTTTCAATCTCATTTTGAACGCCTATCACGTTTTTTTGGTGTAACCATTGATCCTGTAAAAGATTTTGCAGAAATATAAGATTTTTTTTATAACCGTTAACACATGTGTTAGCCAATGACTAACACATGTGTTAATCAACTGCTAACACATGTGTTAGTCAACTGCTAACACATGTGTTGTCTCAAGCCCTCAAATTCCAGTGCAACAAGTGAGCACGGTTACAAATGTGTACTCGTTTGGCTCACTACCTAAAAAAACATAGACATTTTAGTAAACACACAATATGACGAACTAGTTTGTGCAAGAAATTTGCTGTTACCTAATGCTAATATAAAATTTGATATCATGATAAGTAACAAGTGTAAACCATGTGAATATAGACACGATAGGTGTTATAGAATAGTTATAAAATTTATAAATCTAATAGTCTGTAAATAAATATAATTACGCATATATACTAGTTACTCTTTACTGTAATTAAGTCATGCTTATATGAGCTCAACCACATTCCTAGATTGACAATTCGAGTTCTCGTAAAATAGATCATATACATGTATACCTGATCTTAACATCTTCACAAGAAGATCCAAGGCTTCAGAACCATATGCTCTATTCGAATAGGCCGACATCATGGCCGTCCAAGAAACCACATTTCTATCAGGCATTTGATCAAACACCTGGCGAGCGTCCCATAAACAATCACATTTATTATACAGTACAAGCAACCTTGTTCCAAGATACAATGGCAATTAACAACGAAACAGATAGACCACAGATACTGTTATGCTATTACTACCATATATGTTAGTAACACAGACTTTACGACATAAAAAATTCAATAACTAAGACTTGCCTTACCAGCAGCAAGTAACACCGGCATTTACGACATGTGTTACCATTTAGTCAACTAACAACCAAACAGATAGAGCACAGATACTGTAACACTAAAACTAGCATATATGTTAGTAACACTACTACTAGCATATATGTTAGTAATGTGTTACTATTGACTAACATATGTGTTACTTAATTTTTAAAAATCAACAGCTGGAATTTTTATTTTTATTTTCAAGTTTTTTTTTGTGGATCTATCAACTAACTACGAAACATCACATATACTCTAACACAACTACTAACACATATGTTAGTAACACATGTGTTACTTAAATTTCAAAAAGTTATCATCTGGAACTTTTTTTCAAGTTCTTTTGACAAGTAATAACGAAACACATAGATCACAGGCATTGAAACGCTACTAGTAGCACATATGTTAGTAACACATACTTTGATGATCATCGTATGATTTTTTGCGTGTACACTGATTATGCATTATTTAAAAAATTTAATCGGTGAATCAACGAAAATCATATTGTAATTGCAGTTTCGTTAATCAAATCGTAAATTAATGACGTTCAAATCGCGCAAAATAGGATCGCATAAAATCGTGTTTATATAAAACCTAATCGAATGATCAGAAATCGATCGTTCGTTTCGTTAATTGAAGAATATCAAGTAGAATTAGCGTAATGTTTACCTTCGATTTGATGTTTTTCCGCGATCGATTTGAGAGAAACCCGTGCGATTTGTGCTCTGTACGTTGATGTATGTGTATACGTATGTATTCTGCAGATGTATCTATATTCTCTAATTTTTTGATTTTTAGTATTTATTTAATTAGAATCAAATATAATGTAGGATGACCATAATACCCTTCCACCCCTAAATAAAATGGAGCACTCTGATTGGTTCTCTCATTCTCACTTAAAATGTCATTCTCATTTGAACCCCACCCATCTATCATATACACACATCTTTTATTGATGTTATAAAGATGTCATGTACACACATCTTAATTCAACTAGATAATAATAAACTAATGAACTTTTTTGTCCGAAGAAAGGGAGAATATATTTGTTTGATATTTTGTTGTTTACCTATATATTATATTTTATTATAGTCACTATTGAGCGATGCCAAATGCTACACGTATTAATATCTTCAAACAAAAGATTCTTTACTTAGCTTATTATCGAAAAAATATTCAAATGTAAGTTAAATGGGAGGATGTTTTTTCATCAACTATACCTTTAATTAAAGAAATATAAAGTTGGGAAAGAAAATAAATTAGATTCAAAGTAATCCAATATAATCACGGTACATGTAAAAGTTCCTTTTAATAATGAATACAAAAGCACACTTTTTTTTTATTAGATAGCCAAACAAAATGATCCATCAATCAAGTACGTGGGCTCACATAGTAAAATAAATCAAGTTATCGTCATCCTACTTATCTTTTACAGATACGAGTCAGCTGCGTTTTGAAGGGAGTGGGGGCAATGATCTCAGCCGTTAACTTTACGTGAAATGTAGTGTCAACGTAAAATGCAATGTTCTAAAATCGTCTGACCTCCTTCCACTTAAAATGCAACTGGCCCTCAAATCCTTACCCTTTATTTTTTTTTATTATATTCGTTATATACATTTTGAGAAGAGTATTGATATATCCACCATAATATTTTGATAAATTCACCAAAATTTTGTAATTTTATTTATATAGTACAAGTTTTCAATGCATAATCATGATAGATTTATAAAAAAAATTTGATTTAGCATCCTTTCGAGAAATATAAAAAACAAACTTCACCGTCCCAAAACTCAAAATATTTAAAAGTCAACATTTTTTAATTTCCGTCCCACCTCTCAAGATTATTCAGCCGATAAATATCATCTTATACAACAAATATTTGCACTTGAACCTTCAACTTTAACAAAAGCCAAATTTCACCCCTGATTTCAATCTCTATATAAACAATCACAAAACACAAACCAACTAGTTGTTCCTGTTCCTTTACAATATTCTCCCTCAAAGAAACACAAAATTCAAATGGGTCATATGAATTACACCACCATTTGTCGAACACATCATAGGACAAGAGGTTTTCGGCTTAACTCGAAAAGATTATTCGTTAGACGACTACGTACAAAATTGTTTAATTTATTCAAGATGATTCTAAGATCATGGAGATTATATTCGACTTCTTCATATGCGAAAAGTGCGTCAAAGAGATGTAACAAGGTAAGAGATTGGAGTAGTCCAAGAAGCTCGATGAATGTTGATCAAAACAACATTTGTAGACCAAGATCGTTTGGAAGATCGAATTCGTTTTACGCGGAAGCTATTGCGGATTGCTTAGAATTTATAAAGAACTCTTCGGTTTCTTTAGATGATAAGCTTGATATTTAGTGGATTTTTTTGTTATGGTTTTTTTTTTTTTTTTTGTAATTATGGTATTTGATACACTTGGGTGAGTTAGTTTACAAAGGTAGTACAAAACACACGGACCAATGTGTATCATTCCCTTTTTGGAATTGTATAGCAAATGGTTTATCATTTTATCAATGAATCATGTTTTATTGTCTCTTCTCCTTGTACAAGTTTGTCTTATTTGTTCATGATATTTAATGAAATGCAATGAGAAAAATATATAAAACATTGGTGCGCATGAAAGATTTGGTTTTTGTAGTAAATGTGAGTTTGATTTAACCTTTTAGGTGGGTGATCATTTGGAGGGTAGGGAAAGAGATCTCAGCTGTTGATTTGTGGTCAATTACTCGGATTTGTAACAATCATATTTTTTGTAAAATGCAATTGTTACATGCAACAAATATGGGTCTTTGATCACGGAATCAACGGTTAAGATCGCATGCTCCTCCTCCCCTTAAACTGTAGTGTCCATCGGCACCTTACCTAGGGGCGGAGACAGGGCAGAGGCAGTGTAGGCAGCCGCCCCCACAAGATATTATAAAGTAGGCAAAAAATTGAATTTTTTAAAGTAATAATGACATTTTAAAATTTTCACCTCCACGAAACTATAGGAGAAATAAAAAAAAAAAAATGTCGCCCCCTCCATCCGAATTTCCTAGCTCCCGCCCTGACCTTACCCAAACTTTTATAGATATGAAACTACACCTATTTGCAAGCAATACTTTTGTTTTCGTATTAAAAATACCCTCCTTTTTGAAAAATAAAGCCTGCACGTGGTCCAACGATAAAAAAATTTGATTTTAAACCATACGTGGCAATGTTTTCTCCTCTCTTCTAATATAAAGACTTAAGAAATAAAATTTGTAAAAGATGGTCAATTCTTGATGAGCTAACGTTTAGTTATTTTAAAGTCTTCTTGAATGTGTCATTTAATTTTTATCTTTAAAAAACACGTTGACAAATCCACAAGTACGATAAGTCAAAACAACGTGTTGTTTAGCGTCATACAGTGTTTAGTTGTTTTCTTCAAATCCGAAGTTGGAGAACAATAATGTATCACTTACTAAGGTTGTACTTTGTACTTTGTAGGGTTACAACCAAAACCTTTGATGATGAAATACATACATACAATAAAAATATAATAATGAACTTTTCTAAGTACGTGAACTACTAATATTTTCATGTAACACTCTTCATCTACTTAGTTTTATTTACGGGTGGGTGTGCTTGACAAAACTAGCTGATAGCTAGACCTAAAAGCTTATAGGCTTATAGTAGAGACCGATAGTTGAAACTGATAGTTAAAAAGATGTATTTGGCAAGTAACTAGATATAGACCTTAAATTGTGAATTAAATAAAAAAAAAAAAAAAAAAAAAAAACCCTTAAACCAAAAATACAAATAAGATAAATACATGTAATTATGGCCTTATGGGTAACTGTCTAGAATAGATAAACGATAAACACAAATAAGATAAACACACACTTCATTTACTCGAGAACATTAAGTTATAAGTAAATCTTAGATGTGATTACACTTACTAGTGATATTTATAATGGTGATTAAATACTTAAAAATATGTTAAATTTATTACGGCGTATCATTTGATTGGAAATGCATTTGATGCTAACAAACTTTTATTGATGATGATGATGTTAAAGATAGCATCAACTTTACAAACCGATGATACCGAGTCAAATAGAATGATTAAATGGCTCCCTAGATTTAAACATCAACATGAGTAGAGCCATGTAGAAGGTAGACGTAACAGCTGCTAAAGGGCCATTTCATAAATTAAGTGTAAGTTCCTTATGAAAAATATAGTTACATTCTTTGTTTGTGCTACAGGTTTATAAAAAAATTAGGATACCAATGCTACAGTAGCTATTTGTTCACATTCAAGCATTCGTTCCCCACGTTTGAGCTAGTTGAATCAGTACTTATTGTTATACAATTAGTTAGTACCGACCGTAAGACCCTTTATGAGTAAGGGGAATCGAAGGCCGGGGAAAGTTTATTGGCAACAAGGAACCCTTTCTCACCCAGTCCTACCTACCCTATGTATTCGAGGGGGGGGCTGACTTACTATTCGACTCTTTTTTTCTTGAATTTGAATCATTACCTCTTTATAGCCATTCTTCTGTTTAAGAACAATAAACTTTCACTTGAATTGCCAAGCCTCTTGTGGTAACGCCCTTGACGAATTGCGTTCAAAAGAGAAAGAGCTATGAGTTCAAGTAAGAAAGTGAAAGTTCAAACAGTTTCCATATCCCACTCGCAAAAAGAAGACATCAACAATCTAGCTCCTCGTACTACTTCTCTCACTAAATATCATTCTTCCCAAGTCATTCCATTTTGGACTCGGACCAGTCCGTATCGCCGTGGAGCAACAACCATGTCCGGATCTGATCTATCTATTCGGCAATTCATCCGGTGACTTCACGGTTGCCTGGGAATCAGAGAAAGGAGAGGATAGGATCGGTATTAGCAGAATCTGAACACCAACTATGATGGGTAGTTGGGGGTACCCAACTATGATTGATTCATTGGGTAATGGGCCACTTCTATGTTGAGGCTGAAAGTTGTATCCTTTGAGATTCGTAAAGCCCACACAAAGATAATTTCATGATCCCAATTCTCACATCTAAAACTCTGAACCAAGCAATACCATTTACACATTACTAATTACAAAGAGAGGCATAAGAAATTGCTGTTAGTTATCAAATTTAACTTTATTAATCTCATCAATAGTCAACCCTACTTCACAAACAAAAAGAAGATGTTTCAGATACAAATACTACCTCCAAAAAGCCTAAAGATAGATTCAAGAACAATCATTTCTAAGTATGTGTACTTACCAGCCAAATTAGGAACATCAACAACCACACTATAAGAATCTTGACTAGCCACTTGTGAATTTCGCAATCCTATGCAGCTCGACTTGAAAAATTATATCCAAAAACATGCAAAAATGATGCAAATAACTTTACAATAGCAGAATTATGCAGGAATCTGTTCTGGAATCTGCTCAGCTGCAACGGACTTCTTTCCAGGGCCCAGATCAGTCAACTGAAACTGTGGTTTTGAAGGGAAGATGAAAATGGTAGAAGCAGCAAGTGTCGGTTGAAACCCAGCTGAATATCGTACAGAGGTTATTGTAACCCTCGGTAGCTGTAGAGACCCTGCACTTAGTGGAACGAGCTTATAACTTAAAATATACTCTGATAATGGTAGAACAAAGGTTGTGTCGTTGTGGGGCCCAGACAATACAAAACTTTGCGAATCTGACAATGAGAACTTGACCTCTTGTAGCAATTTTGTTTGATTGTGGATTCGAGCAAAGTATGTGAACGGTTCACCAAGAACACCATGAGGAGGACACTCTAAACTAACAACTAATGGAGGAGACTCTACGTTCACATCAGGTAAACTTTGTCTAGTGACAACCTCCTTGGATGATTCATGATCTCGTCTCCATCTCAAACACACACTTCCCATGTTAAGCTTTGATACATTCAACTTGGGTTTCACAGAAAAAACTTTTTTGAAATCTTCCCCTGGGACGAGAAGTGTGGGATCCTCGAAATCTGAATTTCCCGACTGAATTGTGCATGTGGTTTTGGTTCTGGGAGTAACATCATCTTCAGATTCGATAGACATCGAGAGTAATCTCAAAGGAACCTCGGTACAGTTTGTGGCATTAACGACAAGTATGCTTGTTTCGTTTACAGGAAGTGATGCGATTTGACCAGAATCAGGGGCCCGTTTGATTCTAGAGAGCAATAACGGGTCCCGCCTGAAGGGTAGCATAAGACGGTGGCTGATGACAACAGGGGTCTTCCCTTCAATTTGTAAGCTTTTATGTACATGAACTTTCGGGCCACCATTATTTGGAGAATACCCAAGAGAAACATATAGCATGATTGGTTTAGGACGGTGCCATTGGATCTCCAGATTGCAGGACCATGAATCTCCAACATTTAAAAACGGGACAGAAACCAATCCAAATGTCTGTTGAATTTTCTTGATATTATCATTGGGCACTGCAGAATCATCATCACTAGATACACCAAGAAGCTCGACATAAAGATTGTCACTAGATGAGTGTTCAGCCTCTCGTGGGCTAAGTAAACCGACACCGCGAGTATCAACTAGATTGATTTTTAATTCACCAGAAAAGACCGAATGGCCTTTGGAGGTTAGAGTCACGGGTAACATGAAGTTTTCTCCAACTAGAGCAGGCCCGATTGATCCTAATTTGAGTTCAACTTGGGGATCGGGTTCCTCGACTTGAGTGACTTTCATACCCGAGAATGCAATAGCAGGGTCCTTAGTTGGGGAAGCTTCAAAGCGGTCCTCAAATTTCCACATAGGTAATTCATTCATATTGGCAGGACTTTCAGCTCCACAACATATGCTAAAGTGGGGCCCAATTCGAGCAATTACATATGTGCATTCCAGCTTCCCACTATTCACTGCACCATCAAATCTAGTCATATATGCATACAGCAGAAAATAAAACCATCACAGGGTAATAAAATGTTAACATACTGATAAAGTCTAGAGGTGCCAAGATGAGCGCATCGGGTGGGAAGGTAACAGGTCACAATGGGTTTGGGGTTAAATGGGTCATTCAGTACAGGTCAGAACAGGCCTACATAGGTTGACTGAAAAACACTTGTTGTCCACTTTTTTTTTATGAATAATCAATGTGTCAAATATGATAACCAAAAGAACATTAAGACAACAGTGATCTAAATCTTTCAAATATCCTGTTTGCCAGTTCCTTTTTTGATTAAACTTTCTACATAACCCATTTGACCCGTTCGAGAAAATACACTAATCAAATCAACGTATTCACAAGTAAACGCGTCGAAGTTGCCCCCCTTAATAAATTTTATAATTGGTTGACGGGCGTATTTTCTTACCTGACTTGATGTCATACGTTAACCGTAGCCACTTATTTGTAACAAGTTGTAGTACAGGAACAGTCTCAACTCGTCGATCAGGATGAATATGGGAGATTGCTGATGACTCACGTCTTTGAGCATTTACGATGATAAAATTACACTCAGATTGGTTAAATTGGATTTCTAACTGATCAATCTCAACTGTAGATGGCAGTTGTGATAAAAGTGACAATGTAATTAACGTAGGTGCATGCGGCTTAACAATTTGTTCATGAAAAGCTACTGATGTAAGAAGAACTACTCTAAGGGGACTCACAAGATCAATTTCAAGATGAAGTGGGTTATCACTGTTTACTTTTATATCCATGTTTTCTTCATTTAATTCTTCTCGAACAATTGCAAATACTTCCTTGTGTATTTGTTCTATTCGATCTAAACTAGGGGAGCCACCAGGCCCACAGTCCTTCAACGTGGAAAGACCGGTAATTGACGAAATTGGCAAGGCAGCTATTTCAAGTGAATACCCGATAAAATCTTGGGCTGAACCGAGTTTCCTTGAGCACTCTCGAAGATAACCGAGCACCTCCCATAACAAAGTGACCCAACCCTCTTGCCTGTAGAGACTTGTGAGTTTATCAAGATGGTCTTTGGCATTGGTGTAGTCACTTGAAGAAAAATATTCTTTAGCCATTAGAAGCCTGCAAAAAGAAGCTGCCCTTTGAGCTTTTAAGTTATTGTATGCTTCATATGCTTTTTTCAGCAAACCAATTATTTCAATTGAGTCCCTGAATTTTTTTCCTTCAGCAAGAGCAAAGCGGATGTAATCTTCATCTGTAATACTGGAACATCAAAAGAGTAATGTAAACGTTAGATAATACAAATGGAACTACTAACTAGAGGTGGCAAGATAGATGGATTGGGTAACAGGTGAGACTGGGTTCTGACCTAAAGTCCTTCTTTTAGTCAATCAGTGCAGATCGAAATGGGAAGCTTAGAGTTGGATTGACCGATGGACAAACACTTTTCTTCATTTTGAGAAATTTTCACAAATATTGTAATGCGTTAATATTAATTACGAAAACAATATTGTTCCAAATTGGGAGGTTTTATTTCAACCCGTTGGACTGTTTTCCTATTTTAACTTAACTTACTGAGTTAACCTGTTTGCGAAAATAGCACAACCCAAGTAAATGGGCTGAAAATGCCACCTCTAAATGGAACAACAGAAAAAGGTTATTATATGATTTTAAAGACGTACAGTTGCATTACAGACGTGTCCCCAAGATCGAGTAATCGAGCAAACTGACCCACGTAAAGAGAAGGAACGATTGAATCAGAAGTCTCGTCTATGTCGACAATAGCATCAGGCATCAAAAGAGCAATTTCTACGCATGTCTTCTTCTCCTTTAAGAATTGAGCAGCAATCTGTGTCATGGCAAATCTCATTGCAATTATGATTTGTTAATTACTTAGGGTTTAAGATATTTAATTTTGGAAAAGGCAGGTAAAGAACTTGTAAGAAAACTAATTAATTAAAATAGATGTATAACTACTTAACCATCCAAAATCTTAAAAATGATCATGATTATTCAATTCTCAAGAATCAAGGTGAACATGCACATCCATGTACCCACTTAGTCCACTAATTGCCACAATTATCTCTGCCACAATAGCTAGCACATTTTTTAACAAACTGGGAAACTAATTTGATCACTACATGTAGACTACTTGTAAAAAGGAATCTCACTCTTGCATCACAAAACTGATGCAACACTTTGCATTTTGAATATTCAGGTTATGACTGAATAAGCTGAATGAGTCTTCAATCGTTCACCAAGGCACATTTTAATTTGCACCAGACGCAAGGAACCTAAGTCTAGTTATAGAAATAATTATTATATAATTAACAAACAAAGCACATAACAGAAAATAACTAGCATCTATATCTATAACTATATGTTATATATGTTATTAGGGAATTGTTGTATACATTACGTTTATAATGTGTCTATATGCATATATTTGGTGACCATGAAGTATAAAATGGTGAAATCAAACTCACAAAGTAATGAAGTTTACACCTACAACTAATATGGAACTTATAACTAATTAGATTAGCCACTTTTAATTGATATCCATATTTCAGAGTTTATAGCCTAAATACAAAGTTTTAAGCAAATGCTTAAATCCTTGAAGGTTCCTATACTGTACAGATCAAGGCTCTGCACTCTTCCATATTTTTAGGATAAACTTCATTTCGTTAATTTGTGCTGCGTGCATTAGATGAATTTTCGAAAATTTATAGTCACGATTCACATTGATTAGTAAAGGACCTCGCAACACCCTTCAAGTATTTCGGAAGTGACATTTTCGGAAAAGTGTAGCCCCAGAGTATGATTCAAACCATTATTCAGCTCTATTATATGTAATTGAGTGTAGTATATGGGTTTCTATTACGTGTTAGATAGGGTGTGAGTCCACATATTTCAAGTTGTTTGATTATCATTTCTAGAACATCTTCTGGTAATTGAGGTTTTAACATTTAACAATTCTGATGCGAGTTTTATTGATTTTCATTATATCAATAATCATTTCTCGCCAACTAAGTAATAGGGAAAGCCATTTATTAGCTTTGCGTTTCCGAATTATCAGTTACAAGATCCATATGCAGCTATAAAACCACAAAACTCCTTTGTTCAATTCTCGATACAGGAACATCACTAGCATCATGAGTGGCCTACATAGTGCGCCTAAAAGTATATTTTCCATAGTATGTTACTGTATTACAAAGTTGTAAAATTTGGTTAAAGCAACTTGCCTGATAATAGTATGCTGGACGGAATTCCCACTCAGACGATGTTCTATCTGCTGGACTTAATGCTGGAGAGGAAATACTTTGCATGGTTGCATTGCTACTTTCAAGCAACTCGGCAAATACTAAAAATTGCCTGCTTAGCCATTCCCAGTGAAGGAAAGTTGCTTCTGGAGGCCCTGTGAGCTTCTTATAAGCAGCATTGTGTTGGCGAAACCATTTGATTGCTTCTACAATTTTTCCCCCATGTAAAAGTAATGTTGAAATCTTGAAGTGGAATTGCTCCGCAAGAATTTTGATCTCAATCAACCGTTGAATTGGAGGCATTCTAGTAGATGTCCCTATCATCTGTAGTTCCAATTGTTAGTACAGATGCCACATGTGGTGAAGCATTGAGCCCCAAAAATATCAAACTCCTAGAAAATGTTAAGAGAGTGTGTCATGAAACAACTATTAGTCAAGATTAACAAGCTAAGGTGCATAGTATTTCAAAAACTTTTAAGTCAAACTCACAAATTATGCAGACAGGTATCTGAGGCTGACAAGTTCTAAATATTATTCAATATAACCCATGAAAGCAGCTGTATGATAAAGATATAAGATCTGCCTGATCAGTGTCTAGGTGATTCATTACTGACTAATCATTAAGTGTTTCTTATTATAAGCATAGTTAGCAACAGAGGTGGAAACTTTCGCCAAATTACTCACTGAGTCATCATGGGTTATGTTTCATCTCTGGATTTTTGTATTTAAATACTCAAATAAATATAGTTTTCGTAATCATAATTAACACGGTAATTATTTACAAAGTTACAAAATTGGATAAACAGTGTTTTATGTCAACCCAACCAGTCCTGTACCCAAAAAAAAATACCGGTTTAAGCAATCAAACGACCATCATAATTTCCCACCTCTAGTATGTAACCTCCTTGCAGCCAATTATGATGGTTTACAGCTATTCAGTTGATTCTATGTAAAAGAAAGATGAATGATTCATGTTTCACATGACCCACAATCAACCAGCTTCAGAAGAGGAAGGTATAGCTTTGAAATCGTAAGTACACATAATCCCAACTTAAAAGATAGATGAGAAATTTAATTATGAAAAAAGAATAAGGCAACCGATACATTTTGTTACTCGGAGGCTGTTTGGATGTGCCTTCCAAAAGAATTGAAGAAGTAAGAAGTTGCTGTAAAGCTCATGGTTGAAAAAAAAATGTAACAATACCTACATATCCTAGCTTTGATCAACTAACTTTCTGATTTTTACTCAAGTCAGAAAATCACTTTCAGTACGCGCATCCAAACACCCCCTTACTTAAGCTTTTGGTTACAAAGTGGGGTGAACCAGATGATGTAAATGAGTAGGCTTTGAAAATAGATGTAAGAAAGAGAACCTCTCGCAGTGCATGGTAGCCATCCTCATACATCCTTAAAGCTTCCACCCAGTCTCTCCTGAATTCTGCATATATAGCAACCTAGAAAAGTTGGATTCAAGGATATAGCACGTAGTTAGAACACGTAAATGGGAAAAGGTAATAACAAACAGAATACATCAATAACTAATATGAATAAAAAATGACAATAATAATAATAAAAAATATAAATTTAGTACTTAAGTTACTTGGATCACTTATTTTTTTGAGTAACTGAGTAGCTTTTTCTATCGCATGTTCTAATTTCATTCAGAGAGGTTTTTAGCAATCAGCTTTTCATGAACAAGACAAATGCGCCCGTAAGGTGTACTGAAATGGCCAAGTGTACATTTGGTTTGTTACTACTTACTAGGAATTACTATGGGCACGAGCTTAATAATAGAAACGATTTACATTTCTAAACCCACCCCCTTGGTGGATATTGAGTAGGCCTAAATTTGTGGATTTGATATCCATTTCTAAACTCTAAGCCCATTAACCAAAGGCCTCTATTAGGAACGGAAGTCATTCCCTTGTTTTCATACCCATAAACTAATGAATAAGTAATGCCATCACCTTCATAGCTATGTTGCACAAGCACATAACAATTAACTAATATACAATGTCTGACAAAAGTATTCACAGCAATCATATGTATTAGAGGTACACAGACCTCAGAAAAACTTATGTGAATCCAATACTTAATTATAGGACCATCTTTGGGAACCAATAAGGATCGCAAAGATTGTTGTATGATGATCCAGAGAGAGGGAAAACAATCAAAATTTGGAAAGCATATACTAGACAAATGATTATTTCCAAAGTGTTTTTCGAATGTAACTTCGAATAACTAAAGCAGTCATAAGCAAAGGCCGGCTTATCAAATTACTTTTACAGGGATTTCAGGGTGTCTGTTTGCCAGAGATTTCCTTGCAATTTTAAATCATTGTATGTTTTTTAATCTTTTGCTGCCTCAAGGAGCTGAAACTTAGAAAATGTGGGAAGAAATTCGCAACACTCTAAAAACTTATACTAGAACTTACAGGATGACTTTCTTACTTTAAAGCAGTAGCGGACATTAAACTCAATGGAGCCATAGTTCTTCTTTTCAAGTCGCATTTTAACCCTTCTTCCTTCATCCCTGTAAAAGGTAACAGCTAGCTCCGCGAATATGCTTCCTAGCCTACATAATGATTAGCAAATAAAGACAACAGTTTGTGACAAGTAACCATGACAGAACATTGACATGCATAAACAAAGAAAAACTACATGCCTGCTTAGCGATTGGTTCAATTCAAAAGCATCGTCTGGGATAAAGGTAACAACATATTTTCCATCCAGTTCAGCACGCTTGCGTAGAGCTACCATGCGATCCTCAGTGATAGAATCTGTACCAAAGGGCTTATCTTCATAAACAATGGGACATTATAATGATAACCGCAATCAAATCATGTATGCATCTACACTTATCTAATACATATACATATACATATACACACACATACATGGTATATGCGTGTTAGTGAAGGCAACATCCGGATTTCAAGTATCATATGTGAAGGACAAACAAGGATTTAAAGGTATAATTACTACATGATCACAGTTTACTAAACCAATATGAATACTGATGTCATTATATGAGAACAGTCAGTAAAGTAGTAGACAGTGTTACGTGAGAGCCCTGAGCTATATTCCTTCTCGCAATTTCACATTTTGACAATTTCAGCTAAATTAATCTATGCATGTCACTGCACACCTGCCATTCAATACTTAACCGAAGGATACACTACATCAAATTAGTATCTATCCTAACTGATTAAATGATTAATACATAGTATTTTCCTTATTCCACAAGAATCACAGCATGTTCTTTGGGGATGTCCATCAAGAGTTGCATGATGTCTTGTTTAGACGAGAGAAAGCCAAAATGATAATCTTACCCCTAACAAAAAGACAATCTAATTCAATTTTTTTGTCGAGGATTTGCTTGTTGATTAACGATTAACGATGTAAGAACTCCGTCCTCTTCTTTGCTCTAATTGGGGAAAAACCGCTGTTAATGATCTATATTGCATGCGACTAACACTTTCATGCTCTCTCAAATAAGATTTATGACAGATGCGATCAAAATATAGTTAGTATTGTCAAATTTGATCAAATAACTGATATTTAATGAAACAGAAAAGTTTCTGTTCTATTCAATACGAAGAACAAAGCGGAATGTTTATTACTATGACTTGATATGAAATCATTACTCCTCTTAATCTCTATCGAATGCCAAAGCTAAACCTTAGAACTGTGATGGGTGGATAGATTGGAGTGCATACCACAGCCAAGATACAGTACTACTACTACATGTTAAAAGGTTTCTTTAGATGTTAGCTTTCAAGTGAACTAGTGATATTGAATTAACAAAAAATAATCAACAGAGTAGAAGATTATGTTTGGTTGTGCTTCTTTTGCTGGTAGTAAATTTTGATGGTGTAGATTATTCGGCAATTTCTCATGAGTTAAAGAAGTAGGAACTAATAAGGGTGTTTGTCCGTTTGACCCCTAAATAATCTGATTTTCATCTATAAAGATACGTTACCCAGACGCTTTGAACTAATAACAATACTCATAATAACTTCCGAAACTCATAGCCATGCATCTATTCATAATCCGTAAAACATAATAATTGATATACAAAACAACTAGTTAACGATATCAAGTTCCCGATACATAGGTGAATCCAGTTACCTTTTGAGCTAAACGGCACAACGACAACCACAACCAGTTTGATATTCCTCCCTTTTATCACTGCTCTGTCATACATAACAAACATTATAAAGAAAAGCACATAATTCCACATGTAAAACCTGCTACTTTAGGAAAGTAATTTACAGCTATTGTCATTACCATAAACTCGAACGATTAACATTATTATAGTTAACTAGTAAAGGAAATAACATTATGATAATAATAAAAATGAAATGTAGACATAAAAGTGTCATACTTGAGGTTTTCGAGATCGGTGCAGACCTGATGCCAGTGAGCAGGATCACCGGACAATTGATCAAAATTGAAGAGAGCAGCAACAACAGCAGGAACCCTAGTTCGATGTTTAGATAGCCAATCACGTTTGATTACACCGGTAGATGTGAAATCTGAAGGCAATTGGTTATTATCATCGTTATTATTATCCTTAGGAATTCTAGAAATGATTGAGATCTTGGTGAAATCAGGTAATGCGAGTGTATTAATCGGTGGTTGTTCAGAATGAAGGTGAGTTGAGATCGTGGCGTGAAGATGCTGTTGACCGACGATTGATACTAGTGTTACCGGTGGTGTTCGTAGTTCCTCAGGGTAATCTTCCATCTTTAATTTTGTTTTTATTCAATGGAAGAATGGAAGAATTAGGGTGGTGATGGTGGTGATGGTGGTGATGGTGGCGATCTGAGTAAGTGGTAGAACGTGGTTGCGATGTGTTTTTGTTAATGGTTCGATCGAATATGAGACTCAGTGAGTTGACTCGTTTCGTTTGTCACTACAAAAATTGGAAAGAAAAAAGGGAGAAGACGTGAAAATCCAAAAAAGGCCATTGAATTTTAAGTGCAACAATTTAAAAAAAAAAATAAAAAAAAATGTTATGTTATCTAAGAGCACACGGTTTACAAGCATTTTCATGGCCGTTTTCCTTTGAGAACACTGTGGTTATAGTGTTCTACCACACCCTCACAATGTTCTCAACAAAATTCTCGACGGTGTCCTCGCACACCGTCTAGTTTAGGACGCTGATTTCCTACATTTTTATTCCTTTGCTCCACAAACACATTCATCAAAATACAAAAATTAATTATGAGAACACTGTCCAGAACACCGTGAATTCAGTTTCACCACATCACAAAATCCTCACTTTCAACATTCTTCAGAACACTGTCCAGAACACCGTGCACCACACCCTGTGCTCTAACATCTAACATTTATACTAGAGAAAATTACATAAACCGTCCTTATGGTTTTACCCAAATTTCACTCGTAGTCCTTTAATTAATTTAATTACATAGATCATCCTTTATTTTGAAACTTGTTACATCAATAATCCTTTACACTAACGATTATTAACTCTTCATTAAAAAGGACCATGTGTGTCATTTTTTTATTCTTTTATATTTTTTGAATAAATATAAATTATAAAATCTAAAATAGATACATTATTAGGACAAACAACATTTTCATCTTTCACATTTCACTTAGCAAATTTATCATCAAATTGTTCATCTTCAGCATTAAAACGTTAAATTTTATTTACAACCATAAGGATGATTTACGTAATTTTCTCTTTATACTACGTAATAAAGTACTCAATGTGTTACATGGTGCATTATCAACTTTCAATTTATTGTTACTATATGTATTACGGTGATAGTGATAATTGTAATGATGTCCCCTATCATCACGCAAATAAAAGTATCAAAAAGTTACATACAATAGCAATAAATAATAAGTTGATTTATTTTTCCTTAAAAAACAAAGCAAGATATTATTAGAAACAACCCAACAAGAGAGAATTGAAAATAAGTTACAAAAAGGATAGGTAAAAAAGACAGTGGCCAAACCTAACCAAAAAATCCATAACTCAACAATAACATAAAACACTACAAATCCATAATCATATGCGGGGTGCAGCACCAACAAGACCAATTAAACTTCAAAGTTTTGTTCGATTAGACATCCATTGAAGCGAAAGAGCTTGAATCTTTGGGAATATTGATACATACTACGAATGTCCATACAAGTTGAACACACAGTGGAAACACGAATAATTCGATATATATTACGAATGTCAATATACTAATAATTCCGTTTTTGCTAAACAAAGTCCTAAATCTCTCTTTTAAGTCCTTTTTAATCAATTTAATTAATTCAAAATATGTAACTTCCAATTGGTTAATAATGTCTTCGAGAAAATTAAACATACATATATGTGGTACCAGTAACAAATATATAAGATATATAGAATATAGATCACAATCAAACTAAATATTAAGCAAAAAATTAAAATAGAGAATGTCAAGTGATAAAAATGACCAAACAAGAAAACTTCTAGTGCAAAAGGGTGATTTCAATAAATTAACTTGATTAAAAAGGCGTTAAAGGCTTTGTTTAGCAATTCCCTATTTTATATACTATATACAAATGAATGAACTCATTAGTTTGACAAGTTATATCAAATGACATATTTACTCTTAACAATTTTACCTCTAAGTAATTTCACAAGAATTGGTGAAATAGACTTCATTGAGCATTCATATTTACCCCATTCTAAAAGGGTAAATACGTTTATATTGATTAGGTAATAGGAGATTGTGTTGAATATGTTTCACCGTACTAAAATTACTTGACATAAATCGTGACCAACGGTGTCAAAATGTTATTGTGTGCCTAGTTCTATGAAAGCACATGTGTCGTGAATTGTAATCAAGTAATATAGTTTAGAAAATATTTCGACATAAAACCTAAGGTGCTTTCGGTTGATTATTTTTCCACTCAATTATAGTTTAGAATTGATAAGCTTACGGTTGGCTTGAGTGTACATTTTGCACATTGATCTTTTTAATCTTCAAAAGTGTCTTAGAACAGATTTTTTAGTTAAATCGGTGAGGGCCTCGATTCGGGTTTAACCGGTCTAACCGGGTGGTTCAATCGGATAGCCTAGACCGTGTATTATAACGTTGAAAGTTAATTTTATATTGTATATTCACACTCAACTTTCAATGCAAGTACAAAAGGCTGCAGTAAAATAAAAATTGAAAAGAAAGAAGAGAAAATTACCCAAATAAACGGTCAACGCACCCGTTCTCACTAAATACACGTTGTCAGCATTTTTTTTTTCAAAAATAAACGACCATTTCGCCGAAATAGACGAAATGTTAGGCGAATTCGGCGAAAAATTTTAAACCAATAAATGATCGCCAAGTGTCCCAAAATTTCGCCGGTCAACCTCAAATTCGCCGGTCAAATATGCCATTTTCGCCGAAATTCAAATAACACATTTCGCCTAAAAAATGCCGAAAAAGCCAATCACTTTTTAAAAATTCGCCGAAATATATAAATAATCGCCGAAATTATATCAATAAACTAACCATTACATTCGCCGAAAATACACCTTGCCAAGAACAAAATCTCTTTCGTTTTCCTTTTCCCCGCATAAGAACAAAATCTCTTTCGTTTCAAAATCATGTTTCACTCTTCACTTTTCCTTTTCGATTGAAATTCACTTTTTCGCCTATAACATTTGTTTGGTTTAACCGCAAACACTTGAAACACTTAGGTTTGGTTTGTTCGGTTTAGGGTTTAATTTGGGTTAGGGTTTGATTTGGGTTAGGGTTTGATTTAGGTTAGGGTTTTGCGTTTTATTTTGTAACACCCCAAAATTTACTGTTGAGCGGAAGCATACTTTGGGGTGCTACTAATCAATAAACAAAGCACATAAGATATATAATGAACGACTCTACATGCGACGTCGTTTATAAATACATTGATATTATAAAAGTCTTACACTGTTATAATAGTTTACAAAAGCTCGTAAGCCAAGTGATAGAGATTCTAGGACATATCTAATTATACAAAATATAGAAATGCAAGGGAATCTCCTGATGTCTGTATGCGACTCGAGTTAATGGGCATCTTGAGTGAGCAGACCTACTGCTGCTGCGATCCTGAGAATACATGCTAAAATGGTCAGCTAAAAGCTGGTGAGCTCATAGGTTTAATGATCAAGTATATTGAATGAACCGCAAGATTTAAGTATGATGATTTGCAATTAAGCAAATAAGTAAATGATAAATGATGTATATAACTGCCATGAGCACATAGTCTGAGCTTAACTGAGGTGTCAAGATCACAATTAAGTGCTTGAGCGAGGGTGCCTCTATGCGTGTGCCTAATCAACACACGTATGAACAAATGATAATGCGTCCGTTTGACCAGTCAGTGCTTGCTGACCCGGACGAGGATTGTCAATCCCATATGGTACCATACACTAACATTCACGCTACAAAGTATTACCAAACTATGCTTGGAGGACTTAAATGATTAGATGATAAACTCATGCAGAATTTAGCGATATTTGATACTTACGTTCACATGTAAAACAAAACAAGCATGTATTCTCACCCCTAGAGTAAAAACAGTAAAATAGGGGCTATGAGACTCACCTGAGTCTAGTGAGTTGCTATATGTTGCACAAGAAATGAGGTCGTCCAAACGACTGTAACCTGTTGGGCGTCTGTGACACCCGTCAAATTAGGACTAGTGATTAGTGCCTAATCAAGTTTAATACATGTAATTAGTTCTGTGTTAGACTAATTTGTGTATCAAGTAATATATATTGTTGAATATATACAAGTATGCGATTTGATTAAATCGTACAAGTTTCAAATCGAATGTATTTCAGTTCAATTAATACGGTTGTTGGTGAACAATTTCATTAAATAACATAACATTATTTAATAACGCTATTATATCCCAAAATATTATTGTTATAATATTTCAATTCAAACTCGTATCGTACAAGTGACATTTTACGCGACTAAACTATTAAACGCACAAACAAAACGAAACAAGTTAAGTTATATTTTATAACTCAATTATTAAGTATTTGATGAAATACTTCAAGTAAAATATTGACTAAATATTTGTATTTTAAAACTTATAATTAAACGTATAAAATAATTATTTAACGTTTAAACGACCGGGAAAACGAACACCGCACGGAGCGCGAATACGCGGAGCTAAAATAGGGAACCAACCACACTCGGGTGGGGCCCAAGTTGTGACACCCGGTCAAAAGGGCCAAAATTAGCGGCCAATTTAAACTTTAATTACTCGTACTCAGTACGTGTTAAAACAAAAGTATCCGGATATTATATATGTATTTATATATATAATACAATGAATGCGTAATAATCATATACAAATATATATAACGTTAGATGATTATTTAATAATCACATGAGAAATCAATCTGAAAGAACGAACAAATCAAAATACGGACGTTGGTGAATCATTATTAAATAATACTAAATTATTTAATAACATTATTTATTAATTTATATTATGGTAATAATATAAAACAAAAGTATACGTATATTTAAAACGTTAACCGAATCAAACAAATGTGTAACTTGTAACCGACAACTAAACAGAACCAAACAATATTCTAATAACTCAAATAATATTATTTTGGACAAAGATTTCCATTCAAAAAGATGAAATTTAAATCGTCCACGAAAACTAATATACATAACGTTTTACGATTATACGGACGACGAAACGACCGGGGAAACGGACACCGTACGGAACAAAAATGTGGAGACAAGTTTGGAGACCCACACATGGTGGGCCCCCCTTGGGAAAAACCAGCCAAGCCTCCACCAAAGGTGGATCTTGTGCCCTTGACTTCTATACCAAACATATCCTTAATATCTTCCATTTATCCCATTTCTTTTCATTTCTTTCTCATTCTCTCAATCTCTTTCTCACGGCACACTCTCTATCTCTATAACCACCATCATCTTCTTCAACAACTACACAAAGATCTAGCCCATTTACTTGGTGAAAAACCGAAGAAAAAGGAAGGAAATGAAGAGGATGCAAAACCGAACTCGTCTCACTCATCTCGGCTTTAGATAACGTTTTCTTTGGTATAACTCTAAACTTATTCATTTGTTTTACTTGGATTAAGTATATTTACATGTTTATAAGCTCACTCAACTCAAAAATGTCCAAAAACATGATCAAAACACGTTTTTAAACACTTGTGTAAAAATTGTTTTCGGTTCCTGAAAACAGTTCCACCATAAAAATCATATAAAATCACACACATGGAATTAATGGACGAAAAACCTATTAAAATTTGCGTATTGAAGTTATCTACAACTTTCGTGTTAAGATCTCGGACTATATATGTACATATTTTAGTTAGAAATAAGATTTGCGAGTGGTAGGAAAATCTGGCCGAAAATAGAATACTTTTGTTGTGGAATTTTGTTAGCTAACACGATAAGTCCTAAAGTTATTGGGAAAATTTGTATAGATACTAGACTCATAGATTCTTAAGTGTGATTTTTGGTTAGACTTTTTTCGGATTAAAAGGTAGTAAAATTGAGACTTAAAACCGAAGTAAAATCTAGAGCTAAAGCCGTAAGGGCTGTTTTGGTACAAACGTTAAAACCGACACTTCGAGCCAAACACGAAACATAACGGTAATTTTCCCGAGGCCTAGACACATATTTAAGGCTACCCTAAAAGTTTCGGGTCAAACCGAGTCCGTTTGACCAAGTCAACAAAAACGAGCCTCAAAACGATAAGCACAAAACTATTTAAAAAAACGTTAAGGAATTTAACCCGAAATGAACTTTGGTAATTTTAATGTGGAACCCGGATAAAAATGACAATATATATATATATATATATATACATACGGTACAATGTACGGATAAGCAAGTTATACTCATATGTCTATACTTCGATAAGTATACATTTTAAACACACGGAGAATACGGAATATACTTTATAAGAATATAATCGAACACATAATAATACATGGATTATTATCAAAAATCGTCACCAACGAGCCGTCAAATCTTATAAATACAAATTCAATCGCTTTCAAAAACATACAATCGGAATAAAATGGACATTTAACGGTTGAGTGAACACATTTTGGGAATGATCTAAATAGAAATTCACTCATGTGTATAACCTTAATTATATGCTTAGGGCATTTGGAGGTTTCGGGCTGTTCATTCCTTATCGGATAATCATTGCTCGGTGACTCAGGTGAGTCTCACAGCCCCATTTTTATTGTTTTTAAATATTGGGGTGAGATACAATGCTTACTTGTTTTCGTGATCATATGTTATTTGATTAATTAATTTGATTATTAACTCAAGGAATTAAATGATTATTTAATTTGGTTAACTATGTTAGTTACATTGTTTGGTTACCATTATTGGTCTTGATTTTCATTGTTCGGGTGTTGCACGAGTGTTTTAATTCGGGAAAGTCCTCATCATTGCATGGTTCGTTAACTTAATAAGGCGCGATTACTAAAGGATAGTACTATCATGGGAGTGACGTCCCCGTCCGGGTTGCTAGCTACAACCATGTACAAACGGGCACTTTAGTAGTTGTTAGGGGTGTTGACACCGTTCGGGAGGCAGAAAATCGGGTTAGGCCTCGGACCATGGCTCAGTGCAATGCATAATCATTGTTCAGAAACCTGCGTTGGTCTGATCAATGTTAGGAAACCTGCGTTGGTTTCATCATTGTTTTGAAAACTTAATTGTTTAAATCACTGTTTTGAAAACTTAGTATCGTTGTTCGTAAACCTGCGTTGGTTCGATCAATGTTAGGAAACCTATGTTGGTTTCATTATTGTTTGGAAAACCTGCGTTGGTTTAAATCATTGTTCAGTAACCTTAAATTGGTTAAATCATTTTTTTGGAAAACTTAATTGTTTTAATCATTGTTGGTGACCTTATTTGGTTAAAAATCACTGTTTGATTATATTGTTTAAATCATTGTTAGGTTATAACAATTTTATTATCGTCAGATAATCATATTGATCACATCAATGTTTATGTTAAACCTGTGAGATTCACCAGCTTTATAGCTGACCCTTTTAGTGTTGTATTCTCAGGTGCTCAGCAACAGTAGGAATGACCTACAGGATAAGCTAGCTATCACGAGTCGCATGCATCCATTTAGACATGAAGATTTTCTTGCATTATATTTTGTATAATGATTATGTATTAAAATCTTCTGAAATCATTTTGCGAACTCGCTACTATGTTTCAAACTTATGACTTAAACTTTGTAATATATTTTGTATTATATTTCAAACTTATGACTTAATATGTTTCAAACTTATGTTAGGTTATAACAATTTTATTATCGTCAGATAATCATATTGATCACATCAATGTTTATGTTAAACCTGTGAGATTCACCAGCTTTATAGCTGACTCTTTTAGTGTTGTATTCTCAGGTGCTCAGCAACAGTAGGAATGTCCTACAGGATAAGCTAGCTATCACGAGTCGCATGCATCCATTTAGACATGAAGATTTTCTTGCATTATATTTTGTATAATGATTATGTATTAAAATCTTCTGAAATCATTTTGCGAACTCGCTACTATGTTTCAAACTTATGACTTAAACTTTGTAATACTTTTGTAATATTTATAAACGTCTCATGTAGAGTCGTTTGTTGTAATCTTGGTGTTTTGATATTTGATTAGTCACACCCAAATCATCGCTTCCGCAAATCATGAAATTGGGGGTGTGACATAAGTGGGCCGGCCTCCCATATCACCACCATCACCATCTTTTTCATCATTTCATCATCTCTTTCTTCTTCCCTTTCTCTCATTTTCTCTCAAAAACATAAACCACCACCACCTCCTAAATCACCAAATAACACCCCTAAACGACCTTAAATCGCTGGAGCCCTTTGGAGAAAAACGACCACCACGCAACGATCTACAACTCTATCTTTTCGGAATTTTGATTCGCCACTTTGTAAGTTTTCCGACAAAAGTCGAAACTCCTCTATTTTACTTACTTTTACATGTTTATGAGTTATTTAAGCTTAAAATGTCCAAAGATGGGTTGGGTAAAAGATTTGGACCAAAAGGTGGCCGGAAAACACGTTTTCGACACAAATTCCGTCCATCAGACCGTAATGTCGCTTTTGGACCCAGACTTTATGCGACGTCAGCTAAAATGTCGCAAAACCTCTCACGATGTCGCATGGTGCGACGTCAGCCTCAACGTCGCATTAAGTTGCTAACGTCGCACATAGCGACATCAATCCCTATGTCGCAAGAACCAACAACGTCGCATATAACGACGTAACCCGTAAAGTCGTATTAAATTGCGAGTGTCGCACCTAGCGACGCCATTATCAATGTCGCAGTCATGACCTGCGACATCATACCTTACGTCGCACCCAATGTCGCAGGAGACAGAACCTTGAAAACTCAGATTTTTACTAAGTGTCGAGACCTGGAATTTATCACTTGATTTTACCCAAATTCAAATCCTGGATGCGTTTTTCACTAAAGCAATATAGTAGAAATAAAAATTTTTCCGAGCTGACTTGACATCTCGACCCCAACCAGGGGCCAGCCCCTTGGACCCCGCCAGGGGTTGCCACCCCTGGAACCCCGCTACCCAGAGGCGCTGCCCCCGGACCCCCGTCACTTAGAGTTTGTAAATACATTTCACCAAGTGTCAAACTCGTATAACACTTCGACTTCATAATAATAATACTTTGAAATTATTTTTACAAACCGTCACCAACGGGCCGTACACATTTTTCAAAACTCAAGTCAATCAACCAAATCATGGTAATTTGGACATTATAGTGGAACGAACAAATACAAAGGTAGTCTTTTAAGATACCTATTCAATTAATAACCATCGCGCGTATTGGACGCCCTCAGGTTACAAGTCTTCGGACATCAATTCACAGCTAATCAATTCAAGTTTATTTCGATAAACACTCAAGGCTCAGGTGAGTCTCATGGCCCCTATTTTACTGCTTTTCAATCAGGGGTGTGATTACATTGCTCGTTTTATTTACATGTTGAACGCAAGTACAAATCAATCAAATACTACATGAGTGTTTTCAACTAATCACTAAAGCCCTCAATAGCATAGTCTGGTAATACATCTGTAGCGTGAATGTTAGTATATGATATCATATAGGATTGACAATCCTCGTCCGGGTTAGCACGCACTAACTGGTCAAACAGACGTATTAGCATTTGGGAAGACGAGTGTAGATTAGGCACTCGTAGGAGGCACCTCAGTTGGGTTTCCTTAATTGGAGCTGACACTCAAGTTAAGCTCAGACTATGTGCTCATGGCTGTATAACTTTTATTTTGCTTAATTGCATTTTAAATTCAATTGAATCTTGCGGTTCATACAAATATGTGTTGACATACAGACCTATGAGCTCACCAGCTTTTCGCTGACCCATTTTCGCATGTATCACAGGTACACAGCAGTAGGTTGGACTGCCCAAGCAGGGATCATTAGCTCGAGTCAGCATTTATACAATCAGAGATTTAATTGCATTATTATATTTTGTATAAAGTAATTATGTGATGTAAATCTCTCAATTTCAGAAACTGAGCTAATGTAAACATTATTTTGATGTAAACTTTTGTTTTTATCAATACAAGTTTAAAACGACGCATATAGTGGTCGTTCATTATACCTTTGTGCTTGATATGTAATTAGTCGCGCCCCGACCCGATTCGCTTCCGCAACCCGAAATTTGGGGGTGCGACAACATCCTAAACGCGCAAGGTTATAATAATGATTAGATGTCTCAACAGACCATCTATGCTAGTTGTCCACTCAACTAGTTATGTCCAAATGTTTAGTTGTTTGTTTGTGTTTTGAAAACATATACGGCCCGTTGGTGACGGTTATAATAATAATCTTGACGTATTATTATTATTATGTTGTCATGTTACACTTGTAAAGTATGTTTCAGTGTTGTATCGTATATAAGTATTGATGTTACACCAGTTCGACACTTAGTGTGCAAAAATGTATTTTCAAGAATTTGAATGACGGGGGTCCGGGGGCAACGTTCCTGGTAGCGGGGTCCAAGGGGTGGCAACCCCTGGCGGGGTCCAAGGGGCAGAGTCCCTGGCTGGGGTCGAGCTTCCAGGTCAGCTTGGAAAATTTTTATTTCTCCTATATTGCTTTAGTAAAAACACATTTGAAATTTAAATTCGGAGTAAAATCAGGTGACAAAATCTTAGTTCAAACACATAATAAAAATCTCTATTTTTACACGATACCCGATCGGTGGAGGTTTATACCCGATCGGCTGGGAGCACATACCCGAGCGGTTGGGAGCACAGACCCGATCGGCTGGAAGGAAACTCACCCGATCGGCTGGTTTCACATAGCCGATCGGCTAGATGGAGTTACCCGATCGGCTGGAGAATAGCCGATCGGCTACGAAGTCATTTCAGGTCTGTTCCAGGTTTGTTCGTGAATCAATCCGCAAAAACAAGTTTCTAATCTAATTTTTCGGACATACTTAGTTGATAGAACATTAAAGCATGATAATATAAGCATTTTAAACACGAAAATTTAAAAGGAAAAGTGAGGTTTCTTACGGTTTGAAATTGGAACCTAAAGATGATGATTGTGATGAAGATGATCACGATGAAGAGGATGATGATGATACTCGATTGTTGCTTCTGCTGTTGTTAATTGTTGTTGTTGTTGATGATGATTTCGAAATGGCGGTGGTGGTGCGGTTGGTGGTGATGTGCCTAGAAAGAGATGAGGTAAAAGGAAGAAGAAAATGAAATAGAATTGAAGGAGAAAGAGGGTGGGTTGGGCCAGCTTATTAGGCAAGATCCACAAATTGTGGATCTTGTCTCCAACTTGCAGTATTTTTGGCCCGTGCTTGTGTACCCGATCGTATAGAAATGAAATACTTCTAATTCTAAAAATTATTAATTGTATTTTCGAACTATCTTTGAGTCAAAGTATTTTATAAAAATACTATTTTTGAGATATTAAATATATCTTTGTTTTAAGTTTGAGGGACGGATATAGTTCGAATGGTTTCGTCGGGTTAAGTACGATTTGAGTAAAACGAAATATGTTTTATTTTTATCCAAGTAAATAATAATTATTATTTTCAATAATAATACATTATCTATAAGTTTTGTCATGAATGTTTTGATTTGTACGATACGAAATACTTTATATATTATCAAAATAATATATAATAAATAATGAGTGTATTAAATAATAATTCCATATTACTTAATGCTTGTGTTCACCAACGCCCGTATAAATGAATCGGAATTTGGCCAATTTTTGATAATGCACGATTAAATTTTTAATCGCGTACTGATATATATATATATATATATATATATATATATATATATATATATATATATATATATATAACAATATACATATTGATACATACAATTAGCCTAACACAGAACTAATTACATGTATTAACAAAATGATTAGGACCTAATAACTAGTCCTAATTTGACGGGTGTCACATATTTTTTGCTTCGGTCGTGTTTGGTGGCGGTGAAAGCGCCGCAGGTTGTTTAACTTGAAGGTGTTAGTTGGTGGCGGTGACAACGGATTGTTTGTGGTGGTAGGGTGGGTGATTGTTTGTTGTGGCAACGGTGGTTGAAGTGGTGGTGGATGGTAGCAGAGGTTTGTTTGGCCGCAGCAGGGTGATTCTTGGTCGGCAACACCATAGGGTTGGATTTCTGTCAAGATAAGGTAATAATTATTCAATAAATTCATCTATATTTTAAGTTAATTCTGTTTCTAGGGTTTGTAAGGTGTGCACTTGCATACCCTTACACTGAAGTTATGTATCATGTTACATCTAGTTTGATTATGTAGTTATACAAATAGCTAGCTCAAGTTAAATCCTCTATGTTTAAGTAACTAATAAGCTAACAGTGAACCCAATGTATTAATATATGATACAAACTATTATATAAGTTATCTTGGAATATAGAATGTGGTTTGGATTTGGATCATATAGTAGTTGTTAACAGAAAGGCCTATGATCATGTTTGTATTGTTATTTTGATCAATTTTAATTGCTTCAACATGTATATTTTATTTCATTCTACTGTGTGACTAGACTAGCAATGGATGGTAAGTTATATCTTGTGGCGAAAAGTCACCATTTAGCAGCAATTCAGTTGGTTTGATTAGTGGCAGCTCTAATTGCACATTGTAGATTTCGTAAAAGAAACCGTTTACCTGGCCCAAACGAGATGTTTATTTTGATTACTTTCCTTTCCATGCAACTCAAGAATACATTCATTATTTACTTTTCTTCCCTTTATGTGAAATACCACAAAGTCATGCATATCACTGCCTAATGTTTTTAATATTATTCATAGAGGAATAAATTATTATTGAAAATATGAGGTTTGATATCCAGATGTGTGTACCACAATGAAAAAATCCAAAACTTAGGCCAAGAATGTTTTTCCAACTATTTTATAATGTGTTAGATGTCCCTATTTATATGATATAGAAGGTGCTATTATGTTATGCCCTACAGCTTAAATCTTTGTTTCTATATTATAATTCTTTGTTCCTTATAAACAGTGCAATATATTCTATGTCGAAACTTTTGATACTAGATGACAAACATGTATTGTCCACTCTTATATTTGAATCCTTGAGGCTTTGACAAATTTAGTGCCAACACAGTTGACAAACATGGGTGCTTGTGGACATGTATTAATTTAATTATATTTATTTGTTGGCTGATATGTTACTTTTTTGGTGATGCAGCCATATTACGCTTCTGTCACCATGAGGAGTAGAATGAGTCTTTTGCTGAAGATGCTGAAAAAGTTACATGGTACACCTTGAGAAGCATTATTTAGAGATACATGTTTTGGTAATTGGTTGGACATTGTTGAAAGTAAATTTGAGGGGCGTTTGATTCATACAATACTAGAGAAGCAAGTGGAGTGTACGGATGGGCATTCATTGGTATATTGATAGCATCAAATAAGTCTATATTTATATAACAAATTCCCTTAATATTTATACATTTTGATTACATTTTTATCATTATATGTTGGTACATCAATGTGTGTCTGTCAGTTGGTCTCAGTCTGTAATTGTGTCGAAATTGTAATTACGTATTGAATTGTTTAAGTTCTAGTTTATTTACAGTTTCTGTCATCATGCGACACAAGCACTGTGTCGCAGAAGCATTCTATGCGACACAAGGCTTGTGTCGCAGAATCATCTCATGCGACACAACGCTTATGTCGCATAAGCCTTCATGCGACACAAAGCTTGTGTCGCATACTGTTTGGTCCAGGCTATAAATAGAAACTCGCCAGTTTCTGTTTGGCAAGCCTCAACACAAAACACACACATAACACCTCCAAACTCAGAGAGAAAAATAATAGTTTGTGTTATTTTGATTATAGTGTGTTTGTCAAAGTGTATGTATTGTTACCATCTCTTTATATACAAAGTTATACACTTGTGTTTTGGTCATTTACTTGTGAACATCTAGCATATCTTGTGTGTTTAATTTCCGCTTTTATAGACAAGTTTAAGCTACTCGATTTGGTCCGTATACGGAACCTACAATTGGTATCAGAGCCGCATACTCTTGAGTTGCGGTTTCGAGTTAGTTTGGTGCTAGATTTTGGTCCAAAAACATTATTTTCATAATTTATGTTTTTAAATGTTCTTGGTGTTCTTGATGTTCTTGATGTTCTTGGTTCAAAAAGGGTTATTTTGATCATATTTGGTTGTTAATCTTCAAAGATTTTTGTTGTTGATTTGTTTGGTGAAAAGCTAGCAATCATTTTGTCTAAAAGTTTGAGAAACCAGTCTGATGAAGCATGGTGTAGTTGGTTTGTAATGATTTGTTTTGAAAATTGAAACTTTTTGTAGGATCAAAAACTGTCTGTACGTGCACTTTTGCGACACAAGGCTTGTGTCGTATCACTGTTCATACGACACAACAATACGACATTAAATTGTCTGCGACACAACGTGCGCCATAACCTTGCGACATAATTTTTTTTGACCTTGACTGGTCTGCGACACAAGTTGCGACATAACATACGACATAACTGTTGTGTCGCATTTTTGTCTTCTGTCAGATTAAGTTCTGCGACACTACATCTGTGTCGTATTTGTACTCTGCGACATAAATCTTGTGTCGTATTGATACTCTGCGACATAACACTGTGTCGCATAATTCCTGACTTAGACAAAAATCAGTTTGTTTGGTGTGTATTTTCTGATTTGTTTTGCAGATTTTCATCATGTCTCTTCAAAGCGTTGATGCAGTTTTACAACATAATGCTACGATTGGTAGTGCAAATAAACCTCCTTATTTTGCACCGAGTTTGCCATTTCGAGCATGGAAACAACGGTTCATATCGTTTGTTTTATTCACCGATCCTGATATGGAGTTGGCCCTTCTTGAACGATATGTTCCTCCTGTTGCCCTTGGAGAACACATGGGTGTTCCTCCACCCAAACCCATTCGCTCATACACTCCCGAAGAACGTAAAGCATGGGAAATTGAGCGGAAGACTCATTCTGCTATTACTATGTCGCTTCCAACAGACGTTTTGGATATGTTTCCACAAACTATTGCTTATGATCTTTGGACTGCAATTGAAAAGAGATTTTGTGGCAACACTGAGTACATCGAAAGCAAATTGGAATTAGTCAAAACTCAGTTTGATTATTTCTATATCCAGAAGAATGAAACGGTCAGAGACATGCTTTGCAGATTTACCCGCACAGTAAATGAACTGCAAGCTGGCGGATATAATCTCAAAAATTCTGAGATTAACAAAAAGGCTTTAGCTGCTCTGCCATCAAGTTGGGAAACACGAGTTTTGTTATTGGAAAGCGATCCAAAAACAAAGCAATTGTCTCTGGATGATCTTATTGGAAAACTTGAAGCTGGGGCATTGGATATTGAAAAGAAGGAAACAAGATCTACTGCTCGTGCATCAGAATCAAGTCATGGTGGAACAACTTTCATCTCAGCTGAGACAAATTCTCAGAGATTCTCTTCTTACAGCAATCCTACTGTAGGAACATTTTCAGCCCTACCAGCTTATAATGCTTCTTCAAGCAGTACATGTTCATCACCATCTGTTCCTTCTTCAGCAACCACTGATGAACATGCAGCCATGTTTACTGCCTTCTTGTCATCATATGAAGATTTTCTTTCTAAAAGAGTCAGTACATTGGAACTGACTGATGAAGATTTCAATCAGGTTGATCCCGATGAGTTAGAAAGGATCGACATTAGATGGAATATGGCTATGCTCACTCGTAGAGCCAAAAACTATCTAAGACGAACTGGAAAGAGATCTCTTGAAGATACAGCTGACCGAACACCAACGGGATTCGATAAAAGCAAAATCAAGTGTTATAAGTGTCAGAATCTTGGACACTTTTCCCGTGAATGTGAGAGAGGACGACAGCCTGCTTCGGGTTTCACTAAACCATCTGTTGTTCCAAAACAGATTGAGCATACTACTGCTAAGGCTGCATTGTTGATTGAGGATGGAGATGCTTATGATTTTTCTGCTCATGAAACTCAAGAGCAATGCTTCATGGCTATCAACAATGAGGTACCATTTGCTAAATTTACTTGTGATTCATGTATTAGTTTAACTGGTAAAGTAAATGGGCTTATGGAACATAATGACAACTTGAAGTTAGATATCTTGAATTTGATGGAAGCAAACAAAGTTTTAAAAAATAATGAGAAACACTTTGAAAGTAACATTAATCAACTTATTGAAGATAAAAAGGAGCTGAAAGCTCTAATTTTCAGTAATCAAGATGAAATTGACAGTTACTTAAAAATGATTGCTCATTTGAAAAAGGAATTGGCTGACTCTCAAGCCAAAGCTGTTGATTTGCAACGAAAACTCAAGAATATCAACACTTCAGCCTTGGTCTTTACTGATATCCTGCAGACGGGTAGAACTAGTTCTAAAGATAAGTCCGGTTATGGTTATCATAATCAACCGCCTCCGTCTTTAGATGTGAATTTGTGTAGACCGTCTAAGGATGAAATTAAAGATTTTGTGCCTACTGCTTTAGTAGATGCAAAGCCCATTGAAATATCAGTTAATGAACCTGTTGTTAAGAAAGTAGCTATGCCTGTATGTGAACCTGTTAGTTTGAATCCGTTTAAGTTGCCTGAATTCTATAAAGCCAACATAGAAGTTAACCATGATAAGAAGAAACCTAAGACAATTAAGGCTGAACCTGTGAAGCCTTTTGAACCTGTTAGGTTTACCCCCTCAGGAACCGTCAAGTTTACCCCCTTTGGTAGTTTTTCGCCTGCTCCCTTAAAAACTATTGAAGAAAAGGTCGAAGTTGAGGATGTTCCCTGTAAGTGTGTGCCTCAATGTGAAAAGAAAAACATTAAGCCTGAACATCACATTCTCACTACTGAATCAGATGATGAAACTTTTCCAATGAATACTAAGGTTAAGGCTGAACATAAAAGGAAAGAGATACAGAATATTAATGACAAATCACTTAAGAACTCTGTTAAACTTTCTGTTTCACATTCTGGGGCATCCACTTCAACATGCTCACATAAGTTACCTGTCTCACCTCAATTTTTAGGCAGTAACGACCGAACCTTTAGGGAAAGACGATCATGTTTCTACTACAAGAAACAAGGTCACTTGATTAGTCAATGCCCGTTGCTTTTGAGAAAGAAGTTTTCAAAAGGTGTTCCCAGAAATTCTGTTTACAAAAATTCATCTGTTAAATCTTTTTCAAAGAAGGGTTCACTCTCTCATACTTCTATCCCGAAAGTTAATGCTGCTAGGCCTAGTAAACCTCTGGTTAAACAGCCTGACAATGTTAACAAGCAACCCAATATTGTTCCTGTGAAAATTTGGAGACCAAAAGAGTCGTTAAATGACTCATCATCAAGTAATACTGCATCAGGAATTGCACCTGATTTATTGAAAAACAAAGTTTTAACTGATGTAGTTATTATTGATGAGGTCTCTGGAGTACCCAAGTCTGTAAAGGCCTGGGTCTCCATTTCTAACTAACTTTCTCTCTATGTTGTGCTGTAGCAGTCAGATCATATACAAAGAAGTAAATGGTATGTGGACAGTGGCTGCTCACGGCACATGACTGGTGACATGTCCCTTCTGTCTGATGTGAAACCATATCGAGGAGGACATGTTGCTTTTGCGGGAGATACAGGTGGTAATATCACGGGTCAGGGTACTCTTTCTAATGGGCAAGTGAGTTTTGATAAAGTGAACTATGTCGAGGAACTGCAACACAATCTGATCAGTGTTTCTCAAGTCTGCGACAAGAAGTTCACTACCGCATTTACAGATGTTGAATGTTTAATTTTGAAACCGGGATTTGTTATTCCCGAGGAATGGGTGTTACTGAGAGCACCCCGTGTACGCAACTCGTACATTTTGGATATGCAAACTGTGATTACCAAGGAGCATACTTGTTTGCTATCAAAAGCATCTTCTAAAGATTCACTGCTTTGGCATAGACGAATGGGACATATTCATTTTCGCAGAATGAATTATCTTGTTAATAATGATCTTGTGTTAGGTGTGCCCAAAAAGTCATTCGTAACAGATGATGAATGCGTTTCCTGTCTCAAAGGGAAACAACACAAGAAGTTCCATAAGTCTAAGCAGGTGAACTCAATTGAATCTCCATTGGAGCTGCTTCACATGGATCTGTTCGGTCCTGTGAATAAGAAAAGTATTGGAGGAAAATCATACTGTCTGGTTGTTACTGATGATTACTCAAGGTTTTCTTGGGTATATTTCTTGGCCGGAAAGGATGAAACAGCTGATACTTTAACTTACTTATTCGACAGACTGGAAAATTTGTGTAATCTGAAAATCAAGAAACTGCGCAGTGATAATGGAACAGAATTCAAGAACAGAACTTTGGAAATGTATTGTCTTCGAAAGGGAATCTTTCATCAGTTTAGTGCTGCTCGTACTCCTCAGCAAAATGGAGTAGCTGAAAGAAAGAATAGGACAATCATTGAGGCAGCAAGAACCATGTTGTCTGATGCGCATCTGCCAACCACTTTTTGGGCAGAAGCTGTTAACACTGCCTGCTATGTGTTAAATAGGGTTTCGATTGTTAAAAAGCGAAAGAAAACATGTTACGAATTGCTGAATAATCGCAAACCAAATTTGAAGTTTCTTGAGCCTTTCGGGTGTCCTTGCTCAATTTTAATTACTAAGGACTCGGTAGGCAAATTTGATGAAAAAGCAGTCGATGGGTTATTTTTGGGATATTCTGTGAACTCTCCAAATAAAAGAGTTTTCAACAAGTCTACTGGGAGAATAGAAGAACATTTTGAAGTAAGGTTTATGAAATATACTGATTCTCCAAAAGGCAAGGGACCTGATTCCTTGTTTGAGTATGATAAGTTGGTGGACTCTTTCAATCTTCCCAAATTTAGTGAAGAAGAACAGATGGTGTCTCTACTTCATGGATTGGATCTTACCTCTGACGACTCAATCTCCTATTCTAGAGTAGTACCTCCTGAGAATGTTGTCAATGATGACAATCCCTCCGATGTTGATCAAGTGGCTTCTGAATCTAATCCTCAAACTAAAACCGATATTGTCACACCAATTGACAATGAGGATACTGCCACTAATAGCTCAGTTGAAATTCAAAATCCTGGAGGTGATCTGTCAAATTTGGATTCAATCATTGTGCCTGATCCGATTCCTCAGCTTAGAATTCATTCTACTCACCCCACTGAAAACATCATTGGTGATCTTCAACAAGGTGTCTTAACTAGGCATCAATCTGCTGCTAATGAAGTCCGTGAAGAATCTTCATCTGCCAATTTTGCCTGTGTTGAAGAAGAATTGGAAGAATGCTTCTTGTCTCAGCATGAACCAAAGAAAATTGCTGAAGCTTTGAAAGATCCATACTGGGTTGAGGCTATGCAGGAAGAATTGAATCAATTCAAAAAGCTTGATGTCTGGGAGTTGGTTCCTTTACCAATGGATGTCGATCCAATTGGAACTCGCTGGGTTTATCGTGTGAAGAAAGATGACAGAGGCGTAGTTATTCGGAATAAGGCTCGGCTGGTTGTTCAAGGTTTTACTCAGATTGAGGGTTTGGACTATGATGATGTGTTTGCTCCAGTTGCAAGATTGGAGTCCATTCGCATTTTTCTGGCCTATGCGACATTTAAAGGTTTTCGGGTTTATCAACTCGATGTCAAGAGCGCATTTCTGTATGGAGAGGTTTTGAAGGATGTGTATGTCTTGCAACCTCCTGGTTTTGAAGATCCAAACCATCCTGATTATGTGTGCAAGTTAGGCAAGGCATTATATGGTCTTCATCAAGCTCCAAGAGCTTGGTATGCGAGGTTGGCAAATCATCTCACGAGAAATGGCTTCTCACGAGGCCAAATTGATAGTACTCTCTTCATAAAAAGGGTTGGAAAAGATTTGTTACTTGTGCAGGTTTACGTGGACGACATCATATTTGGTTCAACAAATGATTCTTTGTGCAGAGACTTCGAGAAGATTATGAAGTCCGAGTTTGAGATGAGTGCCATGGGAGAACTTAAGTTCTTTCTAGGTGTACAGGTTGAGCAGTCTGACAAGGGTTTCTACATTCATCAGTCCAAATATGTCAATGACATGTTGACTCGGTATGAACTCCATGACTGTAAGCCATATGGTACTCCCATTGAAACTGATCACAAACTCGGACCCGCTGAACACGAAGAAGACTGCAAGGAGCGGGACTATCGTTCTATGATAGGATCATTGATGTATCTCACTGCATCCAGACCAGACATTGTGTTTGCTGTGTCTATCTGTTCCAGATATCAATCAAAGCCCAAAGTCTCTCACATGAAGGTTGTGAAGCGAATTTTTGGTTACCTCAAATATAGACCATCACTTGGTCTATGGTACTCAAATGAGAAAAATTTCGCTCTCACTGCCTATTCTGATTCTGATTATGGCGGCTGCAATTCGGATAAAAAGTCAACTACAGGAGGATGCCAATACCTCGGTTCTCGACTGGTGTCTTGGCAGTGTAAGAAGCAAACCACAGTTTCCACCTCAACAGCGGAAGCTGAATACATTGCTGCTGCAAGCTGTTGTTCACAGATTTTGTGGATTCAACATCAATTGCGTGACTATGGGTTACTTCTTACTTTGACTCCTATTCATATTGATAATACTGCTGCTATATCTATTATTCGCAATCCCGTTCAACACTCTAAGACCAAGCACATAGAGATTAGGTTTCACTTCATACGAGATTGCTATGAGAAACATTTAATTGACCTCATTCACATAGATACCCTTAAGCAAAAGGCCGACTTATTCACTAAAGCTTTTTCGCGTGCTCGTTTCAACGAACTTGTGGATATGATAGGGATGATTTCCCTTGATCTCAAGAAATGATTTGTGACTTATTTTCTGTACAGTTTATTTGCTTTTCTTACACTAAAACTAAAAAAAAAAAAAAAAAAAAAAAAAAAAAAAAAGGGGCAACCGCCACTCTTTATACTCGTTAGTATCAAGGAAATGCAATGGTTGCTACATTTTAAAATAGACGTTGAGTTGAGTCTGTAAACAACTTGGGATATGATAGTACATCGAGTGACATGCACAAAATGGAATTTTAAGTTTTATATTTGATGTGTCAGTAGGTTTATCTGACACACTTAAAACTGTTTTTATGAAAATTGTCTTCATCATGCGATGTACCGGTAGGCATGATACACACCTGTCTCTGGATTATTAAGAAATCATTTAAATATGTGTCTATTATCTTGTGGTAAACTCCGTATGATGTACGACTCAATGTCTTAATTCCTTAACGTAGCTTAACATATTTCTATCTTTGGAACTTTTATCTGAAATCATTTGGGAGTTTATGCTGTTTGTTGCCTCTGTTGTACGAAAGTACAGAACTGGTAACAGTTACTATAAACTTGGGGTTAAGCAATTACAGGTCAATGCACTTAAAAATCTTAATGATACTGAACAAGGTCGCTGTTTGGGAAACTCCAAATCCAGTTTGACTGCGATCGGTTTTGCTTAATCCTAAATCATACTAACCAAGGTCGCTGTTTGGGAAACTCCAACTTCAGTTTGACTGCGATTGGTTGTGATTATACTTGAATCACGTTAGGTTGCTTTGCTGTACTTCTGTACTGACCTGTCAACTCTAGCCTGATTCTTAAAAATGATCTTTCTTTATTCTTTCTAAATATGGAAACTATGTTATTGTCTAGAGTATAGGGGTATATCAATGGTGGGTGCCACAGAGACTTATACATTCTAACAATAAAAGGTTAACTCCACAAACTCGGTTGTAACATGCTTAAGTGGACAAACAATATCGGTAATCGTCTTGAAATAATTTTTATAAAAGGTGTTTTAAATGTGCCACGTAAATTTAAAGTGGACAAATATACTGATAATCGAAATAACACTTTCTATTCCTAATAATTGCATGTTATTTCGGTATGATCCCTAACCTGTATCTCAACTCCGTCACCAAAACGATTTTATAAATTTATCGCTTTTAGTTGTATTTGTTTCTTTTATTTTATGTTTATATTTAGTTTTATCTCTTTAATATTCTTTAAATTGTATCTTTTCTTTTTAATTTTTTTTAGTCACAAATCATCTTCTATGCGAAAATTCTAAAATCAAAATCCGAATCGGCACAAAAAATCGAATTTTTTAATCTTGAAAATTTCTGATTTGTGTTCTGTGCGACACAACCACTGTGACGTACTCCTGTTATACGACACAACATCTGTGTCGTATAAGTCAGTTTTGTTTGTGTCGTATACTATGTCGTATGCGGGTCAGGGATAACTATTCACAACATACGACATAATCATTTACGTTTTCAAATCTTTCACGACACAAACTATACGACATAAAGGCGATTTTGCGACACAAGCGTTTTTCGATCGGATTCGTGATTTCGAAGGCTTTTCTTTGCGTTTTGTTGCTCGATTCCTGTTCATCATCTGTTTGCGCATCTTTAGGTATAATTCTTTCATGTTTTTATCGCGTATTTTGTTCGGAATTCGATCGACCCGTATTACGTTTTTAGGGTTTCGGTTTTTCGTTAAATTATTTAGGGTTTAGGGGTTATTAGGGTTAGAAAATTACATATTATTGATCCCCTGTTGTGTACGAACCCTAGGGTATGACTGGATTTCGAAAACCCCAAAAAACTTTCATCGATCGAATCTGGGTTGCGTTGATGTTCATCTTTGCGACATAACATACGACATAGTCGTTATGTCGCATAGATACTTGGTTTTTATGTCGTATTGATCACCGGTCCTTATGTCGTATTTTTATACGACACCAACGTTATGTCGTACCCTCTTTATACGACACACCATACGACACAGCGACTATGTCGCATTCGAGATTAATTTCTCAATTATTGCTAAATGCAGGGGAAATGCTGTCCGCGTGACACGTGTCATACGACACAATGCTTGTGTCGTATTATTCTTATACGACACAGTCCTTATGTCGTATGAACCTCATGCGACACAACTGTTGTGTCGCAGAACTTTTGTAAAAATAAAACGCGAATTATTTTTTTGGTACTAACGCTAACGCATTTCGAGTTTTGGCTGTATTACTGTTATTTTTGTAGAAATGGCTGAACAACCTGCTCAAGCTGCTCCAGCTGCTCCAGCACTCCCAGAGATCGACATCTCTAAATACTTCTGGGAGCCACGTCACAACATTGTGGCATTCATGAATACAACGGTCGAGACTTCCCTCCCGTATCGCCCAATGATCGCATTTCTTCAACGCTCGCGTATTTACAAAGCTATCACTGCAGATACTCGGATCCTGACAAATCACATTACCGAGTTTTGGGATAATGCGGTGGTAAACTATGATGAAGCTGATACTAGGATCATTTCTACTGTCCGCGGCCGTCAAGTCATCTTTTCTGAGCAGCTTATTCGAGATTTCTTCGAATTCGGTGATAATTCTGACATGATCACCCAGTTTTCTTCAGCTGCTATTGCTCAGGGCATGCGATCGATTGGTTATCAAGACATTCCAGTTGATCAGTACAAGAAAACCTATATGACAAAGGTTTGGAGGTATCTGGCTCACATCGTCATTGTGTGCTTATCCAGTCGCAAGGCAGGTCTCGAAGGGATGAAATTTGCGACTGCCTCTGCTATTCTTGCCCTGATATACAACAAGCCCTTCAACTTCTCAGGCTATATCTTCAGGGGTTTTGTGAACAACGCTTTGGATAATAAAGACAAATGGGCGTTGTATCCTCGATTCACTCAGCTGTTACTCAACCATTTGCACCAGGATCTTCCAGTGATCAACTCTTTTACCTACGCGCAAACGCCAATTATAACGCCCCTCATTTAATACAACAATATAATATTAAGTCTGGCAGAAGCGACTACTTGAAATACATATTCTATTAAAACCTGCTAGAAATTTTCGCAACCCTTTGTACAATATGTTTAACTACTAAACAACCATAATTAACATGTTTACAAACCCGGGGCATTATATACTATAAAACATTATTTATTACAAACTGGATCAGAGTTGCAAGTTTCAAACATTCCCAGCATCAAAACATCCTTCCTGACTACCCACATAATATACATCACCTGCAGGAAGTAAATTGAGGGATTAGCACGAAGCTAAGTGAATGAATAATCAACTACAATTCAATTTAGCTAGCAATCTGTTCACAATCAATAATGCAACAAATATCGTCAAGAGGAACGGTGGTTCCTAAGGACCCTGTGCCGGGTGGCCCCATCAGAACACTTACATCAACTGTAGGCCAAAACAGTGATTAACCGCTAACTAAATGCTAATCTCCATCAACACATGTACGCAACCCTGTGTTGACCAACATTAGCAATCAAGTCCAACCAACAATCTAGTTGACCTCTGGATTATACATTTCAATTCAATGTTCAACAAACAACCAATCAAATGGCATATCATTTCAAGGTTAACATACTATCAATAGTAATCCTATAATTACTGATTGAAATCAAACTGACACAACCAAATCAAACTGTGAGTTTCAAATCCACTCACCTGATTATCTCGTTTCACTTACTCAGCTGTCTTATCTCGCTGAGCTCTTTGTTTATCTGAGAATCAACAATCAGGTAGAAGTTAGAAATCAAGATCGTAACACTTGAATCACGTCAATTTAAATCATTAGGAACTTAACTCAATTAACATTACAAATATCATAAGTTCCTAAATACAACAACTATCATGTATTATTATGCTAATAAGTACAATTTACATTGCAAACAACAAGTTAGAACAAGTCTTAAAAGTTAAACAAAACATTTGCTGAAACACACCCCAAGCCGCCGGCTTCACTAGGGAAGCCGCCGGCTTCCACCTACAACCCGCCGGTTCACATGAATAAGCCACCGGGTGAATTAAAAGTTGCGGTAACAGAACTTAATCGCGTTTTAAAGGCTATAGGAGCCGCCGGGTACGGGTTTTAACCGCCGGGTCCCCGGTTTAGGCATACAACCCGCCGGGTACAGGTGAAACCCGCCGGGTTCAACCGACGTACAGGGGATACCCAGTTCAGCTATGGCAGAAACTCAGCAAACAAATCACAACATATAAACCACAAACTCGATTTCAGTAGCATATATTCACTCATATAGCATCATTTAAACATGTTATAACATACCATAACATCAAGATCATCAAACACATGTATTCACTCAAAGTATAGATTAACAAAAATCAAAACTTACCACTTAGAACTAAAAACAAGTTGGTGGTGATGATTTACTAGCTAAAATCAAGATCAATCAGCTCAAAATCACTTGTTTCAAAGCTTGTTTGCAAAGATTTTAAAGGTTTTGAAGTTTTAGGGTTTTGTTTCTAAAAATGGAAAGTAAAGAAACTTTCCTAAAAAGGAAACTATATAAGTCAGCTCACATTTTACACCGACCCGCATCCACTTAAAACTAGTCCCTTTTTAATCTAATGTCTGGAACCTAAAAACCATTTGCGAGAAACTTCTTTTATTGCACCGTCGACTATAGTAAATTAAAACAATCAATAATTTACTAAGCACAATAAGTCCTGAGGCTTATTTAACTAAGTTTCGCAAATAAACAAATAATATCAAATAATTTCCAATACAATAAAATATATTAATTTAAAATTAGAAATTACCAGACCAGAAGAGAGGATGTTACAACTCTCCCCCCCTTAAGAAGATTTCGTCCCCGAAATCTCATCACGATCAAACAATCCAGGATATCTGGATCTCATACTATCCTCTGTTTCCCACGTTAGGTTTTCACCTAAACTATGTTTCCATTTTACTAACACCATGGGAATCTGTTTCTTCCTAAGTTTGGTCACTTTTCGGTCAAGAAGTTCAACTGGTTCTTCTACTAACTTTTGACTTTGATCAACTTTCAAATCTTTCAAAGGAAGAATCTGAGACTGGTCTTCAACGTTACATTTCCTCAAATAACAAATGTTAAACGTGTCATGAATACCAGCAAGCTCTGGAGGAAGATCCAATGTAACAGACTGATCATTAACAATCTGTCGAATTCTAAACGGTCCAATATATCGAGGAGCCAATTTGCCACGTTTCCCAAACCGAATTACTCCCTTCCAAGGCGAAACTTTCAAGTAAACAAGTTCACCTTCAACAAAAGTAACTGGTCGACGTTTAGGATCAGCATATTGTTTCTGTCTATCACGTGCAGCTTTCAACTTTTCACGAGCCACTGTAACTTTATCAGCTGTCATTTGGACAATATCTGGACCTGCAAACTGTTTCTCACCTGCCTCTAGCCAACAAGTTGGAGTTCTACAACGGCGTCCATATAGCATTTCATATGGAGGCATGCCAATACTAGAATGATAAGAGTTATTATAAGCAAACTCAACCAATGGTAAATGAGAATCCCAAGAACCACCATACTCCAAAATACAAGCTCTCAACATATCCTCCAATGTCTGAATCGTACGTTCTGACTGACCATCTGTTTGAGGATGATAAGCTGTACTAAGATTCACTCTGGTGCCCAACTCATGCTGCAAACTTTGCCAAAAATGAGATACAAACCTTGGATCTCTATCAGATACAATCGATAACGGAATACCATGCCGAGTAACAATCTCATTCATATACAACTGTGCAAGCTTACTCAGAGATGCAGTTTCACTGGTAGCTAGAAAATGAGCACTCTTGGTCAATCGATCAACAATAACCCAAACCATGTCATTTCCACGGACAGTTCTAGGCAGTTTGGTAACAAAATCCATAGTCAAATGTTCCCACTTCCATTCAGGAATCTCAAGCTGTTTCAACAACCCATACGGCTTCTGGTGTTCAGCTTTCACTTGAGAACAAATATGACAAGAACTAACAAACCTTGCTACATCCATCTTCATTGTAGGCCACCAATACAAAGGTTTCAAGTCATTATACATTTTAGTACTTCCCGGATGTACAGACAATCTGGACTTGTGGGCTTCATTCAAAATAACATCCCGAAGACCCCCAAACAAAGGAATCCAAACACGAGACTGAAAGGTTTTTAATCCTCTCGAATCATCCAATAACAATTCCTTTCGATTCAACATAATTTCAGATTTCAAATTATGATCTAACAAAGCCTCTAACTGTGCAGCTTTTATCTGAGCCACCAAATCAGAAGAAACTTCTAAACGCATAAAATAAACTCGATCAGAAGTCACCTTGCGGCTTAAAGCATCAGCAACCACATTGGCTTTCCCTGGATGGTATTTAATCTCACAATCATAGTCTTTGATTAGCTCTAACCATCTTCTCTGACGCATATTCAACTCTTGCTGCGAAAATATATACTGAAGACTCTTGTGATCTGTACAAATAACACATTTGGTACCATACAAGTAATGCCTCCAGATTTTTAAAGCAAACACAACTGCTGCAAGTTCTAAATCATGGGTAGGATAATTTCTTTCATGAGGTTTGAGCTGACGAGAAGCATAAGCAATCACACGATCTCGCTGCATTAAAACACAACCCAAACCAGCAATCGATGCATCACAATAAACAATAAAATCATCGGACCCATCTGGCAATGCTAACACAGGAGCCTGACATAACAACTGTTTCAGAGTCTGAAAAGCTGTTTCCTGTTGTTCAGTCCATATAAACTTTTCATCCTTACGGGTTAGTTTAGTCAACGAACCGGCAATTTTAGAAAAGTCTTTAATAAATTTCCGGTAATAACCCGCCAAACCAAGAAAACTTTTTATTTCTGAAGCCGACTTCGGAGCTTTCCAATTCATAACAGCTTCAATTTTCGAAGGATCAACTTTAACACCATCATTACAAATAATATGACCTAAAAACTGTACTTCCCGAATCCAAAATTCACATTTAGAAAACTTTGCATACAAGTGTTCTCTCTTTAAGGTTTCCAATACCAACCTCAAATGCATTCCATGCTCTGATTCGGATTTAGAATATACCAAAATGTCATCGATAAACACAATCACAAATTTATCAAGAAAAGGTCGACAAACACGGTTCATCAAATCCATAAAAACTGCGGGAGCATTCGTCAAACCAAAAGGCATAACTAGAAATTCAAAATGACCATATCTGGTTCTAAATGCAGTCTTTGGAATATCACAATCCCGAACACGAACTTGATGATAACCTGACCTCAAATCAATCTTTGAATAAAATGAAGATCCCTGCAACTGATCAAATAAATCATCTATCCGGGGCAGAGGATATTTATTCTTTACTGTCCGTTTATTCAATTCCCTATAATCAATGCACATTCTAAAAGACCCATCTTTCTTTTTCACAAACAGAACAGGTGCACCCCAGGGAGAAGAACTAGGCCGAATAAACCCTTTATCCAACAACTCCTGTATCTGATTCATCATTTCACGTATCTCAGATGGAGCTAATCTATAAGGGGTTTTAGCTATAGGTGAAGAGCCAGGAACAAGATCAATCTGATATTCAACCTCCCTAACCGGTGGTAAACCAGGTAATTCATTAGGGAATACTTCCGGATACTCAGAAACAACCGGTACATCAGAAAGGGATTTCTTTTCTAACTTAGCATCAATCACGTAAGCTAGATACGATTCACAGCCCTTGGACAAAGATTTCCTAGCTTTCATCATACTAATCAAAGGTATACAAACATTATCCCGTTCTCCTCGAGCCACGACATATGACTTTTCAGAGATTGGAATTCTAATCAGCTTATTGTGGCAATCTATGCTTGCTTTATACTGACTTAACCAATCCATACCAATAATCACATCAAAACTAGCAATTGGCATCAACAGAAAGGAAATTGGAAAAGTCTGGCTATCTATCATAATACTAGCTCCAATTACCGAGGTGGTAACAGGAACCGATTTGCCACTAGCTATTTCTACCTCAACTGGGTTTGTTATCACAGTAGGCATCATTTTCAACTTATCACAGAAGTACATAGATACAAACGAACAATTTGCACCAGAATCAAACAAAACACGAGCTGGTACAGAATTTACAAGGAAAGTACCCGTGATCACGTCATCTGTATGAACAGCTTCATCAACTGTCATTTGAAAAGCCCTACTAACTGCAGATGGCGGAGTCTTCCGCTTCTGACCGGAAGAAGCTGATGAACCAACAACTGTCCCCGAACCCTGTCTCTTAGCCTCAGAACATTGATTTGCACGATGACCTTCCTTATGGCAATTCCAGCACACATAAGTAGGAAAAACACAATCTTTGGCTTCATGACCAATCACGCCACATTTCACACATCTAGTGGTTTGCACAGTACACGGCCCAAAATGTCTAGCTCTACACTTAATACACCAATTGGGACGATCAGAAGTACCACCACGACTTTCTTGTTTCTTACCCTGCTGATTTCCTTGCCACCGTTGCTTACCTTTACCCGTAGATTCACTCCTAGATTTCTGAGAAACTATTTCTTTACTTGGTACTTGTTGAGGTTTCAAATCACTGTCAACAGATCGAGCTAACATGAAAGCTTGAGGAAGAGAGCTCGCTAATCTTACTGAAGTTCGATAATGATTAGGTAAAGTACCCACAAACTGTTCTATTTGAGTTCTCTCATCAGGAACCCACTGCTGAACAAATCTAAGTTTCTCTGTAAACTGATTTATCAAATCATCCATTGACATTTTATCAGTTAATTGCAAATCCATAAACTCTTTTCTAATCCGAGCTATATCATAGTTTGAACAATACTGTTTACAAACTTCGTTACGAAAGTCAGACCATCGGATAGAAGCTTTCTGAAAAGAAGATAATACAGAAGTAATCGAATCCCACCAATTCATAGCTGCTCCTTTTAACAGTTGAGTTGCATAAGGAACTTTCAGTTCTTCCTCACATTGACAGACTTCAAATTTCTTTTCAACGTCTCTTAGCCAATCCATAGTTACAGAAGGATTCGTACTACCCGAATACACAGACGGATTACTGCTCATAAAGGTTTTAAAGGAACACACCTTTTGCTTTGGCGGTGAAATCGTACCAAACACAGGATGAGATGATTCAGCCTCTTTTTGTTGTTTATACATTCTAAGTACTTGGTTTTCCTCTTCCAATTGAAGCAGATACTGATCCCTTTCTGCCTCCTCTCTAGCATGGAAAGAAGTACCAGCATTCTCATTCCGGTCATCATGAGTCTCAGCAGCAACTTCAGGCCTTGAGGCATTATTAGGGTTAACAGGTAGTTGCTCGTTATCCGCCATATCTGTAAACACCACAACAGCTTACAAATCATTAGTCGTTAGCACCTATTCTACTAACCAATTCACATTCAGTACATAATCCCATTCCCAAGAATGTTTGACACAACACAATCAAAGTTTAGGATTGAACATACAATCATATTCAATTGCCCCAAACTCTTGCTCTGATACCAACTTATAACGCCCCTCATTTAATACAACAATATAATATTAAGTCTGGCGGAAGCGACTACTTGAAATACATATTCTATTAAAACCTGCTAGAAATTTTCGCAACCCTTTGTACAATATGTTTAACTACTAAACAACCATAATTAACATGTTTACAAACCCGGGGCATTATATACTATAAAACATTATTTATTACAAACTGGATCAGAGTTGCAAGTTTCAAACATTCCCAGCATCAAAACATCCTTCCTGACTACCCACATAATATACATCACCTGCAGGAAGTAAATTGAGGGATTAGCACGAAGCTAAGTGAATGAATAATCAACTACAATTCAATTTAGCTAGCAATCTGTTCACAATCAATAATGCAACAAATATCGTCAAGAGGAACGGTGGTTCCTAAGGACCCTGTGCCGGGTGGCCCCATCAGAACACTTACATCAACTGTAGGCCAAAACAGTGATTAACCGCTAACTAAATGCTAATCTCCATCAACACATGTACGCAACCCTGTGTTGACCAACATTAGCAATCAAGTCCAACCAATAATCTAGTTGACCTCTGGATTATACATTTCAATTCAATGTTCAACAAACAACCAATCAAATGGCATATCATTTCAAGGTTAACATACTATCAATAGTAATCCTATAATTACTGATTGAAATCAAACTGACACAACCAAATCAAACTGTGATTTTCAAATCCACTCACCTGATTATCTCGTTTCACTTACTCAGCTGTCTTATCTCGCTGAGCTCTTTGTTTATCTGAGAATCAACAATCAGGTAGAAGTTAGAAATCAAGATCGTAACACTTGAATCACGTCAATTTAAATCATTAGGAACTTAACTCAATTAACATTACAAATATCATAAGTTCCTAAATACAACAACTATCATGTATTATTATGCTAATAAGTACAATTTACATTGCAAACAACAAGTTAGAACAAGTCTTAAAAGTTAAACAAAACATTTGCTGAAACACACCCCAAGCCGCCGGCTTCACTAGGGAAGCCGCCGGCTTCACTAGGGAAGCCGCCGGCTTCCACCTACAACCCGCCGGTTCACATGAATAAGCCACCGGGTGAATTAAAAGTTGCGGTAACAGAACTTAATCACGTTTTAAAGGCTATAGGAGCCGCCGGGTACGGGTTTTAACCGCCGGGTCCCCGGTTTAGGCATACAACCCGCCGGGTACAGGTGAAACCCGCCGGGTTCAACCGACGTACAGGGGATACCCAGTTCAGCTATGGCAGAAACTCAGCAAACAAATCACAACATATAAACCACAAACTCGATTTCAGTAGCATATATTCACTCATATAGCATCATTTAAACATGTTATAACATACCATAACATCAAGATCATCAAACACATGTATTCACTCAAAGTATAGATTAACAAAAATCAAAACTTACCACTTAGAACTAAAAACAAGTTGGTGGTGATGATTTACTAGCTAAAATCAAGATCAATCAGCTCAAAATCACTTGTTTCAAAGCTTGTTTGCAAAGATTTTAAAGGTTTTGAAGTTTTAGGGTTTTGTTTCTAAAAATGGAAAGTAAAGAAACTTTCCTAAAAAGGAAACTATATAAGTCGGCTCACATTTTACACCGACCCGCATCCACTTAAAACTAGTCCCTTTTTAATCTAATGTCTGGAACCTAAAAACCATTTGCGAGAAACTTCTTTTATTGCACCGTCGACTATAGTAAATTAAAACAATCAATAATTTACTAAGCACAATAAGTCCTGAGGCTTATTTAACTAAGTTTCGCAAATAAACAAATAATATCAAATAATTTCCAATACAATAAAATATATTAATTTAAAATTAGAAATTACCAGACCAGAAGAGAGGATGTTACACCAATGAATACCAGATTCAGAGCCTCAGACAGGATCTTTGTGAGGTCTACGAAAAGCTAACTTCCGAATATTTGACCCAATGAGCTTGATTAATCTGTCAAGAGATGACATGAAGAAGCTATTCGACAATCGGATTCGCTACAATCCAGGAAACGAGTTCAACTCTGTTTTAGCGAAACGATTTCAGAAAATTGTTGATATATGCTTCACCTACGGCATACACGCTGGTGGAAACTTTCCACCTGGATGGGTTTGAAGACTGAAGAAAATTGAAGAATTTTTCGAAGACCAAGCTGAAGACACGGGGGAGTTTGTTGGTACATCAATGTGTGTCTGTCAGTTGGTCTCAGTCTGTAATTGTGTCGAAATTGTAATTACGTATTGAATTGTTTAAGTTCTAGTTTATTTACAGTTTCTGTTATCATGCGACACAAGCACTGTGTCGCAGAAGCATTCTATGCGACACAAGGCTTGTGTCGCAGAATCATCTCATGCGACACAACGCTTATGTCGCATAAGCCTTCATGCGACACAAAGCTTGTGTCGCATACTGTTTGGTCCAGGCTATAAATAGAAACTCGCCAGTTTCTGTTTGGCAAGCCTCAACACAAAACACACACATAACACCTCCAAACTCAGAGAGAAAAATAATAGTTTGTGTTATTTTGATTATAGTGTGTTTGTCAAAGTGTATGTATTGTTACCATCTCTTTATATACAAAGTTATACACTTGTGTTTTGGTCATTTACTTGTGAACATCTAGCATATCTTGTGTGTTTAATTTCCGCTTTTATAGACAAGTTTAAGCTACTCGATTTGGTCCGTATACGGAACCTACATTATAGATACTGATTTGATTAATATTTGCAGAATAGAGTTTTTGATTGAAGAAAAGATAGAAGAAAATAGAAGAAAATGAAGAAAATAAAGAAGAAATAAAAAGAGATGAAGAATCGGGCCTAAAATGAAGATTAAATTCGTATTTATATGAATTTGGGCCAAGAAAGAAGAATTGATCCAAATTAAATAAGTTTAAAAGCCCAAAATATTGAAGAAGCCCGGATTGAGAATGTTCTGGAATTTCGATTTAGCCGGCGGTCAAAAGCTAGATATGGAAGGTGGTGAAAGGCGCGGTTTACAACCGGGTATCATGGACAAAAAGTTAACCCGACCGGTGGCTAAAGCATTTAGCCGGCGGTTAAAACTCGATTTTTCAAGTATAAATAGAGGCCAAAGTCAGACGTTTTGATATACGAAAATACGAAACCAAAGTCGGTTTTTAGGGTTTTAGGTCGTTTCAAGGTCGATTTGAAGGGCAAAGAAGCTAGGGTTTGAAGGTTTTCAACCCTAACGAAGACTCGTTCGGTTTATTGGTTTGATTCTTATCTTTTTTATTTTCTATGTGTAATAACATGTTTCTAGATCTGATTTTGATTACATTAAACATGAGCTAGTATTCTAATTGTATTTACTTAGATGAATGATTATTGAATGAAGGTTTAAAAGATATGTTTATGTTAATTTTTGATTATGAATATTATTAAGTTTATTCAAAGATCCATATTATTTATATATGTGTTTGATTGTTACTTAACGTGGTTGATTATATTTACTAGGCCTGGTTTAGGTTAATCAATTATCTGCAATTAAGTAATTTATTAATTGATTGTGGCAAGACTTTGTAATGATACTTGGTTAAGATAATAGCAATTGATAACTAATAAGTGATATGAATTATTAATATGTAATTTAACAGCAACGGGTAATTCGAAGTTGTTAGAATAAATCTTAATAGTTTGTGAAAGTATTAATTGAATAAGTTTTATGTTAATAATGCACGCAAGAGTAATTTCTGGTGTTATTCAAGAGAATCTAGTATTAAGGTAAAACTTATTATGATTAGTAACCTTAACATGAGCTAGTTATATTTGTTTAATTCCCATAATCAAGGATTAACAGTTTAATAAACATATCTGGAAAACCTGAATTCAATAATAACTATTCTAAGTAAATACATGTTTCTTTATTCCTGATAATTATCTGAAATTCCTTTTATCATTTTAATTACTTCTTTTCTATTCGTATTAATTAAATTGTTCGCACGGAACTAAAACGCCACCCTTTTATCTGTAATTTAATTGTTTATAATTTAAAGATTAACTATTTTTTTATTACGTTTTCCCTGTGTTCGACTCGGACTTACTTTAAAAAGCTATACTATATGATCAGGTTATTCTTGCCTGTATTGTGTTATAGTTAATTCTAGTATTTCCTTTATTTAAAACTTGTTATTATTTATATTGCAACTTAACACACGTCATATATAACGTTGGGGGTCACTGCGTGAAGTTTGGACGAAGAGAATTTTGCTAGATTTCAGGTTTACGTTTTGGAACGATTAACTGGGAGAAATGCAACTCAGAGGCCGTTCACTTGGCTGACTGTGACACCCGTCAAATTATGACTATTAATTAGGGCATAATCAAGTGTAATACATGTAATTAGTTCTGTGATATGCTAATTAATGTATCAAAATATACATTGTTGAATATATACAAGTATGCGATTTGATTAAATCGTACAAGTTTCAAATCGAATGTAATTCGGTTCAATTAAATACGGACGTTGGTGAACAATTTAATTAAATAACATAACATTATTTAATGAAACTATTATATCTCAAGAATATTATTTTTATAATATTTCCGTTTAAACCGTATCGTATAAATAACAATTTACTTGATTAAAATATAAACACGCGCGACAAAACAAAACGAGTTTAAGTTATAATTTATAACTACAACATAAAATATTTTGATAAAAATACTTCAACCAAATTATCGGGAATTTATTCGCATTTTAAAACGTATATTTAAAAGTAACTAATATTAACTAAACGTTTAAATAATTGGGAGAACGAACACCGCATGGAGCACGGGACGGGGACTGGAAAAATGGGGCTTTCACCAAACCCCATTCCCCCTCCCCACTTTCTCATTTCAACATCATCACCATCTTTCAATTCTCTCTCTCCTTTTCATTTTCTCTCAAAACAACCATCCACCACCATCATCAAAAATCATCAAATTGCACCACAAAACGACCTCAAATCGCAAATCTAATTAGGGAATCGCGACCACCACGCAACGATCTACAACTTCATCTTTTCGGATTTTCGATTCGCCACCGCGTAAGTTTCCGACAAAAACCCGAAACTCTCCGTTTTCACTTATTTTTACTTGTTTGCGGTTTGTTTAAGTGTATATCATCCGTATATGGGTTGGGTAAAAGATTTGGGCCAAACGGAAGCCATCCGGCCGATTTTCCGGCCACCGAAATCTGCTCAGTCGCCGATGTCGCATTTGGCTTGGCCCGATTGCGACGTCAGCTGCGACGTCGCAAAACTCATCACGATGTCGCATGGTGCGACATCAGTCTCAACGTCGCCCTAATTGGCCGACGTCGCACATAGCGACACAAGCCCCTACGTCGCAAGAATCAACAATGTCGCATATAGCGACGCCACCCACAACGTCGCATTAAATTGCGAAAATCGCACATAGCGACGCCATGTTCAACGTCGCAGTCAGGACCTGCGACGTCGCACCCAACATCGCACAAATCAGAAACTAGAGAACGCAGATTTTTACTAAGTGTCGAGACCTGGAATTTATCACTTGATTTTACCCAAATTCAAATCCCAGATGCGTTTTTCACCAAAGCAACTTAGTAGAAATAAAATTTTTTTGAGCTGACTTGGCACCTCGACCCCAACCAGGGGCCAGCCCCTTGGACCCCACCAGGGGTTGCCACCCCTGGAACCCCGCTAACCAGGGGCGCTACCCCCCGACCCCCGTGACTTAGAGTTTGTAAATACGTTTCACACCAAGTGCCAAACCTAACCGACTTCAAACCTATATACGATACGACTTTATAAGCATATTGGAATATACTTTTCAAACGTCACACTTCGGGATCAAAATAATAGTATTGAAATTATTAACACAAACAATCACCAACGGGCCGTTCACGTTTTCAAAACATACAATTCGATCAACCAGATCGTAGTAATCTGGATAAGTCAATCAACCAAATCGGGGTAATTTGGACATTATAGTTGGACAAACAACTACAAAGGTAGTCTCTCGAGATGCCTATACAATTAATAACCATCGCGCGTATTGAACGCCCTCAGGTTACAAGTCTTCGAACATCAATTCACAAGCTAATCAATTCAAGTTTATTCGATAAACACTCAAGGCTCAGGTGAGTCTCATGGCCCCTATTTTACTGCTTTTCAATCAGGGGTGTGATATTATTGCTCGTTTTATTTTACAAGTTGAACGCAAGTACAAACCAAATCAAATACTACATGAGTTACTTCAACTAATCAATTTAAAGCCCTCCATAGCATAGTCTGGTAATACGTAGTAGCGTGAATGTTAGTATATGATATCATATAGGATTGACAATCCTCGTCCGGGTTAGCACGCACTAACTGGTCAAATGGATGTATTAGCATTTGGGAAGACGAGTGTGGATTAGGCACTCGTAGGAGGCATTCAAGTTGGGTTTCCTTAATTGGACCTGACACTCAAGTTAAGCTCAGACTATGTGCTCATGGCTGTATAACTTTTATTTTTCTTAATTGCATTTTAAATTCAATTATAAATCTTGCGGTTCATACAAATATGTGTTGACATACAAACATGTGAGCTCACCAGCGTTTCGCTGACCCATTTTAGCATGTATCACAGGTACACAGCAGTAGGTTGGACTGCCCAAGCAGGAATCATTAGCTCGAGTCAGCATTCATACAATCAGAGATTTAGCTGCATTATTATATTTTGTATAGATTAATTATGTACTTAAATCTCTCAACTTCAAACCGAGCTAATGTTAAACAATATTTTGATGTAAACTTTTGGTTTTATCAATACAATGTAAAACGACGCATATAGTGGTCGTCCATTATATCTTATGTGCTTTGTATATTGATTAGTAACACCCAATTCGTGCTTTCGCTAAACAGTAAAGTTGGGAGTGTTACAGATTGGTATCAGAGCCTAAGGTTATAGTGAACTAGGTTGCATGTAGCGGGCCTAGACTATGACCGTTAGGCAGTATTTCCTCATTAGGCATGACTGGTTCAGGAATTACAGCATACGACTTTAATTTAACATAGCCTGATCAACTATGTACAATTAAGGAAAGATGATGTAAGGTCTGAAGGAAGTTATCAAACTCTTGGACGCTGGCCTAATTTACCCTATTTCAGATTCCCCTTGGGTCAGCCCAGTTCAAGTTGTCCCAAAGAAAGGAGGAATGACGGTTATCGCTAACGAAAACAATGAATTAATTCCATCACGAGCCATCACCGGTTGGAGGGTGTGTATTGACTACCGAAAACTAAATGAAGCCACTCGCAAAGATCACTTCCCTCTACCGTTCATTGATCAGATGCCGGAGAGATTATCAGGAAATGAATTCTACTACTTTCTTGATGGATTCTTCGGATATTTTCAGATTCCTCTCGATCCAAAGGACCAAGAAAAGACGACATTCACATGTCCATATGGAACTTTCGCTTACCGACGTATGCCGTTTGGTCTATGTAATGCACCCGCTACATTTCAGCGATGCATGGTGGCAATTTTTCATGACATGATCGAACAATGCATGGAAGTATTCATGGACGACTTCTCAGTCTTTGGAGATTCTTTCTCTGCTTGTCTTTCCAATTTGGATAGGATGCTTGCCCGATGTGAAGAATCAAACCTCGTTCTGAATTGGGAAAAATGCCATTTCATGGTAAAAGAAGGAATAGTTTTAGGGCACCGCATATCAAAAGCCGGAATTGAAGTTGACAAAGCTAAAGTTGAAACTATCTCAAAACTTCCACACCTACTTCTGTTAAAGCCATCCGAAGTTTTCTAGGTCACGCCGGATTCTACCGTCGCTTCATCAAAGATTTCTCCAAGATCTCTCGACCTATGACCCATCTTCTTGAAAAAGATACTCCTTTTGCCTTTACAGATGAATGTCTCCAAGCTTTTAACTACATGAAGGATCAGCTTGTACATGCACCGATAATGATTGCCCCAGATTGGAGCCTTCCATTTGAGATCATGTGCGACGCCAGTGATTTCGCAGTTGGAGCTGTATTGGGACAGAGGAAGGATAAACACTTTCAACCAATATACTATGCTAGCAAAACGCTCACGGAAGCTCAAGAAAATTACACAACCACAGAAAAGGAGCTGCTTGCGGTAGTATTTGCTTTCGATAAATTTCATTCCTATTTTATGCTGTCCAAAACTATCGTCTATACAGATCATTCAGCCTTGAAGTATCTTTTCAAAAAGTAAGATACAAAGCCTAGACTGCTAAGATGGATTCTACTCCTGCAAGAATTCGATATCGAGATCAGAGATAAGAAAGGAGCAGAAAACGTTGCAGAAGATCATCTAAGCCGATTAGAAAATCCTACACTAGAGCAGCTTAATGAAAAGGATATTCAAGACCAGTTTCCTGAACGACAACTAATGCACATAAGCAAATACCATCAAGGATCCACATCCAAAGATCCTTGGTATGCTGATCATGCTAATTTCCTGGTAGGAAACATAATACCCAAAGGAATGCCGACATCTCAGAGACGAAGATTTTTCCGCGACATAAAGAATTACTATTGGGATGATCCTTTCCTCTTTAAGGTTTGCCCTGACCAGATCATTAGAAGATGATATCTGGGGGTTATGCGTCGATGGGAAGGAAGCAGAACAAATCCTTCGACAAAGCCACCATGGACCTACTGGAGGACATCACGCAGTTAACCTAACAGCACGAAAGGTGTATGATTCTGGCTTTTACTGGCCAACAATCTATCGAGATACTTATGACCTGGTGAAATGCTGCGACATTTGCCAAAGACAATGCAATGTGTCAGCAAGGAATGAAATGCCACTCACTAATATCCAGGCTTGTGAGATCTTTGATTTATGGGGGTTAGATTTTATGGGACCTTTCCCTAAGTCTAATGGAAAAGAGTACATCCTAGTTGCTGTCGATTATGTCTCCAGGTGGGCCGAAGCACAAGCTTTCCCGACAAATGATGCCAGAGTAGTGACAAAGTTTCTCAAACAACTATTCTGTCGATTCGGAATTCCAAGAGCTATCATAAGTGATCGTGGCACTCATTTCTGCAACACTCAATTCATGAAGGTTATGCAGCAGTATGGCGTCACTCACAAGATGTCCACCGCCTACCATCCACAGACAAATGGACAAGCTGAGATCACAAACAGAGCTTTAAAGAGAATCTTGGAGCGAACAGTCGGAAATCATAGGGATAAGTGGGCTGACAAATTAGACGATGCATTGTGGGCATTCAGAACTGCTTACAAAACACCTTTAGGTACCACACCATATCGTCTGGTTTATGGCAAGGCATGTCACCTACCAGTGGAGTTGGAATACAAAGCATACTGGGCGCTGAAGAACTGCAATCTGGACACTTCTGTAACAGGTTCCCATCGGAGAATGCAACTAAATGAATTGGCCGAATTAAGAAATCAAGCATATGAAAGCTCCCTGAACTACAAAGACAGAACCAAGAGGATTCATGATTCCAAACTTAAACTCTCAAGGTTCAAACCAGGAGATAAAGTGCTTCTCTTCAATTCGCGCTTCAAAAAGTTCTCTGGAAAATTCAAGATCAGGTGGGCCGGACCATTCATAATCTCAAAGGTATTCCCTTATGGTGCAGTCGAACTCGAATCACCAGAAGGTAATTTTAAGGTAAATGGTCATCGGTTAAAGCATTACATCGAAGACTTCCCCATTCGTGAGGATGTCTTTATCTTCGAACCACCTTCAATCAGCCAGAAAGGTACAAGAGTCGAGCTAAGAGACTCTATAAACAAAGCGCTCTTGGGAGGCACCCTAAGCTTATCTTAATTTTCCTGTCCTTTTTATTACTTAGTTTATTTTTAATCTAGTATTGTTATCACTGATCTAATATATGCAGGCATGCGACTTATCAGACAATCAAATAGCTTTATCTGAGATAAGTTTCATTTACACAAGTGCAAAAAGATCAGATGACATTCCATCTGTTCTTTCTGCATTTGTCTACTTTCTATTAGCATTACCTGTTTTATGTTTATTTCAGGATGGACGCTCGGATCGAGACTGAGGATCATGTTGCTGAGAGGCAACCTAGACAGAGGAGACACCCCAGACACAGGAGAGCTTTACCTGCTATCCCTGAGGAGGGACTTGTAGATGTTCAGCTAGAGCATGAGGAGGAGGTCACATCACCTGCAGCCCAGCCTGTGCCACTACAAACTACTCTAGCGATCAGACAGCCACCTACTCTTGAGTATGGCATTACCCTGTATGATCCCGCTGCTACTTGGGCCTTGTTCCAGACTTTTACCGCACATCATCAGATCCTTTCAGCACTGTGTGAGGTAGCCGGATTGCCGAGACCTGCGGGACCACCTTTCAGGTTGGGACCAGACCCACGACCATCTCGACCACCCTGGTCTTTCTTCCCTCCTGCTGGATCTTTTGTTGGACCTGCTGCTAGACTATCTACTGGACACCCTATTTCTCCTGCTACTGAGCCTGCCGCCGTTGGGACCTCTGCATCTATGGATCCAGTTCTTCGTGAGCAGCTTTATGCCATGCTTGATGTTTCGAGCCCAGCTCCTGCACCAGTCTATGACAGGACTGCAGAGGATGAGTTTGATCCAGATAGCGATGACTTGCTAGATGATTATTATTAGTTTACTTTATCTTAATTTTATCTTTATTTCATTACTCTATACTTATGTTTTGACTACTGAGACGTGATACTCTGATGAGGTTGTGATTACTGTAGAACTAGCTTCGTATGGAATGACTGTGCCTAAACTTCTGAAATCATTTGCACCACTTTTGCACGAACCTGGTCCAACTCCAGTAACCACTATTTATAGGGAAGTTCCTTTTCAGTATTTTCATTTTAAATATTTTGCCATGACCCCCATTTCAAATTCTAAGTGTGGGATTAGCAACCCCATTCTTAGAAAATACTTGAAACTAAAAATTGTTCAATAAAATCATTAAAACCCTAAGTGTGGGATTCTCCCTACTTAGTGGCAAAAACATTGAGGACAATGTTTATTTTTAAGTGTGGGATAGCAATATACCCTACTTCGTATAATAAGCTTAAATTTTTTCAAAAATGTCCTCAAATTTTTCAACTTGTTCTCGCATGAAGCCAATATGTCATCACTTTACCCTAAACTTTCAAAACCATTTTGAGTCAACAATATATGTAAGGCTACAAAATTTTCAAATAAACTCAAAGGTTAAGCAGAAAGAGGTAGAATCAGGTCAGATTCCAACTTTTTCTTAATGAAAGTCTAAGAGGGGCATCACATGACTGGGCACATACAACCCTATAAACTTGCGGTGAGGTATCTTGAGCCTAATAGCATTCATTTTTAATGCTTCACTTTTCGTTTCTTGTGTGTGACCGGTGCATGTGTTCTTAATTAGAACTTGCTCTTGACATGCGTTTCAAGACCATATTGACAGGTGCCATACGTGGCATAGGTGCAATTAGATGACCTGGACATTTTTAGGAATAACCCCTTTTTCTCATATCTTTTCAAGCCAACCCTTTTCCGACACTTTTAGTGTTGAAGATCCCCTAGAAAACTCTGTTGAGCCTAAGCCTTTTCATTTCTTTTAAAACCCAAAAAGACCACATTTCCACTTACCACCAAAACGTCTTGATAAAAGAAAGTTCTGAGGAAGTGAGAAACAGCTATTTGGATGTCCTTACCCACTCGAGCAATTGCTCCCTCAAGTCATAAATTCCTAGCGACGAACTTCAAAAAGAAGAATATCAAAAGAAATCACCCGAAGCTCCCAAAAGAATCATTCATGGAGCCGTGAAAATTATCTTGAAGAAACTGCAAAAGCAGAAAGAGGATGAGGCATCTAAAAAAGCAAAAGAAAAAGAAAAAGAAAATAGAAAAAGAAAATGCCTCAAGAAAATACAAAAAGAAAGAATAAAAGATCCGAGGAAGTTCAAGAATCATCCAAAAAGAAGAAATTCTCGGTGGATTCCCCTTTCTATAGGATTCAATCAAATAAAGGTTTCTCACGACCTTAAGAATTTCTGGAGTCAAGATCAGTCCTTCCTTCCATACCCTACCAACCTTTCCTTTTTCAAAATATTTCCCTTTTCACCCCCAAAATACAACCCAATCAAATGTCCTGGGATAATTAGTGCCGTCCCTGTCTAAGTGGTGGAGATTCGATTCTCGATCAAGCCTATGACGATGAATGCTGCATGACTGGTATTATGAGCGATTTCGTTTGATTTAGATTATTAGGAAACCCGATACACTTGTGTGAATTGAGTGACCACCTGGTGAGGAATCGCCCAGTCATGTATATTCCAAGATCACGAGAATTGAAAGCATGCCTAAGATGATTATTCTGAAAAGTTGGATACGTCGTGTGCATATCTCCTATGTTACATCTGAGGGATTATTTGATTATTTTCGTATTTTTACTTATATTTATGACTCCCGTAAAAACATTTTTTTTAGAAAAAGTTTCTGGGTGTAGTGGACATGCGGAATTGCTTGAGGACAAGCAAAACTCTAAGTGTGGGATATTTGATGTAGCGCAAAAAGTCACGTTTTTACCTACATTATTGACCCCATATTTAAGCCTTTTATAACAAAAACATTCTTAAAATATCATTATTTATCATATTTTGTTATAAAGGTGAAAACTTGACGGACTTTCCAAAACTATACGAAAAGGGCTGAAAATACACTGAAATAGGCACCAAATTGAGCCAAACCCTAAATCTACTGTAAACTCCATACCAAGACCTCACATTTATCTTATTTTGTAGCAATGGAGATTACGAGAACGTGGATATAAGGATTACTCAAAACGGATCAAGGATGAAAAAAGTTATGCAAGATACAGCGCAGCCGAAAGCTACAAAACGTATTCTGGACACGCCTGGGCCCCACAGATCCAATTTCTACCAAATTGGCATCATTAGAAGCGTAATGGAATTACGAAGCCGTAGGCGAAAGAATCAAGTCAAACGGACGCGAAACGAAGAAGATACGGCCTTCCGAAGTTGCGAGAAAAGTAAGAAAAATCACACAGCCAAGCACACGGCCACCCCAGGGCCGTACACGGCCTATACACGGCCGTACACGGCCTGTACAGAGCCGTACACGGCCTGTATAGGGCCATACATGGCCTGGTTTGGTCTCACATGGCCTCGTTTTTGCTTCGTTGGCTTGTACGTGTGCTTGTGGACTTGTACTCTTGGATCCAAGGCTTGCCTATAAATAGTGGCCTCATTCACCTCATTCCACACACCAATTCTTCATAGAATTTTCACTTTCTCTCTCACACACACACTCTCTCTCTACTTTCTCTCTCTAGCACTACTCTTAGGAGTTAGAGGAGAAATAGAAACGTAGCTAGTTAGTGTAGAGGTAGTTGTAGCGTCTGTACGGAGTTACTCCGAGACATTGGGTCACGAGGATTTGTCTGTAATACTTATTCAGGTTATATTTATATCTCTTTTGTTTATTTCGTAAATATGATTTGCTTATATTATGTTTGCGTTATATTGCTTACTAGAGATGCCATGCTAGGCTAGACAAATCTGTGTTTGCTATGATAATGGTTATGCTTAAGTAGTTATGATTTAATATGCAATTGGGATGACACCATTATGAAAAAACGGAGGTAACGTTATACGGCTTTCATTTGTATAGCGCCGGAATCATCACGAATGTGTGTAGTACGGAACGTGGAAGCTATGAAAGTCGTGGGAACAATCCGTTGTGGAAATAATGATCCCAATTGTAAACATGTTGTTACTCTATCTGTGTGAATATTAAACTGTATCTGAATTTATGAATTGAATCTCAATTGTTTACCTATCCAACTTATGCTGTGGTTAGAAACTTCCTGCTAAAACCTGGCCAGTTATTAGTGGTACGTACTCTACCTATTCTATGTATGATGAAGCATTTGAACTCGACATGGCTGTATTCTCTAGATTGAAACTATATCATAAGAGATACGGAGCATAGGATTAGAGATAGGTTAGATTCAAGCTCATATATTAAATATCTTTGAGAGACCTTTCGGGATATTTATGATCCGATCATCTGGTTATGTGAAATGGTATGAAATAGGAATAGTTATTTGTGTGCCTTTCTATTGCATGTTCTTGTTTGATTGTTGCCTTAGAAATGCTGCATGATAGAACTGAACCTCCGATTACTATATGTAACTGCATGATTAGGGTTTTCAGATATAAGTAATGTTTATACAGTAGAGTAATGTGCATGTAATAGTTAAGGTGATTTTTATGATTAATGATGAACAATTCAATTGACCGTTAGACAAGTTAATCCAACCTATTCCGTAGGGTAACTCCTGTTCACATTATTGTTTATTCAACAATTCGTGCCATGATATCGACACACATTTGTCAGAGATTGGGGAATAGGATTAGAGAATAACTGTTGATTGAATTGATCAGTACATTTAGGAGAACTTCCGGTGTATCCGACACTATATAATTGCTATCCATGTGACATATTATTTATCTGATTGTAGAGACCTTTACGTTAGATATTTGATAGGATCGTAATTATACGTCATTAATAATATAGGGTATCCAATGAGCAAACTGGCAATTTGAATCAATGCTAAGGAAAAACCATAAAACGGCATAGTACTTCGTATAGCGTTTAAATACGTGGGAAAAGCTAAGGAACTGCCGTAGGTATAATACTTCGTGTTAATTTAAGTTCCTGGTTACTCAACGGATTAATCATCATAACTAGTGGCTTAAATACCCATAACTACTTATTCAAAGCATATACCGGCATCATAGTAAACACTCTCGTATCCACTGTTCTCTGAGTCTCCGTACAAACATCCTTTCCTTTTCTGCATTTATTTTTCGTAAATTAGTTATAAAACCAAATCCACTTTAGTTAAACCTTAGCTAAGTCACCAAAGGTAATTATAACACCTAAGATCCAATGCCCGTTGTAGTGAAAGAACGACACCTGAGTCAACATACCGCTTACTACCCTAGTAACCTAATTAGGGCTGAAAGTAGTATTAGCTTAGGATATCCCCAGCTCTATAAATTTAAAACAACCCACTGTTGTGCCCGCTTCGATAACGACCGTTTCGGGCGCAACAGAGACCGGCGGGACGAGACTCAATATCACATCTTGTTTGAAAACCCGAAAATTTCTGAGAAAGGGTTATCCAGCAATCCTCGCGCACATCATGGAGAAAAAGTCGGAGGAGAAGCGACTTGAGGATGTGCCAATCGTTCGAGACTTTCCAGAAGTCTTTCCCGAAGAACTACCTGGTCTACCACCACCAAGAAAGGTTGAGTTCTCAATCGATCTCGTGCCAGGTGCTGCACCTGTGGCCCGAGCACCATACTGTTTAGCTCCATCCGAACTTCAGGAGTTGTCCACCCAGTTACAGGAGCTCCTGGAAAGAGGATTCATTAGGCCGAGTTCTTCACCTTGGGGAGCTCCGGTCCTATTTGACAAAAAGAAAGATGGTTCTTTCCGAATGTGTATCGACTACCGAGAGTTGAACAAGTTGACCGTCAAGAACCGATACCCACTTCCTCGAATCGATGACCTGTTCGACCAACTTCAAGGGTCGAGTTGTTATTCAAAGATTGATCTTCGATCAGGTTATCATCAATTGCGTGTTCGTGACGCCGATATTCCAAAAACCACGTTCAGAACCCGTTATGGGCATTACGAATTTCAAGTAATGCCATTCGGTCTAACCAATGCACCGGCCGTATTCATGGACCTTATGAATCGGGTGTGCAAACCTTACCTCGACAAGTTTGTCATTGTCTTCATCGATGACATCCTCATATATTCACCAAACGAACAAGATCACGCGCAACATCTTCAAACCATCCTTGAACTACTTAAGCACGAGGAACTTTACGCCAAATTATCCAAGTGTGAGTTCTGGATACAAACCGTTCAATTACTTGGACACGTCATCGATAGTCAGGGAATTCATGTAGATCCTTCGAAAATCGAGGCTATCAAAAATTGGCAATCACCGACAACTCCAACAGAAGTACGGCAGTTTTTAGGACTGGCCGGCTACTATCGACGATTCATTGAGAACTTCTCAAAAATAGCGTTGCCACTCATGACACTGACTCAGAAAGACAAAAAGTTGGACTGGACTGAAAAACAAGAGTCAGCATTCCAACTTCTGAAACAAAAGCTTTGCAGTGCTCCAATCTTATCATTACCCGAAGGCACCGATGACTTCGTGGTATACTGCGATGCTTCTCACCAAGGTCTCGGTTGCGTGCTGATGCAACGAGACAAGGTCATTGCCTACGCTTCACGGCAACTCAAAATTCACGAAAAGAACTACACCATGCATGACCTCGAACTTGGGGTAGTCGTTTTTGCTCTCAAAATCTGGAGACATTATCTTTACGGCACTAAGTGCACAATCTTTACCGACCACAAAAGTCTCCAACACATTTTCGAACAGAAGGATCTCAATATGAGACAACGCCGATGGGTCAAGTTGCTTACCGATTACGACTGCGAAATCAAATACCATCCAGGGAAGGCAAATGTTGTTGCCGACGCCCTCAGTCGAAAGGAACGATCGAAACCACTTCGAGTCCGAGCCCTCAGCATGACAATTCATAACGATCTGAACATTCAGATTCGTACTGCTCAACTCAAAGCCTTGAAACCCGATAACATCAAAAACGAAGCCTTGCAAGGCATGGATAAACAATTCGAAGTCAAACCTAACAGAGTTAGGTATTTCTCAAACCGAATCTGGTTTCCTAGTTTCGGGAACCTGCGAGACTTGGTGATGGATGAAGCTCACAAGTCTAAATATTCTAACCATCCGGGATCTGACAAAATGTATCACGGTATCAAGGATTTCTATTGGTGGCCAAACATGAAAGCCGAACTCGCCACCTACGTTAGCAAGTGCCTTACTTGCTCAAAAGTCAAAGCTGAATATCAAAAGCCTTCTGGCTTACTTCAACAACCCGACATTCCTGAATGGAAATGGGAACAGATCGCCATGGATTTCATAACCAAACTACCCAAGTCATCGAGCGGTTGCGATACCATTTGGGTGATCGTCGATCGTCTCACGAAATCTGCTCATTTCCTGGCGATCAAGGAAACCGATAAAATGGAACGCCTCACACAAATATACATCAAGGAAATCATCTCTCGACATGGTGTTCCAATCTCGATTATCTCCGATAGGGATAGTCGTTTCACATCTCACTTTTGGCAATCACTTCAAAAATCATTGGGTACTCGTCTCGATATGAGTACCGCGTACCATCCGCAAACTGATGGCCAAAGTGAACGAACAATTCAAACACTGGAAGACATGCTACGGGCCTGCGTAGTTGACTTCGGTGTAAACTGGGAACGACACCTACCATTGTGCGAGTTTTCGTACAACAATAGCTATCATACCAGCATCAAGGCTGCACCTTTCGAGGCACTGTACGGTCGTAAGTGCCGATCACCGATCTGTTGGACCGAAGTTGGGGATAGCCAACTCACGGGTCCGGAAATCATTCACGAAACAACCGAGAAAATCTTCGAAATCCAAAACAAACTCAAAGCCGCACATGATCGTCAGAAAAGTTATGCTGACGTGAGACGTAAGCCACTCGAGTTCCAAGTTGGGGATCTAGTACTACTTAAAGTATCGCCATGGAAAGGCGTAATCCGATTTGGCAAACGAGGGAAGTTAAATCCCAGATACATTGGACCATTCGAGATCCTAGAGAGAATTGGTCCAGTGGCATAACGATTGCAGCTGCCGGCTGAGCTCAGCATCGTGCACCCCACTTTTCACATTTCAAATTTGAAAAAGTGTCTGTCTGATGAGACACTTATCATTCCACTCGATGAAATTCGAGTTGACGACAAGCTTCACTTCGTTGAAGAACCCGCCGAAATCATGGACCGTGAGGTCAAACAACTCAAACAAAGTCGTATTCCCATCGTCAAGGTTAGGTGGAACTCGCGGCGTGGTCCAGAGTTCACCTGGGAACGGGAAGACCAAATGAGACTCAAGTATCCTCAGTTATTCACTGACGCTACTTCAAACACGACAACGAACTAAATTTCGGGACGAAATTATTCTAACAGGGGGAGAACACCCGTCAAATTAGGACTATTAATTAGGGCCTAATCAAATGTAATACATGTAATTAGTTCTGTGATAGGCTAATTAATGTATCAAAATATATATTGTTGAATATATACAAGTATGCGATTTGATTAAATCGTACAAGTTTCAAATCGAATGTAATTCGGTTCAATTAAATACGGACGTTGGTGAACAATTTAATTAAATAACATAACATTATTTAATGAAACTATTATATCTCAAGAATATTATTTTTATAATATTTCAGTTTAAACCGTATCGTATAAATAACAATTTACTTGATTAAAATATAAACACGCGCGACAAAACAAAATTAGTTTAAGTTATAATTTATAACTACAACATAAAATATTTTGATAAAAATACTTCAACCAAATTATCGGGAATTTATTCGCATTTTAAAACGTATATTTAAAAGTAACTAATATTAACTAAACGTTTAAATAATCGGGAGAACGAACACCGCACGGAGCACGGGACGGGGACTGAAAAAATGGGGCTTTCACCAAACCCCATTCCCCCTCCCCACTTTCTCATTTCAACATCATCACCATCTTTCACTTCTCTCTCTCCTTTTCATTTTCTCTCAAAACAACCATCCACCACCATCATCAAAAATCATCAAATTGCACCACAAAACGACCTCAAATCGCAAATCTAATTAGGGAATAACGACCACCACGCAACGATCTACAACTTCATCTTGTCGGATTTTCGATTCGCCACCGCGTAAGTTTCCGACAAAAACCCGAAACTCTCCGTTTTCACTTATTTTTACTTGTTTGTGGTTTGTTTAAGTGTATAATGTCCGTATATGGGTTGGGTAAAAGATTTGGACCAAACGGATGCTATCCGGCCGATTTTCCGGCCACCGAAATCTGCTCAGTCGCCGATGTCGCATTTGGCTTGGCCCGATTGCGACGTCAGCTGCGACATCGCAAAACTCATCACGATGTCGCACTGTGCTACATCATTCTCAACGTCGCCCTTATTGGCCGACGTCGCACATAGCGACACAAGCCCCTACGTCGCAAGAATCAACAATGTCGCATATAGCGACGCTACCCACAACGTCGCATTAAATTGCGAAAATCGCACATAGCGACGCCATGCTCAACGTTGCAGTCAGGACCTGCGACGTCGCACAAATCAGAAACTAGAGAACATAGATTTTTACTAAGTGTCGAGACCTGGATATTATCACTTGATTTTACAAAAATTCAAATCCTAGATGGGTTTTTCACCAAAGCAACTTAGTAGAAATAAAAATTTTTCGAGCTGACTTGGCACCTCGACCCCTACCAGGAGCGAGCCCCTTGGACCCCGCCAGGGGTTGCCACCCCTGGAACCCCGCTAACCAGGGGCGCTACCCCCGGACCCCCGTGACTTAGAGTTTGTAAATATGATGAACGCCAAAATGTGCTATTTTATAGTACTAATTACCCCTTGGTTTGATTAATTTCTTATGCATTTGATTTGAATTCGATACTCATTTCATTCATATTTGCATTTAGGAATTTTCTGGAGCATGAATCCGAAAAGAATCTGAAAACGTGCTAGAATTGAAGAAAAGGGGTTAAAAATAAGAAAGTTTGAAAATGGTGGTCGCTGGTGAAAAAGTTGGAAATTCTCATCCATACGGCGTATGGATTCCATACGGCGTATGGATGAAGTGAGCCGGGCCGCCAGAAGTCGTGTCACACCCCCAATTTCATGATTTGCGGAAGCGACTGTTTTGGGGCGTGACTAATTAATAATCAAACCCAAAGTACAAGCAAACGACTCTAAATGAGACGTTGTAGAAGATGTTACATTAATACGTAAGTTTTCAAAAGTAATACAAAGTTTAAGTCATAAGTTTGAAACATAGTAGTGAGTTCGCAAAATGATTTCAGAAGATTTTAATACATAACCATTATACAAAATATAATGTAAGAAAATCTTCATGTCTAAATGGATGCATGCGACTCGTGATAGGTAGCTTATCCTGTAGGCCATTCCTAATATTGATGAGCACCTGAGAATACAACACTAAAAGGTCAGCTATAAAGCTGGTAAATCTCACAGGTTTAAATAAACATTGATGTGATCAACATGATTATCCGACGATAATTTAAACAGTGTAAACCGATCAATGAATAACAATGTACCAAACCATGCTAAACAATGTAACCGAACAATGATTAACCCATTAGGGTTACCGACCAATGATTAAACCAATTAAGGTTTCCGAACAATGATTTACCGATAATGACATTTGTATTGCACTGAGCTATGATTCAAAGCCTAACCCGATCTTTGCCTCCCGATTTGGTGACACACCCATAACAATTACTAAAGTGCCCGTTTTTAACTTGGTTGTAGCTAGCAACCCGGACGGGGACGTCACTCCCATGATAGTACTATCCTTTAGTAACCGCGCCTTATTAAGTTAATGAATCATACACTGATGAGGACTTTAACCGAATTAAAACACTCGTGCATATACCGTACAATGAAAATCAAGACAACAATGATAACCGAGCAATGTAACCAATGTGATTAACCGAATTAAATAACAATGCAGATAACTTGAGTTAATACTAAATTAACTAACCGAATACCAGTGATCACGAAAACAATTTGTGTTGCATCTCCCCCAATTATTAAAACATGTAAACATTGAAAATGGGGCCGTGAGACTCACCTGTAGAGCCAGCAATCCTAATGTGCGTACGTATTCCAACAGTAATCTCCTAACGTCCTATACACGCAAGATTGTATGTTTGTAAGTGTACGCGTAACAATTCGTTTGTTTAGTTGTTCGTTAAGTTACTTACGTTCAATGTATTTGAATTGTATTACATTTGAAGTTTCATTATATCCTTTACTCTTTATTTCATAAGTTACAAAATTTGGCACGAGTCCGAAAACCGAAATATGCCATTTTTGACCCCTAGATGACCCCGGATGGCCTAAAACTGGCTAGGCTAAGGTACTTAGCCTTAACCATTTGGTTGTTTTCTAATGACCGTGCGAATTTGAGCCCAATCCGTTACAATAGATTTTTCATCGAGAAGCTACCCTGTTTTAACTTGTGAAATTGTCAACGTTTTCGAAAAAATATTTGCTCTATTTTAGCTAGAATTCGTCGGGCTAGTTTATTGATTCGTTGGATCATGAAATATGACGGGGGAACTGCCATTTAAAGAACGCACCGTGTGCATAAGGACGCGGCGCGTCCAATAAATATAGTGTAGAACGCGCCGTGTACTACTTGTACGCACCGCGTTCTTTGGTTTTAAGAAGAACGCGCCGCGTACTAAAGGACGCGCCGCGTGGATCATACGTTTTTGCAGGTCTGCTCGAATGGGTTTCAAAATAAACGAGTTCTAACTTAATTTCTACCAATTTCCGCACATATAGGATGTTACTACATGGTATAATACGTATTAAAAACATGAAATTAAAGTATAACGATTAGTGTTCTTACAATGTAAAATTTGGACCCAAAATGATGATGATGATACGATCGTGATGATGATGATGCCCAAGAGATGATTTAGATGGTGATGATGTTGCTGTGATGGTTGTTGATCTTGTTTGGAGAGTGAGACCGAGAGAGAGTTGAGCCGAGAGAGAGAGATCAAGAGTGTGTTTGTGAGAGGGAAATAATTGGGGTCGGTGTATATACACCGGCCTCAATTATTGAGGTGTGTGTATTTTTCGTCCCGTGTTTGCGTACCCGATCGTTATGTAGTATTATCTTTTAAAATGATAATTTTCTAAAAATAGAATCGTATAGGTTTTTAATTGAAATATTTTATAGAAATGTTTTTACGGATGTTTAAAATTGTTAACTTTGTTTTACTTAAAATGTACGGATAGTTTTCTGTATCTAAAATGTATTTAAATTTGAAACGGAGTACGTAATTATTATCCTCGATAATAATACTTTGTTAAAAATTGTTTTTCACCAAATTCTATTTTGGGTTTCTGCGTTTTGTTAAATTAGTGTATTCGTGATTATTAAATAATTGTTTCGGTTTATATATATATACATATATATATAATACTTGAATGCTTAAGTGTTAACATGTATATAATACATGATTTAAAAGTTTAAATTGGCCCCTAATTTTGGCCCTTTTTGACCGGATGTCACAAGTCGTGGGTCAGATCCATGGGCTTTGTGATCCATACGGCGTATGGAAATCCATACGGCGTATGGATCGCCTCGACAGAAAACCTAAAAAGCTCATTTTGCCTCATTTTTGGACACACTTCACCACATTATTCCAGACGAATTCTCTGCTGCAAAACCCTAAATCCAGAGGTTGTTGAAGGGATTGAAGCTTGAGGAATCAAGGGCTTACGTTCGTTCAATCGTTATTTCATTATTTCGGTCCGAATTCATTCATTTCTTTCATTCGATTATGATTATGATGTTGAGTTTGAATCTGAGTTTCTGTGATAATATGAGTAGCTAAGTTTTATATACAATTGTTTGATGAATATACTCAGATGATGATTTGATTATTGAATTGCGGATTATTTTGGTTTTTATGAATGTTTATATGTTTATTCGAAGATCCATATTTAATTGTTAAATCTCGATGATAACCTAGCGTGATAATCTATTGATTTATGATTGAGTTCTTTATTGATTGGTTATTATTGATGATTGTTGGTTTTAATTGATGATTATCACTAAATAGATTGAGTTTGATAGGCTAGGATCGATTATCATCGAGAATTGGTAATGAATGTGATAACTAGTAATAGTTATAAACTTTGTTGATTCAAGTTATAAGGGTAAATCATATAAACGGTGTAGTTTTAATTCATAACACAATTCGGTGGATAACGTTAAATTGAACTGTTAGCGGGTTGAAAACAACTTCATACCTTTCTTGATTGTGTTTAATCAATTAATATTGTAAGGATAATTGGTATATTTGTCATGTCACAATAAGATCCACATATCTGCAATTCAATAAAGGATTAATCGGATTCTGAGGAAACTAGTCTAAGCAATTGTACTTCTTTTATTATTTGAATTAAATCTTTTAATTAAGATATTTTATTATTTCCTTATTTTAATAATTTAGTTTTATTCAATAAATCATTTCTTTTATAATTGTTACTCATTTGTTCGATCGGAACTAAAACGTCTCCACTTTTACTGCTTTAAATTAATTGTAGCAATTTCCAATTTGTTGATATTGACATCCGTTCCCTGTGTTCGACTCGGACTTACTGAGCTATACTATATATGATCAGGTATTCTTGCCTGTGTTGTGTATAGTAAGTTAGGTATTCTCCATTTTAAAATTAAACCCCGTTTACACGACATCAAGTTTTTGGCGCCGCTGTCGGGGAACGGTTTGATTCAATTTGATAAATTGGAATTTGTTTTCTGTAAATTCTCAGTTTTAATTTAATCTTTATTTTCCTGTTTATTTGTATTATCTGTGTATAGGATTAGTTTATAATTTGTGTTATATTTAGAGTCTTGTTCTACCCTTCGTATTTGGAGGACGATTTCGGAGAATATTTACGAGCTCTCTTTGAACCACCCATCGATCAATCGGAACCAGATTTAGAAATGGCAGACGACATTGCCAATATGACTCTCGAGGAATATTCGAGCAGAAGGCGTAGCTACCTTGGCCCAGGAGTTGTGAGGCCCGCAATTGCAGAAAACGTCGAGTTCGAGATAAAGGGACAATTCCTAAAAGAGCTTAGGGAAAACCCGTTTCGAGGAGAGGAGAGAGAAGATGCTAACGAGCACGTGGAAAAGATTGAGGAGATTGCCGATATGTTCAGCATCCCTAACATTACAAGCGATCAAGTCATGCTCCGCGTGTTCCCAAGAACACTCAAGGGAGCCGCAAAAAGATGGATTACTAATGAACCAGCTGGATCCATCACCACGTGGGAAGATCTCCGCATAAAGTTTCTAAAGATGTACTGCCCGCCATCCAAAACTTCGAAGATGATCGACGAGATTAGGAATTTCAAGCAAGAAGTTGATGAGTCGCTACACGAAGCGTGGGAAAGGTACCAGGACTTGATGCATAAATGTCCACAGCACGACCTAAACGACCAGCAAATTATAATGGTATTCTACACGGGAGTGGATCGTGCTACAAGACAACAATTAGATGCTCAAGGACATATCCCGAAGAAGATTCCTAGGGATGCCTTGGCAGCTATTCGCGACCAAGCAAAGCATTCTCGGTTATGGGATGATGATACCTCTAGGAGAAAAAGGTCAATTAGCGATGACGATGGACTCGCCGTCATAACTGCCAAGCTGGACAGCATGGGAAGAGACATAAAAAAGGTGACCGAGACTGTCCATGCAATCCAAGTAGGGTGTGACAATTGTGGAGGAACGCATTTAGTCAAGGATTGTCCCGAAATGAATTCTGGAGGAGTGAGAGAGGAAGTTAAATATGTGGAAACTCACGGAACCTACTGCCTAGACAGAGGGGAATTTTTCCTAAGACCGTACCAGGAAGGAGGTCGCCAGTTCAGCCAGGCTCAGCCAGAGTTTTTCACTAGGGAACAACCCTCGGCAACCTTCCCCGACAAGAAACCCAATTTGGAAGAAATGATGGGGAAGTTTTTGATCGCTAACGAGAAATTTATTGCTACGTCTGGACAGCGGATGGACGCCATTGAAGCATTAGTTCGGAATCAAGGAGCGGCGATCAAGAAAATTGAGGGAACCATTTCCAGCATAGCTAAAGTCCTCCAAGAGAGATCCCCGGGAACTTTACCAGGATGCACCGAAACGAACCCACGAGATCATGCAAAGGTAGTGACTACCAGAAGTGGAAAGGTTCATGAAAACCTTAAGTTTCAAAAGAATCATGTGTCGAAGCTTTTGCCTGAAAAGGAGAAGGAAGCTGAGGTTGCCAAAAATTCAAGGGTGGACACAAAAGCTGATCAAATTGCTAAGGATAAACAATATGCGAAGGATCATGCACCACCCCCACCTTACCCAGCAGCTTTGAGGAGAAGAAAAGATGAAGCTCATCATCACCAACTTTTAGAGAATCTGAAGCAGCTTCATATTAACATTCCGTTTGTGGAAGCCATCGCCCAAATGCCTAAGTATGTGAAATACTTGAAGGAGCTCTTGACTAATAAGAGTAAATTGGCAGAAGAAGCCACGGTGATGATGAATGAGCGATGCTCAGCCGTGATGCAAAACAAGTTGCCACCAAAAATGAAGGATCCAGGGAGTATCACTATACCCTGTAAAATTGGTAATTTTGACATTGCAAATGCACTAGTGGATCTTGGAGCTAGCATATCCATTATGCCTTATACTATGTACACTAGACTTGGGCTAGGAGAACCTAAATCCATCCGAATGTGCATCGAGTTGGCTGATCGCTCTGTTCAATACCCCAGAGGGATGGTTGAGAACGTTTTAGTCAAGGTTGATAAGTTTGTGTTTCCCTGTGACTTTGTGATTCTCGACATGGTAGAAGATCCTAAGGTGCCGATTATTCTAGGTAGACCCTTCCTAGCCACTTCCAGAGCTTTGATCGATGTTTTTGATAGGAAAATAACCATGAGATTGGGGGATGAGAAGGTTGTATTCAATGTGAATAAATCTATGCAATATCCGGAATCAGTGGATGAGACTTGTTACCTTGCTAGCATGAGAGAATTATCTAAGGTTGACGAGAGTTTGCAAAGCTTGAACGATGACGTCGATTTAGACCCAATGATTCTTGAAGGATGGACGGGAAGCCTCGAGGAAATCCGTGACATCGAAGAATTCGATAAATTGATCGAGGAGATAGAGACAACTTGCGATGAGGAGTTGGAGAATGAGGGCGTCAAGCTAAAGGAGAGTAAAGAGTCAATCTTGATAAATGGAATCTCAATCAAAATAGAGACGCGAATTCTAAGTCATTGTCACAATGGTCCTACTAGAGGGCATAAAGGACCTAATTACACATCATGAAAGATGTTGAAGGCAAAGGCACTACCTATAAAAGATGCATGGGTTGCGGTGAATTTCCTTAAACATTTGTTTTCACGATTTGGTACGCCGAAGGTTTTGATCAGTGACAGTGAAACACATTTTACGAATGCACAATTGAAGAAAGTGTTAGGGATGAATGCTTATGTTAACGCTCGATTATATATGGAGCGCACCAAGAAATGGCATGATTCACGTTTTAAATCAAATTGTTTATTTGAAAAAGGTGATAAGGTTCTCCTATACAGTTCTCGTATGCATTTGTTTCCTGGTAAGTTGAAGACACGCTGGACAGGACCTTTTGTGGTAGAGAAAGTTTATCATTTTGGTGTTGTTGATCTGCAAGGTCATTCTAGAAAAACTTTCAAGGTTAATGGAAGTCGTTTGAAGAGATACTATGGTGATACAAGGGGCTCCAAGCGTGATTTTGAGATGAATTTGAGTTAAGTTGTGAAGCAAGATGTCGAGCTTACCGACGTGATAAACAAAAGCGCTTTCGGGAGACAACCCGTTATTTTATCATTTTGTTATTTTGTTTTGTTGTTTTTGTTTGCAGGTTTGAACTTTGTGGGTATGTTCCCTGGAAACCCTCACGAGACTACAACTCGTCCACTCAGGATACTGAGGGGTTTAAAGGCTTGTTGCATGCGCTAAATGTAACCGTGATGCCTACGGAAGTGTGCTGTTGTATTTTATTTTAGAACGAATTCCTTCTAGCAAGTTTTTCTTCCAAATCAGGGGAGTTTTTCCGTTTCACTTCTTTTCTATACCCTTTGTTTTTATTTAGTTTTGCAATGAGGACATTGCATGTTTCTAAGTGGGGGATGGGGGAAAAGAAGTCTAATTGTCCTTAATTTATGAATGGTAGCTATTGAAAAATATTGAGGTTAAGAGGCATTCTACGTGTTAGTCATTTTTCAAGCTAAATTTTTGTTTTAAAATTGTTTTCTTTGTAAAGTTTAGCAATCTTGTAACACAGTTTGGGAATGCAAAAGAATGAAATAAATTTAATTTTTAAATATTAGATAGTTCATCTTATGATGTACCGATAGGCAATCTATATGAAGGGTATTGAGCTAGTAAGAAATGTAATGAATTAAGTAGGGATTTATCCTATGAGGATCTTTTAGCAAGGTATGACCTTAGTCTTAATTCTTGTATGATAGCGTGTTATAATCCATAATTTTGGGATCCTAATAATCATCATTTGGGAATATACTGGGTGTTGTCTCCTCTGTTGTACGAAAGTACAGACCTGGTTTCCGTCAGTATATTTGATATCAAAATAGATAAAAATAAATGAGTACAAATGACTCATGAATTGAAAAACCAAAACCAAGTTATGTCGCTCTGTTGTACTGAGGTACAGACCTGTCACCAATGTCTTGGTTTGAAAAATGATTGATTTAATTGGATGTTCATTATTTGGAGAATTGTGATACGTTATCTATATGAGAGTATTTTGCTATTGAAAATCAAGGGTAAGGCCTGCTAGAATAATACTACCTCCGTCCCAAAATAATAGTCCACCTTTCCTTTTTTGGATGTCCCAAAATTATTGTCCACTTCTCATTTCAACCAATAGGAAGAGACTTTAGTGGGTGAAGATTCCATTTGAGTGGTTGAAAGGTGTTGTGGTCCCACTTTTATTAAACTGCGTGTTTTTTGTTGGTGGACAATAATTTTGAGACGGAGGGAGTAATAAGTTAAGCTCAATCTCTGAAATTTAGATTGTTTAAGTGGACAACAATATCAGCAATCTGAGTGAATTATCGTTTATGAGTAATAATAATAGAATAGCTTCCCATGCAGAGTTTCTTGATTGCTGAGTTTTAAGGAAGAATCGATTTTAAGATGAAAATTTGGTTTGTCGAATGCTGTGTAGTTTGTAAGTCCTTTTATGCATTGTTTGCCGTTCATATTTATAGTTTTGAATTTTTGAATTACTAGTCTACTTGAGGACAAGTAGGATTCAAGTGGGGGATGTTTGATGAACGCCAAAATGTGCTATTTTATAGTACTAATTACCACTTGGTTTGATTAATTTCTTATGCATTTGATTTGAATTCGATACTCATTTCGTTCATATTTGCATTTAGGAATTTTCTGGAGCATGAATCGGAAAAGAATCTGAAAACGTGCGAGAATTGAAGAAAAGGAGTTAAAAATAAGAAAGTTTGAAGATGGTGGTCGCTGGTGAAAAAGTTGGAAATTCTCATCCATACGGCGTATGGATTCCATATTACGTATGGATGAAGTGAGCCGGGCCGCCAGAAGTCGTGGGTCAGATCCATGGGCTTTGTGATCCATACGGCGTATGGAAATCCATACGGCGTATGGATCGCCTCGACAGAAAACCTAAAAAGCTCATTTTGCCTCATTTTTGGACACACTTCACCACATTATTCCAGACGAATTCTCTGCTGCAAAACTCTAAATCCAGAGGTTGTTGAAGGGATTGAAGCTTGAGGAATCAAGGGCTTACGTTCGTTCAATCGTTATTTCATTATTTCGGTCCGAATTCATTCATTTCTTTCATTCGATTATGATTATGATGTTGAGTTTGAATCTGATTTTCTGTGATAATATGAGTAGCTAAGTTTTATATACAATTGTTTTGATGAATATACTCAGATGATGATTTGATTATTGAATTGCGGATTATTTTGGTTTTTATGAATGTTTATATGTTTATTCGAAGATCCATATTTAATTGTTAAATCTCGATGATAACCTAGCGTGATAATCTATTGATTTATGATTGAGTTCTTTATTGATTGGTTATTATTGATGATTGTTGGTTTTAATTGATGATTATCACTAAATAGATTGAGTTTGATAGGCTAGGATCGATTATCATCGAGAATTGGTAATGAATGTGATAACTAGTAATAGTTATAAACTTTGTTGATTCAAGTTATAAGGGTAAATCATATAAACGGTGTAGTTTTAATCCATAACACAATTCGGTGGATAACGTTAAATTGAACTGTTAGCGGGTTGAAAACAACTTCATACCTTTCTTGATTGTGTTTAATCAATTAATCTTGTAAGGATAATTGGTATATTTGTCATGTCACAATAAGATCCACATATCTGCAATTCAATAAAGGATTAATCGGATTCTGAGGAAACTAGTCTAAGCAATTGTACTTCTTTTATTATTTGAATTAAATCTTTTAATTAAGTTATTTTATTATTTCCTTATTTTAATAATTTAGTTTTATTCAATAAATCATTTCTTTTATAATTGTTACTCATTTGTTCGATCGGAACTAAAACGTCTCCACTTTTACTGCTTTAAATTAATTGTAGCAATTTCCAATTTGTTGATATTGACATCCGTTCCCTGTGTTCGACTCGGACTTACTGAGCTATACTATATATGATCAGGTATTCTTGCCTGTGTTGTGTATAGTAAGTTAGGTATTCTCCATTTTAAAATTAAACCCTGTTTACACGACATCAAAATACGTTTCACACCAAGTGCCAAACCTAACCGACTTCAAACCTATATACGATACGACTTTACAAGCATATTGGAATATACTTTTCAAACGTCACACTTCGGGATCAAAATAATAGTATTGAAATTATTAACACAAACAATCACCAACGGGCCATTCACGTTTTCAAAACATACAATTCGATCAACCAGATCGTAGTAATCTGGATAAGTCAATCAACCAAATCGGGGTAATTTGGACATTATAGTTGGACAAACAACTACAAAGGTAGTCTCTTCGAGATGCCTATACAATTAATAACCATCGCGTGTATTGAACGCCCTCAGGTTACAAGTCTTCGGACATCAATTCACAAGCTAATCAATTCAAGTTTGTTCGATAAACACTCAATGCTCAGGTGAGTCTCATGGCCCCTATTTTACTGCTTTTCAATCAGGGGTGTGATATTATTGCTCGTTTTATTTTACAAGTTGAACGCAAGTACAAACCAAATCAAATACTACATGAGTTACTTCAACTAATCAATTTAAAGCCCTCCATAGCATAGTCTGATAATACGTAGTAGCGTGAATGTTAGTATATGATATCATATAGGATTGACAATCCTCGTCCGGGTTAGCACGCACTAACTGATCAAATGGATGTATTAGCATTTGGGAAGACGAGTGTGGATTAGGCACTCATAGGAGGCATTCAAGTTGGGTTTCCTTAATTGGACCTGACACTCAAGTTAAGCTCAGACTATGTGCTCATGGCTGTATAACTTCTATTTTTCTTAATTGCATTTTAAATTCAATTATAAATCTTGCGGTTCATACAAATATGTGTTGACATACAAACCTGTGAGCTCACCAGCGTTTCGCTGACCCATTTTAGCATGTATCACAGGTACACAGCAGTAGGTTGGACTGCCCAAGCAGGAATCATTAGCTCGAGTCAGCATTCATACAATCAGAGATTTATCTGCATTATTATATTTTGTATAGATTAATTATGTACTTAAATCTCTCAACTTCAAACCGAGCTAATGTTAAACAATATTTTGATGTAAACTTTTGGTTTTATCAATACAATGTAAAATGACGCATATAGTGGTCGTCCATTATATCTTATGTGCTTTGTATATTGATTAGTAACACCCAATTCGTGCTTCCGCTAAACAGTAAAGTTGGGGGTGTTACACTGACCTTCAGAAACAATACAAGGGGTCTGGTTTTGACCATCTTGGCTACTTAGAAGCTGTTTGTGTGTGTCTGTTAATGTTGTTAGAGTTCGTTTTTCTTGGAAACGGTGGTGACTTGAGAAATGTGGTGGACCCGCACTATCTCGAGCTAGTCGAGGATTTGAATGAGTGGAACCATTTTCCGTGGGGATCTCTTGTATGGGTTATTACACACAAGCAACTTAAGGATGTGGTACCTAGTAGAAGGGAACGACATTTAGAAGGACTTGGTAAAGTTCCCAAGGAAAAGGCCACATATACACTGATGGGATTTATTTGGACATTTAAGGTTACATAATTAATCAAATTACACAACGTTTTATTATTGGATGTTAACATAATTTGTAATTGTATATTTTTTTCTGTCTTTTTAGATATGGATTATGGAGACGTTCCCGATATGCCGTCGATGGTGGAAACCTCTTAAGGACAAGTTCCCGAGGATAATTAGGAGGTCTTATGATGTGATGTTTAATAAAACTGAAAAACATCTCTTCAACGGCCCGTTTGCTAACGTAAGTGTATTTATTTTTGCCTTTTCAATACTTAATGGACCAAAAGTTATATATATATATATATATATATATATATATATATATATATATATATATATATATGCTAATTGTAAGAAATGATTCCTCTAAAAACCCTTGAATTGCTTCCGGAAGAGACCAAGGCTGATTGGTGGATAGCCAGCGAGGATTGCTTTGCGGTTGCACAAGAAGATGTTGATGATAGTGATCCTGTTGATCCTGCTAATTTAAGGCCGCCTTCACCTCATAAGAGGGATGATGCTACTACTGATGCAAGTGTTGCGAAGCCTCCTCCTTCGCCGTCAAACTATCAGAGGGATGATTCGTCATTGGAGGAACGTTTTATGAAGTTACATCGAGAGCATTTGGAGTTACATCGAGAGCATTTGGAGTTACATCGAGAGCATTTGGTACTACAGAAGGCTTACACTGACCTACATCATTTTTATTGGCATTTGCATCAGCGTTGTATGGTGATAGAGGAAAAGGTTTGTTATAAATTTATATAACGTTGTTACTAGTATAAACTAAAATTTGTTAATTCTTTACAATTGGAGCGTAGGTTCTCTCCACAAATCAGAAACGAGATCCTGTATTAGATCGTCATTTCATCTCCGAGAATGCTTATCCTTTCTTTCGGGCTGCTGATCCCGTGAGCCATCCTCATCCTGAGAGGCAACCAGATTTAGAAACCGATAACGTTGCTTTAGATCTGAACTTAGATTTGAGCTTTTTAGTGAGGCAGATCAGGTGCGTGTGTGTATTATTTAACATCTTCTTAATATGTCAAAATTGGTTTTAATTGTCATATTTTTGTTATATTTTTTAGACGCACGTTGGTCATGACGACACCACCACATGTGGGAGGGTTCACTCTTTGTCGGAGGTATAAACTAACATCCTATGAATTGGTTGTTAACCCGTAAATATTGCTATTAATTATCATGTTTTTGTTATATTTGTAGGAGCACGTTGTTTATTATGACACCGCCATATGTCCTACTGTTCAGTCTTTGTCGGAGGTACTTACTGCAAAGAAGGATGAAGTTTCCAAAATGGAACTCGATGCCATAATGAAATACCTTAGAGATACAATGGTAATATGCGAATTTAAAGTTATATCTTGTACTGAAAGTATTTGAATTTATAGTTTATATATTTTGAATTAACCAAGTTGTGACACTTGTAGGAGGGCACGGTGGTTGATATGCGAGGAGAGCCAACTATGATGGACGGGACACAAAAGATACGGTAGATAATCTATAACTTTTTTTTCCTTAAATTTATCTTTAATTGTATCATTTGTTGCTAAATATAGGTGTACAAAGACCTTCCAAAGAAGAGGCCCCCGAAGATTGGTAGGTTTGCAAAATCACCATTTGGTCCCTTACCGGACACTACTCCGCTTGCTAAACCCGATAAGAGGAAGAAACGTGCGGTATCGCCTGTGCCTAAGATGACACTTGAAAATGATATCCAGGTTTCACCTGTTTTATTCACATTAGTTAATCGTTGAATTTTTTGTTGATTTTTAGCATTTGTCGTTTTTAAAGGCCGGTAAACCTAAGAAGAAGAAAAAGAAAAATAACAATCAGAACGTTTTGAAGGACTCTGCTGTTATTGTTGATGAAATCACCGAGCTGATGGCTAATAACGACACGGAGAAGGATTTGGTGAAGAAGAATGAGAACTCAGAGGTGCTTCCTGATGTGACCTAAAAAGTCATCTTTTTAAGCACATTATTCTGCACTTATTGGACTTATATTCGGTGAAAACATCTTAAAACATCTATTATTTACTTGAAATCACCAAAGTAGTCTAATTATGGGTGTTGCTGTTAAAATCACCAAAAACATCCGTTTATCACACAAAACGAGGCAAATAATGTCACCTTAAATGGTCCCTTCTTAAGTTACTTATGGAATTAGATCTTAATTCATATTTTATAATTCCATAGGAAAATCCAAGACCGGAGGTGAAAGAATTAGAAGAAAAGGATGAAAGATGGATAAGATGTGCAGTCTGGAAGCTCGGCGATCGTCATCCGGAACACGCAAAAGTCAAACACCTCAAAATTTGGAAAACATAGTGTCATTAGAAGCGTAACGGAAAAACGAATCTAACGGCGCAAGAATCAAGCCAAACGGACTCCAAACGAAGAAGATACGAACGAACCAAGCAACCGAGAAGTCGGTATACAGCAAATGGAGCACCAACCCCCCCCCCCCCTGGGCACCTCGGTACCGTATACGGTACCCTAGGTGCCGTATACGGCCCGGGGGTGTTTGCCTTGGTGGGTGCCGTTTGACCCCCCTTGGTCCGTTGCCCCGTATGCTGCTTTGATGCTTGTATCTTGTGCTTCAAGACTTGTACCAAGGCTTTCATCCTTCTCCTATAAATACGAAGCTCCATTTCACATTTCAATACACCTCACACCTCATTTTCTCTCATTTATCTCTCTCTAAAAACTTCTCTCTAGAATAGTATAGATTCTCTCTCTAGCACTTCTCTAAGGAGTTAGGGGAGAATTAATAGGGTAGCTTTTGTAATAGAGTTGGAATTCTTGGAGGATCTCGTTTGTAATATTGTTCGGAATATTTCGGAGCTCTGTCCGTGTAATCTTTCAGCTGCTATTCAATCTACGCATTACTTTCGGTTAATTCTATCCTTATCTTTCATAATGTTACATGCTATTATTATGTTTGAGTTAAGATACATTGCCATGATTAGTGAGTAGATTAGCTATTGTGTTTGCTATAATGTAGTTAGCTTGTTAATATTTGGGGTGATACTACTTTAAATACAATTAGGATAACATCGTTATGAAACAACGAAGGTAACGTTATACGGCTTTCATTTGTATAGCGCCGGAAATATCACGAATGTGTGTAGTACGGAACGTGGAAGCTATGAAAGTAGTGGGCACAATCCGTTGTGGAATAATGATCCCAATTGATAAATATTGAAAACCGGTCTACTGTTAACTATACATTTATGATTTTAAACTAAACTATCGCCTTTCCTCCAATAAACGTGGTTAGAACCTTTATGTCAAGGAGTCGCGAACCTTAGTCAAACGATCACTACCTATCTATGTTTTCTTAAAATGAAATGGTCTGATTTTGAAGCAACGAAAATACTGTCTACCTATCGTATAGTACACTGTGAATTAATCAGGGATTTATTGATTTGGGATTACAAAGTGAACGGGTTGTTTAGTTATCATAGATGGTTTTACTGTAATACAAGCTTAGATATATTGAGTTCAGATGGCTGTAAAGTATGTAGCCTAGTCAAAGCCCTAATACGACTGAGTATCCGGTTTAACGTTGGAAACACCTATGGTGGAGTACAAACACGTACAAACTATGGAAAGGTCGAAGGCTGTATATTGTGTTACATCCTAGCATAGTCTGTGATCCAGGAAAGACCGTAATACGGGTGAATACACATTATAACATTGGAAACACCTCTTGTGCAGTACAATTACATACAAACTATGGAATTTTCTGTGGGTTGAAGACTGTATCACAGCCAAATATCTCTGAACTCAATCACAACCATTAATGTATATGTTAGTCAGTCACCACCTGTCTTAAATCTTAAATGCCTTGCCTAGCTTAGATATCTTTGTCTGTGTTAAGAAAGACCAGTGGATAAATTGCGGACTGTCGCCTTATTCCTGCACCCCATCTGGAGGGTCACTTGGTCTCATCATAAGAGACGGTGAGGAGGGTTTCAAGGCAGTCCGATCTGATCAGAATCTTGATAGCCTAGTACTCAGTGACATACTGATCAGTTGATCTGATCAGTAGGGTACTAGTGTTTACACCACAAGGTATCTACGTGAATGCAAGACACAAATCTTAAAAGACGTTTTCAAATATAAAACCCCAATACATCATCACCCCACGTAAAAGCTAACGAAGTCATAACAAACACAAGTCCCCTTTATATTAATTCAACCCACCGCTTTTATTTGCTATTTTAATTAGTTTTACTTCCAATTACGGACCTAAGTATAAAACCCCCACTCAAAATTATTTTCAAACCATCGCTAATTTGAACTTTCGTCTCGACAAGTCGTTTCACAATACTGTTAATTCTTTAGAACGACCCTAGGTCATACTTCAGCTATACAGCTCTAGTAGAACTTAGGTCCCCAGCTAAATATAAATTTTAAAACTTCCACCGACGTGCTGCCATACGGTCGCGTTGACAATGCGCGACGGTTGGTGGCGCTTCACTTCCGTTTAAGAATGTTCCAGTATGGAACGAGGTACAATTTTTTGTATTTGATTCTTTTAAATTATTACTAGTTATCTTAATTTAATTTAGCGTTGGATAACTTATGTAATCGGTAAAGTTGCTTCTTTTACAGCTAACCATTAAGTTCCTATTATGACCCGCTATTAGTTGTACCAATACCACCTAGTGATAAAATAACTAAGGTCGAGTTTCGCCCAAATACTAAGCAAGATTGACTGTTAGTCAAATATATTCTTTACTTGCCTTGATGATTTGAAGAGCTAGAAATGCAGCCCATACAGTAACTAGTAGCATAAGCTTGTTATAGCGTAAATTGAATGTAAATATTTCCTGTGGATTTATAAGGAAAAAAGATTAGACAATTAGACATTAGCAAAATCAACTCAAAAGGTCAACAGGTAAAAGTCAAGATGTCATTGCTCACCATTGGAGTTTTCTCTTCTCTTGGAAGTAAAGGCTCATAAGTATCAAGTAGAACTGAAAACGAAAACAGGTAACGAATTATCAAAAATGCAGAATAAACTTGCATAATGGCACCAAATTCATCAATAAAATATTTATGAAACTAACGTTCTCCTCGTGAATTGATGAACGTTTCTCTTGGTTTTGCCATTTCCTTCTGCATCATAAGCAAGTTTGACTGTTAGTCAAATATATTCTTTACTTGCCTTGATGATTTGAAGAACTAGAAATGCAGCCCATAAAAAGTTTTTTGCATTACATTTGGCCTGGTATATTACTAGCATAATATTATATTAACTTTGTGCTTATTATAGGATTTCATACGACCCCATGGATCTTATCCCTTATAACACCCCTCATTCTGGACATCAATATTATATGATTTTACTCGGAAGCGTATATTAAAAAAATACTTTACTATTATACATAATGGACATGTACATAACTTTTTCAAAATATGATACACCATAGTTTAAGGTTATTAAAACACTGTACACATATTACACAAACGGGGTATTATGTAATTCCAAACTTAGTTTATAACAAAACTATATCAGAGTTAGCAGATCAGTCAAACATCCCTTGCTTTCAAAGCATCACTTCCTGATCACCCCATAATTAACAAAACCTGCAGGAATTAAAATGAGGGATTAGCACGAAGCTAAGTGAATGAACTTGTCACACACAATTAAACTTAGCATAATCATTTGTTTACACCAAATAACCGTAAACATAAACATATTTCAATGAGGATCGGTGGTTCTTGAGATATCATAATACCCGGGGATTCTCCAAGAACACTTACCGTCAATCTGTAAGGCCAATACAGAATAGACCGATAGCTAATGGTTATTACAATCAAAAACAGGTTCTACACACAACGAATGAATCAAGACCCTGTGTAATTCACATAATAACCAACTAGCCCAACTAACACATTGACCTCAATAACACAGATGCACAGAGGCCACATAGCACGTAGATTTATAATCAATAACACAGACTAATCAGTCTACTAAACATATCTACGTTTACTTGTTGTAACCAAACAGTTACAACTAAATCAAAAGGTGAGTTTCAAATCCACTCACCGATACCTCTGTAGATTCCACACTCAGCAGTCTTATATCACTGAGTCTTTGGAGTATCTGAAACACCACATAACACACAAGTTAGTAAATTGTTTTAGAATCATTATCATAGCATATTTACCCAATCAGGTAATCCCTGGAGTCTAGGCAAACAAAAGTTCAATCTGAAATGAAATCAGAAAATCCCGAAATGACGTTTAAAAACTGAAAAATGCCATTTTCGACCCCTAGATGACCCCAAATGACCAAAAACCGCCTAGGCTCCTAAAAAGAGCCTTGATCATTGGGCCGTTTCCGAGTGACCATGCGAATTTCAGCTCAATCCGAATTGATATAAAAATTTGTAAATTTTTAGTCACTAAAGGTGTAAGGTCTTTTACACTTATGCACTTTTAAAATTTGCAAAACTTTGCGAAACAAAAGTTTTAAAACTCTCGGTTCGCAGTGGTCTCAACTCGCAGGTCAACTCGGTTCGCAACAATATGTCAGTTCGCACATTTCAGGTCGATTCGCACATCGAGTCAACTCGCTTCGCAGCAAGAACTGGGTTCGCAGAAGCTCGTCTCGATTCGCGAGATCTCAACTCGCTTCGCGAGACGAACTGAGTTCTACGAGTTTCGCTGCTGTTTTCAGAAAAACTCGAATTTAACACAAACAAACTCGGTTTCAGGTTCCTAAATGCTTCTAACACTTCAGGTAACCACTATAACATCGAAATCAAGTTTTAATTTCGAGTATAACTCAATAACCCAAATAATCAAACCTTTTAAAAACTCAAACTCACTTTTTGATGAAGGTGAAGATAAACAAGGTGGAGATGATGATGATACTGATGTTTTGGAATCAGAATCACAGAACGAATTTAATAGCTAATTTGGTTATGATTTCTCTTTGAGGTTGCAAGTTTTTGAAATGAAACTTTGAATGAAACTTTGAGAACATATGGGTTTTAAAGTCGGTTCACAAACCGACTCACATATTAAGTGGTATAATTTTATACCCGTCCTAAATCTATTGCCTGGAACCCGAAATCAATTGCGAGAAAATTATTTTATTTTACCGTCAACTACAATTATTTAAAACAACTAATATTTCACTATTCAAAATAAGTCCTGGGACCTATTTACTTAAGTTTCAATAGTAAACGCATAATATTAAATAATTTCTAACTCAATTTAAAATAAAAATTACCAGACCAGTGGAGAGAATGTTACATCCCTACCCTATGATGGATGAGAATTTTGAAAATTGGCTCAAGTCGGATGAATCTAAATCACGTATCCTGTCCGTTCATATAAACTTGTCTGTTGCTAGAAACTTTTGGTACACAAATTTTGTTTTGAAAACTTACTCTATTCATTGTTGATCTCATAAATGCCCTCGTAACAATTATTACACAGAACTACCTGAAGAAGATCACATTTAACAATGAAATTGGATAAACGTCATGATGTACATTCTAGTAGCATAATGTGTTGAACTTGTATGTCATTTTGATGCTAAAAAACAGGATTATAAGACACATAAGTATGTGTTGTGATTATTATGTTGAAACAGTTAAAAAATTGCCCATTTAGCTAAGTGGCTATGCCCATTTTCTTTAACTAAAAGGTGAGCAGTTCGACCTATAGCTCCTTCCTTTTATTTTTTTCCCTTTCTTTTTTTTATTGTATTCTATTCCCCTGCTACTTGTTTGCCTCCTTTCCATTTCTGTATATTTGCTCTTCAATTCATTCAACTGAATTATTGGTTAAGTAGGAGTATATACAAAAAACACTATCAACAACAACTAAGTTATATATATATATATATATATATATATATATATATATATATATATATATATATATATATATTTCAACTGTGATAGTTTTATTCATTATTCCTCATAATCTAAGTCCATGAAATCTGTTTCAGCAAATAAATTCATTGAATTCATTATACTTTGGTAAGAAACATTACTTTAGTTAAAAACATTTCAACATGGAATCTAACATAAAGTCATATTTTAAAAAGAACTATAAGAACAAACCTAATGGAGATCAATCTTGCCACTTTTGGATTAAAAGTTGATGAAGAACAAGCTGTAGAAAGGAAGATCTGTAAAGCTTTCGGACCATTTGAAGAGGCATAGTGTGAATCGCAGTTCGTAGGATGTAGGAACCACAAGAACAAAAGACACAAACAATGTTTGGGAAAAGGGAAAAAGGAGATTGGCACGAATCACGAAATTTCAAAAAAAGCGCCGATTTTTAATTTTAGGCAAAATTTGCATTTCGGCAAAATTTTATTCATACTTTAGGCGAAATGTGATTTAGGCGAATTCCTGAATGTAGGCGAATGTGATTTGAATTTCGGCAAAAATGGCATGTTTGACCGACGAATTTGAGGTTGACCGGCAAAATTTTGGGACACTTGGCGATCATTTTTTGGTTCAAAATTTTTCGCCGAACTCGCCTAACATTTCGTCGATTTCGGCGAAATGGTCGTTTTTTTTGAAAAAAAAATGCTGACAACGTCTATTTAGTGAGAACGGCCGAACGGGTGCGTTGACCGTTTACTTGGGTAATTTTCCAAAGAAAGAAAATAGAAAAAGGCTGGAAAGAAATTAAAGTGTGTCAGAGCATCCAACTATCCATCCATAAATTGTACCTTGCCATTTAACTTATATTTTATTTCTCCATTATTATTTACTTTAACACTCTTCATTTCTTCAACACCTAAAGGCCAAAACCCATCACTTTTCCTTCAATTTGAAAATCAATTAATACTTTCTGGTTTCTTTCACCCAGTAACGCTATTATTTCTCTCCTTCTCTCCTGATACATAAAGTAAACCACGACCTGTTTGGTCTCGCTCAAATTTCTATTGTTTTTACTCAAATCGTTATAGATCTGCCAAAAATAAAAACAAAGCGGTTTATCGCCGGTTCCGGTTCGCCGGTTTTCCGACTCGACCGGAAAAGTCAACGATTCAATCCGATTCATAAAAAAGTCAATAACCGGTTAGGATGGAACCGGAAAACTTTCCGGAGCCGGTCGAACCGGTTTTAAAAACATTGCTTAGAACTATTCCACAAGATTCACAAACACAAAGCTTCTCTACTACAGTACATACAAACACTAATCCTTTAAACTCCTTTTTTAACATTGAAACCCTCTCTAAAAAAACACGAATTTTTATCTGTCATCAAGAAACTCATAATGACCTTTATTTTTACAGTTTTCATATCATTTGCCCGTTTCCTGTTCCTTGCACTCCTAGTGGTTGTATCATCAACAAAATGACATGTAGCAACAGGAACTGATGAAACGCCCTAAAATTTTAGGAATTTTTTTTTTTTTTTTTTACGGTTAAAACACTATTAACATCATTCCACAACTTATTCGTATACATATTAGATCCCCACATAACTCAAACTATTAAAATGTAACTTTAAAACAAAAGATACCAAAAAGGCTAGCTACCCGCTGGGTAGACTCCAAAAACTCCAACCCCAAATTTCGCTGTCATGATTTGTACATAAGCTACCCGTTTGAACAGAGTTACCCGCCGGATAGGGGCCCCGGGGTAGGGGTTACCCGCCGGGTAAGGTTTCTGCACAGCAGCAACCAAGTTTTAAAATGCGAACTTCCGACGTGCATAACTTTTAACTCGTTGAGAGTTAAGACCTGAAATTTTGCATACACCTCCACTATGACATAATAAACTTTCCATTTTTACACTTTTATCAAATTTCACAATAATGACAATTTCGGACGTATGACCAATATATGGTCATTTTGGACCACTTTTTCAACCAAATCATATTCCAAATGACTTTTAGTCTCACTCGAACATTTTGCCAACATGTTCCACCACAAACACAGAGTCGTAAACCATCAACAAAAGTACCATACCTATATTTTTGGTTTACTTTCATAATTTGACCCGTTTAGTGTCCATTTGGACACTTTCACCAAAACAACCACATATTAATCATTTAACACTCGATTTCACTTTCTTTTTACAACTCAACATGACAAATGACTCATTACCACGCAATTGAGCCAAAATACCACTTTTGACACATAAATCACATTTTCATCCAAATATGATCAAAATCATACACTTTCACAACTAATCACTTTTATCACTTTATAACATGATCTTGCCCAATTTGACACTACCACATTCAACTTTGACTTTGCCAAGTCAAAGGCACACTTTTCAACCACTAGACGCTTTACACTTTAATCAACAACATAACTTAAAAATGTATCTTTTGGGCGATTTACACAAGTGATAAACATAACGACAATTCAAAAGAAGGAGAAGCTTGTCTAACCACATTGCAAGCTCCAATCCACGCTACCTTCTTGCAACCGTATTTTATCCAATTGGTTCAACCGAACCATACATCTACAACATAAAACCACTGAAAGGGGTATGCATAAAGCTTAATGAGCATACGAGCAATTAAATGAATAATTCACATAAACAACATTAAATCAACGCTTAGCAAATATTAACAACATATACTTTCTTATGCAAATAACTAATGAGCAATTGTAGAGATAAAACACCATACGGATCTGCGTCCAATATAACCACGTATGCAAGGCACCATACCACGTCAATATGCATACCAAGCTCAACACCATAATGCTAACTGTAGTTAGCTAAACCACATATGCAGTTCCGCGGTCAATAGTATGCATATTATAACAACATCACTGAATCCCTACACACTGCTCATTCCACATAATCCATGTAATCTTCTACATATCAACAACTCTGTCAACACTAATCATATTAGCACGAAATCTACGTAATGTGCCATAACAACAATAATCAACGATTTGAAACAAGATAATACACTACTTGATTGTATGAACCTCTTGCTCGGAAGCAATCCGGAATACACATATCACAAGTTTTATCAATAGTTGATATTATTGCACATTGTGCTGGATGTTGTATTCTGTGCTAACGAGATGAATAGAATTAAAAGCACAAATTATGTGCTTAGGATGGATTAAATTGAAATATACACCGGTTGTGTGTAAATTAATAAAATAAAATGTACATGTCTATGTGGATTGTATATATGCACATTTTGTGCTAGGATGAAGGGAATGTATCTAATGAAATAAATACGAAATGAAGTGTCTGGAACTAAAATGAAATATGACTAAAAGAGATTTCGTGGATACATGAGTGGTGTACATTCATGTTATGAATCAATTGATTGTGTAAAGTATTATATATGAGATAAACGCTTCCGCATATGTAGAGAAAGTATTAATACGAATCTATACGAGTGACATTCGTGAGGACACGAATGAAATAAGTGAGGGAGAGTTGTAACATCCCAAAATCCAAAAGTAATATTGTGAATAAAGTAATAGTAATTGTTTTAAATTATATTTACTTTAGGTGAAATAAAATAGTATTAATACTGATGAACCATATGAAGCAGGATTCGGCATAACTATGGAAAGGCTTATAGCCTCTGTCATGGACCCCTCTAAACATCTTATTTTGCCTCGACTCGACGCTCTGTTAAACATTGAGAAAACCATTGCGTTAGCAAAACAACACCCAGAGCTTAGAGACAAACTCCTTATGAAGATCTCAGCCTACAAAGCTTCCCGATTACCGGAGTTGCATTCAAGAGAGCCTGCCCGAAGGATTCAAACCTTCGACGCATCTGCGCGACGAACCCTGTTCGAATTTAGAGGCACCTCTGAATCCATCCGAGATACTGATTCTCAGGAGGAGAGAGACATAGAGATGCACTCTTCACAACCGATATCTCAAATCACCGATGACACCCAGCCACCATCTGTTCATGTTGAGTTCCCTGATTCCCAGGCTAGGGATTCTTCATTCATAGATAGTGACGTGGATGATGTCGTCTACGCTGACATTCCAATAGATATCCGGTCTATCCATCTTCCTACGCCTCCAGCTAATCCACCTTCTCCAGAAATTCCGATTATCACCAACCATGAGGAGATGATAAGTGCTATCGAAGACTTTGAAAATGACATACCTATGATGACTAGCATTATCCTCCACTCTACCAACGAGTACACTCCATGACAACATGCCCTGATCGAGGAAATTATAGCCAAGTCTGAAGTCAACCAAGCCGAGAATTCCCAAGATTACAGATTCTTCCACAATCATCTCAATGCCTTCGCCGAAGATCTCGCTGCTCAGCTCCTGCAACAAAACGCTAGACCTACATCTGAAGAGCTGGAGTTCTTTGAAGAACAGAAGCGCATCTACAGGAAGATCTATGACACTCTGATCAGATCCGCATTTCCATATTCCCGGGAGCAAAGTGAGTTTCTACACTCATTCCACGAGGAAATGTACCGTGCTACTGGGAACCCTGATGCAAATGTCGATATTCGACTGATGAATAATCTTCGGGGCATACTTAATTCTATGGCAAGGAACGACCACACTGACGAGACTTCTCCTCAAAGGTTCTACATAGACTGCACTATTGAGTTCCATGCTCACAAGATTGCTGAAGATCTTGAGTATGTGAGTTTCACCGAAAGGTCGCGTGACATCCATTCCTCTAAACCAGAAGGTTCGATGGTTAACATTGCGAACTTCCTCACAGAACGGATCCAAGAAATCTTTGCTGAGGATAATCCGGACGAGCATTAACAGATATTTCACTATGGTTTACGTGAGGTATATGATATAGTGTGCAACACCTTCAAAGACTCAAATCTCACGTTCACCAACTACCAGACCAAGCTCATCAAGGATATCCACTATTCTATTCGAGAAATAAGAGGGAACTCCAGCTTAGCAAATCACGACACTTTACACCTCCAGTTTCTTGGATTCATGGACTCATTTAGACAGCAGCACCCTCAGAGAGAGATGATTGAATCTGATGAAGTTGATTCCCGCGGACCTATATCCAGAACAATCAGGGATATCACTTGGGACCTTCTGCACATGAAAAGGGTTACTCAGCAACATCTTGAAAGTTTCCCTATCTTTTCAGAAGAGGTTCCAAACATCGTTGAAATCATTTCTTGCCACTTTCTGAGGATCTATCCACGCAATCTCATGGTTCCACTTCTGAGCACTTCCGACCCTGGAGATTCCAGCACCAACTAGACTGAAGGAAGGCAAAGTCAGGCTCTCGACTCTAAAATTAGCGCTTCTCGGGAGGCAACCCGTGGAATAAATTCAGGCTCTCGACTTTAAAAGCAGCGCTTCTTGGGAGGCAACCCATGGAATAATCGTAGAAAAAAAGAGAATTTGAGAAATGAAGTAGCTCTCCGACTATCCTTCATACTTGGATAAACCCAACTGTTATACAAAACATCTTCTAAATACAACTCATTTTTCAAATAAACCACTGTTCTCGGATGAATAGGAAAATCATCTTGTGTTTCGAGCATTTGAGGTACTTGCATACTACTTTTATGCATTATGCTAGAACTCGTTTAAAAGCACATGATTTATAAAACTTGTTTGTATTAGAAAACATCTTTCAAAATCTGAGATAGTGATTTCTTTTCGTTTGCAAAAACAAAACCGAGTTTTTAAAAAGGGTACATCCAACGTGTTCACACTTAAGAGATCTCTTCATGAGAATGAAATTGAGATGTTGAGACGGAAATAAGCAAGTCGCTTGAAGCCGAGCCGATCCTCATAAAGAATTCAGAAGAAGATCTTGGCCACATCTCCTTCTGTAAATTCAGAAACTCAGCTCCTATGCAACTTACTATTTGGGGAGTATCTGATCCTTTCCTCTTTTATATATTTTATTATGATTCATGCTTATTTGTTTTGTTAGTGTGATAATAAAAGTAGTCTATACTCTATCCTAAACTTATCACTAAGTGTGGGATTCCAGCCCAAAACAAAGCACTTGAGAAACATTTTCTTGCATGTTCAAACTCTAAGTGTGGGATTTTACAATCTCAACTCAAGAGAACATTAGGGACAATGGACCTCTAAGTGTGGGAAAGCAGGTATAGAATACCTTAGTTTGTTTTTATGATTTTAGTTCAAAATAGTTAACACAGAAAATGTTCCTCTAAAATTTTTTCAAAATTTTTCAATTTTCAAAAAGAAAAACGAGTTTAATCCCCCGATTAACTCTAAATTTTTGAGTTTTGATGTTTTTAAGAGAAGTCATTTTCAAAATATGAATAAGTTGTTTTAAAATCTAAGGAAAATAAGTTAATAATTGCTTAAGCAAGAAATGATAATCTAATAAGAACATGACTAGGCACATACAACCCATTTGCAGTGAGGACTTGAGCCTTAAAAGCATTCAATTTTAATGCTACATTGTTCATTTCTTGTGTGTGCCAATGCATGTGTATCTGAATTAGAACTTGCTCTTGACATACGCTTCGAGACCACATTGGTGAGTACCGTACTCGGTATAGATGCGATTAGATGACCTTGACATTCCTTAGGATTTAACCCACTTTTTAGCCTTCTCTTTCAAGCCCAAAACCCTTTCCGATGCTTATTTTTAGTATCGATGATCCACTTGGTAAACCCTGTTGAGCCTAAACCTTTTCGTTTCATAAACCCACATGTTTAAACCCCTACTTTCCCAAATATTTCCAAAAACTTATCCTAGAATTTATGAGGTTATGAAAAACTCTTTTTAGAAACATCCCTTCAAATTGTTTTACTCTCTCGTGTTCTCCGAAAAAGAAATATCCTTGGTGTGAAAAATTGACACCATGAAAAGACTCGAAGAAGAAAGAAAAGAAGAAGGATTTCTGCATTTAATAATCCTTGGAAGTTCTCTGGCAAAGATGTTCTGAAAGAAAAAAAAGAAAAAAGAGAAAACTAGAAAAAGAAAATAGAAAAAAAATAAAAGAAAATAAAGCTAGTACTTTGAAGTATCGCCCTAAAAGAAGAAGATCCGATAGAAGACAAAAGCTACTTTACTTTCATCCGTTTCTAAATTAAGTTTTTCGTGACCTTAGGAGTCCTAAGATAAGCAACACCCTTACACCCAAAATTTCCACTATCCATACCCCTTAACCCTCACAAACATTACAACCCCTGAATGTCTTGGGATAATTAGCATCGTTCTCACCTAAGTGGTGGAGATCCGATTCTCGATCAAGCTTATGACGATAAGTACTGCATGACTGGCTAATTAAGCGATTTCTTTGTTTAGAATATTAGGAAACCCGAAACACTCTTGAGTGAATTGAGTGACCACTTTAGTGAGATCGCCTGGTCATGTATACTCCAAGATCACGAGATTTGGAAGTATGCTTAAAGAGAATCATTACTTGTTTCTGAAATGATTATCTTATCTTTCCTGATGTTTTTAGAACAAATATATGAATATAAGAAAATGATGACTTTTAGAAATGTTCTGACTCACCCCCAAAACCAGATTTTTAAAATATCTTTTTCACGAGGCATGGATGTGTTGCTTGAGGACAAGCAACGTCTAAGTGTGGGATACTTGATGTGACCTAAAAAGTCATGTTTTTAGGCACATTATTCTGCACTTATTGGACTTATATTCGGTAAAAACATCTTAAAACATCTATTATTTACTTGAAATCACCAAAGTAGTCTAATTGTGGGCGTTGCTGTTAAAATCACCAAAAACATCCGTTTATCACACAAAACGAGGCAAATAATGTCATCTTAAATGTTCCCTTCTTAATTTACTTATGGAATTAGATCTTAATTCATATTTTATAATTCCATAGGAAAATCCAAGACCGGAGGTGAAAGAATCAGAAGAAACGGATGAAAGATGGATAAGATGTGCAGTCTGGAAGCTCGTCGATCGTCATCCGGAACACGTAAAGTCAAACACCTCCAAATTTGGCAAACTTAGTTTCATTAGAAGCGTAACGGAAAAAGGAATCCAACGGCGCAAGAATCAAGCCAAACGGACTCCAAACGAAGAAGATACGGACGAACCAAGCAACCGAGAAGTCGGTATACAGCAAATGGAGCACCAACCACCCCCCCCCCCATGGGCACCTAGGTACCGTATACGGTACCCTAGGTGCCGTATACGGTCCTTAGGGTGCCGTATACGGGGGTGTTTGCCTTGATGGGTGCCGTTTGACCCCCCTTGGTCCGTTGCCACGTATGCTGCTTTGATGCTTGTATCTTGTGCTTCAAGACTTGTACCAAGGCTTTCATCCTTCTCCTATAAATACCAAGCTCCATATCACATTTCAATACACCTCACACCTCATTTTCTCTCATATATCTCTCTCTAAAAACTTCTCTCTAGAATAGTATAGATTCTCTCTCTAGCACTTCTCTAAGGAGTTAGAGGAGAATTAATAGGGTAGCTTTTGTAATAGAGTTGGAATTCTTGGAGGATCTCCTTTGTAACATTGTTCGGAATATTTCGGAGCTCTATCCGTGTAATCTTTCAGCTGCTATTCAATCTACGCATTACTTTCGGTTAATTCTATCCTTATCTTTCATAATGTTACATGCTATTATTATGTTTGATTTAGGATACATTGCCATGATTAGTAAGTAGATTAGCCATTGTGTTTGTTATGATGTAGTTAGCTTGTTAATATTTGGGGTGATGCTACTTTAAATACAATTGGGATAACAACGTTATGAAACAACGGAGGTAACGTTATACGGCTTTCATTTGTATAGCGCCGGAAACATCACGAATGTGTGTAGTACGGAACGTGGAAGCTATGAAAGTCGTGGGCACAATCCGTTGTGGAATAATGATCCCAATTGATAAATATTGAAAACCGGTCTACTGTTAACTATACATTTATGATTTTAAACTAAACTATCGCCTTTCCTCCAATAAACGTGGTTAGAACCTTTATGTCAAGGAGTCGCGAACCTTAGTCAAACGGTCACTACCTATCTATGTTTTCTTAAAATGACATGGTCTGATTTTGAAGCAATGGAAATACTGTCTACCTATCGTATAGTACACTGTGAATTAATCAGGGATTTATTGGTTTGGGATTACAAAGTGAACGGGTTGTTTAGCTATCATAGATGGTTTTACTGTAATACAAGCTTAGATATATTGAGTTCAGATGGCTGTAAAGTATGTAGCCCAGTCAAAGCCCTAATACGACTGAGTATCCGGTTTAACGTTGGAAACACCTATGGTGGAGTACAAACACGTACAAACTATGGAAAGGTCGAAGGCTGTATACTGTGTTACATCCTAGCATAGTCTGTGATCCAGGAAAGACCGTAATACGGGTGAATACACAGTATAACATTGGAAACACCTCTTGTGCAGTACAATTACATACAAACTGTGGAAAACTCTATGGGTTGAAGACTGTATCACGGCCAAATATCTCTGAACTCAATCACAACCATTAATGTATATGTTAGTCAGTCACCACCTGTCTTAAATCTTAAATGCCTTGCCTAGCTTAGATATCTTTGTCTGTGTTAAGAAAGATCAGTGGATATATTGCGGACTGTCGCCTTATTCCTGCACCCCATCTGGAGGGTCACTTGGTCCCATCATAAGAGACGGTGAGGAGGGTTTCAAGGCAGTCCGATCTGATCAGAATCTTGATAGCCTAGTACTCAGTGACATACTGATCGGTTGATCTGATCAGTAGGGTACTAGTGTTTACACCACAAGGTATCTACGTGAATGCAAGACACAAATCTTAAAAGACGTTTTCAAATATAAAACCCCAATACAGCATCACCCTACGTAAAAGCTAACGAAGTCATAACAAACACAAGTCCCCTTATATTAATTCAACCTACCGCTTTTATTTACTATTTTAATTAGTTTTACTTTCAATTACGGACCTAAGTATAAAACCCTCACTCAAAATTATTTTCAAACCATCGCTAATTTGAACTTTCGTCTCGACAAGTCGTTTCACAATACGGTTAATTCTTTAGAATGACCCTAGGTCATACTTCAGCTATACAGCTCTAGTAGAACTTAGGTCCCCAGCTAAACATAAATTTTAAAACTTCCACCGACGTGCTGCCATACGGTCGCGTTGACAACGCGCGACGGTTGGTGGCGCTTCACTTCTGTTTAAGAATGTTCCAGTATGGAACGAGGTACAATTTTTTGTATTTGATTCTTTTAAATTATTACTAGTTATCTTAATTTAATTTAGCGTAGGATAACTTATGTAATCGGTAAAGTTGCTTCTTTTACAGCTAACCATTAAGTTCCTATTATGACCCGGTATTAGTTGTACCAATACCATCTAGTGATAAAATAACTAAGGTCGAGTTTCGCCCAAATACTAAGCAAGTTTGACTCTTAGTCAAATATATTCTTTACTTGCCTTGATGATTTGAAGAGCTAGAAATGCAGCCCATACAGTAACTAGTAGCATAAGCTTGTTATAGCGTAAATTGAATGTAAATATTTCCTGTAGATTTATAAGGAAAAAAGATTAGACAATTAGACATTAGCAAAATCAACTCAAAAGGTCAACAGGTAAAAGTCAAGATGTCATTGCTCACCATTGGAGTTTTCTCTTCTCTTGGAAGTAAAGGCTCATAAGTATCAAGTAGAACTGAAAACGAAAACAGGTAACGAATTATCAAAAATGCAGAATAAATTTGCATAATGGCACCAAATTCATCAATAAAATATTTATGAAACTAACGTTCTCCTTGTGAATTGACGAACGTTTCTCTTGGTTTTGCCATTTCCTTCTGCATCATAAGCAAGTTTGACTGTTAGTCAAATATATTCTTTACTTGCCTTGATGATTTGAAGAACTAGAAATGCAGCCCATAAAAAGTTTTTTGCATTACATTTGGCCTGGTATATTACTAGCATAATATTATATTAACTTTGTGCTTATTATAGGATTTCATACGACCCCATGGAGATTATCCCTTATAACACCCCTCATTATGGACATCAATATTATATGATTTTACTCGGAAGCGTATATTAAAAAAATACTTTACTATTATACATAATGGACATGTACATAACTTTTTTAAAATATGATACACCATAGTTTAAGGTTATTAAAACACTGTACACATATTACACAAACGGGGTATTATGTAATTCCAAACTTAGTTTATAACAAAACTATATCAGAGTTAGCAGATCAGTCAAACATCCCTTGCTTTCAAAGCATCACTTCCTGATCACCCCATAATTAACAAAACCTGCAGGAAGTAAAATGAGGGATTAGCACGAAGCTAAGTGAATGAACTTGTCACACACAATTCAACTTAGCATAATCATTTGTTTACACCAAATAACCGTAAACATAAACATATTTCAATGAGGATCGGTGGTTCTTGAGATATCATAATACCCGGGGATTCTCTAAGAACACTTACCGTCAATCTGTAAGGCCAATACAGAATAGACCGATAGCTAATGGTTATTACAATCAAACACAGGTTCTACACACAACGAATGAATCAAGACCCTGTGTAATTCACACAATAACCAACTAGCCCAACTAACACATTGACCTCAATAACACAGATGCACAGAGGCCACATAGCACGTAGATTTATAATCAATAACACAGACTAATCAGTCTACTAAACATATCTACGTTTACTTGTTGTAACCAAACAGTTACAACTAAATCAAAAGGTGAGTTCCAAATCCACTCACCGATACCTCTGTAGATTCCACACTCAGCAGTCTTATATCAATGAGTCTTTGGAGTATCTGAAATACCATATAACACACAAGTTAGTAAATTGTTTTAGAATCATTATCATAGCATATTTACCCAATCAGGTAATCCCTGGAGTCTAGGCAAACAAAAGTTCAATCTGAAATGAAATCAGAAAATCCTGAAATGACGTTTAAAAACTGAAAAATGCCATTTTCGACCCCTAGATGACCCCAAATGGCCAAAAACCGCCTAGGCACTTAAAAAGAGCCTTGATAATTGGGCCGTTTCCGAGTGACCATGCGAATTTCAGCTCAATCCGAATTGATATAAAAATTTGTAAATTTTTAGTCACTAAAGGTATAAGGTCTTTTACACTTATGCACTTTTAAAATTTGCAAAACTTTGCAAAACAAAAGTTTTAAAACTCTCGGTTCGCAGTGGTCTCAACTCGCAGGTCAACTCGGTTTCGCAACAATATGTCGGTTCGCACATTTCAGGTCGATTCGCACAGCGAGTCAACTCGCTTCGCAGCAAGAACTGGGTTCGCAGAAGCTCGTCTCGATTCGCGACATTTCAACTCGCTTCGCGAGATCTCAACTCGCTTCTTGAGACGAACTGAGTTCTGCGAGTTTCGCTGCTGTTTTCAGAAAAACTCGAATTTAACACAAACAAACTCAGTTTCAGGTTCCTAAATGCTTTTAACACTTCAGGTAACCACTATAACATCGAAATCAAGTTTCAATTTTGAGTATAACTCAATAACCCAGATAATCAAACCTTTTAAAAACTCAAACTCACTTTTTGATGAAGGTGAAGATAAACAAGGTGGAGATGATGATGATGATACTGATGTTTTGGAATCAGAATCACAGAACGAATTTAATAGCTAATTTGGTTATGATTTCTCTTTGAGGTTGCAAGTTTTTGAAATGAAACTTTGAATGAAACTTTGAGAACATATGGGTTTTAAAGTCGGTTCACAAACCGACTCACATATTAAGTGGTATAATTTTATACCCGTCCTAAATCTATTGCCTGGAACCCGAAATCAATTGCGAGAAAATTATTTTATTTTACCGTCAACTACAATTATTTAACACAACTAATATTTCACTATTCAAAATAAGTCCTGGGACCTATTTACTTAAGTTTCAATAGTAAACGCATAATATTAAATAATTTCTAACTCAATTTAAAATAAAAAATTACCAGACCAGTGGAGAGGATGTTACATCCCTACCCTATGATGGATGAGAATTTTGAAAATTGGCTCAAGTCGGATGAATCTAAATCATGTATCCTGTCCGTTCATACAAACTTGTCTGTTGCTAGAAACTTTTGGTACACAAATTTGGTTTTGAAAACTTACTCTATTCATTGTTGATCTCATAAATGCTCTCATAACAATTATTACACAGAACTACCTGAAGAAGATCACATTTAACAATGAAATTGGATAAACGTCATGATGTACATTCTAGTAGCATAATGTGTTGAACTTGTACGTCATTTTGATGCTAAAAAACAGGATTATAAGACACATAAGTATGTGTTGTGATTATTATGTTGAAACAGTTAAAAAATTGCCCATTTAGCTAAAAGGTGAGCAGTTCGACCTATAGCTCCTTCCTTTTAGTTTTTTCCCTTTCTTTTTTTATTGTATTCTATTCCCCTGCTACTTGTTTGCCTCCTTTCCATTTCTGTATATTTGGTCTTCAATTCATTCAACTGAATTATTGGTTAAGTAGGAGTATATACAAAAAACACTATCAACAACAACTAAGTTATATATATATATATATAAATATATATATATATATATATATATATATATATATATATATATATATATATATATATATATATTTCAACTGTGATAGTTTTATTCATTATTCCTCATAATCTAAGTCCATGAAATCTGTTCCAGCAAATAAATTCATTGAATTCATTATACTTTGGTAAGAAACATTACTTTAGTTAAAAACATTTCAACATGGAATCTAACATAAAGTCATATTTTAAAAAGAACTGTAAGAATCAAACCTAATGGAGATCAATCTTGCCACTTTTTGATTAAAAGTTGATGAAGAACAAGCTGTAGAAAGGAAGATCTGTAAAGCTTTCGGACCATTTGAAGAGGCATAGTGTGAATCGCAGTTCGTAGGAGGTAGGAACCACAAGAACAAAAGACACAAACAATGTTTGGGAAAAAAGGAAAAAGGAGATTGGCACGAATCACGAAATTTCAAAAAAAGCGCCGGTTTTTAATTTTAGGCTAAATTTGCATTTCGGCAAAATTTTATTCATACTTTAGGCGAAATGTGATTTAGGCGAATTCCTGAATGTAGGCGAATGTGATTTGAATTTCGGCAAAAATGGCATGTTTGACCGGCGAATTTGAGGTTGACCGGCGAAATTTTGGGACACTTGGCGATCATTTTTTGGTTCAAAATTTTTCGCCGAACTCGCCTAACATTTCGTCTATTACGGCGAAATGGTCGTTTTTTTTGAAAAAAAAAATGCTGACAACGTCTATTTAGTGAGAACGGCCGAACGGGTGCGTTGACCGTTTACTTAGGTAATTTTCCCAAGAAAGAAAATAGAAAAAGGCTGGAAAGAAATTAAAGTGTGTCAGAGCATCCAACTATCCATCCATAAATTGTACCTTGCCATTTAACTTATATTTTATTTCTCCATTATTATTTACTTTAACACTCTTCATTTCTTCAACACCTAAAGGCCAAAACCCATCACTTTTCCTTCAATTTGAAAATCAATTAATACTTTCTGGTTTCTTTCACCCAGTAACGCTATTATTTCTCTCCTTCTCTCCTGATACATAAAGTAAACCACGGCATGTTTGGTCTCGCTCATTTTTCTATTGTTTTTACTCAAATCGTTATAGATCTGCCAAAAAGAAAAACAAAGCGGTTTATCGCCGGTTCCGGTTCGCCGGTTTTCCGACTCGATCGGAAAAGTCAACGATTCAATCCGATTCATAAAAAAGTCAATAACCGGTTAGGATGGAACCGGAAAACTTTCCGGAGCCGGTTGAACCGGTCCGGTTGAACCGGTTTTAAAAACATTGCTTAGAACTATTCCACAAGATTCACAAACACAAAGCTTCTCTACTACAGTACATACAAACACTAATCCTTTAAACTCCTTTTTTAACATTGAAACCCTCTCTAAAAAAACACGAATTTTTATCTGTCATCAAGAAACTCATAATGACCTTTATTTTTACAGTTTTCATATCATTTGCCCGTTTCCTGTTCCTTGCACTCCTAGTGGTTGCATCATCAACAAAATGACATGTAGCAACAGGAACTGATGAAACGCCCTAAAATTTTAGGAATTTTTTTTTTTTTTTTTTTTTTTTTTACGGTTAAAACACTATTAACATCATTCCATAAATTATTCGTATACATATTAGATCCCCACATAACTCAAACTATTAAAATGTAACTTTAAAACAAAAGATACCAAAAAGGCTGGGTACCCGCTGGGTAGACTCCAAAAACTCCAACCCCAAATTTCGCTGTCATGATTTGTACATAAGCTACCCGTTTGAACAGAGTTACCCGCCGGATAGGGGCCCCGGGGTAAGGGTTACCCGCCGGGTAAGGTTTCTGCACAGCAGCAACCAAGTTTTAAAATGCGAACTTTCGACGTGCATAACTTTTAACTCGTTGAGAGTTAAGACCTGAAATTTTGCATACACCTCCACTATGACATAATAAACTTTCCATTTTTACACTTTTATCAAATTTCACAATAATGACAATTTCGGACGTATGACCAATATATGGTCATTTTGGACCACTTTTTCAACCAAATCATATTCCAAATGACTTTTAGTCTCACTCGAACATTTTGCCAACATGTTCCACCACAAACACAGAGTCGTAAACCATCAACAAAAGTACCATACCTATATTTTTGGTTTACTTTCATAATTTGACCCGTTTAGTGTCCATTTGGACACTTTCACCAAAACAACCACATATTAATCATTTAACACTCGATTTCACTTTCTTTTTACAACTCAACATGACAAATGACTCATTACCACGCAATTGAGCCAAAATACCACTTTTGACACATAAATCACATTTTCATCCAAATATGATCAAAATCATACACTTTCACAACTAATCACTTTTATCACTTTATAACATGATCTTGCCCAATTTGACACTACCACATTCAACTTTGACTTTGCCAAGTCAAAGGCACACTTTTCAACAACTAGACGCTTTACACTTTAATCAACAACATAACTTAAAAATGTATCTTTTGGGCGATTTACACAAGTGATAAACATAACGACAATTCAAAAGAAGAAGAATCTTGTCTAACCACATTGCAAGCTCCAATCCACGCTACCTTCTTGCAACCGTATTTTATCCAATTGGTTCAACCGAACCATACACCTACAACATAAAACCACTGAAAGGGGTATGCATAAAGCTTAATGAGCATACGAGCAATTAAATGAATAATTCACATAAACAACATTAAATCAACGCTTAGCAAATATTAACAACATATACTTTCTTATGCAAATAACTAATGAGCAATTGTAGAGATAAAACACCATACGGATCTGCGTCCAATATAACCACGTATGCAAGGCACCATACCACGTCGATATGCATACCAAGCTCAACACTATAATGCTAACTGTAGTTAGCTAAACCACATATGCAGTTCCGCGGTCAATAGTATGCATATTATAACAACATCACTGAATCCCTACACACTGCTCATTCCACATAATCCATGTAATCTTCTACATATCAACAACTCTGTCAACACTAATCATATTAGCACGAAATCTACGTAATGTGCCATAACAACAATAATCAACGATTTGAAACAAGATAATACACTACTTGATTGTATGAACCTCTTGCTCGGAAGCAATCCGGAATACACATATCACAAGTTTTATCAATAGTTGATATTATTGCACATTGTGCTGGATGTTGTATTCTGTGCTAACGAGATGAATAGAATTAAAAGCACAAATTATGTGCTTAGGATGGATTAAATTGAAATATACACCGGTTGTGTGTAAATTAATAAAATAAAATGTACATGTCTATGTGGATTGTATATATGCACAGTTTGTGCTAAGATGAAGGGAATGTATCTAATGAAATAAATACGAAATGAAGTGTCTGGAACTAAAATGAAATATGACTAAAAGAGATTTCGTGGATACATGAGTGGTGTACATTCATGTTATGAATCAATTGATTGTGTAAAGTATTATATATGAGATAAACGCTTCCGCATATGTAGAGAAAGTATTAATACGAATCTATACGAGTGACATTCGTGAGGACACGAATGAAATAAGTGAGGGAGAGTTGTAACATCCCAAAATCCAAAAGTAATATTGTGAATAAAGTAATAGTAATTGTTTTAAATTATATTTACTTTAGGTGAAATAAAATAGTAATAATTGTATGTCGGTTTTAAAGTTCCAGACAATGGTAATCACGGGGAATAAAATTAAAACACATATATATCTATTATATCTGTATGTACGTATCATTTATCATCCTTATCATTTTCAAACGTCCAGGAGCTTCACGAACAAAAGAAATCACGTACAAACCCTAAATCCTAAACTAAAATTGATTCTAAACCCGAAATTGAAGCTGGAGAACATGAATTTATCATCAATTAATCATTCTAAACCTAAGGTAATCATGATTCTTTCTAATTTTGAACTATAACTTAGGGTTTCATGGGGATTTTGAATACTATGAATGATTAATGGTTTCCAGGTTGAAATTGAAGTGTATTATGATGAATTATTAATGTATAAGTGTGTTTATGATAATGAATAACATGAATTTGATCCAAAAATGGATTAATTGATTTGTAGGATTAATGATCAAAGTAGGTTTTGATCATATGGATATGTTTTGGTGTTAATACACTTTGATTAGTGTTTAAAGATGTTGTTGGAATATGATTAAAGGATATTGAAATAATGAATCAAAGGATTAAGCAATTGGATTAATTATGATTATGAGGATGATTATGATTAAGTTAATAAAATGATCATGATGATCATTAGTGATGATTGAAATAGAATTATAAGTGATTAAGTCATGTTTATGACTATGGAATAAGTAATGGAATAATGAATTTTAAGAAGTTAATACGAATTAAGGATGTTTAATATAATTTTCATAACCTTGGAATTGGTTTATGATAAATCTTGAATTATGATAAGAAGTAATCATTAAAGTGATTATACAAATAATGAAATAAAAAGAATTATGAAATAAAGGATTAGGTGTAATATGATCAATCCAAAAAGGGTAATGGATTGATAATGTTGATGTATTGATTATAATGATTTCTAGTTATTAAATGTGTTATTGTATCGATAGGTTATATGCTAAGTGATCAAGAACGGTGGTTTGGCTATTTGGATGTGACATCATGCATTCGCCTAAAAAGCAAAGGTGAGTGTTATGGGAATTAAATGAGTAATGATTGTATGTCCCGGATTACTTATGAGCAAGAGGTTCATACAATCAAGTGATAGTTGTTTGTATCTTATTTTGTCTTTTAATTGTGGATTATTGTTGGTTTCGTATCTTGTTTCTATTTGTGGTTATTAGGATATTGGTTTTATATGTTGTGGTGATATTATGTTTTGTGTTTCGTGCTAAGATGTTTGGTGATTGATTTAGTGATCGGTATGTTGAGTGATATGATGATTTTGTGGATGTTGTGGAATGAGCAATTTGTAGAGATTGTATCATTACAAAATAATTAGTGATTACGAAATAAGTGCCTAGCACTACTTGTATCTATTAAGCTTGGTATCCATTTTGATGAGAATTGGTGCCTTGCTTACTTGTGTCCATTGGACCGCGGATCCTTACGAAATAAAGAGAATCTTTACAATCGTTTCGTAGTATTTGTGGAAATCAGATAAGTGGTTTTGATAAACGAAATATGTTATTGTATTTGTGGATTATTCATTTAATTGCTCATAAGCTCACTAATCTTTATGCTTACCCGTTTTAGTGGTTTCATAGTGTAGGTATTTGGTTCGGTTGAAACAATTGGATGAAATATGACTATAAGGGAGTAGCGTGGATGGAGCTTGCAATGTGGTTAGTCAAGCTTCTCTTCCTTTTGAATTATCGTTATGAATTATCACTTGTGTAAATCGTCCAAAAAGACACCTTTAAAATAATGTTGATGAAATAAAGTGTAACGTGTCAATTTTGTGTAAAAGTGTATCTTTGACTTGATAAAGTCAAAGTGGAATATGATGGTGTCGAATTGGGTCATGAAATATTGTATAATGGTAATTGTTGTTAGATGTGGAATAATGTGTGTATTGATCATGGTTATAGTAAACTTATGATTAAAGTGTCATGTTGTTTATTGATCATGGTTATAGTAAACTTATGATCAAAGTGTCATGAAATATTGTTGTTAGAATTGGCTCATTTGAGTGATCATGAATAAAGAATTATGGCATGTTGTTTAAATGAATTGAAATCATGTATCATATGGTTAAAATGGATTAGATTTGGTGAAAGTATCCAAATGGACACCAAATGGGTCAAAGGAGTTAAAACGGGTTAGAGTGGGTGTATGATGTTGATGAATACGCTCACACGTGTCAAATGTATCATAGAATATGTGGGTAAAAGTTGGGAATCTGAAAACAAGCCATTTGGAATAGGGGAGTGATCCATATACCACTACTTTTTATCCATACACCACCAAACATGCTTTATAGTCTTGTACTGTACAACACTGTAAAGCATAAAAGTGGTGTATCGATAAAAAGTAGTGGTGTAGGGATCAATGCCCGTTGGAATATGACTTGTCAACCAAAATGGTCCAAAATGACCATAAATTGGTTATACGGCCGTTTTCTCGTTAAACGCGTATTTTGAAAAAGTGTAAAAATGGAAAGTTTCATTTTGGCATGTTGGATATGCCTGCAAAATTTGGTGGTCTAACTCTTAACGAGTTAAAAGTTATGCGCATTTGAATTTGGTTAAAAAGTTGAGTTTTGCTGAGTTTCAGATTTAGGCATGGGTACGCGATCCCAGAAGAATTTCTGGATCGCGTATGTCAATGTATTTTGTGATCAGTGGACTTTTGTTCTTTGGTACGCGATCCTAACTCAAAAACTTGGATCGCGTATGCATGTATAAAATCAGAAAATCGGTTTTAAGTCCAAGGTTGAATATGAAATATATATAATATGAATTGTGAAGTAAGTTAAGATCAATGGGATGTTTGTATGGAAAAAAAAATTGTTCACGAATTTGGGGCGTTTCAACAATTCATCTAGCACGTATTCAACATAACATGCCACAACAACTTCATAATTAAACAACAATTATAAACAAAATAAGAAACAACCATTCACCACATGATTGTATGAACCTCTTGCTCGGAAACAATCCGGAACACACAATCATTACCCATTTAACCCCCATATCATTCACATTTGCTTTTTAGGCAATTGCATGATTTCACACTTGATTTAGAATGCCACCTATCTTGATCACCTAGCATATAGCATATCAACACAACAACACATTTAACAACTAATGATCATCAAAATCAACTAATCACAATCATCAATCCATCACCCCTTTGGATTGATCAAGCTACACATAGCCTCTCTTTTCACATGATTATCTTTATTTCAACTATTTCATCACTTTCATAATCACCTTGATTATCACTAACTTATCAAATTCAACATAAACCAATCCAAGGTTATGAAGAACCACTTTAAACATCATTGATTCATATTAACTCATTAAGTTCATCACTCCATTAATTAGGTCATAACCCTTTACATGGCTTAATCACTTGTATAACTACTTCAATTATCATTAGAACATCACTAATCATCACTATAATCACTTTTAACGTTTGATTACTTTAATCATTACTTCATTATATCATTTTATCAACTTAACTATAATCACTATCATGATCATAATTAACCCAAGTATTTAGCCACTTAATTCAATACTTCAATTTTCATTAATAACACTCCAACATCTCTAACCACTAATTAAAGTGAATTAACACCAAATCATACTCATTTGATCAAAACCCATTTTGATTATTAAACACACAATTCAAATTATCAATTTTTACCTTGAATTAATGTTAACCATCATCATATATACCCTTATACACCACTAATTCATCATAATAAACCCTAATTTCATTCTAGAAACCCTTGATTGTTTAAACCTCATGAAACTCAAAGTTTAAACTCAAAATTAAACAAGAATCATAATTACCTTGTGTTAGAAATGATTAATCACTAATGAATTCACGTTCTCTAGCTTCAATTTGATGTTTTGGAACGATTTTGGTTAAGGGTTTAAGGTTCTGCGTATTTTCTTTCTTCCTGGTTAAGTTTTTTGGAACTTTTAGAATGAACAGAAGATATATACGTACAAATATGTAACTAGACAGATATACATGTTAAATTTTACTCCCCGTGATTATCATTGTCTGGAACTTTAAAACCGACCACAATTATTATTATTTTATACCACTTAAAATAATAATAATAATCTAAAACAATTTATTTCGCTTTTATCACAATAATACTTTTGGAATTTAGGGTGTTACAAACTGATGGTGCACGACAATGAGCATATGAAAGTAAGAGGGAACATTTTGCAGGGTCCAAATGGGAGAAAACATGCAGCTATTACCATTGATGATAATTTGCATGCTCCTGAAGAAGAGTGCATGAAGAATGGAAAATTTGTGGAAGTTTTCCATCAATCAGCTCGAGATGACATTAATGCACAAAGTAGAGCTTCTGAAGTACAATAACTGAATGCAATTATCTTCGTTTAGAACTGAATGTGATTATATATACTACTCTATAGTCAATAACCCAATGTCTCAATATAGTAGCAAATTTGTCTTCTCATAACATAGCTTACCGGCTTATGTTAACATTAGACTTTACACTGTAGCTTATAAAATGATCAAAATACTGAGATTTCGAACCAATATATAGGACAAATTAATATATGAACAATCTAGCCTGGATTTGTTGAGTTTTCTGAAAGATCAACATTTTGAAAGTAGACAAAAAATACCAATGATATGCAAACGAGTGAACATTTTTCCAAAATGTAGTTAAAAATGCAAAACTTCATGCATCATTTTATCACAACAAACTAGACTATTGCAACTACTAACACATATTGTTGGTTTAACGACATGGAGAAAAAGTGAAAATGTCAACTCAATCCTTTTGAACCACTGTAAAGTATCACCTACTTCGAGCCATTACCAGCCCGTACACAACCGACATTCTCTCCAAAATGTAAAATACGACGAATAACAAACAAATAAAAAGATCTTCTATGACAACTTTCCGATGACCGTACAACTAAGCTTTATGATTACTAAGGAAACAAAAATATGCAAACCGATAGAACTTGTCTACGGATGTTTTAGAAAGATGTGTGAAATCACTCAGAAAAAGTATAAACCCCAGCATCACATAGCTTGACAGAAAAGGCAACAACTGTATTTCCCTTTTTCAGCACGTTGAGTGCCTTTTTGCATGGTTACATGATCCAACTTACCATGAGTACAAACTACAAATCCTCAAAGAAATTACTTGAGTTATCGAGGCCTTGGGCTCCTGCGTTGCTTTTCCTCTTTAAACCTAAAAGGGTAAAGAAGCAAATTTATGCAATGTTACATGTGTGCATGAACAGTCTGCATTCAAAGATGCTTTCCAAAAATGATCAGGTTAAGACAAATTTGGTATTTTGGAATCACTGCTACCTTTATCATACACCCTTATAAAGTAGGACTTTTCTTTACAAAATTATAATTTTAAAGATTGGAAAAGACATAAATACCCTTATCAAATGGTATGTACTACTGTCTATATATAAACATTATGAATTTTGAAAATAATACAATTAGTCAAATGTTTCCTACTAATGTTGACTAATGAAGTATTGATCAATTGGGAGTGAATTATTTCTGGTTGTTTTTTCGATAAAACAAATTATCTAACAGCAAATCACAATTATTCTTGATGAATTTCATAAACTTATCCGCTGCATAGCGCGGGTCTATGCTAGTTCTTTATTACTTGTTCTAGGCAGTATGTTTTAATTCTTATTTCTCCAATTTTGCAATTGCATAATGAATCAAGAATGGTTTGATATTTTTATTGCAGAAAGAGTAGTCATTTTCATAGTGAGGCCTAAACCATCCGACTTCCGGTTTTAAATTTGTATCTTCTTTTCTTTTATTTTATAAAATTGACAAAAACTTGCAAAATATGCCTTCATTTTATTGTCAAACAATAATCACAACTCAGTTAACATTCTAAAAAGGTGTAAAAATAACATAACTATTTCCAAACGAGGGCAAAAGTTTCATGCAGTGAATTTCAAGAATCATTTACTATACTAGAGTTTAAAAACAATCAAGTAAATACACTACCTTTAGATGGTTTTCGAGGAGCATTGTCAGTATCCATATCCATCTCATCATCATCACTGTCAGCAGCTGGTTTACCTTTTACTGTCTTTCCAGAATCTTGCAGTAGACTATCTATATCCCATAACTGCACACAGAAATGGTGCAGTTAGTCACTTCCCCAATAAATAAATAAAAGAACAAAAAAAAAAAAACATAGGAACACAAAGACCATACCTTTAATATCGAATCGTGTGATATGCTTCCAAGAACCTTTCTATCATGAGATAATGCTACAGAAAAAAAAAAGAAAAAAAAAAGCATATGTTACAAATGGGTAGCAACTAGAAAGCTACCTTAACATTTAAGTGAATGTATTATTCAAGATCTAGAGATGGCAAAACAGGTGGGTCACACAGGTAGGTCAAAATAGGTTTGGGGAAGGCCCACCAACAATTCTGTAATTAGTTATTATATTAAATAAGATTAAAAACAATATTATCAAACTAATAAAGATATTTATCTCTAAGTAAAACAATTTAACAATTAGAATGGTGCAAGCATTTCAATATACGTTGATGGAATTTTTAATTATGCAATCCGTTTGATCCATTTGAACCATTTCATTTTTAGCCAACCTTCTAAACTTAACTTGTTTGACATGTTAAACAAATACAACCCTAATTGGCCCACTTTCATGAAATTTGGTTGAAACCACAACCTCTACAAGGTTCCAGTTCGAATGGAAGATGACTAGCATTCACCTCAGTAATATTATATTAAAATGGGCAATTACATATAGGTAGTTCCCATATCAGTCTGATGGATTTATTACGCATACACAGAAAAGGAAAGGCAGAACCGGCGGATTATATAAGAGAGCAAAATGGGTAGAATTTATGGCTGGTCAAAACAGGTGGGTCGGGTTAACCGACCAACATTGTTTTTTTAGACTTTTCTTTACTTTACTGAGTAAAGAAAATATTAAATATGATAACATAAACTGCTATAAGAATAAGAATTGCTCAAATTTTGATGTATAAGGCAATTTAGTAGGTTGTAAGCAAACACTTGATTATGACAACTTTTAGCCCGTATCGCCGATTTCTTTTGTAGCAACATCTCTATTATCACCTGTTTGGCCCAATTCTTTGTTACCTGAATCTTTTACGAGCAATAACATATAATCCAAATTGACCAACTTTCATATAAATGAGTTGAAACCGTCTCCTCTAGCACAAATACATATGCTACATATATGATGATTATATATAAAAGAGACAATACATATCCAAACTATAGATGAGGCATACCAAGACGCTCAACGGGATACTCTGAGTGCTCTGCAATTGGCTGAATTACTCTGTTCGGCAATATACCCACCAAACTAAACAAAATACAAACAGAAGCTTAGAACACACAAAACTTGATTAAACAAGGTAATTACTAAAGCCTTCTCACCTAATGAGACCATTTTCAGTTCCAGCGATGACTCTATCTTCATCAAGCTAAAAAATATGGAAAGAGGCAAATCCTTAATATACATTTATAACATTGATGGTCTATGTTCAATTTATCTCAACTTTGAATAAAATAAAAAACTAAAAACCCACCTTCAACAACGCATTCACTGGATTTGGTGACAGAGCCGTAAAGCGATCGCTAAAAAATAGAAATAGGTTAGTAAGCAACACTTCCCACATATATCACTTCTAGTACTGCAGTAAAACTTCAGATTTCCAAAAGCAAATTGCAAATATTGGAATAGCTTATAACCATTTAGAATTACCTGCAATCCTTGAAAAATCCCCAAGAGTATAATAACAGGGTTCCACTTTCAGTTCCACATATAACTTTTCGACCATTCTAAGTACCAAAACCACAGCATAAGTAAAACAAATTCTGAAAATAATATGACATAAAGCACATTCATACCTTCATTATCACTATTGATAGTGGCTCATCTTCAGAAAACTCTGATCGGGTTTGAACCTATCATTATCATTATAAGCGATGTAAGATATGTAGCCATTCAAGTGCAGGTAAAATAACCTTACATAAGCATCCCAAAGAAAGAAATCCAACCTTGTTACTTCGCAGATTACTAACAGATAGAGTGCCATCTCCACTAGACAAGTTAAATAAAAACAAATGATGTCATACATTAACATGAAACATTTATGAACTTCCAAACAAATGAAGCATAAGGTAAATATAACAGCTAAAAATCTGACAACTGATCAAGAAAGAAAGTAAATTCTATCCATTAATAAACTAACATTATGGATTGTACTACATGAAAAACTTCAGACAACTTTGACCCGTTTGGCCGATTTCCTTTTTGACTATGTTTCCATCATTCCCCATTTTACCAGTTACAATTAAGTTACAATTCAACGTAACAGTCAACCAATTTGTATGACACCTTTACTTTTAATATTGAAATGTTAAATATGATAGAAGTGTATTGCTTCTAGTAAAAAACTAAAGAAGAGTTTCACAACATAAAAAGGTATTAAGTAAGAACATCAAACTGAAGATACTTGGGTCAAATAGAAAGTCAAAATTTCAAAAATCTGGACACTCTTTGTTTGGAACAGAAGAAGCAAAGTCATTCTTAGAATCTTTCCGAAAAGAAGAAGGGGCATTTTCTACTACCTTGTTCCTAAAAGTTTCATGGAATCAGGCTCGAAGGTCATATCAGTGATATACTCTTCATGAACTTGAAAAGAGTTGCAGCAGGACTGTTGTCTTGTATCCCATACCTACACTAGATTAATATCACATATACGTTAATTGAAAAGATCAATTTACGGCCCTACGTTTAAGGGTCAAATTAGATAACAAATCCAGACTCAGTGAGTAGAGACAATCAAGGAAGATCAGAGGCAACACTACTCAGAATGGTCTGATTTAGAGTTCGCAGTATGGGCAGTCAGGTGGGTCGCGTAACAGGTCAAAACAGGTTGGCGTTTACAAAGAATATTTTCTATACGGGTCAAAACTGGTTGGGGTCTTAGCAGTTTATTTCCTTGTACGGCCAAAGGAGCCAAGTCAAATGGTATTGGCCTGCTAACATTTGGCCACCTTTTAAAAAAAAATTTAGTCAACTAACGCCTTAATTCTAGCTAAAAAAACAGTATAATCCATCACTATTCAAATACACAATTTAGAAGGTTATATGCATTCAAATTGGGCTTGAGAACTTTCAACCTGTTTGACCTTTTCCTGTTTTAGCTAAAAAATCTTGATTATTCCAGTTTAGTTAAAACACAACCTATACCAACTCAATAATACATAAATAGGTTTAAATAATACCAACTCAACCTATTCAAATACACAATTTAGGAGGTTATATACTTATATGCATTCAAATTGGGCTTGAGAACTTTCAACCTGTTTGACCTTTTCCTGTTTTAGCTAAAAAAAATCTTGATTAGCCCAGTTTAGTTAAAACACAACCTATACCAACTCAATAATACATAGATAGGTTTAAAATCGCAACATCTACTTTGATAATCTTAAAATCTTGACCTTTGAATGCAACAGGATAGATACAAGTCAGCCAAGATTGACAAAGGTTAAGTCATGAAAAGAGATTTGAGTGAACATAATATAACAAGAAAGATACCTTTATACAACCTTCGTCACCTCCAGAAGCTATTGTTGTTTCCGTGAGATTAACCAACCGATTGACAGCTTTCCTGCAAAGAAAATAATTATTTAATATTGATTCTTAGTCATCACAAAAACATCATCCACCTTTAGTAGAAAATAAGGACACATACTCATGAGAGTTTTCAAGACGAGCAACAGGAGATCCCGTTTCAATATCAGTGGCCAAGATGGAACAGTCTGGAGAGCCAGTGAGGATTACTGATGGCAAACACATATCCACAAACAGTAAACGAAAGTCAGAAAGTAAAAGGCAATCATGGTTTTATGGTATTTAAACAATGTTGTGCATTACCACGTCCTTCGTTGATAAATCTAACAGCTCTACAAGATTCACTGTGTGCACGAACCTTCAACACCCTAAAATGATAGTTGTCAAACAAAACCAGATTATATCAACAAAATCTAGATCAATATAAATCGCGTAAATCTTGTTTCTATAAATCTAATCATTGCAAGATAAAACACCTTAAACAAACAGCTTTAGCTAATAAAACCCACCAAGAGATAATATATATAATTAAATAAATGTCATGGCTTAAGCAATTAACTATCAACTAATGCCAATTCTTAAAATCACAATAATAACCTCCCAATGGCAAATCGAAACACCCCATTTTGCATTTCACAAGCATACATGCCATTAATGATTGCAGACTTTCAGTCTTAAGCTCTTAATCTCGTCAATCGTATTGAAATTTTCCAGCTATACCAATATTTCAAAAGCAAACAGGATGCACTTAGCAGTGTATGCTGGTACAATGAACATTTTCACCAAACATAGACAATTTATATATACATAAACGACGTGTGTCATGATATCAGATACTGACCTTTGAGGCTCAGAATCTTCAGCATAGCGATATCTGTAACATATAAACATTCAATAACTTAGTACTTTGCACATTTATGCACAAAAAAACAAAATTTTTAAAAAACAAATGATTATATATAGGATGACTTACACAAAAAGATTGCCAGTGATTAAACCAGCAGCAACTAACTGATTCGAAGGATGAAAATCGAGATCAAACGCTATATTCTTCACATTAATCTCCATATGAACCAACACTAACGAACACAACAATAATCTATATTCTTTAACTTAATCTACATAATAATTGAAACATATAATCAATATATAAGTTTTAGAACAAATAATACGAGAATATAGATACAGTGAGAAGCAACTTACCTCCTTGAAGAGGGCTTGGTGGAAGGAAGGGATGAACAGGGGGAGGGTTTACATAAACCCTAAAAATAATATATTTGGCGAAATTTGCTGCTGCTTCATAATTTTTTATTCTATTTTAGCCCCCCACAAATTTCAGTTTCATTTCAAGGGGCTTCAATATTTGTTTTATTGCGTTTTTTCCTTTAGTTTTTTAAGCGGAAAGGACGATCTTTTAAACATGTAATTTGTCCAGACAAGTGAAAGAATTTGACGAAGGGGTGGTTTGTGTGGACTTATTTTTCAAGATTATTGCTTATTGATTATAAGCAAATAAGCTAAAAATTTGAGATTATTTCAATCTTATGAATGCTTCCTCACAAATAAGCATATAAGTTCAAGCCAATAAGCTCATCCAAACACTAAAACTTGAACTTATTGTATTCAAATAAGCTAATAAGTAATGAAAATAAGACCTCAATCACCCACGAAGAGTGAGCATGAAATGATGCAAAGATTATATCATAATCCAACGGTCATTTCCATCATAAATAACGTAACCGTTTAGTACAAGTCAAAAATAAAGAAATTCGAGTAGTAAAAAACAATTAGAGCAATAATACATTCGAGTCTAGTTTCAACTCAACATCGACTTTCACTAGACTTAGAGGACTTGGTATTGTATAAATATTTTCATAATACTTCATGCGAGAATAAACGAGAGTTCACCTCGAATCTGGAAGTATTAAATTCGTGGCATAAATTGTGTGCCTAGAAGCATACAATACCTTAGTGGAATTCGTCGCCGAACTATCATTAATCTAAAGTACCCCTAGCTTGAATATTTAAAATATGAGCCGACCAAGTCTGTATAAAGTAAAGATATTTGTGAGGACCAAATCATAGAGAAAATATCTCGTCTCCCCATCAACTCTTGCATCCTTAATAGTTGAAATTAAATATTTTCTTGGGTAAATTACAGAAATCATCCTTGTAGTTGTCCATTTTTGCAGAGATCATCACTCAACTTCGTTTTTTGCAGAGATCATCATCGAACTTGTCAAAATCATCCCAAATCCATCCTACTCCGTTAAATCTAACATTTTATTAGTTAAATCATGTTAAATGAGTACCTTGTCCTCCTTTATCCCCACCACTAATATACTCTATCAGATCACACCCACTTCATCCCCATGGTTTTATTCTAGATTCTCCTTTTGTCTTAAACACCCACACTCCAATAACAATTTATTTCACCATAAAATTACAATTTCACAAAATTATAACTCCAAATAATAATAATAATTTATAATAAAAGAAAATGTCACCCCCAAATTATAATTCATCATCAATTGATCCACAAAAAAAACCTTAATTTACCACAGCCTTAAACCTCCGTCTCCATTACCCTCAGAATCCTCAATTTTTATCAGTAACCGATTTCATTTTCTTGCTCACAACTACCGCCACCGCCGCGTCATCACTAATTGACGCCACGACCAGCCACGTCATATGTTATTCCGACATACCACTACTTGTACGGAACCTCAGCATATATCTTCGTCAGCTGCCGTTCTCACTCTCTAAAAACGATGTCGCTTTCATCATCTCTCCAAATTCATCATACTTACCGATTCTATATCTCTATCTGTTCTCCATCGGCGTCTTCGCTTCGCCTGCTAATCCTTCCAGCTCGGTTCAAGAGAATGCGCGCCAAATCCGGATTTCTATACCGACGGTTGCGTTCTGTATGTCGGGAATGGTTAATAAGTTGTTAAATTTGGAGTTTAATAATCAAATAGTGTTAATTGACTCTAGCGAATTCGAAATATTACTGAAATTGAGAGTTGAGTTAAATGAATTTAGGCCTAAAATTGAAGTTTTACAATACGATACATCGGCGATTTTGTACTCGTCTGGAACTACGGGAAATGTTAAGGGAGTGAAATCGACGCATCGAAATTTGATTGGAAGTCACTAGAAACGGTATTTAGCGGCGGTGCGGTAGTTGGTCAAGGGAATTGATTGGAAGATGGACAAAGTAGTCATTTTGTAACACTCCGCAAATTTAAACGCAATTACTAACGCCAAACACTTGCATTATTAGGTTAATTCCCTACTTGAGTGAATTCACAACACATTTTAGAGGTAAGTCTAGCAAAGTCCAACTAGATAATACGCGTAGTATTATACGATTCGTAATTTTTATAATTACACGCAAAACGACTGGAACAAACGCGACAAAAATATACGACTGTTGGTGGGCAAAATTATTTGATAATACGAAATTATTAAATAACATTATTAATTATTAAATATTATGCCGATAATATTTACTAGGTATTTTGTATCGTACGAACGAAGTTTAAGTGAGTTAAAATATTAAACGCGCAAACGATTAAAATAAAACAAAGTTATAAAAATTTATGATTCAACTAAATTAATTCTATAAATTATCCCAACTAAAAATATATTCCAATACATATTTAAAAAGTTACCAATTAAAATTAATTAAACGTTTAGCGATCGGGTAAACGAACACGGGTTAAATACCACAAAAGCGGGACAAAGTCCCCTCTCATTTTGGAGGAACCAAAACCGGCTCCACCTCCCTTTTCCAACTTCATTTTTCATCACCATCTTCTTTTCTTCCTCTCTCTCTCTCTCTCTCAAAACCTCCATCATAAAAACCACCACCAAAAACCACACAAAAACGCCAAAAACTACAATCAAACGACCTCAAATCGACTAACTCATTTAGAGGAAAACGATCACGGACTCGAGATCTACATTTCCATCTTCTCGGATTTCTCTCGCGTAAACTTTGTAAGATCCCGACATTCCCGACAACTCTTAGATTTCGAAGTTTTCGTTGATATTTCGTGTTTATAATACTTAATATACCATGTATTAGTGTTACATTAACTTATTATGTCCAAAAACATCATTAAAAACGCTTTAAAAGTCGAAATTTGCATAAAAATCGCTGAACAGCCAGTTTCGCGAGCTGAGATCCAAATCTGACGAATTTCGCGAGTCGAGATTTGGACTTGCGAGTCGACTTGACTTGCGGGTCGACTTGACTTGCGGGTCGACTTGACTTGCGGGTCGACTTGACTTGCGGAGTTGCGGGTCCACTTGACTTGCGGGTCCACTTGCGAGTTGACTTTTTGACTGCGAGTTGACTTTTTGAAAAAGTGCATTTTTGATCCTAAACGATGAATTTTGACACATTCGGACATATGTACATATATATATGTATACTTTCGGATAAAATAACTATAAATTTAAGGATACTTTCACGCTAATCATTAAACATTTTCAAGAACCAAACCTTTATGATATAACTCGCACATGAAACACATATACTTGGGTAGTATACAATACGATAAATATAATAATAATACTTTGAATTATTATTACGAAAACTCACCAACGAGTCGTACATATTTTCCAAAACACAAACGTATAAACCAACACTTTGGACATAACTTAGTTATACGAACACTGACATGGATGGTCGACTTAGACATCCACGTACTTATTAAATCTCATGCGTTTAGGACGTTAGGAGATTTCGGACTAGACTTGGGTTTTAGGCTTTGCTAGCACTCGCACTTTACTCAACTCAACAGGTGAGTTCACAGCCCCTACATTTAATGTTTTAACTGCTTTGAACAGGGGTGGAAAACATAGTCAAACGCTTTTACAAACATGAACGTATACTTGTTTTACTCGAACGATTTGAGTACTTTGAACTGTTGAAACCTTACACAAAACTAGTAATTATGAAACAACATTTTCATACTATAAACGTGATAAACTTTGTTTGGTAAACCGGAGAACGACCGGTACTTTTATGTGAACGCTGGGGAACGACCAACAACGTATTTAAACAAATTGAGCAACCAATGGGTCCTACTGACATGGACCAGATCCTACTGACTTGGATCAGGGATACTGACTTTCCCCCATTACACTGGTTTTACCCTTCTGACTTGGGTACTCGATCCTACTGACTTGGATCAGGGATACTGACTTTCCCTACGATTATGGTTTTACCCTTCTGACTTGGGTGCTTGGATCCTACTGACTTGGATCAGGGATACTGACTTTCCCACGAGACAACTATAGGGTACTGACATCCCTACGAAAACAACTATAGGATACTGACATTCCTACGAAACATCAACTATTAGGATACTGACATTCCTACTCAACATCAACTATTAGGATACTGACATTCCTACTATAACTTGTACTAAATTTTGGGCAACATCCCAACGGAACTCATCTTGAACTAGGATACTAACTTTCCTACACAACTAGGATACGAACTTTCCTACAAACAACTACTTGCAAACGTATTTGGTTTAACGAACTGTACTTGCAAACATAAAACCTGTGAATTCACTCAACCTCGTTGTTGACTTTTACTATGTTTTTCAGGGAATTAGTTGCGCACGTAAGAACCGCCTGCACATATGGAACTTAGGCGACTTGTGAAGCTTTAGGATGCCAACTTTTGACATATGGATTTCTTTTATATAACTAATCGGTTTTGTCATATTTACGAAATCTACTTTTGTAAAACTCAACTACTTTTGTACTTATACGATTCGAGAAATCGTAAAACGATGTAATTATTACTTTTGGCATCTATATATATGTGTTCTGTTGTAATCATAAGCTCTGATATGTATGCATGTACATCGTTATTGTGGCACCCCCGTACTTAACTAAAATGCTTCCGCTAAACAAAATCAACGAATTTGGGGGTGTTACAGATTGGTATCAGAGCCATTGGTTATAGCGAACTATATTTCTTAGGTGACTTAGAGACCTTAGAGACCTAGACTATAGCCTTGGCTAGAACGCACATGCATACACACATTTGCATACGACTAAACTATCGTTACTACACATCGATACGCTTAATCCGCTATTTGAACTGTACAACGTTTGATTCATTCAAAACTCATATGAACCTGATCGTGTTAAGTGATTGATGAAAAAGAAGTATGTATTTAGCATCATATAATGACGTCTGGCCAACGTGATTATATAATACTAAGTACATATGGGTGTTTCATAGTCGTGAGACACGTGATGGGGATCTTGTCTTTTCTTCTTAAATACTCGATAACTGAAAATATGTGAAACCTCATTCTTCACATCCTTTTTATTTGGTATTGACTTCTGCATTCCTTATCGCAGAACGTCATCATGCCACCAAAGCCACGAAAGACGAGGAACAGTCGACGCAACATCTCACCTCCCGCTGCTGAGGAAACCACCGAGCAAATCATCGAACGTCGGGTGGCTGAAGCTATTGCCCAGTACGAGGCCAGCCGCAACAGAGAGAATATGGTAAACAACAGTGGAGCCACACCCGTTACCAGCGAAACACCAACGAATACCCAGCAGGGGTGTTCCTACAAAACCTTCCAGGCATGCAAACCAAGTACTTTCACCGGGACTGAAGGGGCCATTGGCCTAGTCCACTGGATTGAGAAAATGGAGTCAGTGATCGACATCAGCGACTGCGCCGCTGACAAAATAGTAAAGTACGCCACCTGTACCCTAGCTGACAAAGCGTTAACCTGGTGGAACGCTTAGGTCCAGATTATTGGACGCCCAGCTGCTTACTCCATGTCCTGGGAGACATTGAAACGAATGATGATGGAAGAGTTTTGCTCTCAAAGCGAACAACAGAAACTGGAAACCGAACTGTGGAACATACAGATGATCGGTGCTGATATTACTGGGTACACGACAAGGTTTCAGGAGCTTGCGCGTCTTGTACCTCACATGGTGACACCCGAAAGCAAACGCATCGAGCGTTACAACAAGGGCTTGGCCCTACAGATCCGAGGCATGGTGATGTCCTCTAAACCAGCTACCTTCCGGAGCGCAGTGGACCTGGCTCAAAGCTTGACCGATGACGCGGTCCTGATTGGAACTTTGAAAGTTTCTACTGGGAAAAGTGAACCCCTCCGAATCGAGGCTGGTGACTCTGGAAACAACAAACGAAAGTGGAACAGTGAGAGTAACGACCGTCAGGATCAACAAAACAGGAATCCGGGAAACGCCCGAGCCTACGCGACAATCACCAATACTGAACCAAAGCCCTACCTTAGAAACAGGCCCAAGTGTGGGAAGTGTGGAAAACACCACGAGGGGGACTGTCTCTTTTGCAAAAACTGCAACCGATGGGGACACAGAACTCAGGCATGCAGAACTCACCCTGCGAACAATGAACGACGAAACAATGGGTGTTTCAGATGCGGTGACACGACCCACTACCGAAACCAATGTCCCCAACTCAATAACAACCAGAACAACCCTGGGAACTATAACAATCAGAACAACAACAACAACACCATTGCAAACCCTCCACCAGCTCGTGGACGCGCTTACATCCTTCGTGCACGGGATGCACCAGAGGATCCCTACGCTAACATTGGTACGTTTTAACAAACCATTATTCCGATTTAACGTTACGCTATTTGAATGTCGATTCAAACCTAACGCTTGGTAAACTTTGACCACTTATCGAACACACAACTTATCAAACTATACCGAGAGTATACTTAAACTGTTAGAACTTTTATGGCAACTTAGAGCGCCACGTAAACTATCGCCACTATGGGCAACACGACTTATCGAAAAACATACGCGACGGGCGTTCCGACTTGGTTTTAAATCTCGGGAAGAGATTTCTCTAACAGGGGGAGAATGTAACACTCTGCAAATTTAAACGCAATTACTAACGCCAAACACTTGCATTATTAGGCTAATTCCCTACTTGAGTGAATTCACAACACATTTTAGAGGTAAGTCTAGCAAAGTCCAACTAGATAATACGCGTAGTATTATACGATTCGTAATTTTTATAATTACACGCAAAACGACTGGAACAAACGCGACAAAAATATACGACTGTTGGTGGACAAAATTATTTGATAATACGAAATTATTAAATAACATTATTAATTATTAAATATTATGCCGATAATATTTACAAGGTATTTTGTATCGTACGAACGAAGTTTAAGTGAGTTAAAATATTAAACGCGCAAACAATTAAAATAAAACAAAGTTATAAAAATTTATGATTCAACTAAATTAATTCTATAAATTATCCCAACTAAAAATATATTCCAATACATATTTAAAAAGTTACCAATTAAAATTAATTAAACGTTTAGCGATTGGGTAAACGAACACGGGTTAAATACCACAAAAGCGGGACAAAGTCCCCTCTCATTTTGGAGGAACCAAAACCGGCTCCACCTTCCTTTTCCCACTTCATTTTTCATCACCATCTTCTTTTCTTCCTCTCTCTCTCTCTCTCTCTCTCTCAAAACCTCCATCATAAAAACCACCACCAAAAACCACACAAAAACGCCAAAAACTACAATCAAACGACCTCAAATCGACTAACTCATTTAGAGGAAAACGATCACGGACTCGAGATCTACACTTCCATCTTCTCGGATTTCTCTCGCGTAAACTTTGTAAGATCCCGACATTCCCGACAACTCTTAGATTTCGAAGTTTTCGTTGATATTTCGTGTTTATAATACTTAATATACCATGTATTAGTGTTACATTAACTTATTATGTCCAAAAACATCATTAAAAACGCTTTAAAAGTCGAAATTTGCATAAAAATCGCTGAACAGCCAGTTTCGCGAGCTGAGATCCAAATCTGACGAATTTCGCGAGTCGAGATTTGGACTTGCGAGTCGACTTGACTTGCGGGTCGACTTGACTTGCGGGTCGACTTGACTTGCGGGTCGACTTGACTTGCGGGTCGACTTGACTTGCGGAGTTGCGGGTCCACTTGACTTGCGGGTCCACTTGACTTGCGGGTCCACTTGACTTGCGGGTCCACTTGCGAGTTGACTTTTTGACTGCGAGTTGACTTTTTGAAAAAGTGCATTTTTGATCCTAAACGATGAATTTTGACACATTCGGACATATGTACATATATATATGTATACTTTCGGATAAAATAACTATAAATTTAAGGATACTTTCACGCTAATCATTAAACATCTTCAAGAACCAAACCTTTATGATATAACTCGCACATGAAACACATATACTTGGGTAGTATACAATACGATAAATATAATAATAATACTTTGAATTATTATTACGAAAACTCACCAACGAGCCGTACATATTTTTCAAAACACAAACGTATAAACCAACACTTTGGACATAACTTAGTTGTACGAACACTGACATGGATGGTCGACTTAGACATCCACGTACTTATTAAATCTCATGCGTTTAGGACGTTAGGAGATTTCGGACTAGACTTGGGTTTTAGGCTTTGCTAGCACTTTACTCAACTAAACATGTGAGTTCACAGCCCCTACATTTACTGTTTTAACTGCTTTGAACAGGGGTGGAAAACATAGTCAAACACTTTTACAAACATGAACGTATACTTGTTTTACTCGAACGATTTGAGTACTTTGAACTGTTGAAACCTTACACAAAACTAGTAATTATGAAACAACATTTTCATACTATAAACGTGATAAACTTTGTTTGGTAAACCGGAGAACGACCGGTACTTTTATGTGAACGCTGGGGAACGACCAACAACGTATTTAAACAAATTGAGCAACCAATGGGTCCTACTGACATGGACCAGATCCTACTGACTTGGATCAGGGATACTGACTTTCCCCCATTACACTGGTTTTACCCTTCTGACTTGGGTACTCGATCCTACTGACTTGGATCAGGGATACTGACTTTACCTACGATTATGGTTTTACCCTTCTGACTTGGGTGCTTGGATCCTACTGACTTGGATCAGGGATACTGACTTTCCCACGAGACAACTATAGGGTACTGACATCCCTACGAAAACAACTATAGGATACTGACATTCCTACGAAACATCAACTATTAGGATACTGACATTCCTACGCAACATCAACTATTAGGATACTAACATTCCTACTATAACTTGTACTAAATTTTGGGCAACATCCCAACGGAACTCATCTTGAACTAGGATACTAACTTTCCTACACAACTAGGATACGAACTTTCCTACAAACAACTACTTGCAAACGTATTTGGTTTAACGAACTGTACTTGCAAACATAAAACCTGTGAATTCACTCAACCTCGTTGTTGACTTTTACTATGTTTTTCAGGGAATTAGCTGCGCACGTAAGAACCGCCTGCACATATGGAACTTAGGTGACCTGTGAAGCTTTAGGATGCCAACTTTTGACATATGGATTTCTTTTATATAACTAATCGGTTTTTAGTCATATTTACGAAATCTACTTTTGTAAAACTCAACTACTTTTGTACTTGTACGATTCGAGAAATCGTAAAACGATGTAATTATTACTTTTGGCATCTATATATATGTGTTCTGTTGTAATCATAAGCTCTGATATGTATGCATGTACATCGTTATTGTGGCACCCCCGTACTTAACTAAAATGCTTCCGCTAAACAAAATCAACGAATTTGGGGGTGTTACACATTTAACATGATTTAACGAATAAAATGTTAAATTTAACAAAGTAGGATGGATTTGGGATGAATTTGATAAGTTCGATGATGATCTCTGCAAAAAACGAAGTTGAGTGATGATTTCTGCAAAAATAGACAACCACGTGGATGTTTTATGTAATTTACCCTATCAATATCAATATATTAAATAAAAGAGGATAATTAAGAAAGATCTTACCCTTCTATTCTTTTCCCAAATTATAATCAATGGATGTAATTACAAGTGTTTACATAAACACAGTTTTTATTTTGCGAATTAATCCTCTTAGTTGGAATTGATAATCTAAATTAACCCCTTTAAAATTTACATTTTATTCCCTTATAAACTATTATATGTATCAATATTAACCCATAAATGTACACTTAGCCCTTTTACCTTTGAAATATTTTTAAGTTAGATTTAACATTTCTAATGTTTACATGTTTAACCCTCCATCCAATTTATTGATATTTATTCCACTACAAAAAAATCAACGAAATGCAATTTAAAGACACGCATCGTGTCCATATTTTCTGGTTCTTTCAAAAATTTCATTTACAATCTCTATCAATCAAAAAACTTCTTTATAAGATATCCATACCAGTTATAAAGAAAGTTAAAAACCCTTATTTTCATGTTTTTTCACTAACAATTTTGGTTTAAGTCAATCCATGTGCAATGCAATTTGAAGATCACTCATAGGCTAAATAAAAGATATCAAGGTTTTATATGACTTATAGCTCAAATAAAATAAAAGATAACTTTCTCACATTTGCTTGTGTGGTTGAGATGAAATAATTGGGGTTGCATTTGTAGTGTTAGCTTTATTGGACATGTTATCAGTTAATAATATTAGTCTTTTTTTGTAGAATATTAAACATTAATTTCAGTCTTTTCTAATTGATTAAATTCATACTTTGTTGTACATACTTTGATGTTTAATTTTTGTCGATTCTTCGGGATTGTAACTATTGGCTCATAATTGGAATGCTCTTTAGAATAGTGATTAACTTTGTCTTATATCATGTACTAAGGCTTCAACAAAGTAATATATAAAGAACGACAATCAATTGTTTATTCATGGATATTTTACTATATTGAATAGTAACAGATTTTTAAATAATTCATTTATTTATCAGTTGTGTACATCATACCAATTGATTCAAAATATTATTCTACTATATTATTCAGAAAGTCGAAATCTTAATAATCAACATCTAACTTATACAAGCATCTAACTTATATGAGCATCTAACTTATATCGATCTCATCAATCTATATTTAAATTATATATAATATTGCTCTTTAAAGGTTTCAATTAGACATAACAATCTAAAAACATACACAACCAAATCGTATATTATAATGTGAATTATAAAATATACCACAAATATGTTAATGTATAAGGGTGCATCGGATGTTAAAAAATTTCATAAATAGTCCCGCGTATTCGCGGGTCAATAAACTAGTTTTCTTAATGCTAAAATCTCATTGGTGAATGGAATACCTTATAGAAGATCGTGATACTTATTAATAAGAGCCATTAGCCCTCATTTTCAAGTATGCTTACTATTCATCTCTCACTTTGCTCTCAATTACCTCTATCCCAAAACTATCATTCTCACACCAAAGATTTACATGGACAACCCATGTATTCTACATTTCTAC